>CAWUFW010000922.1:0-2400000 GCA_963921515.1 Calotriton arnoldi
GCAGTATGTCAGAAAGTGGAACGTTGCCAAGCGCCGCTGTCCACTCCGGGGGAGTGCCGCCCCATTCACAGGTGTGTGTTTACCCGCGTTGTTGTCCGCTCATGTATTCGGAGTCCAGGCGAATGCAGCCATGTCTACTGTCGTCGTGGGAGATGTGACCAGAACCCCAAGTACCAACAAGGTGTCGGGACATGTGCAATGTGTTCCAAACTGTTGTGTCTGCAGGTACGTAGTTACACATCCATGAAAGCTAGTGCAGCTTCGCAGGCAATCATTTCCAACATGAGGCCGTTGTCGACTTCATCGAACAGGACGGCAAGGCTAACAATTAGCAGGTCCGGACAGATGTGCTGCGTCCACCCCCTTTCACCAATTAGCACTACAGCCCAATATGGGAGCGGCTCTATTTGCTCACTGCACACGAGGAGTTCTGCAATGTCCCCGGTCCAGCTGCCAGCATGTATGCCAAGTATCCAGGCATCCCGTAGATGGGTGTCACGGTGACACTCATGGTCGTGGGCCAACAGGGGGTGCACACACATGTCGAAATCCAGTTCGGCTACCGTCCTGTTGGATAGGCAGACATCCATGGACCACTCGAATATGCACGAGCGACAATACAACACAGGCTGCACGCAGGTGACGTTGGCAAGGCGGAAGCTCAGCCGGTAACTGATCCGCAGCACTACCAATGGCAGTGCCCCCAGTAAATGCAGCATACGTGCACGGTACAGTTCCACGTGACAGGGGTTATGCAAGTGTCCATGATGGTCTGCCATTGCGTTAGTGGCTCTGGTTGAAGCGGCACTGTTCTGACCTGCACCACTTCTGTGGATGAAATGCCACAGCTTGGAGCAATGAGTTGTTTTAGTGTGCAACGGTTGTACGCCTGGGTTAATGTGGGAGTAAGTGTGAAGGCCATTCCATGCAAGATAACTTCGAGCAAGGACTTCTCTGTGTGGGGTGTGTATAGGTTGGTCTTTCGTCGGGCTGTGCGTAGTGTGGGAGTCATCATCAGCTGCCATAGTATCTGTCAGGGGGTGCCGGCCACATGCAATTCCGAGGTCGAAGGTGCAGATATGCTTCTGCATAATAGCTCAGACAAAGGAGCATTCATCCCTAATGTTAGTTTCTCATCTGCTTGCATTCAGGTACTGTGAAGTGGCTTGTTGGGGGTGGGGTGGGATGTGTGCGACTTTGGGATTCATGTTCGACCTGTCTTGCATGTGGCAAATGAGCGGCATCACTGTGTGTAACGTTGCCTCACAGCTGCTCCTCCCTCCCCCGAGCCTATTTACTTGTGTGCGCTGCGCGGTTGCTTCACTGGCACTCCTACGGCACACCAGTGTCATGCCTGTCTGCGCATGTCCACAAGCCTGACAATGACACTGTGATGTTGGCCATTGGAGGTGGGCGGCCAAGTGAGTGTAGGCCTGTGGGAAGGATGGGGCGGACACAGACGTAGAGTTCATGCCTGGCTGAACTCGCGCTGCGATTAAGGCTAGACATTTGGCTCATGCTGCGGCAATACAGATACACACAACACTTGGCATGTATGAGCCAAGACCCCGAGCGGTCTTGTGCTCCTTCATTTCCCCGTTCGAGCGAGCCCGCCCTCCGGGTGCATGCTACATTGCAACATTGTCAATTGCGGACTGGGTGGCACCGACACTACAACAGAGACACACGCATTAGTTACTTCCTTGTCCAGGCCAAAACTGAACCACGCCCAGAGCCCCGGGGAAATCCTTCACACCCCTACGCAGGCTTGGCGTACGCCGGCCCAGCCCACTACGCTTACGCTTACAGGGGGGGACGACAAAGTTACGTGCCCAAGGTCGTACTGAGGTGACATGGTTGCGTCCGCTGTCCACAGCACAATGTAATGTGGTAGGGCCCTGGCCCATCATGCATACATAATGACCACACGGACACACTTAGATAGATAGTTGAACTGGCTACGGGCACGTGCGCCCGGCCATCTTTTATTACCAGGGTCACATGTCCAGTGACGCCTGTGCTGGATGGGTGTGGGTTGAGTGTAAGCCAGCCCTCAGGGAGTGGTTGGTGCTGGCAACAACTAGAACAGTGATCATCGGATCACACACACAGATTCAATCATAAAGGGTACATGACTTGCAGTGCACTGAGGTAGGGGCACCAGAGCTGAGCATGCTCACATGAAGGAATTGTTAATGATTTGGTCCCTTCGGGATATTCCTGCTGCAGCTGCAGTGGGGTGTGGTACACCTGCCTCATCTTCATCATCATCGTACCAGGTCTTCCCCACTGCCTGAGGTGACATTGTTGCATCCGCTGTCCACAGCACAAAACTCAATCATGAAGGGTCCATGTGCTGTGGTGCACTGAGTTAGTGGCGCCTGAAGAGCTGAGCAGGGTATCAAGCTGATGATGGCATCTAAGACAGGTGTGAGCGACTTAGATAGGCTGGCTGTGAGACTCCTCAGACTCTGGCAGTTGTTGGTTGGAGGTGGTCCTGGCGGTGGTGGCGGGTGTGCAGCCAGCGATGATGGCGTGTCCTTGCATGTCAGGATTGGATTTGGTGTGCAAGCCCTGCTGACCACAGTGTAGGCCGGAGGCAGCGGTCAGTAAGGGCACACAGCCACGTGACGATGACTTGTGGTGCACTGAGTCTGTGGCACCTGGAGCGCTCGGCGGGTGCGCGGCCTGCACTCATGCGTCGTCCGGGCGGCCCGCCCTGGAAGCAATGTCAGTTGCCTACTGGACTCTGCCATAAATGAATCAAGACTCAATTTTATTTGTGAGCCCTGCTGACTGCAGTGTAGGCCGGAGGCAGCGGTCAGCGAGGGCCCACAGCCACGTGGCGTCGGCTTGTGTTGCACAGGGTCAGTGGCACCTGGAGCGCTCAGCAGGTGCACAGCCAACGACGATGCGCCGTCCGTGCGGGCCGCACTGGGTGCAATGTTTTTCGCCTACTGAATTCTGCCTCAATATTGCCACGTGGCGTCGGCTTGTGTTGCACGGGTCAGTGGCACCTGGAGCGCTCAGCAGGTTCACAGCCAACGATGATGCGTCGTTTCACTTGGGGGACCTGCTGACCTCAGTGTAGGCCGGAGGCAGCGGTCAGCGAGGGCCCACAGCCACGTGGCGATGACTTGTGGTGCACTGAGTTAGTGGCACCTGGAGCGCTCAGCGGGTGTGCAGCCAACGATGATGTGTCATCCGGGCCGGCCGCACTGGGGGCAATGTCTGTTGACTAGTGGTTTCCTCCATTAACAGAAATGTGGCACGATTTGAATTGTGGGACCTGCTGACCGCAGTGTAGGACTAAGGCAGTATCCGGCACACAAATGACTCCGTGTTGCTGTGCCGCTGGATGCGCTGGGGGCCTGTGTTGCGGAGTCTGGAGGTCACGGCGGAGGACTCGTGGCAGGGTGAGGTGCGCCGCCCTAGCATACGCGTTGCCCATCATGGAAGAGAACCATGCCCAGGGCCCCGGCCTTTTTATCAGAACTCCTACGCTGGAGCGGCGTACGCAGGCCCAGCCCACTGCACTTACGCTTACAGGGGGGGACGGCACAGCTACATGTCCAAGGTCTTCCCCACTGCCTGAGGTGACATGGTTGCATCCACTGTCCACAACACTACACACACCAGCAGTATATGTCCACATAAACATGTCTGTGCTCTGCATTCTGTGGTCTGTCCAGCACATCACCGCCACACTTGGCATTGTGTACATTCTTCTTCATGGGTGAGTTGCCTCCTTCACACATACTTGGTTCCCACCTCTCCCCACATTCTGCACTTGTGTGGCTGAGGGGCCATGCCGTTTTTGGAAGGTCCGCTGTCTTGTCCTACGCTTCCTCTGTGGAAGTCCGGGGAGGGGGCCGGAGGGGGGGTGGTCCTGGGGGTGGTGGCGGTGGGTATTGTGGCCCTCTTGGGTCTCCGGGCTGCATGTTCATTGTCTCCATGGCATCTGTGGGTCTTCAGATGTGGCTCTGGGCTGGGCTCCCTTTCATACTGCAGGTAGTCGTCCTGCTTAGCACCAGCAGAAGGCAGGTGTTAAATCCCTGCTGCTAACGCGCCTTATCGCCTGTTTTTGGGTCGCATCGCAGATCTGGCTGGTCGTTGAGAATCTTGCGAAGTGGTGTTTTCGTGTGTTTTTGCACGGGAACGCCTATTCTGCATATCATTAGCGTTAGTTGTCTCTCTCATCCGTGGCGATGTTTTTGCGGCAGCTATCGCTGGTTTTCTGGCAATGTGGGGAGTTTGCACCAGCTTGTGAATGGGGCGATAATTCTTTCGCCACTTTTGCTGCGCTAAAGTGCCGTTAAGTCGGCGATGAGTCCTTGAGAATATGCCCAAAGTGCCTCATTACGATGTAGGCCGGAAAGCATTCCTACTGACTCGGTGTCGGAATGGTTTCTGACCGACTCGAATTTTGGGAGTCCGACCGATCGATTACGATGCTTCCGAACACCGTTCGGTCAGACTCCCATTGACTTCAATGGGAGCCTGTGTTCCGACTGACAACACAGGCTTCCATTGCAAAACGGGGTGGTTGCTGGAAACCTTGCACACTGTGGCGGGCACCCCATAGTGCCTGCCACACCATGCATGGTTGTAAAGAGGGGACCCATGGGTACCCCGACGGGCCCCAACCGGAGGCCTCTGGGTGAAGGGCGGCCTTCTACCGCCCCCCAAAGTCGGTTTCAAACAGCCGATATGTGTCGGACAAACCGAGTCAGAAAGGCTGTCCGAATTGGACATCATAATGCGTTGGTCGGAAACTCAGTCCGTAGAGCTGTACGAGTCGGCTCTGACCGACTCGGTTTCTCCAAATGCTGATCGGAACCAAGTCGGAAAGTCCGAACGGTTACCCAACATCGTAATCGGTCGGTCAGAAATGTTTCTGAGTCGGTCGGAAACATGGGCTCCAACACAGATTCGGATAAACCTAATGCCGCTCGGAGCCTTTCTGACCGACATCGTAATGAGGCCCTAAATCACACAGCACATTTCCATGAATTATCATTAAAAGGTCTGCTCACGAAAATGTATAGGCTTTCCATTCTATCACCAATTTTTGAGTAGAAATTTGATCCTGCACACCAGCACTAAATGAGCATTGCTCTATATGGGGTTTGCAGTGTAATCATTGGGCATAATTGTTCCCTATGTGCATTAGATCTTGCCTTCGCCATATCTTGTGCCAGTCCTAGGTCAAGACATGACTTACCTTAGCTAAATTATCCTGAGAGGGGGGTGCTGAGCTTTGCACATCCCTCTGTGAATGACTGTGTACGATTCTGCTCTTCTAACACAATTAGTCCCACCTATTTCAGCATGTGTACAACTATTTGATTTGATTTTTATGACGATTTTTTAAAATGTAATGCATTCCCCACAATATGCAGCACATTTAACGTACATGCAAAGGATTAAGTGTTGCAGATAGTGTGGACAAGTGCACCAAAGTCCTAGTTTTGACGGTGTGTGTGTATGTGTGCATATGTGTGTGTGGGTGTGTGTGCGTGTGTGTGTTTATGTGTGTGTGCGTGTGTGTGTGTTTGTGTGTGTGTGAGAGAGAGAGAGAGAGAGAGAGCAAGAGAGTGTGTGTGTAGGAAGGAGTGACATGTAGGGAAAAATTCACAAATGAGAAAACATGAAATCAAAATAAAATCGTCAAATTCCTCAAATTTCCTGATCCTATTCGTGGATACTGTAAGCAATACGTAGAGCGCAAACTTGTTAGTCTGGAAAAGATGCTATGCACTTATGTGGATGGTTTAAAACGTAAAACACTTGTGTATTCATGAGCAGAAAAGTTTTCTGATATTAGCCAAAAACTGTAATTTATGTCGAATATACCTAAGGGGAGCTGAACTCTTCAAGTCAGTTTAATAAAATTGCAATGGAAAAGAGATCCCAAGATAAAAAATATAACCATCAAAACGAACTTTAATTTTGTATTTAGCACTTTTTCAATTTGTTGGTCTGCTGACAATTTTCAGTTTGAATTTACGTGCTTAAGTTGTCGGTCAAACATGGTGCAATATAGGATGTTTTGCAAATGTTATTACACTCTTTTTCATTTATTGAGGGCTACAAGTATGTGGAAGCAAAACGATTCTCTTATGCCTGAGAATATTGGCCAATTAGTATGTTTTGTGACTCGATCGAATACATTTTAACTGAAAATATGCCAGTTTCAGTTGGAATAGCGTGCAGTCCCTTCTGAGACCACTAGGTGGTAATAGTCACCTGTATATTGTAAAGAAGAAAAAAAAATGCGATTTTTTTTTTTAAAAAGCATTGAAGGATTCGTTTTATGATGTTCCCAGGGTCGGGGTAACATGTATAAACAAGGCAGCAGACGAATTCTATTTACTATAAACACTGGTAAATGAAATATTAAGAAGGAGCTTAAAGAGCATGAGAAACGAACGGAAAATAACCACTAAGACAAAAGGGGTAATTTAGAGTTTGGGGGAGAGACTACTCCCTCGAAATGGCGACGGTGCACCCTCTCCGCCAAACTTACAGTCTGCCCGCTCGATTTAGAGATGGGCGAACCGCCATATGGACGACAGAGCCTACTCCGGCTCCGTAGACCCGTCCTCCTCCAACAGCCCGGTGGAGTATGAGCCGTCTGAAGTAAGCCATCTAATCTGACCGTCCGCCCTATTTAGAATGGGAGGTGGGATGGCTTGTTTTCTTTGCTGTCTGTCACTGCCAGGTAAAACTTGGCACCTATCTATCCACATATACCCCTGAAAAGGACTCAGGGTAGGGAACAAGAGGCGCGGGGTACTAGGAGAGGCAGTCTCCAACATGCAATGTTTACCACAAGAAACCTCTCCTAGTTCAGTGACCTAAATGCTTACAAAGTTATGTGAGTGCTGACATCTCACAAAAAGTGAAAGACTGGTCTCACACACCACCTGGTGTCATGCTTCATCATTGACAGGTCCTCGCCCCCTAAAAACTTGGTTTGATAAGGGGAGGGCATACACCTGAAGACAGGGATGCACTTCTAAATCTAAGTGGGGCCCTTATAAAAGAAGTGAGTTAAAAATCATTACAAATGCCAAACTAAATTTTAATGTGACTGGCATCCATATGGTTATTAAAAACAAAAGTACGGTGAAAATAAGGAAAATTACTGTCCTCCCACCGTGTGAGTAGTCAACATGTTTCTGCCTATTGGCCATTTAGGTCCGTGGCATTCATCAGGACTTATCAAACAAGAAATGGGCTCCACCCTTACCAGAATTGGTTAGAGGGTTCCACTGGGTGGGGTGAAAATATCACACTCCACCTTTTTGAGGTAACAAATCAAACCTGTAAATTAAAATAAACAAAAAAATGTATATATATATGTATAGTAAAGCAGATGGTCATCATGAAATCCAAACAGCCACATTCACATGCAATACATGGTAAGTGGCTATAGAGTGCAGCAAACGTGTCAGTCATCTGTGCGCCTCAACTTCAATATTGGGAGGCAAGTCCCATTTTGCTTACCCTTGTGGTGGGACCTACTTGCCCCATGGGAGGCTGTGGACGAAATGCCACTTGTGGCAAGACGCTATCAAGAGGAAAAGATAGGAGGAAAAAATAAGAAAAACAAACATAGTTGTTAAAAGTATCAGGACACATATTAAAGATTATACTCATAAGTGCAAAAAGCGCAGAAGGCTCCTATTGGGTCAGCCCGCTGAAATCAAACAAGCACATCACATCACTCATACTCTTACTGTAACTGATGCGTCTTCCGTCAGTACACCTACGTCTCCACTGATCGCCTCCCCGATGGTGACTGAGGGAGGGAAAAGCGTGGGCTTTTATAGTGTTCACGGATGTAACCAATTAGTTTCTGACGTAAACGTGGGCCAATTAACCGGTATCCGGGGTCGCCGTAGCGTGTGTAATCTAGTTGCCTGGCCTGCCTGTCGTCAAAATGCCGCCGCGGACCCAATCTGGTGATCCGGTGTAAGCGCGTTAAATGACGCGCATCGAATGCGGGCCAGTGACGATGTTTATCACAGTAAACTTGTGGGCGTAGCTTCAGTCAAAACTAACCTGAGTGGCAGCCAAAGCGGGTGCCCGATATCATGACATTCCCTCGGCCCGCGCATGAGCAGTAGCGGAAACCGAGGAAAGTGGAATCGGGAGGAGCCGCCTTGTGGTAATCCTCTATTATTCAAGTCCCAGCGAGGATGCAAAGATGAGACTTAAAATAAAGGGAGAAACAGCCACCTAAACGGGTGCGCTTAAAAAAGATCAGAGTGTACCACTAAAAAGGTAAAAATTGTGTTGATTGTGGGCTTTAATTCCCAACAAGAGTTTCACGTTATGGTCACAGTGCAGGGCTATGGAAATAAATGGGGAATACAATATTGCTTGGTCATGTAATGCGATCAAAAAGACTATTCAGACATAGAAGCACTGCTAGACAATAGCTTTGGCTGCCACTCAGGTTAGTTTTGACTGAAGCTACGCCCACAAGTTTACTGTGATAAACATCGTCACTGGCCCGCATTCGATGCGCGTCATTTAACGCGCTAACACCGGATCACCAGATTGGGTCCGCGGCGGCATTTTGACGACAGGCAGGCCAGGCAACTAGATTACACACGCTACGGCGACCCCGGATACCGCATTAATTGGCCCAAGTTTACGTCAGAAACTAATTGGTTACATCCGTGAACACTATAAAAGCCCACGCTTTTCCCTCCCTCAGTCACCATCGGGGAGGCGATCAGTGGAGACGTAGGTGTACTGACGGAAGACGCATCAGTTACAGTAAGAGTATGAGTGATGTGATGTGCTTGTTTGATTTCAGCGGGCTGACCCAATAGGAGCCTTCTGCGCTTTTTGCACTTATGAGAATAATAATCCTTCTTTAATATGTGTCCTGATACTTTTAACAACTATGTTTGTTTTTCTTATTTTTTCCTCCTATCTTTTCCTCTTGATAGCGTCTTGCCACAAGTGGCATTTCGTCCACAGCCTCCCATGGGGCAAGTAGGTCCCACCACAAGGGTAAGCAAAATGGGACTTGCCTCCCAATATTGAAGTTGAGGCGCACAGATGACTGACACGTTTGCTGCACACTATAGCCACTTACCATGTATTGCATGTGAATGTGGCTGTTTGGATTTCATGATGACCATCTGCTTTACTATACATATATATATACATTGTTTTGTTTATTTTAATTTACAGGTTTGATTTGTTACCTCAAAAAGGTGGAGTGTGATATTTTCACCCCACCCAGTGGAACCCTCTAACCAATTCTGGTAAGGGTGGAGCCCATTATTCTTGTTTGATAAGTCCTGATGAATGCCACGGACCTAAATAGGCCAATAGGCAGAAACATGTTGACTACCCACACGGTGGGAGGACAGTAATTTTCCTTATTTTCACTGTACTTTTGTTTTTAATAACCATATGGATGCCAGTCACATTAAAATTTAGTTTGGCATTTGTAATGATTTTTAACTCACTTCTTTTATAAGGGCCCCACTTAGATTTAGAAGTGCATCCCTGTCTTCAGGTGTATGCCTGCCCCTTATCAAACCAAGTTTTTAGGGGGCGAGGACTGGTCAATGATGAAGCATGACACCAGGTGGTGTGTGAGACCAGTCTTTCACTTTTGTGAGATGTCAGCACTCACATAACTTTGTAAGCACTTAGGTCACTGAACTAGAGAGGTTTCTTGTGGTAAACAAACTTGGCACCTGCCAGGTAAAACTTGGCGGCAGGCCATCATGTCTGATGAAGCTGTCCAGCAAACTTTCACAACGACAGGAACCGAAGTGATGGGGGTTCTTGTCAATGTTGAGATGTATACGGGCCGTAAGCCTCCCCAGCCCTTCTGGAGGGGGGCATTCAGCCAAAGGCCAATGAATATCTGTGAATTATGGGATACTGGGGGTTAGGGGTGGGTAGCTCATCACGTTCTGCAGGAGGACCCTATCATTTTGGGTTACATAACTGCAGTGGACAACTCTAATTTGGGAAACAGGATGCCTGTTAGACGATAGAGTAATTTGCTCTATCACCCTGAAAGACATTTCTCCTTCCTGTAAAGTATAAATCAGCCCCAAACGTTTTATGCTTATGAAGCGCCTATGTCAATTTACAACGCATGTTCCTAGGTAGACTGCATGTGTGCAACATGCACAAGTGCACATTAAATGCAGCCATTAAAAAATGGATATATGATGGGCACATTCACAAACATTACTCAAAATATATGCGTAGATGAAATGAGAGTGAAGTAGACAAGAACAGTCAGTGTCTTTCAGGCAAACACCAATAGATTGCCATATTCCTCACACTCATAAATGATTAATTTCTCATGTTTCACCTGCTCGACACCTCCTCCCTTTCCAACTTGCAGTAAGTCTAGAATTCTTCAGAGGCAAATGTGGATTTTTATTTTAGGTTTGGTGTAAGCTGAGACCTTTTGATTTTACTACAATTATAGGCATTAGGGGGCAGATTTACAAGCCCCTTGCGCCACTTTTGCGTCACTTTTCCCATGTTAAAAATGACACAAAAGTGGCGAAAGGGCCTTGTAAATAAGCCCCTAGATACTTACTCAATGGTTCTTTCAGCTTCTTCATCCATTGGCATGGTTTGGTGCTATTTACAGTTTTTTTCCCCCCACTATAGCATGGGGCAGAGGGGCAGGCCACTTCAGTCACTGGCTAACTTCAATGTAGGTGACAGAATTCTTCCCTTTCACAAGAAGCACATTGACACACAAAGTAGTTGCCTTCAGTTCCAGGGATATATAGAGCAATGTGTGATATTTGAGACCAAAAATGCATTTTTTGCTTTTATATAATGTGTTTTTTAAATTGTGAGGGCCCGGCGGCTTCCCCAAAAACAAAGGTTTGCAAAAGCCATGACACACCTAAGCAGACATTGACAAAGGCAAACAGTTACAAGCCAAAGGCAGACCTATTGGCTTTGCAAAGCTTTTTTTCCTAGCATATCCTTCCCGAGGAGCCCTATTTCCACAGTTCTTGTGCACATCGTTGACTGCAGGAATGTTTTATACATTTTTTGTCAAGAGGTTTGTTACGGACAAGGTTCTCCGCTGTGCTCTTGCAACGCCACCTATACATTTGCTCCAGGGTGTTAATTAACATTTCTGTAAATCATCCAAACAAGTGTGAATCTGGTTCAATATGGTTTGCTGACCACTATGTGATAAAAACCTTTCTAAAAACTCTTCTTTCCTTGATGTTATTATGATTTCCAGTGGGCAAATAGTGGGATGGAGAGCGTGTTTCATTGTAGTTGCTGATTCACAAGAGAAGAACCAGTGAAATTTTGCTCGCTATAGGCTCTCATATTCTCTGTTCATAGTCTCTTTCTCAGCGTTCATGAACGGGCTTCAATACTCCATTCACCATTTTTGAGCCTTGATATGGAACTTTTCCCAGTTCTTTCCAGGACATGACCTTAGTCACTCTATATTCACACAGTGATCGCAAACCTAGGGCTATCATGCCAACCCATCCGGTGTACTACCAGACTATTGAGTTTCAAATTTATGTCCCAAAGACATGTAGATGTGGATATAAGAAGAAATGCTTACATTCATAATATTGTTTGAGTCAATATTCTGGATACAATATTATGGCAGGACAATATTTTTGCTGTCAATATTATGGCACACAACCATGTCTACTTTGACTAATCACATTAATCAAGCAAAATTCAGGCTGCCCAGTAGGCTTTGATAATGAATTCAAGTTGATTGATTTCTGAGTGTGTGCTAATGAAGGCCCAGAGCTTGGCGTCAAAATGGGAATTGCGTTAAATATATGTTTACTTTGAAAAACCAGTCTGTTGTTTAATCAGTAATCCCAGTGTTGATTGTGCCCAGTAGGCCCCTAATTAGCATTTTTAAAATAGAGCCAGAGTTGACTTTGCCAAATGTAATCTGGTTTTACTCATTGCAATATCCAGTAAAAGGGTTGTGTTACTTTATCGTTAGTCCTCATTCCAGATACCAATGTTCGTAAACTTGTTCAAGTTTATTTGCACTTCCACGCTGTATGGATATGTTCAAAGCATATGATTTTTTTCTTCAATCTGCTGATGGAAAAATTGATATTTCGGGAATACCCAGTTATAATAGACATGGCTCTCTGGAGTCTGAAATGTCTATGATCACAGAGTGCTAACTCATCTGCCTGATAAAAGGCCCTAATCCATGAATTCTCAAGCCACGGAGGACCTAACTTGGTGCTCTACAGCTCAGACTCAAGATCACTAAGATTTAGGTTAAATAACACTCTTACCAGTATGGAACCCTGCTTAGCAGCACGCACTTTGGCACCCAATTTGTGGTCAGTTTTGCTTGGGTCCCTTTGACTCTTAACCAGTTATTAGTGCAGAGTTTGCTTAACTGTCTGATTAACTGCTGTGGTGCCCAATCAAAACAACACTGAGTCCCACAAATGATCCTGGAGTACAGTGTCAAAAGCATGGCATTGGAGTCCATCCCTAAACTGGTTTCATCTTCCCGTGCTCTTTCTATTCCCAACAGGATTGCATCGCTTCCCAGAGCACTGCAGCAGGCCATTTGGAAAACATGTAACGTTAGCAGCAAGCATTGGTAGAGCTAATTCGCTTTATCTTGTTTGTATTGGCACCTCAACGCCCTTTACTTTTTATTTTTACTTTAGTTTTACTTCACTGTTCTCTAATAGGTGTCAGCCAAGGTGGAACCGTAAAGTAAAAAAAAAAAATGAAATGGCCACCAGTGCATCACAACTTGTTTGTGCGCATGTGTTGTGAATCATGCACATGCTTGACTACATGGTAGCCATCCTGGAATGATAAGAAAACCCATTTCATAATGGGTGCCATGTATATGGCAGCATGCACATGCATCATAACTCATGTGCACCTATGAGTCTCAACGCATGTGCACGACAAGTGTTTCATGACCCATCTGCAGCTTTTTTTTATTTATTTATTATTTTATTTTTTTACTTTAACTGTTCCGATACGGCCAGTGGAAAAGTATGCAGGAGTGAGTAAAGCGAAATGTGTAGTCTGAAAGCACTTACAGATATATCATAATATAACCAAGAGAGGGCAGTCTTTACCCAGTCTTTGATTGTTCCTGGTTTTTTAGGTCTCGGCCTGCACCAGCGCTTGCGCTGGCCTGGCCGAGAGTTTTAGTAAGCGGGTTTTGGAAGTGCAAACACTGGCCTTCGGCTGGCGACCAGCTTGAGTTCACGATGGCGTGCACGCGCAGCTGCCATCTGTTGTTTCCTATCTCTTCCTCATTTCCTCGTCATGGCTCATTAACTCTCTGGACTCTGATGTTTCAATCGCAGCAGCAGCTCACATTACCAACTGAGGGCCCTGGACTACAGTCACATGAAAAACAACAGCGATTAGCATTGAAATGCAAGCTTTTTTTTGTCTAGTTAGAAATATTGCTTCGGTGGGTTGATTTCACCTTATATCGCTATTTGTTTTATATTGGGAGTCACAGCCTAATTACCAGTATTTTTGTCTCTCACTGTTTTTTTATTTATATTTATTCGCGCAAAGCACAAAGCTATATTTAAGGTTACTTTTCCGCGTCACTTCTTCACTCGATTTAAACTCCACACCCCACTCTTATTGTCTCTCTCCTTCTCTCTCTCCCCTCTCTAATTCTCTCTCTACTTAATTAACTCTCCCCTCTCTATCTTTTTTAGCCTTTCATTCTCTCTCACCGCTTTATCTGTTTCTCTTTCAAACTCCTTCATTCACTCTCTCTCCCCTTCTTTCTCTCTCTCTATCCCGCTCCACTCTTTATTCTATGTACACCCTTTCTCTCTCTCTCTTTCTCTCTCACCACCCTCTCTAATTGGGCATTATATCTTCACTCTATCTCTCACTCGGCAACACCACAGCATCACTCAGCGCAACTACAGCATCAATCAGAGCCAGCACAGCATCACTCAGCACCAACACACCACTCAGCACCACCACAGCATCACTCAGCACCACCACTCAGCACCACCACAGCATCTCTCAGCACCACCACAGCACCACTCAGCACCACCACACCACCACTCAACACCACCACAGCATCACTCAACACCACCACAGCATCACTCAACACCACCACAGCATCACTCAACACCACCACAGCATCACTCAACACCACCACAGCATCACTCAGCACCACCACAGCATCACTCAGCACCACAACAGCATCACTCAGCACCACCACAGCATCACTCAGCACCACCACAGCATCACTCAGCACCACCACAGCATCACTCAGCACCACCACAGCACCACTTAGCACCACCACAGCATCACTCAGCACCACCACAGCACCACAACAGCACCACTCAGCACCATCACAGCACCACTCAGCACCACCACAGCACCACTCAGCACCACCACAGCATCACTCAGCACCACCACAGCATCACTCAGCACCACCACACCACCACTCAGCACCACCACAGCATCACTCAGCACAGCACCACCACAGCATCACCACAGCATCACTCAGCACCACCACAGCACCACTCAGCACCACCACAGCATCACTCAGCATCACCACAGCCCCACTCAGCACCACCACAGCACAACCACAGCACCACCACAGCATCACTTGGCACGACCACAGCATCACTAAGCACCACAACAGCATCACTAAGCACCACCACAACACCACTCAGCACCACCACAGCATTACTCAGCAGCACCACAGCATCACTCTGCACCACCACAGCATCACTCTGCACCACCACAGCATCACTCTGCACCACCACAGCATCACTCTGCACCACAACAGCATCACTCTGCACCACCACAGCATCACTCTGCAGAACCACAGCATCACTCAGCACAACCACAGCATCACTCAGCACCACCACAACACCACTCAGCATCACCACAGCACCACTCAGCACCAACACAGCATCACTCAGCATCACCACAGCACCACCACAGCACCACCACAGCACCACCACAGCACCACTCAGCATCACTCAGCACCACCACAGCATCACTAAGTACCACAACAGCATCACTAAGCACCACCACAGCACCACCACAGCATCACTCCGCACCACCACAGTATCACTCAGCACTACCACAGCATCACTCAGCATCACCACAGCATCACTCAGCACCACCACACCACCACTCAGCACCACCACAGCACAACCACAGCATCACTCAGCACCAGCACAGCACCACCACAGCATCACTCAGCACCACCACAGCACCACTCAGCACCACCACAGCATCACTCAGCATCACCACAGCCCCACTCAGCACCACCACACCACCACTCAGCACCACTAAGCACCAAAACAGCATCACTAAGCACCACCACAACACCACCACAGCATCACTCAGCACCACCACAGCACCACCACAGCATCACAGCACCACCACAGCACCACTCAGCACCACCACAGCATCACTCAGCATCACCACAGCACCACCACACCACCACTCAGCACCACCACAGCACCACCCCAGCATCACTCAGCACCACCACAGCATCACTCAGCACCACCACAGCATCACTCAGCACCACCACAGCACCACCTCAGCATCACTAAGCACCACCTCAACACCACTCAGCACCACCACAGCATCACTAAGCACCACCTCAACATCACTCAACACCACCTCAGCATCACTAAGCACCACCTCAACATTAGAATAGGCAGGAAGAAGTTGCCAACATTGCAACGACAAAATAAACGACAAGACCTTTCTTATGTTTATTCTTTTAATTGGGTCATTCAGTTGTACATAATGTCGTCTTAGTTATATATAAAGTAACAAAAATGCTTATAAGTCTTTTTATTATAGCTTTTCAACATGCTGCACAGCAGCCACAATGCTCTTAAAAACATTGGCAAAACCAATAGCTCTGCCTAAACACTTATAAGGCCCCAAAGGCGAGACCTATTGGCTAATAGGTCTCGCCTTTGGGACCGTATATGTGTTTAACCAGGTGTCAGTTATGCAGCACAATTGTTGCATGGCTAAACACTTATAAGGTCCCAAAGGCGAGACCTATTGGCTATGCCAATGCTTGTCTTCCGAGGATTTGGTGTGAAACCCCAGTCTACCTGAAAAGTAGTACATAGTCTAATAAACAGTGCACAAATTATTATAATTATCCTGGCAAAAGTGAGGCTCTGCAGTGAGACGGTCGCTTAGTTTATTAAAACGTTTCTCACAAAAGCGAGGTTCAGTATCGCAGCAATCAGAGATCTGCCCGTCAACACGATCCCCGCAGTGACCAAAGTAATGTGCATGGAGAAGATGCCGGCAACTGCGTGTCCTACATGCGCGCTGCTGGTGGCGACCTGCCAACTCGCGACCTGAAGCGCAAGCTAGTGGCAGCCTAAACACGCGCCTCGCCGGAGGAACGAGAACACACACGGCCACCCCCTCAATGTCTGGAGCGCTTGAAGAGCCCTCGCACCCAATGACAAAAGCCCAACAAACTGTACCGTTTTTAAAACTTCAATTTTTCTAGGAGAAAGCCTCATCTAATGAAATATTAGTACACCCTACTTTAGAGCATACCCCCAACATATGAACATACCAGACACTAAAAATCAAGATAAACAATATTTTTTGAAAAACTGATATTACTCTCTATATATATTTTAATCAACAATACAACAATCATTCCTCACAAAATAAACAACATAGAATCTAATATCACACCAGTTAAACTTCATACAATCCCATTAGATTTCAGAAGCAAGAAATTTATTTATCTGCTCTTGTAGCAGCAAAACAAGTAGGAGGATGGCAGAGGGTTCTAGCCCTTTATAATGTTTGTATTTTGATGTTAAGTGTTCTAAATTCTTTAAAGAGACTGCTGACAGTGATGGCAATAAAGGTGGTGGCAATAAAGGAGATTGCAATAATGTTAGCCTCCAGTTTTGACATAAAATCCATAAGCGTAGTGCATAAGCACTGTCACCTAACACAAATGAGTAAAATACAATTAAAACCACAATTATATAGCATGGATTTATTCAATTTGAAATTAAAATATAGAAATACCTAACTGAAAATTATCCCCAAAGTCTCCGTTGGTAAGTCACTTAAATAGGGAACTGTTCTGAAAGATATATGAGTCCCACATCAGTAAGTCCTGCTTGACCCCTGCCCCTAGGCGGACGTGGTGGTGCTTGTGGGTGAGGCCTGTGGTCAACTGTGTGAGGCGCCTGGCAAACACTCTCCCTGCGGGGATTACCCTGGCTGCAAAGTTGAGCTTGCCGATCAACCTTTGTAGCTCGCGGAGGGTAGCCTTGTTGCGGCCACATAGGCTCCCCACTTCCGCTCTGAAATCCTTTACCTTGTCCTCCGGTAGCCTAGCTGTCCCAGTCACTGAGTCCAATTCTTTGCCCAGAAATGTGATTCTTGTAGAGGGACCTACTGTTTTCTCAGGTGCTAGGGGGATCCCCAAGACCCTGGCCAGCTCTTCAAAGGCCGCTAGTGTACTCCTGCATTCAGGTGACCTAGCGGGGCCTGTAAACAGGAAATCGTCCAGGTAGTGGAGTTTCCCCCCTGCCGGGTGTCTGTCGTGCAGGGCCCACTGCAAAAATGTGGCGAACTGTTCGAAGTATGCGCAAGATATTGCGCACCCCATGGGCATGGCTTTATCGATAAACAAGTCCCCTTCCCACTGGAAACCTAACAGGTGAAAGCTATGGGGATGGACTGGGAGGAGTCGGAATGCAGACTCGATGTCCGCCTTGGCCATGAGTGCCCCATGGCCTGCTGATCTTACTAGGTCAATTGCATCGTCCACCGTCGCATAACCCACTGAGCAGGCCTCCGCACTAATTCCGTCATTTACTGATGACCCCTCGGGGAAGGAGAGATGGTGTATCAATCTGAATTGGCCTGGGTCCTTTTTTGGTACCACCCCCAGAGGGGAGATAACTAAGCCTTTATGCAAATGTGATGGGAGGGGGCCCTCTATCCTGCCCAAGGATTTCTCTTTCTCAATTTTTTGGCATACCACCCCTGGGTGTTCCATTGCCGATGTCAGGTTGTTTGCCCCATCTAGTGGTAGTGTACCTGTGAATGGTATCACAAAACCTTCCTCGAAACCCTTTACTAACCCTGCCGCGTCTGATTTGTTCGGGTATTTGTTGGCCAGCTTGCGAAGTTGTTGTGTGTTAATTGGTGATCTGGCTAGCTGACAGTTGTGCAGCTCTCGCGGCTCCCCCGATGCCATGCCTGTGTTAGTGTTTCCTTTTCTTCTCCTTTTTGTCCCCCTTGTGCTCTTGTTTGCGTCTGCACCCTGTTGCCGGGTGTGCACCCCCACAATTGGAACATGTGTGTTGGAATTTGCATGATGAACCCCACGTGCATTCGCCGGCATCGTATTTCCAGCAAATTGCTGTGGTTCCGCTGGGGGCGGCTGGTTTCCCTGTGTTGTGCCTGCACCTCTGAAAGGACTTGCCCTTCCCTCTGTAGGAGGAACTCCGAAAGGATTGGTCGCTTTTTCCCACCCAAACCTTCGCCTCCCTGGCCACCAACATTTTGTGTATAAAACCAGAGACATCCTCCTCATTCCATTCCATCTCTGGGTGTCGTTGCATTTTTAACCTAAAGCCCTTGTCGTACTCCAGCCACGCGTCCCCAGGGAACTGCCTCTGTGCCCAGTGAATATTGGCCTCATAGAGCCAGAGGTCTGCTGCGCAGCGCGGAATTTTTCAACTATTATGCAGGCCATTATCCTAAAGGCGTCCAGCCAATTATCAAAGTTTCTCTCCTTCCTCGCCCCGCGCCTCTCCCTTCTATCATCATCCTTCTTGTCACAGGTTGTGAGGTCCAGCCCTTCTAATTGGATCTCTAACAGGGAACAAATATCTATAAACTCCTTTCGCCATATCCTTTCCTTGACTGTCAAAGGAATGAGGCTCGCTAAACCTGTGGCTCTTGTGGTCAGGGAAGCAGGGCCGGGGGATGGTCTGGCATACGCCTCTGTAGCTACCGCCTCCTGCACCGAGCTACTCGCTGTGCCCGTGTACCCCCATGCTGCCACTGGAGACGCCTGCTCCCCCGTGCCCCCTGCACTATCTGCCCTTGCAGCCGTTCCTGCCGCGCCCGGCCTGGGTCTAACAGGTGCCATGGCAGACCTGATACATCATCTGCACGCTGCGCCCCTATGTCTGCTGCCCCAGGCCTTTGAGTAATAGTGGTGTCATTGATTTTAAGCATTCCTGCACAATTGTCGTAATATGCTCACCACTTGTCGCTCTGCTGAGGGTCCCGCTGTGTTCGCCTCCTGGCGTTGGACTGCCTTCAGGTGGCGCGTCTCTCTTCTGAGGCTTCTTCCGGGGTGCTTTCTTCTGGTGTTCTTTGGTCTCAGTCTTACGCCTCTTGGGTGATGATGGCCCAGCGTCGCCTGCCCCCTGGGCCCCTGGCCCTTCGCGCCCTTCCGGGCCCAAATGTGGTTGCAGCCAATCACTGCCATGCACTGCAGAGACTACCCGGATGCGCCTTAGCAGTTCAGTGAGCTCCTCTGGCTGCCCTTCTGCCATTGCTCTTGGCGGGGTGCTGCCGCCCTTGGATGCACCAAAATTGAAGATAAAGTTGAGTACACCTCGTCCAGTACCCGCCGGGAATCAAATACCCAATCTTGCGATGTGGCCCTACTATGCAAAACAGTCCCGCTCGTACTTCACCCAGTCACAAATTAACTGCGCCGCTCAGAAACGTTGTCGTTTTTCGATATTCAGGTATATATAAATATGTGTCTTTTCAGCAAGGCTTCTCCGACGTGCAGGAGTTGCAGCCAAATGAACTGAGGACATTAACGGTGACCAGCCTGCCGATTCAGCACGTCCCCCCGAGCCGCTGTTTACGCCGGGGAGGGCTCAGCTTAGCTGCCCGTGTGATCAAAAGGTTGAATCAGTGCTACTGGGATTCAGGCATGTGGTCTGCACGTTGCACCCCCGATCCCTGCAGCTAGCGCACAACTCGCCGAGCTATCCCACCGGGGCAGGGAGGTAGGCACGCCAAGGTCGCGTTGCTCCCGCCACGGACAAGTTCAGAGTCCGACGCCAATTCGATGGTGGTGCGCCTCCTTCCGTCAGAACGATGAAGTGTGAGATGAAGCGGGGAGGCTCAGAGAGGGCGCCTCCTCGGCTCGGCTCAACCTCTGAGGCTCTGGGGAAGGTCTTTTTAACCCTGCGAGGTCCGGCTCACACCTTGTACATCCGGCAGGCGTCAGCCCCACAGCCTCCGCGGTTCAACACTCCACAATAGAGGTCGGCCGGTCCGGTTGCAGCGCCACACTCCCCACACGCTTGAAGTCTCCGGAGGCTGTAGCACTTCTCACCCGGTATGAGGAGCCTCCTTGCTACGATCTTTGTTCCCCGGGAGCGGGGCACGACTCAGGGGGTTTTAACTTGTTCCTCTTCAATTCTGCCGGCAGCGCTTCGCTCCTTCTTCTGGCAGCGCTTCGCCTTTCCTGCAACCTGCTCCCTCTTCGTCCGAAGTAACCAGTGCGCCGCTCCCCTGCTCCACGAAGTTAGGAGCTTACCTGGGGGAGCGGTGGCTTATATCCCCCCCTTGCGCCTTTCCTGCCACTCGGTGCTGTCCCCCCATTGGGGGGTTTGTACCTCGCCAGGCCCCCCATTGGACGGGGGCCTGGCGCCACCGTGGCACTCCTGCTGGGGGGGGGTAGTGTAGTGCGCCTCACGCGCTGTTTCTGGGCGCTTTTGGCCGCCCATAACCGGTTTTCCCCCCCGGGCTCGGCGAGGGTTATGGCGCCGGCCCCTGAGCCTCCCCCCCCCCTTCGGGGGGGGAGCGGCGGCCTCTGCAATAAGCGTAGTGCATAAGCACTGTCACCTAACACAAATGAGTAAAATACAATTAAAACCACAATTATATAGCATGGATTTATTTCATTTGAAATTAAAATATAGAAATACCTAACTGAAAATTATCCCCAAAGTCTCCGTTGGTAAGTCACTTAAATAGGGAACTGTTCTGAAAGATATATGAGTCATGGGTGGAGCCTGGAAATTAAACCACCAAGTCAGTAGTTAAAGAGACAGCATTGCAAACTATTTGAATGTTTAAGGAGTGCTATCTTTTCTGATTCCTATATAAACATTCTGTAGCACTAAGAGGGCAAATTAAGACACATTTCCCATCAACACAGCCTATAACGTGTGGGAAATGTGCCACAAAATAAAATTCTAATTGTGTATGCTGCACGTCTTGTTGTGAACTGGGAAAAACTATATCAGTAAATGTTTATCACCACAGCAGCTAAAATATTATGAAAAAATTGAAAGAGCACTTTGTGAAACCCCCCAGGTTGTGGCAACAACCCCTGATAGCTTCCGGAGGAATACAAGTGTAGGCAGCAAAATACCTGAATGTGGGTTGGTATTGAAATACTCCTGTGGGTGTCCCTACACAACACAACACAGGCTCTACCTCAGTAATTAACTAAAAAAAAAAGTCCTGCTGAGCCTATGCTAACTATATACCTCCTCCTCAGTCTGCTGAAATAAAGTCACCCTGACTCTGTCTGCCTTCTCCTATGGTGATGTGGAGCAAACAGCCTCACCCACCTCGCCATAGCAAACAGAGCAGCCCCTGTTGAAAAAAATAACTTTTCCACCCCTTTTATAGTTTGCACCTGATGACCACCTGCTTCCACTTTATGCAAATTTTCCAGGGCAAATTAGCAAACCAATAGCACATTCAAAAATACGAAACGCATTCGTAATCAATAACAGGTCATCACAAATTCCAGTCACGAAAATAGCGAGTCGATAAGATTTGGTTTGTATTTCTATTTTTGCAAATAGAACAAAAAACCACGTTAATACATTCCAAGCTTACCTTTCAATGGTCTCTAACCAAATTGTAAATGCTTCATACATTTGGCCCTCAGTCCTGCTTTTCCCTTCTATTATGTTGTTTATGTTGCTTTCCTTTAGAAAGACAAACTAAAAATATCAGAAAGTGAAAAATGAAGCTTTATAATCTATTTACACACAAATAGATGTCCTCCAGTTATATATGCACCTGTTTTGTGTTTCTCAAAACCGTGTGAAAAGTCCAGCTGTTAATTTATTGTTTTCTAACAGCACTTTCAGAGACCAATCTTCTAGTAACATTGCTTTTAATTGATCCCTTGATTTTTCGGTTATATCATTCAGCCTTTTAATTTAAACCTTGTCTTTACTTTGCAGTTGTTGTTAAAATGCACCTTCTTACTTTCCTAGCTGAAGTATTTAAAGGTTTGAAAAAAATATACTTTACTGTTCTGTGGAAAAAAACATTGCATATCTCTTTAACATAGGAATGCACACAGAAACACAAATGGTACAAGTAGAGTGGTCGTTTTCATTGGCACCCTCACTCTCAAACCACCGTTTGCAGCTTTCTTGCATAATTTAACAGAAAACCTTTATAAATCTTTTCATGCAGTAAATAATATTTTTTATTTGCGGAGCCTGGCAGAGCTACCATTTCAAGCACATTCCAAAAATACTTCAATCCATCAAGAGAGAGTAAGCAATAAATATTTAAAAAGTATCCCTAATGAATCAATACTTGGAATGCAGTCATAAGTAGTTTAGTATGACATGAGAAGAGCTTTTTGAAATCTAAATCTGTATATAGAATCTAAGGAGGCTGGAGCTACCAAGAAAGCGGCCATTGCCATCCTGCAATAGGGCACAGTTTAATATTAGAGCAGCTTCGTTCTTTGGGATACATATGTAGCATGGTGTATCTGGTGCACTTGGTATGTGTGCAAGAATGATGAAAAATGTATTTGTTGATTAATTAAAATCGTTACAATCGATAAAATCCACGTGACAGAATGAAAGAATAAAATAACATACATTATCTTTGATCTAAAATTTAACTGACCAGCCCTATGGCCAATTCATGTCTTTAACGGCTACAGCATAAAATTGTATAAAAACAAATTTTACGAAATCATTATATCCATAAAATATATACACTGCAGTACACCAGAAAAAAAAACTTAACACAATTGACTTAGCAGCAGTAGAGAGCAGTAGGAAATAAAGTGCGTTTGTGATAACAATCCTTAGCAGCTATGGTTCAGAATATACACTACATTACCCTAAAAAACTTTAGAACAATAGAATTAGCAGCAGAAGAAAGCAGCAAAAAGTAAAGTGCATTTGTGCTAACATTTGAATTGTAATATCCCAGCTAACATTCGAACATTTATTCTCTAAAATTAATTTGATTAACTGATCCTATAACAATTTTTTTAAATGATATTTAAAAACCGATACTTAATTTTCATTTCATACGACCACCTCAATAATGAGTGTTACTATATTATAAAACAGAGTCATATTGGGATAATAGTTTCTTTTCAGCTATAAGAATAAACTTAACAAATCGAGAAATCATACGTGGCGAGGCCCCAGTAAGGCATGTAATGATAGCATTTCTACAAGTCCTTACCCCCAATTCATTAAAAATAGATCTTAAAAAGAATTTCCGCTCTTCTAGCAATTGGGGCATAAGGTTACAATATGAACTAATGTTTCATCATATAAGCCACACAACCTACAAAGTTTAGAAGGCCATTTTTTTCCCCATTTTGGAGTTCCGTCTTTAGTCGGGTATCTCCCAAACCGTAATAACATAAATGTATTCTTAAATAGCGGTTTTAGATAGAACAACAAATATGGTTGGGGTTCCAGTTTACTAAAAGAATTAGCAACTGACCAGGAGTGATTTTGTTTCCTCAGCTCGTCATTATCTATTATGGTTACTTGGTATGTGTGGTTCCAATGTGCATGGAGGATTTGGCCTCCACCTCCTGGCAACACTATGGTGGAGCCAGTCATCAGTGATACCAGAAGGTCACAGGAAGGAGTACCACCAAAACTGCATCAACGAGTTAGGCAGCCGATAGCAGAAGAGGAGCTAAATGGTTTTGAAGAGGATCCGTTCAATTTTGCTATTTCCTTCACCCCATAATTTTCCAGTGATGGCCGGAATGAATCACTGGAACAGTGAGACAGGGGGCAAGGATGTTTCCAGTATTCCCAGTTGACAATGACAGTAGGTATGATGATGTTGATGATGCCCATATTGAGATTTTTAGTTACAATGAGGAATGGCGAGATGTCTCAAGGTAGACATTACTGCTCCTTTTTAGCCACCGATAAAGAAAGCATGCCACAAAACAGATTTAGGCAAAGCACCATCAAGAGACAGTACTGAAACTGTCCATGGATTTTAATTATAAACAATGCAACTTATTTGGGCTCCAACACAGCCAAGGCACTTGGTTCAGTTATAGTCACTTCTGCAACACTGGAACAAACTCATCCTTGGATTCGGAATTTATTGCCCTTGACGAAGACCTTACAGCAGTGCAATCTGCCACATTAGTAACAATGAAGTGCATAGGCAGCTGTGAAGATGCAAGCCACCATGGACCAACAGAGTCACTTGGAAGGCAAGTATTCATTCACAAGGGAATGTACGTATGAAGCTTCATCAATATGCTGGTTGTACTTCTTCAGTTCACATATTTCAATAAATAAGACGATGAAGAAGATGCATAAGCTGCTACAACCAATACCGATGACAGGACCTCAATCCTTGTACCTGATATCACTTTATTTGCAAACTCAAACCTGGCATAGGGATGAAACACATGGTCTTTCATGTTCATGAACATCCCTCAATCAAGACGCAATTCACCAGTGAAACAAACTAACACTAAAACAATCCACAGGCCCATTTCCACAAAGAATTTCTAAAGGCCCTTTGTCCAAAATGCATGGTTCTGAGCCACATCTATTTCTTCATGGTTGTTTTGACAGATCTCAACAGGACAAAGCTATCCTTGGTAGCAAATGCACGGATGTTGACAGCTATCCATATTTTTTTACCTGTCAGCGGACATGTGAAGCAGTGTTGGCCTACAGATTACATGTGACATGCTGTCCTTTCAAGGCCCTTCACTCATATTTTGTTGCAAGGTTTCATCAACATACAACCATTGCAATCTAAAACACTCAACACAAAGTTTACAAAATCCAGCTGGAATTCGGCATAACATTTCTTAATGACTTTACCTATTTGACATATCATCAAAGCCCCATTGTGAGTGAATTCTTCCAACATGAATGCCATAACCTGTGGTATTAACTTTCTTTTCTGTACTCTGCAGGTGCACAAGCTCAATATTCCAAACTTACAAAGGCATTTTGGGGCAGGAAAGGCTGGTGGGGCACTTAGAATGTAGGTGTTGCTTGGGTGAACTATGCATAGGCGTCGCTGAGTGCAATTCAGAAAACTACATTTGCAAGGAAGGAGGAGGCAATCTTGAAATTATCTAATGTAGGTTTCCTTGTGGTCCAGAGCATGCTTACAAGGCAATTGGGATACTTTGTTGCTGCAGGCAGGATCTTGTCAGAGGTCCTTATGAAAACCTAGTAGATAGTTTGTTTCCATTTGAAAGTGTGTTTGCATCTGAAGTGGAACACAGAGAAGAATTCTAAGCAGGCCAATCAGATTTTCTAAACAAACTTCAAAAGATAAGTCTACTGTTTCAGTCTAAACTCATATTTTCTTTTTCACTATTGGATACTAAGCTACGCGAGGATCTCCTTAAAGACTATTAATATTTTTCATGATGTACATATTGTACTTAAAGCAGTAGCATGTGCTACGGTAGTGAGCCATTTGCTATCAGTGCAAACTATATAATGATGATGAATGTTTGTTTATATCACAATTTACATTGATGTTATTTACATTTAAGTTTCCGGAATGTCAAAATTCCACTAAAATCATAGAGTCTGAGATACAGAGATATTCTGAAGTTATATCATTTGATACATCGTAGATGGATAGATGATCCAGTACAGAAACAAAGTACTAAAGATAATAATCTTGTCTTCAGATATCCGCTACAACATGACAGAGTCAGGGTGACGATATTCAGTGTCTTTGCTATAGCTCTTATCCCATTCCCCTTTTCCCGAGTCTACTGTTAACCAACATATTCCTATTGGGTATGGTTGGGAGTGAATTTAGCGTAGTTGTAAAAACTGATCGCTCCCACTGGACCCAGAATTCAGGTTAGTGCTTTCTGACAATGAGCCAGAGGTTGCTGATATTATTGCATGGTCACAAAATATGTACTTATTTCAGTCATTGCTTTAAAGGGGCCATCTACAATGAAGAAAAAACAGTTCTATTTCTCCAGTCCTGCATCTCTAACAATCCCCAATAATAGGCACTGCTGAATATTTGTTTGATTATCTCATCTGGGGTATTCAGATCTATTGTGACCTCATTCACTAGATTGCTCCTTTAATGATCCGAATCAGTTGACGAGACAACATAAAACTAATGTCCTTCCTCATAACAGAGTTTCTGGCCTGGTGAAAGCTACCCTCTGTATGCTTTATGCTGCATGCTTCTCAAAGAATGTCTACAGGACATTGTTATGCAGATTACTGGTTTTCTTTCACTCACAAAGCAAAGTGGATCATTCAAATTCTTTCATCCTTTGAATATGCCGCTTGGACAGGAAATAAAGACAATGCCACCCCTGATTTTAATGAGCAAAAGGACCAGATGTAACCCCGGAAAATGATGACATAGATAACATTGATGCATAAGCTGTGGGTTCAGCTTCATTATTCTGTTTGGAGTGAAGCAAGAGGCTAAACACAAAGGCCCATATTACAAGTGTATTAAAACTAATCTGGACAGAAATTAAGGCTTCTGCCCAATTTTGTATTAGGGATATCACAGTATTACTACATGATGTGCTAACACACAGAGTAATACAGAACTGGTTAGTTATGTAAAACTCTCTACACATACCTTGGTACAGCCCACATGTCTGGGTTCTAGGCTTATTGGTGGGAAATGAACGTGCAATGAGCATGTCTCACAGGCATGTAGATGGTCCTATCCTTCACGGGAAATATGTGGTTATATAGTTTTGTACATGGTTATGGTGGTTGCCTGACAAGAATGGCATGGCAATCCTTGGGGGAGTGTAGGTCTATACTACTAACCCGTTGCTAGGAAAGCACACTTAGTAGCCCATTACTGGGCTCAGTCACTTACAGACCTGTTGCTGAGCAAGGCAGCAATGCAACCACTCATTCTAAAACGTTGTCGCAAAAAGTCAGCGTAAAAACCATTAGTGAATTGCACATTAGTAAGGTTTGCTATTATTGGAGTTATATGCAATTTGCATGTGTATTTTCACCGTTCAAAAGCACTGTGTTAGTCACATGTTATGAGCAATATGTACATAAAATTGTAAGGCCCTCCAGGCTTACATCTGAAAGACAGTAATGGTAATTATGGAGATAGTGTATACTATATTGTGGATAAACATCTACCTCTACCATGTGGCACAATGAATGACATAAGAAGTAAACCCTCTTCGGGGGGTTTGGGAGGTGAGGAACTGGAGGTGGAAACCTCGCCACAATGTGGCATGCCCCAGGGGTTCTCCCTGGCTGCTATTCTCTTATTAGGGCTATTTGCCCTAATTGGGTAATGTGGTTGCAGAACCATGTTGTACCAAACACTGATGACAAACAGCTAATAACCAAACTGGACTACTGCTCCTAGAAAATGAAATCTCCTGCTCGGATGATTCTTTATGGCTGCCTTGCTTGGGAGTTTCTCCTATCCAAGCTGCCCAGGTAAAATAGTCTTTAAGTAGGGCTGCCAGACTATATGCTTGTGATTCTCCACCGTGCCCAGACCTTTGTGCAGACGTTGGTGCAAGTACAGTGCAAATTCAGCCATCTGTAGAAGGTGCGAAAGAAATTGCCAATAACCTGCTATTGATGAGATAAAGCAATCTAAATGTCTCCATATGTCAAAGAACCTTCTGAGGCTGAGAAAAATCAGAAGTGTCTAACTTTCTGCAAACGTATGTCCCCAGTGCCACCTCTGGTCACTAAACCAATGTTAATGTGCCAGTGTAATTGAAATTTCACCTGGGCCTAGTATGTATCCCCTAGGTTTAAAGGGTGCATATGGGAGGATGCTTCTTTCGCTACTTGGGCCTCCCCAATGCAAGTATTAAGGGGTGGAATTACAGCATGTTTTACCGTGGTAAATACAGTTCAAACAATTTCAAGTTAGCAATATTTTCGCACCTTGTTTTAACTAGGGGTGGGTGGAAATGACGGAATTTGATTCTGTGGAATTCCATTGAAATTTCTCAAGATAGCACGGAATTCTATTGAGGGGTGGAGTGGGAATTTGGTGCTATTTTCTTAGCGTATTATCCACCCTTACATCCAAAAAAGGGGTGCGTGGATGCATTCTGCGCTTAGAAATAGTGCAGCCAAATATCAAATGCACTTACATTGCATTCCCCTCAGCACCCTTACATACTCTGCAGTGATTACTGCAGAATACGTAAGGGTGCCGAATGATATGCACAGTAAGTGGGTTTGGTATTTGACACTGCTGTGCACACCCCTAGGCACCTTTACATACTCTGGGGTAATCCCTGCAGAGTATGGAAGGGCACCGAGGGGAATGCACTACAGTTTAAAACCACTGACTGCACTGCTGCGCAAACCCCTCGGTGCCCCGACATACTCAGAGTATATAAGGCTTATATATTCTGAGTATAAAATAACGCTGAGGGTATGCACAGCAGTGCCAATACTCTAAATGCACTTACAGTGCATACCCATCGGCGCCCTTACATAGTCTGCAGTAATCACTGTAGTGCATAACCCTTGGTGCTCTTACATACTCTGCAGTGATTACTGCAGAGTATGTAAGGAGGCCGAGGGATATGCACTGCTGTACATACCCCTCACCGACCTTACATAATCAGAGTATATAATTCTTTTATATTCTGAGTATGTAAGGCCGCCGAGGGGTATGCACAGCAGTGGATAAGTCGTTTTTAAATAGGGCTGGAAGAGATTTTCAAACACAGAGGGACAGCTCCTTCTTCCAGCCCTGTTTAAAAACCAATACAGTGTTGATTAGTTCTGCCGGCGGAGCAGTGGTATTTATTAGTAATTTTGCATTACCAGAGTAAATTACTAAATTCCTCCAATTCCGCTGGCAGGAATAAAAAATTCCGCCCACCCCTAGTTTTTGGGTAGCAGGGGTAGTAAAACTACACCAGGATTTAGCGGGTACAAAAAAATAAAATTATATTACAAATAGCAGCTCAAAGTTGCTGAGGTAAGGAATTAGAATTAAAAATACTTCCTGATCAGAGCAAGTGGTGACATTTTATAAACTTAAAAATAAATACATTCAAATTGATTGACAAATTACTCTATGTAGGAAGGTAGGATTCTTCTGCATGGTTACCCCTACTTTTTGCCTGGTGCTATGCTGGTTTTTGATTAGTCTGACTGTGATCCTTCTAATCAGGACCCCAGTCTATCTGCTTTCTCCCTAAATTGTTGTGTTCAGTACTTAGGTACACCCCAGACTGGATACTGGGGTACCCTTATAAGTCCCTAGTATATGCCATGTACCCAGGGCATGGGTACCCGAGAGGTCTTCCATGGGCTGATGCAGGTATTATGCCACCCATGAGAGACCATTCAAAATGGAACTACAGGCCTGCCATTGCAGCCTGTGTAAGTTGGTGCATACACCACTTACTAAAGATATAGGTTTCCTATAGCTAGGGTCACTGAACATAAAACCTATAAGTCACCCCTCTAGCAGGCCTTTGCAATCCTGAAGGCAGGGTGCTTGGTTCTAAGTGAGAGGGTGCCCCTGCATGAGCAGGACACCCCTGCAGCCTACGGAGACTATTCTCCTGGGTTGTCAGTGAAGCAGCCATATACTATATAGAGGGGCACTGCGTAATTACGCGATGACCATCTCAAAAACGGCTGCAACAAATCCTATCATGTTTGGTATCAAACATGTTGGAATCATGCCCCTACGCCGTAAAAGGTGTGGGAGGTATGATTCCAAGAACTGAAAGAGCCCTCCGTTAGGCTCTCAGTGTTCCCGGTGCCAACCTTCTAGACCCGGACAGCACAAAATGGTTGCTGCCGACCAGAGACACATTTTTGCCCTCCTGCTGCTGAGCCAAGCTCGAGCAAGGAAAGGCAGAACAATAGGCATCCTGTCACAGGGAGGTGTGACCACCTCCCAGACAGGATTTAGTGTATTGGGACCGGGTGGTGCGCTTGCCAGCTCCAGAAAGTCTGCATGAGGGGCACATTTAGTGTCCCTGTTCATAGTCTAGTTCAAACCAGTTCTGGGAGCCGTTGGCTCCCGCTCTGGCGCGAAACTGGACAAAGGACATGGGAGTAACCTCCCCCCTGTCCAGACCATCCCCTGGGAGGGTCCCCTGAATCTTCCCAACCTTTTTCCCAGGCTACTTAAGGGCTTACCTGGGTGTAGGTCCCTAGATTCGTCGTGGGATAAGATTCAGATCAGACACCACTTCTACTGTCTGGGCACTTGTTGGACTTCGTTTGGGCCTGACTTCGTCTCCCTTCCAGTCTGCTGCATTGTCTGTGCATCATACAGGAACCTTCCAAGGCCTGTGAGGCATCAAAGACACCTAAAGAAATCTCCCTTGGAGTAAAAGAGTCACGGCCCTGCATTTGCAGGCACTGCAACTAAGTCAACCGGCCTGCAGATCCTGAGCTCCTCCGGACTCCGTGGGCTCTGGAACACAGGTGGTGGTTTTCCACAGCTCCCGAGGCCTGCCCTGCCCTCTCACCAAGGTTGAGGCCAGTATCCCTCGTGGGGGGTTCAATAACCAAACCCCTGTACACCGCGTCCAACCTGCAGTTGCAAAGGCTTATTGGCTTCTGTCCAAGAAGATCTTCAGGCTCCAAGTAGCCCCAACCTCGAGCACCTCCAGTGACCAGAATCTTCAGCCACACCTCATTGTGTGCATCGTGGCCTGCATCTTTCGGTGAGCTGCCTCCCGCCTGTAGGTCCATTTGAGGGTCACCTTTGTTTCCTTTGGGCTACCCTGATTGCTCGGGGCCTGCCCTGACTCACCTGCCTTTGGTGAGTCCCCTGGACATTGCAGGTCCCGACGTTGCTCCTTCTTTGATTCCTGCATGGCTTGCCTTTGCCAAGGCTTGTTGGTGCTACTGCCAGACACCGACCCCTCAGCACTCGACACCCTTCATGGGACAGCTCGTGCATGGCTCCTGGTCCTCCTCAGTGTCGTCTGGTCCTCACAGCTGCAGAGTCAAGTTCATCGTCATCCATCCTGCATCACCCGACATCAGAGGGCATTCGTCTTCCAAGTCTCCTGGCCACCCCTGAGTGACATAGACTCTGTCCCCTCTAGATGAGCTTTTCACATCAAGCTGCTAAGTTGTGGAACTTCCTCCCCTCACAGCTGAGACTGCAACCCAACAGGACTATCTTCAGGAAACAGGTTAAGACCTGGCTGTTTCCTAAGTGCTCTTAAATAAGCAAGCATCTGGATAAGTATGAACTCACATCAGCGCCAAGATGCCTCGGCAATCGAGCACTCTATAAATGCATCAGTCAGTCAGTCAGTCATGAGAGGTACCTCTCATCTAGAATCCACCTTCGGATTCCACCGGACACTTTCTCCTTCTGCAACAGCGGCACTTTCCTGAAGTCCTCCATTGGGTTTGACGGCAGATTCCGACACCACTACACATGTATGCGCCCTGCTTCCCTGGTGTAGGTAACAGGGTTACTAGGGGATCAACGGGTGGGGTGGCTCTCCAACCTTCTGTCTTCCACGGGGTTTCCTCAGGGTCCACTGGGAAGGGTCTTTAATCTTTAAAAATCCAACCGCGACTTACACGTAGAGTTGTACGGAGCACACGGTTGTGTTCCCACACTGCACACGCTCTCCGCGGGGTCCCTAGCTACTCACCTTGGGTGGTTCCTTGGGTCCCCAGCACTTCTACGTCCTCTCGACCGTGTCTTGATCCGAGTCGTGGTTCTTATACCACTTTCTTAGTATATGGTTTGGTCCCCCCTGGGGCCACTGTGTATTTCGTGCTATTTACTGTGTTTCTTTGCTGAAGTATTGTGTGCATTGTGCATATCTCTGGGTAGGAGATATTTCTATGTGTTAGAGAGTATTCTATAATAAATACATATTTTTATAAATACTTGGTGTGGTTCTTTTCACTTAATCTATACTATAAGATTGTGTTCTGGTAAAACAAGCTGCTTTACACTCCTTCTGGACTAAGCCTGAAGGCTGCTCACCACAGCTACCACTTAGAGAGCTTTCTAAGGTTGTCTAAGACCCTCTTAAATTACCATAAGGTTGTCTGGACTAGGGCAAGGTGTCCACTTACATAAGTGTACATCATATACCAGGCCAGCTTCTCACACTCTATAACACCATTAATGACTTTAATATTTTTTTGCACAGTAATGTACACAAATCCTTAAAAATATATAATTCCATAACCCCCAAACACAATCATTCCTGCAAGCATATACAAAGCCTTCTTAACACAGTCAATTTAATAATTACAACTGAGAGCAATTTATCAATTTCGCCCCTATATAAGTGGAGACCACACCATCTCTCTCTAAATCTACCTATCATGCAGCTTCAGTTGCAGTACAATTACAGCTCCATGACCATCAGCAACAGACTCAACTACCCAATAAGCATAGACGAAGGCTCAGACTGATTAGAATATGTCTAAATCCATTGAATATATACAGAGAATACTTTCTAACAAACTATTGGCTTGACATGGACACCATCCACAGCCTATTGAATCGGGAAACAGCGTTTACAACGCTGTCTCCACAACGCATTGCTATTACAACGCGGTCGTTACAACGACCGCGTTGTTAGTACGCAATACCATTACATCGCAAGTCATTACAACGACTTGCAGTAGGGGGCGCACTGGTATTTGATTTAAAATCCAACAACTTCCCTGCTGTTGGGCAAACTGCAGTAGGAATAGTAAATAATACTATTCCTAAGTCCAGTGCGCCCCCTACTGCAAGTTGTTGTAATGGCTTGCGATGTAATGGTATTGCGTACTAACAACGCGGTCGTTGTAACGACCGCGTTGTAATGGCATGTGATCAAATCACATGCGTTGTAAGGACCTATATTCATTGAATCCTATAGTGAATGCATTGGATGCCTACACTGGAATATGGACTGCCAATATGATTCTACCACTCTTCCAGTGGGACTTCTTTTGGTCATGGCACAGCCCCACATTTTCAATGGTTTAAAGTGGGTAATATGTGCCCTACTGCAATTAGATCCACAGTGCATTGTTGTTTAAACTGATGCACCAGAGAAAGTGTGTTGAGTCGCAATCCTGAGCTGTATGCTTCACAATGTGGGAATACAGCATCATGTACCCATGGCTCATGAGGAAAACCATGGAGGTGACGGCTAAAGTAATGAAGGTGAACATACACAGGCACAATAGCCCACAACAACAGGACAGATATACTGCAACCATCAGGGATACAATTATTAGAAATTATTTTAGTTGTGTTACTTAAACAGTTCTTTCTAGAATTATCACAATCAAATACACAATTAATCAGATGTTATGTTATGTTATGTTAACGCAGTTACTCAGAGTGTCCCTGTGCTAGATCAGGCCGCCTGCACCCACAATGAGTGTCTTACATGGATTGTTGAAAGAGCCATGTCTTTAAATTTTTCTTAAAGATGGGAAGATTGATTATGAAACACAGTTCCAGAGGAAGTTTATTCCAGGGGACAGACCCAAGATAAGAAAAGGATCCGCCTCCTGTTCTGGCCTGTTTAGATGCTACATCATGTGAAGTATTTGAAATTCGTATTGCTATGTCCCGTTTTTAAACCTCAATCCAATAATACTGTGCACTGCAATCCCTATCCTAAACCCATAACATTCCAAAAAATACATGTTACACACAAACTAGAATCAAATTCACCCTATTTATGCAGTAATGAGTACCAACCTATCCACTTCTGTAACTCTACCCTTCCATTCCTAAACTAAAGCTATATTAATCCAAGTATCAGCTATGAAAAAGAACTTATAAGACTAGATTTTGAAGGTAAGGCGGAAAGAGTTTTCCTCTCAGCAGGTGTGTCGGTGTGCTCTGTTAAGCTGGTTGTACATGCTGATCTGCTGTGAGGCCTGAGAAGGGGAACAGGTGGCTATTGAATGGGGAGAACAACTGCTGTCCTTGAGGTCCATTATTTTTTTGGGACCTGGCCCTTCAGTTTCACCCACCCCTGTGCCTTCTATGCTGCAGAGATGTATTATTGCAAGGAGTTTCTCCTCCCAAGACTCTAATTTCAACTCTGGTGTTGGACCTCCTCCTGTGGCAAAGCTTTCTTTCAGATGTTCTGAAAAGAGATGCCAAGCTTGTTTTTTGCGATCGTTAAATCTCTTTACAATCCTCTACTGTCGGTGGCTGGGTGGAGACTGCATTTACCTTATTGGTAATGACTTGCTAGAGCCTACTCCTGTTCTGTGGTGGGGTTCAGAACATGAGGGTTCCCCCAAGGCATGGATCCTCTTTCACCAGCTCTTGTGCCAAACCCAGAAGTTTTCTTTCTATAAATGTATGCCTCTTCCGTCTCTATGCAGCTGTAGTGAATTATTGGCCCAAAAATTAGAGGGAGAAGGTACCCCAGGCCAGAGGATGGCAATTGATTGAGTACTGGCACTTTCCCTTGCACAAGTAATGACTAAAGGTCTGCCTTTGTTTTTTCCAGTCTCTGCTCGTGTGTATCAGACTTCCAGTAATTAAAGATTTATGTTGCATGACTCAACTTCCTCTGGAATGATGTATTTCATGATGCATGTGACTCTCGGGCTTTAGCAAAATGTGTGCATGCGCAGTAAATCCACACGGGATTTCCCGCAGTCGCTAATTGCAGGTGTGATAAAATGGCATGTGGATTTAAAGCGTGCGAATCGGCACCTTGTAATTCGGAGAACGCGAGACCCAAAATAAAACCCATACTCGCTTGTCCAAGGCCTTCTTTTATAATCCGGTCATTTCGTTAAGGGACCGCATTTACTGCAGCCAGTAACACAGCTCACAATGAGGGCCTCAGCCATAGGCAGTGGAATAATCTGCGCTACGAGCTGAGGAGGCAGAAAGGATCGAGGCGCCGCGTGAATGCATTTGTATCCAGTTAAATGATCTTCAATCCACATTTTAAGTTTTTTTTTCTAAAGTTTTAGCTTCTGTCTTAGTCCCAAGAAGCGTATTTGGGCAGCAGCCGTGCACTTTACAAATAAATACATTAAATGAAATAAATAAAATGAAAACTTTAAAAGACGTGATCCGGATGTCCTTTTTAGAGCACTCCACGGCAGCATGGCGGCACGGAGGCCACCATCAAGCTTCTCTGCACTTTAGGAGCCCAGAGCTACCTTTCTTTACAGGGGACACTGCAGCTCTTCCCCCGTGAGCATGTCAGGACTCTGCGGCCAGGGCTAGGAGTTCACCAGCCATGGACAATCTGTCTGATGGCTGGCACAGGCACCTCTGTGCATTTGTGGCACACCCAGGGGTGTCGTGAACCCCCGCTTTAGCAGCTTTAGCGGGGGTGGGGTTGTTTATGGGCTTCTTCTGTCTGCAAATTGGCGACAAAAGCTGATAAATACCGCTATAAAGGAATACAGCATCATTAGAAGATTACGCAGGAGCAAGGACGAATAAAAGATGAGTAAATACAAGAGGGAAAGATGGAAGGAATGAATATTAGGTGAAAGGATATATGGATGAGTGGGTGAATGAGTGGGTAGATGACGAAGTGGGTAGATGGATGAGTGGGTGAAAGGATGAGTGAATGGATAGGTGGATGGACAGGTGAAGGGATGGTAGAGGAAAGGGATGGATGGCTGAGTGAGTGAATGAGTGGGTGGATGAGTAAGCGGGTAGATGGAAGACTGAACGGAGAGGTAGATGGACAGGTGAAAGGATGGCAGAGGAAAGGGATGGACAGATGAGGAAGTGAATGGATAGGTGGATGGACAGGTGAAATGATGGCATAGTAAAGAAATAGATGGGCAGATGGATGGATAGGTGAAAGGATGGAAGAGTAAAGGGATTGATGGATGAATGAGTGGGTAAAAAGACTAGTAAATGGATGGCAGAGTGGATGAACAAATGGACAGATGGGTGGTTTGCAGAGTGAATGAATGTATGATGGATGAATAAGTTGATGGCAGAATGGGTGGATGGATGGCAGAGTGGATGGATGAGTGGGTGGATGGCAGGATGGATAGGTGGATAGGATGGATGGCAGAGTGGATGGATGGATGGAAGGATGGATGGATGGATGGCAGACTGGATGGAGGATGGATAGATTGGAAGGATGGACGGACGGACCATTAGATAGCAGAGTGGATGGATGGATGGACGGACCAATGGATGGCAGACTGGATGGATGGATGGCAGGGTGGATGGATGGAAGGATGGATGGATGGCAGAGTGGCTAGATAGATGGCAGTGGATGGATGGATAGATGGCAGACTGGATGGATTGAATAGGGAAAGATTCAATTATGAATGAAAGAATTAATGGATGACAATGTAAAGGTTGGATGGAAGGGTGAAAGGAGGAATGGACAGATGCTTGGATGGAAGAAACGGGGGAGCTCTTCTAGTGAGGGTTAGGCTCATTTGCTTCGCTTTTTTGTGCCATCAGAGGTTTAGTTCAAAGTGGGCGTATTTTAATTTTATGTCAACTCCCTTGGGCACATCCCTGGGCTACTTTTCAGAATTCCATTTACTCTATTGTGAAAGCATTTCTGCATGCACACATTCATCCAACGTAGAATTATAACATTCTGGGTTAATTTTGTGTGAGTAAATCGACTTTCAAATGCAAATTCACATTTTGCACTCTGAAACCACACCAATCGTAAATCAAAACAAAACAAAATGTGCAAATGGCTTTATGACTCGGGCCCTCTGCGTTTAAAATCCTTCTCCTTCAAATGCAGTTAAAGGGCATGTTAGAAATGGGATCTCTAGTTGGCAAGGGCTTGCACCTTTGTCCAAGTAGGGACCCTTCTTCCTAGTCAGGGTAAGGGTTGTTACACTCGTGAAGTAACCCCTGCTCACCCTCGTGGTAGCTTGGCACGAGCAGTCAGGCTTAATTCAGAGGCAGTGTGTAAAGCATTCGCACATAACCAACAGTAATACAGTGTAAGCACTACAAACGGACACCACACCAGTTTAGAAAAATAACCAATATTTTATATACTCAAGACAAGACCAATTACGACAAAAATCCACAATACTATACTTTACGAATGAATACTTGATACGGTAACTTCTTCTTTGCAGGAATAGCACAAAAGCAAAGTTTGTACGAGTCGGTAGCTCCGTCCGAGCCTACCGTGATGCTGAAAACCACAGAGTCTAACAGTTCCAGCCGACCGCGTCGATACGGGCCAGCAGAGTCGTGAACAGACTCGGTTACAGTACCTTTCTCGCTGTGGCTGGTACGGAGTGTACGAGCCGGTCGGCGTTCGTCGCGGTTGCGGTGCAAGACGGAGCGATGCAAGGTGCGGTGTCCCTCGATGCGGTGCAGGCAGCGGCTCGATGAGCGTCGTGCAGACGGAGTCGGTGAGTCCAAGGCGTGCGATGCAGGGTGAGACGATGCTCGATGCGGTGCTGACAGGTTGCGATGCAGGCGACCTAGCCGGAGTGCGGGAGCTGGCGTCGGACAGCGGTGCGAGTCGGAGCGGTGCGTCGCAGACGTGCGAGCGGTGCCCCAAATGCGGTGCGGTCTCGACTCTTGAGCCAGTTGCAGCGACCGCGTCGGTCGGGTCCGGTTGGTTCAGTGAAGCGATGCGATGCGAACTGCGGTGCCCACAGGTCACGGTGCAAGCAGCGGCTCGATGTTGGCGGCGTCGGACGTCGCCACGGTGAGACCAGGGTTGCGATGTGAAGCGGGGCGATGCGGTCTGCGGTGCAAACAGGTCACCGGCCAGGGATGGATTCGGTTGACGGAGTCGGTTGCGGTTCCCTTCCTCTGTGGCAACTGAAACAGCATTCCAGAAGCGGTACCCAGAGGCTTGTGAAGTCTTTGCAGTCCCTGAGACTTCTTAACAGGAGGCCAGCTCGGTTTCTGGCCCTTGGAGATACTCAGAACAAGTTTGGAGAAAGTTCAGTCCAGTCCTTTCACTGCCCAAGACAGAAGCAGCCACTGCAGGCCAACCCAACAAAGCAACAACACAGCAAAGGGGCAGTACTCCTCCTGGCAGCTCTTCCAGCTCTTCGTCTTGGCAGGTTCCTTGATTCCGGCAAGATCTAAATTCATGGGGTCAGGGCCCCAATATTTATATCCCAAATTCCTTTGTTCTCTGAAGGCAGAGAGGCCTTTGCCTAGTCCAAACCAGTTCTGGAGCACTTTGTTGACAAGTCTCCGTCCCTTCTTTCAGTGAGTAGGCCAGGGACATCAGACGCACCACAGGAGGTGGAGCCAGCATTGTGGAGGGAAGGCACTGTCCTATTCAGGGCCCAGGTGCGACCCCTCCCACCCATCTACATGTAGAACTTGCTATTCAGCCCTGTGCTGACTCACCCTGTCTCCTGGCATCCCCCAGCCCCTGTCACTCACACTCCAGACAAGGAATACACAACCTCGCAGAGGCAGGCTTGGATGGTTAGACAAGAAAATACCCACTTTCTAAAAGTGGTATTTTCAAACACAGAATGTTAAAACCAACTTTACTAAAAGCTGCATTTTATCATTCTGAGTCCAGGCATACTAAACTCGAATTTCTACCATGTTCCCGGGGTCAGTTAGGATTATAAGCTGTAATAATCAAAACTGCCCGTTCTGGCCTAGGGGGAACAGGTAGCCTTGCAATAGTGAAAAACGAACTAGGCTGTAATTCACTATCAGGACATGCCGCACACACCAGGGCATGTCCTACCTTTCGCGTACAACGCACCCTGCCCACAGGGGTACCTTGGGCCTACCTTAGGGGTGACTAACATGTAGCAAAGGGAAGGTTTAGGACTTGCAAGTGTGTGCACTTGCCAAGTCGACATGGCAGCCCCAGGCTGCGCACAGGCTCTGCGTTGGCAGGCCCGAGTTACACTTTACGGGCTGTTTGCGTGGGTGGCACAATCCAGTGCTGCAGCCCACCAACAGCATTTGGTCTATAGGCCCTGGCACTCGCAGTGCACTTTACAAGGGACTGACACATAAACCAAATAGGCCAATCATGGAAACACCAATCCATAACACATTTTATACAGGAGCACTTGCACTTTCCCACTGGACCGCAGTGAGGAAAGTGCGCAGAATCATCACACCAGCAAAAACAGAGTCAAAACCGGGAGGTCAGAAAGCAAAAAGTCAGGGGAAACACGCCAAAAGATGCCAAGTCTAACACATGTCCCCTCCAGCTGAAAGTAGGGAGAACTACCCAACCCCATTGGAGTTCTCTTCACTAAGGCGGAAGAACCTGGACAGACCATCTGCGTTGGCGTGTTCTGTACCAGGACGGTGTTCCACCGTAAAGTCCATTCCCTGTAGGGAGATGGACCACCTCAGCAGTTTTGGATTCTCACCCCACATTTGCATCAACCATCTGAGGGGCCTGTGGTCTGTCTGAACCCGGAAGTGAGTCCCAAACAGGTATGGTCTCAACTTCTTCAGTGCCCAGACCACAGCAAAAGCTTCCCTTTCTATGGCACTCCACCTCTGCTCCCTGGGAAGTAGTCTCCTGCTAAGGAAGACTACAGGCTGATCCAGGCCCTCTTCGTTCAGTTGTGAGAGCACCGCTCCCACACCATGCTCTGAAGCGTCAGTCTGCACGACAAATTCTTTGGAGAAGTCAGGTGCCTTGAGCACGGGCGCCGTGCACATGGCTGCCTTCAGGGCATCAAAAGCTTTCTGGCAGGACTCAGTCCAGATCACTTTCCTGGGCTGCCTCTTAGAGGTCAGCTCTGTTAAGGGGGCAACGATGGTGCCATAGCCCTTAACAAATCTCCTATAGTAGCCGGTGAGACCTAAGAAGGCTCTCACCTCTGTCTGGGTCTTGGGGGCTCCCAAGCCAGAATGGTGTCAATCTTGGGTTGTAGGGGCGCCACCTGGCCGCTTCCTACCTGGTGTCCCAAGTACACCACAGAACCCTGCCCGATCTGGCACTTACTGGCCTTGATCGTGAAGCCTGCACCTTGCAGAGCCCTCAACACTTTCTCAAGGTGCTGTAAATGTTCTTCCCAGCTGGAACTGAACACAGCAATGTCATCCAGGTAGGCGGCACTGAAATCCTCCAGCCCGGCCAACACCTGATTGACCAACCTCTGAAAGGTGGCAGGGGCATTCTTCAACCCAAAGGGCATCACCCGGAATTGGTAATGACCTTCTGGGGTTGAGAATGCTGATCTCTCCTTGGCCCCATCGGTTAAGGCAATCTGCCAGTACCCAGACGTTAAATCAAACGTGCTGAGGAACCGGGCAGCTCCCAACCGATCAATGAGCTCATCAGCTCTGGGGATGGGGTGCGCGTCAGTCCTGGTGACGGCATTGAGCCCACGGTAGTCCACACAAAACCGGAGTTCTGGAGTGGCACCGGGCGCCGCAGCCTTTGGGACCAAGACCACTGGGCTGGCCCAAGGACTGTGGGAGGGCTCAATCACCCCTAACGCCAACATCTTAGAGACCTCCTCCTTGATGCTGGCTCTGACCCGGTCAGTCAACCTGTAAATCTTGTGCTTCACAGGATGGCTGTCACCGGTGTCCACGTCATGGGTACACCAGTGAGTAACACCGGGGGTCAGAGAGAACAGTGGGGCGAACTGTCCCAACAACTGGCGACAGTCCCCCTGCTGCTCCTGAGTCAGAGTAGGGGAGAGGATCACACCCTCTACTGACCCATCATGCTCCTTGGTAGACAGGAGGTCAGGAGAGGCTCACTCTCCTCTTCCACCCCATCATCTGTCGCCAAGAGCATACTCACTTCGGACCTCTCGAAGTGGGGCTTGAGGCGGTTCACGTGAAGGACCCTCAAAGGGTTCCTTGGAGCCTGCAAATCCACCAGGTAGGTGACGTCACTTTTGCGCTCCTTTACCTCATATGGCCCAGTCCACTTGTCCTGCAAGGCACAAGGTGCCACTGGGGCCATTACCCACACTTTTTGCCCAGGTTGAAATTCGACCAGAGTGGCGTTCTGGTCATACCATCTCTTCATTTCTTCCTGGCTTGCTTCTAGGTTCGCCTGAGCGAGTTTCCTGAAGCGGGCAGTTTGGTTTCTAAAGGCCAGCATGTAGCTAAATACATCCTGGGGAGTTTTCCTGGGAGCCGCCTCCCAGCCTTCCTTCACCAAACTCAGAGGTCCTCTGACAGGGTGGCCATACAGGAGCTCAAAGGCGCTGTACCCAAGAGACTTCTGAGGCACCTCCCTGTACGCAAAGAGTAGGCATGGCAAGAGGACGTCCCACTTACGCCTCATGGGTTCTGTTAGACCCTTGATCATGCCTTTCAAGGTCTGGTTGAATCTCTCCACCAGACCGTTTCCTTGTGGGTGGTAAGGAGTGGTGAACTTGTAGGTTACACCACACTCCTTCCACAGGGATGTCATATACTTCGATATGAAATTGGTCCCCCTATCGGAAACCACCTCTCTGGGGAATCCCACACGGGAAAAGATCCCCATTAACGCCCGGCCCACCACTGGCGCCGTCGTTGTCCTGAGAGGGATTGCCTCCGGGTACCGGGTGGCATGGTCCACCAAGACCAGGATGTACCTGTTGCCCATGGCTGTCTTGGGATCCAGTGGCCCCACAATATCCATCCCTACCCTTTCAAAGGGTGTTCCAACAACCGGAAAAGGTTGTGGAGCTTTGACCTTCCTCCCACTCTTACCACTTGCCTGGCAAGTTTGGCAAGACCTACAGTGTGCATCTGACTGCCTTCGCATTTGGGGCCAAAAGAAGTGGGTGACAAGCCTGTCAAAGGTCTTGTCCTGCCCCAAATGTCCTGCCAAAGGCACGTCATGAGCCAGACCCAGTAGGAAGGTCCTGAAGCGCTGGGGTACCACCAGCACACGGGCTGACCCAGGCTCAGCAACCTTAGGCTCACTGTATAGGAGACCGCTCTCCCAGTAGATCAGATGTGACCCGGACTGATTACCAGCTGCCTGGCCTGCAGCCTGCCGCCGCAGACCCTCCAGAGTAGGGCACTCGTTCTGCTCCCTGCAGAACTCCTCCCTGGTGGGACCCCCTTCTTGCTGCCAATGGGTCAGCTCAGAGATGTCTCCCAGTTCGGCTACCTGCTCCCCTGTAGGCACCGGGGCGTCCCCCTCGAGGTCCGCCTCCTCCCGGTCCGTGGGAACTTCGGGGGCCGGTTTCCCGCGCCCCATGCCCTTTCTCTTGGCAGGGACTTGGGCCTCTGTTTCAGGCTCCAAGTCCTCTTGATCACCCTTTCTGGCCGTCATTGACCGAGTAGACACGCATGCCCACTCTGGCAACCCAAGCATCTCCAAGTGAGACCTGAGCTCAACCTCCTTCCATGAGGGCTGCTCCAGGTCGTTTCCTAGCAGACAATCTACAGGCATGGTAGGGCTCACAACCACCCTCAAGGGACCTGAGACCCCCCATTCAAAGGGAACCTGCGCCACCATACACTGGCGCTCAGAGTTGTCGACAGCAACTACTTGGTGGAATGCTCCTGGGACTACTTGCTTCTCAGACACCAGGTGACACCGGACTGAGGTCACACTGGCTCCAGTATCTCTGGGAGCCTCTACCCTGTTCCCATTAATGGTCACCCAGGTGCTATATTTCTTCGTGTTAGGGGGCACCTGGTTTCCTGGGACCATCTCACTGTCCCCGAGTGAGACAAGGGTCATTTCTGCGGGATCCCCACCCTCCTGTGGGCACCCCTTCTCCCCAAGCGCTACACTAGCCAACACTTTGGATTGTCCACCGGTGGGTGGCTGTGTCCCCTTCGGGCACTTGGGGTCCCCCTTAAAGTGACCTACCTGGTCACATGCATAACACTTGCGGGGGCCGGTCTCAACAGGCTTCCCTGTAGAGACCCCTTTCTTCTTATCACCGGGGGCTGGGAACCTTTACCCTGGGTACTAGTTTGGGGCCCTTTAGAGAACTCCTGTGCTTTACCCTTGTCCCCCCCACCTTTCTGCTGGGGACCCTGCCCACCTTTGGCTGAGTCTCCCCAAACGCTTTCTTGTGGACCCTGGTACTCACCCAGCGGTCCGCTTCCATAGCAAGCTTCCTGGGGTCAGTTAGCTTACTATCAACTAGGTGCTGGCGCAGATCTGCAAAACATAGACTAGACAAGTGCTCCCATGCAATCAAGTTGTAGAGCCCCTGAAAATCTGTTACACTACTGCCCTTCACCCAACCATCCAGAGACCTGCAGAACACATCCACACATTCCAACCAAGTGTTGGCATCAGACTTCTTACTGGACCTGAACTGATCCCTGTACTTTTCAGGAGTAAGACCATACTTTGTGAGAAGGGCATCCTTCATGTCAGCATAGGTGAGGTGATACCCCTTACCCAAAGCTATCAGAGCATCCCTTGCTTCTTCAGGGAAAAGCGGCCACAATCCTGCTCCCCAATTCTCCTCAGGGACCCCATTCATGTGTATGGCTGCCTCATAACCCTGAAACCACCTTTGTATGTCATCCCCTTCTTGAACTCCTTGCCTACGTTCTTGGGAATGTGCACAATCCTGTCTGCCTTTCTGGACAAATTGCTGCCACCATCTGAGCCTGACTTACTCCTAAGTTCTAGCTCCTTCAGTTCTCTCTCATGCTCTAAGAGCATCTTCCTTTCCTCTATGGCCAATCTCTTCTCCTCCCGCTCACTCTCCAGCCTGAGCTTCTGCAGCTCAAACTGCCTTGTCTCCCGCCTGTCCTCCAGCTCCTCTGGGGACAGACTGCTGCTGCCTGATCTGGCGGGTTCCCCCCTACCCAAAAGCACATCCACCCTGGAAATAGGCTCCTCCGCCTCCTCACTGAGATTACCAGGCTGCCCATTGGCATGTCTGGCTGCTACCCAGGCCCTCAGCGCCTTCTGTAGCTCCTCCTTCCTTGTGAGGCCTTTAATTTGGACTTTCAGGTTTTTACAAATCGCTCGTAACTCCTTTACGGCGTAGAATTCCAACCTGTCCTCCTCAAAGATAACTTCCAGAGATGCAACGGATGATGCAATTGATTCAGGCATGACAAAAGTCGTGAGTTGAAAACTGGCAAGATCAAAAATAGGCCAAAAGAAAAAGAACCAGTATGTGGTACGTAATGGTCTGCGATATGGTAGTAGTGCACACCAATCACTGTAAGTCAAGTGCAAACACAAGTCCTATCCTCACCGCTGACAACCAATGTTAGAAATGGGATCTCTAGTTGGCAAGGGCTTGCACCTTTGTCCAAGTAGGGACCCTTCTTCCTAGTCAGGGTAAGGGTTGTTACACTCGTGAAGTAACCCCTGCTCACCCTCGTGGTAGCTTGGCACGAGCAGTCAGGCTTAATTCAGAGGCAGTGTGTAAAGCATTCGCACATAACCAACAGTAATACAGTGTAAGCACTACAAACGGACACCACACCAGTTTAGAAAAATAACCAATATTTTATATACTCAAGACAAGACCAATTACGACAAAAATCCACAATACTATACTTTACGAATGAATATTTGATACGGTAACTTCTTCTTTGCAGGAATAGCACAAAAGCAAAGTTCGTACGAGTCGGTAGCTCCGTCCGAGCCTACCGTGATGCTGAAAACCACAGAGTCTAACAGTTCCAGCCGACCGCGTCGATATGGGCCAGCAGAGTCGTGAACAGACTCGGTTACAGTACCTTTCTCGTTGTGGCTGGTACGGAGTGTACGAGCCGGTCGGCGTTCGTCGCGGTTGCGGTGCAAGACGGAGCGATGCAAGGTGCGGTGTCCCTCGATGCGGTGCAGGCAGCGGCTCGATGAGCGTCGTGCAGACGGAGTCGGTGAGTCCAAGGCGTGCGATGCAGGGTGAGACGATGCTCGATGCGGTGCTGACAGGTTGCGATGCAGGCGACCTAGCCGGAGTGCGGGAGCTGGCGTCGGACAGCGGTGCGAGTCGGAGCGGTGCGTCGCAGACGTGCGAGCGGTGCCCCAAATGCGGTGCGGTCTCGACTCTTGAGCCAGTAGCAGCGACCGCGTCGGTCGGGTCCGGTTGGTTCAGTGAAGCGATGCGATGCGAACTGCAGTGCCCACAGGTCACGGTGCAAGCAGCGGCTCGATGTTGGCGGCGTCGGACGTCGCCCACGGTGAGACCAGGGTTGCGATGTGAAGCGGGGCGATGCGGTCTGCGGTGCAAACAGGTCACCGGCCAGGGATGGATTCGGTTGACGGAGTCGGTTGCGGTTCCCTTCCTCTGTGGCAACTGAAACAGCGTTCCAGAAGCGGTACCCAGAGGCTTGTGAAGTCTTTGCAGTCCCTGAGACTTCTTAACAGGAGGCCAGCTCGGTTTCTGGCCCTTGGAGATACTCAGCACAAGTTTGGAGAAAGTTCAGTCCAGTCCTTTCACTGCCCAAGACAGAAGCAGCCACTGGAGGCCAACCCAACAAAGCAACAACACAGCAAAGGGGCAGTACTCCTCCTGGCAGCTCTTCCAGCTCTTCGTCTTGGCAGGTTCCTTGATTCCGGCGAGATCTAAATTCATGGGGTCAGGGCCCCAATATTTATATCCCAAATTCCTTTGTTCTCTGAAGGCAGAGAGGCCTTTGCCTAGTCCAAACCAGTTCTGGAGCACTTTGTTGACAAGTCTCCGTCCCTTCTTTCAGTGAGTAGGCCAGGGACATCAGACGCACCACAGGAGGTGGAGCCAGCATTGTGGAGGGAAGGCACTGTCCTATTCAGGGCCCAGGTGCGACCCCTCCCACCCATCTTCATGTAGAACTTGCTATTCAGCCCTGTGCTGACTCACCCTGTCTCCTGGCATCCCCCAGCCCCTGTCACTCACACTCCAGACAAGGAATACACAACCTCGCAGAGGCAGGCTTGGATGGTTAGACAAGAAAATACCCACTTTCTAAAAGTGGTATTTTCAAACACAGAATGTTAAAACCAACTTTACTAAAAGCTGCATTTTATCATTCTGAGTCCAGGCATACTAAACTCGAATTTCTACCATGTTCCCGGGGTCAGTTAGGATTATAAGCTGTAATAATCAAAACTGCCCGTTCTGGCCTAGGGGAACAGGTAGCCTTGCAATAGTGAAAAACGAACTAGGCTGTAATTCACTATCAGGACATGCCGCACACACCAGGGCATGTCCTACCTTTCGCGTACAACGCACCCTGCCCACAGGGGTACCTTGGGCCTACCTTAGGGGTGACTAACATGTAGCAAAGGGAAGGTTTAGGGACTTGCAAGTGTGTGCACTTGCCAAGTCGACATGGCAGCCCCAGGCTGCGCACAGGCTCTGCGTTGGCAGGCCCGAGTTACACTTTACGGGCTGTTTGCGTGGGTGGCACAATCCAGTGCTGCAGCCCACCAACAGCATTTGGTCTATAGGCCCTGGCACTCGCAGTGCACTTTACAAGGGACTGACACATAAACCAAATAGGCCAATCATGGAAACACCAATCCATAACACATTTTATACAGGAGCACTTGCACTTTCCCACTGGACCGCAGTGAGGAAAGTGCGCAGAATCATCACACCAGCAAAAACAGAGTCAAAACCGGGAGGTCAGAAAGCAAAAAGTCAGGGGAAACACGCCAAAAGATGCCAAGTCTAACACATGTCCCCTCCAGCTGAAAGTAGGGAGAACTACCCAACCCCATTGGAGTTCTCTTCACTAAGGCGGAAGAACCTGGACAGACCATCTGCGTTGGCGTGTTCTGTACCAGGACGGTGTTCCACCGTAAAGTCCATTCCCTGTAGGGAGATGGACCACCTCAGCAGTTTTGGATTCTCACCCCACATTTGCATCAACCATCTGAGGGGCCTGTGGTCTGTCTGAAACCGGAAGTGAGTCCCAAACAGGTATGGTCTCAACTTCTTCAGTGCCCAGACCACAGCAAAAGCTTCCCTTTCTATGGCACTCCACCTCTGCTCCCTGGGAAGTAGTCTCCTGCTAAGGAAGACTATAGGCTGATCCAGGCCCTCTTCGTTCAGTTGTGAGAGCACCGCTCCCACACCATGCTCTGAAGCGTCAGTCTGCACGACAAATTCTTTGGAGAAGTCAGGTGCCTTGAGCACGGGCGCCGTGCACATGGCTGCCTTCAGGGCATCAAAAGCTTTCTGGCAGGACTCAGTCCAGATCACTTTCCTGGGCTGCCTCTTAGAGGTCAGCTCTGTTAAGGGGGCAACGATGGTGCCATAGCCCTTAACAAATCTCCTATAGTAGCCGGTGAGACCTAAGAAGGCTCTCACCTCTGTCTGGGTCTTGGGGGCTCCCAAGCCAGAATGGTGTCAATCTTGGGTTGTAGGGGCGCCACCTGGCCGCTTCCTACCTGGTGTCCCAAGTACACCACAGAACCCTGCCCGATCTGGCACTTACTGGCCTTGATCGTGAAGCCTGCACCTTGCAGAGCCCTCAACACTTTCTCAAGGTGCTGTAAATGTTCTTCCCAGCTGGAACTGAACACAGCAATGTCATCCAGGTAGGCGGCACTGAAATCCTCCAGCCCGGCCAACACCTGATTGACCAACCTCTGAAAGGTGGCAGGGGCATTCTTCAACCCAAAGGGCATCACCCGGAATTGGTAATGACCTTCTGGGGTTGAGAATGCTGATCTCTCCTTGGCCCCATCGGTTAAGGCAATCTGCCAGTACCCAGACGTTAAATCAAACGTGCTGAGGAACCGGGCAGCTCCCAACCGATCAATGAGCTCATCAGCTCTGGGGATGGGGTGCGCGTCAGTCCTGGTGACGGCATTGAGCCCACGGTAGTCCACACAAAACCGGAGTTCTGGAGTGGCACCGGGCGCCGCAGCCTTTGGGACCAAGACCACTGGGCTGGCCCAAGGACTGTGGGAGGGCTCAATCACCCCTAACGCCAACATCTTAGAGACCTCCTCCTTGATGCTGGCTCTGACCCGGTCAGTCAACCTGTAAATCTTGTGCTTCACAGGATGGTTGTCACCGGTGTCCACGTCATGGGTACACCAGTGAGTAACACCGGGGGTCAGAGAGAACAGTGGGGCGAACTGTCCCAACAACTGGCGACAGTCCCCCTGCTGCTCCTGAGTCAGAGTAGGGGAGAGGATCACACCCTCTACTGACCCATCATGCTCCTTGGTAGACAGGAGGTCAGGGAGAGGCTCACTCTCCTCTTCCACCCCATCATCTGTCGCCAAGAGCATACTCACTTCGGACCTCTCGAAGTGGGGCTTGAGGCGGTTCACGTGAAGGACCCTCAAAGGGTTCCTTGGAGCCTGCAAATCCACCAGGTAGGTGACGTCACTTTTGCGCTCCTTTACCTCATATGGCCCAGTCCACTTGTCCTGCAAGGCACAAGGTGCCACTGGGGCCATTACCCACACTTTTAGCCCAGGTTGAAATTCGACCAGAGTGGCGTTCTGGTCATACCATCTCTTCATTTCTTCCTGGCTTGCTTCTAGGTTCGCCTGAGCGAGTTTCCTGAAGCGGGCAGTTTGGTTTCTAAAGGCCAGCATGTAGCTAAATACATCCTGGGGAGTTTTCCTGGGAGCCGCCTCCCAGCCTTCCTTCACCAAACTCAGAGGTCCTCTGACAGGGTGGCCATACAGGAGCTCAAAGGGGCTGTACCCAAGAGACTTCTGAGGCACCTCCCTGTACGCAAAGAGTAGGCATGGCAAGAGGACGTCCCACTTACGCCTCATGGGTTCTGTTAGACCCTTGATCATGCCTTTCAAGGTCTGGTTGAATCTCTCCACCAGACCGTTTCCTTGTGGGTGGTAAGGAGTGGTGAACTTGTAGGTTACACCACACTCCTTCCACAGGGATGTCATATACTTCGATATGAAATTGGTCCCCCTATCGGAAACCACCTCTCTGGGGAATCCCACACGGGAAAAGATCCCCATTAACGCCCGGCCCACCACTTGCGCCGTCGTTGTCCTGAGAGGGATTGCCTCCGGGTACCGGGTGGCATGGTCCACCAAGACCAGGATGTACCTGTTGCCCATGGCTGTCTTGGGATCCAGTGGCCCCACAATATCCATCCCTACCCTTTCAAAGGGTGTTCCAACAACCGGAAAAGGTTGGAGAGGAGCTTTGACCTTCCTCCCACTCTTACCACTTGCCTGGCAAGTTTGGCAAGACCTACAGTGTGCATCTGACTGCCTTCGCATTTGGGGCCAAAAGAAGTGGGTGACAAGCCTGTCAAAGGTCTTGTCCTGCCCCAAATGTCCTGCCAAAGGCACGTCATGAGCCAGACCCAGTAGGAAGGTCCTGAAGCGCTGGGGTACCACCAGCACACGGGCTGACCCAGGCTCAGCAACCTTAGGCTCACTGTATAGGAGACCGCTCTCCCAGTAGATCAGATGTGACCCGGACTGATTACCAGCTGCCTGGCCTGCAGCCTGCCGCCGCAGACCCTCCAGAGTAGGGCACTCGTTCTGCTCCCTGCAGAACTCCTCCCTGGTGGGACCCCCTTCTTGCTGCCAATGGGTCAGCTCAGAGATGTCTCCCAGTTCGGCTACCTGCTCCCCTGTAGGCACCGGGGCGTCCCCCTCGAGGTCCGCCTCCTCCCGGTCCGTGGGAACTTCGGGGGCCGGTTTCCCGCGCCCCCTGCCCTTTCTCTTGGCAGGGACTTGGGCCACTGTTTCAGGCTCCAAGTCCTCTTGATCACCCTTTCTGGCCGCCATTGACCGAGTAGACACGCATGCCCACTCTGGCAACCCAAGCATCTCCAAGTGAGACCTGAGCTCAACCTCCTTCCATGAGGGCTGCTCCAGGTCGTTTCCTAGCAGACAATCTACAGGCATGGTAGGGCTCACAACCACCCTCAAGGGACCTGAGACCCCCCCATTCAAAGGGAACCTGCGCCACCATACACTGGCGCTCAGAGTTGTCGACAGCAACTACTTGGTGGAATGCTCCTGGGACTACTTGCTTCTCAGACACCAGGTGACACCGGACTGAGGTCACACTGGCTCCAGTATCTCTGGGAGCCTCTACCCTGTTCCCATTAATGGTCACCCAGGTGCTATATTTCTTCGTGTTAGGGGGCACCTGGTTTCCTGGGACCATCTCACTGTCCCCGAGTGAGACAAGGGTCATTTCTGCGGGATCCCCACCCTCCTGTGGGCACCCCTTCTCCCCAAGCGCTACACTAGCCAACACTTTGGATTGTCCACCGGTGGGTGGCTGTGTCCCCTTCGGGCACTTGGGGTCCCCCTTAAAGTGACCTACCTGGTCACATGCATAACACTTGCGGGGGCCGGTCTCAACAGGCTTCCCTGTAGAGACCCCTTTCTTCTTATCACCGGGGGCTGGGAACCTTTACCCTGGGTACTAGTTTGGGGCCCTTTAGAGAACTCCTGTGCTTTACCCTTGTCCCCCCCACCTTTCTGCTGGGGACCCTGCCCACCTTTGGCTGAGTCTCCCCAAACGCTTTCTTGTGGACCCTGGTACTCACCCAGCGGTCCGCTTCCATAGCAAGCTTCCTGGGGTCAGTTAGCTTACTATCAACTAGGTGCTGGCGCAGATCTGCAAAACATAGACTAGACAAGTGCTCCCATGCAATCAAGTTGTAGAGCCCCTGAAAATCTGTTACACTACTGCCCTTCACCCAACCATCCAGAGACCTGCAGAACACATCCACACATTCCAACCAAGTGTTGGCATCAGACTTCTTACTGGACCTGAACTGATCCCTGTACTTTTCAGGAGTAAGACCATACTTTGTGAGAAGGGCATCCTTCATGTCAGCATAGGTGAGGTGATACCCCTTACCCAAAGCTATCAGAGCATCCCTTGCTTCTTCAGGGAAAAGCGGCCACAATCCTGCTCCCCAATTCTCCTCAGGGACCCCATTCATGTGTATGGCTGCCTCATAACCCTGAAACCACCTTTGTATGTCATCCCCTTCTTGAACTCCTTGCCTACGTTCTTGGGAATGTGCACAATCCTGTCTGCCTTTCTGGACAAATTGCTGCCACCATCTGAGCCTGACTTACTCCTAAGTTCTAGCTCCTTCAGTTCTCTCTCATGCTCTAAGAGCATCTTCCTTTCCTCTATGGCCAATCTCTTCTCCTCCCGCTCACTCTCCAGCCTGAGCTTCTGCAGCTCAAACTGCCTTGTCTCCCGCCTGTCCTCCAGCTCCTCTGGGGACAGACTGCTGCTGCCTGATCTGGCGGGTTCCCCCTACCCAAAAGCACATCCACCCTGGAAATAGGCTCCTCCGCCTCCTCACTGAGATTACCAGGCTGCCCATTGGCATGTCTGGCTGCTACCCAGGCCCTCAGCGCCTTCTGTAGCTCCTCCTTCCTTGTGAGGCCTTTAATTTGGACTTTCAGGTTTTTACAAATCGCTCGTAACTCCTTTACGGCGTAGAATTCCAACCTGTCCTCCTCAAAGATAACTTCCAGAGATGCAACGGATGATGCAATTGATTCAGGCATGACAAAAGTCGTGAGTTGAAAACTGGCAAGATCAAAAATAGGCCAAAAGAAAAAGAACCAGTATGTGGTACGTAATGGTCTGCGATATGGTAGTAGTGCACACCAATCACTGTAAGTCAAGTGCAAACACAAGTCCTATCCTCACCGCTGACAACCAATGTTAGAAATGGGATCTCTAGTTGGCAAGGGCTTGCACCTTTGTCCAAGTAGGGACCCTTCTTCCTAGTCAGGGTAAGGGTTGTTACACTCGTGAAGTAACCCCTGCTCACCCTCGTGGTAGCTTGGCACGAGCAGTCAGGCTTAATTCAGAGGCAGTGTGTAAAGCATTCGCACATAACCAACAGTAATACAGTGTAAGCACTACAAACGGACACCACACCAGTTTAGAAAAATAACCAATATTTTATATACTCAAGACAAGACCAATTACGACAAAAATCCACAATACTATACTTTACGAATGAATACTTGATACGGTAACTTCTTCTTTGCAGGAATAGCACAAAAGCAAAGTTCGTACGAGTCGGTAGCTCCGTCCGAGCCTACCGTGATGCTGAAAACCACAGAGTCTAACAGTTCCAGCCGACCGCGTCGATACGGGCCAGCAGAGTCGTGAACAGACTCGGTTACAGTACCTTTCTCGTTGTGGCTGGTACGGAGTGTACGAGCCGGTCGGCGTTCGTCGCGGTTGCGGTGCAAGACGGAGCGATGCAAGGTGCGGTGTCCTCGATGCGGTGCAGGCAGCGGCTCGATGAGCGTCGTGCAGACGGAGTCGGTGAGTCCAAGGCGTGCGATGCAGGGTGAGACGATGCTCGATGCGGTGCTGACAGGTTGCGATGCAGGCGACCTAGCCGGAGTGCGGGAGCTGGCGTCGGACAGCGGTGCGAGTCGGAGCGGTGCGCCGCAGACGTGCGAGCGGTGCCCCAAATGCGGTGCGGTCTCGACTCTTGAGCCAGTTGCAGCGACCGCGTCGGTCGGGTCCGGTTGGTTCAGTGAAGCGATGCGATGCGAACTGCAGTGCCCACAGGTCACGGTGCAAGCAGCGGCTCGATGTTGGCGGCGTCGGACGCCGCCACGGTGAGACCAGGGTTGCGATGTGAAGCGGGGCGATGCGGTCTGCGGTGCAAACAGGTCACCGGCCAGGGATGGATTCGGTTGACGGAGTCGGTTGCGGTTCCCTTCCTCTGTGGCAACTGAAACAGTGTTCCAGAAGCGGTACCCAGAGGCTTGTGAAGTCTTTGCAGTCCCTGAGACTTCTTAACAGGAGGCCAGCTCGGTTTCTGGCCCTTGGAGATACTCAGCACAAGTTTGGAGAAAGTTCAGTCCAGTCCTTTCACTGCCCAAGACAGAAGCAGCCACTGGAGGCCAACCCAACAAAGCAACAACACAGCAAAGGGGCAGTACTCCTCCTGGCAGCTCTTCCAGCTCTTCGTCTTGGCAGGTTCCTTGATTCCAGCGAGATCTAAATTCATGGGGTCAGGGCCCCAATATTTATATCCCAAATTCCTTTGTTCTCTGAAGGCAGAGAGGCCTTTGCCTAGTCCAAACCAGTTCTGGAGCACTTTGTTGACAAGTCTCCGTCCCTTCTTTCAGTGAGTAGGCCAGGAACATCAGACGCACCACAGGAGGTGGAGCCAGCATTGTGGAGGGAAGGCACTGTCCTATTCAGGGCCCAGGTGCGACCCCTCCCACCCATCTACATGTAGATCTTGCTATTCAGCCCTGTGCTGACTCACCCTGTCTCCTGGCATCCCCCAGCCCCTGTCACTCACACTCCAGACAAGGAATACACAACCTCGCAGAGGCAGGCTTGGATGGTTAGGCAAGAAAATACCCACTTTCTAAAAGTGGTATTTTCAAACACAGAATGTTAAAACCAACTTTACTAAAAGCTGCATTTTATCATTCTGAGTCCAGGCATACTAAACTCGAATTTCTACCATGTTCCCGGGGTCAGTTAGGATTATAAGCTGTAATAATCAAAACTGCCCGTTCTGGCCTAGGGGGAACAGGTTGCCTTGCAATAGTGAAAAACGAACTAGGCTGTAATTCACTATCAGGACATGCCGCACACACCAGGGCATGTCCTACCTTTCGCGTACAACGCACCCTGCCCACAGGGGTACCTTGGGCCTACCTTAGGGGTGACTAACATGTAGCAAAGGGAAGGTTTAGGGACTTGCAAGTGTGTGCACTTGCCAAGTCGACATGGCAGCCCCAGGCTGCGCACAGGCTCTGCGTTGGCAGGCCCGAGTTACACTTTACGGGCTGTTTGCGTGGGTGGCACAATCCAGTGCTGCAGCCCACCAACAGCATTTGGTCTATAGGCCCTGGCACTCGCAGTGCACTTTACAAGGGACTGACACATAAACCAAATAGGCAATCATGGAAACACCAATCCATAACACATTTTATACAGGAGCACTTGCACTTTCCCACTGGACCGCAGTGAGGAAAGTGCGCAGAATCATCACACCAGCAAAAACAGAGTCAAAACCGGGAGGTCAGAAAGCAAAAAGTCAGGGGAAACACGCCAAAAGATGCCAAGTCTAACAGGGCACTTTCAAGCCAAGCTGTCCATATGAATTCATATATTATGAACATTTCAAACGATAATGAATTTCATATCACGGAGAGGGTTTGTTGCATGTATTTTAACAGTTTATTTAATGGGTGTTAATAGCCTGTGCTGCCATCGCCAAGTATTATTAAACTGTGATGATTTCCACATGCAGAATACAGTAGCTCAAAATGGAGGACCAGCAAATATATATCTCCTTACTTGTCAATCACCTTGAAACGCTCTGCGCTGAATGCCAATTAAAGTGACTGGCAGCTTCCCTGCTGTGAGTGGATACTTGACTTCTCAGTAGCCATGGAATGTGTATTGAATGATTTAATCTCTGAGCCCTCCTCCCCCCGGCGGCAAGCAGAGGCAGCTAAAAGTACTGTGCAGGCAAGTGAGGGCAGGTATTTAACTGCGCGGAAAGTGATCACAGGGACAATAGTTGCAAAGTCTACTTTTCCAGTTCTAGACTGACTAGCTCTGTTGGTATTAATTAGAAATGCGCCTAAAACCCTGCATGGACACTGCAATTAATTTAAATGGTAGAGAAAAAACTGCTCTCCTATAATTATCAATATTAATAAAATAAAATAATACCATGAATAGGAGAACGACATTTTGATGACAAAGTCATGTTAACTTTTAAACAAAAGCACACAAGTTTACATTAACAGTTACTTAGTAAAACGTCAACCCCCACGCCCTATATTGAAGACGTAGACTTCTGTTAATTACCCGCCCTCAAATTATAGTCCCAAATGCCGCAAGATGAGGGTGCAGAATGAAGAGTATGGGAAAGTATGGATATTGTATTATCTAGGGAAGCTAGAAACGTTTTTAGGCCTGGGTAAAGTGGGCAATTACTCAGGGCACCCACCTTTTAAGGGGCTTCCTTGGAAAGTGATATTTCTCTATATCTTACTCTGTCTATGTCTTTCTCTCAACCACTCTCCCTTTTTCTGCCTTCTTCTACTTCGCAGTATCATTGCAGTGCTTAATTTGAACCGGTGGGTTCTGGTACTGGCACTTAATTGTCCACCGGTACCTATGACAGTCTGCCACTTGGTGTCACTGTTTTTTTAATTCAGAGAAGAGCACAACTACTGGTGTTTATTAATTCAATATACTTTAAGAATGACTAATACATGCTGCCAAACTCATTCTTTTAACTTTGGGGTCCTGAAATTGTCAGATTTGTAACACTTGTAGGAGTGTGACCTGTTAGTTATGCTGTTATGGTAATTGCCTGCGGCAATGGGCAGTGTAAGCAGAAGTGGTCTGCTGACTAGAGTGCTAGCACTTATTTTTTTTACAAATTAAGCACTGTACAGTCATTGTATGGATTTTTGGTACCCTGAGCAACACCTATTTCAGCTATTGCTATCAGACCCAATTTCTGAAAGGTCAACAAAAGTCAATGTTGTTTCACATCATGTGAGCTTAAAGTAGCAGAAAATAAGTAATAAAATTCAAAGTTGACCTGAACAGGGGGCCTCAAACTATATCTTGGCCGAGGCCACAAAAATCCGTAGGATGACTCTTATAGAAGCATGAAGTTCTACGGCTGGTCTAACAGTTTTTTTGTGCAAAATTATACTTAGTTTCCCCATGATAAATAAAGTTTATGCTAAATGTGTTTAAATGAAATACAATAGGGGGCGTGGCCAAGATGGCGCCGTGAGAGGACACAAAATCGTTCTCTCCACGCCGGCCTCGATTTTAAGGGGCCCATTCTCCCAGGGGCCCAATCGCTGCTAAGGGGCTACCGAGCACGATTTTTCTGTGGCGGTGCTGAGGGTGTCGTCTGGAGTCCTGCGGGAGAGCGAGTCCTCGGCCGGGAGCCAGTGGTGAACGCCACTGCCGGAGAGCCGACGGAAGAGGCTGCGGCCCGTCAGCGATGACCTGATCCACCCAGAGAGTACCCTGGGCCGCGTCGAAACACTTGGTGGATCAGGCTAAGAGCACCCTTAGCGGGTGAGGCGGTGATGACCCATTAATCAGGGAAAAGGTGTCGCGGGGACCCACTGGGCGCCGGAGGCTTCGAGACCTTGATACAGCCAGGGGTGCGACTGAGAGGCCCCGATTGATCTTCTCCTTCCCAAGGGTCGGCTGTGTGAGCCCGGACGACGTCCTGCCCCTAGAGAACCCAAAGAGCAAGCCCTGGTGCCCCGATCGGGGGGAGCCCCCCTCACTGGCGGCCCTTGAAGTGAGCAGAGGCCGAAGGCCGAGAGGTGGGGTGGAGTCCCCGCGAATGTGTGCTGGCCTGGCCGGAGGGGAAGGCAGGCCGCGGCCGCCTGAGGGAGTCGTGGAGCCGAGGAGAGGAGCGGAACTCACTGGGCGCATAGCATTGACGACAGCAGCAGCCTACGGGGCACAGAGGTAGGCTTTAAGGCCCGGCTGTTGCAAGAGCCCCAACGGCCAATATGCAACCCGCAGGACGCAGCCCCGAGAGGAATGAAGGCAGGAACCTGAGGGGGGGAAGAAGGAGGTGTGGGCCCATCGACAAAGACAGCTGCGATGCGAGACTTCCCTGTGGGACGAGGCGGAGAGGGGAGGCATCGACTGGCAGTCAAGGACATTGAACACGGGGGTCACAGGGGAGAACCCCGAGAGCGGCCAGAGAATCCCTGGATCCTCTAGACCCTAAAGATCACGCTGCGCAGACACCCAGGTGGCCAGGTGAGTGGATGCCAGAAACAGGCCCGAGGACACACTGGGGGCCCTGGTGGTATTGTGGCCACCTAGCAACCCGTAGTCGAGAGTCCTATTGAGTCCGCACAGGGGACCCCTTGTGCCCCCGTCTCCCACTGCTACCAACGAAGTCTCCGTAGTGGAGGGTCCCTACTGATTGCCTTGCAGAGGCTTACATACTGTGGCGATACCCCCTGGCCGAAGGGATTGCCGGCTCCTCCGTACATCCTAGGGTGTGTCCATAGCTTCCCTTTGAAGGAGCGCATCCTCCGGAAAGCGAGAGACTCTGCCCCAGTGCACTTCCGAGGTCATCCCCTCCAGCTTTTTCAGGATCTCTCAGCCATTACGCTCCAGAAGAGGAGGGAATTTCGTCCAGTGGTGGCCTTCCTGCGAGAGCACAACATCCCATACTCTTGGGACCCCCCTTCTGACTCATTTTTAGCTGGGAAGGGAAGACACAGCAGCTGCGTTCTTTCCGGGCAGCATGAGACTTGCTTCATATCGATGCGGTGGAGGGGGGCCGCCGGGAGTGGCATGAACCAGACACTGGGACTAACAGATACCCGAGGTGGAGGAGGGCTAGAAGCAAGAACCTAGCTAAACCAGACTCAGCTACAATAGCCCAAGAGAGGAAAGCTGTCATAGAGAGCCTGTCCAGAGACTGTCCACAAGATCAGAATGGCAACGAGTCTGAGGACACACAGTAACCCGGGAACATACATTATGATAGCGATCGAGGCCGGCGTCGGGGGGGAAACCCTGATGGAAGCCGCTGGCCACCATGGACCCCACCTTTCTTTCTACTCCGGAGATGGCGAGTCCTGATGGCCTGTTCCCGTCCACTCCAGAGACTATCCAGATTTCTTTTTGTGTTGTTGTTATGTTGTTGTTTATTGTTCGGTACCATTGCATCCCTTCACTGGGGGATGTTGCCCGGCAGGTTTTGCAATACACATGTCTATTCTATTTCACGGGAAGGCCCTAGCTAGCATAGTAACATCCTTTCCAGGACAGATCAATGGCTGGGTATCGCACCGCATTAGCTGTTACTCACACCGAGATGGCCCTTGAAACGCTGAAAATTCTTTCTTTAAACGTGAAGGGTCTGAACAACCCAGTTAAAAGGAAAGCTATCCTTTCATACTTAGAGCACACATGGGCCGATATCCTACAGGAGACGCATCTTTTAGCAAAAGGCACCCACAGGCTCAAGACCAAAGCATTTCCTCACCAGCTCTTCTCTTCATCCGGGTGTAAAGCGGCAGGAGTGGCGATACTTTTAGCACGCAAATTTGTGGGTTCAGTAGGACCAAAGCTGGTAGAGATCAAGGGACGGCTTCTGGGGTATCAAGTCCAGTTGGGGACACGGGCCCTCTCCCTGGGCTCACTGTATGCACCTAATGAAGGGCAGGAACATTTTATCAGGGCTGCTTTGGAGGAATCTCTTGCTCCCCAAGATCAGCTAGTTTTAATTGGGGGAGATTTTAACATTGTCTTTGATAATGAGATGGACCGCTCGGGCTCCAGGGGGGGAGGCTCTGGAGCTCTAATGGAGGAGGGGCTGGAGTGGCTGAGGGAGATGGGGCTGACAGATCTCTGGCGTTCTCTACATCCCCAAACAAGGGACTACTCCTTTTTCTCACATGCCCATAGGACATATGCCCGCCTAGACTACTTTCTGGGGACCCGACAGGTTCTTTCGTTAGCACACTCGGTAGAGATCGAGCCTCAATCTCTTTCAGATCACTCTGCCTTAATCTTGGAGCTTAAACACCCATCCCAGGGGGATCCCAAGCATAGATGGCGGCTCAGAGAAACAATCCTACAACGACCAGCGGTGGTCGCACAAATACAGCGGGCTATCCATGATTACTCACAATTCTACGACACCCCAGATGTTTCTACCTTTACTCTGTGGGATGCCTTAAAAGCAGTTATACGAGGGGTAATCATAGCAATAGCAGCAGAAGAAAACCATCAACTTAAGGCTAAGCGACGAGAACTGCAGGAGCAAGTCAGAGAGCTAGAGCAAGTACACCAACGACTCAGGGCTCCGAGAATATGGTGCCAGCTGGAGACGGCGCGGAAGCAGCTGGCCAGCTTAGATTTGGACAGGGCAGAATACTCACTTCTAAGACTAAAACATTCCTTTTATGTTAATGGGAATAAGTGTGGTAGACTGCTTGCGGCCAGGCTCCGCTCTCAGAGGCAGCGTGCCAGAGTAGACACTCTTCTTAATGGTGTTAATGAAGAGATAAGCGACGATGGCCAAATAGCAGCGTGTTTCAGACAATTTTATGCATCGCTATATACCAGGCAACATGCCGCCCCTGACGCCCCCTCGCACTATTTACGGCGGGCGGCGACATCCCGTCTGACTGAATCCCAAGCAGCCTCTCTAGTAGCACCCATCCGTATTGAAGAGATCATCTCTGCTATCTCCAGGCCGAAGAACCTAAAATCCCCGGGGCCCGATGGTTTCTCAGCAGGATTCTATAAAGCCTTCTGCTTTGACCTGGCTTCAGTCCTCACCCGACTTTTTAATAATATTACATCCTCAGGCAATCTCCCTCCCACAATGCAAGAAGCGGAAATTGTCATAATTCCTAAACCTGGAAAGATAAGCTCCATTGCGCCAACTACAGCCCTATTTCACTCCTGAATGCGGACAAAAAGCTCTTTACGAGCATTTTAGCAGTCCACCTAAATCCTTATATGCAGGGACTAATCGGCCCTGATCAAGCCGGTTTTATCCCGCAGAAGAAATGCGCCGGTAACACCAAGCGGCTGCTGCACATCATTGATAAAGAGCACCGTATTGGGAGTGCTAGCATGTTGCTGTCGGTCTATGCCGAGAAGGCCTTCGATCGGGTACATTGGCCCTTTCTAGATGCGACATTGAAACACTTTGGGATAGGAGAATGATTTTGTGCCTGCATCCTTAGAGGTTATAGATCCCCTATTGCCAGGGTGAGAGTGAATGGGCATGGCTGACACATTTCCTATACAACGCGGCACCAGACAGGGCTGTCCCCTCTCTCCCCTTCTTTTTGCTCTGTATATGGGGGAAACAGCCTTTACACCGCAACCGTTACAACTCATGCATTTACCCTGCATGCCGTTGCAACGAAAAAGGTGTGTAGCAGTGGGTAGAAGGTGTTGGATTTAACTCCAACACCTTCCCTACTGTTGCACACACTGGAGTTGGAATAGAAAATTAATCTATTCCAACTTCCAGCGCTCCCCCAACAGCAAGTCGGGGTAAAGTTTGGCGTTGTAAAGGCATCCGGGGTAATGGCATGCGTTGTAACATCACATAACCGTATATGGATCCCTTTGTTCAGTGGGTGAGAGACCATCCAGATATCACGGGATCTCTTTAGGGGGGGAGGAACATCGAATTAGCTTATACGCGGATGACGTGTTGGTCATGCTGGAGGATCCCCAGAAAAGCCTCCCTCACTTTCTGAAGGAAATGGAGGCCTTTGGCGAGGCCTCTGGATTTTGAATGAATGTTCAGAAGTCCCAGGCTCTTAACATCATGGTCCCTCGTGCAGTGGTAGAGAACCTGCAGCGTACATATCCGGCAGCATGGTCAACAGGCTCCCTTTCATATCTGGGGAACCAGCTGTGCTCTACATTGGGATACCAAAGGGGATGATGGACGGAGCGCTAGAGCAAATCAAACACTCACCCCCAGTCAACTGATCTGGGTTTAATCCATCATCATTCTTTAGCTCACTCCACCACCCCAGTTCAGACATGGCCATATGCAAATCAGTCTGACCCTGTGCCTCATGGGAACAGTCCAGCCCGAACTGCCAAGCCATGTTTTCCCTGGACCGGAAACAAGCATCCTGGGACCGGTTTCGGGTTCAAAACCCTCATCAGCCAGGCTATCTTGAATACAGTGGCAAAATGAGAAGAGGTTGGCAAACTGCCCTAAGTTGGCAGGGTATGCCCAGACGTGGGTCCCTTGCTCACTTTGCCACTGGATTCAAGCAAGCCTGGCTGATGAGGGTTTTGAACCCAAAACCGGTCCCAGGATGCTTGTTTCCGGTCCAGGGAAGACATGGCTTGGCAGTTCGGGCTGGACTGTTCCCATGAGGCACAGGGTCAGACTGATTTGCATATGGCCATGTCTGAACTGGGGTGGTGGAGTGAGCTAAAGAATGATGATGGATTAAACCCAGATCAGTTGACTGGGGGGTGAGTGTTTGATTTGCTCTAACGCTCCGTCCATCATCCCCTTTGGTATCGCTGTGCTCTACATTGGAGCACACAAACAATTCTAATTACCGGAACCTCACAAAGAACGTGGTTATGGATCTGGAGCAATGGAAGCGCGATCCACTCTCTCTGATGAGTCGCATCGCTGCCTTAAAAATGACTGCCCTGCCTAGAATCCTTTTCTATTTCCAGACCCTGCCTTTGATTCCCCCGCCGGGGACAATATCAATGCTACAGGCTGCTTTTCACCAGTTTGTGTGGGATGAGAAGAGGCCGAGGATGAGTAAAGAGCGCAGCCGGCTCCCAATAGCAGGGGGAGGGCTTGGGATACCCTGCCTCCTTAGATATTTCCAAGCAGCTCAGTTACGCAACATGGTGGAGTGGTCCAGACCAGAGTCGGAAAAACACTGATTGTTTATGGATAGAGTGATAGCGGAGACATCCTTGGGGAAAGTACCATTCCTGCAACGCTGTAATCGGGCTCCTAGCTAATATATATTTCCCCTATCACGCACTCTCTCATGAGGGTTTGGGATGGATGCACATGTAGGGGACAACTAACCACTTTCCCTTCACCGTTGACATCGGTAGTTGATAACCCGGCCTTTTCACCTGGGACCAGACCCGCCTTTCAGATCTGTAGGGAAGCTGCATGTAAAGCGGCCGGCCACTTCTTTCATACGGATGGCCCAGTACCCTTTGATATCCTCAAGAAAGACTATTCCCTTCCAGAGAGTGAACGCTTTAGATTCTTTCAGATAAGGCATTTGCTGTTACACTCAACTATGAGGAGTAAAGTTGAACGACCCCTGACCCCTTTCGAAAAATGGCTGGTGAGCAAAAGCTCTGATAAGCGGATCCTTTCTGAGTTGTATGTCCTCTTGTGTCCCACACAAAAGTCAGACAAAACCCCGGCCCAACGACGTTGGGAAGGAGAACTAGGACGGCAGCTCTCTACAAAGGAATGGCAGGACATCTACCATAGAGCTAGGTGCACGACCTACAACATAGCAAGCGCCGAGACAGCTTTGAAAATCACTTCATACTGGTATCTCACGCCAGTACGCCTGCACAGGGGAAAACAAGCCCGTAGTGAAACCTGCTGGATACAATGCGGCGAGAAAGGCACACTTACACATATCCTTTGGGCGTGTACAAAATTGGCACCGTTTTGGAACTCGGTGTTAAATGACATCAACACTCACTTCCTAACACAACTCCCAAGATTCCCTTCTTACATTTTACTGGCCCTCACTAATCCCCTAACATACCTTCTTGCCTCCCGCAGAGGATGCCAAATTAGGATAGCACTGAGAGCAGCACATCAAACTATTCTCTCATTGTGGGGAACTGCCTCCATTTCGACACATCTGAATTGGCTGCATGGCCTATGGGGGGTCCTGGGGATGGAAAGGCTCACCCTTACACTGGCAGGGCGAAGCAACACTTTTCACAAATGGCACCAATTTTCGCGAACTGACCTGTCCCCGGTATTTACGTATCCTGAGACATACAGTCCCACCTCAGCCTGCACAAGGGGATGCCTCACAATAAACCACCTTTACGCAGACATTGACACGTTGTCCGTGTTAGACATTGAGCAATTGGTACATGGGGGAGGGAGAGGGGTAAGGGGGGGAGGGCGTTGAGGGTTGTGGGCTGCAAGAGGAGGGGGTGTTAGCGGTTTTTCTGTTTATTGTTGAAGAAAATGCCATGTAAGCTTCGACTTTTTTATGAAGATCCTTGCTCAAAGGTTTGTAATATGACAACATGACAATAAAAAATAAATGTAACCATAAATTAAATACAATAAATGCCTCTGCCACGTTCATAATGAGTCAAACATTCGTGGGCAGGCGACACATCACATTCGTCTCATGACCTCCAAGTGCATTGGCCTGACCTCATCCCCTGCAAGCCAGAGAAAAGCTTAAAACATCTTTTATTGCAAATTCATTTTTAAACAAGCTGATTATTCTTAATAAATACCGTCACATTTTCTTAAATCGTAAGATGTTCATTGATGTCCATAATGATTTAAAACATTTATTGTTATAGCAATATTTATTATTATTAAAATTATTATTTTTCGTTGATTTAGTTTTATGGAAATCACATTCGCAATGAACTGGCCTACGTGTATATGTTTTTATTTATATTTCCTAGCGCGAACTAGATTCTAGGGCAGGGAAGAATAAAGTGCATTAGACTAGCTTTAGAGTAAAATCTAAAAGATGAAAGCCCAGATCTAGAAAGATATTGCACATCAGCGCCAAGTCATACAAAGTGACGCAAAGTCTTGCAAGAGTATTTTGAGCTTCAAAGGTGCCCTTTTCTTAGCGTAAATAAAGCTTTGCATCACAAAGAGGCGTTACATGGATGGTACTTGGGCAAATCAGTGCAAACATGCATAGTTTTTGACACAGAGCCCGATCTACTGAGATAGCCAGATCCCTACTTTGCCTCAAAAACAAATGCCTCCTTGAAGCACTCAATAACAAGGAGAGAAGTTTTCACCCCACAGCTCACACACAATGTGTGTAATGTTTCAGAAATGTTCTAGGCATAGGAACAGTTCAGTACTGAAAGGGAATGCTTCCAATACCAATCCTATGCTAGGTAGCACACACTTAGCTCTGTATTATAATAACAATAATTCCCATTTGTAAAGCGTGAACGTACCACCACCCTCTTAAGGGTTTCAAGGCGCTGGGGGCCGTGGGGGAGAATAAGTGAGTTATCGCCCAGAGTCACATGGTGCTGATCTGAGCTGCTGCCGGGGATCGAACTGTGAGCCCCCGCTCCAGAGTCAACCGCTCTGGCCGCTGCACCACACCTCTCCCTCCCTCTATGGTATAAAGGTTGCGGGTGGCATTAGGCAGCCTTCATAGTTTGCCAGCGGAGGGAATAATAGCAGCAACAGGCTATTCTTAATTCTATTGTATTGTGATTGCATATAAAATGCCTATTACCACTGATGAGGCTTTGAGTGCTTTATTGTGGGTGGGTGTTATGTCGTGGGCCCTAGGCCCACATGCTGATCAATGACTGACACAGACACCATGGCTATCGTTACTCAACTGGCCACGAGCACGTGCACCCGGGCCCTTTTATTAGCAGGCTCACGTCACTCGTGACGCCTGTGAGGGATGCATGTGGGGTACAAGTGTGCCCACTCCCATAGGGGAGTGGCTACTAACTCTGTGCCTGTCGAGACACTAGAACGTGTCTCGCAGGACACAACAGGTGGGTAGCACGCTCTTCCATAACACAAATTTAATAAATATGGCTTTGCTCTGCTCTGCTTTCTCTCTAATCTGGGCTAGCAGTGCAGTAACTTCGGTAGAGTTGTGCAAAAAATTGAGAATTTGCACCCGAATTTTCTTGATGGCACCTATACAGTGCAAACATAGCCTGTAGATTAAAATAATGCTTCACGATTTCACAATTTGACAAGAGGTAACAGGGAATGGAAAAAAAACACTTGGATAGCATGATGAAGAATATGAGGCTTCAAACGGTAGACGATCTGACTGATAGGAAATGACAGAAAGAGGTCACGGTCTTGTTATCTGTTACTGAGCTTCTGTACTGCCTTGACACAACTACACAAAAAGGCTTCCTCGAAGGGTAAGACTGGTTTTACTTTAGTAGCTGTAGCACAGGAGCAAGGCAATCCCAAGGGAAATGCACAATACTGATAAAGTAATACAGAAAGCCAAGGTGGAAACCAATTTGAATTAAAAATGAAACAATTCAATGAGACATTTGTCACAGTAATGAGGAAAAACTAAGGAGTCTCAGAAGTTAATTATTAAAGGAAAAAAACACAATTGAAATCATTGGAAAAATGTTTCCAACTTGAAAAGTCTCCTAATGGAAGTCTGACAAGGAAGGAGGGCCAGATGTATTTTTATTCCATTTGTAAAATTTCGTCGCAAATTGCACATCGACTTTGTGCGAATGAAATTTCATTTTGCAAACCAATAGGTCAGTTCACAAAACAACATCTCACATTAGGTGGCAGAACAGCCTGCCTAATTAATATTCATTAGGCAGATCACTATTTGCGAACCCATAAGTTTGGCTGTAAACGAGGGGATGGTACCCTGCAAGGGACAGCAGTCCACCACCGCTTTGACTGCATTCCAAAACAGAAATCTTATTTTATAGCACCCCATGTTCCTTAAAAGACTAGCCCAGCTTGAAAAATATTTTCAAAAGTTTTGGAAATTTTCATGGGGAGCAGGCAGTAGTCTCCTGGACCACCACATACGCCCATTGAGGCTGCCACCACGATTCCCAGTGGGGAAAGGGTTGTGATGGACCCCTTCCCCACTGATTTGTTAATCCATTACCACCTCCTTTGAGGTTCCTTTCAACCAAATCAGCTTTCCACACAAGGTCCCAAAGACGATTCATTTTATCCAACACATCAGTGTTGGCTGGGCCTGCTCTAAAATCACTAACCTCCTCCCCTTTGGTTCACACCAAAAATTGTATAGAGAAATTGAAAGACAAATCTTTTAGACTTAAATCAGATTTATTAATTAGGACATCAACATCAATGCCAAATACGGTCTTACCGAAACAGCCTTCTTCTTCTGCAATACTAACATAGCTTGTTAGGAATCCCCCTCCCACGCTTACTCCTCTCATGATTAGCCCCATTGAACCCAATGGTTGAGGATTCTCTCCTAGGATCCTTTAGCCAATACCTTCATCAAAATGAATCTCTATAATGCTGGTAAAGGGGGGATTCAAGCAAACTAGGATAATTTGGCTATCATTTCTAGTTTTCACCTGACATGGTCTCATTAAAATCAAGACAGATATTTCCCTTTGTATTACCTAATCATTTATGCCACATAACTTCACCTCCCTGGTACACTGTCCTCTTCAGAAAACTCCACTCCACAGACTTCACTCCCATTTTCTGTGCAGTCTGAAATCAAGCATGATTGGACACTAGGACCAATCCATTCATAAGTATGTCCAAAAAAGTCTATCTTCTAGACAAGAGAAATGCCCCTCTTTTTCCTCTCCACCCTTCTCTGTCTCGCAACGAAGACCATCCTTTGAACACACCTCTGCCCTAAACATGTATGAGACAACAGCACACATGCTACTCTACTCCATGTCTACCTTCACCTGTGTCCCCGTTAATCGAAGATATGCATTCTGGCAACATCCTCAAACTAGTCATCAACCAACTGACACATCTACTCGTGCTCACGAAGACAAGTTTGCTCGAATCCTCCCACCTGATCCTCTTTGATATATTTCCAAAAAGGGTATAACATTATCCTCAAGAAAGGGAATCCAGCTGGGAAAGAAGATTAATATTTATTGATCTATCACATATCACCTGCATCACACTGATGTGCACTTGCTCATGAAATGCTTTACTGTCCCCCACGTCACACATACAATTATCTACCATCCTTCTAAACGCTGGCTGAATCATTTATTGTGGATCACTTGGAAATGACAAAAGTCATGGTGTCCAAATCGAAGTGCAGTTTAATTTTAGGTATTCTAAACACGATACAAAAGGGGATGATGGACGGAACGTTTGAACCAATCAAACACTCACCCCCAGTCAACTGATCTGGGTTTAATCCATCATCATTCTTTAGCTCACTCCACCACCCCAGTTCAGACATGGCCATATGCAAATCAGTCTGACCCTGTGCCTCATGGGAACAGTCCAGCCCGAACTGCCAAGCCATGTCTTCCCTGGACCGGAAACAAGCATCCTAGGACCGGTTTCTGGCATTTCAGCCGTCATCAGCCAGGCTTGCTTGAATCCAGTGGCAAAGTGAGCAAGGGACCCACGTCTGGGCATACCCCCGCCAACTTAGGGCGACCAAAGCTGATACAAAAGGGGATGATGGACGGAACGCTTGAACCAATCAAACACTCACCCCCAGTCAACTGATCTGGGTTTAATCCATCATCATTCTTTAGCTCACTCCACCACCCCAGTTCAGACATGGCCATATGCAAATCAGTCTGACCCTGTGCCTCATGGGAACAGTCCAGCCCGAACTGCCAAGCCATGTCTTCCCTGGACCGGAAACAAGCATCCTAGGACCGGTTTCTGGCATTTCAGCCGTCATCAGCCAGGCTTGCTTGAATCCAGTGGCAAAGTGAGCAAGGGACCCACGTCTGGGCATACCCCCGCCAACTTAGGGCGACCAAAGCGATACAAAAGGGGATGATGGACGGAACGATTGAACCAATCAAACACTCACCCCCAGTCAACTGATCTGGGTTTAATCCATCATCATTCTTTAGCTCACTCCACCACCCCAGTTCAGACATGGCCATATGCAAATCAGTCTGACCCTGTGCCTCATGGGAACAGTCCAGCCCGAACTGCCAAGCCATGTCTTCCCTGGACCGGAAACAAGCATCCTAGGACCGGTTTCTGGCATTTCAGCCGTCATCAGCCAGGCTTGCTTGAATCCAGTGGCAAAGTGAGCAAGGGACCCACGTCTGGGCATACCCCCGCCAACTTAGGGCGACCAAAGCGATACAAAAGGGGATGATGGACGGAACGCTTGAACCAATCAAACACTCACCCCCAGTCAACTGATCTGGGTTTAATCCATCATCATTCTTTAGCTCACTCCACCACCCCAGTTCAGACATGGCCATATGCAAATCAGTCTGACCCTGTGCCTCATGGGAACAGTCCAGCCCGAACTGCCAAGCCATGTCTTCCCTGGACCGGAAACAAGCATCCTAGGACCGGTTTCTGGCATTTCAGCCGTCATCAGCCAGGCTTGCTTGAATCCAGTGGCAAAGTGAGCAAGGGACCCACGTCTGGGCATACCCCGCCAACTTAGGGCGACCAAAGCGATACAAAAGGGGATGATGGACGGAACGTTTGAACCAATCAAACACTCACCCCCAGTCAACTGATCTGGGTTTAATCCATCATCATTCTTTAGCTCACTCCACCACCCCAGTTCAGACATGGCCATATGCAAATCAGTCTGACCCTGTGCCTCATGGGAACAGTCCAGCCCGAACTGCCAAGCCATGTCTTCCCTGGACCGGAAACAAGCATCCTAGGACCGGTTTCTGGCATTTCAGCCGTCATCAGCCAGGCTTGCTTGAATCCAGTGGCAAAGTGAGCAAGGGACCCACGTCTGGGCATACCCCCGCCAACTTAGGGCGACCAAAGCGATACAAAAGGGGATGATGGACGGAACGTTTGAACCAATCAAACACTCACCCCCAGTCAACTGATCTGGGTTTAATCCATCATCATTCTTTAGCTCACTCCACCACCCCAGTTCAGACATGGCCATATGCAAATCAGTCTGACCCTGTGCCTCATGGGAACAGTCCAGCCCGAACTGCCAAGCCATGTCTTCCCTGGACCGGAAACAAGCATCCTAGGACCGGTTTCTGGCATTTCAGCCGTCATCAGCCAGGCTTGCTTGAATCCAGTGGCAAAGTGAGCAAGGGACCCACGTCTGGGCATACCCCCGCCAACTTAGGGCGACCAAAGCGATACAAAAGGGGATGATGGACGGAACGTTTGAACCAATCAAACACTCACCCCCAGTCAACTGATCTGGGTTTAATCCATCATCATTCTTTAGCTCACTCCACCACCCCAGTTCAGACATGGCCATATGCAAATCAGTCTGACCCTGTGCCTCATGGGAACAGTCCAGCCCGAACTGCCAAGCCATGTCTTCCCTGGACCAGAAACAAGCATCCTAGGACCGGTTTCTGGCATTTCAGCCGTCATCAGCCAGGCTTGCTTGAATCCAGTGGCAAAGTGAGCAAGGGACCCACGTCTGGGCATACCCCCGCCAACTTAGGGCGACCAAAGCGATAGCTAGCCTGGCTGATGACGGCTGAATAGCCAGAAACCGGTCCCAGGATGCTTGTTTCTGGTCCAGGGAAGACATGGCTTGGCAGTTCGGGCTGGACTGTTCCCATGAGGCACAGGGTCAGACTGATTTGCATATGGCCATGTCTGAACTGGGGTGGTGGAGTGAGCTAAAGAATGATGATGGATTAAACCCAGATCAGTTGACTGGGGGTGAGTGTTTGATTTGCTCAAACGCTCCGTCCATCATCCCCTTTGGTATCGTTCTAAACACCTGGGCACATAGCCCAAGAATGTTTATACTCAAGGTATCATTAAAGATGTGGAAATCTTGGTTTGTAGCAATTGGTCAACACCCCCTCATGATACAGTTGAAAACTTCCCCATTCCATTTCATGCAAATGGAAAACGTGGTCATGGCAGAATATTTGTCTCTATTCAGGTATAACCATGTTCTCATAGGTTTCTCAGTTTAAGATGAAATCCACAACAAAAGACTACAAAATGTCATAATCTGCACATCTCCTAGTTAAAGAACCTCAACAACAAACGCCCCATAGACCTCTTGCAAGCTCTCCTGAAAACAGCCTTATCCATGTCTGCCTCCCCAGCAGTTATTCTGAATTGTCTTTGCCTAACCATAATAGTGACGCTCAATACATTGGCCCTTCTTAAGGAAGAAAAACTACAAAACACAAATCTCACCACAATAAGCATATTTTGAAGAGGTCTGCATAACTAAAGACAAAGGCAGTCCTTCTGAAAGGCCACGGAAAGAGTCTAGCCTTTCCACAGATCACACATTCTGTGGTATATACAATTCCACCTGGAATCTGGACCTCATCAGCAATTGCTGCCAAATAAACATTTATTTGATGACCCATTGTTTTTTCAGTGACAAAAGAACTTTATGCCGTACCAGTCTGGTCCAGACTGGAGCACCTTAGCACCCCTCTCCACAGCCTGTTTACTGCACTTTGATCAATTTCTCCACAGCCTTATAGCGTGCCACTGAGAAAATAATGCATTATTTTGAGCTTCTGCTTCTTCTTGGGATAGATGCAATGCATGAATGAAAACTCTCTCAGGCTACCTTCATACAAATCATCACAAGATATGTTAATGCATTTCTAATGTCAGGGACAGTCCCTCTAAAAATAAAGCTGGCCACTTTAAGACTTCTGCTAAAAAAAAGCAATTGGGAGTACCAGCAAACTACAGGCCAACCTCCGGACCACCACCTAATCCAAACATTCTGCAAGCAGTGGTCACCTCCCAACTCTTTACCCAACCTGAAACATGCAATTGCCTTAGTGATATCAAGGCAGGCTTTAGACCTCACAGAAGTACGAAAACTACCTCAATCAGCATAAAAAAGGAGCTCCTCATAGGGACTAGAGCCTGGAAAGTGCCTTCTTCCTGCCCTGCACGACATAACCATAGCCTTCGACACAGCCGATGGCAACATCGTAATCTTCTATTTGAAGTCTTACAGCTCAAACTTACTTCCTCTCAAATATAAATATATGACAGTAATAATGCGTACTCCTACGATGCAACCCTACCTAGATGTACCTAAGTGTACCTAGCATGTATGTAGGTGTAGAGCCAAGAATCCCCCTAGGCTGCAGCCAACCCCATTACCTGAAATGAGAGACTGTGGGACCCTGTCTTGGGTCTCAAGATGGACACCCCGCGAGGGATGTAAGACCACAGCGAGCTGGAGTGTCTCCGTGCAGGAACCTCAGCGTATCGCGACAGTATATCAGCATGGACGTCTTTCTACTCTGCCTTCTTGGCAAAGATGTGGTGCATATATACTTAAAAGGTACCCTCAGGGGATTCTACCTTGCTGTGTCATGTCGGCCGAGGATGACGGAAGGGATGACCATTATACATAGTTATTATGCAGAAGATGCTAATCCTGCTCTGATTTTGAGATCTTCATGCATAATTAATGAGGCTAGTTTTCGGGGAAAACCACACGACATTTTATGCAGCACTTAACTAGGTAAAAGGTCAATACCAAAACCCGTTATGTAGTGTAATGGTACGGTAAATGTAGGTAAAAGGTTAGGAGAATACCCGGGCCTATATTGGGGTACCCTATGAAACATAACAGGGCAAAATCACAGGACCTAACCTTACCCGAGAGGAATCAAAAGGAAGAGAATAACAAGTGGGAGATGTAAGATTTGGTACCAATTAATATGAAGCATAGAGCCATAATAACCAAACAACATGTTGCAAGGCATCAACTCCATTTTGTAATGGCCTTAAAAACTAGCTCTGCGGATTATGCCTGAAAAGTGCTCACCTAACCCAGAAGTGAGGATGTCTGTTGAAACTGTAGTGTGCAGTCTAGTGTGTGAGCCCAGTCTCCACTGCCATATTCCCCCATAGTGCCCATACCTTTCCAGTCCTATGAATATGATGTCTGAGTCGTGTGTGAGTTTTAACCCTTTCGCTGCTAGGCTATAATTATATGGTGAAATATGTAGCGTGAAAATTAGGTATCTAGGTACCCTATATTTCTCTGAATTGGCCCAAAATATGGAGTCTAGGAGCAGTGGTTATTTGTACGTCTCTGAAATTGTAGATACCCATACGAGTATATGTTTTAGAGAGTATTTTTCAAAATGTCTTCTTCCTTACATGCTGGCTCACGTTTGGAAGGCACAAAATCAGGGTAATCCAATTGGTAATAATACATATCTTACTATTCTATGCTCCCACATGTCTTCTGATAAAAATGGTACCTCATTTGTGTGGGTAGGCCTCGTGCCTGCGACAGGAAATGGCCCATAACGCAACATGGATACATCAAACGTTTCCACTGAAAACTGACACGTTTTTTGCGAAGGTGGTAGCTGTGGATTTTGGGCCCCAGCTCAGCAGGCACCTGAGAATGCCTAGCAAACCTGAACATTTTTTAAAACTAGACACATAGGGAAATACAGGATGTTGTGACATGCATAGCTCTATCCAGGTTGTTTTACCCAGAATTCCTTGCAAACTTTAAACTTTGACTAAAAAACACATTTTCCTCACATTTTTGTGATGGAAAGTTCTGGAATATGTGGGGAGCCACAAACTTAATTCCACCCAGCATTCCCCTAAGCCTTCTGATAAAAATGGTACCTCAGTTCTGTGGGTAGACCTGGTTGACGCAACAGGAAATGGCCCAAAAACGCAACATGAATACATCACATTTTTCCACTCAAAACTGGCCGTATTTTTTGCAAAGGGAATAGCTGTGGATTTTGTGCCCTAGCTCATGCGGCACCTAGGGAAACCTAGCAAACCTGTACTCTTTTTAAAACTAGACACCAAGGGGAATCCAGGGTGGGGTGACTTGCATGGCTCTCACTAGGTTGTTTTACTCAGAATCCCTTGCAAACCTCAAACTTTGATTAAAAAACACATTTTCCTCACATTTCTGTGATGGAAAGTTCTGGAATCTGCGGAGAGCCGCAAACTTCCTTCCACCCAGCATGCCCTTAAGTCTGATAAAAATGATACCTCACTTGTATGGGTAGGTGAAAGGAAGAGAGAACTCCAGAAGGTGAGTACAATCTCCTTTATTAGTATAAGAGATCTCCTGGGTAAACGACCGGCCAGAGCGACAGCCAAGAGTAACTGCCCTTCTGACCATTCCACATGCCACCATTCCAGCATGGAACACATAGTCATGGTGGCACGTGCAAACATTTAAAGAAATACAGAACCTAACACATCTCTTCCCTTAAACACAGAACAAAAAAACGGTTATGCAATACATACAATTGAGAAAAGAAAAAAAAAACATTAGGCATTATGCAGAAATTTAAACAACAGTAAAAAGAGACCATCAAGATCTAACGTAATCCTTATACCAGAAAGGTGGTTTCCGTTCCCTTGCAGGAACATTCGAACTAGGTTCACCATGAATGATTGAACTAGGAACGCTTTGAGAAGTGGAATCCATGCTAGGGTCACCAGCAAATCTTTGTTTGGACAACCTTTCCATATTCCACCATTTTCAATCACTTAATTTGACAGATCTGTTTCTCAGCAATACAATTTGCATAGGACAAGAAAACTTGGAATGAACTTTAGCAACAAAACCAGGAAGTCTCACCTTAACCCAATCCCCTTCTTTGAAAACCACTTGTTTCCTTCCTTTAACAGGTTCATTGGTAACGTGCTTGCTCTGAGCTTTGACACAATTGTCTTTCACTAACTCAGGATTCACGTTAGAAGCACTCAAATCACGCATCCAATCAATTAATCAATCAATCAGGGAATTGTAAGCGCGCTACTCACCCGTGAGGGTCTCAAGGCGCTGAGGTGGGGGGGGGGTCCGCAGATCTGTTTAGCTGAAGAGCCAGGTCTTGAGGGTCTTCCTGAAGGTGTTCAGGGAGGGGGCGCATCTGATGTCTGCCGGTAGCTCATTCCAGCTCTTGGCTGCAATGTGAGAGAAGGATCTTCCGCCTGCTCTGGCTCTGTGGATGCGCGGGGTTTCGGCCAGTGCGAGGTTGGAAGTTCGGAGGTTTCTTTTGGGTACGTGGAAGTTGATTCTGTCGTTGAGGTATTTGGGTCCGTTGTTGTGTAGGCATTTGTAGGCGTGAGTGAGGATTTTGAAAGTGGCTCTTTTCTCCACGGGGAGCCAGTGGAGACTTCGTAGGTGTTGGCTGATGCCGAGGACGAGTCTGGCGGCGGTGTTCTGTATTGTTTGGAGTTTGCGGAGTAGGGACTTGCTGATGCCAGCATAGAGTGCGTTTCCATAGTCCAGTCTGCTGGTGATGAATGCTTGGGTGACTGTCTTCCTTGACTCAGGGGGGATCCACTTGAAGGTCTTGCGGAGGATGCGGAGGGTGTTGAAGCAGCTGGAGGTGACGGCGTTTACCTGTCAGTTCTTGGTGAGTGATGAGTCGAGTACGATGCCGAGGTTCTTGGCGTGGTCTGAGGGGGTAGGTGGGCTTCCGAGGGCGGTCGGCCACCAGGTGCTGTCCCATGCAGAAGGGGTGGTACCGAGGACGAGGACTTCTGTCTTCTCGGCGTTGAGCTTCAGGCAGCTGTTGGTCATCCAGACTGCGACGTTTTGTATTCTTTTCTGGAAGTTGAGTTTGGCAGTGGTGGGGTATTTGGTGAGGGAGAGGATGAGCTGGGTGTCATTGGCGTAGGATACGATGTTGAGGCCGTGTTGTCGGACGATGGCTGCGAGGGGGGGCATGTAGATGTTGAAGAGGGTGGGGCTCAGTGATGAACCTTGTGGGACTCCGCAGGTGATTTTCGTGGGGTCGGAGAGGAAGGGTGGGAGTCTAATCCTTTGGCTTCTTCCGGTGAGGAATGATCAGATCCAGTCCAGGGCTGTTCCTTGTATGCCTGCGTCATGTAGTCTGGCGACTAGTGTGCGGTGGGAGACGGTGTCGAAGGCCGCTGATAGGTCGAGTAGGATGAGGGCTGCGGAGTGGCCTTGGTCCAGGAGGGTGCGGATGTCGTCTCTGCCGGCGAGTAGGGCGGTCTCTGTGCTGTGGTTGCTTCGGAATCCGGATTGGGACGGGTCGAGGACGGCGTTCTCTTCAATGAATCGTGTCAGTTTCCTGTTGACTGTTTTCTCTGCAACTTTGGCTGCGAAGGGGAGGAGCGAGATGGGCCGATAGTTCTTGAGGTCGGTGGGGTCAGCTGTGGGCTTCTTGAGCAGGGGTCTGACTTCTGCGCGCTTCCAGTCATCTGGGAAGGTGCCTGTTTTGAAGGTGGTGTTGATGGTGCGTTGTAGTTTGGGTGCGATGGCGGCCACGGCTCTGTGGTAGATGTGAGGTGGGCAGGGGCCGGTGGGGGCCCCCGAGTGGATGCTTTTCATGGTCGAGGCGGTGTCTTCGGCCGTGATCGGTGTCCAGTTGGAGATGGTGGGCTGGCTGGTGTTTCTGGGGAGCGGGGGGCCGTCTGTGGCGCCTGGTGGATGGTCGATGAAGTTGTCGTAGAGGTTTTTGATCTTGAGGTGGAAATAGGTTCCAAGCTTGTCGCAGAGGTCTTGGGATGGGGTGATGTCTGTGGCTTCGCTGCATGGATTGGTGAATTCCTGAATGACACTGAAAAGTTCCTTGGAGTTGGTGGAGTTGGCCAGGATTTTGTTGTGGATGAAGTTCCTCTTGGTGGCTCTGATCTGGTTGTGGTAGTCCGTCATGGCGTCCTTGTAGGTGGTGTGGTTTTCGGTTGTCTTGGTGTTTCTCCAGTTCTTCTCCAGGCGTCTGCAGGTGAGTCTGGCATCTTGAAGAGCGGTGGTGAACCAGGCGGCTTTCCTGGGGCGTTGTCTTTCAGGGTTACATAGCGGGGCAAGCTCGTCTGCACAGTTGAAGATCCAGGTGTGGAGTTCTCTGGCTGCGCCATTTGCGTCGGGTGCCCAGGTGTGGTTGTCTTGGGTGAGGGTGGAGTTAAGTTGCTCGTCGGTAATCTTGCTCCAGTTCCTTCGAGGTGGGCGTGGGGCTGGTTTGGGTGCCCTTGGTTTGTTGATGGCGAAGTGTACGCAGTGGTGGTCGGTCCATGGCGGCTGCATTGTGTGGCTGAATTGGACGCTGTTTCCGGCCGCGAAAATGGGGTCGAGGGTGTGTCCTGCTCTTTGGGTCGGTGTGTTAACAAGTTGTTTAAGTCCGATGCTGGCGAGGTTGTCACGAAGGATAGTGGAGTTGGGGTCACTGGGGTTGTCGAGGTGGAAGTTCAGGTCTCCAATGAGTATGTAGTTTGCTGAGGCGATGGCGTGGGGTGCGATGAAGTTGGTGATGGTGGTGGCGAAGGGTGTTCGGGGGCCGGGGGTCTGTAGATGAGGGTTCCTCGGAGTGTGGCTTTGGGGGTGGTCTGGATCTGGAAGTGCAGGTGTTCGGCGGAGGGGAAGGTTTCGCTGGAGGTGGTGAGGCGGAGGGTGCTCTTGTGGGCGATGGCGAGGCCCCCTCCTGGGTGGTTGGGGCGGTCTTTTCTCTGGATCTTGTATCCGTCTGGGATGGAGGTGCTAATGTCGGGGGTGGTGGATGCGTTGGGCCAGGTCTCTGTGAAGAAGGCGATGTCGGGCAAAAGAGAGTCGAGTAGGTTCCAGATTTCCATGGCGTGTTTGTGTACGGAGCGTACATTGAGGAGGATGCATTTTAGGTTGTCGCCGGTGCTGGCGTTGGCGGTGTTGGAGGCCGGGGTGGCGGTGAGGGTCTGGCGGCATCCACCAGGCGCCACAGACGGGCCCCCGCCCCCCAGAAACACCAGCCAGCCCACCATCTCCAACTGGACACCGATCACGGCCGAAGACACCGCCTCAACCATGAAAAGCATCCCCTCGGGGGCCCCCACCGACCCCTGCCCCCCTCACATCTACCACAGAGCCGTGGCCGCCATCGCACCCGAACTACAACGCACCATCAACACCACCTTCAAAACAGGCACCTTCCCAGACGACTGGAAGCGCGCAGAAGTCAGACCCCTGCTCAAGAACCCCACAGCTGACCCCACCGACCTCAAGAACTATCGGCCCATCTCGCTCCTCCCCTTCGCAGCCAAAGTTGCAGAGAAAACAGTCAACAGGAAACTGACACGATTCATTGAAGAAAACGCCGTCCTCGACCCGTCCCAATCCGGATTCCGAAGCAACCACAGCACAGAGACCGCCCTACTCGCCGCCACAGACGACATCCGCACCCTCCTAGACCAAGGCCACTCCGCAGCCCTCATCCTACTCGACCTATCAGTGGCCTTCGACACCGTCTCCCATCGCACACTAGTCGTCAGACTACACGACGCAGGCATACAAGGAACAGCCCTGGACTGGATCCGATCATTCCTCACCGGAAGAAGCCAAAGGATCAGACTCCCACCCTTCCTCTCCGACCCCACGAAAATCACCTGCGGAGTCCCACAGGGTTCATCACTGAGCCCCACCCTCTTCAACATTTACATGGCCCCCTCGCAGCCATCGTCCGACAACACGGCCTCAACATCGTATCCTACGCCGACGACACCCAGCTCATCCTCTCCCTCACCAAAGACCCCACCACTGCCAAACTCAACTTCCAGAAAGGAATGCAAGACGTTGCAGTCTGGATGACCAACAGCTGCCTGAAGCTCAACGCCGAGAAGACAGAAGTCCTCGTCCTCGGTACCACCCCTTCTGCATGGGACAGCACCTGGTGGCCGACCACCCTCGGAAGCCCACCTACCCCCTCAGACCATGCCAAGAACCTCGGCATCGTACTCGACTAATCACTCTCCATGAACCGACAGGTCAACGCCGTCACCTCCAGCTGCTTCAACACCCTCCGCATCCTCCGCAAGACCTTCAAGTGGATCCCCCCTGAGTCAAGGAAGGCAGTCACCCACGCACTCATCACCAGCAGACTGGACTATGGAAACGCACTCTACGCCGGCATCAACAAGTCCCTACTCCGCAAACTCCAGACAGTACAGAACACCGCCGCCAGACTCATCCTCGGCATCCCCCGACATGAACACATCAGCCAACACCTACGAAGTCTCCACTGGCTCCCCGTGGAGAAAAGAGTCACTTTCAAAATCCTCACTCACGCCTACAAATGCCTACACAACAACGGACCCAAATACCTCAACGACAGAATCAACTTCCACGTACCCAAAAGAAACCTCCGATCTTCCAACCTCGCACTGGCCGAAACCCCACGCATCCACAGAGCCACAGCAGGCAGAAGATCCTTCTCTCACATTTCAGCCAAGACCTGGAACGAGCTACCGGCAGACATCAGACGCGCCCCCTCCCTGAACACCTTCAGGAAGACCCTCAAGACCTGGCTCTTCGGCTAAACAGATCTGCGGACCCCCCCGTCAGCGCCTTGAGACCCTCACGGTTGAGTAGCGCGCTTACAATTCCCTGATTGATTGATTGACAGCATTGGGTGTCGTACGTACAGCCCAAAGTAAATTCGCCAATTCCTTCTTCCAGTTCAAACCATTGGCCATGGACAATTGAATACTATCTTTTATGACCCTGTTGCAGCACTCCACTAAGCCATTGCTGCCGGGGTGGTACAAAGAAGTAGTAATATGTTTAACGCCCCAATGACACAAAAACTCTTGAAATTCCTTGGACATGAATTGCACCCCATTATCCGTGACAAGTTCAATTGGGGCACCTTCCCTCAAAAACAAAGACTGGAGGAAATTCATTACTTCTTCGGTGATTGCGGACCTCACAAATTTCACCTCAGGCCACCTGGAGCCATAATCCACCACCACCAACCCATACCTGCTCCGTTCATCCAATACAAACATGGGCCCAATGATGTCTAAAGCTAATTTGACCCATGGTTTGTCAGGAATAGGAATAGCTTCAATGGGACTGGGAAAGGTAATTTGAGTTTTATCACTGATAGCACATGAAATACAATCTCTTACAAAATGCTCAACAGAACGATCCATTCCAGGCCACCAGAATACTTCTCTAAGTCTTCTCTTCATGGCTCTCATACCTATGTGGCCTTCATGAGCGAGCATCAAAACTTTGTTCTGCAAAGAGACAGGTACTACCAATAAATCTATTCTCTTCAGAATACCGGACTGCATGTTCAATTCAGGAAAAACGTGTTTAAATGAATTTACTTTCTCATCCTTTGGCATCCAACCCTTACCTAACATGCCAACCACTTCTTGTATCAATTCATCCTGCTGAACAGCAAACTTCCATTCTTCCTCTAAAATACAGTCAAAACTAGAATCCATTAAAGAAGCCACAATACAAAATTCCTCCTCCCCTTGTTCACATGATTGTTCGTTCAAAAGGGGCAGTCTGGATAAACAGTCCGCAAAAATGTTCTTAACACCAGGAATGTACTCTAAATAAAAATGAAATTCCATCAACCTGCAATGCCACTTGGCAATGCGGGGAGTAGCATTACTAGCGCCTTTAGTAGTAAACAAATTAACCAAAGGCTTGTGGTCCATGCGAATGATAAACTCAGAACCCCATAAGTATTGTCTAAAGTAATCCACGCCCCACCAACAGGCTAATGCTTCCCGCTCCACAACTGAGTAAGTGGATTCTGCACCTTTTAAGGCACGCGAGGCAAAAGCCACTACCTCCTCCTGCCCTTCTCTTTTTTGAAGAAGGACAGCACCCAAACCATACTGGCTAGCATCGATTACAACAATGGATTGGTCACGTGTGTCGAAAGGTTGTAAAGGGATAGCAATACTTAATTCTAACTTTATGGACTGGAATTCCTTCTCTGTATCAGATGACCATAGAAAATGTTGTTTTTTTATAAGTAATCTCATGTTATGCATTTTACTACTGCAGTTGGGGATAAACCTGGCATAAAACTCTAACATGCCAAAAAAGAACAAAGTTGGTCTTTATTCTGAGGAGAGGGAAAACCCTTTATGGCAGAGACCAAATCTTCCTTAGGTTCAACACCTTTGGCTGATAATTTGTAACCCAGGTAGTTCACCTCTTCAACAGCAAATTTACATTTCTCTGCTTTTAAAGTTGCACCTCGGTCTGTTAGAATTGATAACACTGTAGCTAAAGTCTTGTCGTGCGATTCCATATTTTTACCATACACCAACATATCATCTTGAAAACACTTGACATTAGGCACATTGGAAAACATAGACTCCATTACTCTATGAAATACAGCCGAAGCTGATGCCAGACCGAAAGGCATCCTTTTGAATCTGTAGGCGCCAGACGGAGTGACAAAAGACGTGAGATGACGACAATATTTTTTGAGAGTAATCTGGTGGTAGGCGGATGACATATCTAAAGTAGTAAATACTTTTGCATCCTTAAGAGAACTCAACATTTCTGTGATGTTGGGCAGAGGATGTCGGTCTACCCATATCCTGTCATTTACGTCTCTAAGGTCTATACACATTCTAAGGGCCCCATCGGGTTTTCTGGCTAAAACTACAGGGGAAAGCCATTCTGAACTTTCTATGGGCTCAATGATGTCTTGGCTGCAAAGGGATTCAAGCTCTTGGGATAATTCTTTCCTCATAGCTAATGGTACTCGTCTAGGCTTGTGCACTACAGGTTGAACTCCCTGCTTCAGAACAATCTGATGGGAAAAACCTTTTATTTTACCAAGACCTTCACTAAAAACATGTGGAAAAGATGTTTCCCAATTATGTGTGCCTACATTGAAAACAGGTTTAAAGTCATCTTTAAGGAGAACCTGTTCAGGGCTGTTGGGATCCAAAATGATACCTACATTTCTTTGTTCCAACCACCCAAGAAGTGAAGATCCATCTTCTGTAACATAGACAGTGGCCGGAGTTGAGTGCTCTTTGAAAGTTAAAGAGCAATCAAATTCTCCCAAAACATGGAAGGGCTTGCCCCCATACTCTACAGGTTTCACTAGGGATTTCCTCAAGGAAATATTAGTTAACTTACTCCACTCCTCAGTAATAATAATAATAATAATAATAATAATAATAATAACAAACTTATAAAGCGCATGGTTACACTAACCAGTGTGTCCCCAATTAAAGTGAAAAAAGAGCCAGAATCAGCCATCATGGAAATGTAATTACCATTTACTCCAACAAGACAGTAAGGTTGCTTTACGATGGCAGATTGTGGAGGATTGATTGGGGGACTGGAATCATGGGGAAAACACAAAACGTCAGGGGACTCTTTAATCAGAAATTCAGCATTGGAAATCATCATGATTTCATTCCATCCTCACTGTCCAAATTAGGATCTACTTCGGATTTGGTATCAATAGAAAGAACCTTTTTGGTTGAAGATTTGATATTGGTGTTTGCAGGTCTAGATTTGCAAACCTTAGAAAAATGACCTTTCTTTTTGAATTTGGCACAATATTTATCTAAAGCAGGACAAAAAGGAGCATTACCTGAATGACTCCTGCTACCACACCTGTAACATTCAAATGGTCTACGTTGTTTGTCATACTTAATTTCTTTCTTGACTGAAACGTTTTCAACAGTGAGGGCATATACCTTGGTATCCAAAGCCATTTGATCCATGTACATCGCTGTGGATTCTATATTTTTAGCTATTTCCAAAGCTTTATCCAAAGTTAAGTCTTGCGTAGTTAACACTTTCTCTTGAGTTTTCTTACTGTTCATTTTTTCAACTAATTGGTCTCTCAACATTTCATCATGAAAAGCTTTGTAATTACAAGTGGATGCTAAAACTCTCAAATCACTTACAAAAGCTTCGACAGGCTCACCAGGTAATTGTTTTCTCATATAAAACTTATGCCTTTCCATAATGATGTTGCGCTTCTTTTTAAATCTGGAGTCTAACATCTTTATGGCTGAAGCATATTCATCAATGGCATCACCTTCACCCATGATTACAGCAGGAGGTAAATGTTTTAAAACTTTCCTCCCTTCTGTACCCAAGGAGTGACGCAGTAAGGCAAATTTTTTCTTTTGCGTAAAAACTTCTGCTTCAATGGCTTCTAAATAAGCCTCAAAACCTTCTAGCCACAATTCCCATTCTACAGGAGGATTTCCTGGAGTGGAAAGAAAGGGGGACGGCGGAAGTACAGATTGTTGCATTTTAACTATTTGGTGCACTGAAATATAAAATAGTAACAGTAACACACTTTTGTGAGAGAATAAAATAACAAATATTTATAGGAATTAAGATGCACACGTGAAATAGTGCGTGGCAAAAAGACAAACCACTAAATAGTATTGATAAAAAGAGGTGTGCGTGTCACCAACGTGCCGTGCCTTGAATGTAAGGGCACTGAGAATGCAATTTGCAAGTAAATGTTATATAAAGATAGGTGTGCACATCACCGTGATGTGCAAACAGCTGATATCGAAATAAAAACACCAAGTTGATTGAAGAGCACGTTACTGGAAAACAAATGGCAAGTAATAGTTAATTATGGATAGGTGTGCGCATCACCGTGATGCGCCAACAAGTGATAACGATTGAAAAAAAAACAGTGCAGCTTGTAAAGATCCACGTAGAGATGTCCAGGAGTAAGGTGAAAGCCGATATGCAAATCAACTATCTGCTCGAGGACGGCGCGAGGCAGCCAGGGAAACTGTCACTGAGGGAAAATGCGCAAAGCATGAAATAAAAGGCAAATCCTACCGGAGTCCGATTTCAAACTGTAATACAGGAAATGCTCCGGTTGCACGTAAGGGCTCCAGCGAGGCAGCCAGGGAAACTGTCACTGAGGGAAAATGCGCAAAGCATGAAATAAAAGGCAAATCCTACCGGAGTCCGATTTCAAACTGTAATACAGGAAATGCACGTAAGGGTTCCAGCAGCGCGTAGGAACACAGTGGCTGTCAGCAACGGAGACAACGAACAGGGTCACAAGAAAAGTCTCCAGGGCAAGGAAAATGCTCTTCGCCGGTCCAGGGTCCAAATCCAGTCGTTGCCAGTGAAAGGAAGAGAGAACTCCAGAAGGTAAGTACAATCTCCTTTATTAGTATAAGAGATCTCCTGGGTAAACGACCGGCCAGAGCGACAGCCAAGAGTAACTGCCCTTCTGACCATTCCACATGCCACCATTCCAGCATGGAACACATAGTCATTGTGGCATGTGCAAACATTTAAAGAAATACAGAACCTAACAGTAGGCCTGGTGCCCGCAACAGGAAAGGCCCCAAAATACAATGTGGAGACATCAACATTTCCTGTCACAAAAATTATCTGATTTGGCAATGAGGGTAGTAGCGTTTTTTGGGCCAGGGATTGACGGCCACCCAGGGAAACCTACCAAACCTAGACATTTCCGAAAACTAGATACCAAGAGGAGTCCAGGGTGGTATGCCTCGCATGGAATACACAAGCATTTTTATCTGGACTAGTGGTGGAACGCTGGGTGGTAGGAATTTTGTGTATTCCTGATGATTTTGGAAGTTTACATCACAGAAATGCAAGGTAAACGTACATTTTTAAGCAAGGTTTGAGGTTTGCAGGACATTGTGGGTAAGAAAACTTTATGGGATCCACGCAAGGCATACCACCCTGGACTCCCTCGGACATCTAGCTGTCAGAAATGTCTGGGTTTGGGAGGTTTTCCCAGGTGGCAGATGACCCGCGCCAAAACAAGCATCCAAAATCAAAATGTTCCTTCTTGCCAAAAAAACGGGGACGCTTTAGTCCCCAGGGCAGCAGAAAGACTGTTGGGGTCATATTGGAGGTGGAGGCTAGGCTCAACGTGTGAGTGGGTGAGCAGGCTATCCCCACACCTTGTAGCAATATAAAAACTCCCTGGTGTCTAGTGGGCCTGCCCCACCCACCAAGGCAGATTGGAGTTAAAGACCTCTTATCTGCCCCTAGAGGGGGCAGAAAGACTGTTGCGGGTCATTTGAGGGGTGAGGTTAGGCCCAATGGCTAGGCAGGCCGCTACCAACCATTTTTCCACAAAAACATCATCCCTGGGGTCTAGTGGGCTTTCTGCCTCCTGAGGGCAGATTGGAGGTAACAAACCCCAATATGCCCCCGGGGGCAGAATGACATTTAGGCTTGGGGATAGGGAGGAGCATTAGCCCACTGGGGGTGCTCAGGAAAACACCTCCAATCTGCCCCCAACGGAGGGCAAAAAGACTGCTGGAGCTATTTGGGGAGGGTGAGGGCTGGCCCAATTCCTAAGTTGGCTGACCTGACCCATTTATGCACCTATACAACATCTCTGATGTCTAGTGGGCTTTCTGCCTCCCCAGGAGCAGATTGGAGATAACAATCCCCAATGTGGCCCCCCAAGGGGGGGAGATAGACATTTGGGCTTCGGGGGGGAGGGGGAGCACTAGCCCATTGTGAGGGGGCCGCTCCCCTCTAAAAATCCACTTCCTGGTGATCCAATGGGCTTTCTGATCCCCGCCGGAGGCAGATTGGAGGAAAACACCTCCAATCTGCATCTGATGGGAGGCAAAAAGACTGCAGGGGATTATTTGGGAGTGGTGGGGGCTAAGTCTGATGCCTGGGTGGGCTACCCCCCCCCCCCAATTATTCCCTTATAAAAATCCCTGGTTTCTAGTTGGCTTTCTGCCCCCGAGGGAGCAGATTGGAGATAACAATCCCAGATCTGCCCTCCTGGAGGGAGGGAGTGTGGGGGGGCAGAAAGACATTTGGGCCTGGAGGAGAGGGGGAGCCCTAGCCCATTGCAAGGGGGCCACTCGCCCCCCCCTAAGAATTCACTTCTTGGTGGTGTAATGGGCTTTCTGCCCCCACCGGGGGACTGAAGGAAAACACCTCCAATCTGCCTCTGACATGGGCAGAAAGACTACTGTTTTTTTTGAGGGGTGAGGGCTAGGCACGATGCCTGGGTGGGCCACCACCACCCATTTACTCCCCTATAAAAATCCCTGGTGGCCTGTACGCCTGAGGGATGAGGAGAGCATTAGGCCATTGCGGGGACCACCCTCACTGAAAAAATAGTTCCTGAGTTCTGGTGAGTGGATTCTTGCTTGAGGATCACCCTCCTGTGGCGATCCCCAAGCAGGGATCCACTAGAAAGTGGTACCATTGGAAAGGGGACATCCACCCCTTTCCAATGACACCTCCCCCATCCAAATCGGTGTTCGGGGGGCTAAGATATGCCCGAGCACCAATATAAGTGAAAATAAATGAACCGATTAGCTCATTTTACTTTCACTTTCTGTGCAATGACGGAGGCGCGTCATGCACACTGATCGTCATTGCACAGAACAAAAAACAGCCTCCGATGCTGGGGAAGCTCTTCCCCAGCTCCCAAGGCTCAAAATAGTAAAAGGAAATCCCTCTGGTGCTCTCACCAGAGGAATTTACTGCCTCGGGTGTGAGGACGGCCTGGAGCTGTCCTCAGCACACAAGCAATGGTGCAGAGGATGGCCTGGAGCCAAAGAGGTTAACAAGCACTCACCTGGGTAGGGCCTAGGCGAGGAAGATGGTGACCACGGCTTATAGTAGTATGCCTGGCAGCCTCTCTTTCCGTGCACACCCAGCCTAACACCAGGTCCCAGCTCTGACAGACTGTGGTGATGGTGGATGGATAGATCGCTTCTTGTCCCGTGGCCTGCACTGCAGAAACTTGGGAGGCCCAGTGATGGAACAGCTGGCCAACAGGGCCTGCTGTGGCCTCACTTGTCAGCAAGGGTCGCACGGCACGCCTGGCTCACGGCTGACTTCACCCCTAGGATGTCGAAGAACCACCTCTTCCCCATCCCAGCTAAAAGGTGACAGCCGGGGAGATGCCAGAAATTGTGACCCACAGGGGTGGCGCAGAGTCTGCGAGTGGGTTGCAGCACCACGGCTGCTGCCTGCGACACACTCTTCTGGGGGTGGGCCATACACAGTTCCCACCCCCAGAGTCGAGCACCTGTAGTCAACTTCCTCCCCTGACAGACAGGGTTGAGACGGGGAGGGGTACCATAGCAGGAGACCAGTGGCCCACTAGTGAACCTACAGTGATTTCCCCATCCACCAGGAGGGGCACCTCACCATCAGGCCCTTGAAAGAAGTGAAGCCCTTCTCCCCTTTAGCCCCATATTGTTGGAGGTGACACGGCAGGGGGCTGCTTGGGGCCAACACGTGGGGCTCGGTGCGGCACACAGGGCTGTGCAGGGGGGTGACAAGCCCCACATGGTGGAACTGTGGGTGCAGGTGGCTGCTCATACTGATGCCCGTTGTGGCCCACAGGGCTTAGGAACTTTCAGGCCCCCTCGAGGACAGTATTGGGCCTAGGCGCCAACAGGAGGGGCCCGCCTAACAACAAGTAGGAGCTGCACACTTGGTGCACAGGGGGTGACGACCCCCACACAGTGAAACTGTTGGTTCAGGCGGCTGCTCATGCTGCTGCTCAGAATTGGCGGGCAAGCAGGCTGCCATCAAACCAGGCAGCAGGACTACACAACTAGGTGTCGATCCGGGAGGCATGTTGATTTATGACTCACATTCGACCACAGGCAAACACCCCCCTGGGAAGAGACTCCACACCAAAGCCCCCACCTGCACAATGGATACTCCTGCTGTGCCCAGTAATAGAGAGCGGCCAGGAGGCTGCTTGTGCTACTGAGTCATGTCTTGTGGGACGCACACATGAGGACTGAACACAGGAAGCAGAGCCTCCCTGATTCAAAGCCCATGATGGGGAAGCCCTGCTCTGCAAGGTCGGATGCGGAGGAATTGATTGCATTCAAGACCTGGGAGGAGGCGGGAGGAGTACCAATGCGCCAGTCTACAGCCCAGATGCGCAACTCAGATAGAGCTAGAGTGGTCCAAATTCTGGCAGCAGTAGCTTACTCCTGCATGTCCATGGAGGCCAAGATAGACGCAGTAGCACTGGAGGTGGGCCTTCTCTGAGAGGACCAAAAGAAGCTGACTGAAAAGGCGACCCATACTGAAACCTCAATCCGACAGCTGCAACTCCAAATGGCAGACCTACAACAAGTATATGACCTATCAGACCGCCTCAGACTTCTTGAAGACAGGGTGGACCACCTCAAGGGTTGTCTGAAAACCACGGTGGCGCCCGGCAGATTGTCTTCTTTCTTCTTTCTGGAGAGGGTCTGCTGGGTCCCAGCGAGAGCTCCTTTACTGGGGGCCCTGCCGCGACCGATAGTGGCCAAGTTATTGCTTTTTCTGCGACAGAGAAGCTATCCTGCGGGCAGACAGACAGATCAGCCACTTCGTGGTAGACAATAACAAAGTCTTCATTCTTCCGGAATAATGCCTGACTGTGTAACGCCACAGGGCGGTCTTCATGAATGTGAAAAGAAGGCTACGTGACATGGGTCTGAAATATGCCCTGCTATTTATTCCCAATGCGCCATCGCATAACATCTGAGGTCTCTCTTCTTCACAGATCCAACAGAGGCATGGGAGGGACGAGAACCATGGGGCTTCAATTTATCAGGGGGCTTCCCAGGAATAGCTGCAGCGTTCTCAAGGCGTGCGAAGAGGCCGAAGCTGGAGAGGGTGGGGGGACAGAGGCCACGTGGTCTTGATAGTTGACAAGTCTCAATCGGACATGGATCGAGCTGCGGCACTGCTGCGGGAGCCCACCATCATTATGTATTCGAATGCAAGCAGCAGGGACAAATCTAGAGATTCTCATCGAGGCCTGGACAGGAGGGATCGGTCCTCCCACTCCTCAATCCACCGAGGAACTGATATGACTGTGATGCACCACCAATACGAGGCCATAGCCATAGGCCATAGTGATGCATTGGAGGGCAACCTCGGAGCCGGCGGTGGTGGCATGGAGAGGCGATGTGAAGGTGATTGGCCCGAGCAGAAGACAACATGATTCAGCGTCTTCGCCATCAGGCTGGCTGGGAACTGCAGATATCGGGATGGGACATGCTACCGCTATGACTGAATGAAGACTCGGACCTTAGACCTCCTTGGCACGCTACACTCTGCACAACCTCTCTCCTCTCCAACCTAATACACTTACCACTTTGGAAAACCTCAAGACCCGCACAGTGACTCCTGTAACACTACTCCTGGAGCGATTGTAATCTGAATGCAAGACTGCCTGTCCATGATGATCTCTTTTATTAAGTCCTGTTTTTATGGTACTTGTATACATAAAAACCATCAATAAGAACAATTTGCTTAAAAACCTGCCTTTATTTCAGTGCTGCAAAGATGAAACTCAGGTTTCTAGTAGCTGGATATTCTTTGAATCCACAGTCTGACTGGAACCTCACAATACATTCTTCCCAACTCGCTCAAGCAAGATCAGAGTTCTTGACATTAGGTTTGGCTAAGGCATTCCCTGTGGATTTATGTAGTGGAGAAAACAGACAGGTGCCTCGCTGGCGCCTAATGGGACTGTGACACAGGGCAGGTCAGTATGGAGTACTGCCAGAGACTCAGAACTGAATTTCCGGATCCAAAGAAGTCAGTAAAGTGCACAGGTTATACCTTATATGTTTATTAAACGCTCTGTGCATATACAGCAAATGAATAATGATTATAATGATACTTAGCAGCACGTAATTGGTTGTTAATAAAAAAATACATTAAAAATCTACATAAAAAATGGCAATGATGAGAAATAAGCCAAAACATAGCATTAACACACAGCATAAATAAATTTATATATGCATAGAGAAACATCCGCAAGGACAGTTTTTTCAGGGTCTCAACGAATGAACTATGGTGATATTTTATATTTATTTATTAACCAAGTAGTCAACACCGGCTGGGCACACACCTTCTCGCTGCTATGATTTAAAAGTTTGACTACGTTTTAATTCAAGACATATGCTTTTAACTTTACATTGTAATGATTTTAAGTAATCACACAATAAACTTATTCATTCATTCATTCATAGAGAAACATCACAAAAGGTGAACATCTCATAATAAAAAATAATAATGTGGAGACACCCACAGTATATATATTTTAGTGAAAAAAAGACTGTGCTTAGACTTCATAGGCATGTCACTGCCAACTTACTGGCTTATGCAAACAACAGAAGAGTTCTCTATCTGAAACGTGATTACCTTGATAGGCTGATATGCCTCTGGCAGAGAGTGGTGCACGTTTTGGAAGGGCACAAGGGTGCACACCCTCACCTCCAAATTGCAGCTGAATACAGCAGTATTGTCCATTTATGTAGTATTACAGTGGAGCTGCAGCAAGGAGTATGCCAGCTTCAGTGTGACAGCCAGGCCACAAGAGATACATTGATGTGTGGGAAAATGATCCTACTACACAGCCACATAGCTGGACTTCTATGTGACTGGACTGGTTGTACATTTCACCAGATAACTTGCCATGGGTTGTGTAATGGACTCCTGTCTGTGACAACCTAGTGACCTGCCAGAAAGGGATGTCACCATCATGTTACCAGGTGCTTCACTAACAGGCGGAGGGGAGACTAATATACACAGACCACATACTGCTGAGACATGGTCACTTGGTCTCAGAAGAGTGTAGAGTTTAGAAAATAGAGATCCAAAAAACTTTGGGAACTCCCTAGTCTATTGAGATTCCTCACTCTCTGAGTTAACTAGCGATTGGTTACTGGGCAGTGAAAAGGAAGGCATTCAAGTGTTTCCTGAAGTTTAGCAGTGTGGACACAACTATCTCTGACTGGAACCAGTCCTAAGTTTGCGTTTGGCACAAGATAAAGCTCTTAGTGTTGTTCATGTATTTGTTATGGGTGTTTATAAAGCACAGAATGGGTATTTGTGATTCCTGCAGCATGCTCTGTTCTTACTACAGTTAATAATGTGTCAGGGCAGTGTGGTGGAGAACTTTCATAACTGAAGATGCTCTACCACGCCCAAGGGAACACACTGACAGTGATTGTCGGTGACTGAGTGGAGTTTATGTGCTGCTTCTCAGAGTGGGCCAGTAGAGGGACAGTTCCTTTAAAGAAGGGTGTGCTCCTGTTGCATCCAGCTGGCAGTCAAAGGAATGCCTCACATGACCCTACATTCACAGTGATGGCTTGTGGGCAACTAAAGAATGTGCAGAAAGATTACAGGTTCTGAGAGAACATCCCTGTACCCACTCATCATCTTACCCATTCATTCATCCATATGTTCACTCACTCATTTCTCACTCATTCATTCAGCCATGCACACCCTCACCCGGTCATACACACATTAATTCACTAATCCATGCAAATTACTTACCCACCCATCCATGCGCGTAGTCATTTATCTACTCCCTCCTCAATGTACTCTCATCATCTATTCATTCACCCTTTGGCTCAGTCTTACATTCCCCCAAGCACTCTTGCACTCGGACTCTGTGATTTTCCTCTTTTCGCAGTTCACAAACTCTGAAAGTGAGGTGATGCTGTTTGCCTACACAAATTGTGCCAGTGTTTATTCTCTATTGGCGCACAATGTATGCCATTCGGGGCAAACTGTAAGTTTGCACCTGAATCAGGATTAGCTTGAGAAGAGGAATCAGCCCCTGCATATAACCACATGACTAGAGTGATTGACATCAACTGACAGAATGTCACATCCTGGTTATGGACCTAAACAAACAGGCACTGGGTTTTGAGATGTCCTTGTAAAGTACATATTCAGATATGCTTGTTAATTTGGCACAAAAAGCCCTTTTAAAATATTTTTAGAACAATTATGTACTCTGTTTATCGCCTCTTTAGAGCAGAACGCACTTCCTGCATTGCGAAAGTGGTCTGTGGTAAAATAGTTCCTCGTTCCTGAGGAACCCTGTGACCTATGGAAGTAGGTCAGTAGAGTGACTTGCATTTCTTGTTTGTTGCAGTTCTGTGGGATCATTTTGCTACTTCTGCATTATGACGGCCATCTCTAAGAGAAATTCAGTCATTTTCTCAAAAAGCCTTCTTTTAAGAGATTCCAACCAGTCCATCACGAGTCCTTGACACCTTCAGAGTAGGCCACAGCTTTAAGTACATTTTTAAAAAGCACAGGGTCACATTTTTCTTTTAAAGTTAAGGGAAGGCTGTGTTTATTTTACATTATTATCTTCAGGGTGCAGATAGCAGGGCCTGATAATGAGCAGTGCTGGAGTCAGATTTATGTCCATGGGCACAGAGGTGAAGAACTGTAGCTGCTGAGGTATTTAACTCTTAAATAAGTCCTTGTCAACTCAACATTGGCAGTGAGAACAAAATGATGTTTCTGAATGCTTTTAAATGGTAGAAGATTTAAATGAAAAGTTACCGTAATAATTAAGTTAACTCTTCATTTTAATTTACTCCCTTTTCAAAGTGTCACACTTACAAGCAGCAGGCCTCTTGCTACCAGTAGCTAGTAGACACTGTGCCATATTTATAACTGAAAGATACAGTACTCTTTTTAAATGGGAGAAATATAAAGTGAAGAAAAATATTTCTATGAAACATTAAGTCTTAATGTTTTTCTCCACCTTTACTTAAGTCAATTAAGTCTTAATGTTTTATGAAGCATGTTTCTTCAATTTAAATTCCTGTATACAAATGGCTGTATTATTCTGTTATAAATATGGCACATTGTCTACAGGCCACTGGGAGCAAGATGTCTGGTGTTTGTAAATGTGACACTTGGAAATAGAATTCAATTTAAATTATCAGTTTATTGGAATCCATATAAACATAATGTTAACTCTTCAGTTTAACTTTCTCCCTTTTCAAAGTGTCACATTTACAAGCAGCAGACCTCTTGCTCCCAGTAGCTAGAGGCCAATCCACGCTTCTTGTGCTGTTGGACCTCTCTGCCGCATTCGACACGGTCTCTCACCAGATCTTGCTCAGGAGACTGGAGGAAATTGGACTCAGAGGATCAGCCCTTCAGTGGATGACGAGCTTTCTTTCCTCCCGCTCTCAGACTATTAACCTAGGCCCTTTCCGATCAAAGTCCTTGGAGCTGACCAAGGGAGTGCCATAGGGCTCATGTTTGAGCTCCACCTTGTTCAACATATATGTCGCTCCCCTGACCAACCTCCTTAGGACCTGTGGTTTCACTCCTATTTCATACGCTAACGACACTCAGCTTCTCTTTTCATTCAACAAATTCACTCCTTCAGTTCAGTCTACCTTCTCTTCTGGAATGACAGCTATTTCCAATTGGATGAGGAGTAAGTTTCTCCAATTCAATGTAGGGAAGACCGAGATTATGCTTTTCGAAGAGGCACCTTTGGTGTGGACACTGGATTGGTGGCCGGTGGCTGACCATGAAGGAGCATGCAGCCTATACCGCTGGCTCCTGCTTTCATGTGCTGGGTCTGTTACGGCGAGTTTTTCCTTTCCTCCCAGAATCCACACGTAAAACCCTTATCCAGACAATGGTACTAAGCCGCTTAGATTATTGCAACGCCCTCCTGATCTCAGCTAATGAGCCCTCGTTGTGCAGGTTGCATATAGTCCAGAACACCGCGGCGCGCCTTGTACTGAATGCCCCCCCTAGAACTGCCTCCCTTCCTCTCCTCCAACAGCTTCACTGGCTCCCGGTGCGCAAGCGTATTAAGTTTAAAACCTGCTGCACTGTTCACAAGGCCTTGTATAACAATGGCCCCTCCTACCTTGCTGAGAAATGTAATCACTATGTCCCTTCCAGGACCCTCTGCTCTGGAACCAAATCTCTTCTCCAGGTCCCTCGGGTCAGGAAATCAAGGTTGGGCGGGAAAGCTTTCTCCTACCTTGCTCCCCTTTATTGGAATCAGTTCCCCATCCACCTGAGACAATGCTCCAATTATCTCCAGTTTAGAAAGCTTCTCAAGACCGCTCTGTTCTAACCTGTCCCATCTGCCTTCTCGTAGCATTGCGCAGCGCAGAGATACCCCTTCGGGGGTGATTCAGGCGCTCTACAAAACCTATAAATAAACCTATAAATAAATAGCTAGTAGACACTGTGCCATATTTATAACTGAAAGATACAGTACTCTTTTTAAATGGGAGAAATGTAAAGTGGAGAAACATATTTCTATGAAACATTAAGTCTTAATGTTTTTCCCCACTTTTAATAAAGCCAATTAAGTCTTAATGTTTTATGAAGCACGTTTCTTCAATTTAAATTCCTGTATACAAATGGCTGTATTTTTCTGTTATAAATATGGCACCTTGTCTACAGGCCACTGGGAGCAAGATGCCTGGTGTTTGTAAATGTGACACTTGGAAACGGAATTAAATTTAAATTATCATTTTTTTGCAATCCATATAAACATAATGTTAACACTCCAGTTTAATTTTCTCCCATTTCAAAGTGTCGCCTTTTTACAGAACAGGCATCTCGCTCCCAGTGGCTGGTAGACATGGTGTCATATTTATTACTGAAAAATGCAGCCATTATTTTAAGTGGGAAAAATTTTAAGTGCAGACATTTTTTCCATATCATGAACATTTTTGCAGAACACTTTCTGCACTTTAAATGTACCCAATTAAAAAAAGTTGTATGTTTTTTATTATACATGTAACGCTGTCACATATGACGAAAGGTATTTCAGTGCCACAAGTACATACAACATAAGCTGTCAGTCCCCCATACACATTTATGCCATTTATACGCACACAAGCCCATAGATCCCCATAGACCACACTCTCACTGACACACATGGCAGTCCTGTCATAGTGCCCCTAGTCAAAATATTTTGTTCAAACCATAGTATCTGGTTCTATGGACATTAGGCTTAAAGTCAATGGATCTGGGCGTGAGAGTGCCTGGTAACGAAGTGTGAGTTGCTTAGTCTTCAGTAGCTCATGATGATTTTCACTGATGAGAAGTAGCTCTCACTACAGAAAAGGTTGAAGACCAGTACATTATTCATTTATTTTATGTTACAGTCAAGAAAATGAAATTGCCTAGTGACCGCAGTGCACAGCACTGCTGACTGATGAGACATCTAAGACATTTTATAAAGCGTTATCTAAAGCAATAAATGAAAAAAAAGAATACAATTTCTAATGGAAAAATGAACACGACCAGAGCTAAATGGAAGCGTAAAGAAAGAAAACTTAGATAAGCTGGACAGACCCAGGTTACCAATGTTTATAAGTACACACCATATACATTGCTAAAAATGATAAACACACAATAAATACTCTTTAAAAAGAGAAAGGGAGACAGCAGATGATTCAGACAGATGGAATTACACCCTATCAGGTGGAATTAGGTGTCAGGGCAGGTGGAACCCAGTAGTCTAACGTAAGGAGAAGATGAAATCAAAATGAAGCAGATGCCCACAGGTAGCAAACACACCACTGCAACCCACAGATAAAAGGGCCATCGACATCAGGCTGGCAAGACAAGGCTCAGAGTCCACAACATCTACAAGACCAGAGCAACAAAAAATACGGGGCTTAAATGAGATCAGGAACTTATTTAAAGTAATAAAAATGATTTCTGAAGTTGGTGGAAGAGAGAGTAGCAGAGACAGGAAACTGTGAGGATTTAAATTTTGGTGTGAGAATGATAAAAACAACAAAGAGCTTCGAAAAATTATCTTTTGAAGTTTGTGGGCCAGCTGGTATTATGATTGGAATGACATGGCTCCAACACACCCACCCTGAAGATTCTATGGCGGCTCCCACACAAAGAAAGATTGCAATATGAAGTCCTGTGCCTAGGCCACAAAGTAATGTACGGCCAAACCCATTGATATTTCTCTGGTATCTCTAACCTTACCAACCCAGCAGACAAGGGGATCAGCAACAAGCATTGACCAGCCAGTAACAGAAGATGTAGCTGCAGATGACTTCATGTTCAGCAGGGTCGGACTGAGACAAAAAAATAGTTGCAGGTCCAGGCAGGTCCGTTTCCAGCAGGTAAGCTGGGTAGTTGCAGGGAGGCCTCGTGAGCTTGTTGTGTCCATTTAGCTCAGGACAGGAGGCCAGCCAGTTGTCCCTCGGAGTCACTCAAATAGCCTGGGATAAATGGAGCAGGTCCAGTGTTCCTTCTCACAGAGTAGGGTAGACCTCAAGCAGCAGGTCAGTCCTTCTTATGCAGTGTCCATAGATGCAGGAGTGTACTAAAGGGTTGGTCTGAGGATCCAATATTTATACCTGGGACCAGCTTTGAAGTGGGAGAAACATCTAAACATCCCCCCACATCTGGTTCTGGAGTTTCTTTCCTTCCCTTGCCCTGGCTCTGAGAGGTCTTGGGTGACAATAGACCAGTGTGAAGTCCTTTGTGAGTGTGCTGAAGTAGGCTCTTTGAAGTGCAAGTGTGGAGTGTGACAGCTCTGTCCCTCCCATCCTGACAAGATGGCCCATCCTGACAAAACCTAGACCCCTTGTATCACTGTCTGGGAGGAATGCATAAAGGCCAACTGTCAACTACACCTTGTCATTTGACCTAGGATACAGGCTGCAGGCCCAAAATGGTTAGGACAAAATAATGCCTTCTTTCTAAAAGTGGCGTTTTCAGAATGGTGACTTAAAATCCCGACTTTACCATTGAAGAGGGTTTTAAATGACAATTCTTTAGAGACCAAAATTGATATTGCTGGCTGTTTCCAAGAAAAGGTTATCACTTATTAAATGTATGAAGATAACCCAATGTTATCCTATGGGAGAGGTAGGCTATGCCTGTTTGACTACCAGGACATGTAAAACATAAAATTACATGCCCAACTTTTTAAATACAATGCACCCTGTCCTATGGGCTGTTTAGAGCTTACCGTGTGGGAGGTTGGGAGTCGACTTATATGTATTGAAAAGGAAGGTTGAGGCCTAGCAAAAGGTTTATTTTTCCAAGTAAAAATGACAGTTTAAAACTGCACCCACAGGCTGCAATGGCAGGCCTGAGACATGTATTAAAAGGGCTACTTAAGTGGGTGGCACAATAAGTGCCGCAGGCCCACTAGTAGCATTTAATTTCCAGGCACTGGGTAAAAGTATTACCACTCTACTATGGACTTATAAGTACATTACATGTGCCAATTGGGTGTATGAAAATTTTACGATATTTAGGAGCACAAGCACTTTAGCACTGGTTAGCAGTGTTAAAAGTGCGCAGAGTCATAAGGCCAACAAAAACAAATTTAGCAAAACCAGAGGAGGGAAGGCAAATAGTTTGGGGAAATTCCATACAAAGAATGTCAAGCATGGCCCATATCAGTGAATTAGATAGCTAAAAAAAATGGCACATATTTGCACATTGGGACTGGTTTGAACCTGTGAAGATACACTGTAGAACTGTTTTGCAAGGTATGGGAAACTGGATGGATTTGTAGCTTGCTACAGGCAATGTTTGTTTTAAAACCAGGGATGTAAACAATAATAACCGGCCCAGCAGACCATAAAAGAGGCCCACAAACAGCCAAAAAACTGCCCCACACTATGACCTTTCAGTCCAGGTTCTTAGGCACTACCTGATTTCCCTACAGGCCAGTCTGACCCTGATGTTCATGGCTCTACTCTCTGAAACACTCTCTCCAAAATATCTTACACAGTAGCCAGTAATCCTGACGGTTGAAATGCACTTCAAAAGAAACCTCTTCCTCTCTGCCTAAGTGAAATTCTGTTCTGTCAATCGAGCCTCCATTTTCTCAACATTATGCCATGATTCCAACTCGACCACCTGACTCCTGTTGATGCTCTCTCAGGTAATCTGATAAGATAGACATATAGCGCCTTCGCAACAGCATCCCTTGAGCATAGAGATGGAGGCCTCTCTCACCCCCAAACCAAACCAAATTCACAGTGGAAACCAGGCGAAATGGCACAGTGAGCATTAGGTGAGCAAACATATCACATGTTGACGAATCAAAATACAGAATTAATGCAACATCATCTAATACCACCATTATAGCACTGTCCCCTAAATGAATATATATTTTCTTCTCTGAGCTAATGTGATCAGATGTAATAGTACAACTTTAGTTACATAAACAATGAAAGTCTTATAAATGAATGGGCCTACAGTGAACAAACAAGCAGAGACCTTTGAGTGAAACATGTTTACAAAAGAACTTCCTTTGAGACTCTGCAAGAACAGAATGTCATCACGAAGCATCAGTGCACATTCTGCTGTTTGCGGTGTCAATGAGAAATTACAACATGGCTACTGTGCGAACCAGTATGGAGTCGAAGCCTAATTGAGGCTTAGACTGGCCTATTCTAAGAAAACTTAGTTCTGCACATTGCAGTGTTGTTGTTTTACACGCAAAATGTGGATGTTACTAAGCAAATATGATATTACTCAAAAATATCTGCTTGACTTCCAAGACCATATCTATGGCTGGTCTAGTACAGCTGAAACATGGCACATCTAGGCCTTAAATTATGTTTTCGAATGAATCAATTATTATCTATAAAGGACACATGGAGCATAGACCTTGCAACACCCTGCATCCTCTTGGAACATGACAAACGTCTGTATTTCCATCACTGCTCACAATAAACAGAGGATTCATTCAGAGCTCTGGTTATCAATTGACCAAACTGCCATTAGTACATGAAGTAATATCACAATAGTATGTGCAACCCATAGCCGCACAATGCACTCCTATTTGCTGTTAAAGGACCATGTTAACTTCCTGTCCTGACTTAGAGACCATGAATATTAAGGCAGTGCCAGGTGTTTCACATGGAAAGCTAAGCCTATTGGACGTCCATGTAGGAGCAGGCACTTAATACAGAAGAAAACACATTAATTTCTAATCATAGACATGAATTAAGAGAGACTCATATTGTGTCTTGTAATTCATTTTTTAGGTCGAGCATCAGCGCGCAAGTGCTGTCTGGAAGACCTGTTGTCATCGACAAAACTATGTTTTTCCCACCTGCTACTTACCATAGGTTCGCACTGCTGTCCCTCTTCTTTGCTGCCTCCTAACTCGTTCACGTTGCTGGTACGTCACTTCCGTTCAGGACTGAGGCGAACCGGTAAAGTGCAGTTTCCTTATGCTTTTGGGTCTTATCTGTTTTTGGGAGGACTCTTTCTTCTTCTGCCTTTCCCTGCACTAGAAGCGCAGCTCGTGACTTCGGTGTAAAGGTCATGCCAATTATTGCTTCCAAAGTATCCCCATAAGAATGAAAGGAACAATGGTGGCACCGAAACCAATCAGCGGGGCTCTAACGTTATTTTGCCTTTTTCTTACAAAGCGGGGCTGCAAGTTTTTTTCCAGCCTCATACTTGCGTATACATTTCGTATTCATCATTGAGTTCTTGAGAAATGAGTTCTAGAAAATCACAACACCTGTGCTGCATTTTAAATGCCCTGTGACCTCCATCCGACCTCTGGCTAGCGGGAATAGGAAGATAATCAAGTTTGTATTGCATTGTTGGACAGACACGTGTAATACTTTTAACCAAGATGTACATGCTTCAGACCATTGTCTTACCGGCAAGACGACTATTATGTAAAGCAGAACTGGTTGTCGACTGGTAAGATGCCTACAATGCTGTATGGCTTGAATTGCCCCATTCTAAGATGGCTACTGTTCGGAAACCATTGGTCAGTGTTCCCATTTCAAAATTCCGCTTGTTTGAAAACACTGTCTCCAGCTACATAAGAGTGGTTTTGAGACATTTCCCAGAGAAAACTTCAGTCAATTTTGCTCTTGTTTCACCATCTCTCCGTCAACTGTATTTTTATTTTGCTTATGTCTAAGCTCTGTACAGAGAACACGCAATGGATAAAGACGTTACACAACAAAGTAAATGATCATCATGCACAGTAAGTAGTCCATTTATGACATCCGAGTTTCTGAAACCGACCACAACTTTTATATGGATCCTCGCACAGCACCTCTCACTTTGCCGGTACATCACTTCCGTTTCCAATGCTTGTTTGGGTTGCTTTCCTCCTCGACTGCACACATTGCAAACAAGCATTTGGAATGCAATAGGACTCGCATTTACGCAAGTTTGAGCTATTGGCGTTGTAAATGACAATGCCTTTATTTATGTTTTGGCTTTTAAAACATAAAAAGAGCTCAGGCTCTTGTCATTTACAATGCTAATAGCTTAAACTCTCGCAAATGCGAGACCTATTGCATTGCAAATGCTTGTCTAAACTTCTTACAGAGCAAATATAGATATTACAAATATTATAATGGCGCAATAGTGTGTGCCACCAAACTTCATTGGATTGTGTGATCATAAGGCTGCTACATGACTCCCATGAATCTCATATTCAAAGAGTTTACTGCCACTACCTGTATTGAAAAATATGTTAGTTCTTTGACACAGGCCAGGGGTTTGGAAGAAGAATAACATGGAGTAATGGAGACAGGGTACTGTAGAAAAAATTGCAGCACCACAGCTGCATTGACTCTCACTCCTCTGTAAATAAGGAGTAAGTCAGTATCAAAGGCCATGAACAAATCGAGAAGGAGTTATGTTTATAGTCATGCAGAAGCCATCACAGACAGTCAAAGACTCTGTTCCATGTAGAGAATGAAAGCCACAATTGAGCAACATCTAAGATCGTGTTTTCTTCCAGATAACAAGAAAGATGTGTGTTGCCCACATACTCAACAATCTTAGAAGGGAACTTGATTTGAGAGAGAGAAGGTGTTAATTGCTCATGGGCAGAGGATCAGATTCTGGATGGTGTACATTTTCCTCGCTAGAAACTGTCAGATTGTTAAAAGTAATGCTACATGATCAAGGAGTAATAATTCAGACATGGAGGTCCATAAAATCTGTGGAAGTAAATATGAGATCCATGATTTTCCCACAGGAATAAATGGGATCTGTTATAAATTGGTTAAGATCTAAAGAAGTAAGACAGCCCAGAAAGCATTTTATTTTACACCGTAATATTATTATTTTATTTTGAAGCCAGGATTTTAGATTTCATTTGTTTGTGGACATGTGGTAATTAGGTGGGGTATCCATCCAGTATATCTTTACTATGGATAGAAGAATTATTGCAAAGAACATGTTACAAAGATGGATGGGCGTGGACCAGATCCGAAGATGGTGGATGTTTGATCCAGAGAAGTGAGCAGTCATACTGGGACGAGCACAGAGGCCTCATAGATGATGACAGATGACCCAGAAGTCACAAGGGCAGACCCCAGAGCCCTTGGAGCTGAACAGTGAGCTATTCGGAAATGCTGCCACTGTGACATGCTGTAGGATCGATGAAGTAGGTGGGTGCGGAACGGACTCTGATAGGAGGAAAGGCACTGGGGCAGATGCCTCAGGAGACTGGGGGAAGGCTGATCAGGAGATAGAAGAATCAGGAGGCATGAAGATTGCTGTGAGGGACTGTAGGCATCGTGTGGTCAACACTCTCACCTGGATGGGCTTCAATCGCCTCAGATATTTTGGCCTGATAAATTGCAGTGAAGTACTTATTTAAAAATTGGGGGAAGCGAGACCCATTCGGAGGTCAAGCGATACAACTCACTGGCTGAATTAAACCCTCCAAGCCCATGTGCATGGGTGTTCAGAGAACGTCCATGTTTTTAATTGAAACAAAACGGGAAAATACACTGCCTGAGATTGAGCATTAGTAGACAGTAGAGTATGCACAGGACAGACAGAGGATCTGGGATAACATTGAACTTGCATTTTGTTATCAGCCTGCTATAGCCTGAATTGAAACTTATATCGTGGGAAATCTGAGACAATTGAAGGTAATATGTTGCCTTTTTAACTATGAAGTTACGTAACCATTACTACAGCAATGGTAGCCCAGAAAGAGTAACCTCCCTTGTCCAAATTGGACCTGCAGTTATGCCTTCAAGAATCCCAAAAGGGAGGGGCGTGGCCAAGATGGCGATCGCTGCTGATGTGTTCCTGTGAGCTCTGTCCTAGGCCCGCTAGATATCATTCACTATTAGCCGGATCAGGCCTGGAATCGCTCAGGAGCGATCAGAGTAGTGTAGGGTCTTGGGCCCTAGGCCCACATGCTCTGGAATAATGGAGACAGACACAGTGGGTGTAGTACTGGAACGTGCCCAGGGCACGTGCCCCGGGCCCTTTTGATTTGCAGGGTCACCTGACTGTTGACACCTGTGATGGGTGGGTGTTCAGAGTGGGTACAGCAGAAAACTGAACACTAGAACGTGTCCAGCAGGAAACAAAACAAACAACAGTCCAACCTAGGGGAAAAACACACAACAAATACACAGCACCAGCGAGTCCCTTCAGCCCATCTGCCGGGCAGTGCTGGATCTCTGGACCGCACGGTTAGGAGGTTTTAGTCCACCTCGGCAATGTAGTTCAGACCAGCCTGGTCTCGCTGTGTTGGAGTCTATTTACACAGTTCAAATTGCGGTGCATCTGAAGCGGTGGTGGAGTCCACTTTGGAGATCTTCTTGCAGGCGCTCAGGCTCTTGTGGACGGCAAACCTGCAAATACTGAGGATGACCTTGGTGGATGAGGGCCTTCCTTGGAGGTGATGATGCTTCGCAGTTTCAGCTGGCAGGGCAGCTTCAGACTTGCCTCTGCTGCCTGGATTCCACTCTCACAGGAGTCTCCTGGAGGGCCTTCCTGCCGTGCTGCCATGGGAACGTGTGGACTGTGTGGGTCTCTCGTAGGCCGCGCAAAGGCGTAGCTGAGGAACTGCCAACAGGACCACAGCCAAGTTGCTCATGCAGCCGCAAGGGTGGTGTCTCAGTCTGTGTGCTCTTGCCATCAGGACTCAGGTTCTATGCCTTCCTCAGATGGTCTTTGGGTGACCAGTCTCCGTCTGCCTCCTCCATGATTCCCGGTGCCTGTCGTGGAGCTGCTGCCGACGTCTCTCTCCGGTTGGGGTTCCCCTCTCACAGGAACTCCGTTGAGGCCCTTGCCCCTGGATTGACACGTGACTGCGTGGGCTGTGCGAGCCTCTCATAGGTCACGCTGTGGGGTCGCTGCTGAACTCCCAACAGGGCTACGGCCAATCCTCGTGTAACCCCAAGGGAGGATAGTCCTGTAATTATGTGTATACACTATTATGTAAGATAGGAATTGTACGAGGAAGGCGTTCTAGGATGGAAGGTGAGGGGTCTTTCAAGGGAATACATGTTCAGTTATAACTAGGGACTTGAGGAGTTAAGAAGCTGATCTGTACGTGCTAATAAAGCAATTAAGAACTTACTTGATGCCTGGAGTAAGTCATAATACTGGCGACGATACGGAAGAACCTGAAGAAATAGCTCACCAGGACCGTCACATTGCAGCGCTGCCTGAGGATTTCTTTATCTGAAGAGAAGAGCGTCCACGTCGTATCACTGTTTGAGGCTGTCTGAATCCAAATTGTGGCGCTGTTCTCCGGAATAAATTTCAGGCAAGATTAAAGTGCCCGACGATAATGCGGTGAGTGACACAGCATCTGCCACCGGAGGATAAATGGTGAGTGTGGCGCAGCGCTATGCCTCGATTGAAAATAAGGGTGCAGCGCTGTGCCAATCCAAAGCGCTTTTCTGCGATTAAAAATTGTTTTATTGAGTCAAATTTCGTTGACTGTGCGTGCGCATGCGCAACGCACGTCACGCACGTCGGCCATTTTTAAGTCAGGCATTAAAGACGTTGCGATCGTCGGAGAACCGTGTTTTACAGTCACGGAGGGCTGCGCATTACAATCACGTTAACAGGTGATTTGTCCAACACGCTGATGCGCACAGCTACATCTACGCAACATTATTGCATTATTACATAGCCTGCAGCCATTTTGGCAAGCTGGAAATTTCTATACAATTCTGCATAGAAACGAGTTGGTCATTTGAAACGCTGATACACACAGCTCTATCTTCATCTCGTGTGTGTCTCATTTTACATACTACAATAAATACATTGTAAACAAATAAACATTAAGGAAAGAAACAATATTTAAGGATATTTGTTTGACAAAAATACAATAGAATAATAACAGTCATGACAACAGAAAGAGAAGTAACAATAAATATGAATTCTGAAAAATATCGAGTACTGTCTTGAGGAGGCCATTACCTTTTGATCTCTCAGAACAACAAAATGTTGCTCAAAGGTGGGAGAAATGGACAAGGAGATTTGAATTTTTTTTAAATGCAACGTGTAAGAATCATACTGACGAACAAGCAAAAGATCTGCTGCTTAATCTTGTAGGAAATGAAGTAGAGAACTTAATAATTACATTTCCTGAGCAAGAACAGAACACATATAAATGTGTAAATGATAAATTTGATCCTCACAGAAACTTAGATTTTGAGAGATATAATTTCAATATGGCATGCCAAAAGAGGATGAAACAATGGATGATTTTGTTACAAGGCTTAAAAACTAGTAACATTTTGTGAATTTGACAAATTCAATAACGAGGAAGCAATAAGGCTATAATACAAAGTTGTAATGCTAAGAAATTTAGAAAAAAACATTTAGATAAGACATATGATCTACATGAAATTTTACGTATGGCAAGAACAGAATCGCGAGCTGAGAAACATGCCACGAACATGGAAGACGGAAGACTAAAAGCTTTAGAGCAAGTGAGGCAAATGTCAGAAAAAGTAAACAGTGGGAAAAAAATAGAGACACGTTACAAAGAGAAGAAATTGTGTTACAGGTGCGGATTTCAATTCCCTCATCAGAAAGTTTGCATAGAAATGCGACAATAATGTAAAGAATGTGGGACATATAACCACTTTGCAAGTGTGTGTAAATTAAAGAAGGAAAAAAGGGAAAGTTGGACAAAGAAAGAAAGTGGAAACAAACAGTTTGGTCCAAATGTAAAAAGAAAAAATGAAAATATAAAACACAAGAGAAATGGAAGGAATTGAAAGAGAAGGAGAATCTGATGAAGAAGAATTTGAACATAATGAAAGGCTATATATGATGCAAGAAGAAAGTGAAGTTTAACAACTCAACATGATAAAGAAAGAAGAAATCAAAAAACAACTTCAGTTGATTTATTGGTAAGTTCTCAAAAGGTACCATTTGTTCTCGATAGTGGAGCAACATGCAATATAATGCGTGTAACCGAATATGCAAAAATGACCGAACAACCTCCTCTTAAACCTTCGAGTGTACGTGTTTTTCAATGGGGAGCTAAGCGTCCTGTCTCCTGTCTAGGAAAATCTGAAGAAACTTTAAAGCATCGAGATATAAGTAGCAAAGAAGAAATACATGTTTTACAAGGGGAAGTTCCAGGACCATGCTTATTAAGCAATATAACTCCTCAGTTTATGGGGTTACTAGCAGTGACCTGTAACCTAACAACTAATCATCCTATTTTGCGAAAGTATCTAAAATTGTTTGATGGTCTAGGAAAATTAAAAGATAAAACAATGACCTTACACATAAATGAGAAAATAAAGCCTGTAGGTCAAACTCACAGAAGGGTTCCAGTTCATATGCAAGCAAAAGTTGAGAAAGAAATAAAAGCATTACTGGAACAAGACATAATTGAAGAAGCAACAGGCCCAACACTGTTTGTGTCTCCCATTGTAATTGTCCTGAAAAAGGACACTGAAGATATTAGAATTTGTGTAGATATGACAATTCCAAACACTGCCATTGAAAGAGAGAGATATTCAGACCCTCATTTGAACGATATGATCAGTAATATCAATGGAGCGGTTGTTTTTTCAAAACTTGACTTATGTAAGGGATACCATCAATTGAAAATTGACAATCAGTCAAGATATATTACAACATTTTTGACGCATTTGGGTCTATTCAGATATAAGCGATTAAACTTTGGAATATGTTCTGCTGCTGAAATCTTTCAAGAAATTATAAAAATGTCATGAGACCTGTACAAAACAGCATGAACTATAGTGATGATATTCTAGTCTTTGGTAAAAATCAAGAAGAACATGATCAAGCCCTGGATGGTGTATGTCAACAACTTCTTAAAGCTGGGTTAACTCTCAATCTCAAGAAATGTGAAATAAATAAAACTGAATTAACATTTTATGGGCATATATTTTCTCGTGAAGGAATGAAACCAGATCCGAGGAAAATAATCGCTCTAAATGCAATACAAAGACCCAAAGATATAACAAACTTGCGTTCATTTCTAGGAATGGCCAGTTATTGAGCAAGAAATGTCAACAATTTTGCAACTTTAAGTTCGCCTCTCAGGGAACTAACAAGAAAAGGTCGAAAATTTGAGTGGAATGATAATTGTGAACAGGCATTCAAAGAAATAAAGTCACAAATAACAATGGCAGAAAACTTAAAATATTTTGATCCAAACTTATGTACAGAATTAGTGGTGGACGCTAGTGCTGTAGGGCTAGTTGCAATATTGGCAGAGCACAAGCCTGGAAGAGAGACTCCGAGATATATAGTTTCTCATGCTAGCAAAAGTCTTTCTGAGATTGAACAAAAATATTCCCAGCCCGAAAAAGAAAGTTTGGCGGTTTGTCTGGGCATGCGAACATTACCACAACTTCATATATGGAAAGCCTTTTTGTAATTATAACGGATCACCAAGCTCTCACTTCCATCTTTGGGAATCCAAAAACAAAGATGCCACTGAGAATAGAAAGATGGGGAATGAGATTAATGGATTACGATTTTAGAATCATTCATAAACCTGTTAAAAAATATAAACCCGGCAGACTACATGTCCAGACACCCTTTCAACTCAAAAACAGGCCAACGGTTGGAAGAAGAGGAATATATCTGTTTTAAAATCAAGTCAGCAATACCTGGAGTTATTACAGAAAAATAATTAATTGAAGCCACATGTTCAGATGATACTATTCAAGAAGTAATCAAAATTATACACGAAAATAATTGGAGATTGATAAATGGTGCAAGTCGTTTCAAACCAAGTGTGAAAAGAAGTGACATTTTGGCATTCAAAAATACACAGTCAGAACTGTCAGTGGCTTCTTCAGGAATATTACTTAGAGGAAATAAGATAATTATCCCAGCTTGTCTACAACGACGAGTTATTGACTTTGCTCATGAAAGCCATAGAGATATATCTACGACAAAAAACATTTTAAGAGAAAAACTGTGGTTCCCAAAACTGGATCCACAAGTAGAAGAAGTAATTCAGTCATGTCACATATGCCAATGTACCTCAAGAGAAAAAGGAATAGAAGAGCTACACATGTCAGAGCTACCGGATGCTGTGTGGGCTAATGTGGCAGCAGATTTCTATGGACCTTTAGACTCAGGACATTATCTGTTGGCCATAATAGATGAATATTCACGGTTCCCTATTGTAAAAGTAGTATCATCAACATCAACAACAGTGCTTCCGGTTTTAGATTAAATTTTCTCAATGTGGGGAATACCTAGTATACTGAAAACAGATAATGGTCCTTCAGTGGAAATGAATTTCAAAAATTCATCAATTATCTAGGAATTGTGCATCGAAGAGTGACCCCTATGTGGCCCCAAGCTAATGGAATGGTGGAGAGGTTAATGGCCACCATTAAAAAAGCTGTACAAAGAGCGAAATTGGCACAAATATCAATAAATCATGCGTTATGTCAGGCATTAAGAGATTATAGAATCACTCCACATACATCAACTGGAAAGTGTCCTTCAGAATTAATGTTTGGTCAATCAAGACATATTCGCATACCACACTTGCCAGCAAATCCACCAAAAGTTCACAATGAAGTACTAAAGAAAGACAAAGAGGCAAAAGAAAAAATGAAATACTATGCGGAGAGCAGAGGAAGATATCAAAATCGAGAATATCAAGTAGGTGATCTAGTACTGGTTCGTCAACAACAAACTAAGAAGTCACAAAGTAGATTTCATCCAATGCCAATGGACATAACAAAAGTTTGTGGAACAGCATTAACAGTGGAAAATGAAAGCAGGACAATAACAAGAAATAAGCCATTCTTTAAGAAAGCTAACCTCGCTGAGCATGGAAACATGCAACCAAATACTCAACAAGACAAACAATTAAACAGGAAGTCTGAAAGAGTTTCAAAGAAACCTATACGCTTAATTGAACAGTGCTAAATGTGTTTGCTTTTTTTTTCCTTTTTCTTTCAAAAGGAGGTAGGGGGAGAAATGTAATGATGTGTATACACTATGATGTAAGATAGGAATTGTATGTGGAAGGCGTTCTAGGATGGAAGGTTAGGGGTCTTTCAAGGGAATACAAGTTCAGTTATAACTAGGGACTTGAGGAGTTAAGAAGCTGATCTGTACGTGCTAATAAAGCAATTAAGAACTTACTTGATGCCTGGAGTAAGTCATTATAAGTCCAATGGTCAGGTATACTCTACTTCGGCAGGCCTCAGGTTTACGGGGGCACACAGGAGGTTCCTGGGTGGATAGCCTCCCACGGCGCCAGGAGTGTCTCATTGAACCCTGGATGTCTTGAGCGTTTGCATCCACTCTGGTGGTGTAATGCTCCTTAGATGTTCTTGGTGGTGATGCACCTGGATAATGAGTACGATAATTTTCTTACACTTGGGCGATAGGGGGCAATCTCTTGCTTGAGGTGATATCATGGAGTAAGGAGGACTGGAGGGTCTTTATGGCCACTTACGGTTCTCTTCTGGCAGGTGCACTTGCTAGACGTGATGCCATCGATGCCAAGCACCGGTGACAGATGAGTGGATGGACGTACTGTGAAGCGTGGGGCCTGGATGCAGATCATGCTTGCTAGCGGCTTACGGTTGGTCCTCTCGCGGAGCTGTCTCCAGTGACGTCTCTGCACCCCGGTGACTGACTTGTGTTGATGAACACCTTCTCCAGTGTTGGCACGAGTCATCTGTCCTATCGCTCTTCTCCTTTTCCCTCTTGCGCGCCTGTGCTGGTTGTTTGCCCTGTGGCATCGTTCCGCTCTCCTACTCCTCCTTTGCAGTGTGGCGTCCTGTCACACTCTTCTCCTCTTTGCTTCCGACCAGGTTCCTCACTTGAATGTGGCGTACTTCCACCTGTCTCATGTTTGAGCCACATGGACATCTCGCTGGTTGTGTCTGGTTCTTAGGACTGTGTCTTCTCTTTGCTACGGACCTGTCACAGGTCTGTCCTGTCGAAAGGACTTGCTTCTACTCCTCGATCCCATCCTCAGGGATTTTCGCGGAGCTCCTCTGCCAGGGTGTCAGACCGCTTTCTTCTGTCGAGGGCGTCGTACTTGCACCTTGAGCATGTGCCGTCATGCCGCTTGATCCTGCCTCCGTTCAGGCATGCTTGGCAGGGACGGTCCCTTCATGTGACATGCTCCTTGCTTGCTGTGCGAATGTGGGGTCCAGCCATGTGTCGCCTGTTGTCGGAGCACACGCTGCGGTGGCAGCTTGCCACGTGGAGTGTGTGACTCTCCTCTTGCCTGTCTTGGGCCACCTGGTGACTCTGTCTTGAGGCAGCGTGAGGGAGGACAGTCTGTGCTGTCTTAAGCCCAATGCGGGGCTTCGCGGTGCAGTGGAGATGTGGAGGTTATCCCTGTTGCCTTCAGCATTTCTTCTTTGTGGAGAGGTCTCACTCTCCTGGGCACCTGCCCGTGATGTCAAGCTTCAGGGTGCATGAATTGGCGCACCTCTAGCTCCGCGCTCTTGGTCCTTCTTCGCGGCGCCCTCTTCTGGCGCTTGGCATGCTTGCTCCTCTTTCTCGTGGTGGTGGCCGTTCACCACCAGGGGTGTGTGGCGCAGTTTCTTGGCTTGTGGTGGCATCAGACATCCACTGGGGGTTGAGCGCGCAGCACACATTCTCCTCCTGCCTTTATGGGGCTTTCAGCCTTGGGGCTCTCTCTCTCTCTGCAGAGGTTCACAGTCTCTCCCTTCAAAACCCTATGCAGCCCATCGGAGGTGTGTGGCGTCTACATGGCTTTCCCTTTGGTGTGCTTATGGGTGCGCTGTTGGGCCTGCACAGGCAGTCCATCTCCTGGGGGGCACACAGACATCTCAGCACTGTAGTGGGTTGATTTGCCGGGGGCCAGTCACTGTTGCTACTGGCTCCTCCTGGGGCCGCATTCCTTTGCATTTGCTTACTGGGCGCCGTACTGGAAGTGGCCACTAGATGTTGCTGCAGTGCACTCCCCTCGTGTCTCTGCTTCCCTGCCTTCTCGTTGCCGTCTGTTATTGGTACAGTCACCAATGTCGGACAGCCAGGTCACTGCTGCAGGCCGATAAGGTATGGAGGGGCACTATTACTTCCTTCTCTCAGAGAGGTGCGGTAAGGCGGCTTGGCTTTTCAAACCTAGCCCTGCGAGGGCTGCCTCATCAAACGTGGCCACAGCAGCTTTCCTCAGTTTTGCGGACTGTTTCATTGCAGACTGCTCCGATCACCAGGGCACGTTGACCACAGATGGCCAACAAGGTGTCACTGCAGCACTATCTCTCTACAGGCGTGGCAGTCTTTCCTGCAACTGCAGGCCTAGAAGGTTGTTGAAGAAGCCGGTGCCGGGCTTCCCTCAATGCTGGTGCTTCCACTCATGGCACCTCTTCGCTGGGGCAGCTGGTGGTGGGCAAGGCAGCTTCCTAGCACCCGAGCAAGCAGGGGGAATAGACCCGTTCACCACGCTGCTGCTGTGCCGCCTTCACTTCGCCCTCATGCCCCTCATGCTGGCGGCGTTGCTCTGAGCCTCCACCCAACAAGATCATGCACTCCCTTCCTGAGAGTGCTTTTGGGGGCATATGGGGTGTCCCCCAACGGGCATTGTTCCGCTTGGCAGCTGACTCAGTCTTTTATTTCCTGGAGCAACAAACAGCCTCACAGGGTAACGAATGTCGGTACGGGCTGCCTAATCACTCCGTAGGGAGGTGAAGGGCGCCAGGGGCCAATCTCCACTCCTCTCACCTGGGCACTTGGTCAGTTAGAGGGTGGGCGCAGTCTTCTTGCCCCACGTGGGCGATGCTGGTGCGGGGCTGGGGGTTCAACTCTTGTGGTGCAGATTCCAACAGCATGCAGGCACCTCGAGTCTGGAGCTGGCATCAATACTCCGCCACCTTCCATGGATCTCTCGCTGCTGGGCCGGTCAGTACGGCGGGGCTGCAGCCGCGTCAGCTTGCGGTCGGATGCAGGGGTAAACTGGAGGACACGTGTCCATGTGTGCCACAGGCTCTAGTGCGCCAGTTACTTGAGCAGCAGGTGCGGGGTGCTTTAGATCCAAACCCATACTTACCCCCACAAGGAGCTGGGAAGCGGCTGCTTTGTCATGCATGGGATAAATCCCTTCCTCATCACCATTGTAGGGTCTTGGGCCCTAGGCCCACATGCTCAGGAATAATGGACACAGACACAGTGGGTGTAGTACTGGAACTGGCCCAGGGCACGTGCGTCCGGCCCCTTTTATTTGCAGAGTCACCTGACTGAGTGGGTACAGCAGAAATCTGAACACTAGAACGTGTCCAGCAGGACACTGCAAGTAGGTGCTGAGCCAGCCGGGGAGGTGGGGGCCAATAAAAAACAGATTATACGTTTGGTGTGGAGTCGAAGGAGGATCCTGCACCCGGGGCCATAGGAGGGCACAGCCATGATGAGGAGACTGTTAGAGGGGAGGCACGCGGTATTGGAACATATGCACAAAACTGTGTGCTTGGCTTGGGGCCAAGTGCGTCCAACTCTCTGTGAGGGACTTTCGGGGCCCGTTGCGGGCTGTGAGGGTGTGAGGATGTAGGACTGCCATGGCGCTGGCTGCACCCGTGAAGTAGATTGGCTCGCTGGAGTGTCACTGCACACTGGGCCGCGCACCGGAGCTTGGAGAAGGGGAGCCGGGGCTTCCGGCGGCAGGGATTTCCTGGAAGCTTAGCAATAAAGTCATCATATGGTGTGCCAAATTCAGTGCAACTCCCTTGTCTGGTGCAGTCCTCTCCCACCCCGAGATAGGCGTTCAAACACAGAAGGAGTGCTTTGACCAAAAACTGATCTGTAAACGTTTAGAAAGGAACTGGAGAAAGGAGTATAACGAAGGGGAAAAGAATGAGTATAAACAAAGTCTAGTGCGTTACAAACAGCTACTCTCAAAGACAAAACAAGAGTTTTTTGCCAAGCAAATAAATTCTGCTAAAAATTCGGCTAAAGAACTGTTTAAAATTGTAGCTAACCTGGCGCACCCTTGCTCTCCTACTATTCCGGCTAGCCAGGAACTTTGCGAGGAAATAGCTAAGTTCTTCTTTGATAAAGTTGAGGCTATCTATTCTACGTTTACAGATCTAACAAATGACTTACATGAAAACGGACCAATTAGCAGGTCTTAAATCAGTAAAAAGCCCTCCGTCTACTTTCGATGAATTTGCACCATTGACCACCACGGATACACTTAGGCTCCTAATGACGGCCAAATCTGGCTCCCCTTATGATCCGTGCCCAGTGTCGATATTAAAATTGGCCCCGGAGCCTATTACCCTAGCATTAATCTCACTCATAAATGCAATGTTTGCCGAAGGATATTTTCCTAAAGCTTGGAAAAGGGCTTCAATATTGCCCCTGCTTAAAAAGCCGAGTTTGGATCCTAAGGATCTAAACAGCTTTAGACCTATTTCACGACTCCCTCTTCCTGCTAAACTTGTAGACAAACACATGAATGTACAACTTAGTTCGTTCCTACAAGAAGCTCAAGTGCTGGACCCCACTCAATATGGGTTTAGAGAGGGGCACAGCACGGAGTTTGCCCTCCTAAAATCCACGGAAGAGATTAGGGAAGTCTTAGACCAGGGAGGCAAAGCTGCGATGATTATGCTTGATCTCTCCGCGGCCTTTGATACGGTCCATCACGATTTGTTGATGGACCGGCTGCGAGAGAGCGGAGTTCAAGGTACAGCCTGGAAATTGCTCAAATCCTTTCTCTCTAATAGAGTACAAACCGTTTCACTCGGCAAATTCTCTGCCAAACCGTTTCCACTGCCATGTGGAGTCCCACAGGGGTCATCCATGAGCCCTACGCTCTTTAATATCTATGTATCATCCCTGGCTCCTCTGATTGACTCTTTTGGCTTTGGCCTGATGCCATATGTGGACGACACCCAAATTGTGGTGTCGCTGCTGCCAGGGAAGGAACTGGGAACAGCAACCCTGTTCCATGACTGCATGGCAGCTGTGGGAAACTGGATGGCCCAAAACTGTCTCAAACTCAACTCCGGTAAAACGGAGGTTGTCTTGTTTGGGAATGACCCCAACTTTTGGGCCCCAGGCTAGTGGCCGGATACGCTGGGTCCTCTTCCCATCCCTATTAGGAACGTGAAAAATCTGGGAGTCTGGATAGATGATGAACTTAACTTTGGAGACCAAGTGAATGCAGTTGCTTCAACCACATCGTTTGCTCTCAGAGCTTGTAAGAAAATTATGCCACTTTTGCCTAAAGACAGTCAGCAAACAGTTATCACTGCATTAACCATGTCCAGGCTGGACTACTGTAACAGCCTATTTCTCAACATTCAGGAAAAGTTTATGTATAGACTACAGCTCCTACAGAATGCATCTGCCAGACTGCTCACTGGCATACCTAAATATGCCTCAGTTTCTGGGGAGATTAGAAAGCTTCATTGGCTACCGGTTAAGAAGCGAGTACAGTTTAAATCTTTATGCATTGTATACAAAGCCCTTCAAGGAGTTGGTCCTGACCACCTGAAACAGCAATTTCAGTGGTACGTACCTAAAAGATCACTTCGCTCCTCAGAAGCAAAACTGGTGACAGTGCCCTCTGTTAAAAAAGCTAGTTGGGGTGGCAGAAGCTTTGTGGTCTGTGCAGCTAAGACTTGGAATGGTTTGCCTTTCCATCTTACAAGCATGACAAATCTACTGGCATTCAGGAAAGCCTTAAAAACCTGGCTTTTTAATGTACAACTTTGGCCCTATTCCTTTTCTTTACGCTTCAGTAGGAGGACTGTACACAGCGCCAGGACACCTTCGGGTAGCAGTAGCGCTCTATAAATGTCTTTAACATTAACATTAACATTAACATTAACCTTGACCCCAAGAATCGAGCATACAGACTACTGTGAGCCACTGAGTAAGGCTCAGATTTTCTACTTGGGCCTGTCTCCCTGCTTTGCGTGTCCAGACGGCCTCTCGCTGCAGCCTACTCATCCTCGGCCTCATAGTGAGTAGAGTGGCTCGAGTCACTGACCTGCAGCCTGGCTGGAGACCCAGATGGGGGACTTGCCCATTTTGCTGCTCAGTTGTGGCCACAGGGTGACTTTTGGGATACCCTAGGGCCTACCCGGGCCATTTTCTAGAAGAGTATAGCCCCCCCGCAGCCTCTGCCCACTCTCGGCGACGATGGTAAAGCCCAAGATTGCCAAGGGCCAGAACCTGGACCACGTGTGTGCTGCAAATTCGACAATGCCCCCTGATCAGAACCATGGGCACGCTGGCACACCTGGACTCCACCCTCTGCATCCATTCCACTCAGTTTGAAAAGGTGCTTCAAGCCATCCTTGACATAAAAACCATCTTAGAGGCCAAGATTGACATTGTTTCCCTTGATGTCAACCTGCTCTGGGGGGGATATCGAAAGCTAGTGGAGAGAGTGGATGACGCTGAGTCAGCTTTGACCTCCATGCAACCCATGCTGCAAAACCTACAGTCTCAGGAGCAGGACCTACAGATGGAGGTCACCTCCCTCCATCGACGAGCAGAAGACGCTGAAGGCCACTCACGTTGGAACAACATATGCTTCTTTGATTTCCCTGAATGCTCCAAAGGACCAAATGTGGAACTATTCTTAGACGAATGGCTGATGAGAATGGTTCTGGAAAGTAAAGTGTCGAAATTCTTCTCTGTAGGGCATGCCACTGCATACCGGGAGCCCGTCCACATCCAGTCATAGCTCATTTTCTGAATTATAGGGATAGAGACCTGATCATGCAACGATTCCGATCCAAAGGCCGTTGGAGGTATGAGAGCGAAACCATAACAGCCTACCAGGACTTTACAGCAGAGGTGCAGCAGCAACATAACTCTTATTTTGCGGTTAAGCAGAAGCTCCGAGAGTTGTCCCTGAAGTATGCATTGCTCTACCCGTCAAGGCTCAAAGTCATCGATGGCAGCTCTACTAGGTTCTTCTCTTCACCTGAGGATGTGTGGACCTGGCTTCATGCCAAAGGTTTGGCAAAAGTCAATTGCACCGACTAACTGTCTGGTGAATGGCTAATGCCCAAACGCTGCCGCAGGAGGCGGAAGAGGAATGGACATTGTCCCACTCTGGAACAGGTAGCCAATGTCCAGAATAGCAGATGATCTGCTCCGAATACTATGGGGACTTTCTATACCTCGACTAGTATCTATGGCCTTTCCTGCTCGGTGGTTACTCCAGCTGGATCCGGGCCGGACAGCAAAAGAACCATGACGGACACCACAGCCGAAGACTTGTAAACCTATGTATGCCATGCCCCAGAGGGCTCCGATACAGACTGGGTTTGTCGTTTGGATTATTTTTTCTGTTTCTGTTATTGGCAACTGTTTAAGTCCCAAGGTCGGGGACATGAAGTCTTACTTACATGGGTGGGCTTGGGATTGTTATGTTATTTCTTTCTTTTTTTTCTCTCTTTCCTACTTTTTTCTCGCTTTTATTGTTTGCATTACTAGTGTAATTGACTTTTCATATTTATGAGGATGGGCACTGTTTGCAACAGGCTGCTTATGTGCACTGGATGGCCGCTGGTCGCTCCCCCCACACAGGCCATACTGGGATGCTGCGAGAAAATGAGTGGTGTTGTTTTCATACATAATAACACATGGGCAGTCCAATGCATGACAATGTCCCCAAATATAAGCTATTGACATGGAACATGCAAGGCATGGCCAGTCCTGCCAAGCGCTATAGAATACATGCATATATTAAGGACTGGCATGCCCATATCACGAACACATCTCACGCAGGGGAAATTAGGCAAGGTGAAGGCGAAGTTGAGGGGACAAGTATATGGTACTGTGTCCTCGGCTTTTGCGAGGGGGGTGTTGTTGTGGATAGTCCGACGGGTCCCATATGTGGTGGACTTCAATAGGATTGATGAGGGGAGTTGATTTGTGATTTTGGAATGCTGCCTAGGTGGATGGCAGCTCACGGTGGAGGGCGTCTACACCCCCAACTTCAATCAGTCAGCCTTCTTTGATGCCCTGACCTTGGCACTGCTACGAGACCCCCAAGCACCTGGGATGTGGGGCAGAGATTAAAATTGTGTAGCTGATGTAGGCAGGGACCACTCTATCCCTCCCCTCCGGGGGGCCTCCTGTGTCTATACAGCACAGTACTTTAGGGAATGGATGACCCACAACAGTTTACATGATGTACGGTGCTTGCATCATCCCATGGATAGCGGATACTCCTTTTATTCCCCGGTCCATGCCATTCATATGAGATTGGACCTTTTCTTTTGCAGTGACTCCCTTGGCGGGTGAATTGCAGGAGCAGAATATCTGGCTCGCACATTCTCAGATTATTGCCCGCTGCTGGTTACACTCTACTGGGGGAGGCCACGCTCCCGGGTACCCACTTGGAGGCCTGGTAAGGGTCCCTCTCTTTGTTCCTCCTACCGCCCGATAGCTCTTTTAAATACAGTAGCCAAGATCTACACATAAAAATTGGCAAATCGCCTGGAACTCACATATCCCTGGTCTAATTGACCCAGACCAAGTTGGTTTTGTCCGCCAATGACAGGGTGCAGACAATATCCACTGCATTGTGCATTTGGTTGCAGTCTTACCGTTATAACATCCCTACTTGCCTTCTCTCACTAAACGCGGAGAAGGACTTTGATAGGGTCAGCTGGCATTTCTTACGAGCTGTCCTTATGAAGACTGATCTCAGGACGGGCATGATCTCTAAGATAATGGCATCCTATGCATCTTCCATGGCTACAATTTGTGTTAAGGGCCAGTCCTCACAACCAATTCATGTGGCAAGGGGCACTAGGCAGGGCTGCCCGCTCTCGCCTTTGCTCTTTACTTTAGCTGTGCAGCCACTAGCAATTGCCGTTTGCCAAACGGAGGCTATTGTGGGACATCCCCTTTGGTAGACGTGAAGATTGCTCTCTTTGCGGACGACTTTCTGCTTACGCTTACCCATCATGAATCCTCCCTCTCAGCCCTGGAGAACATTTTGACAGACTTTGAGAAAGTCTCTGGATTCAACGTTAACATGACTAATTCTCAGGTCTTGAATTTGGCAATCCACCAAACAGGACCTATCAGCCTTGCAGTTCCTCACTCCTTTTCAGTGGCCTGCGCGATCTCTCAGAACCTAGGGCTAAATTTGACTCCCACGGTAGCCTCTTGGACGCACGCTAATTGGCAGGACTAACGGCGACTGGTCCTGGAGGATCTTCACAGATGGAAGTCGCTTCAGGTGTCCTGGCTAAGCCGTGTTAACGCTGTTAAAATGTCCATTCTGCCGAAAATCCTTTACCTTTTCCAGACTCTGCCCACCCCCAGTCCCTAAGATGCTATCCTTCACCTTCAGTGAGACCTACGTACTTTCATCTGGGGTAGGAAGTGCCAGAGATTTTCAAATACAATACTGATACTCCCCGGGGAATGGGGGGCTTGGCATATCCCAATCTCATTGAATATTATTGGGTGGCTCATCTACGCTGCATTTTGTACTGGGTTGTCCGTGGTTGACCAAGCAGTGGCGTTCTGTACCCTCTGGGATCTAGCCTGGCTTCCTAAACATGCTAGACCAAGGAGCGCATATATAGCTATACCCCCCAAGACGGTTCTTGAGATCTGGGACAGGATAGCAGTTACCCAGACTTCACACCGGCCTTACAGGCACATGCCTTTTCTAGATGGAGGGAGGGAAATTGTCGCACCAGACTTATTCGTGGGAGACACGATCAAGACTTTCAACCAGTGTAAAGAGGACTTTCATGTTCGGGAATCATCCATGTTACAATACTACCAGCTGCGGCACTGGGCGCTCTATCCCCCCAACACCCAGAGGGGGGCATGACCTTACACCTCCTTTGAAATGTTGGTTAGATCTTTTGATGGGATGAGGGGTTCGATCTAACACACCTATCAGGTACTCCAGCACTCTATCCCTGCCCACCTTTGAAGCCTACCAATCGCAGTGGTACTCTGTCACTATTGAGGGGATTTCCCAGAAACAATGGGATCAGTTGTGGAGCGATATCCCCAAGATATATAAAACCATTCCCCAGTACGAGACGGCCCATAAATGAATGAGAAGGTGGTATTGTACCCCAGCATGCTTATATACTATCTACCCCTCTACCTCACCTCTGTACTGGCGCTGTCAATTGGTAACGGGCGACTTCCTCCAAATATAGTGGTCCTGCCCTTTTATTACTATGTACTGGAAGGAAGTCCTGAGCCACATTAAAGGGACTGCGGGCTTCCCCCTTCTGCACTCGTATAACATTGCGATACTAGGCATTGGTACCCTGACATTGTCAGCATTGTCTCATGTGGATTTGCGTTTAATAACCCATATGCTAGGTGCAGCCAAACAACTAATTGCACTTCACAGGAAGAAGACCTCTGCCCCACCGATTGCCCAATGGTTTACACGATTATGGCACATTATGGCTATGGAACTCCTGTCCCAAAGGATAGCTCACACAGGAAAGTAGGTTTACCCGCATCTGGCACCCCTGATAAATTACTTTACTTGACTGGAATATTTCTGCTTCACTCCGCCCAGACTCAGGGCTCTTCACCTATTTGATTAATTTTCTTCCTGGATACTGTGGTTGCATTTACAGGGGAAGGGGTGCACTATGCACATACTGGCATCACTCAACCAACCCCTTACACGCAGGCCTCCCGGCCCTACTTCATGGTAGAAAACGTCTCTCCTCTGTATGATACTTCCCACCATAGCTTTGTTCCTGACCTTTGGCACTATTGTTACTCATACCTCTATTGTTGTGTATAGGTTTGTTTGTTATTGTGCTTGTGTTATTTGTACATTGCTATGCGGATCCAGCATTTGTGAAGCTCCGAAGCTGGGTGTCATCCATAGCTTTGCTTGGTGAATCTTGTGCCTCTGATCCTAATCTGACTTGCCCAACTAGATGTTATCTCAGAATGCAAATTGGTTATCCTTATTTGTTATCAAAGGTTATGTTCTATGTCATTTTCCATGAAAATCTTTCAATAACAAAAGTTATGAGAAGAGCTGAGTTGGAGACTCAGTTTACACAACAGGAGGAGAGTACCCGTTACTGGGGCCAGTGATGTAGTATTCGTCTCTGCACTTATTCGGCATTTCTTGTGGCAAGTTTCCAGCCAGGATTGCAAACTTTGGAGAAACTGCATCCCACTAAAATAGCACGCGGCCATGTACAAGGAAACTCTTAGGATCAAAATTTAGTTTTTTTTACTTGTTTCTTTTCACTGCTATGTGTATGCTACTATTGACGATCAAGCGGCCACGTGCAAGGTGAATCGATGTAGCAATCCTAGTTGCTAGGAAATACAACCTTCTGAGCGATGCCTTCCTACAAATTCAATGCCACCTGCTGACACAATACGTCATTGCCTGCACACAGCGCTTGTTAATAGCAATGCAAGGGCATTGCAATAATCTGATTACAAAGTAGAAACAGTGTGCTGTCGACTTCTGCAACTGGGACCATAAAGGAAATATTAAATAAATAAAGAATTGATGCAAAGGTGTTCTTACTCTTACTCCATAAGTTTTCTTTAGGCTATAAAGGAAAGCATCAATGCATCACTACCATTTATCAATATGCCATAGCCCAGAGCCCATAATAAATGGGAAGATTGGAGAGAAGGATTTGAAGCATACGTGAAGGCTGTAAAAGGAGACATAACTACTGCTTCCCATAAGTTGGCAATGCTAAAGCATTCTTTGGGTGCTGATGGGGCTGAGAGTACTTAAACATCTGCCACCTGTACTTGAATTGGATGGTGATGATGAAAAAGACTACGATGACTAAGAAATGGCTTTGCAGAAGTTGGATCTGAACTATGGCAACAAGAAGAACAAAGTGGTGGAGAGATTTAATTTTTTTAAAGGAACCAATCGCCTGACCAAACTATAGACAAAGTCATGACAGCCTTAAGATTACTAGCTTCAACTTGCAATTAAAGAGGATTTTTAAGATGAAATGCTGCAAGATCAGTTGTTGCAAAAAGTGTTCAATGAGAAAATTCAGTAGAAATTATTGAATACATAGGTTTTAACTTTGCAGAAGGCTATGGACACTGTAGAAAAGGTGGAAAATGCAGATGAAGGATTGAAGGAGCTGGCACCTAATGTAGCTGGGAAGATAGAGACTGTCCAAAGAACTGTTGTCAAACCCACTGTTGAGAAGAAAGAGACATTATATGGATGAAGAGGCAGTCCTGTAAATGAAAAATACTAGACAGGTAATAAGTGTGGATTGAGGGAAGTCATCTAGCCATGGATGCCAGTTGCCCGGCCATAGGTCAGACCTGTAGGAAATGCAAATTAAATGGGGCATTTCGCTAGGGTGTGTAAGGCGAGGGGTAGAACATTTTCAGTTAAGTCTAGTGGTTCTGTTGGTGTCATTAGTGAAGATCAAGGAGATGGCTTAGCAGAAGAATGTTTGTTGCAGATAAGCGAGGTAGGGATTCCTAAAGATAAAGAATATCCCTTTTGTACCGTCTTAATTGATGGTGTGGGAAAACAAGTTATGGCGGATTCAAGAGCTTGTTATGCCTTAAATTGGGGAAGAGCATCTTGGCAAGTTTCTAAATTGCGTTTCAAAACCTCCGACGTAAAATTGATGGCTTATGATAGCAAGCCAATTGTTTTATTGGGATACCTTGAGTTTCAGGGAGTCAAAGTAACGGCAAAGATATACATTGCAAAGGATGGATCTTACCTGCTGGGATAGCCGCAAAAGACAGACTTATTCATAATTTTAAATCCAAAGCATCCAGATCAAGTGTTGGGAGCAGAGACTAAAGTAAACAAGCGCAGTTGTGATGTTTAGAAAGATAAATTTCCTGACGTTTGCAAGGATGAGGTAGGTTTGCTCCAAGGGTTCATGCACAAAATAGTGTTAAAGGAGGAGGCAATGCCAAACGCACGCAAACCACGTTGTGTGCCTTTGGCAATTAGAGAACCCCTGCAGAAAGAATTACAGAGGTTTTGTAACGATAAAGTAATTCAGGAAATTGAAGCGTCAGAATGGTTGGCGCCAGGAATGTAACTTATTTCCAGGGTGACATCTTAGGGGCCGATTCCGATCTCGGTCGGAGGCGCACCCAATACCATTCGGTCGGGAAAAAAGCCATGCGAAAGCCTGTTTCCCGACCGATCCGTACAGTACACCGAACGAGCAAGTACGATGCGCACAACAGCAAAAAATCCGGCCGAGCCGTATTCACCCAAACCAGGTCCTGTTCTCCGACCGAGGCGAATCCGGAAACGCCGAATCGAGTCGCACGGAAGGGAAAATGCAGCCCCGTCCGGCCGGACAAGTACGATGCGCTTTCCGTACGCTCCGAACCCGTCGCTACGCACGGCACGTCAAAGCATCCGGGAGAGGCGCACATAAGCTCCGATTCGCGCCACAACACGATCCACGGCTCCGAGACGAACACGGCACCGACGAGGACGACGCGAAGCGACGAGGACGAGGCGAAGCGACGAGGACGACGCCAAGCAACGAGAAGGACGAACGACACGAACCAACCATGAATCCCTTCGTCCCGATCATACCAATATTCTACATTTACTACCGGAACAGGCACGGACGCGTACGGCGCAGAAGGTAAGCCAGACACCAACCACAAAACACATACAACACGTACACGACACATCACACACATACACGGGGATGCTGAATATACTTACACCAGCAACAGCAGCACCATAGGGGCGGGATGCCCATCACCAATGCCACATATGCACACAGGGGCCTGAATGCGCACCACCACCCCTACCCAGGGGGGCTGGATGCCTACCACTACTACCACCCTTAGCCAGGGGGGCTGGATGCCTACCACTACTACCACCCTTAGCCAGGGGGCTGGATGCCTACCACTACTACCACCCTTAGCCAGGGGGCTGGATGCCTACCACTACTACCACCCTCACCCAGGGGGGCTGGATGCCTACCACTACTACCACCCTTAGCCAGGGGGGCTGGATGCCTACCACTACTACCACCCTTAGCCAGGGGGCTGGATGCCTACCACTACTACCACCCTTAGCCAGGGGGGCTGGATGCCTACCACTACTACCACCCTTAGCCAGGGGGGCTGGATGCCTACCACTACTACCACCCTCACCCAGGGGGCTGGATGCCTACCACTACTACCACCCTTAGCCAGGGGGGCTGGATGCCTACCACTACTACCACCCCTTAGCCAGGGGGCTGGATGCCTACCACTACTACCACCCTCACCCAGGGGGGCTGGATGCCTACCACCACTACCACCCTCACCCAGGGGGCAGGATGCCTACCACTACTACCACCGTCACCCAGGGGGCTGGATGCCTACCACCACTACCACCCTCACCCAGGGGGGCAGGATGCCTACCACTACTACCACCCTTAGCCAGGGGGCTGGATGCCTACCACTACTACCACCCTTAGCCAGGGGGGCTGGATGCCTACCACTACTACCACCCTTAGCCAGGGGGCTGGATGCCTACCACTACTACCACCCTCACCCAGGGGGGCTGGATGCCTACCACTACTACCACCCTTAGCCAGGGGGCTGGATGCCTACCACTACTACCACCCTTAGCCAGGGGGCTGGATGCCTACCACTACTACCACCCTCACCCAGGGGGGCTGGATGCCTACCACCACTACCACCCTCACCCAGGGGGGGGAAGGATGCCTACCACTACTACCACCCAAAGCCAGGGGGGGCTGGATGCCTACCACTACTACCACCCACACCCAGGGGGGGCTGGATGCCTACCACTACTACCACCCTTAGCCAGGGGGGGCTGGATGCCTACCACTACTACCACCCCCACTCATAGGATGGACAATGCATGACACAACCAGCACACCACAACCTAGGGAATGCAAGATAAAGACATCCCCCCACCACCATGACAAGCGTGTGTAGGCTGTGTCAAATGCCTACAACACCGAACATGACTTTGAACATACAAGGTGACCCCCTAGCACATGTGCCACACATATATGTGTGTGGCACCCACAATGCAAGCAGCCCATGACCATTGTGGCAATGGGGCCTAAACCCCCATCATCACAGTGACCAAAAGGCAAGTGTGGGGTCCATAGCTGAAGCACATTTTGACCATTGTGGCAATGGGGTCTAAACCCCCATCATCACAGTGACCAAAAGGCAAGTGTGGGGTCCATAGCTGAAGCACATTTTGACCATTGTGTTAATGGGGTCTACACCCCCATCATCACAGTGACCAAAAGGTAAGTGTTGACAAAGAAAGAGCTGCAACTGCCAAACTGCATGGATCATTCCTGGTCACAGAACCAAAAACTCATCTGTGGCAAAGTAGTGTATGTGTCCCATTGCAACATAAATTGGGTGAGCCAAATACTGCAGTGCAAATGAGACATTCCTTTGGCCATGTGCAGACAAACAACACCCATGGGGGCTGACACCGTCAACATTCATCAATGACACAATGACAGAAGTGACCATCAGAATGCAGAACCACATATTTGCACCAATGGGCACACAAATGCAGATATCCTGTGGAGACAGCAGATGTGAGGTGAACAGATACCATACCATGGCAGCAATGGGACACACAAACCATGATCACTGTGCTGACCGATGACCTAGGAGTCCCAGGGACAGCAGGGGAAACACACCAAACAACATACAGCCAATGGCACACCCAAGATATGCCAATGCAGTGGTGCAGATGCACAAACACAAACAGGCAGACCAACACTGTCATCATACACAGCAGGTGAGGGGGGTGCCAGTGTCCCCAGGTAACCACACAACACATGAGGAGAGCTGAATACCAATCATACAGATGTGCATACACTGCCACACTAAGGTAACTCATGGATCCAAATCCCCTATGTGGGCAAGCAGGCATTGTCAGATGAGAGGGAGCACAAAACACACATGTCACACAGGCACGTAGGAACAACAACTGACACAGCAAGACACAGACACACCACAGCACCACCCCCAGGGCCCCCACAATGTGGTGACCCTTGGCTGCATAAAAATCCCACTCTGATGACAAAGCTGAATGTGGTTCACACTGTGAACCACAGTCATGTGTCCTGAGCAACAAACTACCATCACACCGACACAAGCACAAATCAATCAGCATGGCCAGTAAGCCAAGGCCAACATGGAGGCAGGGGTCTAGCTGGGCAACAACTCCCATCTGCACACACTCAAGACCACACCCCTCGACCTCCAACAATGTGCAGCAGTGAAGTACACATGCACTGGTGACATTGCACATGCACCCATGACTATTCCAGGGTGGTGGGTGGGAACCAAGGTGCAGAAACACATCACACATGGCCACTCAACAAGACTCCTGAATGTCTGACACACTGCACACTACGCTGTACATGGACATGACGGCGATACCACACCAACCAATGGGATCCCAGCCACAGTCACACACCAATGAAGAAGCCAAGGTCACCCACAAAGAACACACATAGACAACAACCAACATCGCAGCCCGGACCCTGAGGAGTGCCAGCAGTCACACACACAACGTGTCACAATAACTTAAAGATAACCCGAACTGAAAATCACATGACAGGGGCAAACAACAAGTGCCAAGGGGAAACCTGACTGTGACCCATCTGCGTCTGCACACAAACTCAGCCCTGACAGCAAACACACCTATGGGTGACACCCTGATGACCAGTAATGTGCCATGCACCCACATCACAGAGAACCCAGGGAGAAGACTTTGGGGGAACATAGGTCAACTCAGCAAGCATCACAAACAGGTACAACACTAGGGATCACAGCATGCGCAGATAAATGGAAGTGAACACACAGACATGCACATACAACACACACCTTGGGCGCAGGCAATGTCACACGTGTACACACTGCCATGAGGGGACTCCACTCCTGTGTGAGGAAAGCTGTGCCATATGTTGCCTCAGTAGGGCCCCATCATGTCAGCTGAGCACTTGGTCACACAATCAACAATTAGCACCAAATGAGGGCTCCCGTCACATCAGCCTGGTCATGGATGTGCCAACGGAATCATCAGCACAGATCCAACACACTTGATTAGCAATGTTGCACTGACTACACGGATGAGTCCTTCCCCATTGATGCCCAAACCTGCATGTCCAGTGGAGATGGCAACACGGTCAGGGAAGTAGACAAATCCAACAATGGCAGGCACAACAGATGTGCAGGGGTGGAAGCCACAGATATGAAATTGCTAATGTAAGTAGGAAATCCCATTGCCAAATACTGAACACATGACACCCTCAGATGCTGCTATGGATGACATGGATACACCACATGATAGGACACATTCCCCCTGGACCACATGGGTTCCTGCACAGTAACACTTCATAATCATGAGACCAGATATCACCATCACTGCAGCAAGGGCATGGTTAGCAGCACCAACAACATGTACATCTGAAGCATGAGCACTAGAGAAAAGAAAGTTGCTTTATTCAGCATATGTGTTGAATGAAAACGACGTCCAGAAAAAAAGAGCAAAGGCCAATGGCCAGTCCATTGTCAAAGTTCAAACAGGGTGACACTGGCAGATGTCACCCTACGCATGCCTGCACAAAACCAGGGACAATCCACTAGGAGGGGCAACCGGGGGGCAGGCCAGGCACCGCAGGGACAGGATCAGGGCTCACCAGGGGGAGTCAGGGAAGGGGTGGTGGGTGCTGGAGAGCCACTGACAACTGCAGTGGAGGTGTCTGACATGGTGTGTGCCGGCACAACTGGGGGGCATGACTCAGATGTCGTGGGTGCCGGCACAACTGCAGTGGACCCTGCAGATGGAGTGGACAGGTCCGCCACTGCAGTGCCCAAGTCAGACAGGGCGGTAGTGGACTCCACTGCAGTGCCTACCTCAGGGGAGGAGAATGGGGAACAGGCAAGGTGGGTTGGACAGAGGGGGAGGACACCCTCACCACATCAGTGGCACAGACAAGCGCAGCGGGGGGTGTGGTGCTGGGAGAGCAAGTGGCAGGGGGAGAAGGCCTGATCCTCTTGGGGATGGTATATCTGTGGGTGGGGGAACCTGGGGCAGGGTGTGGTGGGGGCACCTGTGCAGTGGGGGCCTGAGGGATGGAGGACGGAGACCTTGTGCCTGAGCTGCAGGGCGGTGGCCGGGTCTTGCTCTTAGGACTCCGGGGGACTTGCGGGTGGGGGCCTCAGTCCGTCTGCGCCTGGGGGAGGGTGTCCGGGGGCGAGGGGCACTCTGCTCCGTGTGGGTGGGCTTCCTCTTCCCCCGGGATGCTGGAGCAGCTTCATCGGTGGGGAAGAGGCCGAGGTCACAGAGGAAGAGCTGCTGTGACTTTGGGGTTGCAGGTGAGGCAAGGGAGGGTGCTTTGGAGGGAGAGGGAACTGAGGACTGCGCAGTGCATGTGGATGCGTGTGTGTGTTCCAGGGCCCCATCCCCTGTGAGTCTGGCTTCAGTCCCCTGAATGTGCGTGTGTGTGCGTTTTGTCATTGGCGTGTGTGTCAGTGTGCTGGATGTGTGTGTGCTGGTGTGTACCTGTGCCAGTGTGTGTGTGCTTGGGATGGGTAAGGTGCTGGGGAGTGTGGATGGAGCAGAGGCAGGAGGGGTGAGGGACCGTTTGAGGAGGGACACTGCTGCCGTCAGGGAGGAGTCCATGGACCTATTGCCCCTCTGTAGGTCAGACATGCCCGATGAGATGCCCTCCATGAACGACACCAGCTGAGTCAACAGCGCGGTGTGCGCATGGAGGACACTCAGCATGGCTGTCTGGCCTACATGGAGCTGGCGAAGGAGGTACACAGACTCCTCACTCAGGGCAGCAGGGGACACAGGGGCAGGGGCTCCGGTGCCTGGCCCAAAGGAGACACGCTCCCGGACATGGGAGCCTCCACGGACCTGGGGAATGGGAGCCGATGGGAGGGCGGTGGTGGTGCTGGTGGTGGCGGGGACAGCAACACTAGCTGGGGTGTGGTGGCTGCTGACACCCGCCTCCACAAGGGAGTCATCCTCCGAGTTGCTCTGGTCCTCAGCTGAGGTGGATGCTGCTGAGGACTCCTCGGTGTGGCTCCCTCGCCCTCCGTGCCACTGGGTCCCTCCGACCACTCCTCGGCTGCTGACCCAGTCTGGCTCTCTGGCTCCTCCTGGTCCGTGGAGCTGTCCCCTTCCGTGGCCGTGGATGTATCTGCAAACAATGGGGAAACAGACAGACATCAGTCACCTGCACCAAACGCACACACCACTGTGAGCACAGCACATTACAGAGCAAGCCCTGGCATCATTAGTTGTACATTGCTAAAAGTGCCCTAACTGAACAGGAGAAGCCAATTGTCAGTCTGATGCCAAGCATGGCACTCACATCCCACATGGCCTTGCACCCATCTGTCTGGTGTCTGTTGGATTGCAACACCCCAGTGTGGACACATGCACCAAGTACACAGTAGTTGGACAGTGCAGAGGACACGGTGTGGCATGTGGACATGCACACATCACAGCTCTTGCCACTGAGTCAGTACAGGTTTCCGGATGAAAGGGATGCCCAGAGTCAAATAGGAAATGCATGTGATGCATACCAGCGACAGACACCATGATGCACCCATGTCCTGATAGCCAGCGCCACTATGGTGTGCATGTAGCACATGTCACTCCCCTGCAGGCTCACCAATCAGTAGACACATGCCATGGCGGAGGCATGACTGCAAAGTCATACATCACTGTCTCAGTGATGTATGACTTTGCAGCCAGACAACAACACTCTGCACTGTGTCACAATAGTAGGTCATGGGGAATGCAAGTCCTGGAGCTGCACAAGTGCACATGTACATCCCCCCACAACACATCCTCTCAACCCTCATCTGTCCAGGTCATACCTATTGGACATATGGGAGACCTGTGACACTACCCTCTGAACCTGAGCCCCTCACACTCTGCAGTGAATGGGGAACAGCTGCCTGAACTTCACATTCACATGCCCCAGTCTGCATGGGCAGCTGATCAGACACCTATGTGACACACAAGTATCGTCTCCTATGGTCACATCTCCAGTGGCATGCTGAGCCCCTACCAAGAAACTCCACAGCAGTCCTGGCGACTAATCCACAGCACACTGACACAGAGGCAGACACCTGAGGGGTCAAATCACTGCGCACAATGTGTCAGCTGATACACGGGAGTGGGAGTACAGAGTGTATTGTATGGCCTGGAGTAGGCATGACTGTCCAGCCCCACATGAATGAGGGATGAGCCCTGGACTGTAGGCAGCTGGCTAAGTATGTGTGACACACGTCATATACATACTCCTGGGGCCCAAACATTGTTCCCACTCGCAGCATGGGTGTGTGCCAGATACCCCAGCCACATGTGGTGGATCTGCTCAGCAATTGGACCACAGATCAAAGTAACACGCTGAATACATGTCAGAATACAGGCATTGTGTAAGCAATGGACCCACCCATGATGCCCACCACAGAGTCAGGGAAACAGATGCTGTCTCCCACCTTGAGTCAAGCAAACTGCAAGGACACAGTCCTAAGTGACAGAATTCCCTGCATGTAAGGGCCACACCTGGGTATCAGATGAGGAGTGGGCAGTGCACAATAGAGGGACATGGCTCCTGGACAACATGACTGCTGTACTGTGGCAGTTTAACCAGGCCCGAGGAGGGCACATAGCATGTTAGACAGAGTTCACAGTGCAGTCTTTGACTCACCCCCTCCTTGCTGCTCTCTGGCCTTCAGCTGCCCATCCAGGTCTGGAAAGACCACCGCCAGGATCCTGAGCATGTGGGGGGTCAGGGTCCGTGTTCCGCCCCTCCTGCGAGGAGGCGACAGCTTCAGCTGGACCCGTGCAATCCTCCGGGTCCAGCCCCGAAGGTCCTGCCACCTCTTTTGGCAGTTGCGGATCCGGCGCTTGTAGACCCCCACGGACCGGACAGCCCGGACGATGTCCTTCCAGATCTCCTGCTTCCGATGGGCAGAAGCCTGTCAGGATGACAAAGTGATAAGGCCATTACTACACATGCAACATATCCATGCATGACACAGTTGCATATACATGTCGCAATCACAGGGGCACATGGTGTACACAGGCAGTGCACGGCTGCCCATGGACAGTTTTCCAGAAGTCACTACATGGTATCATTGCATGGGGAGTAAAACCCTGTTCAGAAGCACTGTCACTGCACCATACCTGTCCAGTGCAAGTCACTACACACTATGGGGGGTGACAACTACTCAGTGAGCCTGCTCGCCAGTGGCGTGCAGACTCTCAGCCTTGCTAGTCAGACAAAATGCACATTCAGAAAGGCAGTGCACAGGACACTCACCTGCTCCCCTGGTGTCCCATACAGCTTGCTGTACTGTGGAAGTAGGCTGTCCAGCAGGGCCTGGTTCTCTTCAAGGCTGAAGGCTGGGGCTCTCTCCACAGTACGTGCCATTGCAGGGTCCAGAGGGGCAGAGACAGCAGCAGTGCAGTGGCAGATGTCGTCCTGGAGCATGTAGTGCAGGCAAGTGGGCTCTCAGGGGAACAGCCAGCAATATATATGTGCTGGAGAGGCAGATACTGTCCCTTGTGTCCAAAGTGATAGGTCCAAGTCGTTTGCATCTTCTGAATCTGGCCAATCCATGGAATAGCAGCACCAAAACACGCCCACAGCATCCTTCAAATCTTCAACTTCATGACATACATGATTTTGCAACATTGTTGTGGGTGACCAACTGATTTTCCAGCAACCGACTCGTTCGAAATTCGAAAACGCGTCCGTTGCCAGGCAAGCCCATTGTCAATGGGTGCGCACCGATCGGTCCATTGCAGTTCAACGCGCACAGGGGTACAACGCGTACCCGCACACATTGAAAGCAATGGGCCGGCCGGAGGCACCGATCGGTCCATTGCAGTTCAACGCGCACAGGGGTACAACGCGTACCCGCACACATTGAAAGCAATGGGCCGGCCGGAGGCACCGATCGGTCCATTGCAGTTCAACGCGCACAGGGGTACAACGCGTACCCGCCCACATTGAAAGCAATGGGCCGGCCGGAGGCACCGATCGGTCCATTGCAGTTCAACGCGCACAGGGGTACAAAGCGTACCCGCACACATTGAAAGCAATGGGCCGGCCGGAGGCACCGATCGGTCCATTACTGTTCAACGCGCACAGGGGTACAACGCGTACCCGCACACATTGAAAGCAATGGGTCGGCCGGAGGCACCGATCGGTCCATTGCAGTTCAACGCGCACAGGGGTACAACGCGTACCCGCACACATTGAAAGCAATGGGCCGGCCGGAGGCACCGATCGGTCCATTGCAGTTCAACGCGCACAGGGGTACAACGCGTACCCGCACACATTGAAAGCAATGGGCCGGCCGGAGGCACCGATCGGTCCATTGCAGTTCAACGCGCACAGGGGTACAACGCGTACCCGCACACATTGAAAGCAATGGGCCGGCCGGAGGCACCAATCGCTCCATTGCAGTTCAACGCGCACAGGGGTACAACGCGTACCCGCACACATTGAAAGCAATGGGCCGGCCGGAGGCACCGATCGGTCCATTGCAGTTCAACGCGCACAGGGGTACAACGCGTACCCGCACACATTGAAAGCAATGGGCCGGCCGGAGGCACCGATCGGTCCATTGCAGTTCAACGCGCACAGGGGTACAACGCGTACCCCCACACATTGAAAGCAATGGGCCGGCCGGAGGCACCGATCGGTCCATTGCAGTACAACGCATCACTGTACATGTGACTGGCATATGTCAGCATGCCTGTCTCAGATGGACAGATGCCAGCCACAGATAGCTCCCAGGGAGTGAGGGGCACACCTACATCACGACAGCCTGTCCAAACCTTATCATAAGGCATGTAAGGCTGCATTTCCTATTGTGTGTATGTTGGTGTACATGTTGTCCTGTGGGTGTCACCTGTGGGCAGCCACCCCCAGGCTGTGCACGTGTTCATGGGGACAGGATCCTGGGTGTTACGTGTACGTGACCACTGTGATGTGCAACTGTTCATATCTGTGCATGTGCCATGGTCACATTTCACAGTGGTGTTTGTGTATGTCATGTCACATACCCCGTGAGTCCCATGTGGGACGGTATGTTTGAGCCAGGGTGTCCCAGTGGCACAATAGTGATGGACCTCCACAGTCTTTGTGCATGTAGTGTTTACAATGTCTCTGATTTCATGTGCACAATGGGAGACAGTCTCCACATCCACGTTGTGTGTGCATGGACTCTGATGTTGTGCGTGTGTGTTACAGACGTCCATGTCTGTCCTGCCGTGGCAAGTGGGGCCACTACCTGTGGGGGTCATGTTTGTTTTGCTGTGGTGTACACATGATACTCCATGTGATGCCAGTGTCCATGTGGCATTACAGGGTCCGTGGGAATGTACCTGTCGTTGAGCTGTGGTGCCTGGGGCACATCTGTCCTCACATGTCACTGTGGGGGGTGATTGTGACACGGCAGCAGGAGATGGGAACTGTGACATGGCATCATGATATCCAATGGGCCAACCTGGGACAAATTGATGCCACCTGTAGGACCGTGTTGACAGATGTTGGCCATGTATGTACCATACATGTCCTTCCGGTACTGCACACTTCATGTAGTTGTGCCTCATAATGATGTATGTTGGGATCTTGAGTGTGTTCAATGCCGCATATGTGGGGTGACTGACAATCTTGCTTACTTCTCCTCTGCACTGCAGGGCTCCTGCTGTCCATCGGCCATTCCCAGACCTGGCAACGATGGTGGAACGGGACAGCATCCGACGGTACCGCTTCACCAGGCAGCTGATTGAGGATTTGGCAGTGCAGTTGTCCCCACATTTGCAGCCTGGCCGGCCGTATCCTACAGCGCTGACCCCCAAGGTGAAGGTGATGGCAGCCCTACACTTCTTTGCCACCGGTACCTTCCAACATACTGTGGCGACTGCTGGTGGGATGTCACAGACCATGTTCAGCCGTGTGCTCCGCGATGTTTTGGCGGCAATGTTGCTCTTCCTGAACCGGTACATCTATTTCCCTAGACTGCGACGACTCACTGACGTGAAGAGTGACTTTTATGCCCTGGGGAGGATGCCGCATGTAATTGGCTCCATTGATGGGACACATGTGGCTTTGGTACCACCACAGGCCCAGGAGCAGGCCTACAGGAACCGCAAGCACTACCACTCGGTCAATGCACTGGTGGTGTGTCTTGCAGACATGACCATCACACACGTGTGTGCCCGTTTCCCTGGTTCAGCACACGATGCCTTTGTGATGAGGAGTAGTCGCATCCCCAGGATGATGGCACAGATGCAGAACCAGCGTGCCTGGCTTGTCGGTGTGTACTGACTTTGTGCCATTGTGTGTGATCTGATCTGTAGTATTCCGCCCACTTTTCCAAGTCAGCTAATGTGCACTTGTCTGTCCGTAGATGACTCGGGATACCCCAACATGCCGTGGTTGCTGACACCCCTCAGGAACCCTGTGACACCTGCCCAGATGCGCTACAATGAGGCACATGGTCGGACCAGGAGAGTGATTGAGCGGACCTTTGGTCTCCTGAAGAGCCGCTTCCGCTGCCTGGACAAGACCGGAGGGTCCCTCCCATATGCCCCTGCGAAAGTGTGCAAGATTATCATCGTCTGCTGCATGCTCCACAACCTGGCAGTGCGGAAGGAGTTGCCTCTCATCCAGGATGACAATGACCAACATCCGCCACCTGTGGAGGATCCTGGCCTGGACCACGATGCCAGTGACGATGATGATGATGATGATGGTGATGGTGATGTCCGCACACAGCTCATCACCAACTTCTTTAGCTGAATGTGAGTATCCTGAGGTGTCATGTCAATGATGTGAGTTGGCATGATGTGTGGGTGGTGCTCTGGTGCTGTTGGAGTGTGTCCATGGGCTACTTGACTGGATGTGTGTTGCGATGTGTGGTGACAGGTGGGCTGTACTCCCCAACAGTGTTGACATGCTAACTTGGTTCTGGGTGGGTATCTTGTAACATGTATTGTGCATGAGTTTTGCTGTTCTGTCCTGTACTCCATTGCTTTTGACTGTGTGTCATTTCTGTCCTTCACAGGGTACTTTCAGATTCGTTTGGTCAACTGTGTCCACCGACGACGTGATCGCACATCCAGGCTGGTAGCTGTTGTGTCCCTACAGGTGATGTGCGCCACACCCATGGACTTCCTTCCGTCTACAGTTGTTGACTGTGTGCCCGCTACCAGGTGGGGTTACCTTGCATCTGTAGTGGTTACGGCATGTTGCAACTGTGTAATAAACCTGTGCTTCACTTTGTGATGTGCGTTGTCTGTGGTCACACATTTGACTGCCATTTGCTTACTGCACCTGTGGGCTACTTGACTCCAACTGGGAATGGGTGTGGTGTCTGTGCATTGCACCGTCTTCCCTGGCAACATCAGTGTAGGCAATGAGTCAGATGGCCTAGGTGTGTATGTGTCGTGTAGCCCTGGTGGTGTGTCTCCCTCATGTGTGTCACGTTGCCTGTACTCACATGCCTGTGTTGTCCTTGCTGTTGCAGTTCGCATACACAGTGTAATTTTGCAGTTCATCATCCCCATAACAGCACCCACGTTGGAATCACGACAGAGGCAAGTATGGTGTATTAGTGTGTTTATTGTGATACATTTGTGTTAATAGTGCATAGGATGGGTTGTGCTGTACATGAATCTTGCAATCCCAAGTTCCTAGGTGAATTGAAAGTCCGGGTAGACAGGATCCCCAGTATCGGGGCCACAGTTGTCTGACACATTGGTCCAACTTGTACTCCCCATGCAATGTGTGGGAGTAGTGTTGCCGTCAACAGGGTGAACAGTCTGTGCACAAAGGCGAACATCCAGAACAGGTTCAGGCTTCCTCGGAGTTGCGCTTGGCCATCGGCCTCTCACTTTTCCCTCCTCAGACGACCCCTCTTCTTGGGGGGGCCCTCAAGTGCAGGCTGCTGCGGTGCAGGGGACTCTCCGCCAGAGTCCTCCTCCCTCCCTGTGGCAGTTGCAGTTTGTTCGGCACCAGATGTTGTTGGCACACAGGGAGGTGTGGACTGGTTGCTGTTCATCTGGCGGAGGCATTGTAAAATGTCCCTGTGCACCGCCGTCATCTCATGCAGTGCATCCCACTTGGACTCCACGCGGGACATGTGTGAGTCCACACGGGACATGTGTGACTCCACGTGGGACATGTGGGAGTCCAAGCGGGCATGATGGGCAGCCTGCTGCTGTTTAATGTCTCTGAGGAGCCCCACTACCTGGCTGAGCTCTCCGGTGCTGGACTGGTACGCATCAGCTATGCGTACCAGTTGTGGGTCGTCATGCACACCAGCAACGTCTGCAAGCAGCGACCTCTGTCTCCCACCCCTCCCACCACCCCTGCTGACATGTATAGTGTGTGCAGTGGCACGCACAGATAACCCTGGTCCACCTTGGGGGTTGGTGGTGGTGGTGGTGTCCATGGCCCCAGGTTGGTCCAGGGTCACTGTGCTGGTGTTGCTCCTTATTCTGTCCATGTCGGCAGGGATGGTATTAGTGGTGACAGTCGTTGTAGGGGTGGGTGCAGGGGGTGCAGCTGGTGGTCCTGCTGGTGCTGCAGCTGGTGGTCCTGCTGGTGCTGCATGTTGACTTACACCGGATGTGCCAGGTTGTTCTTCATCGTCCGAGGAGGACAGAGGCTGTACGACGCCAGTGAGCTCGGCATCCTCTTGAGCCTGGGACTGGGACTCCTCAGCGTCTGCTGCTGTGTCCCCATCATCACCTGTTTTTGGGAGACACAAACAATGTATGTCATGTTTCTGCAGGCATCAATGGTTGACACACATGACAGTTGTGACTGTGCCTCTGGGTGCGGGCCTGTACATTGCATTGTCCTAAGTCGTCACAGTCAGGGGTTGATATTGGTGTGGCACATTGTCCTGCATTAATTGGGCATTTCTATGTATTTTCTGGGGTGTGAACATGGTCTGCATTGCTTGTGTTTGGTTGACAGTCGGACCTCCTTCCCACCCACCCAGCCAGTCAGTTATCCCACCATGGAACGTGCTTGCATTGCAGGGAGTGGAAGTTGTCTCTCAGGATGTCAGTCAGTGGTGTCCTGCTGTTTGTTGGTGCACAGTTGGCAGCAGGGCCTTGTGCTCCCCACAGCAGTAGCCAGTGTCAGCCATCTTGTGAGTCCTTCTCCACTCCCTGTGATGTGAGCATGGTTCAGGGTGGTGTTGATGGGCCAGTTGTGAGGCTGAGCAATGTCTGTGACTACGACTCCCATCATGCTATTGCCTCCACCCCCTTCCCAGCATGCCCATGCTTCCTTCCTTTGACTCTGCTTCCCTGTGGGGTGGGCTGGCTGTGCTGACAGGATGGCTGGGAGTGTTGTCCTGGCAGTTGTTTGGCTAAGAGTCCCAAGAGTGTCCCTGTGCTTCACACAACATAACCCAGGGTGGTGGTGCTTTGTGGGATCTTGTGTTAGGATGGAGGGCATTGCATTCTACCAGGTGGGTACTGTGGAGTTTGTGTTGGGGGGTGTGAGGGGAGGTGCTGGTGACTATAGTCAGTGCTGGAAGTCCCCCTTCCCACCCAGCCAGCCAGATATCCCACCATGGAACGTGCTTGCATTGCAGGGAGTGTAAGTTGTCTCTCAGGATGTCAGTCAGTGGTGTCCTGCTGTTTGTTGGTGCACAGTTGCCAGCAGGGCCTTGTGCTCCCCACAGCAGTAGCCAGTGTCAGCCATCTTGTGAGTCCTTCTCCACTCCCTGTGATGTGAGCATGGTTCAGGGTGGTGTTGATGGGCCAGTTGTGAGGCTGAGCAATGTCTGTGACTACGACTCCCATCATGCTATTGCCTCCACCCCCTTCCCAGCATGCCCATGCTTCCTTCCTTTTGACTCTGCTTCCCTGTGGGGTGGGCTGGCTGTGCTGACAGGATGGCTGGGAGTGTTGTCCTGGCAGTTGTTTGGCTTAGAGTCCCAAGAGTGTCCCTGTGCTTCACACAACATAACCCAGGGTGGTGGTGCTTTGTGGGATCTTGTGTTAGGATGGAGGGCATTGCATTCTACCAGGTGGGTACTGTGGAGTTTGTGTTGGGGGGTGTGAGGGGAGGTGCTGGTGACTATAGTCAGTGCTGCAAGTCCCCCTTCCCACCCAGCCAGCCAGATATCCCACCATGGAACGTGCTTGCATTGCAGGGAGTGGAAGTTGTCTCTCAGGATGTCAGTCAGTGGTGTCCTGCTGTTTGTTGGTGCACAGTTGCCAGCAGGGCCTTGTGCTCCCCACAGCAGTAGCCAGTGTCAGCCATCTTGTGAGTCCTTCTCCACTCCCTGTGATGTGAGCATGGTTCAGGGTGGTGTTGATGGGACAGTTGTGGGGGTGAGCTATGTCTGTGACTACGACTCCCATCATGCCATTGCCTCCACCCCACTTGCCAGCATTCCCATACTTACTTGCTTTTGTGTGGAGTTCAGTGGGTGTGGGTGTGAGGGCAATGGCAAGATGGCTGACAGTGGTGTCCTGCTGTTGGTTGGTGTGCAGTACCCAGCATGCCCTTGTGCTCCCCACGACACAGCAACAGTGTCAGACATCTTTGATGGGCCTTTCCACTCTCTGTGGGATGTGCATGCGTGAGTGTGAGCTTGCTGGGCCATGTGGTGGGGGATGTAGGGCTGTGACTACGACTCCCATCATGCTATTGCCTCCTCCCCCTTCCCAGCATGCCCATGCTTCCTTCCTTTTGACTCTGCTTCCCTGTGGGTTGGGCTGGCGGTGCTGACAGGATGGCTGGGAGTGTTGTCCTGGCAGTTGTTTGGCTAAGAGTCCCAAGAGTGTCCCTGTGCTTCACACAACATAACCCAGGGTGGTGGTGCTTTGTGGGATCTTGTGTTAGGATGGAGGGCATTGCATTCTACCAGGTGGGTACTGTGGAGTTTGTGTTGGGGGGTGTGAGGGGAGGTGCTGGTGACTATAGTCAGTGCTGCAAGTCCCCCTTCCCACCCAGCCAGCCAGATATCCCACCATGGAACGTGCTTGCATTGCAGGGAGTGTAAGTTGTCTCTCAGGATGTCAGTCAGTGGTGTCCTGCTGTTTGTTGGTGCACAGTTGGCAGCAGGGCCTTGTGCTCCCCACAGCAGTAGCCAGTGTCAGCCATCTTGTGAGTCCTTCTCCACTCCCTGTGATGTGAGCATGGTTCAGGGTGGTGTTGATGGGCCAGTTGTGAGGCTGAGCAATGTCTGTGACTACGACTCCCATCATGCTATTGCCTCCACCCCCCTTCCCAGCATGCCCATGCTTCCTTCCTTTTGACTCTGCTTCCCTGTGGGGTGGGCTGGCTGTGCTGACAGGATGGCTGGGAGTGTTGTCCTGGCAGTTGTTTGGCTAAGAGTCCCAAGAGTGTCCCTGTGCTTCACACAACATAACCCAGGGTGGTGGTGCTTTGTGGGATCTTGTGTTAGGATGGAGGGCATTGCATTCTACCAGGTGGGTACTGTGGAGTTTGTGTTGGGGGGTGTGAGGGGAGGTGCTGGTGACTATAGTCAGTGCTGCAAGTCCCCCTTCCCACCCAGCCAGCCAGATATCCCACCATGGAACGTGCTTGCATTGCAGGGAGTGTAAGTTGTCTCTCAGGATGTCAGTCAGTGGTGTCCTGCTGTTTGTTGGTGCACAGTTGCCAGCAGGGCCTTGTGCTCCCCACAGCAGTAGCCAGTGTCAGCCATCTTGTGAGTCCTTCTCCACTCCCTGTGATGTGAGCATGGTTCAGGGTGGTGTTGATGGGCCAGTTGTGAGGCTGAGCAATGTCTGTGACTACGACTCCCATCATGCTATTGCCTCCACCCCCTTCCCAGCATGCCCATGCTTCCTTCCTTTTGACTCTGCTTCCCTGTGGGGTGGGCTGGCGGTGCTGACAGGATGGCTGGGAGTGTTGTCCTGGCAGTTGTTTGGCTAAGAGTTCCAAGAGTGTCCCTGTGCTTCACACAACATAACCCAGGGTGGTGGTGCTTTGTGGGATCTTGTGTTAGGATGGAGGGCATTGCATTCTACCAGGTGGGTACTGTGGAGTTTGTGTTGGGGGGTGTGAGGGGAGGTGCTGGTGACTATAGTCAGTGCTGGAAGTCCCCCTTCCCACCCAGCCAGCCAGATATCCCACCATGGAACGTGCTTGCATTGCAGGGAGTGTAAGTTGTCTCTCAGGATGTCAGTCAGTGGTGTCCTGCTGTTTGTTGGTGCACAGTTGCCAGCAGGGCCTTGTGCTCCCCACAGCAGTAGCCAGTGTCAGCCATCTTGTGAGTCCTTCTCCACTCCCTGTGATGTGAGCATGGTTCAGGGTGGTGTTGATGGGCCAGTTGTGAGGCTGAGCAATGTCTGTGACTACGACTCCCATCATGCTATTGCCTCCACCCCCCTTCCCAGCATGCCCATGCTTCCTTCCTTTTGACTCTGCTTCCCTGTGGGATGGGCTGGCGGTGCTGACAGGATGGCTGGGAGTGTTGTCCTGGCAGTTGTTTGGCTAAGAGTTCCAAGAGTGTCCCTGTGCTTCACACAACATAACCCAGGGTGGTGGTGCTTTGTGGGATCTTGTGTTAGGATGGAGGGCATTGCATTCTACCAGGTGGGTACTGTGGAGTTTGTGTTGGGGGGGGTGTGAGGGGAGGTGCTGGTGACTATAGTCAGTGCTGCAAGTCCCCCTTCCCACCCAGCCAGCCAGATATCCCACCATGGAACGTGCTTGCATTGCAGGGCGTGTAAGTTGTCTCTCAGGATGTCAGTCAGTGGTGTCCTGCTGTTTGTTGGTGCACAGTTGCCAGCAGGGCCTTGTGCTCCCCACAGCAGTAGCCAGTGTCAGCCATCTTGTGAGTCCTTCTCCACTCCCTGTGATGTGCGCATGGTTCATGGTGGTGTTGATGGGACAGTTTTGGGGCGGGCAATATGTGTGACTGCGACTCCCATGATGCTATTGGCTACACTGACTTGGCCAGCATACACAGAATTCCTTCCTTTGAGTGGTCTTCACTGTGTGTTGGTGTTGTTGTGGTGGCTACATGTGTGGATGTGTTTGTTAGTTCTATTTGTGCCACTGCCTAGCTGTAGTTGTAGTTGTGTTTGTACATGTGTTGGCACAGTTGGATGTGACTTTTTGATGGCATGTGTTGTGTTTATCTGACTGACATACACATTTTGGGATGATTCTGTTCTGGTTGCTGTGTAATTGCTATGAGTGCATGGTTTGACTCTCCCCTTGACAGTGATGTGTGTGTTTTGTGGCAGTATATTGTGTACATTTGTTGTGTACTCACCAGGCTCTGGGATGTCCTCTAGTCCATATACGCTCACTGGCGGAAGGATGGCCCGCACCTTCTCCTCCCAGGGCCTGAGGTATATTGGCTTGGCAGGAGGGCCACTGCCGGTGTATTGGCTGTTGATGTAGTCTTTCTTCAGCATGTCCCGTACCCTCCTGCGCACGTCATACCACCTGTTCTGGATGTCGGTCTTTGTGCGCCGACATGGTGATTGTGCGTTCACCCTGTTGATGATCCTCTCCCACATCTTGGTTTTCTGCGACATGGGGGTCTGTTGGACCAGTGTGCCAAACAGCTGTGGCTCCACCCTGAGGGATCTCGTCTACCATGACTTCCAATTCACTATCTAGGAACTTGGGATTCTTCTTGGGGGGCATGGTGATGGGTGGTGATGGTGGGTGATGTGTGTGTTGGTGTGCAGGTGGGGGTGTGTGAGTGTGTGTTTTGCTGGGTGTATGTGAGGTAGGTATTTGTTGGTGTGCTGATGGTGTGTGGCTTGTGTGAGGGATGAGCTGTGGGTGTGTGGTTGCTTTCTCTTGGGTGCTGGCAGTGGAATGGCATTTGCAAAGGCTCATGGTAGTGATTTGTGTCCTTTATATAGGTGGAGTTGTGGGTGTGTCTTTGTTCTCTGTCCCCACCCCCCCAGTATTTATTGGCTTGTTAATTGCTTGTTTGGCCTTTTTTTGGGTGATTTTTCCTTTGTGCTGTTTGTGTATGTTGGAAACGTTCTTGTGACCGAGTCGGACCCTGCATTTGTCTCGTACGGTGTTCTCCATTTCGTTCACGCTGTGTTTGTGCAGTTTTCTATGCTGCGTACGCGTCGGTCGCGGTGTATTGTGTTGCTTCGGCTCGGTTTTGTATGTGTGTCGGTCGTACGGCTTGTCCTCCGTCCGACTCGCTCGTGGTTTTCGCGCCTTGCATCGTACTTAGCGGTTTGGAGTTAGCGTGTACGTTTCGGTCGGATTTGTTCCGGGTGCGTGTCGGTCGGTTGGATTCGCGTGTTTTTCCGGCCGGATTGCTGTTTTCCGTGCGGCTCGGTCGGTCGACTTGGTTTCGTTACGTGTCGGTCGGATTTTTCGCGCCTTGCATCGTACTTGGCGTGTCGGGCGCCACGGGTACGTGTCGGTCGGTATTTTTTCCGGATCCGAGTCGGTCGGTGCTTTTTCCGGCCCGAATCGGAATCGACCCCAAAGTGTTTGGTGAGAAAAAGGAGGATGGTGATAGAGTGCTGAACACTGTGTTGGCTATTTTATGAAATAATGGATTAACTATCAAACAAGACAAGTGCAATATTAGTGTGAACAGAGTTGAATCTTTGTGGCATTGGCTGGATGAGAATGGTGTGCCACCTAAGAAAAAATTGATAAAGGCCGTTGAGGAGGCTCCGTCTCCTGTATGCAACGATCATTTGCAATAATTCCTGGGTTTGGTAGAATATTACTCTCATTTTATTTATGTTTGCAGACAAAAACAAATGTACATGGAAATTGACGTGGAAGAATGCCACGTTTGAATAGAGTTTGGAATGTGAGAATGAACTTGCTGTGTTGAAAAAAGGAATAGCTATGGCTCGGGCATTTAAACTTGTGGACAGCAGGGACAAGAGCATAATAAGCACAGTCGCCAGCAGTGTGGGTTTGGGTAGTATGCTGATGCAGTGCAGGGATGTCAAAGAGGTGACTATAGCCCATGCATCCAGATCTTTAAGGGATGCTGATACCAAATGTTGGCTTGCTGGTGTGGTGTAAAGTTTGTTTGGGGAACTAAATTTGTGATTCACACTCACCATGGTCCTATTGTAGATGCTTTCACAATGGAAGGTACCAGCCAGAAGTCAGCCAGATGCTGAAGTGGGTGTTGAGAATGATGGAATATTGCTATAAAATGAAATATGTGCCAGGAAAAAAAGCATGTTGGCTGATTGTCACTTTTGCTGGTGAAGAGAGGTAAAGAGAGTCAGGTGACAGACGAAGAAGGGAGTGTGGCTAGTATCAATGAGATTACTGAAGGGTGCATATAGCATGAAGAATGGGGGCAGGCTGCAAGGGAGGACATAGTTTTTGTGGAAATCAAGAAGTATATGTCTGAGTATTGGCCTAGGAAAGGAAAATCCTCAGTATTTGTCGAATCATGTCATAACGTCACTAGGAAATTGTCTCCATTTGATGATGTGTTCTTGAGAGGTGAGGTTTTGCATGTGCCTGAAAGTGCAAGATGCTGCATTGTGGTACTAGTGCCAGAGTAGCACATAGGCATGAGTGCAACTAAGTGCAGGATTAGAGCTAAGTATTGGTGGCCTGGTCTTGACTGTGATGTGAAAAGGCATTGTATTGTGGGCCTGGAGTGACTGTAGTGTACCCTCCTGGGAAATTAGATAAAATGGACAGTCCGTGGTATAAAATTGAGTTGGATATTTCAGGGCTTTGCTATGTATTGGATATGGATCCCAAATATGCCATGGTGGTGGTTGAGTATTTTTCCAGTTGGCCAAAGGTTAAGTTCACCAATCAGGTTATCATTAGAGACATGATCAAGTATCTGGGGGAATTGTGGAACAGAGAGGGAATTTCTGAGATCATTGCGATGGACAATGGTGTGCAGTTTGTATCTCAGGTAATGAAGGATTTTCTCAGAAGGTGAGGTGTTGATCATATTTGTTGACCTGTGTATTATTCCCAAAGCAGTGGACTTGTTGAGAGGTGGAACCGGACGCTAAAGCAGGGTTTTCACATGGCTTTCACCCAGGGAAGTCAATGGAGAAGTGCAGTAAACAAATTGATGTGGGTGTATCAGACCACTCCGAATGGTGTCACCGGCAAAGTGCCTTTTGAGTTAATGAGAGGAAGGAAGCCTAGGGTGCTATATTTTAAGGGTGTTAAAAATATGCATCAAATATGGACAGAGAAATAGAGTCATGGGGTGTTTGTAAGGAGAGTTTTTGTGTGGGCGATTGGGGACATTTAAGGGAAGATCAGATGGTAAATAAAGGCTTGTCCAGGTTTTATAATCTGCTGCAAGTTATGAAGGTTAATCCCTGCACAGTTCTTTTGAGTGATGGAAATGTGTGGAATTGCAAGAAAGTGTTTAAAATGCTGGCAAACACTGCAGGGGATGAGAAGATTCCAACGGGTGGAAAGACCAGTGAAGAGTCCACCACAGGGTCACAGAGGTTGCGCCAAAAGAGGATTAGACAGGCACCTGGGTGGGGTATTCGATTACAATATATATTAATGTGTGAAATATAATTTTTCTCTGCCAGAAATGTTATTATTTCCACGTTGGGGTAAAAGAATATGAAATGTATTAATTGCAATATCGCAGCTTTAGAAAATATTTTATTTTAATTTTGGCCCTAGCCGAGGTCCCTCTGGGACCCTCCACAAGGGCTAGGGAGGCCGGGTTTCTCTACCCTGCCTCCTTCTTCATAAACAAATTCAGGACAGGGAACTAAGGGGCTCATTACGATGTCGGTGGGTCCAACACCGACCGCTCGTCGGTGTCAGACCCACCGACATCTGCCCCTGCGGTCCACCCGCCGCATTACGATGCGGCAGGCGGAGGCATTGGGTGGAGGGACCGTCTGCTGTGCTTCCTGCGTCAGATGGTCAGTAATCCCTACAATAAGGCAGTGCCTTTCTCAGGCACCCCCATAGGGATTACAATGTCCCTTTCCGCCTGCCCTTTCATGGCGGTTCACCCGCCATGAAAAGGAAGGCGGAAAGTAACTTTGGGGGCCTCCAGCAGTGCCCCCTTCTCCCCTGGCCCTCCGCTATGGGGCCCTAACCATCCCTGCGCCATGTTTCAGGCACCGCATAGCGCCTGTTACACTGTGTAGGGATGTTTTTACAGTGTTTATTTTCTTTTGGGGCGTGTGCTGCAGCCCGCAGCACACGCTACAATAGAAAATATACACATTGCGACCGCCGTGAAGGCCAAATTCGGTGTAATTCCGTCCAGCGGTTCAGACTGCAGCCGTGTCTAAAGGTCCTATGGGAATTAACATGGGAAACAAACTTTTATTTTACCCAGCTCCCCCCTCCGTCCCCCCCCCCGTTTACTCGGCCCCCACTTGACGGATCACCCTGAAACTTTCCATGCAGACCTAGATTCACCAGGACACATTACTCCAAACACATTGCTCCAAAAGAGAGTCACGTGCACTCAAAAAGAAGTTACAGTATTTTAATAATAAGAGTTCTCCAGCCCCTGCTATGCGTTTCAGCTATAGAGCCATGCTTACGCACGACGTGGCAGTGAAACCAAACACCATATATACACGTATGTGACAAGTGAACATGAGCATCAAAATGGGACTAACTATACGGCTTCAACATAGCATTGCAGATAATATGCCGTCATTTTAGACCGTTTAACTGGTGTGTTACAATGCATATCAATAATCCCAGGAATTTGTACAATTTACAGAAAATGTAATGCATAACAAACGAATATCCACACCAATGTAAAGTAAAATAAACAATATAATCAGCTTGTCTGATTGTTGCACAAAGAAAACAGTAACGACATGCCGCCGTGCACACAGAATGTCAAAATAACCAAATGACAATTGCCGAATCATATGGTGAACACATTTAAGCCCCTTGACTGTCACCATTGCGGATAAGTTACCCCGAACCAGATGGCAGTCAATAAATCATGTACATCGTAGAGCGCTTGCTTTAAATAACATTAGGGACAAATTGCAAGTAAGAGCGCTCATGCTGTAAAATAAACATGAGTAGAAAGCATGCATTGGTCCTCGGGTAAATTACTCTGATACCCGGTGTACAACGTGGAGCGCTTGCTTAAATGACAGCAGCAGAGAATTACAAATAAGGGTGCACAAGCCAGAAAATAAACAAAAATAAACAATAAGTTACTAGAGGCATATATTTGTCCTCAATTAAGGAAGACTGAATACAAGGAATTAATCATACATAGCGGATCCTACGTATATTGTGTCATTTTCAATATATACAATTTTTCATATGCAAACTATTTGGAGCCACTACACATGTGGCACTAAAGCCAATACAGCCCAAGCGGGCATAGATAAACAGGCAGTATCAAGTAACATTCAAATCCACAGTGGACAATTAGATTGCATGTGTATGCCCAAGCAGTTATTGCCTAACATTTTGGAAACAGGGAACAGTTGCACCACAAGCCATCAAGCAGATATCTGAGAGGACACAAACAATACATAAAAATAAATGAAACCCTAGTGGGCTAAAGTGCATGACAGCAAAACTACAGTCCAAGGAAATCGGCAGACCAGAACACTCATACTTCTACTGGTCGTGCCAGCCCACATTCAAACTTAAGTAGAAATATAATAGAAAAAGTGAAAGTGCAAATTACATCACCCAATGTGCCGAAGTGTCCCGGAAGAAAAGGGTAGGGTGCCCCGTACGCCTGTTAAGAGTACCTTCCTCGCCTCCCTAGAAAGATTGAAAGATATAGAAAGAACAGGTATCACAAAGTGCAGATATATATATATATATATATATATATATATGGGAAAAAATGAGGGGTGCCTCGGTGAAGACATCACACCGGGAGGAGTACACGCACACCAGAGCCGGCAGTAGCAAGGACAGCATCTCACAATACCTCGAATGCTGCCAAACGTGTTTCGAGTAATAACTCTTCATCAGTGGCTCTACAGAAATACAAAGGCAGCGGTCAGATACTCAACGTATTTATTTAAAAGTCCCGCCCTATGTGGGCGCTAGGCATCCTGGATAATATAGTCCAAAAAATGGCTGCCAGGGCTCAGAGTCAAATATAAACCCCAGTGGGTGCCGCTTGCCAGTAAAACATCTCTCCAAGTGGAAAAATTATTGTACATATCCCCCAAGTGGGATGAGGTAAGTAGAGATAGCCGTCCTGCTACCAATATCACCCCGGTTGTCAGGCCTCCTTCCGTCCGACTGGTGCGCGAGTTTGCACACACCCAGGATCCGCCTTTTTTGGCAGCGGGACATCTCCGCGGCCGGACCAGCCGCAAAACAGGAAAAAATGAGGGGTGCCTCGGTGAAGACATCACACCGGGAGGAGTACACGCACACCACAGCCGGCAGTAGCAAGGACAGCATCTCACAATATCTCGAATGCTGCCAAACGCGTTTCGAGTAATAACTCTTCATCAGTGGCTCTACAGAAATACAAAGGCAGCGGTCAGATACTCAACGTATTTATTTAAAAGTCCCGCCCTATGTGGGTGCTAGGCATCCTGGATAATATAGTCCAAAAAATGGCTGCCAGGGCTCAGAGTCAAATATAAACCCCAGTGGGTGCCGCTTGCCAGTAAAACATCTCTCCAAGTGGAAAAATTATTGTACATATCCCCCAAGTGGGATGAGGTAAGTAGAGATAGCCGCCCTGCTACCAATATCACCCCGGTTGTCAGGCCTCCTTCCGTCCGACTGGTGCGCGAGTTTGCACACACCCAGGATCCGCCTTTTTTGGCAGCGGGACATCTCCGCGGCCGGACCAGCCGCAAAACAGGAAAAAATGAGGGGTGCCTCGGTGAAGACATCACACCGGGAGGAGTACACGCACACCACAGCCGGCAGTAGCAAGGACAGCATCTCACAATACCTCGAATGCTGCCAAACGCGTTTCGAGTAATAACTCTTCATCAGTGGCTCTACAGAAATACAAAGGCAGCGGTCAGATACTCAACGTATTTATTTAAAAGTCCCGCCCTATGTGGGCGCTAGGCATCCTGGATCAGCCCTTTTCAAAGATCGTCGTACCAGTCTTTTTGGATATTTTCTCTCTTGCAGTTGTTTAGCTAGGGATTTAGCGTGGGCCTCGTAGGTTTCCTTGGTGGAGCAATTCCTCCTCAAGCTGAGGAATTGCCCGTATGACAAGTTGTCACGTAGTGATTTCGGGTGGTAGGAATCATATCGCAACAGAGAGTTCCTCGCCATTGGCTTTCTATATAGTTCACTCGAAAGGCCAGTTGGTGTTGAGAGAATCAATAGGTCCAGAAAAAGCAGTTTGTCTTTGTTGTATTCAACTGTAAACTTAAGATATTGGTTTTTTGAATTCAGCCAAGACTGGAAAGTAGTAATGGTGTATGGATCACCTCGTCAAACGACAAAAATATCGTCGATATAGCGTTTCCACAGCCTAATCAATTGGTTGAAAGGATTGGAATCATTAAAGATATGTTCTTGTTCGAATAAATGAACATATAGATTCACCAGACTCGGCGCGAAAACGCTGCCCATACTGGTACTAGATATTTGCAAGTAGACTGTGTCCTCAAACCTGAAGAAATTTTCTTTCAAGGCAATCCTCGCACAGTCCATAATGAAATGGACGGGCGAGATAGTATCCAGATCCCTTTCCTCTAAGAGCGATCTAATAGCATCCAATGTCTCATCCTGGGGGATACAAGTGTATAAGGATTCGACATCGAACGAGACTAAAAAGTCCAAATTTTTGTCGAAATCCACCTCAGGTAGTAGCCTCAAGACATCTTTCGTGTCTTGTAAGTACGTAGGCATCTCTTTGACCATCGGTCTTAAAAAATGGTCAACAAAAGTAGAAAGAGGTTCCAGAAGAGAACTTAAACCGGAAATGATCGGACGGCCCGGTGGAGGTCTTTGAGGTTTGTGCACTTTCGGGAGCATGTAAAAATACGGCATCACTGGATGCGCAGTCACCAAAAATGCCGCCTCTTGTGTGGTAATCCAATTTTCATTAGTCGCTTCTTCTACAAGGATAGTGATCTTTTGTTTCAACCTATCAGTGGGATCTCTATTGAGCAGTTGGTAAAATCTCTTATCTTCTAGCTGTCGGAGGCACTCAGCGCGATAGGTACTCGTATCTAAGATAACAATTGCCCCTCCTTTATCTGCCGGTTTGATGGTTATATTGTCATCCTCAGTGAGTGTCCTCAATGCCAGCTGCTCTTTCCTTGGTAGATTTTGGAACTGCCTGCGTTCTCTCGCACATAGTGTGGTCACTTCTTCTGTAACTGCCTTCTCGAAGGTTAGGACTTGTGCTGGAACAGTGTAGATGGGTGGATTAAATCTCGAGCATTTCTTAAGGCCCGTATTGTATTGCCCTTCATCCTGGTCAAAGTGCTCATCGACCTTGTCTCTTCCGAAAAAACTGGGCCAATTCGCATTGGATCTGAAAAGGGTCTCCTTTAAAAGTCGGAACGAAACCAAGGCCTCGATTGAGTACAGCCTGCTCTTCTGATGTCAGGATCCGATTGCTGAGATTTACCACTAGGTCGTGTCCGTGCTGGTCCCCGGTTGTTGTTGAACTTTCTTGTTGCTCCGCAGACTCCTCGGGGAAAGTGGAGGGCTCCAATGTACCTGAGCCGACTGATTCCGTCTTCTCCCTCTGGAGCGGCCATGACCAAACCCTAAAAAAGGCTGGTTGTTGACAAATTGTGGATGATGTTGGAAGTGTGGTTGAAAAGGCCCCATCTGCGGTGGAAAGTGTGGATTCGGATAACACCAAGGAGTGGGCGGCCACCATTGAGGATGTTGTTGCATTGGTGTTTTGTTTCTCCAATTGGATCGATTGTTGCGTCCTCGTCCTCTTTGAACGCCTGGTGTGGAGGAATCTGAGTCAGTAGACCAGTCATCACTCCCTGAGGACGAGTAGTTCGACCCATATCTCCGTCCTTTGCGATTAAACTCTGGCAGAGTGTATTTCTCACTCGTATATGGATACATTTTCTCAAGTGAGAACCGTGCTAGGTCCTTTTTGAATTTTTCGATCTTATTGTGAAGAATAGAGTCTTTGAATTCTTTGTTTGTTTTGTTAGATTCCTCTATGTTCTTCTTGAACAGGGTTGTCGTGATGGTAGCTTTAATCTGGGACTCAAGGATTTGTATTTCTACCAAAATAGAATCAGCTACGCGCTTGGCTGTGCTAATGATTAGTATAAGCCAATCGCGCGTGCATCGCCATGCGATTTATGACCAATCTTTCAAAAATACTTTATCCTGGAGAAATAATCTGGGTGCATTGGTGACAATTAGTCCCATAGGGGCACAATTGCCATGAAGATATTCAGTCATTATCGCACCGTGAATCGCTGTTCGTGAATGTGATTTTTTCAAACCTAGAAGTTTTGCCCAATCATCGCCATTGTTTGCCCCTGAGTTGGATGTGGAATCAAGGATACTAGGTGTAGTTAGTATAAACTGTAATATGGAATCATCAAAGGTTAAGCCTGTGAACTCTGCCATGGTTAAAACACTTATACCATCCAACAAAGAACCTGTCTGGTAAATTAAACCTGAGAACCGTATAGAAACAATCAGACACGTGTGTATAAACAGACACGTATGTTTAAAAAGACCCGCAGCCGTGGCTGCACTAGAACAACAATAACAAACGGAGGAGTGGAGGGTCTAAGGGAAGTTTTTAAGACCACATCATGGACATATTCCCCAACCTGAATATGACAAACACCAAAGTGTCCATGGGTCTAAGCGAGCCTAGAAATCACTCGCAGCGCAACTGGCACTAGCAAAGAAAAAAAGAAGAGAAAAGAAACTAAAAGAAACCCTCTGGTGTAGGCCATGGAAAATCCTTTTAAAAGGACGGAATCCCATCACTCACCATGGTGACATGCTTCATCATCTGGGATCTCCTCTTGTCTGCATCCTAGTGCAGACAAGGGCGACAACTCCCTCACAACGAAGGAGGAGCTCGCGGATGTTTTCAAATCAGAGTATCTCTAGGATCAGCTTACAATCCACCAGATGTGAAGACCAAAAGAGTTGTGTAAAGAGTGATGGGCGCAGAGCTAATGTGTAGGGAGTGTAGTGCGAGCTAAAATGGTTAACAATAGAGAACACCTTTTATTCATTATCTATTGATCACCAGATTAAAATCAGTGCAAGAGGCAGTTTGAAATAATAACTACCAGAGTTTGAATCAAGGTCAACATGTTTCAGCCATTATGATTAAAAGTGATCTTGGCTTTCTTCAGGACCTAAGACAGATATTGCTACTGCGTAAATAAAGTGAAAATTGAACATCAAGATAGGTAAGGTAAGGTACATTTTTATTATGCTTGATTAATTAAAACCATTGCATACATGAATACATTTTGAATAAAATATCTAGCTCTTATGCAATAAAAAACGCTATTAAAAGGACCTAACATTTTTACAGTAATAAATAGTAAGAGTAAAAAATCTTAAAAGGAGGACTCAAGTTGTTAAAAGCTTCTGCTCCATCCTCTTTTAAATCTATTGATGTTATTCCAAACAGTTAGTTCTTAGCCAATACGGGCACGTTTTTCAGTCTTTTTGCGGTTATGTCAAGAAATGTAGTTAGCCGGCAGTTTAGCTGTGTTATCTCTGGATTAAAACACATCATTACCGCTTGTCGGCAGGACCTAACTCCATGCTGTCTGAACATTGGTTTTAGCAAGGTTATCCTTATATCTCTTAGGCTGTTACAGATACATATAATGTGGATAACGTCCTCGATTCCACAGCCACATAAACGGCAGGGCTGGTCTCCTCTACTTTTCTCCCAAGGAGGTAAGAATTGATTGAAGGGCCCAACCCCCAACCGGAGTTTTAGGAATTTTTCCTTTGTGGTGATTTTTATTCCCGTTGTCAAGTAGGATTGGGGTTTAAGTGCTTTGTATGTGTTCAATACTACCCAGCCGTGAGCTCGTTTGGTTAGTTAGTTTTTGTCCTCTATGACAGATATTAATCGAGTAACCTTTGTTACAGCTTGTTTAAAAGCAAAGTGATTCGTTGAGATGTTCCACAAGTCTGTTAGGCCTAAAAGTTTGGTGGATTCCTGCAGATATTCTCTTGCTGGAGATTTTTCGAGGAGAGACAGTTCTTTCCAGAGTTGGTTGTTCAGAGAGCCTTCTTCATCGCTTTTAATTTTATGCCAGCATTTCACATATGCTCCCCTTCTTTCCATTGACTGTTTTTGAAGCCCAAATTCCAACCGTATTTGGGCTGGGGAAACATTTCTAGGAAGTTGGAAGATCGCTCGGTAAGAATTGGATATTATGTTGTCGAGAGTAGTTGCGTCTTTTCCTTTCATCGATTCGCTCCCGTAGGTTATTGTGGGCTGAAGCTTAGCTCGCAAGACCCTTAACAAGGGGTCAAGCGTCAGGTCCGGTAGCAACTTCTTCAGTGGTTTTAAGGCTAGGTAAGTCATTACCCCCTTTCTCCGTAGAGATTCCATTTGTGGTTTGAATGAGTTGTTCTGGTCTAGTGTTATCCCCAGGTATTTGTAGCTTGTTACTCGGTCTAAGCGTTGACCGTCCAGGAACCAATTGAGGTGCTTCTTCTTGTGGTAGTTTATGACCATAGTTTTTGTTTTATTGAAGTTTATTTTTATTGCGTTTTGTATTGAAAAACTGTGAGTCGCGTTCAAGAGATGCTGAAGTCCAATAGGGGTCCGACTTATTAAAACTAGGTCCTCGGCATATAACAGGTTTGACAGTGTCATGTTTCCAAGTTTTGGTGCGTGGACTGTACATCTGTTCAGCTCCCCCGGGAGATCCGCTAAAAAAAGGTTAAAAAGCAATGGGGCTAGGACGCACCCTTGTTTTAGCCCTTTTGAGGTAGGTATTTTTTTTTGATATATGAGAACCAGCGCCTAGCTTTATCCTGACCCATGTGTTAGTGTGCAGGTTCCTGAGTTGATCTAGGAGAGGGGGCGGTATCCACCAGCCGTCCAATTTTTGCCATACTTTTGTTCGGTCGACATGGTCAAACGCAGCTGTGAAGTCTATGAAGCAGAGAAACAGGGGGTATTTTCCCTGCTTAGCTGCATCCATGAGCAAGGTCAGTGCCATAATGTTAGTTGTTGTGCCTTGTCCCTTCCGGAACCCTGTTTGCGTTGGTGGAATTATATGGTTCTCTGAAGCCCAAGTGGCTAGGTCGTTTAGGATGAGCCCCGCGTAATATTTAGCCTCGATATCTACGAGGGCTATCAGCCGGTAGTTTTTTGGTATGGACCTTGCAACTTGTTTATAAATTGGGCTTATAATTGAGCCTCTCCATGACTCAGGAATTGTGGAGGTTCTGGCTGCATGCTTAAAAACCGGTGCTAATGCGTTGCTCCAGAAATCCGGGTCGTTTTTGAATAGCATTGGCGGAATGCCGTTGGGGCCAGGTGCTCCCGCCTGTCTGCCCCTTGCTATTTGTTTCTTTATTTGTAGTACTACATAGCTATTAAAATCGTCCCCTCTTCCGAGTGTGTGGTTTTGTTCAGCAATTGGTTCCTTCTCCCGTCGCTGTTGGGTTGACTCTATGCTATCCCTTTCCTCCGTTAGGGCTGAATTTGGATATGCCGCTTCCTTTGCTCGCCTGCTGGAACTTTCGTTACCCAGGTGAACGGAAGGTATTGCCTTTAGCTCTGATTCGTTAAAGTGGTTAAAAAGAAAGTCTACCCAGGCTGCTTCTGTGATGTGGGAGTTGATGCCAACATGGTTTGGGCGTTGTGATTTGTTAATAGTTTGCCAAAACTTGGCGCTATTTTTCTGTTTTGCGTCATGAAGGAGTTTGGCCCAAAATTTGTTGTTCTTGGTTCTTTTGCTAGCCCATCTTCTTCGCTTGAAAAGAGCCTTTGCTACGTGAAGGGAATGCTGCAGACTCTCATTTCCAGGTGAGATCCGGAGTTGCCTTAATGTGTGATTTATCGTTTTTTCCAGTGTCTTGGAAACCGGGCTCCTTGCATTCATCACTGGCTGGACTATTCTGTTCCTTTGTTCCAGACCAGTTTTGGTTTTGATTTTCTCGCCGAGAGATATGACAAAAGTCTCCCAGCTTTTCAGCGGCTGAGTTATATTGTCCTGAGCTTGGTTGAGTAGGTCTTTAGCTGTAGTTGATACTGCTTCAATATTTGTTGAGTTGCACCTTATTCATTTGAGGTTTGTTGTTCCTACCGTGACTATGGTTTTATTGACCTCCAGAAGTAATGTCGAGTTCGCTTGCAATATCATTTCTTGCGGCATGTGGTCACTAAGTTTGTTGTTGCCTATTTGGAAAGAGGTTATTTTATTAAACAAGGTTAAAGTCACAAATGTGAAATCTAAGTGAGAGGATATTTTGACTGAGTGGTATGTGGGTGCTGGCGGGTTGTCCCCTTGAGACGACCATTGACTGCTCTCAAATTTAGGTGCTCTAGTTCTGAAAGAAGATAATTCGAGCACCTTGCTGTTTTGACTTTTTTTGAGCGGCTTTGAGTCGGAATCCCCCATGCACTAGTAAGATCTTGTGTAGAGTCGTCGTCTTGGTCGGGCCCTAGGAGGTGCATATTAAAATCTCCTGCCAAGATGATGTTGTCCGTGTCCTCTTCTTCCATTACTCTAACTAGCTCTTTGATCAGCTCCTTGGCTGCCTTTAGTTTGTGTTTGGGATGTATGTAGTCGTTTATTATTATTACTTTCTGAACGGTCTGATTTAGAATCAGTTTAACTTTTGAGGCCTGGATGCAGCTTGGAGGGGCAATGTGAATCTTTAAAGGAAGAATTTCACCAATTTGTGTTATGCAGGATAGAAATAGTAGGCCCCCCGATCGGCGGCCGAAGACGGATCCCTTGGTAGCCGGGATAAAACTGGAGATGTAGCCTTGTAGTTCAAAGGGTTTGTCCTCCCAGGTCTCCTGGAGTAGTATCATGTCGAAGGTTTTTAGGTAGTTTAAGACTTCATGGTCGCTTGATTTGGAGCTTAAGCCATTGATGTTCCAGATACATATTTTTATGTCGTTGCGACTCGGTAGAGGGTTTAATGAACTAGGTATCCGATGTCAATTTAGTTGTGCTGGTAGTATTGTGCGTTGTATACTCTGCCAGTTGTTCATTAGTGTTGGTTCAGTCGAAAGGGATTGGCCATATGTTGGGGAGCGACCCCTTGCTCCCCTTAGCACAGAGGTGGACTTTCTATTTTGACTGCTTGTTTCGCAGGTTAAAAATGGTACTGGGTATAGTGGTTTTGGCACTGTTTTCAAAGTGATTCCCCAGCTTTGGAATCTATTTCTTTCTTGAATGATTCTGTTTGCTATCTCCGGTGTTTTCTATCTGGTTTTGGACACTTCGGAGCATGGCAGGCTGTTGTTTGGCAAGAACTCTATGGAGAGTAGGTCAGTGGTGTTGATGTTAGCTAATTTTGGGATGGCTTGCAGAAGTCATAGCACGTTCCCTCTGTTTAGGATGTCTGCTCGACCTCGCGACTTATAATGGGGGGAAAATATGATGGTATCTGTTCCCTCATCCTTCATGGGTTCCTGGGTCGAAGGCTGGAAGCCATCACTGGTCGTGGCTGTGTTCGAATAAGGCCTAAAGATGGTAGAGTCATTTGCTTTACTGTCAGTACTGTTTTGAGAAGTTGGCAGTGGGTCTTGTGCTGTCCTCATTATGTCTTGCGTGTCCATGCTGTGCACGAGTATTTTCCTTGGTGGTTGATGTGGCGCTTTATGAGTGTCCTGCAGACCGCTGTCTGGCGGCAATATTTCCGATTGATCATCTACCGTAGGTGCACTGCATGTTTGAGGGGACTTGGCTTTCGCGTATGTCTGGTGCACAAGCTCCTCGGTATCGCTGTGAAATTTTGTGCTTATTGATAATTGACTAACAGGCCGTCTTTTTGATGTTACGTGAGGCACAGCCTCAATTTGATTGATTTTAGATGGGGGGTGCGGATCCCCTGATGGTGTTTGTTGCCGTTTTATATTAATTGATGAGTCCATTGTGTCTTCTTCCAGTGAAGGAGCTGGGGAGTGTAGAGTATTTGTAATGCTAGCATTCATAACCGGTAGCCGTGACTGTAGCTTGTTAGCCGGGTGTTGGGTCTGAAAGGATATTTTCTTCTTCCTCCCCTTCCTTTTTTTCCTGCGACAGTGATTCAGTGCTGTGTTTTTATCAGATGAATCAGGTAATATCACTTTGCTGGGTGAATCCTCATTGGAGTTTTGCAGGGACCCGCTCCTTCCTATGTTGTAAATCTTGTTTGTTGTTATCATCTCAGTGGGTTGGGTTTCTGATTTTATTTACCCTTTTGTTTGTGGTTCCCGGCTTGCTACGTTCTGAGTATCAGTTATTGTTTGCATAGTGAGTAGTAAGTCACCTAGTAGTGATGGTAACATAGATAATTTGTCCACTATTGGAGCGCAGGTACATTCTTGCTGTAATAGCTTGTCATTAAATGCTGCTTCTTGCCCTCTCTTTATTAACCCCTTCGATGCTCATGACGAGCTCAGCTCGTCATGCTGCGCGGTTGGCGTGTGCGCATGACGAGCTCAGCTCGTCACGACCACACCCGCGATCGGAATGTCCAGCACCTTGGCGGAATTCCGATCGCGGTGAAGCGGTTAATGCGTTTAAGTCTGCTAACTTCCTGTCGATCCCTGAAGTAAAGTCTGCTAAAGTTTGGAGCACTGTGAGCTGTAGATCCATTTTGTGGGATTGGTATTGCAATGCCGCAGTTGAATATTGCATCGTGCTTAATATTGTTGCCCAAATTGAGTCTTTAGTCGTTTGGTTCTTGTCACAGTTCTCTGTGTTCACACTGTTTATTGGGATTTTAGGGCCATGGCTGTACGAGGCGACTAATTCCACTCACTCTTGAGAGGCTAGAAAGGACATGTCGCTATTGGAGTTTTGGTGGTCATCTTGGGAGGTCACCTGGCTATGCTCTGGCGGTGTGCATTCTGCTGTTTTCAAGGCGGCTATCAGTGTTACTTCTTCTTGTTGAGTAAGTGGCAAGTGTTGAAGGGAAGAGCTGATTGCTTGCAAGTTACATTCCCTTAATTTTTGCTCTTCTCACTGTACTGTATTGCTTCGGGTTGCCTGATGGAGGCTTGAGTCTGGCGTGGTAGTTAAACCCAGTTGTTTTGGTATGCTTTGAGTAGTGCTGGCAAGATGAGGTTCTTCTATCTGTGAGAAGAACTGTTTGTGCTTAAAGGTTGGTCCAGTTTTTGGCCCCCCATGCTGGTGTGGTTTCGGCGTGACTGCCTCAAGTTCGCATCTTGCGGTGAGCACGGGGGTTGAAAGAGTTGATCGATTTTTTGTGCGGTGAGCAGGGTGGTCCCTGAGCCATCCTCTTGTTCCTGTTGTTCTTGTAGTCGGTCATTATCAATGACATTATCAGCGACCCCTAAATGCAGTTTATTGTTGGGGCTCTCGAGGTCCGCTGTTGTGTTAGATCCTCTAGTCATTTCAGGTTCATCTATTACTTCTTGGTCTTGATATTTGTTTAGCTTGTTGATGTTCGAATTGCTGTTAATTATTCCATTTGTTTTAAGTTGCAGAGATTCCTTTGTGTGTATTAATGCAACGTTTTCATTTGTCTGAGGTTTTATTCCGAGTTGAGAGGTTAGGTCAAAACTTCTTGGTAGCAAAGGAGTCTGTAGCCCTTTAATTTCGCCGGTTTTGGAAAATATTACAGTGTCTGGGTCTTTCAAAAAAGCAAATTTTGTATATATCTTGGGTTGAAAGAAGCATGGGTTCTTCCTTTTGGGAGACTCCTCTATTGCTATTAAATCTTGTGCGACCAAGCCTGGCCTTGTGTTGACCACACATTTTGGCTCTGTTTCCTTAGGTGATGTCTTACCCTGGTTTGGAGATGCTTTATGAAAGGTATTATGAGAGCTGCTTTGGGATAAGCGGTTTGTAGGGAGGTTTTTGGGAAGGTTGGAGGCCGTAGTAGCTATCAGCGTATCATTCTTTTCCTCGAGTTTCCCACATTTTGTTTTTTGAGTATTTAAATCAAAGCCAAAAGGGCCGTCATCCTTTCTCCCACTTTCAGTCTCTTTTTTCCTTTTTGTTGCTTTTGGCCTTGGGATAATTGAAGTCTTTCTTTCTCTGCCGGACCTCATGATCACTTGTTTTCCTTATAATTCACGGTAACGGCGACGGTGACAGTAGTACAGGATGTAAGGAGCCAGCAGATCGCAGGACACAGGACGCAGGTCGCAGGTCGCAAGGCAGTGGCAGCGGCGTAATTGCCGTGTGTTTACTCCTTGGCCGCGATGGTAACGATGGTAACGTTTACTGACTGCTCTACCTGCTCTACCTTCTCTGCGTACAGGCTCAATAGGGCGTACCACGTGTACTTGGGGGAGACAACTTATACTTGTAGCTGTTAGAACCGGCCCCCAATAAGCAACAGAGGTGAGGCAGAGGACATGAACTTAAAGTTATCAAAGTTCAAAATCCAGACCGTGACCAAGAACTCCCAGCTAGGGCCCAGCGAAGTCCCGATGAACAAGCCGGTGAACCAGCCGGTGAACCAGCGGGGGGCCGGCAGGGGGGGCAGCCTGCAGGCAGGATGAGGCTGGCCACTAAGTCTCTCTCAGCAACAAGCCCCCAGATGTCAGCCAACAAGTCCCACAGTTCCACAGGTACCACAATCCCCACGCCGCAAGTTACAGGAAAGCACACCAGGCGCGAACCCTCCCCCCGCAGCTCTCACCTCCGCGGCTCCCCAAAATTAACCTTCATCACCAGCACACGGCGGGCTGCAGTGGTCCGGTATCGGTGTACCAATGTGATCCGGACCGGAGCGGACCGGAGCTGGACCGGAGCTGGGCCAGAGCAGGCAAAAGCAGAAGTACCAGGCACCAGGTAGGGAGGCGGCGGGGGCGGCGGGTCTTAAGGCCTTAGGCCTTAGGTCTTAGGTGGCGGATCTTCGGTGGAACAAGCAGGACTCTGGCAGCGCAGCACACCGGGATACGGAGCAGTCCGGCAATCCAACAGTCCTGCGACGGAACAAGCGGCACACGCACGGAGCCGGAGCAGCCAGCAAACAGTCAAACAGTAAAGCCGCGGACCGCGGCGGTGGCAGGCACTCCAGGCAGCAGGCAAACACTCCGGGATAATGAGCAGTCCAGCCGCGGAGCAAAACAGCAGGCTGCAGGCAGTCAAGCCGCGGACCGCGAGCAGCAGCGGCAGCGGCGGTGGCGGGAGCAACAGCGGTAGCGGCTGCAATGTATAGGTTGGACCATTTACAACCTGCCAACTTGTCGTGAGTTCTCTGTGACTTTTGGTGTAATGATGACACCTAAACACAAAAAATAAAAATAAACAGACAACAACAAGAGGGTAAGAGTACAATGCCAGTCGCTCAATGGGGATCAATGCGATCCTATGTTCCCATTTATCACGGTACCACTACTCATGAAAATATAAAGTATCTCATGCTTACCTATAGTGCACAAGAGAACAGCCTCGCCTCCCCTGGTAACAAACTCAGGAAATGAGGCCCCGCTCTAAACCAAATTAGAGAGCAGAAGAACAGAAAAAGAAAAAGTAAAAAAATAAATAATATTACAGGCGGAGAACAAGCAGCAATGTCACTGTTGTCTAAGCTACCTGTATAGTTAGAAAGGCTTAAAAACCAGACATGGATACTTAGTTGGATATGGTAGTAGCAAGTTAAAGAAAGGGGTTACGTGACAGTGACGTTTTTAACAGATGGATGTACATGATGTTTCAGTAGCATTCATTCTTGTGAGCTACGTAAATGCCACGGCTAGTGCTATTTTGTAAAAGGACTCTGTCTTGCAGAGCCTGTGATATCTATAGCCGTCAAGCACATTCAAAATAGCACATTCAGAATAGCACATGAAAAAAGGGGCAGAAAGCACAAAAAGCAGTAAACTGAATTGAGCGCGTTACTGAATGCACAATCGAGTTTCATGCAGTAAATGCAGTGAATCATTTTTATATGTCCCGCCTTATCGTGGGGTTAATGCTGCATGTGGCACGCGATCAACAACTATCAAAGCGCATTCGCAAAAAAACATTCTGCATCAATGAGGAATGTTAAAAATGGTGCAGAAACATAGTGCGTAAATGGTACTGCTAAGAGCGCACCCCGGCTATCGCCGCATCACAGGATGTTACTTGTTAAAAAATAGACCGGAAGAGGGTCATGTGGTGTCCCATCGAGCAGTTTCATATTATTAGCCGGTTACCAAAACCAATGCTCGAGTTGGCAAAATAAATCAAAGCTTAACCAAAACAAGGCAGTAAACTAACAGCGCGCATTCGCTCAGAGTGCCTACCTGTCCGTCGGTACCTCGGGCTCCGTCTGAGCCGTTGTACGGAGGTAAAGAAAAGACGGCAGTGGCGTTCTATTTGTATACCGAAAACCGGTCAGCTGTAGTTAATTACCCTAAGTGGTCTCACAGTGATGACATCATTGTCTGAGAACTACTCAGAACCCTAGGTGTCATGGGTAATGTAGTTCGTTATCTATGTCTTCACGGAGGCACTCGTCTGCACATTGCCTCTTATTGCAGTGCTAATCGCAAAATGAGAGAGGACTTCTAATTAGCTTTAAGGACTTTTTGTAGATATTATCCACCCAACCAGGGAAAATGCAGTGAGCGAGCGTTCCGTTATTCCATGATAATTGTAAAAAACTACAAAACACCCCCAAGAATCATGAGTAATGTAGTTGTATGTTCTGAAAACCAACCGCATACATCTGCAGCCAAGCACTCATATATTTATTGAATGTAGCCTCCAAGTTTGGAAGACCAAATGCGGCCCCGAATATTGTCAGAAATACATGTGTTGTGTTTTATCTATCTTCTTATGTAAAGATGCAAATACTCGTAGGCACAAGAGTGTATCAGCTCACATCCACTCCTATGTTCATTGTGACAAAACGGCTAATGAGAGGCCACCCTGATGTAGATGCCTTGTGTAAGCTGGAGACAGGATGTCTTAAAAATTCAATGAAAATGAATCTAAAAAGGTACACATTCTTCAGCGTGCTGTCCCACAACAAATACAAGATTTCGTGGAACAGGCGGAAATGCTAAAAATGAATGCAGACATGCCCCTGTGGGTATTGACGAGGCATATAAATTGATTAGAATTTGAAAATGAGAAACAAAATCAAAAACAAATATAGGTGAGCAACAAGACCAGCTAGAGTATGGTCCAAGGAATGTCGTCATTAAGACCGGTTTTATCACTATGGAGTTTAAAAACCCATCTTTGCTCTTTGTATAAGAGGTATTTGAACACATCTGTGACGTGTGACGGAATATGAGGTTGTTCCAGTACAGTCCATTTAAGTTCATCCGCATTGTGTTTAGCTTCTAAGAAGTGTTGTGTCAATCGTGTTGCTTGTTTCTTACACCTTATCGTACTCTTGTGCTCCATGATCCTCAATTTCACCTTGCGTGTTGTCATACCGACATATCGTCTGTGGCATTGACATGTAATCAGGTAAATCAGCCTGTCACTATTACAATTAGTATGTTTGTGTAACACCCAAGGTTTTGTAGTACCTATATCGATGGTGGTTGTGTGTTCAGTCTGTGGGCAGACAGCGCAGGATCCGCATGGGAAATGTCCTTGGACAGCTGGTAAATTCCAGAGGGTCTCTTGGGTCTTGGCAGTTCTCTCTTTAGGTCTGGTATGTACCAGATTGTCTCGTAGGTTGGAACTACGTTTGAACGAGAACAAAGGTGGAGGGAGTTGCTCATTCCCGATGAAGTATGCGCCAATTCTTTCTTACGCATTTTTGAATCTCGTTAGACAAGGTATTGAATGTGTTCACAAACGCGAGTCTTGCCATGGGAGGTTTAGGTGTAGGTGGATCTAACAGGGCTTCTCGGTTGTTATTTGCAGCCCTTTTCAAAGATCGTCGTACCAGTCTTTTTGGATATTTTCTCTCTTGCAGTTGTTTAGCTAGGGATTTAGCGTGGGCCTCGTAGGTTTCCTAGGTGGAGCAATTCCTCCTCAACCTGAGGAATTGCCCGTATGGCAAGTTGTCACATAGTGATTTCGGGTGGTAGGAATCATATAGCAACAGAGAGTTCCTCGCCATTGGCTTTCTATATAGTTCACTCGAAAGGCCAGTTGGTATTGAGAGAATCAATAATTCCAGAAAAGGCAGTTTGTCTTTGTTGTATTCAACTGTAAACTTAAGATATTGGTTTCTTGAATTCAGCCAAGACTGGAAAGTAGTAATGGTGTATGGATCACCTCGCCAAACGACAAAAATATAGTCGATATAGCGTTTCCACAGCCTAATCGATTGGTTGAAAGGATTTGAATCATTAAAAATATGTTCTTGTTCGAATAAATAAACATATAGATTCACCAGACTCGGCGCGAAAACGCTGCCCATACTGGTACCAGATATTTGCAAGTAGACTGTGTCCTCAAACCTGAAGAAATTTTCTTTCATGGCAATCCTCACACAGTCCATAATGAAATGGACGGGCGAGATAGTATCCAGATCCCTTTCCTCTAAGAGCGATCTAATAGCATCCAATGTCTCATCCTGGGGGATACAAGTGTATAAGGATTCGACATCGAACGAGACTAAAAAGTCCAAATTTTTGTCGAAATCCACCTCAGGTAGTAGCCTCAAGACATCTTTCGTGTCTTGTAAGTACGTAGGCATCTCTTTGACCATCGGTCTTAAAAAATGGTCAACAAAAGTAGAAAGAGGTTCCAGAAGAGAACCCAAACCGGAAATGATCGGACGGCCCGGTGGAGGTCTTTGAAGTTTGTGCACTTTCGGGAGCATGTAAAAATACGGCATCACTGGATGCGCAGTCACCAAAAATGCCGCCTCTTGTGTGGTAATCCAATTTTCATTAGTTGCTTCTTCTACAAGGATAGTGATCTCTTGTTTCAACCTATCAGTGGGATCTCTATTGAGCGGTTGGTAAAATCTCTTATCTTCTCTTATCTCTTATCTTCTAGCTGTCGGAGACCCTTTTCAGATCCAATGCGAATTGGCCCAATTTTTTCGAAAGATACGGCTATATTTCTTCTTCAAAGACAAGGTCGATGAGCACTTTGACCAGGATGAAGGGCAATACAATACGGGCCTTAAGAAACGCTCGGGATTTAATCCACCCATCCACACTGTTCCAGCACAAGTCCTAACCTTCGAGAAGGCAGTTACAGAAGAAGTGACCACAGTATGTGCGAGAGAACGCAGGTAGTTCCAAAATCTACCAAGGAAAGAGCAGCTGGCATTGAGGACACTCACTGAGGATGACAATATAACCATCAAACCGGCAGATAAAGGAGGGGCAATTGTTATCTTAGATACGAGTACCTATCGCGCTGAGTGCCTCCGACAGCTAGAAGATAAGAGATTTTACCAACCGCTCAATAGAGATCCCACTGATAGGTTGAAAAAAAAGATCACTATCCTTGTAGAAGAAGCGACTAATGAAAATTGGATTACCACACAAGAGGCAGCATTTTTGGTGACTGCGCATCCAGTGATGCCGTATTTCTACATGCTCCCGAAAGTGCACAAACCTCAAAGACCTCCACCGGGCCGTCCGATCATTTCCGGTTTAAGTTCTCTTCTGGAACCTCTTTCTACTTTTGTTGACCATTTTTAAGACCGATGGTCAAAGAGATGCCTACGTACTTACAAGACACGAAAGATGTCTTGAGGCTACTACCTGAGGTGGATTTCGACAAAAATTTGGACTTTTAGTCTCGTTCGATGTCGAATCCTTATACACTTGTATCCCCCAGGATGAGACATTGGATGCTATTAGATCGCTCTTAGAGGAAAGGGATCTGGATACTATCTCGCCGTCCATTTCATTATGGACTGTGCGAGGATTGCCATGAAAGAAAATTTCTTCAGGTTTGAGGACACAGTCTACTTGCAAATATCTAGTACCAGTATGGGCAGCGTTTTCGCGCCGAGTCTGGTGAATCTATATGTTCATTTATTCGAACAAGAACATATCTTTAAAGATTCCAATCCTTTCAACCAATCGATTAGGCTGTGGAAACGCTATATCGACGATATTTTTGTCGTTTGGCGAGGTGATCCATACACCATTACTACTTTCCAGTTTTGGCTGAATTCAAGAAACCAATATCTTAAGTTTACAGTTGAATACAACAAAGACAAACTGCTTTTCCTGGACCTACTGATTCTCTCAACACCAACTGGCCTTTCGAGTGAACTATATAGAAAGCCAATGGCGAGGAACTCTCTGTTGCGATATGATTCCTACCACCCGAAATCACTACGTGACAACTTGCCATACGGGCAATTCCTCAGGTTGAGGAGGAATTGCTCCACCAAGGAAACCTACGAGGCCCACGCTAAATCCCTAGCTAAACAACTGCAAGAGAGAAAATATCCAAAAAGACTGGTACGACGATCTTTGAAAAGGGCTGCAAATAACAACCGAGAAGCCCTGTTAGATCCACCTACACCTAAACCTCTCATGGCAAGACTCACGTTTGTGAACACATCGGGAATGAGCAACTCCCTCCACCTTTGTTCTCGTTCAAACATAGTTCCAACCTACGAGACAATCTGGTACATACCAGACCTAAAGAGAGAACGGCCAAGACCCAAGAGACCCTCTGGAATTTACCAGCTGTCCAAGGACATTTCAAATGCGGATCCTGCGCTGTCTGCCCACAGACTGAACACACAACCACCATCGATATAGGTACTACAAAACCTTGGGTGTTACACAAACATACTAATTGTAATAGTGACAGGCTGATTTACCTGATGACATGTCCATGCCACCGATGATATGTCGGTATGACAACACGCAAGGTGAAATTGAGGATCATGGAGCACAAGAGTACGATAAGGTGTAAGAAACAAGCAACACGATTGACACAACACTTCTTAGAAGCTAAACACAATGTGGATGAACTTAAATGGACTGTACTGGAACAACCTCATATTCCGTCACACGTCACAGATGTATTCAATTACCTCTTATACAAAGAGCAAAGATGGGTTTTTAAACTCCATAGTGATAAAACCGGTCTTAATGACGACATTCCTTGGACCATACTCCGGCTGGTTCTTGTTGCTCACCTATATTTGTTTTTGATTTTGTTTCTCATTTTCAAATTCTAATCAATTTATATGCCTCGTCAATACCCACAGGGGCATTTCTGCATTAATTTTTAGCATTTCCGCCTGTTCCACGAAATCTTGTATTTGTTGTGGGACAGCACGCTGAAGAATGTGTACCTTTTTAGTTTCATTTTCATTGAATTTTTAAGACATCCTGTCTCCAGCTTACACAAGGCATCTACATCAGGGTGGCCTCTCATTAGCCGTTTTGTCACAATGAACATAGGAGTAGATGTGAGCTGATACACTCTTGTGCCTACGAGTATTTGCATCTTTACATAAGAAGATCGATAAAACACAACACATGTATTTCTGACAATACTCGGGGCCGCATTTGGTCTTCCAAACTAGGAGGCTATATTCAATAAATATATGAGTGCTTGGTTGCAGATGTATGCGGTTGGTTTTCAGAACATACAACTACATTACCCATGATTCTTGGGGGTGTTTTGTAGTTTTTTACAATTATCATGAAATAACGGAACGCTCGCTCACTGCATTTTCCCTGGTTGGGTGGATAATATCTACAAAAAGTCCTTAAAGCTAATTAGAAGTCCCCTCATTTTGCGATTAGCACTGCAATAAGAGGCAATGTGCAGACGAGTGCCTCCGTGAAGACATAGATAACGAACTACATTACCCACGACACCTAGGGCTCTGAGTAGTTCTCAGACAATGATGTCATCACTGTGAGACCACTTAGGGTAATTAACTACAGCTGACCGGTTTTCGGTATACAAATAGAACGCCACTGCGGTCTTTTCTTTACCTCCGTACAACGGCTCAGACGGAGCCCGAGGTACCGACGGACAGGTAGGCACTCTGAGCGAATGCGCGCTGTTAGTTTACTGCCTTGTTTTGGTTAAGCTTTGATTTATTTTGCCATCTCGAGCATTGGTTTTGGTAACCGGCTAATAATATGAAACTGCTCGATGGGACACCGCATGACCCTCTTCCGGTCTATTTTTTAACAAGTAACGTCCTGTGATGCGGTGATAGCCGGGGTGAGCTCTTAGCAGTACCATTTACTCACTATGTTTCTGCACCATTTTTAACATTCCTCATTGATGCAGAATGTTTTTTTGCGAATGCGCTTTGATAGTTGTTCATCGCGTGCCACATGCAGCATTAACCCCACGATAAGGCGGGACATATAAGAATGATTTACTGCATTTACTGCATGAAACTCGATTGTGCATTCAGTAGCGCGCTCAATTCAGTTTACTGCTTTTTGTGCTTTCTGCCCCTTTTTTCATGTGCTATTCTGAATGTGCTATTTTGAATGTGCTTGACGGCTATAGATATCACAGGCTCTGCAAGACAGAATCCTTTTACAAAATAGCACTAGCCGTGGCATTTACGTAGCTCACAAGAATGAATGCTACTGAAACATCATGTACATCCGTCTGTTAAAAACGTCACTGTCACGTAACCCCTTTCTTTAACTTGCTACTACCATATCCAACTAAGTATCCATGTCTGGTTTTTAAGCCTTTCTAACTATACAGGTAGCTTAGACAGCAGTGACATTGCTGCTTGTTCTCCGCCTGTAATATTATTTAATTTTTTACTTTTTCTTTTTCTGTTCTTCTGCTCTCTCTAATATGGTTTAGAGCGGGGCCTCATTTCCTGAGTTTGTTACCAGGGAGGCGAGGCTGTTCACTTGTGCACTATAGGTAAGCATGAGATACTTTATAGTTTCATGAGTAGTGGTACCGTGATAAATGGGAACATAGGATCGCATAGATCCCCATTGAGCGACTGGCATTGTAATCTTACCCTCTTGTTGTTGTCTGTTTATTTTTCTTTTTGTGTTTAGTTGTCATCATTACACCAAAAGTCACAGAGAGCTCACGACAAGTTGGCAGGTTGTAAATGGTCCAACCTATCTTGATGTTCAATTTTCACTTTATTTCCGCAGTAGCAATATCTGTCTTAGGTCCTGAAGAAAGCCAAGATCACTTTTAATCATAATGGCTGAAACATGTTGACCTTGATTCAAACTCTGGTAGTTATTATTTCAAACTGCCTCTTGCACTGATTTTAATCTGGTGATCAATAGATGATGAATAAAAGGTGTTCTCTATTGTTAACCATTTTAGCTCGCACTACACTCCCTACACATTAGCACTGCGCCCATCACTCTTTACACAAGTCTTTTTGTCTTCACATCTGGTGGATTGTAGCTAATCCTAGAGATACTCTGATTTGAAAACATCCGCGAGCTCCTCCTTCGTTGTGAGGGAGTTGTAGCCCTTGTCTGCACTAGGATGCAGACAAGAGGAGATCCCAGATGATGAAGCATGTCACCACGGTGAGTGATGGGATTCCGTCCTTTTAAAAGGATTTTCCACGGCCTACACCAGAGGGTTTCTTTTCGTTTCTATTCTCTTCTTTTTTTCTTTGCTAGTGCCAGTGGCGCTGCGAGTGATTTCTAGGCTCGCTTAGACCCATGGACACTTTGGTGTAGGTGTAGGGCTTCTTTATTTTCTCGGGTTTCGCTTGACCCCGCAGCTAGAGAGACGCGTTCCGGCTGCACAGCAGCCTTTATCAATCTGATTGGCGCCATATACATGCAGGTATTTATAGCCCTTCCCACTCTTTAGGCATGGATAGACATAGAAGAAAAATTATCCCATTGCGCAATATAGTATTACGAACTTATCACTGAGCATAAACAATATCATATTAACAAATCACTACTGTGGCTAGTGAAACATCAAATCACTAAAAAATATTTTAAAAAACAGTGCAGCAGAATGTTATACATATAACGGCAAAGTGCATAGTCTGCCTACATTGTCATGAGTGATATATATAAATAAATATATATACAGATATTAAAATACATTTTAATCATTGTAAAATATAAAACATTTAAAAAATAGTATAATGTAAAATAAATATTTTTATTAATTATGTTACAATATATATATATATATCCCTCCACACTCTCTCCTGTGTGTGTACCGCTGCCTCCCAAACGAGAGTCACGTCGCCTCTTTGGACCCCACAGGAGCGGGTCCGGTAAATTCCACAAAAATCCTCTCATTCAAGGATGACAACGCCTTGTGTAGCTGGTTAGAATTACTTTATTCGGCCACCATCAAACGCGTTTCGGCTGCCCAGCAGCCTTGCTCACCGATAAAAGAAGCAGTGAGAATGGCCATTTTGGAGATCGTACTTATCCAGTCGCTCGCCATTTTGAGAGGTTCCACGGAAAAGATGTGAAAGGACTTTCATATTTTGTGATTGATGCAGTGGCAAGAGATGTACGGGGTGGAAATAGGGAAAAGAAGCTTCGGAAATTAGAATCCCGTTACATTATTGACGTAAACTCCATGCAACCTGAAGGCCTCAATGTAGAAGAAGACTTATATACGCACTTGTAAATAATCAGTAATGAAGATTTCTGCCCATTAAATCGCGAGAAAATACAAGGTTTTAATTATGTTTTAGATCACGTTAAGGTTCACATAGCAGACAAAGTAGTAGTAGATAAAATTCTCATTATGAACGAAGTGAGTAGGTTCATTGTGGCAGTAAGGATGAATTGTCAAAGTATGTAAATTAATAAGGGTGAAAAAAAGCCCACTAGGGCTTGATTATAAGGATAAGGATAATTGAAGTATGCCCACTTTGGCAGAATTCGTGTGCGTTGTTGATTTTGAATGTTAAAAGATGGTATAAAACAGTGTCTTCAATAATGAAATTTATCATTGAATTTATGACATTAATTGCCATTTTTCCCTTATTTTAAATATGATAATGCTCAAAATATATCATGCCTAATGAAATGTATAATTACGCCAACTGTGGCGATTATTGTTTGATATAACTCACACCAAGAGTGGGAAATGCTGTAAAAAACTACGAGTCTGTTTTCACTGTTTTTCATTTGCAGTTTTGCACGTGACACGCAACAAGCACGCATTATTTGATAAAAATGGGCGTTCTCACTGCTTCTTTTTTCGGTGAGCAAGGCAGCCGAAATGCGTTCGATGGTGGCCGAATAAAGTAATTCTAACCAGCTACACAAGGCGTCGTCATCCTTGAATGAGAGGATTTTTGTGGGATATATATATATACACTGATAACGGGGAGCTTTGAGTTGAAAGACATGTTTAAACAACTGGAAAAAGCTATGCGTATAGAGCAATCAAAGTGGTGGGAGCATAGGTCTCTCTCACGCTACTTGGAGGTGGAGCGCATCCCCCGGGGTCTACGCATTATGCTGGCCCCCAGCTATGAGAATCCTGACCCAAAGATGTTGGCCGAATGGGCAGAATGCAATTTGGACTCTTCGTGTAGGTTAGTAAAAATACTGATCAAATATGCGGAGAGTGACCGTGCTTTCATCCAAATTAAAATCGACGAGTTAAATGCACAAATATCCAAGATGGGAGATTTAGATTTGGAGAAAAAATATCGTGAGGAAATGCATATGCGCCTTGCTAAAGAAGAGGAAATTATAAAGAAACGCAAGGTGTTCAAGTTTCAGAGAGACAAGTTGGATTACCAAAATGGCCAAATTTTCACATTTGCGAAAAAATTTGACTCTGTGAAAAGGGCAAAAACAGCGGTGCACGTGCAATCAATTTCGCTAACTGCAAGCGATGCGGCTCTATCTTCAACCTCTATGTCCGATTTGAGCTCGATACCGGGGAGCGAATCTGATAATGAACTAGCTACCTCCAGCTCACGTTTGGGGTTTACAAAATTTTCACTGGCGCAGGAGGTGGATTGCCTGCGCCAGGATCGCAGACAAACACTCAGACCTCGCGCCCCAGTACAAAAACAACACAACGAGCAAACAGGAAACGCTGCGAACGCAGACAATGCCACAAAATCAAGCAATGGCGGAAGGACCAACTACAACAAAAAAACACAGAGAAGATGGAACCGCAAATGACTGGGCCAAGTAATGAATCTCTCTCAATAATTAATCTGACCGATGTACATCTCACGGCCAATGAAAACAAGATTCTCTCACTTGGCTTATCGTACTGTCCACCAAATAATTTTAACTATGCACAAACTCGCATCGACCTGTACAAGTATACTCTGAAACTTAAGCTGCGCAAGTTCTACATGCTCAACAAAACTAAGCAGCCTGTGACACAAGCTGCTGGTTCTTGTGGGAGTTTGAGTCCATCATTATTGACAGTAAGCGAATATCGTCTAATGTGTGATTTACAGGATCTGCACAGAGAAGGAACACTGGATGAGTCAATAACCTGCACTGACACTCTGCCTAGACTGGATATGCCGGGTCTCACAGGGTTCAAACCGAGGTCCACGTTTAACCCCATCATGCTACACGATAACATTGACATCTATAATGAGTTGGTAACTACCCAACTCAAAAGGTTGAATACATCTACACTCCAGGTGCAACAAAAATGCCGTAAAGAGAATAATTGCTATGGCAGCCTAATGAAGAAACTACAGAGCAATAACAATGTGGTCATACGCCAATCGGACAAGGGGGGCAATATTGTCCTTTGGCCGAGGGCATTGTATATGATCGAGGCGCTTCAACATCTGAATGACCGTCAGTGTTACAGGCGAAGTGACTGGCAAGCGGTCAGATGTGCTTGGAACGAGTACAATACTAAGTTGATATCATGGAAAAGTGCTGGTCTACTGAGTAGCGATGAATTGAGATTCCTGAAAGTTAACCATCCAACTATCCCAGTCTTTTATCTGATTCCTAAAGTGCACAAAGATCTGAACAGACCGACTGGAAGACCCATAATTTCTGCCAAGAATAGCATGATGGAGAACACTTCGAGATACATTGACTTCTTTCTTCAAGACCATGTCAAAAACCTGCCATCATATCTGCAGGACACTGGAGATTTTCTGAGAAAGATCAAATCTGTAACATGGCAGGATGATTTTCTGTTGATAACTCTCGATGTCGCTGCCCTCTACACTAGCATACATCATATGGATGGTGTTAAAGCGGTTGAACATTTTTTACAGAAAAAACCATTCTATATGCTGCAACATAACAAAATGCTGTCTGATATGATCCTGACGTGCTTGAATAACAACTATTTTTAGTTTCAGAGTCAGGTATTTCAGCAAATGAGGGGTGTGGCGATGGGAGCCTGCTTCTCCCCTAGTTACGCTTGTTTGCACATGGGACTGTGGGAGGAGCAGGTCCTTAAAGCTAAATATGAATGTACTTTGAGCAATCACATAGTGGCCTGGTATCGTTATATTGACGATTTATTTCTGATTTGGAAAGGAACAGAATCAGCAGCTAGTATGTTTATCCAAGAAATTAATGTAAATGACCTCAACCTTGAATTTACAGCGAATGTCAGCAAGGTATCCGTCAACTTCTTGGATGTAGAGGTATACATTAAGGACAACTGCTTGGAGACAAGGTTGCATCGCAAGGCCACAGCGGGCAATACGGTTTTGCACGCCACCAGCCACCACCCGGACCATCTGATACGCAGCATCCCTTATGGGGAGATGCTGCGTGTCAGACGTATCTGTAGTGTGGATGCTGATTGCGTGGAGGCTCAAGGTGAAAGTAAACTAAGATTCCTAGCTAGAGGATACACTGCCAAGATGCTTGATACAGCGATTAGGAAAGCCAATGCTATTCCACGCCCTGTGGTATTAGGCTGTAACCCTAGACAGGTTGTATTACCAATGAGCCCCAGTAACACTATTGAGCCTCCTAGATTCATTACAACGTACAGTCGGCAGCATAACAAGTTGCGTATGATTTTCAATAGAAATTGGCCAGTTGTGCAGAATGACCCAGTAATTGGTGGTACCTTACCCAAAGCTCCAGCGTTAACTTTTCGAAGAGCCCGCTCTATGAGCGATATGCTTGTCAAGAGCAGTCCAGAAATAATTTCCAACAGTTCCTGGCTGCAGACCACCAAAGGCTTCATTAAATGTGCTTCATGCAAAGCATGTAAATTGGGGAGAAATCGGACTACATATAAAATCCCGTTTAGCGATGTCCCCGTGGTTATCTCAAAGAAATTGACATGCAAGACCGAATTTGCTGTGTATGTGCTGGAGTGTACGTGTGGCCTGCAATATGTTGGGAGTACCAAGTTGCAGGTTCACAAGCGTATACTCCAGCACATGAGAGCAATCAGTAACAATGATGCAACATATCCAGTTGCTAGGCACTTTAAAGAAACGCATGATAGTTGCCTAGATCACTTGAGTTACTTCGTGGTGGACATGGTGCCTCCTCTGCGTCGGGGGGGTGACCGTGAAGCCTTGTTAAGAAAGCTTGAGACGAGGTATATCCTCGAGCTCGATACGAAGAACCCAAATGGGCTGAACTCAAGTGAGGATTTTTTTACTTGTCTCTGACTGTCATTTCTTCCCCCTACTATGTATTTAGCTTAGTGACAGCTGCTAGTACTATGTTTTAGATATTGACCTGATCCCCGAGTACAATGATCTTTAGCATACGGGAGACACTAGTACTAGCTTTTTAATATTTTACGATTTCTTTATTTTCTTCTTTTTACTTCACTCCTCTTGTTTGATAATGATGTTTAAACGTGACCAAACAGGGCAGATTAGTTATAGTGGCCCAGTAGGGGTCTCCCCCCCCCCTTTTTTTAGTTGACTCAGTACTCATAAGCTGTGATGCCCTATCCCTACAGGCTATTTTAGATTTGAAATGGGTTCCCCTAATTGCCACACAACTCTAATAGGGCCCTTCAGCACCAAGTCATCAGGGAGCTGAGGTCTAGGATACTATTTTAGATATGTATGATGTAATAAATATCTCTTTTGTATATTTTAGAGTGGTACTATAGATCGATTGTATTTGTAAAATGAATGTAGATTTTAATCAGATTTAATGATTTTTTAATTCTTTTCAAATGCATAATGTCTAGGGGGTATGTACTCATGAGGATTATCTTGGTAATAAGGGACGGCATCAGCTCTATGGTTCATCATGGGTATAAAACAGCATAAGGTTGTGTATTTCACATACTTGAATGAGCATTGCACATTTTAATATAGTTCAATCATGTTTTATATATTTGTATTTGGTGGGTTCTTGATGTGATTCATTTTACTATTGAATATTTAGACTTGCTAAAGATGGAACTTTCCATGAAAATTTCTTGCAATAAGATCTATGCATATCTGCATTAAGCCGCATCATCTTTGCACTATTGCTTGTATTTTGCACATTGCTTTAGAGGTAATATGTTGGGCAAAGGCCTCTGCTGCCTGGATTTTAGGATTATAGATATTTTTAAAATATGCACTTTTGCACTTTATACAGCTAATCCGATCTAGCCGTGCCCTTGCCCCACTAGGGGGAGGTATTGTCTAATGTTGCGTACTTTGCACATAAGCTCCTTTGCACTTTTGCAGGTTTTGCACGTCTACTTAAATTCTAAATTCTAAACTGTATATTAATCCCGAGCCACCAGGTATATGATCAATTAATCTTGCGATATGCTCATGCTGTACTGGGTCAGTATGTGTTTTCTATGTCTATTGGCCCTATGGTCACGTGATGCTCATGTTTTGCACTATAAATTTGGTGGCTTCCCCTGACAGCGTCATGTGATCAAGGCCCTTCTTGGGTCGAAACGCGTCATGGCGGTGCGTGGTGCCGATATGGAACTAAATAAATAAATAACCTTTTTGCACGAAGCAATTTTGGGTCCGTGTCCGTTTTTCCTGACGATTTGGATGCTGTTGGACGGAGTTCTTTATATATATATATATATATATATATATATATATATATATATATATATATATATATATCCAGAACAATGAGGTAGCCCCAATGAGAGCAGCCGACAGGTACGTGTGAATCTTGGCTTTATTAGTGGCAGCTTACAGGCGGGTAACAGGGAAACCAATGTCCATCGAGTCTTTTGGTCGCACCAAACACGTTTCAAGAACTGGGTTCTCTTCATCAGTGGCAATCCAATCGCAATCACTCAGCAGTGTTAATGGCATCTATTTTATCAACGGAACCTGCCCCAGTGGGCGGAGTCATTCCCATGGCTTTATGGTCCTGGTAGTGCCATTAGTGAAACTCATGTGAGCCTGTTGAGAGTGCGTAAAAATTTAATAATGCAATTTTTCCATGTGGGTTGGTGAACACTGCCTCACTGTCCACCGCTCATTTGCACTGCTGACACGCCAACACCGCCTCCCGCTGTACACACAAAGTCGCCCTGGCTACGATGCGGGCCCGCTTCACGCGGTGGGCTTGCTCTCGCGGCTGGGCTCCAGCCGCTACGAATCCAGAACAATGAGGTAGCCCCAATGAGAGCAGCCGACAGGTACGTGTGAATCTTGGCTTTATTAGTGGCAGCTTACAGGCGGGTAACAGGGAAACCAATGTCCATCGAGTCTTTTGGTCGCACCAAACGCGTTTCAAGAACTGGGTTCTCTTCATCAGTGGCAATCCAATCGCAATCACTCAGCAGTGTTAATGGCATCTATTTTATCAACGCAACCTGCCGTTATATACACACACACACACACATATATTAAGGCACTCCTCTCAGCCCAGGTGTTTCGAAGACAAAAGCGTGCGATCACGGAAAGGTGCAATAAAATTCCTTTATTGCACACTGCAGTGAGTGCGCGCTTTTGTCTCCGAAACCACTGGGCTGAGAGAAGTGCCTTTATACATACTGATAGCCTTGCAATACTCATCAAATATGCAGATATTGACAGACAGAGAATCTTAGAGGAAATAGAGGCATTACTTGGGGAGTTAAATAAAGAACCGGATCAGGAACAAATAACCAAGTTTCAAGTTGAAATGAAAGAAAGGCTGCGCAAATTGGAGATTTCCATCAAGGAGAGGAAGGCGCAGAAGTTCTTATGTGATAAACAAGACTATGACAGGGGTCAAATCTACACCTTTGCGAAAAAAATTTATACACTTCGCAGGCAAAAGGTAACCATAGCTAACAAACCAACACAAGAAATTCACTCTGAGCAAAGTAGTTTGCAGAGCTCTGAAATTGATACAGACATTGAGGAAGATCAAGGTGTCCAGATAAACAGACCAGTTCCATCAGTCATAGAGGAATTTGGTTTTTTACGAGAGGAGAGACGGTTCAATTTAAGACCAAGGCAACCAATACAGATGTCAAGGCCTCAAAGAGGAAGGGGAAGAGGCAGAGGCACAAGAGGCGGAAAGGTGCCACCCGGAGAAGAAGGGCAGGAGAAGAAAAAGAGAGGAAACAAGGACTAGAGGATGGAAATAAAGCCTCTATCATCAATCTTACTAAGGTTGTCCTTACAGAAAAAGAAAAGAGAACTCTTAGCCTGGGACTATCATTCTGCCCAGAGGCAGACTTGGATTACGTGCAGACAAGAATAGACTTGTTTAAATTTATACGGATGCTAAAATTGAAGAAGCATTTTCTCATGAATCCATCTTTGAGACAGCAAGTGATACCAACGACACAGGTAGTGCAACGGGGAGAGTTAACTGTTGACGATATGAATCTGATGTTAGAAATAAGAGAGCTAGATATTGAGAACACCATGGATGGAGCTGTGGGTGATGCGTCAACATTAGCTCAAGAGCAAGGAATTGATATAAGTGAGGAAGCGACGAAGAGTTTTAGACCTAACTCAAGATTTATTCCAGCGACAGCAAGGGATGTCACAGATGTGTACAGTGATTTAGTCATCAATGAACTTAAAAATTTATGTTCTCACATTAGCAAGAATAAAAACAGAAATAAAAATTCAATGTGCATGCAGCAACAAAAGGCTTATCATGCTTTGATTAAGAAATTGAATGAGAATGATAATTGCATAGTGAGAAATGCAGATAAAGGGGGCAATGTAGTCCTCTGGGACAAACAATTGTATCTGGTTGAGGCAGATAAACAGCTGAATAACAGATTGTGCTATGTTAAAATCAAGGAGAAAGAAATGTTATCATGTTATCAGAATTATAACATTGCATTGAAACAATGGTATGATCAATGTCTCTTGAACCATGACGAATATCTGTTTTTAAAAATTGATAATCCAGTCACACCTGTTTTTTATTTAATCCCAAAAGTTCATAAGAATGCAGAAAATCCCCCAGGGCGCCCAATTATTTCAGCCATAGGGAGTGCGTTTGAACACACTTCTAAATACGTGGATTCATTCTTGGGTAAAATGGTACAGTCACTCCCCTCGTAAATACAAGATTCAGGAGATTTCCTCAGGAGAATTTATGACCTCCCCTGGGAGGAAGATTATTTACTAGTCACTATCGATATGTCCACATTGTACACCAGTATTAGACATACTGACGGACTCAGAGTCATAAAACATTTTTTAGGAGGAAGACCGATAAGATTCTGGGTACACACAGAGATGATTTTGAAGATGGTGGAAGTATGTTTGACGAGTAACTTCTTCCAATTTAATGAAGATCTTTACCATCAGGTATGCGGTACTGCTATGGGCACCTGCTTCCCCCCCAGCTATGCGAATTTGCATATGGGCTGGTGGGAGGAGCAGGTGATCCGGACACAGTACCAAGTGGAATGGGATGAGCATATTATGCACTGGAGTCGTTTTATAGATGATCTATTCTTGGTATGGAAGGGCACAGAGGAGCAAGTGAAGGAGTTCATTAATAAGATCCCAAAAAATGAATTGAATTTAACCTTCACCAGTGATGTGAGTAAATACAGTGTTAACTTTCTTGACCTGACGGTATATATTAAAGAGGGCAAAATCGAAATGAAACTTTACAGAAAACCATCTTCAGCTAATACGTTGCTTCATGCGACAAGTTTCCATCCGATCAATTTAAAGCAGAGTATACCGTTTGGAGAATGTTTAAGAGTCAAAAGAAATTGTAGTGAGGAGGAGGAAACTAAGATAGAACTTGATCATCTTACAAAAAGGTTTCAAAGTCGGGGATATCCTGAAGAGTGGATCAACATGGCAGTCTGGAAGGCATCCAAAAAGAAAAGAGAAGAAATTCTATTTGGAAAAGACAGAAAGAGAGCTAGAGACACAAGTAATCAGTGTCGAATGATAACGAAATTTAGCATACAACAAGATAAATTGAAAAGCATTCTTAACAAACATTGGCATGTGATCAAGAATGATACAGTCCTGGGGAGAGCGATAACATGTAGACCACAAGTATCTTTCAGGCGTGTCAGTTCTTTTAAACAGGCACTTGTTAGGAACACTTTGAGGAAACGGCCAGTTAAGGAAACATGGTTGAGTAAAAAACAGGGGTTCCTTAAGTGCTCCAAGTGCAAGGCATGCCTACACGGAACCAATACTGAACAATATAGATTGGGATTGTCCAATGAAATGAGAAAAATCAAGGGTAAATTTAATTGTAAATCGATTTTGGTGTCTACGTGCTACAGTGCCTCTGTGGCCTGCGGTATGTGGGCAGCACAATCCTAGAAGTTCATAAAAGAATTTTGCAACATTTAAGGGCAATCAAAAATGGAGATCGTACTTATCCAGTCGCTCGCCATTTTGAGAGGTTCCACGGAAAAGATGTGAAAGGACTTTCATATTTTGTGATTGATGCAGTGGCAAGAGATGTAGGGGGTGGAAATAGGGAAAAGAAGCTTCGGAAATTAGAATCCCGTTACATTATTGAATTAAACTCCATGCAACCTGAAGGCCTCAATGTTGAAGAAGACTTATGTACGCACTTGTAAATAATCAGTAATGAAGATTTCTGCCCATTAAATCGTGAGAAAATACAAGGTTTTAATTATGTTTTAGATCAAGTTAAGGATCACATAGCAGACAAAGTAGTAGTAGATAAAATTCTCATTATGAACAAAGTGAGTAGGTTCATTGTGGCAGTAATGATGAATTGTCAAAGTATGTAAATTAATAAGGGTGAAAAAAAGCCCACTAGGGCTTGATTATAAGGATAAGGATAATTGAAGTATGCCCACTTGGGCAGAATTCGTGTGCGTTGTTGATTTTGAATGTTAAAAGATGGTATAAAACAATGTCTTCAATAATGAAATTTATCATTGAATTTATGACATTAATTGCCATTTTTCCCTTATTTTAAATATGATAATGCTCAAAATATATCATGCCTAATGAAATGTATAATTACGCCAACTGTGGCGATTATTGTTTGATATAACTCACACCAAGAGTGGGAAATGCTGTAAAAAACCTACGAGTCTGTTTTCACTGTTTTTTATTTGTAGTGTTGCACGTGACACGCAACAAGCACGCATTATTTGATAAAAATGGCCATTCTCACTGCTTCTTTTATCGGTGAGCAAGGCTGCTGGGCAGCCGAAACGCGTTCGATGGTGGCCGAATAAATTAATTCTAACCAGCTACACAAGGCGTCGTCATCCTTGAATGAGTGGATTTTTGTGGGATATATATATATATATATATATATACACACACACACATATATTAAGGCACTCCTCTCAGCCCAGGTGTTTCGAAGACAAAAGTGTGCGCTCACAGAAAGGTGCAATAAAATTCCTTTATTGCACACTGCAGTGAGTGCGCGCTTTTGTCTCCGAAACCACTGGGCTGAGAGAAGTGCCTTTATACATACTGAAAGCCTTGCACCATCACGTGCAGGTGCCATCAGGACTCAAGGGGCATAAAAGGTCCTGGGGATCTTAGACACGCACACTCTGCACAGTTCCATCAAATTGGCGCTGGACACTTGTTGGGTGGGTTCGCCGTTCGTGAGGATGGACTCATGTTACATATTTCAAGCAAAAACTTCCCAGGGAAGGGGAAATCACAGGAATTCACAGGTATATTCTTTATTCATAATCCATCATTTATTCAGCGACAGCAAGATGCGTTTCGGCTCATATACCTTTATCAATTACTGCAACACAAAACAAACATGGTTGGATATCATGCTTTTAAATCTATCCAATGACGCTATATGTATATATTTTTTTCAATAAACACAAACACATATTTGTTTGTGTGTTTATATAAGTATATAGTTTTAAATATTAGTAAAATAGATTTTAATTTACATCACATTAAATTTATATTAAAATAGTTAACAATTTCTACTTTAAACTCTATTTAACTTAAAAAGTCGATATTTTTTTTGTATATTTTTGGACAATATTAGTGTCAACAGGTTTTTTTGTCTGATATTTTGATGCTTCCATTTTAAATAAAAGAGCACAATAATGTGGTAAACAATATTTTTTACCACGATATTGTGTCAGTGATCCGACTTAACTATAACTACCCTTGGGCGACTTCCATATATATTTATATATATTGCAAAAACTACATACATATGGTTTTGCCTTCAGAGACATTGTAAAAGATCTAGCAACTGGATAAGGGAATGTCACACTACAGGATTCACCTTAATATGTTGGCTTAATATGTTGGCTACCAGATGCATTCACTGCATTACTGCTAATCTGCTCATCATACAACTGCTCAACCTTCAAGCCTGTTTTCTCTTCAGTATGGCCTGCATCTGCTATAAATTAATCACCACTGTGTGCTCTTCTAGCAACCTACAATATAAACTGTAAAGTTCATCCGTCTGAGTTGCTGCCTCTACAAAACAAAGATCTTCACCTAAATGCCCTCTTATGAGTTACGGAGCTCACCACATATAGTTGGAAATTTATGACTCACTGCTCAAGCTAACTTGTACGTTTATTGTCTACCACTAGTATCGGCTCCTGTGCTGAACTGTGTACCCCTCCTGAAATGTAATTGTCTCAGTTGTGTTGTGAAAGCGTTGGAGCACTCTCTGAATCTGAGCTGAAGAGTAATTATTTCAAATGTGTTGGGAAACATTTTAAAGCTGTTTGATGCAAGGGTGGGTCCGGTCCAGATCAGGAAAACTGCAAACAATAAGACACATTGGGCCTCATTTACAATGAGGCTGCGCCAATGGAGCATCACTTTTTGCGAAGCTCCAGTTGCGCAGGGGCCTGCTCCATATTTACCAGGCAGCACTAAGCCACTTTGCGTGGCTTAATGCGGCCTTGTAAATAGAGTTCCCTTTAACACAGTTTTCTGCATTAAAGGGCGTGGAATGGGTCTTGCTCGGGGCGTTCCCAGCAACACCCATGGCTTTTTGACACTGCCCCAGATTTACGAGGAATCCTAACTCTGAGACAGCGCCAAAAACTTGCGCCTCCCCAACCATAGCTAACCTTCCATACTTTATGCCAAACCTACCATATCTATACCTAATCTTCCAACCCACCTACTATACTTACCAGACCAAACTAACCATACCTCTTACCTTACTTATCTACCACACCAAATCTATCATTCCTGACTACCATACCAATCTACCATACCTATCTTACCATAACTATCATAAATACAAATTATACCTTCCACACCTATTACCTTTCATACCTAATCTACAACCATATCTACCATATCGATGTACCATACCAAACTTGCTATCCCTAACCTTACATACCTCTCATATCTACCATATCTTCTAACTATACCTACCTACCACATCTAGCCCTCTACGCCTAATTCACCATACCTTCCCACCACCCATACCTCAGATACCATACTTAACCTACCGTACCTAACACACCTACAAACCAACCACAACTAGCCCACCATACCCCCCTCCCATTTTTAACCTTCCATGCCTTCGTAAAATATCTCACCTACTATACCAACCTGCCATACTTAACCTACCAAACTTACCATACCTCAGTAGTGGGCCGTCCCCTACCAAAGTGGCGGGTTGGGTCAGGCCGGAGGAGGGAGGTGGGGAGGGGGGCAGTTGGGGCACAAAAATAAAAATAAAAATAAAGAAACAAATGTACCTTAACACTGCCGCATCGCGCTCTTCTTGATTCTGGGCACGGGCTCGCAGAATACACTGCGGCCAATCCTGACACTGCATGAAAGCAGCATCAGGATTGGCCTGAGCGCCAACAACTTGTGCTCCCAGATAGACTGGAAGCCTGTGCCTGCTCTCTCCAGCCCCAGCAACGCAGCTGGGGCTGGAGAGAGCTTCACAGCTCATGAGGGTTTGGCCGGCCTGAGACGGCCTGCCAAACTCTCATGCGCAATGAAGGGAGTACCCACCACTACCCCACCATCAGTGTCATCCCCTGGACCTGCCCCCAAGACTTATCAGAGTCCTGGGGGCGGGTCCAGGGGATTAAAATAAAATGAAAATAAAACCGATTTAAAACCCGTTTTATTATCTTTTTTTTGTTGCTGTTGGTGGTGAGGGGGAGGCGCTCGTCCGCTCTAATGGAGCGGACACCGCTGCCATACCTAACCAACCTCCTCCTCTGCAGTTCATGTATTTTACACATGCCCTGAGGTGGTGGTTTTATGAAAATGGGGCGCTATATTTAAGTTGAATTTGACAACAATAAAGTATTGAAGAAGTCATCAAACTCTATGGCCCTGATTCTGAATCAGGCAAATCGAAATTACTGCATGGCATTTCGCTCGTGAGTCAGAATAGGTAGGTTTTTTCACATCTGTTTTTTCAGTGTGTGAGAAAACCATGCCCCATTTTTCTGGCTTGTAATTGTGGCCAGAAAATGTGCAAGAGGCTTTGGCTGCAGTAACAGTCAAGCTTCATTCCCTTTTATTTTTTTATGACGGGGGTACATACAATTATCTGTCTTCCAGGAAAAACCTTTCCGCTTCCCTCCACTACTCCCCCACCATCTCCCTCTCCCACACACCCACCCCACCCACAGGTTCCTGCAAACATTTAAAACCCCTTGGAGTTTCATATGACACCACTGGACATGTTAGCCCAACAAAGTAAATCTGCGTTCCATTGGCTTTTACTCACAATTGCACAATACTGGTGAGGATGTACTCCACTGCAACAATGAAATTCCATTCAATTTTACCATTGCCCAAATACCTTGTAACCTGTAACTAAGCCCAAACTCTTATACAATCGCTTTATCTTATAAATTATTAATTAATTAAACCTTTAATCAAACTAACACATAGATTTCACACTCTAAGCCTTTGTACTATAACACAAACTAACTATGGAATTTAAAATATGATATAAATAACAACATACCACCACTCCTGTCAACACTCCTAAAACCCCTCTCTGCCTTAAAGCATTAACACTAAGCTGAATGGAAACTGCAGTTGAATCAATTTCCACACTTACAAAAACCTTACAGAGCCATCCATGACATGATGGTTCCAAGTGCCAGTATTGGTATATTGCTTCCTTGTCATAGTAATGTTCATTCCTGGCTTATTATGGGCAACCATGGCATGATACATTGTGGTACATGGCGATGCAAGGCAGAGTTTATCTATGTAAGTCATTTATATGTGTGACTACTTGATGGATTCAAAAAATTGATGTTTGAGCACTGGCCATGTATTTATTAAAAATGAGCAGGTGGCATAAAAGCAGTCAAGTTAGTGATATTCAGTACTGCTGTCTGAAAAGCTATCCTGTAAAATTAGCGTCTCCGTAACCTGAGCGACAGCATAGCTGTATGAGCCTTTAAAAAATACTGTATGTATCTCCTGAAATTCCAGATCCAAGGTGTAATACCTGAGAATGGATCACGTACTAAAGATAAACTGGAGAAAACAGGATAAGCAGATCATTGTTGAAGAGATACATTTAAATAAGTGTGTTTTTCATGATGTGGATTATAAGGGTTTCAGAGAGTTATTATGTACCTAACAAAGTATCTAAAATGTCTGGCTGCATGTGATTAATAAGGAGCTGAAAAAGATTATGTGTTTCCTGAAAGCAATTTGAAAAAGATTTGAAAGGTCTAGCTAGGTATTATATGTAAGAAAAATAAAGGAAATGTTAATGAGGTGCTACCAGATTTAAGTTATTGAAAAGTTAGAGAAGTGCATAGTTTCAAAGACATAGTTGTGAAAAGAATTTGAATTATATATCCCCTTTCTTGGATTGTCTCTCAAAATTTTTAAACAGGCGTAGGAACAGTAAGTAGAGCATATTGGTGATTTGAATTTGCAATGTGTTGTATAAAGACAGCTGTGGTATACTGCCCTTTCACATGTACAGGGCGGCTAATGAGCGATGTTTCTTATTGCTTGAAGCGGACTCAGACTTTTTGCTGGTAGAGGAGATGTATGTGATGGATGAAGCTGCATGTCTTCGCCAATGATCTTGAAGGCCCAACAATAAAGCTGCTGCAAAGTTTTGCCCTTCACTTTGGACACCCTTAACCAGAGGATACACTGGTGATAGAATGCCCTAAAATATGCAATTAAGTAGGAGGCTTTAATCATCTGGTTACCTTGTAGTGTATAGATTTCACCATAGTATAACTTCCTTGAACAATCTTTTTGGATCGGATACTACGTTTTTTAAGCCTTGAGAAAGTCCAAAGGATTAACCATGTGTTTGCTTTGGAATGTACAGTAGTCATCCATCTTTCAGGAAGAACATTTGTTGTATCAATTATACGTTCAATGAGGGAACATACACTACTGGACTGTTGTTTTTTGACTGCAGAACAAACTGATCTTAGTGTTCCAATATATAATTGTTGGGACGGGAAGTGTTCTGCATGTCTCTGGAGAGAGAGATTCCCCTGCCTTATGCTGATCTCCAGGCAAGCCATTTAAAAGTTGCTGCATGTTTTCTAGATCCCTACCTCAGTGAACCTGACAATCCTGCATTTCCACTGAGGGTCTACCTGTTTACATGGATTGAGACCCTAGAGCTTGCCTCTGAGGTTGAGGGGGCATGCCTAGTGCACCCCTATTTTCCAGAGAGTGGCTACTGCCCTCTCTACCCAAGCTGTGGTACACTGCCACTGGTGGCAGCAATAAATCTATAGTCAAGAGGGGTGGGTTACTAGCCACCCTCCTGATCAAATCTGTGCAGTCTCCCACTTACCTGGAGCCCTGTTGCCTTTGTCTACCTGACGTGTGTTTGAGAGCCAGTGGGTGCACTGGGGAAGGATGGTGAGTTGAGCCACTTTGTGTAATGCGAGTTGTTCTGCTGGACATCCCAGATCCCCTATGCCCCTCCCAACTCCTTGGAGAGGCCAGATGGGCTGGGGTAGACACTCAGCTCTTATCTGGGTTTAGCTGTACTTACTCCGCTAAGAGGACCCTCCCCCCTGGTCAGTACCTTCTGGTCGGGAACTAATTAAAATTCCTCTTTAAAGAATAGCACGGGCTGGTACAAGGGAAGGCAGTAGGTCATCTTTTGCATTCTTTGGTCATGGAGTGAATATCCTTAAATATGCCTTGTGATTGGAGGGGTAACCAGGATTCAAAAGCAGCAGACCCTCTGATTGAATCAGCCTATCAATCAGAGGTGATAAAAGTCTGCCCTTAGCGGTCAGTTGTTGCTCAAGACTGGTCTATGATTCTGAAGAGGCGGCTCACACCGGGTCCGTCCAAGTCCAAAGTAGCCAGCCGCAACCCGCGGTGTGAAGGCAAGATAAGAAGCTTGCTCACTGCATCTGGAACTTGAGGAAGTTTTCTCTATGACTGATGGCTTCTACTGCAAAGGAATGTTTGACGAGGAGCAAGGGCATCAGCGGGGAGAGGACCAGCTGTTTCTGTGAGACTTGTGTCGCTGGCGCTTTGAACAAGGAAATTGCAGACAGCTGCTCAAGATAAGGAAAGGAAGCTTGCAGCACATCAAGGGAGACAGAGACGGGGAAGCTTAATCCCAGTCCTTGAAGGTGGGATCGCTTAGCCCAGAGCCCTCCCCTGCACTGTGGGAGCCTGTGTGGTACTTTTAGTTACAAACAGTAGTTGGAGAATAGAGTCCAGTGGAACAGGCCCCCCACCTTTCTTTTTGTTATATCTGGGGGTATCAGAGTGAACTGGCACTCTGTCCATCCACTACCCTCCTACAGCTAGCCAGTGGCTACTGGACTAGTGGGACTCCAGTAAATTACCAAGACATCAGGCACCTGCGAACAGATCCCTGCCGTCACTAGAGCAGTGCCTCACTCAGGATGGGAGGGCACTTCTGTTGCTTTGGGTGGGGGTTATGGGGCTGATCAAGAACCTTTGACTTCACATCATATGATGAAACTATATCCTTTCAATACAAAGATTGGTCATGGCTTTAGCAAATTAGAGCAACCCTGTGCAACATGGTCTGTAAGATGCAATGCTAATTGTGTGTCTACATATTCTTTTATAAAAAGTAAAGCACTGACTGGACATTGATTTTATCAGCAGGTAGTACGGTGTGCACTGTATTCTGAATATCTAACCCCATCTCACCTCCTTGAGTAAAGCCTTGGACTGCTCTGTCTCGCTACCCTGAGAGAGTCAAGTGCTGGAGAGGAGTACTTGGTTATCCAGTTTTGGGTCCACTAGTACTGAGGCCCAAAGACACCAGTGGGGAACACTCCAGTTGATGCGATTGGAGTGCACAAACCCCTGAGTGCCCTGGTGCACAGTAAGCCGGGTCTAACATTGGTGGCAAGCGGTGTTGGATCTCTAGACTTCAGGCTCAGTGGACACTGATGCCAGTTGCTAAATCCAGCAGATACCCATAAGCTATATGTAAAATGGCAGATAACATTGGAGATGAATTTGAACTGCAGAACTTGACTGTAGAGGAATTAAATCAAATGTGTGCTGACAGGGTGAGGAAAGTCCCAAAGTCTAAGGACAGGTAACACTTGATTAGCCACATGACAAAATGCTTTGAGCAAGAGGTCACTGTTGTGCAGGAGGTGGAGAGCTCTGTTATCACAAGCCTGCAGTGGCGGCTCGCATAGGGTGTGCTGCAGGGTGGTGGGGCGGGGAGGGGCAGGGTGGGGTGGTAGTAAACTCAGACATACGACGGAACTGAGGAACGTAATAATTACTTTCCTCCGTTCCGTCGTATGTCCGAGTTTACTACCCCCTACCCTGCCCCTCCCCGCCCGCAGCACACCCTATGCGAGCCGCCACTGCAAGCCTGTCAAGTCAGTCAGTGCAGGCTTCCCCTACACCTGCCCCTAGGCTTTCCCCTATGCTTTCCCCTATGTTTTCACCTAGACTTTCACCTCCCCCTATCTCTAAGGCTAATCTTTGCCCTGCTCCAGGATTCGCCTCCTTAGGAGGGACTGAGTTAGCAAAGACCCTGAAATTTCAGCTGAAACTCAAGGAAGCGAAGGATTTAGCAGAGGAGAAAGCAAGGAATTTTGAGAGGGAGAGGCTAAGGATGACCCGCCAGGCATAAGAGGAGCAGTGAAGGGTCAGACAGGTAGGGTGGGCTTGGAAGGAGAAGGAGAGGCAGGAGAAAAAGAAGGATAGGGAATTGGAGAAAGAGCGGACAGCCCTGGAGAAAGAGGAGCTCAAGTTAGCAGCTGATAGAGGGGTTAGCTCTGTGGATGGTGAGCCCACTTCAAAGTCCCAGGGCAAGGAAAACACCACCAAGGTACCAAAGGAATTGATACACTTGGATGTCCCTGGCACTGATATTCTCAGTTGGATGTGTGCCTTTCATCTTGCATGTAAGGCTCAAGGTCTTAATGGTCAGTCCAAAGCAGCGATTTTACTGAGTCACCTCCCTCAGGAAGGGACTGAAGTCATTGAAAGGATGCCTGAGAAAGACAGTCTGACATATGAGTGCATGAAGGATGCTTTGATTGGGGGGTTTGGGTTGAAACCAACCCAGTACTTGCAGAGGATCAGTGAGAACAAGAAGGCAGAGGGAGTTCCTTTTGAGAATTGGGTCCATGACATAGTGAGAGACTGGAATGAGTGGGTGAGGGGGATGGAAACAAATGATTAAGAGTCCCTAAATCAGGTGATGATAGCATAGCATCTCCAGGAGGAGTGCTCTATTCCACTAAGACAGTATTTGTCTGACCTTCCTGAGAGGCATCCTGAGAAGCTTGTAGTGTTGGCAGATAAGTGCCTTGCCAACAGAGTGAACAGGGGGCAGGGGGAACCCACTTCCAAGCCCAAGGGGGAGAAGACTTCCCAGCAGGCTGGCCCTAAACCACAGTGGAAGGGCCAGAACAGTTCCCCAGGCTCTCAGTCAGGACAGGAGTCTAAGGGGAATGGGTTCTCTAGTCCGCACCAGAAGGGGAAAGGAGGGAAGGGTCCCTTCACTCCCAAGGTGATTAAATGCTATAAGTGCCACCAAGAGGGACACTTAAAGCCAGAATGCCCAGTGAAGGACACGTGCCAGTGGCCCTCGTGATAGCAAGTGTGCTTTCAGACGGGGCAGAAATGAAGGGAGGCTCAAGTGAGTTTAACTTAGTCACCAGGGACATCTGGCAAATCGACCCAGAAACCCTTAAGCATATTCACCCTAACTCAACGGGGTATATGAGTGTGGCAAGTATCAATGGAGGAAGGTTCCTGACATGAGGGATACTGGTGCCCACAGGACTATGGTTGAACGGAAATATCTCATACCCTAGGAGATCATCCCTGGTTCCAAGGGATATGGACTCGTAGCTAGTGGTGATGACATGGAGTACCCTCTTGCCAGAGTGGAGGTAGAGGTGAATGGCAAGAAGGCCATGGTCAACATGGGTGTGCAAGAGAAGCAGGGCACTGGGTGTTTTCTGGGGATTGATCTGGTTAAATCCGGATTAGTACCAAGCCCTGAGGCCTATATGGCCTGGATTTCATCAGCTGTGCTCACTAAGGCACAGACTGTAAAACTGCTTCCTCGTGAAGTGGGGACCACTCTAGTGGAAGAGAGACTAGAGAGGAACAGGCCAGAACAAGAACCAAGGGCTGATTCTGAGAGGGCACCTGTCCTGGTGTCTGCACCGCCTGCTCCAATTGGAGAGGAGGGGTAGCATCCAGAGGTGGATAAGGTGTTGGAGTCTGGGTCCCTGCCAGAGATGCAGGAGCTGCTGGTGGCCGTAGGACCGTCCCATGAGGGGTTTTGTAAGGCACAGACGGAGTGTCCTATACTTGTTGGCCTGCGGAGGACTGCTCAGGAACAGGTCTCTACTGGAGGAGTCTGAAAGCACAAGGTGGCTTGGGAAGATGGACTCCTCAACAGTGAGCCCACTGACCCAAACCCGGAAGCCAGGAAAAGGTTGGTGGTTCATCAGGTGCACAGGAATTTCCTGTTGCAGCTAGCCCATGAAGTACCCCTAGCTGGTCACGTGGGCATCAAAAAGACAAAGGACAGGTTTGCACCTTTGTTTTACTGGCCAGAAGTTGGTAAGGATGTGGAGAAGTTTTGCTGAATCTGCCTGGTCTGTCAGGCCAGAGGCAAGTCTAGTGGTCAGACAAAGGCACCCTTGGCACCCCTCCGTGTCGTGGGGGTACCCTTTAAAAGGGTGGGGATTGATATAGTTGGTCCATTTGACCCTCCATCATTCTCAGGCAACAAATACATTCTTGCTATGGTGGATCATGCCACCAGGTACCTTGAGGCGGTGGCTTTGAGGAGCACTACTGCCAAGGTGGTAGCTACGGCTCTTCTGGAGATCTTTTCCAGGGTTGGATTTCCACAGACTGTGGTTACTGATAGGGGAACCAACTTCATCTTGTCTTACATGAAGGCCATGTGAGAAGAGGTAGGTGTGACTTATCATTTCTCCACAGCTTACCACCCTCAGACCAATGGTTTGGTGGAGCACTGCAATAAGACCCTAAAAAGCATGATGGGGACTCTGTCTGATCCCCTCAAGAGGAAGTGAGATCTCCTCTTGCCATGTCTGAATGCTTACAGAGAGATACCGCAAAAAGGAGTAGGGTTCAGTCCCTTTGAACTTCTTTTTGGGCATCCTGTCCGAGGTCCCCTGACTTTGGTCAAGGAGGGCTGGGAAGGCAACCCTAAGTCCCTTACCCATGATGTGGTGAACTATGTCCTGGGCCTCCGTAGGCTGATGAACCAGCTCATGAGTAAAGCAAAGAACAATCTTCAAGCCAGCTAGGAGCTAATGAAGGAGTGGTATGACCAGAAGGCTATGCTGACTGGGTACCAGGAGGACCCAGGCTCTGGAGGACAAGTGGTGTGGCCCCTACAAAATTGTTAGGAAGATTTCTGATGTCAACTATTTAGTTGACACAGGTGCCGCACAGGAGCCCCAAAGGGTGTTCCATGTCAATCGGCTGAAGCTGTGTCTTTGCAGGCAGTACACAGTTTCTTTACTTGCTATGGCTGAAGTGGTGGAAGAGGAGAGTGAGTCCCTCCCTGACTTATTGCAAGGTGATGAGAAGGATAGTTCAGTTAAGGGAGTTAAGCTTGCCTCTGAACTTACACCTGAACAGCAGGTGGAGTGTAAAGAGCTGCTGGGGAGATTTTCCCATCTCTTTTCACTTACCCATGGGCTGATGCCTGTCTGTGTGCATAACATAGACACAAGGGACACCCTGCCTGTTAAGAGCAAGATGTACAGGATGTCAGACCGGATCCAAGAGTGCATCAAGACTAAAGTGGCCAAGATGCTGGACCGGGGAGTTGTTGAATGCTCCCATAGTCCCGTGGCCAGCCCAGTGCTGTTGGTGCCTAAGAAGGGGTCAGCTGACCTGCGCTTCTATGTGGACTATTGCGGTCTAAATAGTGTAACAAAAACTGATGCCCATCCTATTCCCCGAGCTGAGGAGCTGGTGGATAAGTTGTGTGCCGCAAAGTACCTTAGTACTTTTGATCTAACCAGCGGTTACTGGCAGATTTCATGGACACCTGGTGCCGAAGAGAAAATAGCATTTTCAACCCCAGGGGGCCTCGACCAATTTAAAGTTATGCCTATTGGATTGAAGAATGCTCCTGCCACTTTCCAGTGCCTAGTCAACCATGTATTTTCAGGCCTGGAAGAGTTCTGTGTGGTGTACCTGGATGACTGATGTCTTCAGCACCTCCTGGGAGGACCACATGGAGCACCTGGAGCAGGTGTTTGTGAGGATGCAGTGGGCCAAACTGACCATCAAGGCAACCAAGTGGCAAGTTGGGCAGTCATCTGTTGTTTATCTTGGGCATCAGGTGGGTAATGGGAAGATGAGCCACCTGGAGGTAATGGGAAGATGAGCCACCAGGTGGTGCTGGACTGGGAGATTCCCACTACTCCGACCCAGGTAAGGGCCTTTTTTGGCCTTACTGGTTATTATCGGAACTTTGTGGCAAACTATGGGACAATAGTTGCTCCATTGACAGCCCTGACCTCTTAGAAACAGCCCAGGAAGATGATATGGACTGAAGAGTGTCAGAAGGCATTTGATGATTTGAAGACCGCACTATGCAATGCACCTGTGTTGAAGATCCCCGATTACTGTCAGACCGTCATTGTGCAGACAGATGCTTCAGACAAGGGAGTTGGGGCACTTCTTGCCCATCTCAATGAGAAGGGAAGGGATCATCCGGTGGCCTTTATCAGCTGCTGACTACTCCCCAGGGAGCAGTACTGGTCTGCTGTTGAAAAAGAATGCTTTGCCATAGTGTGGGCCCTTTAAAGATTCAGGCCTTACTTGTTTGGCGCAAGGTTTGCGGTACAGACAGATCACAAGTCCCTCAAGTTGTTCATGGCAATGAAGGGGGAGAACCCAAAGTTGCTCAGGTGGCCCATATCTCTGCAGGGACTAGATTTCACTGTGGAACACAATGCAGCCTTACAGTATGGTAATGCAGATGGCCTTTCCCGCCAGTTTACCCAATCAGATGATCTGTCTTCTCCCACTAGGGAGTAAGTACCGGCCATTTTGATCTGGGGGGCATATGTTGCGGCAGGCAGTCTTTTGCATGTCTCTGGAGAGAGTGCTTCCCCCGCCTTATGCTGCTCTCCAGGCAAGCCATTTAGAAGTTACTGTGTGCTTTCTAGATCCCTTCCTCAGTGAACCTGACAATCCTTCATGTACACTGAGAGTCTGCCTGTTTACATGGATTGAGACCCTAGAGCTTGGCTCTGAGGTCGAGGGGGCATGCCTAGTGCACCCCGATTTTCCAGAGAGTGGCTACTGCCCTCTCTACCCAGGCTGTGGTAGACTATCATTGGTGGCAACAATAAATCTTTAGTCAGGAGGGGTGGGTTATTAGCCACCCTTCTGATCAATTCTGTGCAGTCTCCCTCTTGCTGGGGTCCTGTTGCCTTTTTATACGTGATGTGTGTTTGAGAGCAAATGGGTGCACTGGGGAAGGATGGTGAGTTGAGCCATTGTGTAATGCGAGTTGTTCTGCTGGACAACCCAGCTCCCCTGTGACCCTCCCAATTCCTTGGAGAGGCCTGGTGGGCTGCGGTAGACACTCAGCTTTTACCTGGGTTTAGCTGTACTAACTCTGCTAAGAGGACCCTCCCTCTTGGTCAGTGCCTCCTGGTCTGGAGTTAATTAAAATTCCTCTTTAGGAAATAGCACGGGCTGGTACAAGGGAAGACAGTAGGTCATCTTTTGCATGGCTTGGTCACGCAGTGAACACCCTTAAATATGCCTTGTGATTGGAGGGGTAACCAGGGTTCAAAAGCAGCAGACCCTCTGATTGAATCAACCTATCAATCAGTGGTGATAAAAGTCTGGCCTTAGCGGTCAGTTCTTGCTCAGGACTGGTCTATGATTCTGAAGTGGCGGCTCACACCGGGTCCGTCCAAGTCCAAGGTAGCCTGCGGCGACCAGCGGTGTGAAGGGAAGATAAGAAGCTTGCTCACTGCGTCTGGAACTTGAGGAAGTTTTCTCTATGACTGATGGATTCTGCTGCAAAGGAATGTGCCAGTTTGACGAGGAGCAAGGGCATCAGCACCATCGGGGAGAGGACCAGCTGTTTCTGTGAGGCTTGTGTAGTTGGCGCTTTGAACAAGGAAATTGCAAACAGCTGCTCAAGATACGGAAAGGAAGCTTGCAGCACATCAAGGGAGACAGAGAAGGGGAAGCTTGATCCCAGTCCTTGCTCAGACCCCTCCCCTGCGCTGTGGGAGCCTGTGTGGTACTTTCAATTACAAGCAGTAGCTGGAGAATAGACGCCAGTGGAACAGGCCCCCCACCTTTCTTTTTGTGATATCTGAGGGTATCAGAGTGAACTGGCACTCTGTCCATCCACTACCCTCCTACAGCTAGCCAGTGGCTACTGGACTAGTGGGACTTCAATAAACTGTACCAAGACATCAGGCACCTGTGATCAGATCCCTGCCTCCACTAGAGCAGTGCCTCACTCAGGACGGGAGGGCACTTCTGTTGCTTTGGGTGGGGGTTATGGGGCTGATCAAGAACCTTTGACTTCACATCATATGCTGAAACTATATCCTTTCAATACAGAGCAGTATCATGGCTCTAGCGAATGAGAGCAACCCTGTGCAACATGGTCTGTAAGATGCAATGCTAGTTGAGTGTCTACATATTAATGGTGTTGTTATAATGCTTAGTGTCAAGGTGCTATAATACTGTTTGGGTCAGAACTCTGGCCCAGAGGGTTGTAGAAACATCTGTTTTTAATGGTTTATCCTTGTTTTATGTGTAGTATAATTATCTTGTGTGTATTAAAATACTTTTCTTTTATAAAAAGTAAAGCACTGACTGGACATTGATATTATCAGCAGGTAGTACGGTGTGCACTGTATTCTGAATGTCAAACCTCACCTCACCTCCTTAAAGTAAAGCCTTGGACTGCTCTGTCTCGCTACCCTGAGAGAGTCAAGTGCTGGAGAGGAGTACTTGGTAATCCAGTTTTGGGTCCACTAGCACAGAGGCCCCAGGACACCAGTGGGTAACACTTCAGTTGATGCGATTGGAGTGCAGTAACCCCCGAGTGCCCTGGTGCCCAGCAAGCCGGGTCTAACAAGAATTTTCCTGTTATGAACAGCCGAGGCTAACCAGTTAGAGGCTTCATATTTACACTTGTGTTGCGGGGTTTTTGATTATCGTGGCAGCACCGACCTCCGATAGACTTGGTGTAATAAGTGCTAATCTGGTATTGTGTTGAATAGGTGTGTAATGATTGTTGTACGACCGTTACCTGAATCTATAAGCTATGGGTACCAGAGGTCAGATTACATGCCTTCCATCAGTGTCTGAGCAATTTTGCACTTTTGATGAGGCAATTTTGCATCAGCATTGGTATTGACTAACCGTGCAAAAACTAATTTTCATTCTGTTCGGATTATATTGTTTTTCTGTTGCACTAGTCACTTAGAGGAAATGCTGGTGGAAAATTATCCAATCACAACTGAAAAATTACTTTTCACTTGTGCAATGAATGCTGTCTTGCCCCAGACGGTAATCGCAGCAATAGAAAAGACAAATGAACCACTAGTAGAGAGAAAAGAAGCAGGAGTGAAACAAATTGAGCAGAAATAACAATAACAGTTGAGAAGGTAGAAGGTGACAGCATACTCATTACCACTCTGCCCATCTTCCCCATCCCAGTCCTAACAACATTTAGGGCCTGATTTAGATGTTGGCGGATCTGGTCCCTCCGTTGCTTTTTTGACAGTTTTCCCACCCACTGGCTTGGCGGTCCACCCGCTGTATTTAGATGTTGGTGGGTTCTTGGAGGGAAGGCGGTCAGAGTCCCACTGCCTCCGCCAGAATCTTCCTCCTGCATCGACAGCGTCATAGGCAGAAGCAGCTATCAGAGGGCGTCCTACCAAGAATACAGCCAAGCATATTACGATGTGCCTTTCTGTCGAGGCAACTGTGGCGGGGAAACCTCCAAACTTGGGTTGGTGAAACTAAGAAAAAGAGGAGAAAACATACATTTTTTGGGGGTTTCCACATCCGTTTTGAACCCCATTGTCCAGGTCTTCCTGTGCTGCTGCTACTTGACCATGACACTCACCAATCCCGTTGTCGCCGGATTCTAAGATAGGCTTCTGTGTCACTTGTCACTGAGTTAACATTAGCTTTCACCTCGTGTATTTTTACACTGCTCTTACATGCACATTTTTTGTGTGTCATGGATAAGTGTCATCTTACGACTTATCGCGGTAAAATGTACACAGATGTAGTGACACATAAAAAAATATTTATTTAGTGGTGGTTGTTGTCGGTGTTGTGCTGTGGGTGTACATTCAATAGTTTGTGTATGTTGCTGGTGTGCATTGCTATATGTAAACAAAGAGCATTACACATTACCTACATATACATTTTTACACAGTCATAACATATATGTGTAGTGAGATAATGATAAGTAGTACTTACCTGTCTCCACACCACCATGGCCTCACTCCGTCAGGACTCCCCCGTCAGGACACCACCAGCACAACAGGGACATCTAAATCGGCTCGACATAAACCCGGCGACCTGACAGTGACAGAGAACTGTTAGCCAGCAAAGAAGACCGGCACCGCAGCGGAACACAGTCTGTTCATGCCACACCTAAATACAGCGGGCAGATCACTGTCAGCTTCACGGAGTACTTGAAACTGCAGCCGCAGCGAGACAATGGTAGTCCCGCCAAGTTCTAAATCAGGCCCCAAGTTACTCTATGCCAGAGGTCTTCAAACTGTGGGGCGCGCCCCCCTAAGGGGCCGTGGCTGCATTCCTAGGGGGCGCAAATGGCTCACAAGCACTTGTAAATAAAGATGGCCTGGAAACCCAACTTGGCACGTTTCCAGGCTGTCTTCATTTACATGCAGTCCTAAAATTGGTTAAAAAACATACACGGGGACCTCATAATTCAAAAGAATGCATTTCCATCGGATTAGCTTAACTTGCATTTATTTTTCATCTAAGGTTTCTGTATTATTTTATATGCAGGTAACTGAAAGTGGAAAAACAAGACGCTTACAGAATATTTTTTTCCTTTTAGCCATGTGGTGGCAGGGTCAAAAACGTGGCTATAAAGAAGAAAATATTCTTTAAGTGTTTTGTTTTTTACTTTCAGTTAATGGCATATAAAATAATGTAGAAACCTTAACTGAAAAATAAATAGAAGGTATGCTAATCAGATAGAAATACATTCTTTTACATTCTGAAATTTCATTTGAGTAATGTGACCACTGCAGATGTGAGGGATAATGGCTTGTGTATTCATAGTGCTACAAGGTCCCAGCTTGGAGCAGAAAGCACTGTGAATACGCAAGTCATTATTTAACTTTTTTATTATACATTGCATAAGGTAGACTGCTGCAAAATGATTTGGCGTTTTAAGATGAAACAAGTGCTTTCAACATATATAATTTAGCAATAGGTAAACTATACCTAGTGCAAACATTTGTCTATTAAAAGTACACTTTCTAGAACTCGGCTTTAAACACCCTGACATTTGGAGGGAGATTTACCAAGATTGTGCGCCGTGTTTGCGTCACAAAAATGACGCCAATCAGCACAAAATCTTTTTTTCCCAATTTACTTTCCAGCGCTAAACTTGTTTAGCGCTGGAAGTAACGGAAAAGTAATGCGAAGCAGTACATGGCGCTGCTTTGCATTACTTTGCGACATGGGGGCGTACCAAGGGTGGTGCATGGGTGTTCGCATGCAACCACCCAAGGTTTCTCACGCTAAACCCAATTTACTAAATAAAATAGATTGGGTTTAGCGTGAAAAAACGGTGCCCTTTTCAAGTAGGCGCAAGGAAGGAGAAATGCTTTCATTTCTCCTTCCTTTTCCGACTTTGCATGTGAGCTGCACTTTACAGCACACATACAAAGTGGGGAAATGGTTAAAGTGAGTCTGTGCATAGTATTTTGTACTGGAAGGCTTCCTTCCAGTACAAAACCTTTCTAGACTCACAGAGATATCCTTGGACCATGGCGCAAATGTGTCTCCATGGCGCACAGCAGCTGATTTCAGCGCTGGCGCTAGTGAGAGGGGAGGAGAGTGCCTCATTTTAGTAAATAGGGCGCTCTCCTCCTCTCTCCTTATCACGTAGCGCAGCGCAGCGCAGCATTTGCGGCTGCTGCAGTGCACTACATGAAAAAATAGTAAATCTGCCCCTAAATATCAAAAAGAATTGCTCATTGTCCACATGAAGCCTCAGGTGCCTCCATCAATTAAATCCTAAACTGGCTTCCCAGCTGCCTTTACTTGTGGTGATTAACCAATTGCACGCATTTGCATTCTTTCAGGTAGCAGGCACCCTGGTGAGAATGACTGTTTCCTCCTTAGCTTTGTGTCCCTCCATGAGCTTCACAGCACAGGAAAACTTCGCCCCCAACCTCCCTTCACTTTTACACAGAGGCACTTCAAGGGCCACAACAATTGCTCAGAGGTGATTGTGTTTTTAACGAAAAGTATGGGAACTGCTTTTGTAAAATTAAAAAAGCATGGGGCATGTGGCTCCCCATAGATTCCGCCCGCTTTGACCTCTGTTAGCATGCAGATGTCCTTCAAGGTGAGTAGAGGGGATGACAGGGAGGAGGCCAGTAGGGTCTCATTCCAGGAAAGGAGGAAAGTAGTGAGCTCCTTCGACAGCATCAAAGAGATAGCCCAGAGGAAATGGTGCTATATGGGGACAGGGGGTCATTTTGTAGATTACAAATGATAGAGACAGCTACCTCAGTGAGATGCCTTGAGGAAGTTAGGGAGTTTTTGCAGCTTTTTTATTTTTAGTTTTTTTTTTTGTGCAGCAGGTGCAGCTGTATTGGGATCTAGGCTCACAACACTCCAATTATGGGCCCTAGTGTTTTTGGTCCATTTCTGTTTTGGGGTAATATATTTGTACTTTCCTAAGTCTCACATATAGCGTAGATTACGTGCTACAGAAAAATACCCCTGAAATGATCTTCTGAGCGCTGTCCTTGAGCTCACCCCTGCCCCTTCCACTCCTCATTTTCTTTGACATACGTTTTTGGAGGGGGGGGCGACTTCAAAACATCTTGCTTGGGGGGGGTTCAGAGCAAAAAAGTTTGAAGACCTCTGCTCTATGCCCTCGAGACAGCTACCCTCTCCAAGACACCACCAACAACTAAACTCTTCTCGGAGTATTTTTTCTCTATGTCAGTATTTCACCTATTTCCACATATCCTCCTACCTCCCTTTATCCCCATTCCTGAAATTACCAAGCTTATGCAGATGCCAAAGAAAACAAAGGTGGGAGAGAGGTAGGGAGAGAACAGGACTGTCATGCGGAAGACTGGGGCTCAGGGAAATAAAGAATACTGGTAAGTAATCGTATTGTGACGTCTTCACCCATCTTCCCCCTCCCAGTCCTAACAACATGAGAACATAACCAAGCTTACATTTTCTACAGGCACACAGACACATATCACACAGAAATGCTTACTTCTAAAAGTGGTATTTCTAAAATAGTGATAATAAATCCACGAACACCAGTACGCAACATTTATCACCACTATTCCAAACATACCAAACTTGGTCACGCTACCCCTCTCATGTCAGGAATAACCACTGAAGCACATATCAGGGAATCCCCAATGCATTCCTATGAGAGGGCAGCCTAACAGCAGTGAGAAACCAAATAGGCTGTTTGTCACTACCAGGACATGCCACACAGTTAAGGCACATGTCCTACCTTTTACCTACACCGCACCCAGCCCATAGGGCTATCTAGGGCCTACCTTAGGGGTGACTGATATGTAGTAAAAGGGGAGTCACAGATGTGGCAACCACTTTATGTGCCACGTCACAGCAGCAGTAAACTGTGCGTGCAGGCCCTGCAGTAGCAGAGTCCTGAGACAGGTTTGAAAGGCTACTTTGGTGGGTGGCGCAAGCAGCGCTGCAAGCCCACCAGTAGCGTTTAATTTACTGGCCCTGGTTATATGAGATACCCCTGTACAAGGGTCTGATAGGTAAATTAAATGTGCCAAACAGGTGTAGACCAATCTTACCAAGTTTACCATAGAGAGCACAGGCACTTTAGCACTGAACAGCAGTGATAAAGTGCCCAGAGTAATAAAAGAACCAACAACAGGTCTGAAAAAATACCGGAGGAAGGCAAATGGTTCTGGGATGACCCTGCAAAAAGGACCAAGTCCAACACAACCCCCTTCCAGCCTAAAGCCAGGGTAGACCAATCAATACCTTGATGGGCTTCCCTGCTTCAGGGGCTAGAACATCGACGCGGGCCCGCAACTGCAGGGGCACAATCCAGTTCTACGCCAATCTGAACCAATGGGGATCCCTCTGTCAAAGCTCCCAGGACCAACTAAACTACCCCACAAGGACTCCTTAGCTGTCCGTGGCCAGGACCAGGCCTTAAGCCATCAAGATGTCTCCGGTCCTTGCCCCCTCACAGAGTGGGGGGCAGTAGCCCCAGGTACATAGTATCCATTCTCCACTCTACCTCTCATCAGTGCAGTCCTATACTGCCACTGATCCCTCAACCCAGGGTCTGCTCCCACAGGCTGTCCAGGAGTCACGGGTGAGGCTCTCTTCCCCCTACCCCTCCTTCTGATGTCCGCACTCTCCACCTAGAACATAAAACTGTCAGGACGCTGGAATCAGCCCTCCCACACAATTCTAACACCAGTTCAGGATTTCCACCCTGCAGCTGGTCTCCCAATCCAGGGACCAAACCCTCAGGTTGAACCAGGGCCAGAGGCGAGGACTCCCTCCCCCTGCACCCCCTTCCAGAGTTCTGCACCCTCCCACCTTGAGTGGTGCCCCTAAAAGACACAATGGTAGGGGCACTGCTAGCAGATGTCCTTCCCTCCAGGTCAGAATTTACCTCCTGAACGTGGCCCCCCAGCCCAGGGACTACACCCTGCGGCTGAGCATTTGCCCGGCAAGCCAGGTCTTCCTGGGGAGCACGCATGCCCCTCCAAGGGTAACCCATACCTCATGTATTGGGTGGCACTGATCTCCCAACCCATGCCCATCTGACAGTGCGCAAAGACCCCCAAAACAGAAGCGGTGTCACCATGGTCACTCCTGACCCACTGGTTCTCCCACTGGGGACCGCATCCCCCTCTCACCCCTCCATCTGGACTTCTGCACCCTCCACTCAGGAGTGGCACCGCCAGACACCAGAACTGGTTGAACGCTGCTTACAGACGCTCCAAGTTCTCCTGACACTAGGAGATCCCCCTCAATGGATGGCCTTCCAGTACAGCCTAGGCTCCCCACCTGGTGTTCCCTTAGGGAACCCTCCAGGCCCTGGGACTGGGTTTCGGGCACCTTGGGACGCATCTCATTCTCACTCCTCCATGGAGACAGGACGCGAGTCGCTACACCCCTCCCACTACACCGGGATCTATCTGGGCTACTAAGAACCTTTCCCACCACCCTCAGTGGGAAATACCTGAGCCACTCCCTTTAGAGTCACTCCCAAATGCCTTTCCAGACCCTCTGGCTCTCACCCAAAGGTCTGCCTCCCGTGCAAGCTCCCTGGGATCAGAGAACTCACACTCCAACAGGTGTTGGCATAGCCCTGGAAAACAACAACGGAACATGTGCTCGCTGACAATCAGATTGAACAGCCCTTCAAAATTGTTTACTGTGCTACCCGTCACCCAACCTTCTAGTGCATCACAACATTCATCCACAAACTCCCCCCAAGACTGGTGAGACAGTTTCCTACTGACCCTGAACCTCAACCTATACCCTTCAGGTGTGACATCATCTTCCTGGGAACTAGGTACCATGCTCTGGGATCTGGGAGTGGAACTTCCTACACTGGACTCTAACATTGCTGCCACCTCTGGACTACACCCTCACTGGTGAATCCAGACCACTGAAACTACACTCAGGGGACAACCTATCCTCAAGAGCTAGCTTCTCTCTGGCAAAGGCCCTCTCTGCCTCCGCCATCCTCTCCTGTATTAAGGCCTTCTCAACATCAGCCTTTCTCTCTTCCACACCCAGCTGTGCTATCTCCTTGGCATGCTCAAATCTGAGCCTCTCCAAAGCCAGCTGGTGCTCCCTTTCTTCCCTCCTGTCCGCCAGCTCCTCTGAGGACAGAGAAAGGGATGGGGTACTACCCCCTGCACTAGACCCAGCAAGGGACTCCCTCTCTACGGTGTCCTCATTACCTATTGGTACCCTGCCCAGTCATTTCCTCCCTCCTGCACAGACTCTTTAGGACCACCCTCAGACCCACCACCCTCTTGGTGTGCAGACTGGGAACCCTTCCACTCAGAGTACTCAAGTCTCCATTCATCCTCTTGCCATTGGAGCAGGTTTTCTGAAGGCTTAGCTGGGTGTCTGCCTCACTCACTGCTATTTGCCTCTCCCTACAGAACTCTCTCAACTACATCATACAGTATTTGAACAGATCACCTACAACAAAGGCAGTTTCCATTTTGGCAAGGCACTAAGACACAAGTGCAACACAAGAGACCTAGGTGTAAGAGCTGTAACAGGAGTACACAATAAAAAAATGACTTTTGAGAGAAAATCAGGAGAAATCCCAAAACACGTGATTTGTCTAAATGTAGAGTTTGTAGTGCAACCATGCGTCACTGTGGTACTGCACAAACGCAAGTCCTATCCTCACCGCTGACAACCAATGTTAGACATGGGATTTCTGGTTGGCAAGGGCATGCGCCTAAGCAAGGCAGAAATCATCACTCTAGTCAGGGCAAGGGAGTTACACGCTGAAGATAGCCCCTACTCACCCCATTGGTAGCTTGGCAGAGCAGTCAGGCTTATCCCAGAGGCAATGTGTAAAGCGTTTGCGCAACACACTCACACAACAGCGACACACTAGGCACACCACAAAAGAAACTCCACACAAGGTTATATTAAAATAGCCTTTGTATTATCCATAAACACATTAGAACCTAATCACATATATACACTGTTCCACCAGGCACTTATCATGACTTTACAGGGATTATATACACCACGTTGCCAATCGGGCCATTGTCATAAACATTACATTTGGGGATAACCAATAACTATTGGTAGCATTTTACCTTAGCATAACACATTATGCATAACATCACAGTAGGCCCCCTAAATTAGATACTTCTTACTTGCACATTAGCCCTAAGACTTTCTGTAGCACATCAGGAAATAATACCTCAACATGGGTACTAGAGGACACCCTCAAAAGCTGCACACATTATGGTAACACCATCACTATGCATATCCTCAGACAATACTTCTGAATTACCAGTGTCCCCATTACCGTATCTCAGCATGAGCGTAAAGGAAGTGCCCCTCACGTGGGCTCCTTGGGCTACCTGCCCGCTTATACCATAAAAATGTGGTAATCCCTGAGAGCCGGTAAGCGTGCAGCTGCCCGCAACCATGCAGTGCAGCTGCTATAGGGCAAGGATCATAGCCCACAGAGGCCAAAATGCCATAGTCCCCCAAAGGACCGGGAACCCTCCTGGTCGTGCCGGTACTTTTGTGGAAGTTCATCCCTCCACCAAGGCTCGGGGACCTCTGTCGAGGTTTACCACGAGTGGCCAAAACCCACAAATGCCCCTGCCTAATAGTAGGGCTGTGAGGCCAAGGGTCACTCCCAGGGACCACTACCTGCCCTTAAAAAATATTTTCCCCTGCATTTGCAAAGAGGAAGGGGTCCCCTGGGGACCCTTCCCATTTGCGACTGCATCACCACCCTCTTGAAGAGGGCGGTAAATTGCGAGTGTTTTCTGACCGCAATTGTAGTCGCAAAACATTCATACATAGGGGTGCGAGTCGCAATTAGGAAGGGACGCCCTTGGAACGCCCCTTCCTAATTGCGAGTCGCTAAACACTATTTTGCGACTCACAAATTAGTGTTAGTACATGGCCCACAAGGATTTTGCATGCGCAAATGGGTTGCAAACCCGTTTGCGCATGCAAAATCTCGTTGTACATCTGGCCCAGGGTCCGTTACATTTGTATTTGTGTTGTTGTTGTTCTTCTTTCCTATCCTTCCTGAGTGTACAGTACACCATGAAAGCCCTTGTTGTCAAAGTCTCACAAATGGCTACACTGTTGTTATGTTTTTTTAATAACTAAGGTAATAAATTTAATAATATTAATAATAACACTAACAAGTGTGACCCCACACTAAGTTATATATTATATTTGTTTGTTTGTACTAGTAGCAATTGAACCACAACAATGAATACCACGTTTCACTGATGTTCTTCTTGCTTCTTTGTTTTTAGGTGCACAAAAGAGGAGGAGACAACATCACCCATTGTACTGCCAGACAGAAGTCCTGCTGCGCACGACGTCATGTGGCGTGTGACCACAGACATCTCTTCAACTTGTGCCACTGCGTGCTGCTGAGATCTTGAAGATGGCCCGAAAGAAAGGTACCCTGTCCAGTGGTACCAAGAAAGTTGCCAGTGACAGTGAGAAGAAGGCACTGCCACTTAATACCAAGAAGACCGGTTTGGCGCCCAAGACCTTTTTTGGTAAAATAAAAATTGTGCCTGCAGCAGCGGCGTCTGGGAAGCAAGCTGGGAGGAGCACCCCCGCATCAACAGACCCACCCCACCAACCTAGGCCCAAGCCTATGTCTTTCGCAGAGGCAGCCAGTCTAATCATGAGCCCAACGCCGACGAGCAGTGAAGTTGAAATTGACTTATCGCAAAGTAGTACCCAATCAATGCAGGAGACTCAGATAAGTGGGCAACAACAGCCGCAACCACCGCCCCCAATAGTAGCTGTTCCTCCCGAAGTACGGGCAGTTCAGGAAATCGAGCTTCCTGCAGAGGAAGAAGAGCAAGCCACTCTTTCAGAAGTTCCGTTGTCTTCCAGATCCCCAGCAAGGAAAAAGGAGGGTTAGTCCATCGCCTTCTTCTGCAAGCCCCCCTTCTAATAATCTTGACACCACTTGGAAGCCACCAGCTTGGTCTGAGAGTGAGACACGCCACGAGACAAGGCTAGGGAAAAGGAAGGTTCCAGAAAGCCTTAGAGTTATTGAGGTAGATGTAGAAGAGGAGGATGATGACGAGCCAGTCATCATCGGGACATTAGTCCCGCTCCAGTGGAGACCGACATTACCCCATCCCAAATTGCTGTGAGGGATGTGGCACGGATACCACCAACACAGATCATACCACCAACACCACCTCCAGCTTCCATATTTCTCCGGCAGCTACCTACATACACCAGAACCACCTCAGAAGTAGGTACTGAAGAGAGTCAAACTTCACGCCCACCTACCAGTTCATCCGGCATTGCAAGTGGCACCAGCAGTGCTAGAAAGTTGACCTCCCTGGTTTGGGACTTCTTTTCGGTTAGCAGGAAGGAGGTGAGCATTGCTATATGCTCCATTTGTAGACAAGGTGTTAGTCGGAGTAAGCTTGGTACAAACTATGGTACCAGAGGCCAAACAACCCATCTGAAAAAACACCACTTGATCCAGTGGGAGGCGCACCTTAGCGGCCAAAAAACTGCACCCATTGTTGTTGGTGGGGATGAAGAAGTAGAAGATCCGATTGCGGTGGAAGGTGAACAAGAGGGAGACATTTTCTCTGGTACACAAAGTAGCCCTGTCCCTAGCAGTGCAGTGGTACCGCCCACATCCTTCATCAGCAACATCGCAGTGGCACAAGACTAAGAGTCAGGCTGAGACACCAAGGGGTCCCAGGCAAGAGAGTACCGCAACGAAAAACGTGCGTTGAGCCTAACAACATCTGGCATCAAGAAGTCACCTGCATCAGAGGCACCAGAAAAGAAAAATATCCAGGCATACCATTCTCAGCATGTTTAGGTTGGAGGTGAAGTACGAACGCAACCACCCAACAGCACGTTTGTACAACGCGAAGCTGGCTAAAATGTTAGCGCTGGACATCCTCCCTTTTTCTTTTGTGGAAGAGGTGGGTTTGCTTGAATTTGTGACAGCCATCTGCCCAAAATGGAAGGTTCCCAGCCGGTCCTATTTCGCCAGAGTTGCTGTTCCAGCACTACATCACGACGTGCTTGAATTGCTTGGACAAGCTTTGCAGCCAGAGTGCTGTTCAAACTATCTACCTGACAACAGACATGTGGACCAGTTGCCAAGCCACTGATTACATGTGCATCACTGCACACTGGATCTCTTTTGTGGGGGTTAGAGAGAAGATATCTGCAGCAGGTGTTGTTGACACTGCTGAGATTTTTAATGCCACTCGGAAACATGCAACTGTAGCCATGTTCGCCCATGGAGAAATCTCATACTGCTGCAAACATTTTGGAAGACTTTGACAGCAAGATCTTTGAATGGACTGCGCCCAAGAGGGCTTAACATTGGTTTTGTTGCCACATACAATGGCAGTACTATAGTTAAGGCCATGTCCGATGGTGGCTATTTCAGGGTCCTGTGTTTGGCGCAATGCATTAACATCATTGTTCAAGACTTTCTGAAAAAGAAGACCGAGTTAGCAACTTACTGACCAGCTGCAGAAGAATCTGCACCACATTTCAGCCATTCTTTTAAAGCCCGGAAGCAGCTGAGGATCATTCAATGTGAGCATAGAATGTCAGTTAAAGCACTCATCCAGGAGGTGCCAACACATTGGAACTCAACTTATTACATGCTTGAACGTCTGTGTAAGCAGTACAGACCAATCAATTAATATGTCATGCAAAGAGGGGATGCTACTGTGAAAGGCATGATCATTGAGATGGACCATTGAGGCCTAGTTAAATGCCTGACAGAGATGCTACGTCCTTTTGAGCTCTTCACACGTGAAGTCAATAAGGAGGACTGTAATATGGGCCAAGCTATCCCATTGTTGCACATGCTACAGGAACAGCTGAAGGGGGTGTCTGCAATGTACGCAGGTGTGGAGGAAAAAAGAAGCATATGAGTTGGTGGAGAGCTTAACCCTTCGGTTATCTGAAAATACAAGGGTGCAAAGAGGCATTGTGTCATCCAACCATTACATTTGTGCCACAATTCTGGTTCCAAGGTTCAAACCAGTACTGAACACATTGATTCCTTTTTCAGAAGGGGATGCTGCCACCTACAAAACTTGGATAGCTGCGGAAGCCAGTCGCTTACGAAAAGAACGGCCGGGAATTAGAGGCCCGCTAGTCCAGGCCACAACAAGTACTGCAAGGCAGCCGGCATCAAGTTCAACTTCAGAGCCTGAGGGCAGTGCGGTTGGCTCACAGCAGCCAAAACCACCAACACCAAGAACAACATCAACAAGAACAAGGGCATCAGCCCCACCAAAATCGTCACTGGAATGGTTTCTACAGCAAGGGCTTGTTAGGTCCAGTACTGAGGCAAAGGCAAAAGAGGCCGAGCAAAGCAGAGCACCCCTGAGCATTGAGCGGATGGTCCAGGCTTATCTGGATGACCCAACAGAGGTCTTCATTGATCAAAACCCATTGCTGTATGGGTATGGGAACAGGCGCCAATGGCCAGTGCTCAGCAGGCTGGCGATAAACTATCTGGCTTGCCCTGTCGCAAGTGTCTCTTCTGAGCGTGTTTTCAGTGCTACTGGTGCCGTTCTGACAGTGAGAAGGACCAGTCTCTCGCCCCAAAACGTGGCAGAGGTTAACCATGATTCAAAATGAATCAGCACTTTATACCACTGGATTACACCATACCTGAAGTAGCACAGCAGGAAGATGATGACGGCGACTTTGGTCATGATGTAAACTAGTGAGTTAGATTACCTACTTCTGGGTGAACCACCAGAGTTTGAGGACGAGCTCTACTTCCCTGACAACAACTAGGCTTCCGACTTGTTACTTTCTTTCTTGCTTTGACGCCCCAAAAAAGGCCCCCAAAAAGATACATCTAAGGAATATTATTTACTTTTATTATTTGTGTGTGTCACTGTCTTTCTGGTTCGAATCACAACAAACCCATCACCACCATCTTACTCTTTTATTGCCGGATTGGAGTTGCAACTGCTGTGCAGTCATTGAAGAAGTAAGTCCACTACCCACGAGTCCTGCTCCAGTCCTTACTCGCCCTAGATCCATTTCCCTCAAGCCAGTCATTGGATGGAGAATAGTATAAGAAATGTGAATTGTGTGCCTGCCTCGTCGAGTCCCTCCAAAGATCTTGACTATAGCTATCCATCCTTTACCGAGCCTAGAGGGCCTGCCCTGTAAGAACAGGTAAATGATGGCATGCATTGGACGCTGAACCGCTGAGTCTGAGTGATTGGTGTTTGTGTTGTTGTTATGCATGATGTCTAGTCTACCAGTATTTAATCTACACACAAAAAAGTGACTCGGGTCAATGTTTACCTTCTTGTTGTTCAATAACAAAATTGTTACTACTACAGGCCGATCCATTGCATTTTTGATTCTGGACTCACACTGGTACACTACAGAGTTGGACACCATGATGACCATACCATACTCACAGTCAGTCAGCAGGATCGGAGATGATTGATGGAATAACTCGGTGCATTTCATGAAGTGGCCTAAAAGGTAAACAAGTCAACAACAACACCAGACCTACATGTCTGTGTAGAGGTGGAGGCGAGTATAGTGGTATGACTGACAGCGGTGCATTGATTTAGTTACTTAATTTGGAAAATGCTATGTTGCTGTGTATGTGTGCTCAGTGCTGTCTGGCTCAAAATGTAAGCTAAGTGGAGGTTGGGTGGGCGCTGCGGGCCTGCTCCTGTTGTTGTTGTACGATGCTGGAAACAGAGTAGACAGGATTTAGCCATGCCGTCCCTGAAAGTTTTCTTGTTGCACTCCTCCTTAATTTATGCAGTTTAACTTTACTTTTCTCCTTGATTTTTCAATATCCCGTTTGTTTTTCCATCTACACTTAGAGGCTGGCCTTTACCCTCTGCTATACTGGGAAAAACAACTCACACTTACCTTACCAATCTGCATCCGCCTGGCAGGCACCCAAGATTGAGGGACGGAGCGTCCATGGAAGGAAGGACCAAGAGGAACACTGACTGCCGAGATGCAACTCCCAATTTGACCATAACATAGTTATAGTATCATATTCTTTTAATTTGATTCATTTTTTCTCTTCAATCATTACGACTGTGTGTGTTGTTGTTTATTATGTTTGCTTATATTTGACTCCTACAGATATTTTTTAATTTTCTTTGCTAGCTTTAAAAGGAAGCCCGGTACAACAGAACATAAAATGTATGTAACTTGGGTCTCCTTGGGAGCAGACAGGCAAGGCAATTGCATAATAATAATAATTAATAATATACTGCTGCCCTGTACTGCCTACTACTAGTCTAGTACTACTCATCATCATCAAGTCATCATCATGCATGCATTTCCTTTTTCTCCCTTATCAGATTTATGATGGTCGTCTGCCAAGATTGTGTGTTGTCCATGTTTAGTGTTTGTCTTTGTCAAACCTTTCCCTCAAATACCCCTTCCCAACCATTCATCAAACCCTAACCCTCTTCCCCCGAGCTGTGTGATTTATATTGAGGTGTGACTAAATTATAAATTTACACCAATAATTGATCATGCACTTGCTGGGGTGGATGTGGTGAAAGCGAGGATCTTCTTCTGCTCTAAGTATATATAGCCCACACTGGCAACATATAGATTAGATTGTCCACCCATGCTCAGTATTCGCTATTCAATTTTTTTCCAGATGAACATAATCCATCATAATTATTAATTGCCAGCATCGATTTATCATCCTTCCAGCACTAAAGGTTACGCTTGAACACTTCATAGGTCGAGTCAACTTCAGTTTGTAACTTGTACTAGGCTATCCCTGCCACCATTATTTACTTTAGCATTGCTTATCATCATCATGGTTTCTTGTTTGGCGGTCTTCTTCTTGTGTACTGTACTTCTACTACTTGTTCCCTAGTCTCCCTCAGGTGACTGACTGTCTCATTATCTTTTTTTGCAAATGCAACTGTCTACTACTGCTACCATCACCCACCATGGCACCTTGGGAAACCAAACCATCACCATGCAGCCATCGCTTCGCCTAAACATCAATCACACGTAAGAGAAGAAGTGTGAGGGAGGCAATAATGTATATACTATGGAAATTAATTAATTCACACATCCACATCCTTCCGAGTACATACTACATAGGGGTTTTAGTTGCAGAATGCATAGACTAGGAGGAGAGACTGACAGTAGTAGGACAAGTGAGGGTACTGTATCTATCTGTTGGTGTGCTACACTATTGGCAGATTTCAAAAACTGGCTGTGGCCCTGCAGCAAAGGAGGAAACATACAAGGAGACGTACAAGAGTAACCTGCCCCCAGAAAAGATTTACATCATATGTATTGTAAAACTATAAATAATGTATTACCCTAACAAATAAAGAAACCCACAACACCTGACCCACCCTCTCCCTAACCCCAACCAATGTCCAGTAAATTAGATGTCCATGATTGTCCACTCCATAATGTCACTCCAAGAAGCCCAAAATAAATGTCCAAGAACAACACCCAAAGTTTCCGCAACTCCCAACCTCCCACCCACCAAAAAAAAGATTAAAAAAGGGGCAAGGGTAAAGAAGACTGAGGTCTAGCGGCGGGAGTGCCGGCAAGTACGCTCCAGGACCTCCTCCAGCCTGGCCTCTAGGCACGCCATCCGGAGGAGCATGCGGCGCCAAAAGTTCCTGGAGGAACAACAGGGGTGGGCAGCAGCGGTTGATGATGATGAGGTGCGACGGGCGGCTGCCAGAACACGGCGCCGTACTGCCGGAGGCATGGGGGGCCTGGCTGGGGCCCGGGGCATTGGAGGAAACTGCAGCTGCCGCCTCCTCCTCCTCCGCCAGGACAACCAGCCGGCGATATTCATCCTGGATGGCCTTCAGCTTGCGTTGGCCTGCCTTTGCTGCTAACTCCTGCCTGTTGGGTTGGGAAGGAGTAGCTATATCAAGAAAGAAAAAGACAATTGTAACCAATACTCTTTGCAAACCAGTAACACAAAATGATACACATAAAATTATAGTGGCACAGTAGCACTAGCAGTACATAACATTTGTGGTATCCTCACTTCCTCAGCCCCTAAGATTTGGATGTGATGATTGATGATTAGACTTTCAGGCATTAGGCACTATGGAGCAGACAAGTATTCTTCTCTCTCTTGTTTAGCACAATTAATCTTGTAGGCATGCCAGCTCAGTCAGCTTGTGCCCTAGACAGACATACTCATGTCGCAGACTCATGTTATTTTAATACTGTCTGCAGCTGGGCTGACATGGTCAAAATGGGCAGCTGTACTACAGCGAAGTGTATCTATTTTTCGCATTAGTGACCGATGACTCTGTGGGTAGAATCATAATGGCATAGTCATGCTCAATATATCACTTTGCGACCGCTGACTACTGTAAGTCAAGGAGCATTCCATTCTGATATATAGCTTAAACCTATGAATCGATGACCTTAGAAAATATAGTCACTTGTTTATTCGTCACGGCTTTTTTCACTCATCGTGCATTGCACTGATGGCATTATCTGATTCTTCGCCCTAACTTTGGTATGGTACGGTTAATTCTCTATGCATGCTCTGCATCAGTCTGACCCATCGGCTGACTACGGTCAACCATCCAGGCATCCATCCATCCAAACATGGCTATCACATAAACCCTTCTCCGACAACATACATTTGTCATTTAACCACCACCCATGCGTCCTTGCTTGCCTTTGCGTTTGACCCCTCAAACCCCCTGGAGGATTCCTTTCACCCATACAGTTTCACCCACCCAGGCCGGCATCCTTTCTGCTTTCTTTTACCTTTCACCCATCCTTCAACCGCCCATGCATCCTATCAGCCACCTATATGCATACCGGGGCCCCTTCCTTCACACACGCATCCTTCTCTGCCAGTCATATATATTACATGTCGTCTGACTCTTTGTCTTCGTCATAAAACTTTCTATGCTGAGTTGAAGATAGAATAGAATATAGGCCATTAGTTACTCAACCCTGCTAATGCTAATGTTAAGTAAAGGGTGTCTTCTTCAACTGTTCAGTGTTCACAACAACTTAGTCTCAGCAGAAGTACAATGTACTGAGTGTACACCCTTGCAACGAGTGTAACTGTATTCATCATTCTCAATAAGTAAGGAATATGACTTACCACTGCCGGTCACTGCTACTGGCTCACCCCCTGCAGCTGCGGCATCCGCTCCCTCCGGAGTGGCATGGCCCTCACTGCTGGCCCCGGCACTTGTGGTTGGTACGCCTGGAAAAACATTTCAAATTTTTTAGATGCCATATACACCTCCCCTAATTATTTTTTTCATTAGCAAGATTGAAAATATATAATAATGCATACACCACACACACAGTATGTCCTATCAAAAATAACAAAATATCCGGTTGGGCATTTTGTTGGTGGCAATTTTTGAAAAGACTCTCAAGAAGAGGACAACCCAAAGGACTGGACTCAGTGGCTAGAGCTATTGGTGCATCTCATTTTTTGAAAAGAAGAAAGAGTGGCCAACTGGGCGGACATGAGGTCTCTCTTAGTTGGAAAATAATGGTGCCGTCCTCCTCCTCATACTTCCTTCCAGCCATGGTGCACGGTAATCAGTTGTTCAGTATTCACCATCAACTGCTGCTAATAAAAAAAGTACTAGGCCTGGATTAGAAAAAGTAAAATACACCACTTTGGGGTGTCCAACGTGAGTGACCACCATTTACTGATTGAGCATGAGACAGTAAAAGAAAGCCTTCTCATCTCAACAAACCTATGTAGAATACCTTACTTGGGCATGCATTCTGCACAACAGATTAGTGCTACTAGTACTAGTAAGGAGTCCTTACTAGTACTAGTAGTAGCCTAGGACCAATGGGTTCTCTGAGTCCTACAGTGCCACTACTAGGCAATCCAAAAAATATATAAGGGGAGAGGGAAAGCTGAGTAGAAAACCAGAAGAAAGCAAGCTACAGACAGACTAATACAGATTCAGAGGCAGTTTGATTTGATGTAAAAAAAAAAAAACCAGACACTAGAAACAATGTAGTAGGTAATGGAGCAAAAACAAGAATTTCGAAACGGATAGATCGAAGAGGATTTGGGAAAAATTTAAACTAGGAAATGGAAATAATAGAGCAATAAAAGTTAGGGAAATATTAATATAACACCAGGAGGACTTACTGGGGCCAGCAGAGCCATCTGCGCTTGAGGCCGCTTCCTGCTGTCCCTGGGAGGCCCCTCCGGCTCCCGCACCGGCCTCAGCAGACCCAATCTTCTACTTCTTGCCCCTGGATGCTGATCATGTAAGACATAATTAAAGAGACAAAGAATGATTTGTGCTAAATAAATATTAAATAATCGCTCTAAAACGTTTTTTATACAGGAAACGGCAATTGCAATAACATTGACCTATCCTAAATCAGATCGACTAGTAGTAGACTAGTATCACAGACTAGTCGCAGACCATCCTATCCTTATTATTCCACAGTTCCATTCCGATTCCTGAATCCTAAACATACCTAGACTGCCTATTCCAGACTTTGGAATGAATAGCAAAAAATTATATTTGCTTCTAAGTTCCGATCTCATTCGCAATCATCTCTCAGTCTCAACTCCAACCTCCTTTGACGGGCCAATTACTAAGTCTGCATTTATTCTTCTTAAATGCATAGATGGACGCATGCATATTGCATACACCTAATTGGTTGGTTGTTAGTCATTCACAGTCACTATACGAACTACAAAAGGTTCTACTAGGACTGAAGTCATGTGAGAGGATGCATCACGCAGGCCGCTAAATTACTAAATAATGCTAACTAACTAACTACTACCACTATCTTAGTAACAGGACAGCCTGACAGGACAAAGGAATGGACTGGAGTCCTTCCTATCTGCATTACCTAGCTTAAATTCTCTAACCTCTCTTACATAACCAGCCCAAGCGAGTGCAAAGTTGCAAACAAGTATGATTCGCAGCGCCGAGCACCTGTCTGGAAGAATAACAATCACATAATATAAGATTTTTAAACGTAAGTTACCTGCATGTAAGCAGCAGCAGCATTCTTGCTATTTGGGAAAAAATAATATTCGCAATAACACAGCACAGAAGAACACAATAGTAATATAATTAGCTACTCACCAAGCCCCGGGACCTCAACACCTAGCAGGTCCAGCAGGTCCTACTCCCAGTCCAGGATGTCGGACCACCGGTTCTTCAATTGGTTATGGGTGCGCCGGACCCCAGAGCAGAGAAACACTGCCCGGCGCACCCTCTCCCAACGCCGGTGACGCTCCCGGAGCCCGAACCCGTACCCAGGCCTGCCGCCTGCTGCCAGGGTTAAGGGGAGGTGGCGCGGGACAAAAAAAAACCATTGCGGCCACCTCCACCTCAGAAAACAAGGCCCGGGCCTACACCCCTTCCGGGTGACGCCTTCTGCAAGGAAGGCGGTCGCTGCTCTCGCTCCTTCTCTTCCCCTGGCCCTTCTTACTCTTCTTCAGTGTCTTCACCATGGTTCTGGGAGGGCGGGGGCGGAAAAGAAAATGTAGGAAGTAAGAAAGGAAGTAAACAAAATAAAAAAAGCAAGTAATAGAAAAACAGTCAAAAACGCACTAAAAACACACAAAAACTAGAAAAAAAAGCAAAATATACACTCAGGAATAGAGAGGGATAGATAATAAATAAAAAAGATCAGAAAAAAGTTTTTAGAAACAAAGGATTGAAAAGATATTGGGAGGATAGAAAAACAGGCCCAGAACCATAGCAAACATGAAAAACAAGATGGCCGTGCCCATCGGTGACCGCGTGGTGAAGTTTGCGAAATATTTCCCCCCAAGCACGCAATACGCGTTCCCGAACTTAAAAAACACATTATGAACGGACGGAACAAGCAACTCCGCACGCTCGCAGAACTCCGCGTAGCTCGCAATGTTTTTTTGCAACTTCGAGGAATTTTGCGTAGCGCGGCTACGCGAGCTCCGCCCAGGGTTACTCCTCACCTGGCTCGTATTGCGGAGGCCGTTACGGGCAGGGAGAGGGAGAGTGCTGCTTTCCTTCGGATCTCCTGTTCCTCTCAGACCCTCGGGGCAAAGCAGTGCTGCACGTACTGCCGGATTGCGGGCAAGCATTTCTCTCCGCGTTGCTCCTCACGAAGCCATCCTCCGGCCCCGCTGCTGACGTGCTGAAGAGCAACTCTGGACGCCGCTTCCTCGCTGGCTTCTGGGGGCGTGGCCGGGCAATGCTGCAAACTCCGGCCGGCCTGCTAGTTGCCCAGCAACGCTCGTGACTCCTGCGGCGTTCGTCCAGCTGACGGGCGGCCGCCTTAGATCCCTTTTAATAGCTTTGGCCACAGGCACGCGATACCGCCGTGGAACGTTCCCCACATGGTTCAGGGATACTGGCTGCAATCCACAGCGCTCACCACGTGCTGCCACACACAAGAGCGCTCCTTCACGCTTTTTCTGTCCGCCCCTGGGAGACAAAGGGAAAAACTCTCCTGTCCCAGCACAGCACTCCAAAAATAGCATGGGGTGGAAAACACAGCGCTCACCATGCGCTGCTTCAATTTACCCAGGGCAAGCCACACAGCCCTGGAAAATCACTGGGGATGCCAACAACTGGGCACAGGTAGGCCAGCACACAGGGCCACTTCAGCAGAGTGGAAGTCCTTTCAGCCACCCAGCGGGCAGCAGGTCAGTCTCAAGTGGCGGTTCCTCCTGGCACACTGCAGTGCACGCAGTGTGCTCTCCCAAGTTTCAGAAGTTCCAAGTAAGCACAGCTCAGCAGACATGGGTTCACAGCCCCAGTACTTATAGTACAAAAAGTATTTGTTCTTCCCCCTGGCACAGGGCTCTGAGCCCAGTCAAAACCAGTTCTGGGGGGTACTTAAAAATACCTTTTCAGGTGTACAACCACCTCCATTGTTAGTGTAAGACCTGGGCGCAGACACACCACAGGGAGGCGTAGCCATCATTGTGGAAGGCAGGCACAGCCCTATTCAGGTGCAGGTGCTCCTCCCACCAGTCCAAATGCAGACCAGGCCTATTCAGCCTAGCGCTGACTCATCCAGACTCTCTGGAGCCACTGCACCTCCCCAGCCCCTGTCACTTCCAAGGCCAGACAGTCAATACAGAACAGGCAGGCACACAGACACATAGCACACAGAAATGCCTACTTCTAAAAGTGGCATTTCTAAAATAGTGATAATAAATCCGCGAACACCAGTACGCAGCATTTATCACCACTATTCCAAATAAACCAAACCTGATCACGCTACCCCTCTCATGTCAGGAATTACCACTGAAGCACATATCAGGGAATCCCCAATGCATTCCTATGAGAGGGCAGCCTCAAAGCAGTGAGAAACCAAATATGCTGTTTGTCACTACCAGGACATGCCCCACAGTTAAGGCACATGTCCTACCTTTTACCTACACCGCACCCTGCCCATAGGGCTAGCTAGGGCCTACCTTAGGGGTGACTGATATGTAGTAAAAGGGGAGTCACAGATGTGGGAACCACTTTATGTGCCACATCACAGCGGCAGTAAACTCAGCGCGCAGGCCCTGCAGTGGCAGAGGCCTGAGACAGGTTTGAAAAGCTACTTTGGTGGGTGGCGCAAGCCGCGCTGCAAGCCCATCAGTAGTGTTTAATTTACTGGCCCTGGGTATATGAGATACCACTGTACAAGGGTCTGATAGGTAAATTAAATATGCCAAACAGGTGTAGACCAATCTTATCAAGTTTACCATAGAAAGCACATGCACTTTAGCACTGAACAGCAGTGATAAAGTGCCCAGAGTCATAAAACCACCAACAACAGGTCAGAAAAAATACCGGAGGAAGGCAAAAAGTTCTGGGATGACCCTGCAAGAAGGGCCAAGTCCAACAATATAATACAGCTGAATCTATCGCCTCATACTCCACTCCAAAATGCTGCCCTCTTCTATCTTCATTTTGCATCTGTCACACCAGATTCTCTCTTTTTTATGATGTCAAATATCGGTATATATATACAGCTGAATCTATCTCCTCATACTCCACTCCAAAATGGCCGCCCTGTTCTATCTTCATTCTGCATCTGTCACACCAGACTTGACATCGTGTCACCACGTCCATTCCTCCGATACGTCACAACGCTGTTCCCACCCACTACTCTTTTCTTCAGTCCCCCTCCCGCAGTTCCGGGTACGTTGTTTCCAGTGCCATCACATGACAACGCCTCCTTCTCCCTAAGTGGAGGGGACCGTAATTAATCTTCACGGTAAGAAATACCACTTACATACAGGACCTTACTGCACCCACCTCAACCCTCACCACTTACGTCCTGGCTCTTCTTCTCCCACAGCCCCTTCACCAGCTCCCGGCTGTGCTGGCTCGTTGGGAAGAACCATGGAATTCCCTCATTACAGGCGGACACTCCTGTGGCTACAATAATTTTGCATGCGGCTGGCTGTACTCATCTCCGCAGATATATCCCGGTTTGTATTCATTCACAACCCACCTCCAACCCAATCACACCCACTCTTAATGATTCTAAATCAATCTCACTTCACCTCCACAGCACTTCATCATGCGATTCATTCTCAGATCTACCTTGACCTAGCATCCCTCTCTGAATCAGGTCTGAGTCCCAGGTAACTCCCCATCACCGCCATTTTGTTATCACCACTCTCCCGCATTAATGCATGGACCTCAATTGCACTCCGAGTACATATAATCCTCCTGCACTGCCGCATGCCCGGATGGGTAACACTTGAATAGACAGTCTTTACTGTAGCATGTTTCACTATCCACGTGCAATTTTCTCATCTAGAAGTTCCAATCTTCTGATTTTTAATCCCCCTCTTCATTTTCCCTTCTTTTCCCTTTTCTCCCCCTCTTTCGTTTCTCTTTTTCCTCCCTCCTCCCAGAAACTCGTTTGACAGGCAATCGCCTCAGGCACCCATTTGTTCCGTCCTGAAGATGATCTCAGCATTAAGTTAAAGGGATTGAAATGTCGTCGACTTCTTGCACTCTGACATAAATGTATATTTTGTATTAATATGTGTTAGGGTGCTTTTACATATTCTTTGTTGGCCTAATAGCTAGATTCCTTTTTTGGCCAAGCCGTCCTGTATTGCCTAAGCGTTTTTTCCGTTCTAATGATATGCATGTCCCCACTTGTATGGTTTTCTTTACTTTTTCTTTTAAAGATAATGTCCAGTTGGACAGCCGAAATATAGACATGTTGCATCTCTATATATATATGAATTTCTGTAAAAAAATATTCTGGTAGGGACCGTTGTTCCTTAAACCATAAGACTGCTCGCATACTTCGTCCTATGCCCGTGCCATCTTTGATCACCTCCGCAAAGGGTTTGCATGCCTGGCAGCATAATATGCACGACCACCCTTGTTTGCAGAGAGAATCTTTTTTTGCAAGTAACAATGTTGCCATTTTTGATGGAGTAGAAAACGTGTTTTACAAAGTATAAGACTAGATTTAACAAAAATGTCTCATTGCGTAATTTGCACTAAAATAGTATATGCTCTAATGACCTTCACAGAATACACCAGATGAATTTCCCCAAAAAGAGAGTGCACCGAAACCATGTGCAGTCACCTCACTTTCTATTGGTTGTGCATGTACTTCCTTATCTGCGGGTGGCGCCCTTTCATGCTGGTCTACTTCTCTGCTGAAAATATATAAACTCTCCTATGATGGGAAATGAAACATTTCATAACTCTGAGGAGTAACCACAAGAACAGAACAACAAGTGCTGCAGCAGCAGGTGGCCTTTCAAAAACAAAACTTCTCAGAAATGACGGCAAAAATGTGCAGACTCATAAGGAACAAACAAGGTTTCCTATTTTTCAATACATTTGTTACCTCATAGAACGAGTGCATTAAAATGCGACTTAAAACCAACAGCCTGCGCTTTGGTACACAGTATACTGATTGTTTTTGCAGCAGAGCACATGGGGAATAAACGTTCACATACATGGCACGTCAGGCTGTGAAAAAAGAGAGACCACATTGCTCTGCTCACAAGGTTATATTCCGACCTAACCTAAATGTATTTATTTAAACGGTTTGATGTGCAATGTGCAAATTATCATTTTTAGTTCACAAAACGAGAACTTGCACACATCCACCGTTTTAGCACATGTAATATTATTACACCTAAAAAGTACCATTTCAGGGAGGGTTATTCTGCTTTCAGGGGAAGGAAGTGGGCGTTCCAAGCGTACGACTTTGTTGGCATTCACATACTTTAGACAGGGACACTCCCTCAAAAGGGCAGAAGTAAACCTAGAGTTGGAAAGGGGAGTAAAAATAAACAAAATTGGTTGGGATACAGGAAACAAGGACAAAAACGTGATACCGCATCTTTGCTAAGCATATACACATGCATAGATGTACACCAGGTACTCCTGGAATATTTTGAGAACTCCCTAAAAATTGTTAATGTACTCTAATTTTTCTTTTACAACTAGTGTTGTTGATTTACATTTTTTTTTAAATTAGGCCCTGTTACTAGAGTAAAGAAGCTGCGTCTCCGTGACCTGGGTAAAGAAGAAAACGATATATAACAAAAACAGATTTGAATAAAGACTCGTGTCCCTAATTTACCCATATCTGTTTAATTAAAAAACGCTTGCATGCATTAAGTATCCATGGTGTAACTCATATAAGAGAGTTTGAGGAATTCATAAAACAATCGGTGGGCACCTGAGACCGCGTCCGATGCTGATTCCACCCCTGTTGTCCCAATCACATACCTCCTGACTGGATGGAAATTCAGAAATTTCATTCACTTTTAAATTTACTTTTTCTTTTCACAAATGACTTCTTAATTTTATATAACTTGCTCAAATCTAGACGACATCAAGTGATTTGCGCACTTGATTTCCCATTTTCTGCAGCACTTACACAGGGATCCGACAGGTGTAACTTACTGTGCTGAATAGTGTGGGAAATTGCCTTTTCAAATGTCTGTTGCTCATCTGAAATGGTGAATAAATGTTGTGTATAGTATCGCAGAAGAGGAAAGAGGGCTATAAAGATGCACTGCGTTGTTGACTAAAAGCCAAGACTGATTGGATGTGTCACACATGATATGGGGTCATTTGGCAACTATGTATGCTGCATGTGAACAAACTTGTGCAGGTGGTCACAAGGGGAATATTGGGAAGTCGTTTCATGGGACAAAAAATAGATCATGGAAAAAATTGATTTCATCCAGATATAGTTGCAGAAATAAAGATCTACAAAAATAAAGATAAATCCGCCATAGGCCTGTTACTACATGTAGATAGAGCCAATTCTCTAAAGTTCGAAGTAGGATTCAACAAGAGGAAAACACACTTTTATGGTAAAGTGAGGAGAGAAATATTCAGGGCAAAGATAAATGATTGTAAAAATAAAATCTAGTAGTAAAACACTTGCCAAGTATCCATTTGGCGGCCATTTTAGGAATGTAAATGCAACATGTGCTGACATGTGACTACATAAAAAATGAGTTTGTCGCAGAGGTGGTCAAATTCTCTCTGCACCTATTGATACTGTACTTTTCCCCACAGTTTTCTGAAATTCTACTTACCTTAAGTAAATGAAACAAGTGTTCCTATACAAAACAGAGACTTTACTATATATTCTTTTGTTACTGAACAGTGTACTAGGTCACTGGTTACCTAAGCAGCGTCTGGATGGGGGAGCGTAGAACGCTGACATCTTTACTTTTCTCTGAGGTTGTGGTAAAAGTGAACTATTGACCACATCTACCAAGTTAATTCTTTGAAGTCTAAGGCCAAAATTAAAGCATGTGCGAGGAAACTAAAAACTGCACAATAAAGGGCCAAGTATGAGAGCCATGTCTGATTATTACCAATTACTATGGTTAGACCAGAGTCTGAGATGCACGAACAGAATGTGTTTTTTTGTTAACACTCTGTGTGGCCACCACCCTACAGGTCCTCATGGACACCATGGACCCTGGAATTTTGTGGAATAGTCTAATTCATTCTGAGTGTTCTCTCTTCCATTGAACGAATTAGACTTGCACACCTGAAATCATTGATTTGCGGGAAAAGTTCAGGACTGGAGACAGTGGGCCTGATTCCCAAAGGTGAACGTTCACTATTGTATAGGTTTACTATTTTTTTGGCATTCACAAACTACGAGTTTAATTTTACTAAGAGTAATTTTAAGACTGAGGAGACTACGCTCTCATTGCGGAGATTCCTCACCTAAAAAGATACGTCTGTCCTATGTTTTTATGTGCGCAGTTCTCCTCCCTGACTGCGCAGTCGCAAATTACTATTAGTAGAATTAAACTTGTAATTTGTGAATATCAACAAAATAGTAAACATACACATTAGTGTGTGTTGGACTTGGCCCTTTTTGCAGGGTCATCCCTGAACGTTTTGCCTTCCTCCTAGTATTTTTTCTGACCTGGTGTTGGTGGTTTTAGGACTCTGGGCACTTTATCACTGCTGTCCAGTGTAAAGTGCATGTGCTCTCTATGGTAAACGTGGAAAGATTGGTCTATACCTGTTTGGCGTAGTTAATTTACCTATCAGTCCCTTGTAAAGTGGTATCTCTGATACCCAGGGCCAGTAAATTAAATGCTACTGGTGGGCTTGCAGTGCTGCTTGCACCACCCACCAAAGTAGCCTTTCAAACCTGTCTCAGGGCTCTGCCATTGCAGGGCCTGCGTGCACAGTTTACTGCCGCTGTGACGTGGCACATAAAGTGGTTACCACGTCTGTGACTCCCCTTTTACTACATATCAGTCACTCCTAAGGCAGGCCCTAGCTAGCCCTATGGGCAGGGTGCGCTGTAGGTAAAAGGTAGGACATGTGCCTTAACTGGGTGGCATGTCCTGGTAGTGACAAACAGCCATTTTGGTTTCTCACTACTGTGAGGCTGCCCTCTCATAGGAATGCATTGGATATTCCCTGATATGTGTTTTAGTGGTAATTCCTGACAGGAGAGGAGTAGCGTGATCAAGTTTGGTATGTTTGGAATAGTGGTAATAAATGCTGCGTAATGGTGTTCGCAGATTTATTATCACTATTTTAAAAATGCCACTTTTAGAAGTGGGCATTTCTGTGTGCTATGTGTCTTTGTGCCTGCCTGTTGTGTATTGCATATCTGGCTCTGGAGTTACAGGGGCTGGGGAGGTGCAGTGGCTCCAGAGGGGCTGGGTGAGTCAGTGCTAGGCTAAATAGGCCAATCTGCATTTGGACTGGCGGGAGGAGTAGCACCTGGGCCTGAATGGGACTGTGCCTGCCTACCACAATGCTGGCTCCGCCCCGCTGTGGTGTGTCTGGGGCCAGAGCTCACACTAACAAAGGAGGTTGTTGTGCACTGTAAATAAAATGTTTAAGTGCCCCCCAGAACTGATTTGGACCGGGTACAGAGCCCTGTGCCAGGGCAGAACAAAGACTTGCATGAGTATAAGTAATGGGGCTGTGACCCCAATGAAGGTGAGCTTACTGGGAACTGGATCAGAGCACTTTGCCAGGAGGAACCGCCGTGGGACTCAGATGCTGCCTGCTTAGTGGCTGGAGGGGCTGCCCTCTGCTGGGAGGCCCTGCGTGCTGGCCTGCCTGTGTCCAGCTCTTCCTTGTGGATGCCTGGAAGAAGAGCGCTGCCTACTCCCTGTTTGTGTCTTCCAGGAGGAGACAGGCTGAGCGCTTCATGTCCCTAAATTGCCCTGGTGAAGAGCGTGTGAAGCGCTGTGCAGAGACGGGAGAATTTTCCCCCTTCTCCTTCCGTGGGTTAACAGGGTAAGCGTGAGGAGGTGCTCTCGATTGGGACAGCGCGTGGTGAGCGCTGTGTTTAACAACCCGAGGCCAAAGCCAAACACGGCCGCTCGTCAGCTGAGCGAGCGCCGCAGGAACCAAGAGCGTTGCCCAGCAACCTAGCCGCCAGAAGCCAGGCAGAGGCGAAGCCTGGTTGTGGGTGGGGCAGCCTTCCTAGAGCGAAGCCGTCGATTGTCTCCCCTGTGTGTGGGCCTGCAGCGGGGCTCTGCTACGTGGCCCCGGGCTGCAAGGCCGCGCCCAAATAGCGAGGGATCCCGGCCAGGGAGTTCCCTCCGACATCAGCAAAAGGGGCATGGCCAAGCCAGAGGAGAAACCGGAAGAACCGGAGCCAAGTCGATGGAGATCTCTCTCGGTATATTGCCAGTTCTCCAGAAACTGGAGTCCGATGTTCCCGGGATCTGGCCGGTCTGACCACGGGAGCAGCACTGTGGTGGCACTTCGCCGGGATTTCAAAAGGTGAGTCCGGCCACTTGTGCATCTCCCGCAGCTGTCCGCGCAGCCCCGAGGGCTCCGGGCGGGCGGCCACGCCAGTCTTTGGGCCCGTGTCTGTTGGGGTCTCCCACATTGCCACAGCTGTGCCGCATGGTTGCGGGCAGCTGCAGTCTTTTTGTTGTATATCGGGGGCCTGCTCCCTTGACGGAGACGGGGTGAGTTACACCTCCCGCTCCCCTTGCTTACGGTGAGGGAAATACTCCACTGCGGGCAGCTGCTCCTTTACCTGATCCTCGGGGACACTCTTCTTTGAACTGAGACTGGGTGTGTGTTACACCCCTGCCCCGGATCGGGGTGCGCTGGGCCCCAGGGTCTTTTTCTGACACTGAGGGATAATATGCCTATTCATGGGCTGAGGTTCCCAATAAGTGCACAGTATTGATGGGACCCTGAAATATGCGTCATAGGTGGTAAAGGTGCTCTACTGCAATGCTTTTGCCTAATGTGTGCCCCTGTGAAAGTGGGTACTTTAGTGCCCTATTGTGAATGATAATAGGCATATTGTGCTAGGCTGAGTATCATATGGTGCAGTTTTATCCCTCAGAGGGGCATGATATGTCTATGGAATATGTACTGCACTACTGCTGATTACGTTTTACCTAATATGCTGTACTAGGTGATGTTAGGATGTTCATGCCTAAGGTGTTTATGCTAAGTGCAGGGTTACCAGTAGTTACTGGTTGTTTTCACTAATTCTGTGATGTGATGGTTATGACAGTGGCCCGATTGGCCCTGTAGTGTACATAATCCCTGTAAAGTCATACCTAGTGCCAGGTGGCACAGTGTATATATGTGATTGCGTTCTAATGTGTTTTATGAGTAATTCAATGGCTATTTTTTTATATAACCTTGTGTGGAGTTTCTTTTGTGGTGTGCCTAGTGTGTCGCTGCTGTGTGAGTGTGTTGCGCAAACGCTTTACACATTGCCTCTGGGATAAGCCTGACTGCTCTGTCAAGCTACCAAGGGGGTGGGCAGGGGTTATCTTCAGTGTGTAACTCCCTTGCCCTGACTAGAGTGGTGGTTTCTACCTGGCTTAGGCGCTTGCCCTAGCCAACCAGAAACCCAATTTCTAACAGTGTGAATTTACCTTTGTAAATCAGGCCCAGTGCCTGTAACGGCCGGGAGAGAAGTGATCACTCACTATAAAGGATTAGGGCGTAAAGGGACAACATCTGATGATCCACAAGTGATCTTACATTTCTGTGACTTGTTTTCTGATCTCCTTCTGGCCCGGGGTGGCACTGACAGCATATTACATTCTCGTGCAGTGAATAGGTGAATGGATGACACAAGCTAACCATGTATTTCACAAGTCAAACAAATGTCTATTGTGGTTTAAATTCAACTAATTGTGTTAAACATTGCTACCGTTAATATCGTTAAAAGCAACGTACCACAATAAATGTTTAGTATAATGTCTGGTGGCAGCAGGAGACAATCATCAAACGTGGTACAATTTACAGAATTATAGAAAAACTCCCAATGCGAACAAGCATTTGAAAATTAGTACTAAAAACTAAGATGTAGCTCAGAAGAGTGCACTCCCTTTTAAGTGCCAAAGAATGATGACATATGTGGGTTCCGAGCCATTTATTCCGCAGATACTGAGAACAGCGTTTCAGAAGAGCAGCTAGATTACCAATGTTATAATGCAGTGCATGTAACAAAATTTGCGCACAGTAAAGATAAGTCGGCAGCCAGTTGTCGGACGCGGTTTGATTTACACTCTATAGTTTTCATGTGTCCATACTACTTTTAATGAAGGAAGTCCTGGGATAGTTTCCTTAGAGGACCCGGGAAGCCAGAACCTAAATTCCATCTACGAATATTTTCGTTTGCCCCTAATACATTTCACTTAAAAATTCATTGTTATATCAGTAAATGCAGGGACCAACATTCATCACTGACAAGTGTGGTGTACTGGAAGTCAAGGGTTTGAATCCCAGCAAGGCAGAATGAGCACTCCATCCTTCTGAAGTATGCAAATTGAGTAGCATAAATTGGGTAAACTAACTTCTCGTACTTCCAAAGATTAGAAATGCATTAATGCAGTCTTTAGTATTAAATAAAACAGGCTTAAATAATGCTATATTGTTCAATCTGAATTTTTGTTTTTTTGGTACAAATAAGAAAAAGCTCACTCACCACCTTCAGTTCACTATTCTTGCTGCCTTCGCCCCCACATGGCAGCTGACATGATTCACAAAGTGGAAGGTGTCCAGCGTTCAATTTGAGCCTTTGGTTGCAGGCAGGGCCCAGTGGCACTCATTTTTGGGGACTGCAACACATTTCTCCCCATCAAACTTTGACCAAGAGCATGAGAAAAGGTGGAAGGAAGGAGAAATAGAAAGATAGACAAACAGTGCCAAAGGCAGAAAGCAGGGATGAAAAAAGGTCTTGCAAGAGAGAGGTAATAGGGAAGGGAGTGCCTCCTGGTGAAATTCAGCATCCCCTAGCTGCGGGCATCTGAGCAAAAGTTTGGGCTCGGCACTTAATCTTTTACAAATTAAGCACTAGTGTAGTTGCTTAATTTGCAGAGGGACTCCTTCAGTGTTAGCAAATCTACTTTCCTTTGCGAACAGTTAGAACCCAAACTCAGCGGTGGTAATTAATCAATGGATTGCAACAGTAGGTGCAGTCACAAATTGTTGATAAATCTCTTGCTGATTTAGAAATAGGATTGCGCCCTTTTCACTCCCCCACTTTTTTGCAACTCAAAAAGTATTGTTAAGGCCATTTTTAGGTCGAACATTCAAGACCTCTTGTATATACTTTAGTATATACTTATATTAGCATATACTTATATGTGTATGTACTTTGTGGGCTCTGGAGATTATCCCTAGGACTTGTCTGCTTCCGCTTAGGGGCTTTTCTTTCTGTTCAACTGCCTCTATTTAACTGTCTTGATAGAAAACGACCAGTAGAGGTCAGTAAAATACCAGAATTGCTTTCTGCTTGTTCAACTGCCTCTATTTAACTGTCTTGATAGGAAACGGCCAGTTGAGGTCATTAAAATACCAGAATTACTTTCTGCTTAGGGACTTACTTTCTTTTTTCAATTTTTCTGGCAACTGCCTCTATTTAACTTTCTTGATAGAAAACGACCACCAGAGGTCAGTAAAATACCAGAATCACTTTAGCATTCTCTAGATTCCAGTCCATAGAAATTGTCTTCCTCGTGCACCCGTAGACAATAATATCTTTGTCAAATCTTGTATTTTCAGTGATATGACCACCACAGGCCCTGATTTTATATTAAAAACAGAGCTTTGGACTATACCATTTCCCGCTGAAAGGCAATATTTCTCTCCATGTGATCCCATACCTGGCATGTCACGCAGTTTGGTGCTTACTTTCCCTCCATGTTAAAGAACAGTAGATGTTTCAGCACTCAGGCTAATGTGCTGCATAGCTAAATACATATAAGGTCCCAAAGGCGAGACCGATTGCATTGCAAATGCTCGTTAGAGTCAGAAATCATTTTCCTCTCGTAAAAAGGGCTTTTGTGCATTAAACAAAGCCATTTTCAGTTCACAAGCCTGATAATTTGAGAATCGCAGAATTTACAGCAACAAGGGGTTCTGTACATTTAGGCCTAGGGCAATGGGTGACCAGGCAGTGCTTAATTTGAGCCGGTGGCTGCTGGTGGGGCCCAACGGCACTCATTTTTGGGAACTGACACTTATTTTTCCTCATCAGATATTGACTGCGAGCAAAAGAGGGAAAACACACAAATGAAACAAAACCAGCACAAATTGAGAAAGCAGGGACTGGCAAGAGTGATATGAATTGGCAGCAGTGTCTGGTAGTAGGAGGCCTGAGGTGAATTCAACAAGACGCAACCTTGGTATTCGGGGCGTCAATTGTTAATAACACTGCCAGATCATAGCTTTGGGCACTAGCAGCATTCTTTTACAAATTAAGCACTATCATGTCAGACTACTTTAAGATACCACTTCCCTGTAAGTGCAGGTAACCAGGTTTCATACAGGCAATGTGTTTTTACAAGCAGAAGACACACACACATGCACAGTCTTACACATGTAGCACTTCACACATACACACACGGCTTCATACACATGATGGGGTGGAAATGCAAAGTATTAATCAGGTAAGGAGACTCACAGCCACACCTCAGTCCCACATATGCAGATTCTCACGACACAAAGAGATACATTCACACTAAATATTTCAAACACTGACCCTAACACAGACAGTGTGTTCATCAGGCACATCCATGCACACCCACACACATGCAGTCACACATGCTAGAATCACCCATGCATAGAGCCACACACAGAGAGTCTCAGGCAGGCAGAGTGTTGTTGTTGAGCTTGGACCAGTTTCAGATTCCAAGATATGACGTAATCACCTTCGTCTTCAAATGAGAGCGACTGTGTGGGTAAAAAGGCCCATCACAACATGCCAACAGCAGGTGACGGCAGCAGAGAGATGAAAAGTTACAATAAACTTCAAAGGGGCAAAAGAGGCAAAAAAAGAGGATTGATAGCAAGTTCATACCAAACATTGGCAAAGCCAAAAGGTCTGGCGTTGGTCTCCAGCCTTTGGCAATTTTTGTTTTGTTATGGTTTTTGCAAAAGGTTATTATGTTGGTATATGCCGGCCCTCATTTGTCTAAAAAAAACATCATTTGCTACAGGTAAAGACGTTTTTTTTGGTTAAAAAAAACACACATTACCATAATACTCCTTGGCACTGAAGGGAACTGCTTTTATGGATGTGCTCCTTGTGTGAGAGCGGCATGCCTTAACTTGTAGTGAAGTCAGCCAATGGCTGAAGTGGGTCGATACATTGCCTCTTAATAGATGTTGGAGGTGGTGGAAGAAAATGTGAATGACACCAACCACAGTTTAATGGATGAAGTCTAGCTGAAATCCCTATAAGTAATTATGTTATACATGTCATTTTAGTGAAATCAAAGGTCTTGGCTAACACAGGAAAAATTAAATCGGTCTAGTATTCGATGCAAGCCTCTTGCTTTTGAGAAAGATAGAAGGAAAAAAGAGATGAAAAGAAAAGAGAGAAAGATGGAAATAAGAGAGATTTATGGAAATAAGAGCGCTATGGAAAGAAGAGAGACTTATGTAAAGAAGAGAAAAGGTGGAGAGGCAAGGAAAGGATCAAAGACAAAAAAACAAAGAAAAAGAAGGAATGAAAGAAAAAAGGCATGAATGAAAGAAAGGGAAAAGGAAAGAGAGAAGAAGAAAATAAGGAAAGAAATTAAGAAAGAATGGGAGAAAGAATAAAGTAATATGATTTTAACTTAATACAGTACAGTTTCAAAGTGACACAATCTGATATAGTATGCTGTGAAATAGCAGCAGTCAGAAAAGCAAAACACTCCAAAATACATTTATGACAGCTTTGGCAGAAGATGGGATCTGATAAAGATGGAATGTCCATAAGAGGCATGATATCACATCAGACTCTAAACACAAAGGTAACACTAAAGTAGTTATAAAATAAAAACAAAAACACTAGCGCTGAAGGAAACTAGCTTGTGTGTGGATGTGCTCCTTCTGAGAGAGGATAATGCAGTCACTCAAAGTGAAGTTAACCTGTGGTTTAAGTAGGCTGACTCACTGCCCCATGCTATATACTGCAGTGGGTGGCAGCGAAATGTGAATGGCACAAAAACAGACCAATGGAAGAAGAGAGATGTCTGAAAGTCCCTATATGTAAGTACATCATATACATTTTAGTAAAATCGAAAGGTCTTGGCTAACGCCACATCTAAAAAGCAACCATCAGCCCCTGAGATACATAAAAGAAAAAAATATTATAAAGGCTCCTTAGGGCTTTCAACCTAGATTATCCAAACTGTCATCCATGCTGAAACAAAAAATGCAGTAAGAATACATCTGAGCTACAAAGGTTTAAACAACTGAACATAAAAGTTGCAATCATTAGTCCATTTTCAGATGGCGTTTTTCCACAGGTCCTGGATGATATTACTTCTCGTTAGTCTTCATTTCAAGAAGTCTGATCCACCATCTTGCATTAGTGAATTTTCATTGGCGTTTGCTGAACTTTTTTCCCATCTTGGAATGGTGCACTGTATAGACTGTTCAGGTCTGCCTTGCAATGGCTGGATGCAGACAGTGGAAGTTGCCTACAATAAGCTGTGTGCCTATTTTGTAAGCTAGGGTGTCTGCACATCATGGGGAGACCATAGTGGGTATAACTTAGTGGAGAAAGACTAGAGCCTTTGGCAGTAGTTAAGTAACACAAGCGCGGTGGTCGCAACATACCATGTAATGATCAGTAGGAGTGAAAAGGCCTTTTTTACCTGTCTGAATGGCGTGAGGCCGGCAGTCTCATTCTTGTAAAGATCTGCTGCTGTGTGCTTAACTCACCCTGGGCCTTTCATCGAGTTACTATGCAGCGCGCTTGTGGTTTCATGTGTGTATGTGTGCCTGTGAATGGTACAATGTATGGAAGACTCTGGGTTCTATTTTGGGAGACCTAGGGCTGACTGGAGAAGCATGAGGAGATATAGAAATCCCCCAGACAGATTTGTGGATTGTTGCATCCTGAGGGCTTGGTGGGGCACACACTGGAGGGAGGAGAGCCAGGCTCTTTAGCACACTTCAATGGGTGTTTTTTAATTCAGGGAGAGGTCACTGGAAAAGGGCCTCTGCCTATCTCAGGAAGGAAATGGGGCTGATAAGAGAATCATATAGAGTAGGGCTGGAGTTCTAGGGTAACCTTTTGATGCACTGTGGCTCTCACTTTGGTTAACATCAAGGTGTGAGCCTCTAGTCACTTCCATGGCCTGCGTTGTGGGGCTATCAGATTTGGAGATGCTCCTGCTGTGACAGACTACTTTCTGGAGAAAGAGCAACACAGTGGAGCGGGCACTTCAAAAGGAAGCGTACTCCCAACACAAACCTCAAAGATTCAGACCCAGAATCACATTTGGTGTCTGGAATGGACTACCTTTGTTTTCTAGAAATGGACTGTAGGGCTGTATGTTGAGGAGGAGAAGCTATTTAAAACTTCTGCCTGTTACCAAGACACAGGACATCACCCAGAGAAATCCAAGACCACCTGCTCTTGGAGCCTGGAGCACCAGTGCCTGCATGCTTGCCAAGACCAGTATGCCCTGTAGGAAAGAGGAGAGCGCTAGGAAGGAGCGAGGTCTGGTGGGGGATCCTGGTGAGTGGATCCCCATAGCAAGGTGAGAGGAGATGGCAGCTGCACCGATCAGGTTGTTGCCCGTGTGCAATTTCACGTCAGCGACTCCATATGCTAGAGGGGACCACCAGAAGTTAGACGTGATTGCAACGATCGGGCTGTCACCCGTGTGTAGAGTAAAGTTGACGACTCGTATGTCAGATGGGGCCGCCGTGAAGACTGCATGACTGCGATGCCAATTAGGCCATAGCAAAACCAAAGGGGATGATGGACGGAGTGTTGAACATTGCAAGCACTCACCCCCAGTCAACTGATCTGGGTTTAATCCATCATCATTCTTTAGCTCACTCCGCCACCCCAGTTCAGACATGGCCATATGCAAATCAGTCTGACCCTGTGCCTCATGGGAACAGTCCAGCCCGAACTGCCAAGCCATGTCTTCCCTGGACCGGAAACAAGCATACTGGGACCGGTTTCGGGTTCATAACCCTCATCAGCCAGGCTATCTTGAATCCAGTGGTAAAGTGAGCAAGGGACCCATGTCTGGGCATACCCTGCCAACTTAGGGCAAACTTAGCAAAACCAAAGGGGATGATGGACGGAGTGTTGAACATTGCAAGCACTCACCCCCAGTCAACTGATCTGGGTTTAATCCATCATCATTCTTTAGCTCACTCCGCCACCCCAGTTCAGATGGCCATATGCAAATCAGTCTGACCCTGTGCCTCATGGGAACAGTCCAGCCCGAACTGCCAAGCCATGCCTTCCCTGGACCGGAAACAAGCCTCATGGGACCGGTTTCGGGTTCATAACCCTCATCAGCAGGCTATCTTGAATCCAGTGGTAAAGTGAGCAAGGGACCCACGTCTGGGCATACCCTGCCAACTTAGGGCAAACTTAGCAAAATCAAAGGGGATGATGGACGGAGTGTTGAACATTGCAAGAACTCACCCCCAGTCAACTGATCTGGGTTTAATCCATCATCATTCTTTAGCTCACTCCGCCACCCCAGTTCAGACATGGCCATATGCAAATCAGTCTGACCCTGTGCCTCTTGGGAACAGTCCAGCCCGAACTGCCAAGCCATGTCTTCCCTGGACCGGAATCAAGCATCCTGGGACCGGTTTCGGGTTCATAACCCTCATCAGCCAGTCTATCTTGAATCCAGTGGTAAAGTGAGCAAGGGACCCACGTCTGGGCATACCCTGCCAACTTAGGGCAAACTTATCAAAACCAAAGGGGATGATGGACGGAGTGTTGAACATTGCAAGCACTCACCCCCAGTCAACTGATCTGGGTTTAATCCATCATCATTCTTTAGCTCACTCCGCCACCCCAGTTCAGACATGGCCATATGCAAATCAGTCTGACCCTGTGCCTCATGGGAACAGTCCAGCCCGAACTGCCAAGCCATGTCTTCCCTGGACCGGAAACAAGCATCCTGGGCCATGTGCAGAGTAAAGTCAGTAACCCCATATGCCAGAGGGGATCGCCGTGAAGATTGCATGACTGCTGTGTCGAGTGGCCCATAGCCCATGTGCGGAGTGAAGTCAGTGACCCTGAACAACAGTGGGGCCGCAGTGAAGACTGCAGGAATGCCAAGCTGACCAGGCTGTAGATCGAGTGGCAAGCCAAGACAGCAAATCCAAATGCTAGAGGGGGGCCGCCGTGATGATGAAGTTAGTACCATGCTGAAAGGGCCATCACCCATGTTGGAGTAAGGCTGGTGACCCCATAAGCCAGAGGGGGCCACTGTTAAGAATAAGGAACTTTGCCTGGTTCTGCTATCATTGAGAGGAGAGGGCACAGTGGTTACCTGTGTGCCCAAACCCTGACTGAAGATCGAAACCCGAGCAATCACTGCCTCTACCTTTGAGAAGGATCAGAGGAACTTACCTTCTCACCACAGGAAATGGCATGGCTGCACAACCACTGCCCCTGCCCCTGCAGAGCCACAAGTGGGAACTTCAGTAGCGCAACCCCAGCAAGAACGGGTGAGACTGATCACAGGGTCAGAAGGCCCCAGGGGAACTTGGTCCACTACATAGCACTTGGGGTAGGAACACTTTTGACTTTGGAAGGGACTTAGACTACGAGTGGGACTTAACGGAATGTTGCCTATTGTGAATGAGGAATAACCACTACCATTAGTGAGCAGGGACCTGCCTATCGAACACTAGAGCCCTGATCTCAGGGTACTGTGTGTATTGTTTGTGTATACCGTATTTTACTTTGTGTTCACATATAAATCATCCTTTATTCATAAAAGCAAGTATTTGAGTGAAAAATCATGTATTACTGCTATTGAATGTATTTTGAGTTGTGAGCCTGTGTTCACCACCCTGTATCTACCTCTCCCTGCTCGACCCACGCTGCTACTCCGAGTCAAGTGCTGAAGGTGTAAATTGCCCCAGGACATCAGGAGTAAAATGCCTCAATCCCCACAATTGGGCCCAGTAGGGTCTGCCTGCCCCATGGCCCTTTGAAAGAGGTACTGACAACTGGCAGCAAGCAGTGTGGTGCATAACATTTAGGAGCCTTGGATTCAGGTGTGGCATTTACCATTTATAATTTATGTCAGTAGTACAATAAGTCCAGTTTTTACGCACTAAGAGTGCACAAATAGATAACGGAAAACACTGAGTTGGGAAAATACCTTAGCACCATGCCCATAAATCAGATGAAGGATTTATGTGGAGACAGAGGGTGGAGGGTTCCCAGAAGTAGAGACATAGGGGTCCCTGCTGATTTCATTAGGGACCAGTCTGAAATAGTGGGTGAAAGGGAAGATGTTGTAGTGGACCATAGGGAGAGCACCATAATAGGACACAAGCTCTTAGAACCCCTTAGGACTGATTTATCTAGACATTTGTCTGTTGCAGACAAATTAATTTTCTAGAGTTCCCCCAAAACAATAACCACCTTTTAGTTTCTAAAATGCCACAGGAGTGTACACCACCTCGAATTTCTAGGGTACCACTGTCACCAATTCCAGGAGTAAATCCCTTGGGTGGATTGAGTCTAGCAGAGACACTAAGCTTTCAGTTGGCTCTCAAGAAGGCTAAGGCTGAGCAAGAGAAGGATAGAGAGTGCGAAAAGGAAAAGCTAAAACTAGCTCACAAGGAACCAGATGAGAGAAGGCCGGAGAGACAGGAGGAATATTGCCGGCAATAGAAGTTGCATAAGTGGGAAGAGAAACAAATAGAAAGGGAGTAGAAAAAGAGAGAATGGGAGGAGAAGCAGAAGGAAAAGGAAAGAGATCTGGAGAGGGAAAAGATAGCCCTTGAGAGAGAGAGAGAAGCTTAGGATGGTAGCAATGACTGCTCCATCTGGGATAAGTGACTCTACATCCAATTCAGGCCAGGTTGTGGCCAAGGTTCCAACCGATCTTGTGCATGTGTATGTGGATGGTCAGGGCTTCTTGAAATGGTTTGTGAGCTTTGAGATGGCTTGTAAGGTGCAGGCCGTGAATGAGGTGGCTAAGTAGCTGCCTTAATTGGGTGAATGCCATTAGAAGGGACAGCCATCATTGGAAGGATGTCTGTGGCAGACCAGACAGTCTGCAAGCGAATGACGGAGGCTCTGATTAGACGGTTTGGGCTGAAGCCAGCTAAGTACCTTCAGAGTTTCCTGGACTTCAATAGTGTGGCTGGTGTTCCATTTTGAAATCTGGCTACATGGCGTATTGCATGATTGGAATGAGTGGGTGATAGGGATAGAGGCCAAGGACTTTCAGTCCCTTAGCCAGTTGATGGTGAAAGAGTGACTCAAGGACAAGTGCTCTACCTCACTTAGGCAATACCAGTCTGATCTGACAGAGAGTGAGCCAGAGAAGCTTGCAGAGTTGCCTGACAAATGGTTAGCTAACCGGGTTCACAAGGGGCTAGAAAAGCACACTATAAGCCTACCGGGAAGAGGCAATCTCCATAGACTGGCTCCTAACTTGGGTAATTCCCATGGGACCCAAGGATGGCCCAGGCAAAATGGTAATGGTAATGTTGTGTCCAGAAAGGAGCATCATGAGAAGGGAGAACAGGGAAGGTCTTCCAAGTACAAGGTGATGACTTGCTACAAGTCCCATCAGGTGGGTCGCTTCAGGAGGGAGGATCAGGCAAAAGATCCTGACCCAGCAGCACGTGTGATAGCAAGCAAGTTACATGTGAGTGAAGGAACCAGCGAGTGCCCAGCTGTGCTCAACCTAGTAGCTATGGAGATCTGGGAGAGGGGCCTAAAGGCTCCAAAGCACATTCATCCTAACATGAAGGGGTTTGTGCAGTAAGTTAGTATAACTGTGAGGAAAGTGCCTGCCCTGAGAGATACTGGAGACTTCCGCACTATGGTTGAGAGAAGTAACTTAAGCCTGAGGAGATGCTCCCTGGTACCAAGGATACAGGTTTGGTAGCTTGTAGAGAAGGCAAGAAGTACCCGCTTGAAAGTGTTGAGCTAGATCTCAATGGTAGGTCGCTGAAAGGGCAAGAAGTATCCGCTTGAAAGTGTTGCAGTAGAACTCAATGGCAAGGCGGCCGTGGTTGATGTCTTTATGGCTTTGACCACGTCAGCTATGTTAACCAGAGCACAGGCTGCACGTCAGTCTCGGAGTGAGACTGGTATCATTCCTGATTTGCAGGGACCAGAACAGGTAGTTTGAAGGTAATGGCAGACTCTGGGAAGGTAGTGGCCGTGCAGTTCATCGCTTCTGCTCTAAAGGTAGAGGAGGATAAAGTTCCTGAAGCAGACCAGGCACGGAAGTCTGGGTAACCCCCAGAGCTGCAGTATTTGTTAGCTGCTAGAGAGCCTACCCTGGAAGATTCCAGTAAGGCACAGGAAGCATGACCTATGTTTTTTGGACTTCGGTAGGAAGACCGGGAACAGGTCAGCAAAAAAGTGATTGGGAAACACTATGTTGGCTGTGAGGAAAGGCTACTTTATAGTGTACCGGTAAATCCTGAGCCACGAACTAGCAGGAGGCTAGTAGTTCCATTAGTGCACAGAAATATCCTGTTGTTATAGGCCCTTGGCAGGACACTTGGGCATTAGAAAAACCCAGGTTAGGTTGAAAACACTATTCTACTGGTCAGGGATGCGCGGAGACACAGATAGGTTCTGCAGAACCTGTCCCACTTGCCAGATGAGTGGTAAATCAGGAGGGAGGATAAAGGCACCGTTAGTGCCTCTACCAGTTGTAGGTGTTCCATTTCAGTGGATGGGAAAATATATATTTGGTCCATTTGACCCCTGCTCACAGTCAGTGTGAGAAAGTGCCCTCTTTCTGCATGGTTGCCCCCACTTTTTGCTGAATTGCTAATGTGCTTTGACTGAGTGTGCCCTGGGCTCCTGCTAATCAGGTACCCAGGGCCTATGTTCTTTCCCTAAAACTGCATTTGAAGCCTAAACCCAATTGGCATCTCTGGCCACAGGTCAGCTCCTGGTAAATGGTACCACAGGTACCCAGGGCACTGTGACCAGAGAAGGCCTCTAAGGGCTGCAGCACTTATTGTGCCACTCTTAGAGGTCCTGTACCCTTACACTCACACACTGCCTTTGCAGGCTGCGTGTTTTGGTGCAGAACAAAGTGAAGAGTCGACATGGCACACATCTCTGTGTGCCATGCCTACAACCCACTGCCCTGGCATAGATGAGTCACACCTCTAGCTGGGTGCACTATACCAGTGCATGAGCCCTGTACCCCTACCGTGTCTAAGGCCATTCTTAGACATTGTAAGTGCAGGGCTGCCATTAAGAGTATAAGGTGCTGGTAGTTTGTCATTACGAACTCCACAGCACCATAATGGCTACACTGAAAACTGAGAAGTTTGGTATCAAACTTCTCAGCACGTTAAACCCACACTGATGCCAGTGTGGGATTTAATGAAAAATGCACACAGAGGGCATCTTAGAGATGCCCCCTGAAAACGAACCTACCACGAGTGTCCAGGTTGAGTGGCTGCTTTCAGCTGCCACCACCAGACATGTTTCTGGACCCATGAGTGAGCCTGCTGCTCTCTGGGGCCTGAAACAATGCACATCCTGGGGCGAGGTGCCAAGCCTCCTCCCCAAGGATGGGCAGGGTTCATGAAGGGGAAGCTTCAAAGGCTTGCCGCCTTTGTGAGATTCCCCAGGCCACTTGCTGCTTTCAGCAACTGGTCCCCACTGGTTCTGACCCCCACTTTGGGCGGGAGAATCGGCGGGAAAAGCAAGTGAGGAAGAGAGGTGTGCCCACCTCTGCCAACTCCACCCCTCAGGTGGGGAGGCGAGGTGAAGCACAACTCTCAGTCCCGACATCTTGCAGATGGGGGACTCAGCCAACCAGGGACAGGCTCATGCCCCCTCCCACTGGAGGGTGGCATAATAGGGGTGTACCCACCCCAGGGAAGGGACCCATTGGTCCCTGCCTTTTACCTACCTATAACGCCCCTAAATCTAGTATTTAGGGGCACCCCTCAACCTTGCTTCCTCAGAAAAGAAGAAACTACAAGGAGAAGAAGAAGAAGGACCGAAAAGCCGTGCAGCAGCTAACAAGAGGAAGACGCCCACTGACTTGGCCGCAGCCCTACCGGCCTGTCTCCACCTCGAACCTGCTCCTGCGAAATCCCGTTGTGTCCTGCAGCCAGCAACCTCAAAAACCCCGGAGGGCCTGCCTGCCTTTAACCCCAAAGACTTTGCCTCCCGTGAACACCGGATTTGTTCATCTGCAACCTCTGGCTCTGGCCGGACACCGCAAATCCGTCCCACTCTGCACCCACCGTCCACGGCCCGAGCTCAAGTGGGCAAACACCACGAGGAGGTCACCCCGGCGATCCTGACCCGAGATCCGGCAACCCTTGACCTGCCTCAAGCCTCCAGCCGACGCCTGCAGCCTAAATCCAGAAGGTCCCCCCAACCTCGATGAGGAGCTGGTAAGAAGATCCGACCCCAGAAGGCACCCCTGCACCCAACGCCCCACGGCCTGGGTGCTCAAACCGACGGTGCCTAACCAACCCCCAACTTACCTTTGGAAGTGGTGGTCGCACCCAGAAGACGTTCGTCCCCAAGCCTGCAGTGCCTTTGCAAACCGGAGGTTCCCCATTGAAAACAACAGGGCACCCGAGGTCGAAACAGCACCCTGCACCCGGCCGCCCTAGTGCTGTTGAGGGTGCACCTTTGGTGCTACTTTGTTTCCCCATTTGCCCTGAGCTAAAGTCCAGGAGCTTTGCTCCCACAACCAAGTGGCCTGCTCGTCAGCAGCCACCAACTGGAGGTCCCCTTTCCCCCATTGGATAACATTGGGCATCAGCACTCTGCACCCGGCCGCCCTAGTGCCGCTGAGGGTGTAACTAGAGTGCATCCTTGACCCTGGGGGACCCCTGAGTCTACCCCCAGAACCTCAACTCCCACTACCAAATACTTACCTTAATACCGATAACACTATTTTCCTCCATAGGATAACATCGACTGTTTTTCTTGGAAAAGTTTTTAAGTGTGGAGTTTGAAAACCTAAAGAAATTCTTTAAAATTGCACTAACTAACAAAAACGATTTTACTTACCTGTTTACAGGAAATGTCCCAGAGTAGTGTCCAGGTCCACTACTCTGAGTAAGAAAAATAATCTCAAAAGTAACTTACCTGTAATTTTACTGAAAAGCCCATTCAAGTCTAAGTACTGTATTTACAAAGTATTGCATTTCTCTGCAACCATCCTGTGAGTCAAAACAAAGTCCATATACAATTTCAATTCAAACTGTTTACAAACTGCATTACTACTGTAAAGTATTTATTGCTTACCTGTGCCAGGCTTGCTTGGTTCTAGAAAAGTAAAATAACTAAAAGAATATTTTCATGCAAAAACAATTGATCTGAAGTTCAGTCTGTGAGTGTGTGAATTCATCTGCTGACTGAGTGTGTACAACAAATGCTTAACACTGTCCTCTGATACTGCCTTACTGCTCAACCACACTACCACAAATAGAGAGTGAGGTGCTATCTAACCTTACCTCTGCCTACCTTTGGGGTTCCACTGGACTCTGTGCACACTATACCTCACTTTGGTACAGTATATACAGAGCCAGCTTCCTACAGTCAGGCAACAAGTATATCTTGGTTATGGTGGATCATGCCACCAGGTACCCTCATAGGTTGTACCCCTGAGGAGCATGACTGCACAAGTGGTAGCAACAGCTCTCCTGGGGATCTTTCCTAGGGTTGGATTTCCGAGAACGGTAATTTCTGATCGGGGTACCAATTTAATCTCCTCTTTCATGAGAGAGATGTGGGAGCAAGCTGATGTGACATACTACTTCTCCATGGTATACCACACACAAACTAATGATTTGGTGGAGCAGTTTAATAAAACACTGAAAAAGATGATCAGAACTCTACCAGAGAGCCTCAGGAGGAAGTGGGATCTTCTCCTGCCATTTGCTTGCTTACTCAGAAATTCTGCAGAAGGGGGTAGGATTCTGTCCCTTTGAACTTCTGTATGGATGGACACCCGCTGTGGGATCCACTCACCTTACTCAAAGAAGGGTGGGAAGGAACCTCAGAGTCTCCACAGAAGGATGTGCTGGACTATGTGATTGGCCTCAGGAAGTTAATGGTGCAATACATGAGTCAGTCAAAGGAAAACCTTCAGGTTAGCCAAGCGCTGATGAAGGAGTGGTACAACTAAAAAGCTATGCTGGCTGGGTATCAGAAACGTCAGGAAGTGTTAGTGCTAAAGTTTACTTGTCCCAGGGCTTTGGGGGAAAAATGGTGTGGGCCAAACAAAGACGTTCAGAAGGTTTCTGAGGTGATCTACTTAGTGAACCCAAGAGGACCCAAGAGGGTGTTCCATCTGAACATGCTGAAGCCTTAGCTGCAAGGAGATTACACAGTGAAAGCCATGGCTATGGCAGAGGAAGTTGAGGAAGACAGTGAGCCTGCTCCTGACTTGCTGTATAGTGACTTGAGGGATTTCACTGTGGAAGGGGTTCAGTTAGCAGAGACACACCCAAGCCGAGGAGAGAGTGTAGAGAGTTGTTGGACAGTTTGCCAACCTCTTCTCACTGGTTCCAGGGTTGACACCTGTCTCTGTGCATGACATAGACACAGGAAACAGTATTCCAGTGAAAGGCATGATGTACAGAATTACTGGGTTCAGGGAGGCATTAAGGTGGAAGTTGCCAGAATGTCGGACCTGGGGATCATTGAAAGACTTTGTAGTCCATGGTCTAATCCTGTGGCGCTAGTACCAAAGCAAAGGTCTACTGACTTGCGGTTCTGTGTGGACTACTGAGTCCTCAATGAGGTAACCAAAACCGATGCCCATCCAATCTCGAGAGCGGCTGAGCTTATGGATTGGTTAGGTGCTGCAATGTTGAGCACCTTGGATATGACCAGTGAGTACTGGCAAATTGCTTTAGCAACTGATGCCAGGGAAAAGACTGAATTTTCTATGCCAGAAGGGCTATATCCATTTAAGGTGATGCCCAGTCTGTGATAAAGTGGGAGGTACTTACTACCCAGACTGAAGCGAGGGCCTTTTTAGGACTCAAAAGATATTACAGGAACTTTGTTTCAAGGTATTGAACTATAGCTGCCCCATTGACTGCTCTGACCTCCAAGAGTGATGTAGACTGAGGACTGTCAAAAAGTATTTGAGGAACTGAAGAAGGCACTATCCACTGCACCTGTACTGAAAGCAAATGAATACAGTCAGTGTTAGACCTGGCATCCTTGGAGTGGTTTCCCTTGCCTTTTTGCTTTCAGACCTCCTGTTTTGCTGACTCATTTTTTGCTGGCTTTTTAAATAAATTAAATTAAATTAAATTTGTAGATTCATATAGTGCTGCTTATCACCAGTGAGGGTATCCAGGCGCTGTCCATGGGCACGGGGAGATTAAGTGATTTGCTCAGAATCACAGGTTGTTGAGCCAACGCCGCCAGGCTTCAGGACTCTGGGCGCTTTACCACTGCTAACCAGTGCTAAAGTGCATGTGCTCTCTGCTTAAAACATGGTAACATTGGCATACTCACAATTGACACATTTAATTTACTTGTAAGTCCCTAGTAAAGTGCACTACATGTGTCTAGGGCCTGTAAATGTAATGCTACTAGTGGGCCTGCAGCACTCATTGTGCCACCCACATAAGTAGCCCTTTAAACATGTCTCAGACCTGCCATTGCAGAGCCTGTGTGTGCAGTTTATACTTCCATGTCGACCTGGCAAGATAAACCCATTGCCAGGCCCAAACCTTCCTTTTTAGGTTCGATGCATCACGCATGCGCTGTCTGCAAGACCTGCTGTAATCTCTACACAGAGTGTAATCCTGCCTCCTGCTTGCCATTGGTTCAATCTCCCGTTGCTCTTCTTTAGTGGCTCCTTATTAGTTGGTGCTCCCGTAACATCATTTCCGTTTTTTAGCAAGCAGCACCGACCAACTACAGTTTACTTACACTGTAAAGTGTTTATGTGGTCCTTTAGGGACTATTTTTTTTATTTCCTGCTAGCCATGGCGCCCGCTTCATGGGTCACTATGCGCAGAACTTTAGTATGCATGGGCGTCGTGCTTAATGTTTTAGCACAGCGCTCGTTTTCGTGAATTTTTTTTATTACCAGGGGCCGCAAAGTGCATAAGTTTTACATGCACAGGTGCCGCACTTAATATGTTAGTACGGCGCCCACTTTCATATTTGCAACATGAGGGCCGCTGCATTTGGCGAGTAGTTTCGTTTTGTGAAGCCGAGGATGCATTCCCAATTTCCCCGAATTTGACTTCACATGAAATAATGCAACCATGTTTCCTACGTAGAAATAACGGGTGTGCATTTTTCTAGTGGAGAGGATGTGGCTTACGGCTAGGGCAGCCGACTTTGGAGCTGGGAACCAGGTTCGAGTCTGATGGGGGGCTCAAACATCCTGTGATTGTAAGCAAATCACAATCTCCCGTGCCTAAAAATATGTCCCTCTGTAATGCAACTGGGGCTCATGTAAAGCACGCTGATACCTTCGTGTTGAGTTACCGCTGTATAAAAATGCTGAAAAAAACAACACAAAAAAAATGGTAAAGTGTCGTACTAAACACATCTTTAAATATCATGTTATTCCCGCAGTAGAGAGGCTTGTTTTATTTGCATTAAATTATGGCGGCCACGCATCTTCGTGTGCGCAGCTCGGCCAAATGTTGTTTTTTTTTTAAACATTCAATAATGGCGACCGCGCGCCTCGTTGCACGTGGATCGCCCAAGTCATTGTTTTTTTTTAACTTTAACAATAAATCATGGTGGGCGTGCGTCTTGTTGCACACGGGCCACCCAACTTGTTTTTTAACTTTAACAATAAACCATGGCGGCCATGCGTCTTGTTGCACGTGGGTCGCCCAACTAGTTTGTTTAAAAAATGTTATTAAATAAAAGTGCCTGCCCGTCTTGTTGTGCGCGGGTTGCCATATGAACTGCAAAGCATGGATGTGGCAGTTCGTCAGTCAGAGCAGCTGTTTGCCCAGGGCTGTACATCGAGAAAATACAGTTGCCATTGAGACAAGTAAGCATTCAATTTGAAAATGCACGCAAGTTTAAATGTTTGAAAAGGCTTGGGAAATGATATTGAGTGAAAGAATGTGTGCTTTTTTCAGCAACACAGGTAAAATGGGAGTTGGGAGGGGCATTTGCGAGAGTTTGAGCTATTGGCAATGTAAATGACAATGCCTTTTATTTATATGTTGGCTTTTAAAACAGATAAATAAAAGCACTGTCATTTACAATGCCAGTAACTTAAACTCTCACAAATGCAAGACCTATTGCATTGCAAATGCTTGTTAATACATATGTCACCCCTGAGGCATGCCCTAGGCAGCCCCAAGGGCAGCGTAGGACATGTACTTTTATGTTTTACATGTCCTAGTAGTGAAAAACTCTTAAATTCATTTCTCACTACTGCAAGGCCTGTCTCTCACATAGGGTAACATGGGATTGCCTTATCATGTTATAAGCATAATTTCCATTTGGGAAGAGATTGGAACTCCAAGTTTGGTGTCGTAGGAATCCCATTTAAAATCACAACTTAAGGCGAAGTCGGATTTTAAATTATAATTCTTAAAATGCCACTTTAAGAAAGTTGGCATTTTCTTATTTTAGCCGTTTGGTGCCTGCTGCCTGTCTCTGAATACACGTCTGGGGTGGGTGACAGCTGGGCTTTGTGCATTCCATCTACACAGCCACAACAAATGGAACCTAGGTGTGACTTGGTCAGTCATCCATATCCTGAGATGCCATCCTGGGCAGGATAGGAGGGAGCAACTGGACACAGCTTCACACTTACACCGAATAGGCTATGTCCTGTCCCCACATAAAGGGCTGCATACCCCCTGTTAGAAATGGGATCTCTGGTTGGCTAAGGCTTGCGCCAAAGCCAGGCAGAGACCACCACTCTAGTCAGGGCAAGGGAGTTACACGCCAAAGATAACCCCTGCTCACCCCCTTGGTAGCTTGGCACGAGCAGTCAGGCTTATCCCGGAGGCAATGTGTAAAGCGTTTGCACACGCACACAGCAACAACCAACCAGGCCCACCACAAAAGGAACTCCACACAAGGTTATATCAAAAATAGCCTTTGTATTCTCATAACACATTAGAATAGTAATCACATAATATACATTGTGCCACCTGGCACTAGGTAATATCTACAAGGGATTATGTACACCTGACAGGGCCAACTGGACCACTGTCAGAACCATCACAAAGTGAACTTAGTAACTGTAGGACATATCATAAACGTAGAACACAGCCAGTAATCACTGGCAAACACTGTACTCAGCATCATCCTGTAACATAAACCATATTATGCACAGTATCACATTTAGGCGTGAAATACATTCTGCGCCAACCTCACCAGCATAAACACATTATGCAATCATCTCATAAGTCTAAACGCATTAGACCCTAACCTCCTAAGCATAACTCACATTAGGGGCATAACTCACAGTATAGAATAATCTCACTAGCATAAACCACAGTATGCAAATAACCTCATACATAAACCACAGTTAGAGGCGTAAAACAGGGTGCGTAAATCATAGTACATGAATCACATTTCCTAGCACCACATAAATCACATTAGGGCCTGGCGCCCTAGAAACCCAACAGTCCCCCTGGCCAACTGGCCTTCTCAAAGGGGCTCAAATGCCCTATATCCCCAAAGTCAGGGCTGCTGCCAATGCAGCCAAATTCTCAAGTGCGCAATTGCGCATACCTAAACGTGGCAGTCGACGCTAATTGCCGTGCAGCTGTGAAAGTACTGGGGCAGAGGAGTGCATCTCACTCCTGTCTCCCTAACAATGCCCCAAAAGAACTGTGGCCTAAACGTTGCAGCTGGCACTAATTGCTTCGCAGCTGTGAATGAAAGAAAGGCCTGGGCACTCAATGTGCCCTCTGAACAAATGTGCGCAAAACGTTGCAGCTGCCCTCTGTCAAGCGGGGCAGCTGGGGCAGGAGCACGAGCACCGACAATGTGCTCCGATTAGGGAGGACCCCACTGGTCTCTATGTAATCAGGGGGAAAACTGCCCCCTAACGTTGGAGCGGCCCGCGACGGCGGGCCCGCTCAGGAAAATGGGCACTACCTGCGTGCCTCCTGATGGAGCCCCTCTCCGGGACTCACTAAACGAAAATGCCCCCAAGCATTGGAGCGGCCCGCAACGGCGGGTCCGCTCAGTAAAAGGGATTCGGCACTGGGCCTCACTCACCGGGACTTGGATCGGGCTCCTCTTCTCTCCTCGCGCTGGAGGCGGCGCAGCAACACGCGGGGCTCTCCCCCTCTTGAGAGCCTCGCCTAGACTCCGGCTGCACTTCTGCTGCTTCCACGTAGGCGGGGTGGGCTCCCGCCTGCCTTCCTTCTCTGCTGCTGGTGCCGGGGCTCCCAACCGCTCACGGGAGCCCCGCTGGGCATTTCCTGTCTCTACGGCCAGACCCGCCCACGTCCCGGCGGGTTGCCTGACTTCCTCCTTCGGCGCTCTTTTTTCCCCGGGCCGCGGTGGGGATTTTCAGCAGCAGGACGCGGGGTGGGCACCCGCCTAAAAATAAACAATGCGGGGTAGGCACCCGCCACCAAAGGCACCATAATGCGGGGTGGGCACCCGCAATTAAAATATCCATAAAGCGGGGTAGGCTCCCGCTCGTAAGAAGCACAAACGCGGGGTGGGCACCCGCAATTATAGCAAGGCGAGGGAATTCCCTACGATGGGGATTCCCTCAAAAACAAGGTTGCAGCTCGGCGCTGCGCAGCCCACACGCTCTTTTGGGGAACAATAAAAAGAAAACAAGCACAGCGCTCACAAGGCGCAAAATGCAGCAAAGGTCCTGGGAGATGAAGCAAAGTAAAAGGGGTCCAAGTAAAAAGGTCTTCCAGGTCCAGGGGGCAATGCAGGGCCCAGGGAGGCAAGCCCTCATGGCAGCCCCTCCTGGGCCCCAGCAGCAGCACGCCCCAGCAGGAACAGCACACCAGAACTGACCATTTTCATGGGGTCACAGCCCCTCTACTTATATCACATAATCCTTTGTCTTAGTGCAGGGCATGGAGGAACCAGATGCAACTGGTTCAGGGGGGATTTGGAGCACTTTGTTTTGCAAGCTCCTCTTCCCCTTTGTCAGGTGGGGGCTAGGTGATCAGACACACCACAGGGGGCGGAGCCAGCATTGTACAGGATAGGCACAGTCCTATTCAGAGTCAGGGGATTACTCCTCCCACTACTCCCAGCCCAGGTGTCGTATTCAGCTCAGCGCTGACTCACCCTGCCCCTCCTGGAGCCACACACACCTCCCAGCCCCTGTCACTCACAAGCCAGACATGCAATTCACATCAGGCAGGCAGACACATAGCACACAGAAATGCCAACTTCTAAAAGTGGCATTTCTCCACCAGTCATCATAAATCTGCGCACACCATTGCGCAGCATTTATTTTCACGAGTTCATACATACTAAACTCGACCCTGCTGCTCCTCTCATACCAGGAATTACCACGGACACACTTATCCCCAATGCATTCCTATGGGAGGGCAGGCCAACTTCACCAAATGTACACAGAGAGCGCACGCACTTTCCACTGGACCACAGTGCGAAAGTGCCCAGAGGCCTAAAACCGGTCACAGAAAAGGCAAAAAGTTTAGGGGTGAACTTGCCAAAAGGGCCCAGTCCAACACCCCCTTGTAGTGAATCCGGATCCAGGGCAGGAAGGGCAGGGCTCTATGCACTTCAAAGGCATCTCTTTGTAGTCTGCCCCACCTCAAAGGCCCAACATGGTATAAGTACTGGACCTCAGACACCACCACTTCAAGGACACTTCTGGACCTGTGGATACTTTGCCAGGAAGAAGGACTGCGATGCTGCTACAAGGACTGCCACTCTGCTGGACTGCTACTCTGCTGAGCTCCTGCTTTGATGTGCTGACCTTCTGCCCTCGTGCCTGGGAGTGTGTAGGATTGGACCTGCATCTCTACAACTGAGAACCAGAGTGACTCCAAGGGCTTGCTGGCTTGCCTCCTGATTGAAGTCTCCGGGACATAAAAGACTTCCAATTCACCTGCTACAGCACCTGGACTCGCCCATCTGTGAGTCTGGCCTGCCAAGTGGTGCCAATCCAGTCCTGGACCTTGGAAGTGTGTTTAACGTGCTGCTCCAGCAGAATCCAAGCATCACCGTTGACTCAACTAGCCCATTGCGGCCATTTCTTGCACTGTGGAAATATCACCGCCGCTGCGAGGATCGACTCTGATGCATTACTGACTGCATGTCTCATCGACCCCATTCATGACGCCTCCTCGCCGTTGGGGAGCTCGTAACTGACACATCCCCTACCTGTGTGGATTGTCTACGACGCATTGACTCATCTGCACCTCACATCTCGTGTTCGACGACGTAACGCCTCCTCTGCATCCTGAATCTCATCTTCAACGACAACGCAAACAAGGTACTTTTCAGTAGGCCAAGGCTAGTCTCTGTAACCTCCATCGCGGTTGATCTGAACTTTTAGATTCACCTGGTCAAACGCGACCAAATAGCCGGTTGGCGCTTTATGCTTTTAATCACTACATTTACGTTTATTCTTTAGAAATTCATAACTTTAGTTCTACTTATTGGATTTTTGTCGTTTTGTTCATTAAACTAAGCTCTATTCTTCTAACCAGGTGAGGTATCATTTTGTGTGGTGTTTTTACTGTTTTACTGTTTGAAGTGTTGCCCAAATACTTTACTGTCATAAAGGGGGGAGGAAGAGGAATAACTGGGTTTACTCTCCTCAATAGTACAACATAAACAAAAAACTGAACCCAGTAGGATGAAAGGCTAGAGATAAACAAACCCTCCACAATGAGAGAAAAACTTTGTTTTTCTTAAAAATCCCTCACCCACTAGGGTTGCCCCTTGGTGGCATGCTTCATCATTGGGGTTCTTCCCGATCTGCTACGGATCGAGGCGTGCTGCGACCAGACGAAATACGCGGGAGCACTTTTTGGTATTGTCTATGATAAAGATGGTTGTGTGGGAGGGTGTGGAGTGAAGGTGCTATACAAGTCTAAAAATACCTAACTAGTAGGTCCCCCTGCTTTATGCCTGCCTCTAGTTGGTATGATTAAAATCAAGGGGAAATAAAGGAAATAGATAGGTGTCAATGAGTCTATTCCTTTCTGGTCAACATGTTTCGAGCCTTGCTCCTATTGGCTCTTCGCCAGGACCAAGGAACCTAGTTCCTATTGGTACCACTCATCAAAGTCCCTCTTAGGAACACATTGTCTTGTATGCCATGCAGAATCACACAACATACATACGAAATTAATCTCAGTTTTAACGTCACTGCTTGTACTGTAGATGCCATTCTAGTGCGTCATGATCATGCCGGGGAGGAGAGGGCCTGCAGTCACACCTTCATCAAGGCCACCCTCAGTCACTGCACCTACATCAGCTCACCTGGGGACCGCATCCACAAATACTTTACACATTGCATCTTAGGTTAAGCTTGATTGCTTTGCGCCAAGCTACCAGGGGGTGAGCACATGTTAATTTAAGGTGTGTTTGTGACTTACCCTGACTAGCATGGTGGTTCCTGCTTGGACAGGGTGCATACCTCTGCCAACCAGACACCCAATTTCTGACAGTCAGCCTTTTACAAGGGTATTGGAGCTGTTTTTGCTCAACTGGGTGACAAGGGTAGGAAGCATCTGGTAGCCTTTATTAGCAGGTTAATACACTGAGAACAAAACTAGGCAGCGATTGAGAAAGAGTGCTTTGGCATAGTGCAGGGCTTGCATAAGTTCCGCTTTTATTTGTTGGGCACTACGTTTGTGGTGCAATCAGACCATAAGCCATTGAAATAGTTGATGGCTATGAAGGGAGAGAATCCCCAGTTGTTGAGATTGTTTATTTCTCTGCAAGGGTTTGGACTTTGTAGTGGAGCACAGAGCCTGGTCGATACAAGGGAATGCTGATTGACTTTCCAGCTAGTTTTACCTATCTGACCACCTAACCACTCCAGGTTAGGAGCTGGTTCGGGTAGTCTGATCTGGGAAGGGCACCTGTTGTGACGGAAATGAACCTTGCATGATGATAGACTTGTAACCGTGCATTTTAGTGCTTCAGCTGAAACGATGTATAGATCCCTGGTGCTGATTTTTATTTTTTAAGTATAGTGTTTTATTGACATTTTCAAAATACAATACCAACATCAATTAAGCATATTATACCACATTTCAATTGCATACAAAACCCCTGATATCAACCTCTCCCCTACAAAGGCTAAGTCATAACATATGCATGGTCCAAAACAGTACTAAAGTTTATCATTGGGCAAAAACTGTGGAGCAGAAAGTCTTCATTAACATCATTATTTAGATGCGCACTCTAGGCCACAGATGTCACTACTCCAATTACCCCCTGCCGGTTTGTTGCCTTCTCTAAATCTGAATCTACGGGGGTAGCTCATCTGGAGGAGTACGAATCTCAGAGAGCATTGCCGCCCAGGCCCTCATGTCATCTTCTATTTTTTCATCTTTATTTGTCTTTCTCATGTGGCACCACTCAGCATTCATCCATTCAGCCATATCTTTCAGCTAGTCTTCAACTTTCTGGGGTCTGGAAGACATCCATCCTATTACAATTCTACGTTTTGCTAGTGTCAGTCCCAGAACTAGGAACCTTCTGCTCAGTTTTTTCTTTTTTCTAAAGGGGACCAGCCCCAACAGACACTGACCTATCTCTCTGGGGATCTCCCATCCTGTGGCTGTGCTCAGTTTTTCCAGAACTGAACACCAATAATCATCAATCATGGGGCAATTCCAGAGCATGTGTAGGAAGTCTGCCACCCGCTCAACACAGCGGTGGCATTCTGCTGATATTTCAGGGATTATAGCATGTAAACGACTGGGGGTAAGACACACTTGGTGAATCACATTATATTGCAACAGCTTAAATCTCACATTAGTAGAGACTGTCTTAACCCCTTCGTGAATGGTCTCCCAGGTTTTCGCAAGTATGGGCATCTCGGAGTTTGCCTCCCATTTTTGTTGCACCGTGAGTTCAGCCGTAGGTGCATCCTCCCTCAGGGCCCTGTATATATGTGATATCAGTTTCTTGCCAATTGACAAGGCGAATAAAGCTTCCAGTGCCTGAGAGACCAGCTGCGGTGCTGATTTTTTGTTGTCATGGGAGAACACGGATCATAGGTGTGTGCCTTGACACAGGCCTATCTCACGGATTGCAGTCTTGGCCCATTAAGCGCTACCCTCATAGTGGTGAAGGGCTACTACCTTTGCCAGAAATTAAGCAGCATGAGCGTGTAGTGGCAACATACCATGTAGTGAACAGTACGAGTGAACAGGCTTTTTAACTATGTAACTGGAGTGAGGCCTATAGGCTCACTCATGCAAAGTTCCAATGCTGTGTGGTTAACTCACACTTGTTCTACATCAAGTTAATATGTAGCGCTCTGTAGTGCACAAGTGGTTGCATGTGTGTGCTGTGCGTATGTGTGCCTGTGAATAGTACAATACATGGAAGACTCTGGGAGACCCAAGGCTGACTGTAAGAGCACGAAGAGGTAGAGGAATCCCCTACAGACAACTTTGTGGATTGGTGCATTCCTGAGAGCTAGATGGGACACAAACTTGAGAAAGAAGTGCCAGGCTCTCCAGTACACTTCTCTTTGATTGAGCGAGAGGTACCCGCAAAGGGTCCTGGGCTCATCTCAAGAAGGAGGTGGGGCTGATAAGAGAATCATAGAGAGTAGGGCTGAGGCTCTGGGGTAACCTTTCCATGCACATAACTTTGTGGCTGGCATCCAGGTGTGGACCTCTAGGTTCTCCCATGGCCTGTGCTGCTTCGTTTTCAGATTTGGAGTCACTCCTGCTGTGACAGACTGCTTTCTGTTGAAAGGGCGGGACAGAAGCATGGGCACTTAAAAAAAAAAGCCGACTCCAAGAACAAACTTCAAAGACTCTGCCCTTTAATCACAATTGGTGTCTGGAAATGGACTATAAGAAAGGGAACTCAAGGCATCCAAATTTGACAACTGTCAAACAGCCAGTCGGGCTGTATGTTCAGGAGGAGAAGTTCTGCAAGACTTCTACCTGTGACTAGGACTGGGGACTAAGGCCTGCCAGTGCCCAAGCAGGGTGAGGGGGCATCACCTAGGGAAATCAAAGACAACCTGCCCTTGGAACACCAGTCCCTACCAGCTTGCTAAGACCAGAGTTCCCTGTAAGGACTAGGAGAGAACTTGGAGGGAGCGAGGGCCAGTGGGGGATACAGGCAGTAGATCCCCGTAGCAAGGTGAGAGCAGACGGCTGCTGCACCGATTGGGTCGTCGCTGTGTGCGGATTAAGGTTGGTGACCCCACATGCCAAATGGGGCCACTGTGAAGTACAAGAAATGTTGCCTGGTTCTGTCATCATTGAGAGGAGAGGGCGCCATGGTAACCTGTGCGTGCCTGAGCCTCGACTGAGGAACGGAACCCGAGCAATCACTCCCCCAACCTATGAGAAGGATCAGAGGAACTTACCATCTCACCAGAGGAAACAACATGGACACCCAGCCACTGCCCCTGCATCTCACGAATGCTACTCACCATCAGCAGTCGCTGCAGCCCTCTGCGACATCCGAGATTAAAATGCACCCAGGATCTCCTGTAGCGCAAACCCTGCAGGAGTGGGTAAGACTGATCACGGGCCGGAAGGCTACGGGGGAACTTATTCCGCTGCACAGCACTTCAGGGACTGGAACAGTTTTGAAAGAGTCGGAGTGGGTCTTCTGAGACTTGGACAACCTAGTAGAGCTTAACCTCAATGTTGCCCATTGTGAATGGGGAATAACCACTACCATTAGTTAGTAGAAAGTGCGACTCAAGGACTTCTCTATCGAACACTAGAGCCCTGACCTCAGGGGACTGTGTGTATTGTTTGTGTATGCCCTATTTTACTTTGTGCTTGTATATAATTTCTCCTTTTTCCATAAAAGCAAGTATTTGACTGGACAATCATTTAATGCTGCTATTGAACGTATTTTGAGTTATAAGCCTGTGTTCACCTCCCTGCATCTAAACTCCCCCAGAGGCCTTGGCATGCTATACCCACACTACTAGTGAGAGTTAAGCGCTGAAGGGGTACTTAGCCCAGTTGCTCAGGATCCATAGTAAGTCTGGCCCCGGGACATCAGGAGTAAAAGGCCTCAAACCCCATGGTTGTGCCTTGTACCTCCTACTTGCCTCATGGCCCTCTGAAGAGGGTTCTGGCACTTCTACTTTCATTCTTGATATATACTACAGCCTTCTTGGAGTACAGGGCCCATCTCAGTTCTGCAAATGCCGCTCAGTGTTCCTCACAGGAAATTCTTCAATCAGTCTGTCGATCAAGTGCATTTTTATTGCACACACTACCCAAGATACACCAGGGCACAAGTCTGGGGTACACACTGGCAGACAGCGTCCACCCATTGCTTTCAGACAGTGGGCGCTGTCCACCCTCAAAAAGTGGACCCCACTGAAATATGCTGAACTTGTCCCGGTGTAATTTACAGACACCGGGACACATTCAGCAGCCCTGCACGCTGTCTGCTTTCGTTCCGAGTAGCAGCGAGTAGGTGAGGGGGATTATCAGATTCTTCCTGGACTCATAACAAAGAATTTAAGGGGGCATCAAGCCTCCTTTTGTTCCACTAACCTGGCTGTGAGTTATCTGAGCTTCACACCTAGATGCAAATGCAAGGGAGGTGCAACAAAGACACACAGCTTGTTATCACTTCACAAATTCTTAAGAGAGGCATGCTTTTTTACTTTGTGCATGCAGTCCTTGTATATAAGAGATAAGCATGCAATGTAAGAATGTCAGCTGTGTTGGTCTGTCCCAGTATTTACACAAATAACAATTTAAATATCACTATTTTGTTTTATTTCTTTTATAGCACTACTCATTCCAGTGCAGGGTGTCAGAGCGCTTTACAACACATGTACACATTATACATTGACAATAAATCACATAAATGTGTAAATCTGTGCACAGGATGTGTAACATAAGACAGTTAGGGTTACAAGGCGAATGAGTCAGATGTCCTTCATAGATTGCTCTGCTATTTCAGAAGGATTACAATGTATGAACTGCAAGTAAAAAAAGGATCTCTGTATTTAAAGCAGTAACCCACTTACCTAGCTACATAAAATAAAAATCTGTCATCTGCATGTTAGATGATGTGCTTTGCATGAGACCTATTAGCCCTCTATGCTACTTAATACAAAACTGGGACTAGAGAAAACACAGATCCCTCCATCAAATACATTACCCTCCAAAGTTATCTTACCATTATTATTGTTCCCTGTGATTTACTGAGCACACAAAGATCTCTACAGCAGGTGCCATGATCCCATAAGATATTTAAAAATGCAGACTTTGCAACCAGTTAAGCAGAATAGATGTACTGCCATGTTTCTCCGTATTGCCAATTTATTGTGCAAGAGTTTAAAAAAAATAAATGCTTAAGTTGAGGCACACATTTTGCGTCGGAGTGCTTTACTTTTTTGGCACAACCCTGACTCAAAATCTAATTTGTTAAATCTTGTAATGCTCTTAAATGTACTCAGGATAGACCTACTAAACATATGTGTGAGGTGTTAAGATCTGCTGTCACTTTCTGTGAGGTCATGGGTTGTGATGCCACTTCCTGTGATGTCACTTCCTGTAATGTCATGCTGTGATGTCACGCTGAGCTGTTACATGCCATTATGTCCCTTGCATTCAAAGCCGGACTGCCCTTACCGGGCATCTGGTGTTTCCCTGGGAGGCTGGAAGGGTGGGGGCCGGTTTTGTTAGTGGGGGGGAGATTTTGTAGCAGTACAGCAATTTTAAAAGCACTGCAAAGTTCTGTGTATATCCAACAGTTTTTGGGCAACAATAAAAGTGTCAAGATAACTGGCAATTAATGTACCTGCAGGAGAGAGAGGGGAGTTTTGTCTAGTGGGAGGTTTGACTCATCTAAGGTAGTGCAGATGGTTAATATGCCTGCTGCACAGAATGTATACCATGCATATCAAATAACAGTATTTTATGTACATAGCTCAGTGGGTTACTGCTTTTGTCACAGAGATTATTTTGTTTTTGTGCAGTTCATAAGTTGCAATCATAATCCAGCACAGTGAGCTATGTACTGCCATCAAAGAGCTGCATGCAAACTGTATGGTACAGGTTAGAAAGTTATGATGTTTTTCCCAGTCTTTCATTATCCTGATGTTGCAATAAAAGGTTTGTTTGGGTAGAAATACATTCTTATTATTAAAGTCAACCCTAACCACTGTGTTAGGTTCTGAATACTGAGTTTGTGCTTCTCCAGACCAGACATTCTTAAAAAATGCCTATCAGTATGGATGATGTGAATTCCACACCTTGTAGTCCCCTTTGCCTTATGTAACATTTTCTACACACTGATTTACACACATATGATTCATTGTCTCTGTATGTGTGTTTGGTGTAAAGTGCTCCGACACCCAACACTTGTATGAGAGGTGCTATAAAAACAAATGAAATACATGTGAGAGAGGGGCTATGGAGAGATGAGGGGCCCTGTTGGTGATAGAGAGGGAATCATTGAAGAGCCCCAACAAAGATTGTGTATCCTGGTGCACAGTAAGGTCATCATTTACTATGCTTTAAAAGCTAATACAATTGAATACATAATGACAAATATGTTGTAGAATGCACCATTTTTTCCAAATTTTCTTGGGGGGAGAATCCCACAAAGCCCCGTTTGTAGTAGTCAGGCGCACTCGCTGCACTCACTATGTACTGTACAGGGGCTGGTCTGACAAAATTTGCCAGGGCTGCTTTGGGTTCCCATTCCGGCCCCGCTTGTATACAGCCCAACTTAGTTATTACCCCAACTTCTTTTTTTAGGACTTGTGTCCCGAGATACACAGAGTAGGGTCCATGGGCGTAGGAGGTGTGGGGGATGTGGGGGATATATCCCCCCAGATTTTGTAGTGGGGGGAACAAGGGGGACAAGGGTGAGGAGACAAAAGAATTTCCCCTCTCTCTTCTGTCAGTCGCAGGGCCATTGGCACATCAAAGCACTAGTACTTTGACGTGCCAATGGCCCTGCACTTGACCTGTGACCTTCCCTTTTGTTGTGCTGCAAAGCTCCAGGAATTTTTTCACACCTCGTCCTCGCCACCACCGCTGCCTGCAGTTTGCACTTCCAGGACAAAGGAAGAGAGGTAGGTAGTTTTTTGATTGCTGTCTGCATCCTGCCCCTCGTCAGCCCGGACCCTACCTAATTCTTTTCTCCACACTGCGCAATTCAGCCACTCGAAGCCTAATATTTTGTTGAAATCTTTATTTTGAGCAGTTGAACCTCGCCCTGGAACATGAGAACACTTGGCATCAGACAGTCTAAGCACATATCTTGTGCGGTAGATTGTGTTAGATGTGTTAGTCTGTCCTAATATTTACACAAATAACAATTTAAATACCACTATTTTTTCTTATTCCTTTTAAAGCACTACTCAACCCAATCCAGAGTGTCACAGCGCTTTACATCACACATACACATTATACATTGACAATAAATCATGTGTGTGTAAATCAATGTACAGGATGTGTTACATAAGATAGTGAGAGTTACAAGGTGTAGGAGTCACATGTTATTTCCTTCAGAGTTCACTGTGCTATATTAGAAGGATTACAATTTATGAACTGCAAGTAACTGAAGGATCTCTTTGTTAAAAACAATAACCCACTTACACATCTACAAAAAATAAAAAGACATATTAACCATCTATGCTACTTTGATTAAAATCTGAGACTAGACAAAATACAGATCACTCCAGAAAAAGCAGTAACCTCCAGAGTTATCTTACCATTATTATTATTCCCTGAGATTTACTGGGTACATAAAGACATATCCAGCAGGTGCCTTAACCCCACTAGATATTTTAAAATGCAAACTTTGCATCCAATTAAGCAGAACAGTTATACTACCACGTTTCTCCATGTCGCCAATTTCTTTCTGGCAGAGAATTAATAAATAAATCTATAAGTGGAGACCTAGATCTTGCGTCGGGGTTACATCACTTTTTTGGCACAACTCTGACGCAAAATCTAACTTGTTAAATATTGTAATGGGCTCAAATATACTCATGATAGACCTGCTTAACATATGTGAGGCCTTAGAATCTGATGTCATTTTTTGTGATATCACTTTCTATGAGGTCACGTGCGAGTCACACGCTGTGATGTCACTTACATACTCCTAACTTAGTTAGTGCCCCACTTCTTTTTCTAGGACTTGTGCCCTGATGGGAGAAGTAGAATGGAGAACTGGTGTTGCTGGTTTTAGGATGCTGGCCTAGTATATGGAGCAGACTCTGAGGAGTGATGCAACCCTTATGGTGATTTTAGTGGTCTTTGATAACCATAGAAAGCTCTCAAAGTGTTAGCTGTTTATATTTATTTATTTATTTTATTTTATTTACTTGAGTTTTATATAGCGCTGGCTAGACCCGGAGGTATCAGAGCACTTTACATAAGGGAAACAGCGAATTACAAGTTGCAAAAACATTCACATTAATTACAGAATGATTACACATTCAATACAGGAGTTATTAGCAAACATGAAAATCATGATCCAAAAGGCCGGGGAGGGCTGTGAGTCCATGGGAAGGAGACAGCAGCGGAGAAAGAGACGAGACATATGTCCGAAGTCCGGCTGGGTAGGTGACGGCCGTAGCAGTGTGCCAGAGCCAGTCTCCCCTATAGCTGTCGGAGCAGCTCCCCCGGGAGTCGGTCATGCGGTTCGGACTCCGCCGGATAAGAGTGAGGATCAGGAATAGACCGAAGGTCTTGAGTCCAGTGACGGGCGAGTGGAGATGGCAAGAGTGGCAGGATAGGCAAGGGTGTGTAGCTTGGCTGCCATCTTATAGTCAGGCAAGACGAGTCTATTGATCTCCATGACTCTGTAGCTGGGATTGTCTCTAGTTCATTGGTTTGATTACTCAGCTGAGCCAATTTTCCTAGTAGAACGTTGGGATCCCCTTGTCTAATGGGACATCTTCCCTTTCCGGTAGGACTACCTTGGAGGCCACCATTTTGGGGTCAGGCTCGTCGATTTTCGATTTAACAGTATTTGCTGAGTTTTATAGGGGATTAGTTTAGGCGCCAGCAGGTCTTCTGAAACCACATTGGGGTCGCATGTGGCAGTATACCGCTCGCCCACTCACCGCCTTTGAAGCGTGTCCGTTGTAGGTCTCAGGGAGCAACTGCAGGTCGCGCTCGTGTGCCCCTCCCTCTCCACCCGCAACCGTACCTTGTAAGCAGAGCGAGATAGCACAAGGCAGCGGAATCCCCCCAGTGGAGTCAGCAGGCACAATCAAGGTGAGGACCGGGGGAAGGCGGCGATGATGGCTGGTTGGAACGGACGTCGGTGTCATCACAGCGTGCTTCAATCGGCATCAGGCGCTTACTCAAAACACCCCGGGCACCATCTTGGCTGATTTAGTGGGAGGGAGGTCGCGGCAAATATATCTGCGGAGATCGCTCGGATAAAGGCGGAATTGGTCTCCGTGTGAGCCGCCTACATTCCGATTTCGGAAACTTAGTAGCGGGTGGTGAAGAAAAGCGGTGGAAACGCCGTTCTGGGGGCTGTAGGATGGTTCGCAATGGAGCAGTAGCTCCGAGCGGCCATGATGGGAGATAGCTGTGGATAGCAGTCTTCAGGCTTATCTTGAAGGAGTATAAAGCAGCTTGTTTTACCACATTTAATTGACAGTGTAGATTAGATGAAAAAGAAACCCTGCAGTGTTTTATAAAAAATAAACACAATCACTAACACACTGGTATATCTCCTACCCGCAGATATCAACAATACACACAAGAATACTTCAAAATAATCAGGTAAGTAGCCCAAATATACACTGGTCTCCAGGGGGAGACCAAACCATGTACTAAGAAAGTGGAATGCGAACTGCAAAGGAGAACAAGACTTGGACCAGAAGACTCAGAGGAGCTGGGGACACAAGGAACCACCCAAGGTAAGTACCCAGGAACCCCACGGAGGCTGTGTGCAGAGTAGAAACAAAGCCACATGTCCTTAATGTAAGTCAACGGAAAGGTTGTGGTTGCAGTTTTAAAGAAGGACCTTTGATCCAGCGCGATATTAGCAAACAGCATTCATACACTAGATACTCACTTGGGCCCATACATTCATACTACGCTAATACTTACGCTGGGTTTTATCAGTTGTTACTCTCTATCAAAATCCCTGCTACCAATTACCTTCTGATTGAAGAGTAATGACTTACCAATGAATCCTTTGCTAATTGGGAAATTTAAAATGAGTGACATTCATTATAGTACATAATCCTGAAATAACCACTGAGTCAGGAAGTTTTAAAATGTTTATCTAAAGATTTAGCAGAGTAAAATACAGAGCCACATGGTACTTAATCGCAATACCCAAGATTAAGCATAGAAATGATTATTGCTAATCAATGACGGTGTTTAAAGAAAAGGAGAAGATAGAGACAGCAGCGCAACTAAAGGTTGCATTATAATTACCTAAGTGCGAGAACCAAACCCCTTAGCCAAGGAGTTGAAAGGATAGGACCCAGGAAGGATGAAGAGCAAAGACTTCCTCCAGGATCAGGACAGGACCGGTGACCTCTCTACAACGACGCCTGCGTCGTTCCCTCTCTGATATTCGGCTTCTCCTCGATTCTCCCGTGCCTTCCTTCTAATGGACTCCGCCGCCCCCTCCTCAGGACCTCTTCTGGACAGGGATTCAGTCTGCAATCGATCAGCTTAGCGGTCTGGAGCTCTTCCTGTCAGCATCTCCGCTCTCCTGTGCTTCAAAACTTCTGACTCTCGACTCTTAATTAACTAATTCTATATCTATTATACCCTTCTACGCCCATGTACCTCCCCTTAATGTTGCTAAAATATGGGACCACTACTTCTGATTGGACAGGGACAGGGGGTGGATTCTCGCACCATGTTGATTTGGCCTAAATTGTAAAGCCTATTGTCTTTACGTTCCCACCCCTTCAAATTAATACATTCGCTTTATTTCCCACCCGTCTCATGACAAATGTAAACCAATTTTCATAAACATTGTATCGATGTGTGACAGGAAAGCACTAGTACAACATCTTCGGCCATCAGGTTACGGCCTTGGACTTCGTCCAGGTTGACTTCATTTGGCAGGCACACAAGACACATGCGCAGAACCATTTGCCTCTCGAGTTTCAGGTCACCAACCCAGGCCCAAGTTTACGAACTAATAAAAGTGCAAGAAGAAAATATTAGAATCACAAATAAAATGTTTCACTGTATACTCACTATTTCTATTCTATTCCCAATTAAATATATATACTATCCCGCGTTAGTAGCGTTAGGAAACGACAATTTAATAATGACATGAGAGCAAGCAGAAGCATGTGAAAACATCAAGCAGCCATTTTAATGCACACTGCGCAGAAGCAGAAGTTTCCCACCAAGCAAAGAAAGACGTCACACCATGTGATATGGTTGCGACATGCGCATTGAGCTTTCCCGCGCATAGCGGCCATTTTGGATTACAGACAAGCGTTATTCATTAGTAAAACACATAGGCAAGCATCTTTTTCTTTTGTGTCGTGAATGCAAAGGTTAGTATTAACAATACAAATTTAATAAATTAATACTGTGAGGAGGATTGAATACAAGCAAGTTTCATTTATGAAACCTTGCTCCATCAATCCCCTCTCTGATGGCGTTTCTGAGCCATCAAAAACATTACCCTCAATCAGATGCCAACTTCTAGCAAATTACTCCATTCTCGTCTTTATTCTTTCTATTTTTACAATCTCCTTTTAATTTTTTGTATAATTCACTTCTCCATTCTTCAAGTTCGATTTCATCTATCTTTCGTTTCTTTCCTCTTCCTGTCACCTTATATGTTCCATTCTTTTTACAGCATTTGCACCATATTGTTACTACCAAAATTATTATTGCTATCCCTGCTAAGGGTACTAATATTTGACCTATAAGTCCTTTCCCTATATTAGCAAACCAGGTACCAATTGACGATATACTATTTGTCACTCTTTCGCATACACTATCAACTTCCAGTGGTTTAAGTTCTTTCTCAAGTTTAGTTATATTCTGTATATACGTTCCAATTTCTGCACTCTTATCAGGAATATAAGTGCAACAATGTTTCGTCTTCAATAATTTACAGACTCCGCCCTCTTTTGCCAATATAATATCAAGAGCAAGTCGATTTTGCATAACCATAGAACTAATCGCAACCATTTCCGCATTAATCATTAGAAATCCTCCAGCAGTATCCGTTGATAAACGATCAACTACTGTAGACAATTTACATATTTTCCTTGAGTTCAGAATTATTCCCACTGAAGGTATCAATGCACCAAATATATCACCTACAATTTCTGAAAAACTAGCTCTTTTACTATGTATTAATTCGTTATTGTTTTCATTGCTCTCAGTGTTTCTTTTTACGTGGTATATCTTTGGAAATACTATTCCAAAATAACAACTTCCATACCACCGTGCAGGAAGCCTAAAGTAAGCCTTATTCCCACACACATAATAGATTCCAGGAAAAACTGAATCTGTTCCTCCTTTGAGTCCCCAACCTCCAAGAATTAAAAAATTGTGTTCGCATTCACTGGTACCGATGAAACATTGTTATAATCAGTCTTTAACCTATGAAGACAAATTTTTCCCGTCTTTACAAAATCCAGAGCCATAGCAGCTTGAGCCTTGCCAGGTGTGTAACTCCCTTCTTTCTCAGCCCAAGGTGGCAAATGAGCCTTATGCTCAGAAGCTTTCCTTTGGAAATCTTGTCTTCTATCTTCTACTAAATTCAAAAATATCTTTTCTTCTTCAAGTAAAGAACATGTTAGATTGTGTCTATGTGCATGTGTTATGTCTATTGATTTCATGGTTAAGAAAAATTCTCCCATAAACTGTGCGTCTTGACTACTAAGCACTGGGTTCATACTCTTGCGAATCGGAACCTCAGAAAATATCACATCTAAGTTTGAATAATAATACTGAAGTTTCCCTGTTCTATAAAATAAACTAGACAAAACACTACATGATATGCCATATGTCAGTGGTAAGTGATGGTATGTTAATCCTTCTGCTACTGATTCGGGTAACTTCATACAGACGTAACAATTACTAACTTCCATGGTGTCTACATATTGAAACAATAACTTTGTGAAAACGTTTAAACTAGTGTTGTTGTCAGCTACTTCATGATGAATTTCTGGTTCACTTTCTGCCATTAGTTCTACTCTATTGCCCTTTATGTTTGCTGTCCTTCCTTTAGTTTCATTATTAATCTTTTTATCTACTATCATAAGGTAAGGAACTGCTACAATCAGGACTAACCATACTATAAGCACCATTACTAGACTACATATGCATATTGCACAGCATCTTCTACAACATTTCTGTTTTGGTCTCCCAGCAACTCTATCGTCAGGCATTTTTCGACAAGGAAGATTGCTCTTCTTATCTTTTCTTCTTTTCTTTAGCTTATTCTTTTGCTTAGTCAGGGTGGTCTTGTTTCTTCTTCGTACGTCAATTCTGCACTTGTTCCTTCGCCACCACTGTCACTTGACTCTGAGCTTTCAAAATCTTCAAGGATGATATAAGTCCAGTCAGGACCCTTGAATTTGTTATTCACAAGTTTCAGTCTTTTGCTTCTTCTTTTCACAGTTTTATTTATTTGTTCGGTTTGACTTGATACTTTAGGTACTTGATCTGGATCTTCACTTCTGGTTGTTATGTGGTACTTTACTCTTTTAATGACACTTGGCCAATGATCTCCTTTTCTTGTTTTCTTTGTTGGCACTGTTTCTTTGTTTTCGTCTTTAGAGATCTCGTTAATTTCACTGCTTAGCACTGTTTCGTGTTCTTCAATTACTGTGTTTCTTGTTTGCTCCTTTTCAGGTCTAATTGGTTTCTCTGTAACAGCTCCACTGTGAGTTTCCAATAATTGACCTTGTTCTTTATTTATTTCTTCAAGTTCATGTTTTTCAAGGTTTTCTTCTTCTGTGTACTCTTCTTGATCTAACTTGTTCTGATCAGGGCTTATTGCTCTGTGAACTTCTGCAGCCTGACCGGATTCTTCTAGACCTGTCTGTCCCTGATCAAAGTCTATTAGGTCTTCACTGTGTTGAGTCCAGTTTTCTTTCCCTATCTGACCTTGTTCAGGATTTCTTAATGTCTTTTCTTCTTGTTCCTGAACTGCTTCTTCTTCACCTATCTAATCTTCTTCAATTTCTTTCAATTTCACTTGACTTCTTGTTCTGTGGTATACTTCAGGAACTTCTACCACTGGTATCCAATCCTGACTTGTGCTCGGTTGTTCTTCTTCAGCTTCTCTGGAATCTCGAACTTGAGATCCTACAGCTGGGCAACCTTCAGCCTCTTCAGTGATCGGCGTTGTCTGAGGATTCTCTTCCTCGGGATCTGGTACTCTCTTGGTGTGACTTACATGGATCCAATTAGGAAATCCGGCACACTTCACTGCTGTATTCGTTGTCAGTATGACTTGACACGGTCTGCCCCATCTAGGTGATAGACACGTTTCTCTGGTGTGATTCTTCACTACCACCCAGGCACCAGGATTCAGATCATGTTCTTGCTCGGGCTGCCTGGAAACTGCGTCTTCTCCAACCTGATGAGAGACAGAACGCACTAGGTCAGCCAATCCTTTGCAATAGTCCAGAACCATATCATCAGATATATTCACCAGTTTGTTTGTGGGAACATGTGTTTGTCTCATTGCTCTTCCCATCATTATTTCGTGGGGGCTCAATCCTGTGTTTCTGTCAGGTATACTTCTGAGTCCCATTAAAACGAGTGGCAATGCATCTGGCCACTCTAATGATGTTGATGCACACATTTTTCCCAGTCTTGACTTTATAGTGCCATTCAATTGTTCAACCACTCCAGAAGCTTCTGGACGATATGCACAGTGCAGTTTCTGTTTTATTTGAAATGCTTCACAGATTATTTGAATCACTTCGCTGTTAAAATGTTTTCCTCTATCTGATTCCAAAGTTACTGGAAAACCAAACCTAGGAATGAGCTCTCGTAGCAACAGTTTTGCAACTGTAATGCTGTCATTTCTCCTAGTAGGGTAAGCCTCCACCCACTTTGAAAACAGACACACTATCACTAGTACATATTTCAGCCCTCTACATGGTGGTAACTGTATGAAATCAAACTGAAGTCTCATAAATGGACCCTCTGCCTTTCCAATTTTCCCAAATCCAATTACTGTCTTCCTCCCCGGATTATGCATCTGGCAAGTTAGACATCTCTGGCAAAGACTCTCTGCAACAGCCCTGAATTTGGGATTGTACCAATTTTGTCTGAACAGCCTAATCATTGCATCTCTCCCTATGTATGTGTCTCCATGATGCATTCTAGCCATTTGTGAGAGTAAACAGTCTGGCATGACTGGTCTGCCATCAGCACTGATCCATACTTCATCATCTCCTCTTTGGGAACAACCCACTTTGATCCACAAATTCATCTCACTTTCATCAACCTCATCTTGCAATTTCTTCACCTCATTCCAAGTTTCAGGTGGCATATACAGCATAAGTTGGCAGCTGATTCCCATTCTTTCCACCCTCTTATTGACTGACATTCTGGTTTTGACACAATGTTGAGCCACCAGATCTGCATATCTGTTGCCGACTACCACCCAGTCATCTCCTGACTGGTGTGCGGCACATTTCACCACAGCCAATTCTTTTGGTGATTGTATTACTTCTAGCAATTCCCTTACAAATTGTCCATTTTTAATGGGGGATCCTGAAGAAGTCATGAAATCCCTCTGCATCCATAGTTGGCCAAAATCGTGCACAACCCCGTAACCATATTGGCTATCTGTAAATATGGTCACTCTCTGATTCCTCTCAATTTTGCATGCTTTTATCAACGCAATCAATTCAGCTACTTGTGCAGATTTGACTCCTGGTAAATAAGATGCTTCAACTATTCCAGTTAATTCACATACTGCATAGGCAGCAGTTAGTTTACCATCTTCATGTCTTTGACATGAACCATCTACAAATAGTTCCCTGTCTGGCTTTTTAAGAGGCTGTTCCTCTATATCTGGGCGTGGTTTTGTGCATAATTCTGTAATTTGTATATAATCATGTTCATCGTCTTCATCATCTTTAATTTTCTCATGACGTGGGTCTGGTAGTAAGGTTGCTGGATTTATTATAGTACACCTTACCATGTTCACATTTTCAGCACCCATTATTATTCTTTCATATTTAGTCAGCCGACTAGGAGTAAGATGCTGAGTTCGGGTTCTTGTCAACAGAATGACAACTGCATGTGGAACATACACTTTTACAGGGTGTCCCATCACAATTGACTCACTTTGTTCAATGCTCAAACAAGTAGCCGCCACTGCTTTTAGGCATCCTGGCAATGCGGCTTCTGCTGGGTCCAATGTAGCAGAAAAATATGATATAGGACGTCTTTCTAGTCCATGTCTTTGAGTTAGGACAGAAAGTGCACAATTTTCTCTCTCATGACAGAACAATGCAAATTCTCTCTTATAATCAGGCATGCCTCAGGCAGGTGCTGAACATAGGGCATTTCTCAATTTTACAAAGGCTTCTACACTTTCATCCTCCCACTCCACAGGGTCCTTTGCTTTCTTCTTTGTCATGTTAATTAAGGGCTTAGCTAACATGGAAAATCCTGGTATCCATTGTCGACAGTAACCTACTATTCCTAGGAACATTCTCACTTGTCTTTGTGTTACAGGCATTTGCATTTTCTTTATTAAAGCTACTCTTTCAGCTGTTACTCTTCTTTTTCCTCTCTCAATTTGGTGTCCCAGATACTTAACAGCTGTTGTACAGAATTGCAATTTTTCAGGTGAGACCTTATGCCCTTCTTCTGCCAAAAGATTTAATAATGCTATGGAATCAACAACACAGTCCTCTCTGGTGTTCGATGCCACCAATAAGTCGTCGATATATTGGACTAAAACTGAGCTTCCTGGCATCACTAGTTTTTCAAGGCACTTTTTCAGTATCTGGTTGAAAATAGAAGGACTTTCTGTGTACCCCTGAGGAACACGATTCCACACATAAACTTTGTTCTCAAATTTAAATGAGAAAAGATACTGGCTGTCTGGATGTAATGGTATTGAAAAGAACGCTTGACACAAATCAATTACTGTGAACCATCCTGCACTCCACGGAATCTGGTATAGAATTACTGCAGGATTTGGTACTATGGGACAACATGGTTCTACAATCTTATTTATTTTCCTCAGGTCCTGAACAATCCTATATTTTCCACTAGGTTTCTTTAACCCCATTATTGGTGAATTACATGGGCTACTCATTACTTCTTTTAGTATGTTTTGTTCTACCATTCGATTTATTTCTTCAATGACTCCTGCTTTTACTTCTGCACTCATTTTGTACTGTCTGGTATTCGGGTAAATTGCACCTTCCTTTACAGTAATTTTAACTGGATCTATTTTAGCCATAACTCCTACTTATTTTCCGGTGAAATCCCATACTATGGGGTTTACTGTACCTTTTAATTCTTCTGGCAACTCATCTTTTGTTATTAACGAAAACATCTCATCCACTTCTGTACCTTGTTTTGCGATCATAATTTTATATACATGATCTTCATCTGGTGTCTGAACTGCCACACCATCCGGTGTGCAGAAAGTGGTACAATTCATCTTGCACAACAAATCCCTACCTAATAAGTTTACTGGACTAGAATCACACACTACAAATTGATGCATTTCTCTGAAGTTTCCAATTTTAACTTCCATGGGTTCGGTAAGAGGTGTTCTAATCCGCTGATTAGCTACCCCCACTACTTGGATATTTTCACCAGAGAGAGGAAGGTAATCGACTGTAATTTTACAATCTGTCCACAAATCGGCAGGTACCACTATGTCAAACAACCCATCTAAATCCTTCAACAATACCTTTGACACCTTCACAAACCTGTCAACCTGCTTGTACCATTCAATTGGTTTTTCTCTCAATTTTGGAAAATCATTCGTAAAAGATAAAATATCCTGTCTGCTCCATGGGACCTGTACATATCCTCCTCCCGCAACTTCTCGCATGGGATACATCTGGTCTGCTTTCCCTGTTTCTTTCATCACATATTCTGATGCTGTTCTACTTGTTCGTGCTTCTTCCTTTTTCTTGGCCCACCTAGTTTTCCATTTATCTAGGTTTCCCCATTTTTGCAAAACTAACATTAATTCTCTTATTTGTAATCTTCTTCCAGAGGCATTCATATTTTCTAAATCTTTGTCTGAAAATTCTGCTCTATAGGGTTTCTGTAGTACCTTTGATCTCTCTATTTCTATTCCCATCTGTGGTGCTAAATTGGATAATTTTTCATGAAATAACCTTACATTTCTGGTGATACTCCTGCATAGGAACAATAATTCTTCTTCATCATAGGTATTTAAGCGTTCTAGTCCTACATTTCCTGCTATTATTTCTTCTAATTCGACTTTTAATTTATGAATGTCCATTATTTTCGGAGGTGTGCACTGTTTAACTGACCCTTGCACCCATCTTTCTAGATCTTCAGGTGTTACTATGGTAGCACTTTTTGCTCCCGATGAAGTTACTAAACTTACATCTTTTGAACATCCAGGTACATCTTTTCTTGGAGTACTATTTACAGAACCTCGAATAGGCAAGTCCATGAGTGATATTGTGGATTCACAGTCACTAAATTGATCCTCAATTATAACTTGAGCTTCAGGTTTTGGATTATTCACAGCAGTAGGTGTAAGTATCGGTGGAGGACAGCTTCCTGAGTACCATATAATGGAACTACTGGACCAATTGTTACAGGTATGGTCAATGAATCAGGATGTACTTTTATCTGAGTTATTTTCTGTATTAATTCTGTTCTGGTCTTTTCTAGGGCTTCTTTTTCTTTCTCATGAAGTATTCTACTAGGGGTGAATTCATGCATTATCTGTGGCACTAATGGAGTTTTCGGTGGTGCACTTGGGGTGCATCCACTTGTCCCTTCCTGATATGGTGGGGGATTTCTTAACATTTCCTCCATAAATTCGTCTTCAGACTCCTCATTTCTCATTAAATGTTTTGTCTTTTCTGTGCACTTACTTCCTAATTTCTCCGCTGCTGAGAACAATGGATATAATCCTTCTGTAATCATTGCCCTTCTCCATTGTTTCATCTGACCATCCCTAGACTCACGTAGATATCTGGGAAAAAATCCTGGATAACTCCTATTACTTCTAGATCGGTCCCGCTCAAATGCCTCGGTTTCCCATTCTTCTAGAGCTTCGTACTGAGTTAATCTAGGTCTGGGTTCTAAGTCATTCATCCTCAATCTCAAATTCTGAAGAATTCGCCCATTGAACGTGCCGTTCTCGGGAAATGCTAGTATTCCATCATTTTTGGTATATTCTATCCAATTCTCCATCCATACACAAGTATGATAACCTCTCTCCATCATCATGAATGAAGCGGGCGTTTTAGCTGGTGGAATAATAATTCCTTCTCTAGTTTTGAGTGGTTTATCCTTTTTAAAATAGTTCTTAATCTTTTGCAGAAAGGACATTTTTCTCTTCTTTCCGTACATTCTATCTAATCTTCGGTGTACAAAATTATATTCTGCAAAACCTAGAAATCTCCCTATCCGGACGAGTTCCTGTTAAAGTCGGATCGCGTTTTAACATGCAATCTTTATCCACTAAGATTTTAGCTTCTAAAATATCCACCAATCAAATGTCTGCTATCTTTTATTTCCGAGCCAATCCTTGCGCGGCCTTTTGGTGACGTTTATCTGTCAACCCCTCCTTTACAATCTGCTCTTTTCTGTCCTTGCTGGTTTAACCAATCCCAGCGCGGCACCTGTGACGTCAGTACTACTCCTGACTACTGACCCCTCCTTTACAAGGGTTTTTCCACACCCGCTGATTCAACCAATCTCAGCGCGGCGTTTTGTGACGTCAGCTCCCTCTCCGGCAACTGACCCTCCCTTTACAAAAATTTACGCAAACTTATTTTTCTATAAATCTTAATTAAATTTCAGTAACAACATAAAACATTCGCTATCGTGCCAGTTTCTCTAAAATAGGAAAGATAGTTTTCTCTCACACTTAGTAAAACCTTTCCGTTTACTAAACATACACTATGAGTAAAACACTTCCGTCTACTCTTCACACAAGCTCCAGAAGTACCTGTTACTTCTCCAATGTTACCCTTTCTAGGTGATATAACATCAAATTTTCACCAGCGTACTCTTTTGCTATTACTCACACGAATAGAGTACCTAACGAGTACTGAAAGTCCTGCTTAACTTTTCAGTACTATTTCTGCCTGGCAGATAACCTCACTGCAGTATGGCTTCCACTTACCATCCGCTATTCCTTTTACCCCGGGGATTCTAGACAACATAAATCAAAACTTTGAATACACGGATGTTAGTTCATAAAAATGCAAATAAAAATTCTCATTACCCAATTAACAAAGAGTAACCATCCTCTGATAACCAGAAAACTGATCCAGCGCGATATTAGCAAACAGCATTCATACACTAGATGCTCACTTGAGCCCATACATTCATACTACGCTAATACTTACGCTGGGTTTTATCAGTTGTTACTCTCTATCAAAATCCCTGCTACCAATTACCTTCTGATTGAAGAGTAATGACTTACCAATGAATCCTTTGCTAATTGGGAAATTTAAAATGATTGACATTCATTATAGTACATAATCCTGAAATAACCACTGAGTCAGGAAGTTTTAAAATGTTTATCTAAAGATTTAGCAGAGTAAAATACAGAGCCACATGGTACTTAATCGCAATACCCAAGATTAAGCATAGAAAGGATTATTGCTAATCAATGACGGTGTTTAAAGAAAAGGAGAAGATAGAGACAGCAGCGCAACTAAAGGTTGCATTATAATTACCTAAGTGCGAGAACCAAACCCCTTAGCCAAGGAGTTGAAAGGATAGGACCCAGGAAGGATGAAGAGCAAAGACTTCCTCCAGGATCAGGACAGGACCGGTGACCTCTCTACAACGACGCCTGCGTTGTTCCCCTCTCTGATACTCGGCTTCTCCTCGATTCTCCGGTGCCTTCCTTCTAATGGACTCCGCCGCCCCCTCCTCAGGACCTCTTCTGGACAGGGATTCAGTCTGCAATCGATCAGCTTAGCGGTCTGGAGTTCTTCCTGTCAGCATCTCCGCTCTCCTGTGCTTCAAAACTTCTGACTCTCGACTCTTAATTAACTAATTCTATATCTATTATACCCTTCTACGCCCATGTACCTCCCCTTAATGTTGCTAAAATATGGGACCACTACTTCTGATTGGACAGGGACAGGGGGTGGATTCTCGCACCATGTTGATTTGGCCTAAATTGTAAAGCCTATTGTCTTTACGTTCCCACCCCTTCAAATTAATACATTCGCTTTATTTCCCACCCGTCTCATGACAAATGTAAACCAATTTTCATAAACATTGTATCGATGTGTGACAGGAAAGCACTAGTACAACATCTTCGGCCATCAGGTTACGGCCTTGGACTTCGTCCAGGTTGACTTCATTTGGCAGGCACACAAGACACATGCGCAGAACCATTTGCCTCTCGAGTTTCAGGTCACCAACCCAGGCCCAAGTTTACGAACTAATAAAAGTGCAAGAAGAAAATATTAGAATCACAAATAAAATGTTTCACTGTATACCCACTATTTCTATTCTATTCCCAATTAAATATATATACTATCCCACGTTAGTAGCGTTAGGAAACGACAATTTAATAATGACATGAGAGCAAGCAGAAGCATGTGAAAACATCAAGCAGCCATTTTAATGCACACTGCGCAGAAGCAGAAGTTTCCCACCAAGCAAAGAAAGACGTCACACCATGTGATATGGTTGCGACATGCGCATTGAGCTTTCCCGCGCATAGCGGCCATTTTGGATTACAGACAAGCGTTATTCATTAGTAAAACACATAGGCAAGCATCTTTTTCTTTTGTGTCGTGAATGCAAAGGTTAGTATTAACAATACAAATTTAATAAATTAATACTGTGAGGAGGATTGAATACAAGCAAGTTTCATTTATGAAACCTTGCTCCATCACCTTTCCCAGAGGACCCAGAAAAAACCCTTTGGAAGACGGGAGTTTGGAGACCCACCCCACCTGTGGATGCCCCTGGGACCAGGTTACCTGCACCAGGAAAGCCGAGTGCATAGGGGTGAAGTGAAGTCAGAACCTGCCGTAAACGACAATGGAAGACTTTGAAGAAGATGCCTCTGGAGAAGCCGGTGAAGGAGTCCGGTGGAATCCAAGAGTGGATTCTTGAAGAAGAGTACCTGCAAGCAGAGGAGACTGAGTCTATGCCACTCAGAACTGACCAGGAGGAATGGAAGCACAATGCCCACAGATGTTGGGAGGTTCAAGAGTGAAGACGGTGACCTTATCGCTGCAGCTGTGAGGACCAGGTGATGCTGAGGAAGACCAAGAGCCATGAACGAGCAGTCCCATATCGGGTGTCGGTGTTCAGCTGGTCGGTGTCCGGCGGGAGCACCAACAAGCCTTGGTAGCCGCAACTGGCGTGGAAACCAAAAAGAAACAAACATTGGGACTAGCAAGGTCCAAGGGACTCACCATGTGCAAGAGAGTCAGATCAGGCCCTGAGCAAGCAAGGGAGCCCACTGAAGCAAAGGAAAACCCTCGAGAGGTCCCACAGGCCGAAGGCACAGGAGTCGCAAGAGGACCTCAGGCAGCTCACCAGAGATGGAGACCCTCAATCAAGAGGATGCAGTGAGGATGCTGATCTTTGAGGGATGAGGTGCTAGAGGCTGGAGCTTCTTGTAGCCCGAAGATCTCTGGAGTGCAGAGTCAACAAGCCTTGGCAACAGGAAGTTGACGCTGCACAGAAATGTTTGGTCCCAGCGGCTTTGACCAATTTTCTCAAAATTGCAGAGAAGACAGGTCAGGCCTCTAGGGAGCTGCAGAAACACCACCTGTGTTGCTGGGCCACAGGATGTCCGTAAGACAACAGGAGCAGCAGACCAGTCAACTTCATTGTGGTGCCTGCAGATGCAGGGGAGTGACTCCTTCACACCAAGGGAGATTACTTCAGATGTTCTTGATGCCCACAGGCCTTCTGGAGAACCTGGATGAAGCACAGACACAGACCACGCGGAAGACTTGAAGAACAGTGAGACAAGGAGCTGCAGGAGTCTTTCTTGATGCAGCCTCGGTTCCAGACGAAGTCCAAGTGCCCAGACGGTCGAAGAGTGTCTTTGATTCAGAGGTGAGTCTTGTTCCATGACGAATCTGAGGACCCACCCACAAGGGAGCCCTTAGGTAGCCCTAGGGAAGGGGTTGGAACGACTCCCAGATGAGGGGCTGAACAGAGGGGAAAATACTCCCCTGTCCTTTGTCTAGTTTCGCACCAGAGCAGGAAACAAGGGTTCCTGAACTGGCTCAAGCCGGAGTATGCAAGGAGGGCACCAAATTTGCCCTTCAAAGCAGTCTGGTGCTGCTGGAAAGCACCCCCACCCCAATACACTACGTCCTGTCTGGGAGTTGGTCACACCTCCCTGTGACAGGAAACCTATTGTTCTAACTTCCCCTCCTCCAGCTCAGTTCAGCAGCAGTAGGGCAGAATCGTGTCTGTGGTCAGAAGCAGCACTAGCTTGCTGGCAGACCCTGAAAGTTTGTTACCAGGAGTACAGGGGGGTCCCTAAGGAGCTCCCCCCGGCACATGGGATCATACTTCCACCACTGTAATCGGTGTTGGGGTATGATTCAAACATGTTTGATACCAAATATGACCAGGTTCAGTGCAGCCATTATATAGTTAGACATCTCATAATGACTGATGTCCACTGTATACCTTGAAATGGCTGACCGTTCTTACAAAGCCTGGAGAGTTGACTCCGGAGTTTGTAGGGGTGCCATGCTCATGCTGGGGCACCCTCACACTTATAACAAAGCACCCTGCCTATCACAGGGCTGACTTATAGGTTTTAAGTGCAGTGACCTCAGATATAAGGAAACGTATATCTGTCGTGAGATGTGCAAACACCATCTCACACAGGCTGCAAAGGCAGGCCTGTAGTCAGAGTTTAAGTGGACTTCAATGAATGGCACAATATATGCTGCAACCCATGGGAGACCCCTGGTGTATCAATGCCCTGGGCAACTTAGTACCATATGCTAGCGACTTATATGGGTACACCAGTAGCCAATTGTGGATGTACCAAAGTACTAACCAGGGCCAATTTAGGGGAGCGAGCACCATTGCTGGGGTCCTGATTAGCAAGATCCCAGCAGACTACAGCCAAACACACTGACACCAGGCAAAAAGTGGAGGTAACCATGAAAGCTGATCCTATTTTCCTACCCCCCGCCCCCCCCCCCCCAATGTAAGGACAAGAGACTAACCTTGCCCAGGTGAGTCTTCATTTTCTAAGTGGAAATATCTGGAAAGTCCATCTGCATTGGCATGGTTACTCACAGGTCTAAGTTCCACTTAAAAGTCCATCCCCTGTAGGAAAATGGACCACCTCAAAAGTTTGTGGTTTTCACCCTTCATCTGTACAAGCCATAAGAGGGGCTCATGGTCTGTCTGAACAATGAAGTGAATGCCAAACAGGTATGGCCTCAGCTTCTTCAAGGTCCAGACCACAGCAAAGGCCTCCCTATCAAGAGCTGACCAACACTTCTCCCTGGGGGTCAACCTTCTGCTTATAAAAGCTACTGGTTGATCCTGGCCCTCTGCATTAAGCTGTGACAATACTGCACCTATCTCTATCTCAGAAGCATCTGTCTGGACAATGAATGGTTGGGAGTAGTCAGGGCTTTCAGAATTGGAGCAGAGCACATGGCTTACTTCAGATCATCAAATGCCTTCTGATAGCTAAATTTCCACTGAACTTTCTTAGGCATTTTTTTGGAGGTGAGATCATTAAGGGGTGTCACTATGGATCCATAACCCTTAACGAATCTTCTGTAGTACCCAGTCAGGCCAAAGAAAGCTGTGACATGAGTCTTGGTAGTGGGAGCAATCCAGTCCATGATAGTCTGAATGTTGCTCTCCAATGGTTGAACTTGCCCTTAACCTACAAGGTGACCCAAGTACACAACCTTGCTCTGCCCTATCTGGCACTCTGTGGCCTTGATAGTGAGGCCTGCCTTCTGCAGGGCCTCAAGTACATTTCTGAGGTGGACTAGGTGATCCTCTCAGGTGGAGCTAAAGACCGCTATATCATCTAGATATGCTGCACTATAGGCTTCCAGACCTGTTAAGACTATTCACCAGCCTCTGAAACGTGGCAGGTGCATTTTTCAAACCAAATGGCATTACAATAAATTGATAATGCCCACTGGGGATTGAAAATGCTGTCTTTAGTTTGGCATCCTCATAGAGTCTGACTTGCCAATAACCATCAGTCAAGTCAAATGTACTGAGGTATTTGGCAAAGGCCAAAGTATCAAGCAGTTCATATGCCCTTGGAATTGGATGGACATCAGTCCTAGTGACTGCATTGAGGCCTATATATTCAACACAAAACTTCATCTTTCTCTTACCATCCTGGGTGTGAGGTTTTGGTACAAGGACTACAGGACTAGCCCAAGGGCTATCTGAAGACTCAAAGACTCCCAACTCTCTCATCTTTTGGACTTCTGTCCTGATGCAATCTCTGATATGGCCAGGCTGTATGTAAATTGTGCTCTTCACAGGGAGGCTGTCACCTGTGTCCACTTCATGGGTCACCAGGTGGTTTGACTGGGTGTCAGAGAAAAGATGCCAGGAAACTGACTGGGAACTTGTCTGCAATCAGCTTGCTGTTGATCAGTGGGGCTGTCTGCCAAGACTATTCCTTCAACTGATCCATCAACAGGGCCCTGAGAGAGGAGATCAGGGAGAGGGTCACTATCTTCCTCCTGTCCCTCATCAGTGGCCATGAGCAAGCTCATGTCAGACCTGCTAAAAGGTTTCAGGCGATTCACGTGAAGTACCCTGTGGGGACTTCTTGGAGTACCTAGGTCAACTAAGTAGGTGCCCTCACCTTTCTTTTCCAGTGTAGAGTGGGGGCCACTCCACTTGTCTTAAGAAGCTTCTGGGGCCACAGACTCCAACACCCACACTTTCTGTCCTGGCTGGTAAACAGTCAGTACAGCCTTTTGGACATGCCAAGCTTTCTAAACCTCCTGGCTGGCCTCAAGGTTTTTGCTTGCCTTCTTAATGTCAGAACGCAGCCATGCGAGAACGCAGGCCAGAACACAGTCTACTATGTCCTGTTTAGGAGGCTTGAAAGGATGTTCTCATCCTTCTTTGACTAGACAAAATGGGCCCCTCACTGGATGTCCAAACAGAAGTTCAAATGGGCTGTTGCCCACCCCCTTCTGAGGAACCTCTCTGTAGGCAAAGAGAAGGCAAGGTAGTAAGACATTTTCTCCTCAGCTTTTCTGGGAGTACCATGTTCATATCCTTGAGGGTCTTGCTGAACCTTTCAACAAGCATATTGCCCTGTGGATGGTAGGGTGTGGTAAACTTATAGTTAATACCATACTCTTTCCACATAGCAGTGATGTTTCTAGATATGAAGTTAGTACCTCTGTCTGACAAGGCCTTAGGGAACCCAACTTTGGAAAAGATTCCAAGGAGGGCCCTGGCCACTACAGCAGCTGTAGTGGTCCTAAGGGGAATACCCTCTGGACATCTAGTGGCATGGTCCACCACCACTAAGATAAAACTAACTTCAGATACTGTTGGAGGGTTTAAGGGACCAACAATGTCTAGCCCTACCCTCTCAAAGGGAACCCCATCCACAGGTAGGGGGATTAAGGGGGCCTTTGTAGTGCCACCTGACTTACCACTGGCTTGGCATGTGACACAGGAGCGATAAAACTCCTTGGTGTCTTAAGACATGTGGGGTCAGTGAAAGTGAGGGCAGAGCCTGTCCCAAGTCTTGCTTTGCCGAAGATGTACTACAAGGGGAATGTTGTGTGCCATTATCAATAGGAAACCCCTGAACTTCTGAGGTATGATCAACCTCCTGGTGGCACCAGGCTTGGGGTCTCTACTTTCAGAAAACACGAGCCCATCTTCCCAATAAGTCCTGTGTGACCCACTGACTTTCCCTGCTCCCTCAGCAGCAGCTTGCTATCCGAGTTGTTCAAGAGAGGGGCAGGCCTTCTGCTCCAGACTCAAGTCTTCCCTGGAAGGACCCCTGCCCGAGTAGCTCTGCCTTGTCAGACCCAAGCTCCTCTGGGACAGTTCCTTCACAGGTACTGAGATAATATCCCTCAGAAGGCTGATTCCCACTGGGAGTCTGAGAGGAGGATAAATCTTTACCCTTCCTGCACCTTCTCTTGGGAGCAGACGGGTTCATTTTTTCACGATCCTGGGCTCCCTCAGTGCCTAACTTCTTGGCCTGAGCCCTAGTGACAGCAAAGACACTGGCTGAAATTCCCATCATTTCTGCACTCCTGAACTCCACTTCAGACCAGACTGGTGTTTCCAAATTATTGCCCAGTAGACAGTCCACAGATAGGCCTAAGGATTCCACAGCTCTTTTTGGGCCAGTTACCCCTCCCCAGATGAGATTAACAACTGTCATGGCATGATCTGCCCTGATATTGTTAGCATTGGTCACTTGGTAAATCTGACCAAGTAGAATCTGCTCAGGAGACACAAGTTTCTCTGTCACCATAGTGACACTGGCCCCTGCGCTCCTATAAGCTACAGCTTCCTGACCATTGATGAGAGGCTGCTGTCTGTATTTGCCCAAGTTAGTGGGACTTTTAATAAGGGTGGCAAGCTCAGTGCCACCATTACAGACTAAAACAGCCTGAGTGGGTGTCCTGACTAGTCCAGAACCCACTTCAGTACCCAAGGTTAACCCAGCTAAACTCTTGGTTGCACTACTACTACCAGTGCTATTGCTAGGGGCACTAGGAGGTTTAGGAGTAGTAGTAGCAGTATTGGTGCTAGACTTAGAGCAATTGGCATCCTTTGCCCAATGGCCTTTTTCCTTACACAAATAGAACCAAGGTTTCTTGTTAGAGGAGGAAAAGGATTGGGACCTACCCCCAGAGGAAGATTTTTGGGGACCTTCAGAAGACTCTTTCTTTTCTTTAGATTTTTTCGCCAGCTTTCTCTTGGGCCTTAGAAGAATCTTGTTTCTTCTGGTCACCACCACCATGAGACTTTTGTTTCACCCTGGTGCGGACCCACTCGTCCGCCTTCTTTCCCAATTCTTGGGGAAAGGTCAGGTCCGAGTCCACCAGGTACTAGTACAGTTGCTGATTCTGACAGTTATTAAGTATGTGCGCCCTCACAAGTAAATTGCATAGTCCCTTATAATCATGCACATTACTTCCATAAAGCCAGCCTTCCAGAACCTTAATAGTACTATCTAGAAAAATCTACCAAGTCTTGAGTGTGTGCCGTCTGTGTGTCCCTAACCTTAATCCTGTATTGCTCAGTGGTTATCCCAAACCCATCTATGAGGGCACTCTTCAAGACTTTGTAATTGTCTGCATCTTCTTCCTTTACAGTCAAGACTTTGTATCTGCCTTTGTTAGCAAAGGAGAGCCACAGGATAGCTGCCCACTGCCTTCTAAACTTTACAGGCCCTCTCTAAAGCAGTAATCCACTTACGGATGTTATCCCCCTCCTGGTAAGGAGGGACTATCCTGCTCAAGTTCCCAGTGTCAAAGGAGTGTTCCCTAACTCTAGGTTCACGAGTGCTGCCACCATGGGATTCTAATCCCAAATTCTTCCTAGCCCTCTGGACTTCTAGGGTTTCCTTATCTAGGGCCTACTGTTGTTACAAGTTACAAGTTTGAGCAGGGGGTATTCCCCTTCCCTTTCCAAAGAATCCTTCCTCTTGCTAGAGATGGAGGTCACTATTAAAGTGGCGGAGGAGGTTAAATTAACTGAGTACAACCTGGACCCCCCCTGAACCCTTTGTACCCCTCCAGGAGGAATAAAGGTGGTTCTACCTCTAGGACCTCCCTCTGTGTCACTAGAACTATTCCCTGGGGGCTAGAGTTCTCCAGTAAGGGGTCTTCAGACTCCTCCTGGACATGCTCAGAGTCATGGGTGTTGGACACCCCTGGCTCATCTTCTGGAGCATCACCACCCAAATCCAAGTTATCCTTCCAATCTGACCTTTTTTCTTGGTAGCAATAACTATTCCCCAAAGCTTACTTCACTGTTAATACGCAACTCTCCAAATGTCACTTGTAAATAAATCATCATAGTCTTGTAAATAAATCATCATAGTCTTGAGCAAGGCCTCCATGCCTTCAATCATTGTTTCAATTAAATGTTCAATATTTTGGCTCAAATAATCCTAGCATGAGGCTTGCTTGCTAGTTTTGAGCATTTTATAGATTTTGTGAGCCTCCCATATAACAACGTTTTTGTGCTTTAGTGCATCCCACGCACTACTCATTTGTGACTTTCCACCCACTGTGTTCATTTGTAAGCTTCACACACAAACACTGTGTTTCTGGTGTTCATCACTAACCACTCATATCTGAGCTTTGACACACACCTCATTCTGCATTTCTCACTATACCTATCTTCTGTGCGCATCTCATATGTGTCTCTCACAGCAGGCTCTTTTACATTGGTAAGCATCTCTCTCCCACCAAACACTGTACATCTCATTTTTGTGAGCATCCCACACAAGGCTAATTCTTATTGCAAGTGTATCTCATGGGGCTTCTTATATTTTTGTGCAAGATTGTGTGGTTTGAGTGCACTCTACACTCATTTAATCCACCTGCAATAACGCTTCTTATAGATTAGACAACAAAGGTTTCTGTATTGTGTTGTATACTTTACGATGCATTAAAAGTTTCTCCACCCTCCAGCCACAGGAATGCAGACGATAAACTTCCAGTGTTTAAGAAACTATTCTCACTCTCCTTCTTGTGCCCTGCTAAACCAGAGGTTTCCAAAGAGATCCGACTGACTTCAATACTCAAACAGACACACAGAATCCTATACCATACTATTAGACCTGCCAGCTTTAGAGTGGCCTTCCCCCAATTTTTTTGCCTGCTTACCGCCTCTTTTTGCTGATTCTTTTTGTTGGCCTTAGGACTCTGAGCACTTTACCACTGCTGACCAGTGCTGAAGTACATGCACTTCTCCCCTAAACATGGTAATATTGGCGTATACACAACTGGCATATTTTTTTTACTTGTAAGTACCTTGTACAGTAGTATACCATATACCAAGGGCCTGTAAATTAAATGGTACTAGTGGGTCTACGGCACTGATTGTGCAACCCACACAAGTAGCCCTTTAAACATGTCTCAGGCCTGCCACTGCAGAGCCTGTGTGTGCAGTATTACTGCCATGTCGACTTGGTATTAAAAACCCCTTGCCAATCCTTAAACATCTCTTTTATTAAACATAAGCCACCCCTAAGGTAGGCCCTAGGTAGCCCATAGGGCAGGGTGATATGTACCTTTAAGTTTTGCATGTCCTTGTAGTGAAAAACACCTACATTCGTGTTTCACTACTGTGAAGCTTACTCCTCTCATAGATTAACATTGGGTATTCCTCAATACACTCTTTTTAGCTGTAAATCCTGGTTAGAAAAGAGTTGTTGTGCCAGGTTTTACATCTTTTGAATTGCAATGATAAGTCCTTTTTACTGGTAAGGTTGGATTTCATATTACTATTTTAGATATGCCACTTTTACAAAGTGGACATTTCTCTGCTCTTACAGCTCTGTGTGCCTGTAGCCTGTCTCCAATACACTCCAACATTAGTCCAGTTGCATTTTGAGGTTTAGGAATGTCGCAAAGAGCTTTCAGTTTATTCTTCCTTTTTTTCCTCCCACCTTTGTTTGCTTGGTGCATGAAGATGTAAGATTCAAAAACATGTTTTTTCACATTTAGTCTAATTACTTTGTGAATGTAAAGTAAATCATACTTGCAAACTGTGACTACATGCTTTGATTATAGATTATATTAGTTTTACGTAGGGCTTTGACAATGGGCAATTTGTATAGGGTTATAGGAAGGTCCAAAAGGTTGTCCTAGCCCCCATAACGCCCCCCCACCCCCGGAAATATAGTGTCTCCTACGCCCCAGGTAGGGTCCTTGTTTGTTGTCTGTGCTCATTTATTTGTGCCGCTGCTGATTGCATTTCCAATGAAGACGAGCCGTTGCGTGCCTTTTTATGTCGCTCGTCCATGATATTTTTGAACTGAGAGAGTTCTTCATGGTGTGAGTTGTTCTACATCATTTATAGAAAGGCTTCATGACTTCCCGGACACTGAGAGGAAGGTGTGTCACTGAAGTGAGGCATGCCGGGCCACGTGACACAGAAACAGCTGCGCTCTGCGGCACGCGATGCAAAGTGTGCCCTGCAGCAGCGGGAGACACCTCGTCATGCCGAAGCAGACATGTGCTGTGCCTGAGCGGGCAGCAGCCTGGGGCGCCTCGCCGTGCTCTTCGCAGCTGGCAGCGCACTGTGCACTGTACGTGGGCCCAGCCCAGGATGTGGCTCCCAGGCACAGTCAGCAGCATCAGGCACTCCCGCAGACCACACCCCCGTGTGAGGGCGAGACTCTAACGTGCTCCCTCTGTCACTGCTTATGTAACCACAGGGCAGACCGGCTTCAGTCACACCTCCCCGGGCTGGGATGCTCCTCGCCGGGCAACACATGGCTGTACAGTGGAAGGCTCGGCGGGTGTGAGCTCTGGGGTAAAGGTGCCCCGTGCGGCACCCGACCGGGAAAACGGAGCTGCGCCGGCGCCTTTGAGTAAGGGGGACGGGGCTTTCTGGGGATGGCCGCTCTCGTGGATCACTTCGCTGCCGAGTGCCTGGTGTCCATGTCCAGCCGTGTGATCCTGCACAGCCCGAGGGGGGACGCTTCCCCGAGCCCCGGGACGCACCCTCAGGCCCTCAGACCAGGTGCGGCCCCAGCCCTGCCGGCAGTGCCCACGCCTGGGGCACCCGCACCGTCCCACGCCCTTCCCGGTGCCCCCAGAGTTATCCTCCCGCCGCCCTCTGTTCCCAGACCTGGGTATCTCTTCGCCCTGCCCTCGGGAGAGGCTGCTGGGGACACTGCCTCCCTGCTGGACGTGGCCAGTATCTTGGCAGACCTGAACCAGCACAGCCCTAGCCCGGCGTGGGGAGGGGAGCCCGGCGGGCAGATGCGATGTCCCACACCGCCCAGCGACCTCCCCGTGACCGCCGGGGGCGCAGGGCATCCAGAAATACTCAACACCAATCATAGAAGGGACCGTAGCGACCCGGAGATGCCCCAGAAAAAGCACAAGTGCCCCGACCCGGGCTGCGGCAAGGTGTACGGCAAGTCCTCGCACCTGAAGGCTCATCTGAGGACACACACAGGTCAGTCCGGGCGCAGCATAAGGGTGGCTGGCACTGCTCAGTGTGTCTGACTTCTCGCTCTCTCACACCCTGTCCACAGGAAGACCACATCTGTTTCTCATAAACTCAGCACGAGTCTGCAATGGTGAAATATATTGAAACTTGGAACACTGCAAGATTTGTCCTCAGGGCCACACCCACCTTGCACGGTATTATAGTATTATGGAATCGTCTGCAATGCAATTAATAAGATGATCTCTGTTCAGTGATCCAGGGTTAATAAACACAAGGGGCTGCAGCTTGACAAAGTAAATGGCCACTAGTCACCCAGTACCCTCCAGTCTATAAGCCCCCCCTTCGCCCCTCCCATACCACTGCTCTCTGCCGCGCCCAGAAGACAGCGTTAACCTCAGTGCCACGATTGCGTGCCAGAAATACAGCCAAACGGAACAAGAAGACCTGCTCCACTCGCTTATTATCCAAAGTAGGAGTTCCTGCCAGCACGCCAAGCCCCTTTAAGGTAGCATAAGCACTGCATCAAAGGTCCGATACAACCAGGGTGATTCACTCCCCTACACCTAAAGTGAATATCGGTGCCATGAATCACTCCCTCAGTGGAATGCGTATTACAAAAACAAAATATAGCATCTTAACATTATTAGTTCATATAATGCAACATCACATCAGAGTACAATGTTATAACACCAACAATTACCTGCATTATGACATTGCAAGCACTGCACCATGAGTGTGCACAATTGTGCCAAGAAATGTCCACAATGTATAAAGGAGTACCGGCATTTTGCTCCAGAGTTACTCTAGGGATGGCCAACATTGCATAAAGAGTGTTTTTAACATTTCAATATTTACCACGATTATGCCAGTGCACACATTACACAAGAATGTGTAGAGATGCATTTTGCCATATTTATCCTTACTGCATTTTTACATTTGCCCCATTGCTTAGTAGTTATCAGGCTGTGTTTATTTGTAGCCCATCACTCAGTAAACCTTCGTACGTTTAGATTTACACTATCGTTCAGTCTCGAGTGTGTGTTCAGATATGTACATAGAAATATTGAGTGCTGGCACTGATGTGAATCATCACTTAAAAGTCTTGGGCGCATGGCCATCTTTGAACCATCACTTATCATTAGTGTGTGTTCAGTTTAACACTCAGTGATTCTAGTGCATATTAAGATTTGCCACATCATTTAGTAACCATTAGTGCATGTTCAGATTCACACCAGCATTCACTAATTTTCGGTACATACCCAAATGTGCACCGCCACTCAGCCATAATCGGCGTGTGCTTGGATTTGAATCATTAGTCCTAAATCTTGAGGATGATTCTTACCCAGAAATCAGATTTCCACCATCACTTATTATTCCTTAATGCATTTTCCAATTTGCCCCATCACTTAGTAATCCTTGGTGCACGTTCATATTTGCCCAGTTCTTCAGTAATCCTTAATAGATTTACCTCATTTTTCTGTAATCGTTGCTGCATGTTCAGATTTTCCCAGTTGTTCCTAAAAAATAAATGCATGCTTGAATTTGCACCATTATGGAGTAATTCTTTAGACATGCTGACATTCGCTCCAGCACTCAGAAATCTTGAACACCTGCCATTTTGCTCCATTACTCAGAAATCTGGACTGCCAGTCCATATTTGGATCAGAAATAATTCGCCTCAAACCATGTGCCTTTGCTTATCTTTCCTTCAAGATCCCAGAAAGTAGGCTGAGGTTGGTGCTCCAGACCGTATATGGATGTCATTCACCTGCCTCAGTCTAGCACCAGAGCTAGGAGTTTGTAACAAGAAGCACAAAGTGGTATGAGAAATGCAGGGACCACTGGAGCCACGCGGGGGCATGGGAATCCAGTGAGCATGGGAGGCGCAGACGCTCAAGACACAGTGGGGGGGAGGGGGGGGGTGGGTGGCGCAGGTGGCAAAGGAGAAATGGTTGACTCTAGAAGTACAGGTGGCACTGGAGGAACAGCGTAGCATGGGTTGCACAGGAGTATGAGCAGGCCAGCACAGGGGCAGAGGCTCAGGTAGGGAGAAATGAGATACAGGCAGTGTGGCACAAGTGATGGAGGACTAGGGAGACACGGGGCTTAAAGAGAAGTGGGGGATGCATGGAGGAATTACAAGGCAAGTGGATAGTGAGGCAGGAGAGGGTACACGAGCAGTGGTGGGAAGTCACGGGGTGCAGGCTTCACGCCACAAGTGGGGTGCTTGAGGCATGTTCCCTCTGTCAGCTCCAAAGGGTCCTGGTATCTGCAGGAGGAAAGCTGTGTGCTATGCAGTCCAGTGAGGTGGCATAAAGAACTCCACTGGCACTGTGACTTCACCCCGTGTGCAGGACTCCAGGCAGGCTTCCCATGCTGTTAGGAGACTCGGAATCACAGCTGATGACTTCCAGTTTCCTCTGCCTGTTTATCCTGCACACCCTGCTGGACGCAGGCATTTTCCTGGTCTGGGGTATGATTGTTACCTGGGTACCACAGCCCCTAATCTTATTAGTCAAAAGTGGAAGTTCTTAGAAGCCTGTAAAATCTATGAAAATAATTATGATTTAGGTTTACTTAGGAGAAGAGGTGGTCTCACTTGGGCCCTCATTACGAGTGTGATGCTTTTTTTGTGCTGAAAATGTCAGTGGAAGGGTTAGGCAGGGTGTGGGGGATGGGTCAGGGGGAGCAGGGTGTTTCTGCAGGGGTTGGGCAGGGGCCATGGTGTTCTGCTGCCCCTGTCCTTGCAGCATGTATAAGTGTGTAGTGTTCAGGACCAGAATTATTGGAGTTTGTGAACCCAATGTTTTTGGGCCCGGAGACACTCGGAATTGCTGGTGTTGTAATTCCACCTGGAGTTATTGCTTGGGTGACATCTCACTACTCATGATGAGTTCCTTGGTGAGACTAAGACAGATGAAGGCCTGATCTTGGAATATGGCATTACTTTTTTCCTGTTGGCCCTGTGTCAGCTGTACTGGTGAATTTGGCCTTAGGGGTTTTGGTAACATAACATCCATATTTTAAAGTACACATTCGCCCACTAGGGTATCGTGGCACTGAATAACAGATGGTTACTATTAGTCAACTCAGTAGTTTTCATTTCTTCAACATCAGGAGGATTATAGGCTGAGTGAGTCTACCAGGATTTGGACCTGTGACCATGGGGTCAAGTACAGGTCTCTTCAGTGGATACAGTAGTATATTTAACCACCAAACCAGAGGAGAGGAAGAGACTAAAGCCTCTATTACAGGATTTACAGTAATCCCAAGCCAGTGGTGTTGCATATGTTTTTGGCTGACCCAGGATTCTGAGTGTGCGGGATCACAAAACACATGCAGTCATTTTTAGAAAACATCTGTCGAACTGTGCCCAAATAACATTTCCCAAAATGTGTGAATACCTTGTGGAATCTGTTATGGACACATATCTTTATTTATTAATTTATTGACATCAGCAACATTTCAATAAGACAAGTTTGATGGGATTGATGTTTGAGGGAGGACCTGTTGTGTGATGTTAACTGTCGTGTACAAAGCCATGGTTGAATGAACAAGGGCGTATTTTGGGAATAAAGTAGGTGCATGCACTGAGTATCAATATAGGCCTGAGGGAGTCCTTAGGCAATGGATCAGTGAATGGTGCGCCCTGATTAATGAGATATCGGAGAGATGTTATGTGAAAACGGTATGGTACAGTTGATTATTGAGTGCTGAATCTATGGATCTGATTTAGATCTTGGCGGACGGGTTACTAAGTCACAACGATGATGGATATCCCGTCCGCCGAAATATAAATCCCATTATATCCTGAAGGATTTATATTTCAGTGGAGGGGATATCCCTCATGACGAAGTAACCCGTCCGCCGAGATCTAAATAAGGCCCTACTTCTCCAAGTGTGGTTGGCGTGAGTGAGTCTAAGACAGGGTTAGATCATTAAAGGAATGGGTGATCATAGCAACAGATAGTCCATATTTTAGCTTTGTATGGTGCTGTCTCAGATATCCAGCTTTACTCAAATGAGGATGATGCGTTGGATGGTACAGGATTAGGGATGGGCGTGAGTGTTTTGCACTGGAGGATGCCTACTCTCCCTTCCTTTTGGTTTCCAGAGGAGCGAGAGAAGGTTGCGTGAACAATGTGGCGTGATGCTGGTGTGAATGAGTCCATGGGATCCGAGAACCCAGCAGTCTCTTTAGTGCTCCCCCTCAACCGTTACATGAGGTGCTTGTTCGATAAGGTGTTGTGTGTAATACCGTGGTGTGAAAGGGCATAAGTGATGTGCGGTCATATGTGGTTGTGTGGCGATCTTTACCTTCAGTTTTAGATGTTGCAAGGCAGGGCGTGAGTAGGTTAGTATGTGAAGGGAAGTGTGTTGCAGTGCACCTGTGTATGTATTTACTTACCATGTAGTTAAACGTGCATCAGAAGGTATTTCTTGTAGCTAAGCGAAATACGGAGTTCAACTTTGTTAAAGTGTGTGTTAGCATAGGTGACTTAGTGAGCATTCATGCTTAGCAAGCGTGAGACATAGGCCATCCCTATCATTATTAGTACTGGGTTCCGTCATGGAGTTGTCTTGTTCCAAAATATGGATGACACTTGCAACAAGCAGTCGCTGGTTGGGCCTGAACCTTTGCCACTCTATTGGTGTATCTTTAATGATTGCATAAAATTCAACAGACAGATCTGCCATACCTAAAAAGCCTCCTCTATTTCACTAAAGCCTCCAGGATTTTAGATGCACTCACTTAAGTCAATCAGGCCAATCGGGGTATACAGCCTTCAAGTGTACTTTTGCAAGGTTGTATACATTGATACTAATATCAACTGTGACTTTCCCATATGTTGTAGAAGTTTATAGTGCCATTTGAATCCTGCATGTCTCCCTCTCTGCCCTTCTTCTCCTATGGGTGCCCTTTGTCTTCCCCACCCTCTTCGTTAACCTTATATCTCCCTCAGTGCTCCCACTTCAGTTCACCCCACGGCGTCCACATGTTTTCTCCTTGGCCTCCATTTCTTTCTCTTCAGCCAGCTCTGCGTCACCCCATGACTTATAATCAACTTCCCATGTGTTCCCATGATTTGCCAATGTCTCTTATCTGGCAACCTTAGGGCTTGCATGCAGCCCTAATATATCCTGATCAATGCCCAATGGCTCGGATGATGCTTGGCTATCTACTAACATATAATGGGCCCTCCCGCACCCTATGTATTTCTCCACTCGCCCTCAGTTTTCCCCAAAGCCCCCTTCTCTTTCCATCAACCCCACTTAACTTTTACAGCACCCTCGTTAGGCCCCAGCACCTTCCTTCTACCTTCACGTCTCTCCAGCCAACCTCATTAACCCAATGCCTACTATTTGGCCCTAATGTCTCCTTTCGAGACACAGTATACCCCTACTTGTAGCTCTTTCTCTTCCCCTTGAAGACATTTGATTAGACGGACAAGAGCTTGGCAGCTACTTTCAGGGGCTCAGATGTGCTTTATTTTTGGCAGCCAGTAGGATTTTGCCTCCGTTGAGATGGAACAGACCCATGCTGGATGGTCCTATTTAGCCCGAGGTCCTGTGATAATATAATTAACATTATAACTGACTGCACCATGAACACCCATTTAAGGCACTAGGTACACAGCATCTAAAGTGAGCAGTTAAAGTCTGGTCCTTATCACTGATTGGCCTTTGGCAATTGAATCCTATTTTGTTATGGAAGGAGGTTTCTTTACCCCATTACATTAGTGTGCCCTGGTGTTCAGATTCCCATCCCCTCTGTTCATTGGTTGATACCTACGGTCTGACACACTGTAATCCAATTAGAATAAGGTCTCAATTTGATGCAATTCCTTTGTTGCAGGTTTCCACAATTGGCATGGAGGCAGATAAAGAGTGTGCAGGTGGATGTTACCTCCTTTCCAAATGGTTATATTACCTTCTTCTGTGTGTTTCACAGTGGACCATGTCTTCCGCTGTCTTTGGTTGGCACCTTGGCATTCTAATTTCCTGATTGATGATTTAAGGTTAGCAATGCCTGTATTGTACTATTGGTAATGCTTTATCTCTGGTTTTACCATAATTATTACAGGTTTGACTTCATTGGGTGTAGTCTATTGGCCCTAGGTTGAGTGTTTAGCATATCTCCCAAGATTCTTTCATTGCAAGGGTTCTTCTGAATCAGAGAGCCATTCTTTTGAACTTCTGTCTTGCTCATTGTTTTGAGCTGTCTACTTAGTATGAACATCTGTTGTGTTTGTTTGGTGTTTTAGGGAATATATTGCTTATTAATTGACTTTTTACTGGTTTAGTACTGCTTAAGTAGTTTACACATTTCTTTAAGTTAAGCCTGTGTGCTCTGTTGAGCTGAGGTTAATTAAGTGACTTTTAGGGTTCACTCTAACAAGGAGTGTTATTATTTAATGAGGTGGGCAATGACCCCCCCTAACAATAATTCACTTTCTTACAATTATGAAATAATTAATCCAATTATCCTTAAAATTAAATGAGTACCACTCAATGGAAACGCCATCACTGCTACTCCCAGCGACATGCCAGTCTTTTTTTCAGAACAGCTGTGGAAATAGTCAACAAGATTGTTGTGTAGTGTGTGAATGTTGAAGGGTCATGACATGCTTGCTCACAGCTTAAAAAAGAAAATGCAAAGCAAACTTTGCAGGTGAATTCCTGCGGTAGAGCAATATAGGTAATAAAAAAATGCTTTACTGGAAAGAGCATCTGACCTGTGCTGCTTCCCCTCAAGAAAGTGCTTGACATGCTTGATCCATCATATTATCTGGCTAATAAAGGGAGAAAAGAAGCATCTGGTGCAGACAATGAGGGACTTATAAGATCTAATTCTAAACAAGTGCAAACTTGACAAAAAGCATTTTAAGTGCATATGATAAGACGTCAATACATGCTGTTGTTTTTCAAGCATGGAAAGAGACATTCGTTATTGGCCTACATCCAATATTGCGTAGCCTGGTCATGTCACTTTAGCTTACAGTCGCTTAACTGACATAACCTCCTTAAACAGTATTAGTCGGCTCATAGCAGAAGAGATCCAGCCTCATTTTTAGTTTGTTCGTCATATTTTCTGTCTGTGCTGGTGGAGTTTAAAACTCTACGGCTGAAAATCTGCCAAACATGATTGACTGCTTAGAGTAGACGGTAGAGTTTTTACAATAAAGTGGCTTTATCCACACGGGAAGAACACTTTGATGTAGAAACATGTTGACAGACAGCGTCCAGCAAGAGTGATCACTGGGAATGTCTCCCATCTACAGAGCAGAGAATGAAAACTTAGGAGATAAAAAGTGATGGCAAAAGGAAAGAAACATAGGTAACATTAGTGGGTAGGATCAATGACATAATACAGCAATGAGCAGTGAGTATTGCAAAGGGACAAGGAAGAAAGATCAGAAGAGAAGAAAGTAGAGTAAAATGGACAATTTCATTAAAAAAAAAACAAGAAGGGAGATAGTGTAAGATGGTCAAAGATTTTAATAGAGGAAGAAGGAGAGGAGATAAGGAGGAGACAAAAGAAAATAAATAATTGAATTGACAACAAGAGAAAGAAGCAAAGGAGTGGGAAATATAGGAAAAGAAAGAAGTGTGTTAAGTGCAGGATGCAAGGAATGCTCAATTTCCATGCCATTCCAAATACTCAGGCTATGCCACACTCTAAACATAACCCTAAGGTTAAGGTCAAACCATAACCTCACCTAAACCGAATCCCAACCCCACACTTAACTTTAAACTTTACACTAAAACTAAAGCTAATCTTAAACCTAAGTCTACTACTTACCATAACCTAATCCAAACCCTAAGGCTAACCAATATCTTAACCATAGCCTAAATCTAACCCTACTGCTGAAATGAAGGCTAACTCACACCCTAAACCTAACCCTAAGAAAAAGCCTAAATCTTAACCTTGCCTTAAACGCAACCCTAACTCTATTCCTAATTTTAAACCTTACCCTAACACTACACCTAATCCTTCATTATCGTTACCTTAACCTAAACCTTCTCCATATACAAACACTATGCCTAAACCAAACTCTTAACCTAAGCCTGAATTAGAGGAATGGGTAATCCACCATATAAAATGACCCCGTGGATTTATCTTGATTCTTTCCACTGAATGTAATATTAGCTGATAAAGCACAAATTATGACAGAAATGACAGCAATTGTTACCAATTTTACCTTCAGTGGAAAATAAAAAAAATGGTCTTTAACCCCTTCGCTGCTAGGCCTTCCCCCCCCTGTGCTAAGCCTTTTTTTGGCTATTTGGGGTAGTTCGCTTAGGCCTCTGTAACTTTTTGACCACATAAGGTATCCACGCCAAATTTGCGTCCTTTTCTTCCAACATCATGGGGATTCTAACCGTACCCTGGGTTTGTGGATTCCCCTGGAGGGGACCCAGAAATTAGCCAAAATACAGCAATTGTTTTTTTGGGGGGGGGAAATGGGAAAAAAGTGCTGCAAATGAAAGCGTCTTGTTTTTTCCCTGCAAATGGTATCAACAAAGGGTTTGTGGGGCTGAACTCACCATTTTCCCAGCTTTCAGGGACTGACAGACTTTTGTCAGAAAACCAAACGTTTTTACACAGTTTTAGCATTTTACTGGGACATAGCCTATTTTTGCTATTTTTTGTGCTTACAACCTTCTTCCAGTTAATGGTAGAAATGGGTATGAAAGCAATAATGGATCCTGAAAAGCTGTACATTTTAGAAAAGTAGACAAAATTCTCAATTCATCAAGGGGTCATTTGTGTAGATCCTTCAAGGTTTCGTTATAGAAACTAACAGTTGAAAATAGGAAAAATTAAAAATGAGTTGAAAAAAACAGCCATTTGTGCCAACGTTTTCACCTGTAACTTCTTCTAATTATGACAAATGTTTGAAAGCAATATACCGTTACATCCGCTGCATCTTTCTGGTTGTGGGGATATATAGGACTTGTAGGTTCACCAAGAACCCGACGAACCCAGAGCCAATAACTGAGCAGCGTCTTGCAATGTTTTTTTATTATGTACCGGGTTTATAGCAATTAATGTGGGAAAATATATACAGTGAAAAATCGGGATGGAAGACACCTATGTATTTCTGAAATTGGAACAAAATATAGAGTTTAGAAACAGTATCTATTTGCACATTTCCGAAATTGTGAGTACCCATACTAGCATGAGAATTATAGGACATTTTTCAAAGTGACTTCTTTTTTACACATTGTCTTTCATTTGGAAGGCAGAAATGCATCGAAAGTCAATAGGTAATAACAGTTGCTCTACAATTCTGTGTTACCCTAAGTCTCCAGATAAAAATGGTACCTCACTTGTGTGGGTAGGCCTAGTGCCTGCGACAGGAAACGGCCCAAAACGCAACATGGACACACTTTATTTTTACAGTGAAAACTGACCCTTTTTTTGCAAAGTGCCTAGCTGTAGATTTTGAATCCTAGCTCTGCCGGCACCTAGGGAAACCTAGCAAAGCTATACATTTTTGAAAACTAGACACCCAGGGGAATCTAGGATGGGGTGACTTGTCTGGCTCTCACCAGGTTCTGTTACCCAGAATCACTTGGACACCTCAAATTGTGTCAAAAAAACCAAATTTTCCTCACATTTCTGTGGTGGAAAGTTCTGGAATCTGCGTGGATCCACAAAATTCTACCCACCCCGCATTCCCCAAAGTCTTCAGAGAAAAATGATACCTCACTTGTGTGGGTAGGCCTAGTGCCCGCGACAGGAAACGGCCCAAAACGCAACGTGGACACACCACATTTTCACAGTGAAAACTGACCCTTTTTTTACAAAGTGCCTAGCTGTAGATTTTGAACCCTAGCTCTGCCGGCACCTAGGGAAACCCAGCAAACCTATACATTTTTGAAAACTAGACACCCGGGGGAGTCCAGCGAGGTGTGGCTTGCGTGGGTCCTCCAACGTTTTCCTACCTAGAATCCCCTGCAAACCTCAAATTTAGCTGAAAAAAATCACTTTTTTCTCAAATTTCTGTGTGGGAAAGTTCTGGAATCTGCGTGGATCCACAAATTTCCTACCACCCAGCATGCTCCCAGGTCTCCCGATAAAAATGGTACCTCACTCGTGTGGGTGGGTCAAGTACCCGCGACAAGCAAGGGCCAAAAATGTATTGAGGAGACATCAAAATTACCTATCACCAAACAACCTGGTTTTGCAAGGGGGGTCACCTGGGTTTTTGGCCCCGGGCTCGGCAGCCATCTTGGGAAACTACCAAACCCACACATTTCTGAAAACTAGACCTGGGGGAGTCCAGCGAGGTATGGCTTGCGTGGATCCCCCAACGTTTTCCTACCCAGAATCCCCTGCAAACCTCAAATTTAGCTGACCTCACCCCTGAATTAAAAAAAAAAGTATTTCTTGATGCCTAGTGGGCTTTCTGACCCCCCCGGAGGGGCACATAAGGGGCTATTGCCCCCATATGCCTCCCAGGCGGGGCAGAAAGACTGTGGTAATTGTTTTTGGGGTGGGGGCATTGGCATGCCCATTCTGGGCAGCCCCCACCCCTACATGATAGAAAAAAAATCCCTGGTGCCTAGTGGTCTTTCTGCCCCCCCGGGGGCAGATCAGGGGCTACTGCCCCCATCTGTCCCTGGGGGGGGGGGTCAGAAAGACTGTTGCATTTTTTTGGGGGGTAGGGGCATTGGCCTAAATCAAATGTAAACAAAATCCCATTTTGGGCAGCCCCCACCCCTACATTACAAAAATAAAAAATCCCTGGTTTCTAGTGGGCTTTCTGCCCCCCCCGGGGGTCAGATTGGGGGCTACTGCCTCCGTCTGCCCCCCGGGGAGGCAGAAAGATTGGAATTTCTCTGGGGGGCGGGGGCATTGTCATGCCCATTTTGGGCAGCCCCCACCCCTACATTACAAAAATAAAAAATCCCTGGTTTCTATTGGGCTTTTCGCCCCCCTGGGGGGGGCAGAAAGACTAGAATTTTTGCGGGGGGGCATTGCAATGCCCGTTTTGGGCTGCCCCCGCCCCTATTTCAAATTGGCAAAAAAAATCCCTGGCGTCTAGTGGGCTTTTTGCCCCACCCGGGGTGCAGATTGGGGGCTTCTGCCCCCCAGGGGGGGCAGATAGACTAACTTTTGCGGGGGGTGGGGGCATTGGCATGCCTGGTTTGGGAAGCCCCCACCACTAATTCAAATTGGCAAAAAAAATCCCTGGCGTCTAGTGGGCTTTTTGTCCCACCCGGGGTGCAGATTGGGGGCTTCTGGTCCCCAGGGGGGGGCAGAAAGGCTGTAATTTTTGCAGGGGGGGTGGGGGCATTGTCATGCCCGTTTTCGGCAGCCCCCACCCCTAATTGTAATTGCCCAAAAAAATCCCTGGTTTCTTGTGGGCTTTCTGCCCCCCCCACGGGGGGGCAGATTGGGGGCTACTGCCCCCATCTGCCCCCCTGGGGGGGCAGAAAGACTGAATGTAGCCAATTTTTTTGGGGGGAGCAAAGGCCCTTGCCCAAGGGGCCGCTCCCCCCTTCCTGGTGGCTAGTGGGTGGATCCCCGGATCCACTAGGGAGGGGTACCACTATAAAGGGGAGATTCTCCCCTTTCCAATGATACATCTCCCGTCTTTCTACGTGCTCGGGGGGCTGAGATAGCCCCCTGAGCACATAGAAAGTGAAACTGAAATGAACCTAAAGGCTCATTTCAGTTTCGGTTTCTATGAAATGACGACAGCGTGACGTGCACGCTGATCGTCATTTCAGAGAAACCAGGGGCGTGCCTCAGGAGCTGGGGAAGCTCTTCCCCAGCTCCCGAGGCTTTTAGCAAGAAAAGGAAATCCCTCTGGTGCCTGCACCAGAGGGATTTCCGGTGCCATGTGCGAGGACGGCCGGGAGCCGTCCTGCGCACACGAGTACTGATGCACACGACGGCTCCCGGCCGTCGTGTCCATCGAAGGGGTTAAAAACGATCTAGTTGAGATTTATGAACATTGCCAGAGAAACCAACATTTACGCTTGTGAACACCCATATACCATCTTGACCTTCAGTGTTTCAAAAGCTAACCTTGTAGTAAAACTAGACAAATAATCACAGTTTTTATTTTGTGCAGATTGTTTGATGAACACATTTCTAACAAGTCTCTTTGCCACTTTAGTTTCATGTTCATGTGTCTTATTCTCCTCATTATTCTCCAGGAAGTCCTCCTCCATTGAGTTATGCTTATCTACGTTACCCCTGGTGTATAAAGAAAGGTTGGAGTCATAATACTTTAAAAAATCCCTTTTATCTCCTGAGGAATTTTCATGGCCTACTGCCTTTCAGAGATTTTAGTGTTATCTTCAGATATAGGTTAGGGCTCTGTTCTTTTATTCAGAGCAACTAGTCCACCAGTTACTGCCCGCGTGCCAAATTGCACAAGGGCAATATGCATTAAACACTTCACATGCATTGTGCACACACATTTTATTCTGTTGATGTAGGTCACCAGTATTTCAGAGTATTTTGTATTGGTTGGCTGCCAGTGGTGATTAATAGAATAGATTAACCTCTCATGTCCAGGACCAATTCTTCCCATACTTGGACAGCATGGCTTGGGGGGAAGGGGTGGTAGGAGCTAAAGACTTGCTGCACGTTGCAAGTTTTAGACAGTGCACCAGGAAACAAAGCACTGGGGTTTTTCAGTGCTTTTTATGTGCAGTGGCGGTCAGTGACAACAAATGAAATAGAATCCCTGCACAGGTCCTGCTCCTAGAGGTCAACTCTAGGCTGTTCTTCAGCAGGGGGTGGCAAAAGAGACACTGTTCTTTGCACAAAAAGTGAACAAGTGCCAGAAAACAAAGATCATCATCACTTTTTATGTTGAATGGCGGTCAGCTGCACCAAATTAAATAGTCAATGCTCAGGTTCCACACCCTCTCACTATTAAGATTCCCACCATGGCTAGGCTGCCTAAAATGCTTCTTTTGCTACTGGCCGTCCTTCTATGTTTCTCAAAGATCACAACGAGGTACTAACTGAATTTTCAACTTTCTAACTCATTCCCATGGGTTTTAGGAGATTTGAACATGGATCACCTCCAGGAGCTCTTACCTTTTTAGCTATCCTCCCTGCTTGTATACTATTATATGCACCAATATGTAACCAAACTGCTGGTCACATCGTAGATTTGACGATTGGACCAGAAACAAATCGTGTATACAATTTTCATTTTGACGTGGTGAGATCACTATCTTCTAACGAGTCAAATAAATATTATTTCCAGTATTAAGTCATCCTCGCTTGCAAATAAATCTATATGTAACTGACACCTTTTCACTACGAATGACCTTGCTCCTATATTAGTACCTAATATTAACAATTGAAAAAATTTCCATCAGCTAATGGTATATAAAACCAGATATCAAGGTTCTACACCTCAATGTCTGGAACCTTTAACATCCCGTCACCGCTCAGATTTGTCCACCAGCAAACCAAAATCAATCTTGCTCTGGGGGTACAGCGAAGATCTTAAACAGCAACAAAAAATACAGCTCTAATATTGCTGAAAGTGAATGGAGATATAATTAGGATCCCTCCATGTTAACCTGTTATGAAGTTTCATTAAGGCAATATAAGAAGAAGACTAAAAATGCAAAACGTTCTTATTTTTCTAATAGGATTGATACTATCCTTAACATCTAAAAAGAAATCCTCTCTTTTATCAGAGAATTTTCAAGCTCTGCTTGTGTGGTCTTAGTGAATTCTTTGTCATTAAAAGTGAAAAAACTCAAAAGTTTTTTGTTTCCTTTTCGATGCACAGGAATTCTGCATTGGCAATAGAATCTGGCATTTCCCAAGCTAAGTGGGATACATTTGGCCTTATGAATTCTTCTCATTTGGCAACATTCATGAAGTGCTATAAATCAAGATTAAGACTGATTGACATTTAAATTACATTGGAATAATGTGTTTACTTGTGGAAATTTCATGCTACAATTGTTACACAAAATACCTGAAATTACGCCAATCACATAGTTATGCGCCAATCGTGGTAAAAATTTACCCCAAACGCCATTTTCGGTAAACGTCTATTGTGAACACACAAAAATAACAGAATATGAGCTGCTTTCTGCAGTGCTTTTGTTGTTTTTTGCACTATTTTTTAGCACAAATGCGTCCTTGTGTACAAAATTGATGGATTTGCATTTCACATAATTTTGCATACATTTCCAAACTTCTACATAATTAGGGGAAATCAAGTTACACAAACTTTGCACACCTCCTATCTGGATCCCCTGGCCCCTCCACATTTTATATTTATATCTAAACTTGGAGAGTTCGGTCATTGAGCCCTGCTGAACATCATCCATATTTTGTTACACACTATAGTTGTCTCTGCTTCGTTGAAATAAGGCATTGAGGTTTGATTATTGAAAAAAACCTATTCCGGATCACCGGGTAGTCACCAGCTATCACCCTATTTCCACGCTCTCTGTTGCTGGGAAAACGTGGAGTTCTGGGTGGCCAAGCAACTTATTTTCTTTTTGATTTGTGCTCCTATTTTTTACCGGAGACTTAACTGAATCTCCAAATATATTAAGGGGCCTATTATGAGGCAGCCCTAAAGTCTCCGACCTGATGTCGGAGCCTTTAGGGCCGCATTGTAATGGGCAGCTCAGTTCCCTTTCCGACCGCCTCATTATGATGTAGGCAGGCGGAAAGGAAACCGGCTGGTCATTCCGGCTGGCTTCCGACGGGCTCAGAGAGACCGTACGCTAGTCGGAACCCGGCTTTTATTCTTAGGGGCGAGCCTTCCGCCCTTGAGATTACAATGCACAGTTTCTGACATAGTTTCCATGCCGGCCTGTCTGACATGGAAACCATGCCGGACAGCGTTTTTGGGGGCCCCTAGCAGGGCCCCTTTTGGTGCAAGGCCTCCGGTTGTAGGCCGACCCTGTTGATCCCTGCACCTTGTGGAAGGCACCTTGAAGTGCCTGCCATGGGGTGCAGGGATGAACCGCACCTCCCATTTCACAATGGGAGCAAGCATTATGGCCAGTTTACGGCCGTAATGCATGCTCCCATAGTAAAATGTAGGAATGCGACCAAATCCTAATGAGGCAGTCAGGACCGCCGACCGGGTGTTGGTCGGTCCCAGGACTGATTCTGTGATGGGCAGAAAGAATTCTGCCCGACATCGAAATCAGGCCCTAAATGTTAGCGTTAAACGTTAATACATTTCTATTTTGCACTCCCTCTATATCTGTTCTATCCTTATTCTGGATTCTCCTATTTTTAAGGGTTAACCAACTGTATGTGCATTGCAGGTTTTTAAAACTTCACAGTTATCTTCACATTTGGATCTGAAGGTTACTTATTAGCCACCCATTTTGGGGTAAACTTTCCCTAGATGCAGGAATCCCTGAATGAACCAGTCTATATAACCATGCCACTCTTCCCTAGAACCTATATGTATTTTAAATGGCTGAAGGTATTTATGAGACAACGTTGCCAGTATAATACCAGCAAATTAACAACATTATATTTACTTCTATTATTCTTATTTTCTTTATTATTATAGCATGAAGTGCGCAACAAGACTTCAAAAAAAGCTAATGAAAAGAAGCGAAAAATATTAAAAAAAGAGTCTCCTGAATCAAAGTTCTTGTTGTGAGAAAAAAGCAATTAAGCTGTAACCTTATTCAGCCTTGGAAAAATGTGAAGTATCCAGCTACCACACAGCTAAGCAGAAGTTGGTAATTGGTCGTTGGATTTATATGTATAGTAAAGTAGGGGAGCTGTGTTAGACAGCACAGTGATTACGACTGAAACAAACTTCCTTGCTGTAGCTTGTGCAGGGCGCTTATCTTCTTCTGAATACAATGTCTGAAGGGTGTGTCTATTCTGTATGCGTTTACTGTAGATAATTGCCGTCAGTTGGTCCGCTTATCTCCTTTCTGTTCTCCCAAGGTCCAACTTACCTGAGGAGTGCCCCAGGTGTCCTCTTTGTCCCCACACCTCTTCAATCTGTACATACGCCCCTTCATACACGCCTTGAAAAAGATGAAGGTTATGATATATAACTATGCAGACGATATGCAATTGCTCCTTGCCATCGATAACTCGCCAGAATCCAAAGCTGCCTTTCAAAATACAATGCTATTCATCCGTGATTGGTGAACAGTAAACTCTGACAAGACGAAAATCGTCGTAACTAGCAGCAAACTTGAAATGTAGAATCCTGCTTTTTGACCAGTAGCAATGGGCACCACTCCCCAGCCCAATTGTTCAGGGAAGAGCCTTGGGATTCTCATTGACAAAAATCTATCCCTGAAGCTGTCTTGCTTCTTGCAGCTGCACAAAATAAGAAAGATAGGTATGTTTTTTACCTTCGAAGCCCTAATCCAGGTCATTATTGCAATAGCGATATCAAGGATAGACTATGCAAACTCCCTTTACCCGGGTCTTCCAGAGGGCCTCAGCTGCAGGTTACAACTGGCACATAACCAGGCAGCCAGGCTGATTTACCAAAACCCAGAAAATGCCACATCATCCCCTTGATGAGGAAATTACACTGGCTGCCGGTAAAACACACTAAATTTAAGACTGGCTGCATCATTTTAAAAACCCTGGACGGCAACAGTACATTCAGCCTTCATCTCTGCCTGCATCCAAAAATACTCACCCACCCTCAATCTGAGATCCACCCACCTAAATCTTACCAATCCCCTCTTTAGAAAGAAGAGGCTCAGTGGCTCTAGATTCTCTGTACTCGCCCCACAAATCTGTAACTCCCTGTCACTAGAAAATAGGACGACCCCTTGCTATGCCAGATTTAGACAGTTTTTGAAAACTTTTCAAACAGGCGTACGAGTGAACTGCGTGCAGTGTGCTATGTTTCTGTTATTCTAGCGCCAAGAAACCGGTCTGTGTACGTGCGCTCTATAAATGCTTATGACATAACATAATCTGGCACAGTCGCAATCTGTTCTGCATATTTCCAGGTATGTGTTCTAATCTAATAAGATTATGGCTGCATTGTCGATGTTTCAGCTTGACTCCTGCACGTCGCAGACAGGATTTCCACTTATGTACTATAGTACACTGCACCTAGCTGCTGAGATTCCTGCAACCCTTAACTACTTTTTCAGAATTAATGCCTGTCATCCCAAATTTGCCTAGGATTCCCTTGAAATTGGGGGCATTGACCAGCATCTTAGAGTGCATTAATTAATGACCACACTTTTAAAAAGGGCCATTATGAACCTAAAGTCCTTGGTTAATTACAGAATAATATCTGGCTTCAACTGGGTAGCCAGAGTACTGGAGATTATTCTCACTTGAAACAGAACAATCTTGTAATTCTTTTCCGGGATGTGTTCAATGCATAATTGGGCACTGAGGCATCCCTTACGAAAATCTGCTCAGTTACTTGAAGAGGGGTTGGAGATGCTCGACCTCTTGGCTGCATTCGGTACATTTAACAATAGAAAATGTCAGAGTGGGCTTGAACTAATTAGGACATAAGCAACATGACCACAGCACGTAACAATGGCGATCTACTGTTCAACCACCAGCACTGTGCCATCAGCAGTAAAACCCCCAAAGGATCAGCGCTGTCACTGACTCGCCTAAGTTTGACATATTTGCAACAAGTTATACAGTGCTTAATTTGTAAAATATGAAGTGCAGGTGCTCACATTTTTTTAGGAGGCCACCCCCACTTCCCCGGCTCTGCCCACAACCTCCAGTGGCCCCACCCACTTCCTTTATTGGCCCCACCCACATCCACAAGCCTAAACACATTAGAGCTACCTCCTCACTTCTTGAGTTTCGCAAGAAGCTGAAGACCTAGTTCTTCACATAAGCACATCAAAGACCTCACACCTACACACCTGCCCAAGGGCCTGGATCCCCTCTCGGGTGATTAGTGCGCTATACGCATCAATATAACATAACATATTTTAACATATGAGAAGCATATGACAACAACTTAAAAGTGAACTCAAATTAGAAAATGTGTGTAAATCTCAAAATTTACCATTAGTAGGGTTATTTGAGGGCCTGAGGCAGCTTTATAAACTAAAGAGAATGTGCTTGTACTGTGCTGTTTAAAAGAAAGGAAGGGATGAAGGAAGGAATGCATTAAAGAAGACAGCAACAAATGCAGGCAGGAAGGCGAGTACTGGAGTGAGGAATTAAACGAGTAATGGATGAAAGAAGGAGGATATAAGAAAAGAATGTGAAAAGAAGACATGAAGGGATAGAAGGAATGAGGGAGAAAGGAAGTGGACGATGTGTGATGGATGAATAGAAAGAAGAAAGGAAATGAGGAAGAAAAGCAGATGGAAGGGTTGAAGATAAGAAAAGGAGAAATTAAAGGACGGATGAAGAAAGGTGCAGGAAAAAAAGAAAGTAAGGAATGAAAGGAGGAAGAAGGAAGAAATGCACCAAGGGAGGGAGGATGGGGAATGAATGAGGGTGTAAGGAAGCAAGAATGGAAAGAGGAAAGGAGCTTGGCTGGAGGTGCTAAGGAAGAGAACAAGTAAAGAAAAAGTTGGCACTTAGGAAAGAAAGGAGGTCAGGGGAATGGATACCATTTATGTGTGTAAAGCACATATTCACCAGAGGGGGCCTTGACACCAAATAAAAATGTTGTTATCCAGCTCAATGGCACTAATTTTATCGACCTCAGAAAGAAAAAAGACTGAGTGGCCACAACAAGATTTAAATTTATGACCCTGACATCAAACACAGATCCTGGAGTGGATATAAATATATGCTCAAGAAGGAATAACATAAAAGGGAGAGTGAGGAAGGAGGACAGGTCTGAAGGCAAAGATAGATACAGTAGACAAAGAATGTGAAGAGAAGTGGAGAAAGCTGAGATTGGGGGTGCAAGATTGAAGTTGAGCATGATGAGAATGAAAAGTGGAAAGAGGAGAAAGGCAAGGGAAGAAGAGCAGACAGCATGTGAAAGGAAAGTGGAAGGGAAAGAGGTGAAGGTGAAAAGACGGCGATTAAGAGGAAATTACTGAGGGATAGCATGAAAAGAGTACACCTCTGCTTTATTACCTATACAGTATTTCATTATGTAAGGTTGAGGGGTGACAGGGCTGTATCATTCTTGGCCTGTCTCATCAATGCATAGCTGTGCTGTGCTGTCCAAGACATACAATAGTAATTATTTAACTGTGTTATGGTTTTATGCTATCAAAAGATGTTTTGTGGCATCACAATTGGTAATCCTGATAAAAGTGTCAGTTAAAGGCCCAAGTTCAGGGCTGAGGTGGCACAGCAGAATTGTGAGTGAAGGGCCACTACCCAGCCAGTGAGAACTACGGATTAGGAGCGAGGAGCACTGGCAGAGACGTGGGGATGCCCTGATGCTCTGGAATTAGCAGAATACCTGTGTGGGTTTATTGTGCTGTGGCTATCGGCAAGGCCTTCCAACATTTTTTCACCAGTGTTGTGTAGGTTCCTAAACTAAGCTGCAGCATTAGGGGCCACAGATGAGACCAGGACTGCACATCCTGGGCACAGACACCCTCTGAAATATTACCACTTGGTGCAGGCCAGACTGGGCCCCTCCCACCTCTGGGCTCCGGTGCATTGTACCAGCTGCACCAATGGTCACTATGCCCCTGCTATCATCCATTAGAACCACCTTTTCTTGCTTCTGTTTCTCACTGTTTTGCATGCTTGCTTCCAGTTCATAATGTGTATTCTGTGAAACGCACGTTCACTCCTGTGTTTCCAACTCAAGAATACTCATATTGTCTCGAGAATGAAAGCCTGCATGGCCTTGCAAGGTTTCGAACTTATGACTATGAGGCCAAACACAGATCGATGCAATGCATACATTACTCCACTGGCCCTGCTTCCAGGCACACTCTCCATCATCATATAACTTGGAAATTGCTGACTTTCCTGTTATTTTCTCAACAGTGCCTAGAATTATTTTAGGCTAATGGAAATACCACCTCTCCTCTCTAGATTTCCCGCCCCAAGCCACCTATCTGAAGTGTTTTTCATCTTTTCTATTACTTCTCTGGGTTTTTGAAGCTCACCCTTCTAAAAGTTGAAAGAATTGCAGCCTATACTATGTCTCACAGATTTTGAAAGTTTTGAATCAAATAGTAGGTACAGCGCATTCTCCTGCGTGGTATGTGCCCTGCTTGTGCACCTTCCACACCGGGATACAGACAGCCCAGCAGCCACGGAAAGACTGTGTGTGGACCCTCTGCGACACTTGCATGAAAACAAGGAAAAAACACCATCCCTCCGCGCAGCACACAAATGGCAGTTGTTGGACACTCCCATTGCCCATTTATCACCAATAAATATCACCATATAAGCAACGCTCTTGACGCAGTCCGCCATTCAAAACGAATAGCGCTATGAGAATGACATATTGGGCCCAAGAGGGGAGCAGCACATACCACAGACTAGCTTGTTGGTGTGAAAAAGGCCGCTTTATTGAAAACAGGTGCACCTTACATCAACATTCCTTGGCCTGTGCCGTACAAAACTGATCCTCACTAAATAGTATCCTCCTACCTTACCCCCTCCCCTAAAGTTGTTCCCCCTGTAAACATTTATAAACCCCCAAAACTTGCAACTTCTTAACCTTTCTTCACCTAGCTATCTATGTACATTTCCTATGCTCTTTCCCCTTCCTGCGTGCTTCCGGAGTGACCTTCCCCAACCATAAACTGTAAACTGTAAAACCTCTGTCCCAACTATTACCCCAGGAAAAACGCCCCAAAAACATCATTAGCACACCAGCACCTGCTTCCAGCGACAACCAAAGTACATGATTTTCCCCCCCGATGCACCTGTTCCCAACAACGCTACCTAAACCAAAACTCCTGCCACTAACAGCGGACCTAAACCCCGCCCCCTCCCCCCAGTAAAAGGCCTCAAAAAAGAGGACCCCCCCCCCTAAACATGGGGAGGGTGGGCGGGAAAAACAGCTTCCCTACCACAAGCCCTCCCAACCGGCTGTCGTGTCACTTCCACCGAAATGGTGGTCAGTGACCTAAAATGGCCGGCTATAAAGGTCCCCAGCCCAAAAACCGCCCAAACCTAGCCCAAAATAGCCCGGGGAAGCCCAACAAGCCCAACTGGGCTCTGGCTGCCCCCCGGCCCAAAATCCCCCGGGAGGGGCAGGCCTCCCGGTGGTCGGCCGCCCCTCCCAAAGCCCTATTGGGCCCAAGAGGGGAGCAGCACATACCACAGACTAGCTTGTTGGTGTGAAAAAGGCCGCTTTATTGAAAACAGGTGCACCTTACATCAACATTCCTTGGCCTGTGCCGTACAAAACTGATCCTCACTAAATAGTATCCTCCTACCTTACCCCCCTCCCCTAAAGTTGTTCCCCCCTGTAAACATTTATAAACCCCCAAAACTTGCAACTTCTTAACCTTTCTTCACCTAGCTATCTATGTACATTTCCTATGCTCTTTCCCCTTCCTGCGTGCTTCCGGAGTGACCTTCCCCAACCATAAACTGTAAACTGTAAAACCTCTGTCCCAACTATTACCCCAGGAAAACGCCACTCAGAAAATTCCTCCGCCAGGACTTTTCTGACCCCCCAACTAGGTCCGAGGTCGTTTCGGGTATCTACATATTCCTAGCACCTGATCCAAAACCTCCTTAATCTGCACTATGTATAATTCCAAACCATATCTGGACAAATGAACCCCATCCTCCCGAAAAAAATACACTGCTGCATAACGCAGTTCTGGATGTTCCATCCTCCCAAAACCTTCCCTGTCACAAAATTTACGCATGTCCCTGTTAATCTTCCTTCTCGCCTTATCTATTGCCCCTGGCCGCTCTGCCCCCCTCCAACATCTCCTGGGAATGAAATCTGACCAGATCACGTGACAGCCCGACCATTGCCGCTGAATCTCTAACAAATCTCTCTGCATTTGCTTCAACAAAGCCAAACCTTTGCACTGCACCAGATCGTTCTCTCCCGAATGGATGAGCAACACGTCTGGGCAAATCCCCCTTCTGATTGACCTGTTCAAAGTCGGCACCAACTCGTGCCACCTCATGCCCCCTTTTCCCTGCCACTGACACCTAAACAAACCAGGATCCAGCCCTAGGTTCACACTGTTCTGCTTTCCCCATTCGTACTGCTCCGCCCGCTTCACAAAAGAATGTCCTACAAGGAGGATGGACAATTCCGCCGCCGCAGGCCCCGCCACTGCACCTGAAAAGACACATATATGAGAAACGAGGAGGGACATCATGCCTCTCCCTCCCGGGGCCCCGCAGCCTGATGTATGTTCTAAAACAATCTGATTTCCAGCGCCCCAAACGCATAAGCTCTTCCCTCCCCCACCCCTGTCTTGCTGCATCCGTTGCTGCACCTATGCGAAAGGAATGTGTCCCAAACTGTCCCGGGTTCTCACCTATTCCTAGGAGGGCGCGCCTCAATACCCAAAGTAGTTGAGGCGCCGTCACCCTGCCCCCTCCTCCCGGCGGAAAACCTCCCCGCTCCAACGGCCCCCCTTGTGGCTAATATCCTCCCCCAAGCCGCGGGGCATACCTCCTGTTCCACTACAGGCCCCATGACCACCCACTTCCCTGCACCCCGCTGGTCTGTCTTCGAGTGACCCAGTAGCACAGCCACTTCCTTTTCCCGCAGATCCACCGCCCCCACTGCACCCCCCGCGCCCCCTTGTACCCAACAGCTCGGAAACCCGAAAGGCCCCAAAATACATCCACGACATTAACGTGGAAAACAATACCGTTTCTTCATGGTTGCGGCAGATCTGCGGCAAAATCCGCGTCACGCTAACCAGAATACCTGCCGAAATGGGCCTCCTCAGCTGGGATCGGTTGCCTTTCTCCCTTGCCCAGCCTTCCAGCAGTCGCGTTCCCAGTTCACCCGCGGATGGCGCGTAACCCCACCACAATTTTCCCATGAACGCAATGGCCGACAGCTTTCCCGCTATCGTCACTTTGGACCTTCCTTTGTCCATCATAGCCATAATAAATTGAACTACCTGTTCTTCCCTGCCCCAGGGCCGGTCCTGCCGCGTCGCGCCACTGTCCAGAAAATCCCGCCAAGCCAGCTCGTAAGCTCTCCAAGTTGATGTGGCCACCGACCCTCTTACCAACTGCAAGACCCTCTCTCTCCTACCGACCACATCCCCTCTGGAACCGGCGTCCGGCATGCGTCCGCCTCCGTGGCTAGCCCATGGAACCTCTGCCACTGTGAACGAGACAAAGCGTCCGCAATGTCATTGTCCACCCCCGGCACATGTCTGGCTTGAAACAAAATATCGTGCTCCAAACATCGTAACACGAACACCCTCAATAACTTGAGCACCTGCGTGTCCCTAGCTGACTGCCTGTTCACAACCTGCACTACCGCCATATTGTCCACCTTAAAATCACCTTCCTGTGCGCCAAATCCCGGGCCCAGACCGTCACAGCCACCACTAGTGGAAACAGTTCCAGAAAGGCAATGCTCCTCCCCCGTTCTTCCAATGCGATGGCCATTCCGCGGCGCACCACCTCCCTTGCCAGTAAAGCCCGAAACCGCCTGCCCCTGCCGCGTCTGAGGAGATAGTGACGTCCCATTCCCAGTCCTCGGAGGCGGCCATTGGGATGCCATTAAAATGCTCCAAAAACCTCCGCCACATGCGCAGGTCCTCCTTTGTGCCCGCCGACAATCTCATGTGATGGTGCGGTAGCGTCAAACCGGATAAGGACAAACCTAGTCTCCTGCAGAAAGTTCGCCCCGCGCGCACCACCCTGCAAGCGAAATTCAAGTGCCCTAGGAGGACCTGTACTTCCCGTACTGTCACCTTCTTTTTGCCAGCAGGCTGTCCACCAAGAGCAGCATATGCACCTTCTTATCCTCCGGCAGCCGGGCTTCCATTGCTACTGAATCCAGCTCAATACCAAGGAATGACAACACCGTGCCTGGACCCTGTGTTTTTCTGGCGCCAGGGGCACACCCAGGTAGCCCATGAGCTCTGTAAAACTAGCCAGCTGCTGCTGACAGTCCGCCGAACCGGGCTGTCCCACCAGGAAAAAATCATCCAGGTAGTGCGTCACCGTCTGGTTACCGGTCCGCCACGTAAAGACCCACTGCAAAAAGGTACTGAAACGCTCAAACAAGGCACAAGATATGGAGCACCCCATTGGCAACGCTTTGTCCACAAAAATGCACCCCTCAAACTGTATACCCAACAGCTGGTAGTCGTCTGGGTGCACCGGGAGCAGTCGAAATGCCGATTTGATGTCGCATTTCGCCATGAGGGCGCCTGCCCCCACCGTAGCTAACCAACTGCTGCTCCACGTCCACTGACGAGTAGGACACTGACGAAAGTTCAGCCGCTATAAAGTCGTTCACGGACGCCCCCTCCGGCCATGACAAGTGCTGTATCAGCCGGTATTGTCCGGGTTCCTTCTTTGGCACCACTCCAATAGGGGAAATGATCAGGTCCCGAATCGGTGTCTCTTGAAAGGGCCCCGCCATGCGCCCTTCCCGGACTTCCTTGCCCAATTTGTCCCGTACCACCGCTCTGTGCGCGTTGGCAGATTTCAAGTTTTCAGCCCACCTGGCGGACCGTGGACCCTCGTACCCCAGCCGGAAACCCTCCCGAAAACCTAGTTGCAGCGTTCTAGCGTCGTCGGTCCGTGGATAAGACGCCAACCATGTTTCCAGCCGCTCCTGTTTAACTGGAGTATGAGCCTTTGCCCAGATGCCCCTGTCCTCCCCTACCCCCCGACCCCCTGCTTGTTGCCCCGCCTGTGTGGGCTGCTGCCCCTGTCCTCTACCTCCCCCCCAGCATTGAACCACTGGGTGCCGACCTGTGCACTTGGAACATTCGTGCCTAAACTTGCAATATTGTCGGGCGCATGTGCCCTTGTTGAAATCCCAGCACGCACCCCCTGTGCTTCCGGCGTTGTTCCCCGCATATCCCACCTCCCCGGGTGGGGCGGTTCGGAAAGGGGCGGGGTGCGAGCTGTAGCCCGCTTGCCGTGTATATTGTTCCACCGAACTTGGCCCCTCCCATGGTTTGATGGTAAAGGTCGGAGTCTATTTCCCCCCACTTGGCCTCCGGATCCCAGGCCAACCGCGCCCGGAACTCCTCATCATAGTGGGACCATGCGTACCCCCCGTACGTGACCTGTGCCCGCCTGATCACGTCCATATATTTAAACAACGCGACGGCCCGGTCCGGGTACTTCTCACAGTACACGCTGGCAAAAATCAAGAATGCCGCCGACCAGTTCTCGATGTTCATGGGCACCCTCGGCCTCTTGGCCAATTCTAGCTCCTCTTCCTTGGACCCCTCCTTCGCTGTAAGCTCCCTATGCAGTAGCTTCAGCATGTCCACGTAGTCTCCTTTCCAGATTTTTTCTTTGGTGCCCAACGTAAGGTGGGCCCCCAGGGGCTTCGTAATCCCCATATATGGCAATTTTTCACGGGGATGTCATGGCTCTCCTTTCCCCCTCTTTGGGCCCCCCTTTCGCTTTGTCCCCCTCGTCAGTCCCCCTACCGGTCCTGCTGCTTGGTCCCCTGAAGAGGCGGGTGCCCTCCCCCCTCGCCCCCGAACTCACCGACTCCGGCCCCACCCCCGTGTCTTTCACATACTTCCCTTGCCTCAAACGCACCTCCCCCTCCTCCCCCCGCGCGCATCTGTGCCAACCGAGACCCTTGCCTGCGGCCTACCGCCTGTCGGCCCTTTAGCAAAAACTTTCGCTGCCTTACCTGGCGTCAAGGTCGGCGTCCGTACCGGATCCCGCCGCCTAACCAGTCGTGCAGAAGGGGCCATCACGCTTTCCGCTTTGTTCCACCTGACCGGACCGCTCTGTAACAAACTAGGCATATCGTTAGTCACGCCCCCCGTCCTGCAGGTCCCCAGGCTCCACAATTTCCCCTTCTTCAATGCTCCCTTCATCGTAGTCCAATAGCCCTGGGCCGTCCACCTCGGACTCCGGCCCCTCTACCCCTGCGCGGTCCCTGTCTGACCAGCTTGGCAATGGGCCGCCCTCCGTGGGCTCCAGCCTGCTCAAGCCCACCTTCTCCCTGCAATTGCGGAGGAATTCCCCCCACTCCCCACTCCCTCGCCGCTGCCCTGCGCGCTGTTTCTGTGAATTCCGCTCTGTGTCATATGCCTCCCGCGCCTGTCCACCTGTGGCCGCATGGACCCCTCGGGGTTGAGCTACCGGGGGCCTCTCGTCCCGCCTCCTGTATGCCGCTGCCGGCAGGTCCCTCGTGGGAGCGCGACCGCCCGCATGAGGCAGAGCCGGCCCATCCTCTCGGTGGGTTGGAGCCGCACGCAACTCTCCCGAGCACCTCGCCGTCCTTTCCTGCCAAAAAGAAGTGGAGTCCGACATGCCGGGGTTAGTCCTGCCCTCTAACCCTCCCATCCCCACACCCGCCCCCCGTGAAAACCCCCATCCCCGTCCCGCACCCGACGTACTGGATGAGTGGCCCCCCCGCCGCGATGGGACGGACCCCCAGGCCCCAGCCTTCCCGCCCTGTGCATCCCCTACTCCCTCCCCTGGGAACGCCCCCCCTTCCCCATCGCTCCACTCCAACTCTTCAACCACCCGCCGGACCGATGTCCCCACCCCAGCCCCTCCAAGCCCCACCCCAGCCCCTCTACTCCCCTCGCCCCCCCCCGACTCCAACACCCGCCCCCAACCCGCTGATTCTGACCACCGGTGGCGCAGTCCCTCCGGCGCCCTATCCAGCCAGCCCCTAACTCGAGGGAGGGCATGGACCCCCAGCGCGGCCCCTCCCTGCTTGCCATCAACCCCCCCGGCGTCCCCCAACCCTGCCGGAGAGCGTGCCTCACGCACTGCCCAAGCCTCCCCCTGTCTACCTGCGAGGCCCCTCGCCCCCCCACCCCGGCACCTGGGTCCATCGCCGTAAACCCCCGTCCCCCCATCTGGTCCCATCCTCCGCCCCTGGCTTCCTCCAGGCCCCCCTTCCTCCTCATACTCCTCCCCGCTTTCAATCAAAAGCGGGGAGGTCCAACCACTGACCATCTGCGAGGTGACAGCCCCCTGGTCTCCCTGCTCCGCGCTTACGCTCCCTACTAACACGGGGGCCCCCACCGCCCCTTTCTTCCCTTGCGCCCTGCTAATTGGAGCCTTTCCGGCCCCCCGGGCCCCCTCCTTGAAAAGCAGCGCGGGCCGCGGAGCCGCGCCACGCCCCCGCCACGTGTGCGTTTTCTCGGCGCGGCCGCGTTAGTAGTACGGCCGCGCCCCCCTGCCTCTACATTTTGCCGTTTTCGCGCTCGCGGCGGCTCGCATGCCAGCACAGCCGCCGCGACCCCGCTCGCCGCCCTCCTGGGTGGCCTCACCTTAACGCCGGGCCGCAGCATGTCCGTGCGGCCCGCGTCCTCCAAAAGGCGGAGCGCCTCCACCACCCGGGGATCCTGACTGTGTGCCATCGGTTGGGTAAAGTTTCCCAGCAAGAATCGCGCCAACGCCAGACCAAGAAAAACAGCTTCCCTACCACAAGCCCTCCCAACCGGCTGTCGTGTCACTTCCACCGAAATGGTGGTCAGTGACCTAAAATGGCCGGCTATAAAGGTCCCCAGCCCAAAAACCGCCCAAACCTAGCCCAAAATAGCCCGGGGAAGCCCAACAAGCCCAACTGGGCTCTGGCTGCCCCCCGGCCCAAAATCCCCCGGGAGGGGCAGGCCTCCCGGTGGTCGGCCGCCCCTCCCAAAGCCCTATTTGCCAGTACAGCTTCAAACTTGTGCACCGAAAGTGACATCACACCTGGCATGAAATGGTACCTGGACCGTACAGCTCTTAAGAAGCATTATGTAGTGTCTCAGAAGAACCCTGGGCATGTTTTGGAGGGTGGGAGGGGGTGGAAATAAGGGATTCATGCTCCAAAACTGCATCACGTCTTTTTTTCCTGCAGTTTTAGATAGCGCTATCTCGACTGAAGATTTTGGAGCGCTTTACATGAGTGTCCCTGGCTGGGCAAGAATGGTCTTCGTGCAGAGGAGCATGCCAGCAGTGAGCAGCATTTAATGCCAGATGCGAGTGAGAACTTGTGCGGAACGGTTTCAGTTTCTGTTCTCTGCCGTTCCCTTCTCACTGCATGCACTGTCCAGATCAACTTAAATAAAATAATCTCAGACCTGCCGGTGTTTGGGATCTGCGCTGAATCAGGTCAGGTGAAAGTGAACTTCGGGTGAATTGAGAGCAGAGCTTAGGAGGCCCTGCAGGAACTCACAGCCCAGCCTGTTGGTAGAGCTCCTTGCGCTGCTGTTCCACATGTACACTTCTGTGTGTGCATGGTTCTCGGCAGTGGGATGTCTGGTATTTCGCTCTTGCTCCACTTGTATCGTTTTCGGCCACTCCAGTACATGACCTTGGTCTAGATGTTAGTGTTCTGCACGCAAAGTATTGGTGCTGCCACTCCTCCTGCCTCGGTGATCCAGTGTTTCTTTAACCCTTCCCTAACCTGATAGAAAGTAAAAACAAACGCAGGACTTAACAGAAGAGCCCGAAACAAGACAGGCCCCACACAACGAGGAGACTGGGTTAGATTGGAAGCATTCGGCGTGCATCAATTTGGATTGCCCCTGCTCAATGTTTATGAATGATTCATTCTGCCCACCCCTACAATAGACCCGGCCCTGAGAAATAAGTGCCGGTGCTCAGCACCGGAAAGCACCGGCACAAATTAAGCACTGAAGTTATATCTCGCAATGTAGTTTTGCTATGTTTAAAAGAGGAAAAAGAAAATCATTTGCTTCATTCTGTCGGTCTGATTTGTTTACGTGTACCTTTTTGCAAGTAAAATCATTAGTCAAGTATACATTGTCATTCTAGCTTTACTTGCAAAAATATTTGTTTTTACTTTTAAAAGTGTACTATAAGGGCATATATTTTGATTTGTCTTCAAAACTAATCGTAAAGTCCCTGCCATCGGTTGCACTATGGAAGAAGAGCTTAGATTTCTCCATGGGTCTGGAACTGCCCGTCTTTAAGGCGAGGGGGTGCCCCCAAAAACATTTTAAAAATTGGAAAAGGTGGGCAGACTACAGAGGGCTAAATCCAGAACCTGTTCTTCCCGTTTCGGCTGTCGAGTTATTGCTGGGAGGATAGTACTGAACTATGACTTAGATGCTGACGGTGTCTATTTCCAAAACGTATCGCTTGAACCCCTGTATTTAAGACCTATTTGTTTTCTCTGCAAGTTCTGTATGGCACTATAGTTTGTTGTTAAAAGTTATATACAAGGACGTTTACTTCACAGACGATGCTACAGTAATACTGAAAATGTTGAGAACCGCATTATTGTCAATACGTGTATATTACTGGTGTTCCTAGTGGCACCAGCCCTGTACCGATTCTTAACAATAAAAATACATTGTGAAAAAAAAAACGAATCGTAAAATGTAATTGTGTTTGATGTAACATAGATGTATATTAAGGACAAGATGAAGACAGACCCTCAAATTGCATTAGCTCAGGGTGTGCATGTTAGCTTGTGTGGAATTTGCACCCACCCTGTAAGGAGCAAAATACATCCAAAGTGCATTTTATTTCCCACTCCCTTGTGCGCAAACAGCATATGAGCACTATTTGCTCCCATGATTTGAGGAAGCTTTTGCCTGCTGCAAATTGCAAGAGCAAACACACCTGATTTTCTCCCACATAATGTTGTGAAGAGGGCCTAAGTATGAAATTGGTTGTTTGCTTTTGTGGGATCCAGGGCCGGCTTTAGCACTGGTGGCGCCCTGTGCGACAATGTTTGTTGGCGCCTGTTAGACTTGGCATCTTTTGGCGTGTTTCCCCTGAGTTTTTGCTTTCTGACCTCCCGGTTTGGACTCTGTTTTGCTGGTGTAACGGTTCTGCGCGCTTTTCGCACTGCTGATCAGTGGTAAAGCGCAGGTGCTCCTATGGTAAATTGTGTTATGGATTGGTGTTTCCATGATTGGATATTTGATTTACCTGTTAGCCCCTAGTAAAGTGCACTGCGTGTGCCAGGGCCGGTGAATCAAATGCTACCCGGGGGCCTGCAGCACTGGTTGTGCCACCCCGTGAGTAGCCCTGAAAGCGGTAACTCAGACCTGCCATTGCAGAGTCTGCGCGCAGTTTGTAACTGCCATATCGACTTGGCCAGTGCACACACTGGCCGGTCCCTAACCTTCCTTTTCTTACATGTCAGGCACCCTCAGGTAGGCCCAAGGTACCCCTGTGGGCAGGGTGCAATGTATGTGAAAGGTAGGACATGCCCCGGTGTGTGTGGCATGTCCTAATAGTGAATTACAGCCAATTTAGTTTTTCACTATTGCAAGGCTACCAGTTCCCCATAGGACAGAATGGGAGGTTTGTTCATAACATCTTATGAACATAACTGGCCCAGGGAATTCGGTAAGAAAATGAAGTTTCGTATGCCTGAACTCAGAATCTAAAGATGCCTCTTTTAGTGAAGGTGATTTTTAGGTCTCGCCTAGCGTTGCAGCGCGCATGCGCCGCTCGCGTAGCGAGATTTATTGGGGTAAAAGTATTTTTGGAGAAGGACTTCTGATCCCGCCCATGCTTTCAATTGGTCAATGTCCATATTTATTTAAAACCCTGCATTTCGATTGCTCTGTAGGCTTTTTGGTTACCACCCTGTGGCTTTTTTGTACACGCCCTTGGGACACCGAGTCTACGGCTTCCTTCAGTTTTATGGCTTTTCTCTTATCTGATGGGGCGTGTTAAGGGAAGGTTCAGGGAGAGTTCAGCAAGCTGAAGCTCCGTCATGCTGCCTTCATGCCTGCAGCACGCGCCACTCCGGCTCTCTGATTGGGCCTGTAGTGACGGATCACGCGCCTGGAATAGCTCCCTGTCCCAGACTGGCTCGTCTGCTTCACCATCACCCTCTCTTAAGTAACTCCGCTGCCTACTGTTGGATAGCGAAACTCATCCACTCTCTTTCGGTCAGCTCCATTAGAGAAGCGCACAGGCTGAAGAACCAATCTGAGAGAAGTGAAGCAAACCTGGTGCTCCCAAAGCAACCCCATCGAAGATGAAGAAGGCATCAGCATTGCCTCACCCCTGCTCTTTTGTAAACCAGGCTCTCTGGATCTAATCCATTTTCCAGCCATTTCTCTTCAGTCCACAACAGAGAAAGCTATTTAGTATTTAGGCGTCTCCCAGATTCCCGCCGGCATCCACACGCAGCGCCTAAGCGGAGCCAATGTAGCGCAGGGCCTGGGGAGGGGATACAACAAGATGGCGGGTAGGTGTCTGACGGCTGGAAATCACGAGGGCCATTTGCATAAGCGGGCGATGGTTAAAAATCACTCTTATAAAAGGACTTTGGAGTCCGGTGCCCAAGAGCACGCCGTGCTGCACGTGGAGCCGAGACTCCGGACACTGCACCACTGCTTACTGCCAACGCACAGTTAACGTAGGGAAAACAGCTACAAGTGACAGTAACACAGAGGAACCCCTTCCACCGCCCCCGGGGGCCGCTTCCCACGCCCTCCTGTGTTTGTAGTCGCCCCAATGATTTGCTTTGCACATACAGACTCTGTGGTGCCCGGGCTGTAGTGCGGGTGTGTGTCACTTCACTGGGCTGTGGGGTTGCCTGCCCTCTGGCTGGAAGGGTGCTGGTGTCTGACCCCCTTTTCTAAATATACGTAATACGTTTGCTATGATTTTCAACTAATGTAGTCCTGCTCAATAAACTCGGGACAGTGGGAGGGGGCAGCCTGTCAAACGAACCAAAATAGGACAGAACATAGAAACAATGTGCAAACGCCTAAAAACTGGGGGGTGTCGGAGTTCTGGGAAGCGGCCCCCGTGGGCGGTGGAAGGGGTTCCTCTGCGTTACTGTCACTTGTAGCTGTTTTCCCTACATTAACTGTGCGTTGGCAGTGAGCAGTGGTGCAGTGTCCGGAGTCTCGGCTCCACGTGCAGCACGGTGTGCTCTTGGGCACCGGACTCCAAAGTCCTTTTATAAGAGTGAATTTTAACCATCGCCCGCTTATGCAAATAGCCCTCGTGATTTCCTGCACCCCGAGCCATTTGTTTTTCTGTCCTCTAGAACCTTCGACCTCTGACCCCTTAAACTGGGGGGTGTCGGAGTTCTGGGAAGCAGCCCCCGTGGGCGGTGGAAGGGGTTCCTCTGCGTTACTGTCACTTGTAGCTGTTTTCCCTACATTAACTGTGCGTTGGCAGTGAGCAGTGGTGCAGTGTCTGGAGTCTCGGCTCCACGTGCAGCACGGTGTGCTCTTGGGCACCGGACTCCAAAGTCCTTTTATAAGAGTGAATTTTAACCATCGCCCGCTTATGCAAATGGCCTTCATGATTTCCTGCACCCCGAGCCATTTCTTTTTCTGTCAACCTCGGAGCCCTGCTATGACAACAGGCCGTGGGCTCTTCCTAGGCACCTCACACACAACTCTGGCAGAGGGGAGGGTGGCCCCTCCAGGCCGCAGAACAGATTGGCTGGGATGTGTGAAATCCTCTTGGGCAGAGGGTGTCTGTCTACTGTGTGTGTTCGGAGTGTCTGCTGAGTGGATGGATGGGTCTCGGCTGTGTGGGTGGGTGTCTGTTTATTGGGTAAGTGGGTCGGTTGGTGTCTGCTGTGTGTGGTGTGACTGCTGTTTGGGTGGGTGTCTGCTGTATGTGTGCTCCACTGGACTTATGGCTGTTCCTAAAGTCTGGTGGGTGGATGCCTGCCAGGCCGCCACTGCCCCGTCTGTTCTTGGTGTATACTGGCCAGAAGGGCCTGTGCTTTCCCTCGTGAGACACCCCCCTCCCCCCCCAGGAACATTAATGGGCCAGCACTCTTGAGGAAAGCCTTGGCTTGTGTAAATTACCCGTATGGCCGGATTTATAGCGCTGTGCGTCATTTTTGTCATCCTTTCTGGCCCCCTCACCCACTTCACAGCCAACCATAAACTTCCACTACTGAAGTCCACGTGTCTGCTGAGTAGCCTACCTTCTAAGAGGCTCTCGCGATATAAAAACTGTAGTTTCGTTATGTTGCCAATTATTCTGTAGCGCTAAATTCGGTCAGGATGGTAATCCTTGTTTCCCTTCACTTTTGTTCCGTTTGCTGGTTTTTATTGCTGTGTTATATAACGCGTATGTTCACGTCTGAAAGGGAGCGTGCTTTGTAGTGTAGAAGGGAGTATGTTCTGCTCTTCAGGGGCCTAACTAAGATTCTGTTTTTGTGTTTTTAGAACAGTTGTTTAGAAACAGAGTAACAGAGTGATCAGTACAGTATTTGCTGGAAGTGGGGTTCTCATGGAAGCTTCCAGTTAGGTGTACTTCACATTTTCTGCACCGTCACCCTGCGACATGTGCCTCGGTTTCGGAAAGAGGCTCTGCTCACTGGCTCGAGCTGGATTCTCACAGAAATTGACACTGAGTGCGTTTTTACGTGTGACGTTTCTCTTTACAAAGATAATGGTGCGCTCAGTCATCACCTGAACACAAACCCTCCTCATCTTCCTTCTTCTCACCAACCAGTGCTTAATTAGAGCTGGGTTGTACCGTAAGCACAGAAAATGTCCCGAAACCATTGTTTGGCAGTAGAAATGATAAAATAACAAAAAACTGCTATTATTTGGATAAGGTGCGCACCTCATTGCCCCCTCCACTCTGCACTATTTATAGCTGAGCCACTGGTCCAAATATACAGTAAATGCGCACTTAAAATACAATCTTAATGGCCTTTTAAGCGAGTTTCGTGAAATAGCTCCACTGGGAGAAACAGCTGTCCATTCTGGATTTGTTGGGTGCGCAGCAAACAGTGAGGGGCACATCCTTATGAGCTTTGCGGGGGTCAACAGGGGGTAAAAGACATTGTCATTTACAACGCCATTACTTAATTAATGCTTCATGAAGGAAAAAAAAAAAAACAATAACATTTTCAATGCCAATAGCTCAAAACAATGTCATTGCTAGACCTATTGCATTGTAAATGCTTGTTACATTCTGTGTTTGAAAATACCACTTTTGGAAAGTGGGTATTTTCTTGCTCAGTCATCCCGTGTGCCTCTGCTGGAATGTGGATTGCCTGTCTGGGTTTTGGATGACAGAAGGCTGGGGGAGCAGGAGGGGCGCCAGATGGTCTAGGTAGGTCAGGAAAGGGCTGAAGAGACCTGGGTTACGATGGGGGAAGGGGAGGAGATTTCCTTGCACCTCAAAGGGCCTGCTCTGCCTCTGACAAATGCCGTCTCCACCTCCTGCCAGGAATTCATACCAGAGAAGGCAGAACTGGTCCTGACCGGGCACAGGCCCTCTCTGCCTAAGAGATCAAAGGATTGTTGGACATAAATGCTGGGTCCCAGACCCCTGAACTTTAGAACTCATCTGGACAAGAAGACTGCCAAGAAGAAGAGCCGGAGAAGCTGCGAAAAGGAACGACTGCTTTGCTGGGTGCTTTGCTGGGCTGACCTGCAGTGGCTGCTTTTGTCTTGGGTAGTGAAAGGCCTGGACTGGACTTTCTGCAACCTAAATTTGTGAGTCTCTCCAAGGGCTTGAGGTAGAGCTTGCCCCCTGTTCACGAAGTCTCAGGAACAGCAAAGACTTCAAGTTCTTCGACCCGCAGCACTGGGGACTGTGTGTTTTGTGCTGCAACCCGAAGAACACCAACTCGACGACGTCTACGACACCACTGCCGACTCCGTGTCCTGAAAGCAACGCAGAGGGCACCGCAACCCTGGTCTCACCGACGACGCCTGTTGACGCCGCCACCGAGCGGCTGCTTGCACCGCGACCTGTGGACACCGCACTCCGCACCGCCTCGCTTCACGCCTCGCTTTGGCACCGCAGAGGGCACCGCCGCACTGCGACCCTGGTCTCACCGACAACGCCTGTTGATGCCGCCACCGAGCCGCTGCTCGCACCGCGACCTGTGGGCACCGCACTCCGCACCGCCTGGCTTCAAGAGGACGCCTTGGCCTGCCTGATGCCGCCACTTCCCGCCGAGATCGACGCCGCTGCTTGCACCGTGGTTCGGGGGCACCGCTCGTAAGTTACACGATGCACCGCCCTCATCCCACACCGCAGCCTTGGCCTACCGACGCCGGCGCCATCGACTCCAGTTCGTCAGCCGACGACAGCGCTTCAGCAACGACGACGCCGCTGCTTGCACCGTGATCTGTTAGCACCGTGACGAGCACCGCCTTCATCTCGCACCGCGACCCTGGTCTCACCGACAACGTCATCTGACGCCGCCACCGAGCCGCTGGTCGCACCGCGACCTGAGGGCACTGCACGCCGCACCGCTGCACTTCACACCGCAGCACCGGACGCCTGCTGACGCCAGCGCTCCTGACTCCATCAGAGAGGAGATCGACCTGCAACGCGTGTGACTTCGAGGGCCCCATCGCCCTGCATCTCTGAAAGGTACTGTTTGCGGGTCTTTCCGACACCGTAGCTGGCCTGCGACCCCACGGTCAGCCAGAACTGTTTTGGATTTGTGTGTTCACGACGCCGTGGTAGCCCGGACGGCGCTATCCACACAAGGAACTCTTTTTAATCAGCGTATTTTTGAATTGTGAACTTTTAAGTATAGTATTGTGGTTCTTTATCGTTTTTGGTCTTGTTTTAATTATATAAAAATATTGGATATTTTTCTAAACTGGTGTGGTGTCCTTTTGTAGTGCGTACACTGTATTACTGTTGGTTATGTGCAAATGCTTTACACACCGCCTCTAAGATAGGCCTGGATGCTCGTGCCAAGCTACCAAGGGATTTATAACTGGGGTTATCGGGCCCAGTTTTAAACTGGTTTGCTTCCTTCCTTCATAATAGAACACAAAGAATCAAAGTCAACCATGACCTCTCCAACAGTAAACAGTTCTCAATTGGAGTACCTCAAGGATCGGCACTCTCTCCCACACTCTTCAATTTGTACATGGAACTTCACCGAAATTCTGAACAATTCAAACATACACTACCACATGTACGCAGATAATGCTCAACTGCACATGAGAATTTTTCGTCCGGATGACATCAAAACTCTTAACAGTTAACAGTGTACTTCTGAAAACCCACCTTATGTTAAACACACTTAAGACGGAATTCCTCCTGATTGCCCCCCGCAATCACTCAGCCCCTATTCAGGATTGGCTCAAACAACTAACGACCCTCAATTACATCCCACAGGTTGTAAACTCTACGTAATCGCTAGGCATAACCTTGGACAAATGCCTAAGTATGCAAGACCACATCAGTGCTACAACGAGAGAAGCCAATCACCAACTCAACACATTCCTACCGCCTGAGGACATGAAACTAGCTGTCCAATCACTGGTCATCTCCCGTTAGGATAAGGAATAGTGACCCTGGCTGGGTTACCCAAAGCTAAACTGGCACCTTTAAGGGCTACTTTGAACTCTGCTGCTAGACTTGTCACAGGATCAAGAAAACGTGATCACATCACACCAGATCTAATCCAACTCAACTGCTTTTTCTCGATGCAAGGATCAGGTAAAAGATAGCCTGCTTAACGCACAATGCGCTACATCACAACACTCCCTCTTACTTGACAAAAAAACTTGAACTTTCATGCATGAATCGAGCCCTTAGAAGTTCCAATACTGTACTGCTGAAACCACAAAAGTTCAAAAAGAAGAAAATCTACAACCCCGCCCTCTCTGGTCTGGCTCCAAGAATTTGGAATGATCTCTCTCCCGAAATCAAAACGAGCCCCTCGATAGCCGCATTAAAAAAAAAGTCAAAGGATTACTCTTGAATAGCCAAATGCGACAATAAACCAGTAGCCTCCCAAAGTAACTCTTACTCCTTGTGTACAACTATGGCCTACCGCACTACTAAGCATTTGTTGCATGTGTAACCTATTATTTGGTGTATCATTTTCTTTTGGACCTGCTTAATGTCTATGATTCGATGTACAGCGCTCTGATACCCTAGCGGGTCTTGTTCGCGCTATATAAAACTCTTCAAATAAAAAAAAATAATTAAAAATTAAATAAATATAACTCTAATATATACCTTGCAGTTGGAATGCAGCTCTTTGATGCCGGGTTGGAGCTCACTGTTCTATATTAGGATTTTAACTTATAAACTGTAAGTAACAAAAGGATCTCTCTGATAAAAGCAGTAACCCACTGACCTATTTACATTAAATGCACTTAGTGATCTGCATGGTACACGTTCTTTGCAGCAGGCATATTAACCCTCTGCACTACCTTATGATGAGTCAAAACGTCCACTAGACAAAACTCCGGTCTCTCTTCAGGAAGAACATTGATCACCGGAGTTATCTTGACATTTTTATTGATGCCTGAAAATAGCTGGAGGCAAGGAACGCAGCAGCAGGTGCTTTTTAAATGATAATATACTTGCAAACATGGCCCCCCCACCCCAAGTCAGTGCCCGGTGCGGTGGCACCGATCGCACTGCCCTAGATCCGGCCCTGGTGGGAGCAAAACGGTACCCCAAAATGTAGATACCCCCCAATTAAACCTAAGTCAGATCTACCACATGTACTAGGTCGGAGACTGTGTTAAATCTCAATTTCGTGAGGCACTGAGTCCCTGCTTTAAGGCACCAGCTCACGCATCAAACCAGCAGAGTAAAACTGCTCATTAAGTAATGGGATCCACAAAATAACTGTGTTCTACATCAATGACAAGTTAATGGATTTTATTACAAAAATTCAACATAAGCAGTGCAGAGTCAATGCCATGAAGGCTTTCAGATGCAAAGTTATACAGTGTAGGGAAAACCAGGAAATATTCTAAGTCTCAAAGAGCAGCAAAATCATTAGAAAATAGGGCAGCATTGCTAGCAGCATAGGAAAGCTCAGTAAAATCTCTGGCTCACCCCCACAATCGAGGGGTTTATAAACAAAACTCTTGCATATTAAATCAATAATTCTGCAGATCATGGTGTGAGGAAACATAATTTTTTTAGCAAATAAGAGCACGCCGAAATTAAATGTCATATTGCCTTAGACCCTAAGCAGGAATCAATCAATCAATCAGGGGGTTTTAAAGGGCGCTACTCACCCGTTATGGTCTCAAGGCGCTGGGAGGGGTGAGTGGGGGGGGAAGCTCCGAGTCATCCGAAAAGCCAGGTCTTGAGGCACTTCCTGAAGGTGTGCAGAGTGGGGGAGCGTCTGACGTTGACCGGGAGCTTGTTCCAGGCTTTGGCTGCGATGTAGGAGAAGGCTCTTCCGTCCGCTCTGGTTCTGCGGATGCGCGGGGTTTCGGCGAGGTCGGCGGAGCGGAGGTTTCTTTTTGGTACGTGGAAGGAAACTCTTTTGTTGAGGTATTTCGGTCCGGTGTTGTGGAGGGATTTGTAGGCATGGGTGAGTAGCTTGAAGGTTACTCTCTTCTCGACGGGGAGCCAGTGGAGGTCTCGCAGGTGTTGGGTGATGTGCTCATGTCGTGGGATGCCGAGGACAAGTCTGGCCGCAGTGTTCTGGATGATCTGGAAACCATTGCGTAATAATTATTCAACATCCACTATGCTAATGTCACATGGAGATGTTCAAACAAAATATAAAAAACATTGACAATAAGACTTTGTAAGTGAATTAGTCCAGTGTAGAAAAGGAAGATTTGGTTACAAGTAACAATTTTACATCTGCACCATGGAAAGTTCATCGTGAGCAAAACAATGCAATGAAAATAAAATAATATGACCTCAAATTGACTGTGTGCTGCGGAGCCTATGGGGTGAGTGTTGGAACTGGCACTTTCTGGTTGGCTGAGGCGAGGCCCTAGCCAGGCAGAATCTACCACTCCCGTCAGGGGTGTGCGATTACACTCACTGTATAACCTGCGCTCACCCTTGTGCAGCTTAGACCGAGCAGTCAGGCTGATCACAGAGGCAATGTGTAAAGCATTGGCACAGCACTCACTCACAATAAATACACTGAGTGTCACAAAAGAGACTTCACACGTGATGTATGTAAGTAATGTTTGTATTCAAGACACACAATAATCAACACAACATGAACATCATGTATTTGTGGGCATAAATCACACTTGGAAATATTACTAGCAGTACAAGGCCCAACCATGTTGAAATGACATTGGTAAACAGCACACTTGGGAAACATCCTATTCTAACCCCCTCCCAGCACCCTTATGCAGTGCAACATGTTGTTAACCCTAGCAATTATTATAATTCAACACCACACGGTTATAGGGTGTACCCCAGGACACAACGATTTCAAAAACATGTACATGCAAAAAATTATAACACTTTTTAGCAGCACTGCGAGGCGAGGCGCACGGGCAAAACCAATGTCAAATGTAGTGTTCTCCCGGCAAGAAATCAACATGTAAGGCAACACCGCCGTCCTGTGTCGTAAATCACTGGCGGTCCGCAGACTGTCACTCCTACACACACACACGAACATTCACTTAGCACCGATACACGGTGCAACAGATATCAGGCAGGTCCATACGGAACGGGCTAGCACACATACGCACACAGCACCCTAATGGGCTGCTACTGATATCCAGCTGTTCAATTGATAGCACACTGCAGACCCCGTGGGCCAAGCCTCATTTCAACCTCCAGCTCACCCCGGCTCTCAGACCCCCATAGATTGGAGGTAACCAGCCCCCCCACCCTCCATGCTAGGCCGCACACGGCAGAAGTCACACTTAGTCAGGGTCCCAGGGGACTAGGTGTGGGGGGTGTAGGTAGCAGGACTAATTAGGAGGCAGTCGTCAGATGGGGGCTTGGCAGCCACTCAGGAAGTTTACCCACAGGATGCGGAGCAGAAGCGGGCTGAGGGCAATAGTCAGTCACTCACAAGGGTTCCACAAGGGGCTTCTGGCACCAGCCCAGTTCTGCGAAGTACATGGGGGTCATGCAGGCTCTTGACCCGCTTCCGATTGCTCTCGGAAGTGTTCCTTCAGCCCAGTCAATCACTCTCACTGCCCAAGCCCGAGCCGGGCAATACTATTTGGCACACAATGTCATTGGGGGAGGAGAGAGCAGTTGGTCCACAGCACTGAAGACCGAAAAGGTAACATTCAATGAATGGGGAATGAGGCAGAGGAGCCTCTCTGAAGAAGGAGGAAACCCGTCAGGTACACGTTGATCGGAGTCACACCCAGGCAATGTGGGCACAATGTCTGGTGCATTGTGACACGAGTCGCAGCAGACAATTCCACCTTCCCACAATGAAAAGGCGCACTCTCAGTACCTCCCTGGAAAGGAGGCACTACGCCTGGTGCTCGTTGATATGGGTCACACCAGACCGTTGCGGTCACACGCAACGAAGAGTTGCAAATTCCGTACCTCCCTGTAAATGAGGCGCAACATCCGGTCAAACACAACGAAGAGTCGCAAACTCCGTACCTTCCTGGAAATAAGGCACATCGCCTGGGGCGCGTTGATAGTGGTCGCACCAGACAATTCCGGTCACACACACACAGGTGCAAGTTTAGCAATGCCACAGGAGGTAGAATTAGTCACTACTGCGGTTGCACCCCCACCTCCGAGGGTCGCAATCTGTGAAGCGGACCACGCAAGCAATGAGCATGCAGTCAGCATGTCACAACAGAGAGTTGCGTCACGATCAACGATGCAGGCCACACTGGATCCCTCAACCGGTGAATCCGCTCACCATCAAGACACTAATGTGTGGTGAGGTCCCCATGATGCAGGGGCCACAGCGTTAGATCCTGGCAAGACTTCTGCAGCGCCGCACAAGGCAATCCGGTCTCCAGGCACAACTCTTAGTTCCACGCTCACGCTGCACTACCAGTTGAGATCCAGCAGACAATGTGGTCACTTGAGAGGGTTCCACTCTCCAAGTGTCACAAGTAGATGGTGTGGGTCCCTCATAGGAGATCTTAATTGTTGTGAAAATATATTCTGCTCTTAAGTGTCTTACACTTGTTGCCACCATCCCCTGTCAACAAAGCCATGCTTACCATTTCACATACTAGTAATTATGCACTTCACTCATTAATCTATGGACTTTCTGTATATTGGAGGTACTCTGTGTAACTAAATAAATGTAAAGTACAACAATGGGATAATTTATGGCTTCATATTTTTCATAGACTTTATTCATTATATATGATATATTCGCTTCTATTTGCTCTTTTCCTTCTTTCTCAGAGTGTTACAGTACATACTTTCACTTGACTTTGCATAGTTACCAGAAATGCCATTGTTATGCCAAGAAGACAGCTGCTTTTTGCACAACTTTCATGCCTTGTATGTCAGGTGAAAAGAGTTCTGTGATGCAACTGATAAAGAACCATAGTTCTTTTCAAGTGTTCCTGTCAGGAGATTAGAAATAACAGGACCCGAAAGCTTCATAATCATAAATCTCCAGAGCAATGGCCTATCTGTGGACTAATGTTTTACCTTTTACATGGTACAAATATTAAAATATGTGTTGGTCTTCAGGAAATATGCAAATTTCATCGAATATCTGTAAGTTTTATATAGCAGTGCAAGTCACCTCATGGTTATGGCGTACAGTTCAAATTAAAGTCCAAGATTGTCTACAAAGCATGATCTCTAGCTCCTGTTCATCACTTGCTCTCATCAAATCTTGTCAAAGGCCTTTTTAATAGTTTGGTTTTCAGGAACTTTCTAAAGCACAGATGGGGGGCTTGCCTCAAGTCAGAGTTTAGGAGAGTTCATCACTTTGGATTTTGAATTCAAAGGGACTACCTGTTTGTTTTTATGTGTTGGCTGATTGGCGTGATGTAGCGGATTGGAGATCCCTAGTTAGGATGTAGCTGCGGCACGATTTGTAGTACCCTGCCATTTTTGACAGTATTCTGTATTTACCATGCCTAAATCTTGATTCTTACTTCCACAACTCCGCCGGAGCAGGACACTTCAGTGGTGGGGGAAGAGCATGGAAATATTCATAGGGGGGTGTCTGAGCTCTTGGAAGCTGGACTTATTGAACAAATTGCAACACTTATTAGGGAGGAACTGCACCCGAATATGGCATGATTGGACACTATAGATCGTGTTTTTCACGACATAAAGAATGTGAAAGGGCACTCTGAAGTCCTTCCTTTTCGCCCAGATTCTGAAGTCCAAGGGGTCACAGGTAGTCCAGGCTTGTTAGAGCATACCTATAGGAACAAGTCCATTTGTGGTGTCACTAATCTTTCCTCAAATCCTCCGACTCATCTACCAAGAGATCAAGATAGGCCTTATACGCTGGCCAGAGTCAGGGGAGAAAATTGTAAAGATACCCCCGTGAGGATGGGCGCAACAAGCAGACAGGGAAGTGGAAGGAGCCAGAATAAGGCAAGAGAAGACATATTAGAAGAAAGACAACCTGTATTAGGCCTTCCCCCTGTAGTATGTCCATACATAGTTATCCTCGCGGGGGCCCCCAGATTAAGAAAGGGTCACAAGGAATCATATGATGAGTTATTCAATAAAACCTTAAGTTGGCTGGCCTGTTACAGAGGTTTTCCGCTCTTACAGGCTAATAATATCTTGATGTTTAGGAGGGTGGGATGGATTGGCCCTGAGGTCGCAAATGGTCAAGGGGATTATATTCTTGTTCATTTCAATTCCCCTTCTTTTGGCCAAAAGGCTTTTTACTGAGTTTTGGGTATTTTTATAAACCTAATTATCAAACAAAAAGGGCTCTCTTTAGAGTCGATAGCTACGCAGGCTGGAGCTCAGTAAGGGCCCCCTTAATTAGAGAAAGAGGTACTGGTGCCGGGGATAGCACTTTCACCATCCCTACCTTTAACCGATTTGATGTATTAGCAGATATTGACTGACTTGCCTGGGCTGAATTAAAAGTATCATCAGGATTCCCGCTGGGAGGAGAGTGCCTGGAAGTAAATAAAACTATAGATAGCTCAAGAGAAGGTGTGACACTACAGAAATCCCAGGAGGATTCACTGGGTGTAATTAGCTAGAATATAGCTGGTTTATGCTATTTTTTGGCAGATTTGAAAGGACAAGATAAGAGTACACCATTTGATATCATATGCTTCCAGGAGACCTGGGATGCGGGAGTTCAGTTATCTCTGGATGGTTACGTATCCTTTAGGGTAGCCTCAGCTCATGGTAGGGCTAAGGGAGGCTTAGCAACCTTTGCAAGCCTGAGGTTGGCTTGTGATGCAGAGCAGATAACTTTCCACTCTGAATTTATATCACGAGTCATGCTATCATCCCCACGTAAGGTGTAGGTTTTGATCATTAATGTTTATAATTCTTCCTCTTTAGAGGCTGCTCTAGAAAGTGAGTTAAGGCGATTTTTGGAAAAGGCCTCGAGTGGCTGGCAGATTCCTCCTTTAATGGTGTTACTGTGGGATTTTAACTTACACCAATGTACGACCTGTTTTTCTAACTATAAGGGCGCAGACTTTGATGTAGACTGCGACCAGGTTCATTTTAGTCACTCACATCAGGGCAATTTTATGAATTTCCTCCTCTATAAACTTAATCTTATTAATTTATTAAGTACTGAGGAACACAGGTCACATAAAACGGTACCCACTTTTAAGGGCAGGAGTGCGACCTCCACTATAGATTTTATTTTTGTCTCAGCAGATGTCTACTTATTAGTAGTGGGGTTTAGGGCTTTGTGGAGCATTTTTAGCAACCATAATCCCCTTCTGCCCGAATTTGGCTGGAGAGATTTGCGGGAGATGATTCAGAACAGGTACAGCAACCCTCCTATAATAAAAGAGCAGGGTAGGCGAATAAGTTGGGGCAGGATAGTCCCTGAGGATTTTTTAAGGAAGCTGATCATAGGTTGTAATTGTGACTTTGAGGTCTGCCTAAATCCCAACTCCCCATATCAGGCTATTCTGGATGCTTATGTTAACATATGCAGAGAGGTACAAAAAGTGCTCCTTAGCCCGAAATTGAAAGCAAAGGGGACATGACACAAATGGTTTTTTAGGCTTTGTTCGAAGGCCCATAAAGATCTAATGCAATTACGAATTTCCCGGAGGGTCCCAGACGAAATTGTTCATGAAGAAATGGGAGCAAATTTTACAACTGATTTTATTCTACTCCGCCCAATGCTTCTATGGCTCTCCCAATGGCTTAAGAGTGAACTTGAATTTAACAGAAGGATTGTGATTGATTGCATGAATTTCGAATTAAGTCATCGCATATCGTGGTTAAGTTACGTTAAAACAACCCCAGGGGTGTTGGGTAAACCACAGTTGTTCAGTACCCTAGAGCTGATCAGTAAATCGGACAAAGGTTGGGTGAAAGAGGCTTTTAGATTATTTACGTGCGAAACTAGGCTACAAGTAGCTCATTCCAAAGATAGTTATAAGCACTTTACAGTGGTGAAATCCATGAATAAAATGGAAATGTACTTAACCTTGGATATGACGGCTCAGCATAGAAGATTGCTAACTTACTTCTGTTTAAACCCGTTTCCACAGCTGCTGATGGGGTTGCATAAGCCATTAGACTGTCCTTTTTACAAAAGTGACATGTCTTCTGCACTAGACACTTTGCATATTGTTTTTCTCTGTCCTAACTGGTCCGCATTAAGACAAAAGTACATCCACCCGCTTTTTATTTTTATCAAGTGAGACCAGCCTTACTTTACTTGCAACTTTTGGAATCACCAAAAACCTGTTGCTTTTTGTCGCGGTTTTTGTCAGGGATGTATTTTGCTAACTTGCAAAATTAACTGTGACAGTGAGCAATTTTACAAATGTACTGTTCATGTAACCTGGATAAAATATGGTTAGATTAATGGTTTTAGGTGGCCCCCATTATTCTCTACTTACATAGCGGACCCTTATATGGAGGTTTTTGTTTGTTAGGATTTATTAGGATGAGGCCGACGTCGTTTTATACAGTATTTTTTAAGATATTTTTGCTGTATTTATGTATTTTTAGTAATGCACTTTTATCTTTACAAAGGATGCATTTAAAACAAATTGCTGTATTTTAATTTAGATATGTCTGGGAGAGTAATTTTGATAGGAGATGAATTGTGGATGTTTTATTTTTATGTGTTTTTATGCCCTTTTTATGCCCAATAAATAATTTATTGGATTTGGTTCAGTTTCCATTTCAGTAGGTGGTTTTAACCCGATATTATGGCTTTTTAGGTCTCGGGCCTAGCGTTGCAGTGCACAGCACTGCTCGTGCAGCCCGAGACCTCTTGTATGGGCTTTTGAAAGCAGACCACACGCTCGTGCGTGTGGTTTCGCTTTCGCCGGCTGCCATTGGCTTTAGCGTGTTTGTTTAAAAAAAAGTAATGTACGCAATTGGGCAAAGGCGGGCGCATGTCCCGCCTTTGCTCCGCCCATTCCCATCGGTGGCTAGCACGCGCAGCAGCGCGCGTTCGCCTCGCTGCCGCGCTCCCTTTCCCCCCCGCTCCTTTGTGGTGCGCGCGCACCACTGGTCATTATGTAGGTTGAGCTTTTTCTTCACAGTCTACTGTGCTTGTTTTCCCAGCCAGACCTGGCAACACTGCAGCTGATTGCTTTGCATGCTGAGGGGAGAGGCGGGCTGCAGGCTGACTGGCTCGGGGAGTGCCCGGGCTGGGAGGATTGAAAGGGCACAGGGCCCCGGTGTGCTGCCAGGGCAAAGGGAGCTGTCCAGAGTCCTTCAGGGTGCCAGAGGATTCCTGCCCCTCCCTGAGCGCCGACAGCACCAACCCAAATACACAGGAGCAACTGTAAGCAGCCCACCACCTCCATCAACCTGCTGCATGCACCTGCCATGTCAGACTACCAAGTCTCCATGCAGCAACTCAACGACCTGCTGTCCAACGACAGTGGCTGCTACAGCCTGCCCAGTCAACACTTGAACGAGGTCTACCCGCGGATCTACGTGGGCAATGCGTGAGTAATGGCATGCACCTGTTACTGCCCTACGGGGAGCTGCACTCACTCACCCGCCCCCCTCCTTCTCCATGAATGACAAGTCTGCCTCTGCTCTGGGGACGTGCATACATACGCCTGTCAATCGCATGCAGTAGGTACACACCTTTGGCCAAAAATGCCAGCGCCCCTTCAAACCAGGATTAAAATCCCTCCTCACCTGCATGCAATAGCACGGAGACACCTCTCAGATCTCACAACGAATCATCGCGGTTCTACTAAAGGAGACTTGTTATTGGTGTCACTTTTTAAGCGTTTCCAATTATGTTAGCAAGGCGTAGCGATGCACAGGGAAAAAACGTGCTTTGACCAAGGTCACACACTTTTGCTGTATTGGGAAACAAATATGACATACATCTCCAAATCATACAGTTGCCAATTAACCACACGATTATTTAAACACCCAGTCCACTCCCTACCCATCTTATTTCCTCATCTATCTTATTTGCCCGCCTCTATGCATGTAGCGATCAGTTTCATTTGAAATAATGCCACTTAAGTCTGGTCCCCTATGCCCCTTTGGAATTTGCATTTAGAATTAAGATAATGAGAATTAACTAATTTAACGAGGATCACGCCGTTTAGTCATGGGAAAAGCTGGTCCTCCTGGATATACACTCAAGAACTTCCTTTAGATCACGTCACGAGGTGCTCATCGGTCACATGCACATTTGTATGTGACCTTCCTTCTGTCCCCTCACCATACTTTCAGCCTGACATTTCTCCCTAGACACACAGTCTCATTCATGCCACTTCTACAGGTTACCTGCATAGATTTATTGATACACTGATTTGCCATCCAGGCTCTCCCACACCCCAAGCACAGCACGTCTGGCATGACGCACGCCTGTGATGCTAGTATCGCGGGTTCTCCCCAGTGATAACCTTCCCTTCTCTCGCAGGCTTCACCACGGAACGCAGCAGGCTCTTGTGCATTCCGTGCCGTAGGTCACACCTAGGTTTGCCACGCCGGACAGGTAGAGGACGGCCAGACGCTATTTCTGTCGCCTTAGGGGAGGGGAAACGCGGAGGATCGGAAATCAGTCAGGAGGCAACGCGAACGGTGGCCGCAAATGTATTAAAATAGCACAGGGAGCAAGCAGTAAGTGTGGACTGCGCTAGACTTTCTAGCTCAGTCAGCAAAATGAAATTTCACCATTTTTTGAAAGTGTATTTCAAGCGTGTCTCGTTTGCTTAATTTATTCATGGCAGTGAATGTCACTCATTGTCACTGTTTTGATCATGATTGGGGAAGAGTAGAAAGTGGGACTATCAGGTGGTCCGATATATGGGCGTTATCCAACCTTAATTTAAGGTGCAGTTGGAGTAACGGTCATACCATTCCTGCTGTAGAGCCAAAGAAACAAGGTCAGCAGAGCTGCTTTAGAGCCAGAGAACCAGGTCAGCAGAGCTGCTCTAGAGCCACAGAACCAGGTCGGCAGAGCTGCTCTAGAGCCAGAGAAACCAGGTCAGCAGAGCTGCTTTAGAGCCAGAGAACCAGGTCAGCAGAGCTGCTTTAGAGCCAGAGAACCAGGTCAGCAGAGCTGCTTTAGAGCCAGAGAACCAGGTCAGCAGAGCTGCTCTAGAGCCAGAGAACCAGGTCAGCAGAGCTGCTTTAGAGCCATAGAACCAGGTCAGCAGAGCTGCTGTAGAGCCATAGAACCAGGTCAGCAGAGCTGCTGTAGAGCCAGAGAACCAGGTCAGCAGAGCCGTTGTATGTAAATAGCTCAAACTTGCGTAAATCCGAGACCTATTGCATTGCAAATGCTTGTTTGTTTAGATGTCTAATATTAGTTTTAAAAATATTGAATACGAGTGAAGTGCATAATATCACCCAGGACGTGTGCTGTTTTAAAATTTCCATGTTGAAATTTCTATTTGATAGACTGACTGACACCTCTGGCGTGCTATGTATCACACAGGCGTTCCCCTATGTTGTTGTCTACAGATTTCAGCGCTGGCTCCAGGAGAAGGAACCTGGGGCCATGTTTACATAGAGCATGTTTATTTTTTTGTACTGTTGTTTTTGTTTTAATATATAACAGTACTTGTGCCAATGAAATAGCTTTTCCAGCAAGTGCTGCATCAGCTGATTTGGAAACAAAATGTTGCTGACTTAGCCAAAAGAATTTCCCCAATGTGCTAAAACCTTACCGTATGTGTTTTGTGCAGTGGTATACTTACAGGGTTTGTTTTGTTTCTCCCCCGGCTCTGTAGTTCGAGTCACATGAGCCCCTGAGATCATTATCTCACATTGTTCGACAGCACTCAGACAATAAGGGTCATGTCAGGCCAAGGATTGCAGTCGGGCAAGCTGTAAAGCTTGTGATTTGCCGACTCATCAGCTCTCAGAAGGGATGAAAGCCATTGCAGGGAAAGAAAACCCGTAAAGTACAGCCTGTCACTGGAAAATGAACTCATAAGTTATTCTTTGTGTAATTGCAAAAAAGTACCCATAATAGCTAGGAAACTGACAACCCAAACAACATTAGGGCAGCACGTGCTCCTTAAATAACCCGAGTTTATTTATAGCTCGCCAAGTCAAGACTTGCCCAGTCTGTCTACAAAGTGTTCATTACTATATACAACATGCATTCATGAAATAAAGACTAGAAAGTTGCTTTTAGAAAATGTACGAGTATGCAAAAAATTAGCAGACTGTGCATTAAGCTAAGATGTGGTAATGAACTAAGATGAGTCGTGTATATCTATATTTAGAACTTTTCTTCAAATGTACTTACATGGATCCGGAAGTAACCCTTTATTTAAGAGCCAAGGGGCATATTATCATGGCCTGGGGATAACATTATCGCTGCTTTAGCGTCCGTTTTCGGTCGAAAAGCGGCGATAATTTTATCGCATTATCAACAAGGACACGCTAGCGCGTGTTTCCTTGCCTCAGCGCCTATTGTCAGCCCGCCTCGCATCGCATCGTTAATGAGATGCAAAGGAGGCGTGCCTGACAAAACTCCATGGGATAATATCGCTAACCCAGCTTCGCGATATCATCAACAAGGGGTAGCGATATTTGAAATCGCGTTAAGTATGCCTTTACGCAGGAATTTAACGTCTGTTAAATTCCTGACTAAGGCATACCTAACATGGGAGGTGGATTGTGGGGCTAAGACCACAGGGCCCTATCATCAACTATATCGCCGTTTTCCACAGAACATCACTGGAAAACCAGCGTTGTTCCATGTAAAACGGCGATATCCCCACTATCGCAGGAATTTTTATCGCCTCGGTGATACGTGTTGTTAATAACGCGCTAACCGGGCGATAAATTCCAGAGATAGACGGCGATAAATAAAAAAGCGCTAAGCGCGCTTTGCGATATTTATCGCCGTCTATTGATGATATGCCCCTAAGTTTATCCCAATTTGGGAGCAAAGGGGTGTTTGCACCCGAATTAGGGGGCATATCATCAATAGCGATGTTCCGTGGAAAACGGCAATATGGTTGATGATAGGGCCCTGTGGTCTTAGCCCCACAATCCACCTCCCATGTTAGGTATGCCTTAGTCAGGAATTTAACAGACGTTAAATTCCTGCGTTAAGGCATACTTAACGTGATTTCAAATATCGCTACCCTTTGTTGATGATATCGCGAAGCTGGGTTAGCGATATTATCCCATGGAGTTTTGTCAGGCACGCGTCCTTTGCATCTCATTAACGATGCGATGCGAGGCGTGCTGACAACGGGCGCTAAGGCAAGGAAACACACGCTAGCGTGTCCTTGTTGATAATGCGATAAAATTATCGCCTCTTTTCGACCGAAAACGGACGCTAAAGCGGCGATTATGTTATCGCCAGGCCTTGATAATATGCCCCTAGGATTGCATTTTGTTTAAAAATCTTGCAGACATGGTAGATTTCCCCAAAACAACTTCTTCCATGTGAATCCTACGAAATTTGTGCAGGAAAATAGACGTGCTTAAAAAACTTGACAGAAAAGGTGAAAGTGAGAGGGGCTAGGATTCTTCGAGGGTGGGGGAAGAGGGCTTTGTAGAAAAACAGTGTCGAACATAGAACCGGAAGGAGATTTGTTTTTCACCAAGGAAGGCCTTTCATCCAGTTTGTTTCATCAAAACTGGCTAGACAAAAAAGATTCTTCAGAACCATTTTCTTGAGGTTGTATTTTTGTTAAATACACAAATACATTATTTCATCAGTGCGCTAAAGCGGCTTCCTCACTCTGTGAATGTGGTAGAAAATTATAAACAAACTAGACATCACCAAACGGAAATGTAAGGCTTTTTGTATATGAATGGGTTGAAAACTTGCACTTTACCCCCACAATTCGCTCGAAACGTTTTCAGCCGGAGCCCAGCTTCCCATTGCTACCATGTTCTCTATTCTCCTATCACGGGCCCAAATAGTCTCCTGCCAACACTGACACGCTTATTTGATTCACATGCGCCTCAGTCTGGTTGTGATGCTCCTCTGACTTTTAGGCTTCACAACGTCCCATCCCTCAGTGCTGTTCTTTCTGCTATAGCCAATCTGATTTTTACCCATGATCTGTAAGTGCTATGAAATATGGATTTCTGACTTAACATTCAGTATTGATTCATCATCGATTTGTTCGTATGTCAAAGTTACATGACATTACATGGCGATAAACCACATAAACAAGAGGAAGGCCTTGTTGTCATCTGCAAAGATACTTGGAAGAACCGGATCAGGTGTATCCCCTCAGATCTCTGGAGTCTGCAGTCAGTTGAAAAACCCTGCAAACCACCCCACCACCTAAATACAGCCTTGTGGTGGGAAGGCACTGTGGGGCATGGGTCCCTCCCTTTCTCCCTTACTATGCCTAGGGAGGGCGGAACTCCCGCCACTCTACATCAGTGAAAGGTCCTGCTCACCAACCGCCCAACGCTCCTGACTGTAGCCAGACCTGGGTAAGGCTGAAGAGGACAACATAAGGTGACAAGATCCTTGCTGTGCCAGTGAACGACCACCTCCACAGGGCAGGCCTGTTTGATACTTGTTGCTCGCTGGTCACAGTGACTGCCTAAGGCACCTGCGTGGATGCCACAAGTGTGCCAGGATTGCAACAAAACCACGGGGTTCTCTTATTTTTGGTGTTGCCTCATGTACTTTATAGTATCCCCTGTGCTCCCATGCCTGTAACATCAAGACCGACAACCAGCAAAATTTGGGGTTAAAAGGTCCACCAGGAGCTGCAAGTCTAGAAAAGAGAAATAAAGTTGGTATTTTTCTTTTTACCTTTCACACAAATTATTGAAAAGATACCAATGAATAGGCCTGGAATTGGAGAATTATTGGGATGGAGTACTGCTGGACTCCTACGCAATTATCTCTACCTTTGAGTAGATGCGGAGGAGACTGCTCATCACTATTGGTTGCTCCTTGGTCCTGGTTCTGGTCTCCTGCCATTCTAAGGTGAGGTGAGACAGCCGTTTGGGAGTGAGTTGGCTAACTATAAAGGTAGGCCCACACTATTTCTATGGTTACACACAATTTTGTTTTTTTTAATGCATTTCCAAGCCGTTATTTGGCCCAGTCCTATACGTAAAGCAGGCCTTTGCAAGTGGAAAGTCTTTCTCAACCTATGCAGTAAATAGTAGGACTTCAATTCTGTCCTTTATAATGTCTCCTTTATGCACTTTATAGAGGTAGGTCTTGTGGGCCCCAAAGCTTCTTCTACATCTCACTTAACTAATATTAGAAATGGCCTTTTTAAATATGTTAAGGGACATACGCTGGATCAAGTATTCTCTAACGTTAGTATGACAACGGATGCCCCCAACCTTTAGTTTGGTCGGACCACTATCTCCTGAGTTTTAAACCCCCGAGGTCGTTAACTCATGCTCAACATAGGGCTGAGCCCCGTCCATTCACTTTTAGATCCTTTAGTCAGGTCACGGCCGATAGATTGGCAACTGCTTTGAGCAAGTACCCGATTCCCTTTAGTGGAAACCCTGAGACTGATGCCCTCAGCTTGGAAATGTGGCTTGGAGATCGGGTTGCGGAGCTGGCTCCCTCCTCTACCCGGAAAGCTAAAACTGGTCGCACTTCCGCACCATGGTTTACTGAATCACTTAGGGAAAGCCGAAGTGCCTGTAAACGGTTAGAGAGAACGTGGCGGACCAAGTTTGATTCTGAGGATAAAGCTATTCTCAAGCTAGCTTTAAAAGCTTACTACAATGAGGTCCGTACTGCGAAGAAAAATTATTTTTCTTTAAAAATACAAAATGCTGCCAATAAAAGCAAGGAAATTTTTAAAATTGTTAAGGATTTTTCATCCCCCAGCGCTTTGAGTAAGGCATTTATCCCTACCTCCAGTTGGGCTCATCAGATGGCCGGCTTCTTTTACAACAAAATTTCTCTGATACAGTCATTTCCCCCTAGGGACTCATCTGAAACTGGTGGCATGTGGAATGCCTATGATTTGTCGTCGAGGACCAGTCATTCCCTTACCCAATTTCCTCCCATCTCTCTGGAAAAGTCTCTTGACATTATTGGAACATTGAAGTCGGGCTCCCCTTCTGATCCCTGTCCAGCTAGGATTCTGAAGAATATCGCGGCACCCATAAATTCTGCGGTTAATTCAGTCCTTAATTCTTCGCTTGGCCAGGGTACGGTACCCAGTTGCTGGAAAAAGGCAAAAATTGTTCCCCTTCTGAAGAAACCTACTGCAGACCCTGAGGTTGCCTCCAACTATAGGCCCATTTCACTGCTGCCTTTTTTCTCCAAGGTCCTTGAGAGGTATGTCAACTCCGTGCTAACAGATTACATTGAAGGTAACCATGTCCTCCATGACAGTCAGTCAGGTTTTAGACCTTCCCTTAGCACTGAGACTGCTCTTCTTGAGGTTTCGGAGACCATCAAATCTCAGGTGGATAAAGGGGGTAGTGCGGTGTTGATACTGTTGGACTTGTCCGCGGCCTTTGACACCGTGCCCCATGACCGGCTTTTGTGCAGGTTAGCCGAGTGCGGCATTGGTGGCGCGGTGTACAATTGGTTTGCCTCTTTCTTGTCTGAGCGGCAGCAGGAAATCTGGTCCCCGCCCTTTACAGCTGTCATTCCCTCAATGCAAGTGGGTGTCCCGCAGGGCGCTATTTTGAGCCCTACGCTTTTTAACATCTATATGGCCCCACTTGCATGTCTGGCTTAGTCACACGGAGCGAAGATTATTTCTTACGCCGATGATACTCAATTACTGTTCACGTGTGACAAAGGGGCGAATTTTCAGGGAATGGAGATAAATAGATGCCTAACTGAGGTTTTTTCCTGGTTGCAACTTAATCAACTTAAGTGTAACCCTGAAAAGTCAGAAATCATGTTTTTTGGATGTCCCCCATGCGTCAACTGGAGCTCATGGTGGCCGTGTGACATGTCTCCTCCGGCTGCTCCAGTTGACACAGTAAAAAACTTGGGAGTTAAGTTGGACACTAGTCTATCAATGAAGTCCCATATCCAAACTGTTGCTGGTACCTGTATCGGGCTGATTAGAATGGCAAAAACTTCCTTCCTCTACTCCCGGTCGAATCCCGGAAGATCGTAGTGCAAGCCTTAATTACATCCAGGCTGGATTATGTAAATATCTTGTATATGGGGCTCCCTGAATATTTGCTCAATCGGCTGCAGGTTGTTCAGAATGCCGCAGCCAGAGCTATCCTTATGGTTAGCCCCAGAACACGCATGTCGCCTCATTTGAAAGCACTACACTGGCTCCCGGTGAGAAAGAGGATTCAGTTTAAGGCTTTGGTGTTTGCCTATCGTGCTTTCTACGATACGGGTGCGGTCTATCTGAGAAGTAGGATCCAGCACTATCAGCCTCAACGTGTTTTAAGGTCCTCAGGACAATCCCTGATGGTGATTACCAAATTCACTCGTTCTCGGATTGGAGGTCGTTCTTTCCAGGTTCAAGCGGCCTGTCTATGGAACACCCTGCCCCTTCATCTTAGACTGACTCAGGACTTGCTGTCCTTTAGAAGACTACTTAAAACATGGCTGTTCCAACAATAATACGATGGTAGGTTAGGTTGGGTTTTTCTGTCTGGTGGTTTTTGGAGATTAGCGCCGGGACACTCTTTGTGAGTAAACGTGCGCTTTATAAATCCCTATTTCATTTCATTTCATTTCATGTGATATGGGTTCCTTTAACGTGGCTGATGTTACTTTGCCTAAGATTATGGACTGCATCTCCAGCTCTGATGCCATGTTTTTAAAGTCTCCCATGTGGGTGCAATCCACATTGCGGCCCAGATGTGACGTGCAAATTTTATGCCACTGGTACCGTTTCTGCACAACTGTCTAATGTCCTTGCCTAAATGTCAGATATTCAAATTGGGGTTAGATATAATTTGCAAGTTTTAGGCGTCAGAGTACTTGCACTCGTAGGTGTCAGCTTCCCACTGCCAAAAGACAGAAATTGAGAGCAAAACCAGTCAAACAAATGGGGGAACCACACAGCAAGAAGCACTTTTCTACAGAAACCTTCTACCAACTTACTAACATAAGAATCTGTAAAAATACTGCTCAAATGTTTTAAGACTAGAACATTTTTGCAATAATCTTCACTGGGATGCATGGGGAATATTTAATGTGGGGGGGAGCCCCCTCTGCCCTCTTCTTTGCTATTACTCATTCTGAAGCTTCTCTATGTTTGTTGAAAATTACATAACACTTGTGAGAAAATGCCCCTTTTTGCTTGGTCACCCCACCCCCCTCCCATTTTTTGCAGAATTTTTATTGCTAGGTATTAGACTCTGCCCATTGGGGCACTGCTGTCCAGTAGCCAGTGTATGTCCTCTGACTCCTAAAACATATACAAACTGGCTAATCCTTGACTGGCATATTTACCTCGCCTATAAGACCATAGTATTTGATGTTGAAACTGCACCTATACCATAGAAAGTGAAATGTCACTTGTGGACTTCAGCACTTATTGTGCCATCCACTAGTGTGGCAAGGAAAACTTGGCTTCAGGCCTACCATTGTAGTTTAAACCTGCAGTGCTGTTATGAGCCCCAATGTACCCCAATATAGGCCTAGGTAGTTACACCCACATTTGTCCTACCTTGCTCTACATAACGGTTCTGGCGCTGACCTTTTACCTAGTTAGGTGCCGAATAAATGTTGTGTGGTTTTCTCCGAAAACTATCCTCATTTATTATGCATGACGATTCTCAGTATCACAGCAGGATTACCATCTTATGCATAATAACTCGGTATAAGGGTCACCACTATCGTCATCCTTGGCCGACATGCCCACAGTACCATGACACATCTAGGTAGAATCCCTGAGGGTACCTTTTGGGTATAAAAGTACCACATCTTCGCTGGGCAAGCCAGAGGAGAAAAAGTTTACATGCTGACACGCTGACACGAGACGCTGAAGTCCCTGCACGCAGACACTCAGCACGTAGTGGTCTGACATCCCTCGCCGGGTGTCCAATTCGAGACCAAGACCGGGTCCTTCGCACTTTCACATCAGGTAATAGGGTTGGCTCTTTCCTAGGGGGATTCTTGGCTATACACCTACATACATGCTAGGTACACTTAGGTACATCTAGTTAGGGTTTGCATCGTAGGAGTACTCATGATTACTGCCATGCATCTATATGTCTACATATATTCACTGTTTTAGCGCCATGGTAGAATTCTACCTTTTATTTACACTATTGGTGCTTGTAATCGTATATATCTGTTTCTGCCAAATGGTTGTTGCAGCGCACGTATTTTATACTAGAATGACGCTGGTTCAATAATGGCTTATTGAAAACGTCCCTACCGTTTATTCTGTATATCTCTCTGAGACCGAGTGAGCACGAGTGACTGAGCGAAAAGTACTGTACTGTTTCCACGGTCACTGAGGGGTCAGGGCTGTCGTGCGCTAGTTGCCAGAAACTATTTGCTCCTTGGTAAGGTTGAGCGGCTCATAGTGGCACTGTGAGCTAGCTGGTCTACAGACTAACATATCCTCTGCGGGTGTCTGGAATCAGTCTGGACACCAATTCCTTAGTTTATGTTGTCTAAATGCGCAGATCCTATATAGATTTGTAGGAACTACACGACAGTGCGACCTGTTAATATAACCATTTTTGACAGGTAAAGCCTCTGTTGTATTAGTAAGTCACTCCTATGCAGACCTTTTAGCCCACCAGGGTAAGTACATGGTAATTAAAAGTTGGACATGTAGAAAAATCATAATTCCATGCCCCTTCAGTGGTGAGCCCTCAAAACCTATTATCTTTTTGGAATGCCTAGATGCCCGATGTAGAAAACAAGAGTGCAAATTAAAATAATAAGTCTGCTATTTCGGGGGTAGGACCAAATAGCAAAAAAAATAAACCACCATTTTTTATAGGCATTAAAAATCCAAGTCAATGGTGAAGCCAGATTTGTAATAAATATTAAAGAAAAGTACCTTTTAAAGAAATTACCCTTTTACCTGCCTGAAGTTCCTGGAGGCTTCTTGGCCTGAATAAGGTATGAATGAGGTGTGAAATTCTTCCCAGGAGCAACTCAACTGGTCATTGTGAATGACAGGTCAACCTGAAAGGCCATGGATGTCTCCTATGAGCTCAGCAAAAGGGTGGGTGCTGTGCCCCTCCAGTTAATATCACAGTGTCAAATCCTGCAAAACAGGTCTGTCTGAGAAACAAGTAAAACTTCTGCACCCTTTAAAGGAAGCAAACAGGATGACAGAACAGACAGGGGATCTTGTGTTTCCTATTTATCCTTGCTGCTGTCCTGTGCTTTTGTCCTACCAGACTTTTGACTTTTGTCTCCTGGATTGGTGTGGCCTCAGGGCCTGCTTCAAACTGGATTTTAATGTTAGTTCTGGGTGGACATTGGTGATTTTCATAGCCCAATCTCCTACACCCTTCTAGTCTTCAGAGCCCAAGTTTAGAGTGGCTGAAGACTTTAGCCATCTTAAAGTTGCCATAACATGTTGCATTTTGGGCCGGTTTGCAGTAAAGCAAATAGAAACGACTGAAACTTTAGGTAGGCGAGGGCATGGGAACATTTATTACATTGGTTAAAGAGGGATTAGGAGTTTTTTAGGGTGCCCTCACCCATAGGCTGGTGAACCATACAGAGCTAGACCCTCACCCATCCTTCTTCAGAAACCTTTTTGGACCTGTGAAAGAACACAGACGGACTGCACCTGCTGTTTGAATCCTGCGAGGAGACCTGTAGGGCTGGACTTGCTTCCACTTGTACCCAGGACAAAGAAGTGGACTCCAAGAGTCAGTTGGCTGACCTCCTGTGTAGCTGCAGGGACACAACAAGCTTTAAAAGACCTCTTTCCTAAAATGCCCAGCTGGTCTGTAGTAACTAGACCTGGACTGGGCCCTGCTGTTGGCCTCTGCCTGACAACCTCTGAGTCTCTAAGTGTCTCCCCTAAGGCCCAGGTGGCTCCTGAAGTGTACTTCTGTGGTTGTCTGGGCACAGAAGAAAGTTATGAAACTTCTGAAAACCTTTCCTTCAAACCAGTGTGATCTAACCAGGACCAGACTACTTGGTGTATCCGACCCAGTTCCATAGCGGTCGGCATGAAATTGCATCTTGGTCCTGGTCTTCCACGTCCATTGACTTCTATTGCTGCCTTATCTTTCCTTGGTGATTTTTCACCTAGGACGATATGTACAGATTTTAGGAATAGCGATAACCTAATTGTGATTTTCTGCGAATCGCAATTAGGGAATTGCGATTCCTAATGCATGAAGCCCATTGGAATTTCATGTAGCGATTCCTAATGGGCTTACAAATAGACCTGCCTCATGAATATTAATGAGGTAGGTCACAATTTGCGACCCATTAGGATTTGCAGCCATCACATGGATGGTGGCCTGCTGGAGTTTCTAGACCATCATGTCTCTGATTGATTTTTAATAAAGCAATCTTTTTGTGTTTTTTTGTAAATGCTGCCTGTTTTCCTTAAAGGAAAATGGGATGAGTTTAAAAAGAGAAAAATGAAACGTTTAAGTTTAATTTTGTAAGGGTAGGCAGTGGTCCGTGGGACCACTGGACACTCTTAAAAAATATTTGTGTCGGCATTCCCATTGGGACCCCTTACCATTTGCGAATGGTTACCACCTCCTTTGTTGTTCCAGTAAAAAATGAATGATTTGCAACTGTAATGTGGTCGCAAAACATTCATACGTGTCATTGCGAATCAGTATTAGGAAGGGATACCCTAAACACGCCCCTTCCAAATACTGATTCGCAAAGCTAAATTACAATTTGGTAACAGGTTACGAATCGCAATTTGGCTTTTGTACATTTAAAAAACCTTTTTTGTGGTCGTAAACAACCTCAAAAACGGTTTTGTACGTATAGCCCTTAGATCTTTAAAAAGTCATATCTCTGGTTCCTGCTTATTGGATTTTTGTCATTTTGATGTTATTTTGCATATAACATTTTTCTCTCTTTTATAAATTTGAGTGTACTTTTTAACGTGTTGTGTTTTTGACTTTGTAACTGTTACAGTACTTCTAAATGCTTTAACCATGTTCTCGAAGTTACACCCGTCTGCTGAGTGCCACAGCTGCCAGCTCAATTACTGATACATTACTTAAACATTTGACTGGAGCTAAAAGGTTAGTGGCTTTATTACTTGTGGACTACCTTCCACCACAATTAATAATTCACTTTCTTACAACTTGGTCTTGGATTCAGTGGAAAAATAGAACTTCGGTTAAAACCCTAGAGCTGAGGACCCCTTGCAAAAAACCAAGGAGACTTATTTAGCAAATAAGAATGGGCCCTAGAATAAATGTCTCTGGGTGTCTGGCCAGGCTTCTGTGGATGCAAAAGTGCCCAGTTTTAATTCTTGGAGCCCCTTTCCAAGTTAATAGCCAGATTAGAATTACTCAGGACTGAGCAAGTCTGATGGGCGCTATTTGAAAGCACTCCATGGTAGATGCAGGAAAGTGTCCTCCTGTGTCATCAATAGGGATACTTTATTTAGTTTCAAACCATCAAAGGAACAAAATGTCCATATAATACATATAACAAATTTCACTTCATTCAGTAACTTGTTATATAAATATAGTGAATAAAACAATAAAATGCAATAATTGAACTTGGCCCCAGCAACCACACACAATATGATTTCATTACCGATGCTGCTCTCAAACTATCAAAATAATCCCTCAAGTTATAATCTTATTACTGCAAAAATGTTTACATTCGTCCCAGTTACTAATGGATAAAGTTTGTTGTGTATTAAAAAGTGCAATGTTCAGAAAAGTGTTTTTGGAGAGAATTAGCCAATAAGTAATAACTATAAAACACGTTTACATGACGCATAAATACAAAATTGTTTACTCAAAACAACCTATGCACTGAGATTACTTGAATTACAATACTTTCAAAAACGTCTCTTGCTTAATCCAGATGTTAAACAAGAATCAGCTCACAAAGAAACATCCGGACCAGACTTATCAATCATTTATATTCTTTTTGCCTTTCTAAAATGTAGTAGCCCCAAGGACAAACAGATTGGGCGCAACCATTTTCTGCATGCACCACGATATTCAGGACATACAAACATCACATGATCAAGGGTCTCAGGATTCATGCCACAAACTGGGCATGAATCAGGCGAAGAGTTATTATTCCAATTTTTGCTGAGCGATCGAAGGCACAACCAACCTATTCTAAATCTGATAAACAAGCTCTTGACCAGTGGTGGTGTAATAATGTCCATATAGGCCTGGTCAGATAGTCTTTTCATCCTTGTGTCAAAATAGAGCGGAACCATGGGGGTACTTGTGGGATGGAGAGCAATGCTCTGAGAAATGAATTCTCCATCACTGCGAGCCTCGAGGTGTCAGTGTAACCCCAAACTTCAGCGCCATACAGGGCGGCGCTTTGAGCCTTCGCTTGATAGACTTCCAAAGCCGGGGAGACAGAACGCGAATATGTATTTTTCTGAAAGCGTAGGATGGCCTTAGATCTATGTGATATTGTGAGGGCTCCTTTATTTATTTGGTGAACCCATTTAAATTTGTCTGACAGGGTCACCCCAAATAATCTAAGCTGAATACCCTTTCCAAATGGTCATTACCCACCATAACCGGACAGCTCTTGCTTACATTCTTGCCAGAGGCCATGAATTTGGTTTTTGCAGTCCTCCTGTGTCACGGTGCATGCACACAAATGCATCATAATGTTCGTGTGTGCATGAAACATGCATTGGTATTGGCAGTCAACTTGGAATGGGTTTTCTTTGATTGAAGACCCATTGCAAGATTGCCAGCTTTCCGTACGCAGTTATCACGGCGCATGTGCACGGGTACTGTTGGAGAAAAGCAATAGCTTGGCCTTTTAGGACCCTGACCTTCTGACTTTGCCAATGCTTGTTTGTTTTTCTAAGTGATAAGTCCTTAGTTCCATGGTATGCTTAGGGGTGGGTCTCATACTCACTGTGCCACTGGACTGAAGCTACATCTCACTGATGAGGCCAAAAAATGCTGAGACCAGTCTGCGGTTGCTAGCGTTTTCTTCAAGAGGCGCCCTAGCCTTGTGTTTCGGACTGGACCATACCTATTGCTGCAGGACCAGGTCTGATTTGCATATGATTAGTCTTTGTCTGGAGGGGCATCGCAGGCAAAAAGAATACAGTGCAATCAATTATCATTGGCTGAGATGAATTCAAGCATTTGACTATGACTATTAAGGTATGAATTGACAGTGCAGCAGTCACCATACCATATGTAATCCCACAAAAAAGTTTTAAGAAACACTATTTAGAGAGGGGCTAAGGCTCCATGTTTATCTTTCTGCCTGAAAGCTTTTGATTTATTTGATTTAGCAGAAGGTGTATGCCTTCACTGCAAAGAGTGTTTGTTTTGCCTTTTGTGGAAAGTCATTGCTTTATGCAGAAGGCCTGAGTTGATTATATTGACAAGCAGGTAATCAGGGTTATAGGCCTGATTTGTTTATTGGAACAGGTTATGACAGAAGAACTAGTTGTGATCTGTTTATTACGAAAAGTTATTTCTTAATGTGGTGGCCATGTTCCAACTTTAAAACGATGATACACTATACACAATACCATATCAAGATTGTTATCTGTATGTTTGTATGTGATATGTTTATAGCGTGAACCTAGCCAAAAGGCAGCGGAGTGCAGTACAAAGCCAAAGGTAAGCTTCAGGGTCAATGAGTGATGTGGAAGGTAGCTTGTAAAGATGAGTCTTCAGACGGTGAGTACAAAATCCAAGTTTTATTGGAGATGAGGCACAGCACAACTTTACAGAAAACACGTTGAGCAGTAACTGAACTAAAAGAGCTCTGGAACATGGAACGCAAATTGTACAACGCAGGTACAGTGTTCCATGTTCCAGGCAAGGAGAAAGCAGGAAACAGGCAAGAGAGAAGAAGTGCCACAAAGGGAATGCAACACATCTCACCCTTAACATTAAAAGAAAAGAAGGGGAGGAACAACAACAAAAAACAATTCAAGACACAAACCTGGCAGGTAAAACTCTAGGACGGTCATTGCTCTTGACTCTAGATGCCACAGATTGAGTGGAATGATAAGAGTTATTATCCGGATTAGGAACATCATGTTGAGTGGAATGAAGAGAATTATTATCCGGATTAGGAACATCATATAACGGTGACTGCCTTAAGGACTTGCATTTAGCAACCCTCCTTACATTCCATACTCTACCATCCTGAGTAATAACCGTGTTCTTACACACCTTAACAACTTTAATAGGATGACTGAACTTGGAAAAGCCTTTCACCAAAAACCCAGGTTTTTTGATTCTAACCCAGTCTCCAACAGCAAAATCAGGAATTTTGACATTCATTTTGGAGTCAAACAAAGTTTTCATCTTGTCCTGCCTGCTCTCCACCCGTTTGGCAACTTGGTTAAGGTCAACACTATCATCCACCTTAATAACTTTTTTAATCCACCATGGACAAATTTCCGAAATAGGTTCTCTGCCCTTCAAAAGTCTGAAGGGACTTACCCCAGTCACCGAATGAGGAGTGATGCGATACATCCACAATTTTTTCCTTACAACTTCCCTCCAATCAGCTGACCTGCCAGCTGATTGAATACCATCTTTTAGAACACGATTAAACCGCTCCACCTGGCCATTTTCCCTTGGCTCATACAGGGAAGTGGTCACATATTTGGTATTACACATATGGAGAAAACTTTCCATTTCTTGTGATTTGAGTTGCACCCCATTGTCCGTTACAAGAACCTCGGGGGACCCCTCACGTGCAAAAACTTCTTTGAAAAAGGTAATGATAACTTGACTAGTAGCATTAGCTACAAACTTGACTTCCGGCCACTTAGAGTGGTAGTCTACCATAACCAGAGCAAAACGGACATTAGAAGGTAACTGTTTGAAAGGACCTGATATGTCAAAGGCTACTTTTTGCCACGGGCACTCAGGCCAAGAGACTGGTTTAAGGGGGGCAGATGATACTTTAAGCATTTTATCACTACTGATACACTCAGAACATTCCCTAACCACCCTATCTACCATTTTGTCGAGCCCAGGCCACCAAAAATTTGCTCGGATGAGCCGTTTCATAGAGGACATACCCAAATGTCCCTGGTGGGCAAGGAATAAGATCTTGTTCTGCATGGACGCAGGAGGAATGATCTTACCTGCTTTAAAAAGCAAACCACCAAGGTCTTCAATCTCACTAGAAACACGACAAAAAGGAGCAATTTCAGCAGAAGCAGACCTTTCCTTGGGCCATCCATTTTTTACATATTCAATGATCCGTTGAGACACTACATCATTATTAATCTCAGTAAACCACTCAGTCTCAGACAAACACAAAAACTCCTGAGATACAAAATCCTTGACAGTGGTAACAATGTCCATTTCTTGTTCAACTAGGGACTCATCCGAACACGGCAATCTAGAAAGGAAATCAGCCGTGACATTGCTCCTGCCAGGAACATACACAACCTGAAAATCATATTCCTGTAGTCTAGATGTGAGACGGGCTATACGTGCATTGGAGTTCCATCCTCCCCCTGGAGATAATATACCAACTAGGGGTTTATGATCAGTTCTGAGCATAAATCTGTTACCCCACACATAGTTACGAAAATGTTCAATGGCCCAGATGCTAGCCAACAATTCTCTCTCAATCACGGAATATCTCCTCTCAGTCATAGAAAGAGTCCTAGAAGCAAAAGCCACACACCACTCTTCCTTCCCCGCACACTGGCTAAGCACTCCTCCAAGACCATACAAACTGGCATCTACAGTGATAACACACCTCTTATTAAGGGAGAAAGACTTCAGGGTAGGAGCATTAACAATCTCACTCTTAATTTGTCTGAAAGCTGTCTCTTGTTTATCCGACCAGAAAAACTCCGTAGATTTCCTGGTCAATTCCCTAAGAGGCTCCATTTTGGTTGCAAAATTCTGTATGAATTTACTATAGTATTCACATAGGCCCGCAAAAGAAAGGAGTTTCTCTTTATTGTCAGGAGCGGGTGCATTGATGATGGCATCAACCAAAGATTTCTTGGGCACAACCCCATCACCAGAGAGTGTATGACCTAGATACTCCACCGATTTACAAAAGAAACTACATTTACCAGCTTTAAGTGTCAAACCACACTTACCTAACCTAAGGCAAACTTCCTTTACATGATGAAAGTGGTCTTCCTCATTTTTAGAGAAAATTAGAATATCATCCTGGAAACATTTAACGAACTTGCTGACATCTTTAAAAATGTGGTACATAGCCCTCTGAAACACGGAAGCGGCCGAAGCAAGGCCAAATGGCATCCTCTTGAATTGGAAAAGGCCATGGGGTGTGATAAAAGCAGTGTAGTGTTTGGAGTCCTCAGTGAGTTCAATCTGGTGGTAGGCCGACCGGAGATCAAGGGTGGAAAAAATGCAGGCACCATCCAACATGCATACCATCTCATTTATAATAGGAAGAGGGTGGCAATCAGCAACCAGATTAGAATTCAAAGCCCTCAAATCAATGCATAATCTAATACTTTTATCCGGTTTTTGGGCTAAAACGATGGGAGAAACCCACTCAGAAGATTCAATTTCTTCAATAACGCCGCTCTCAACCATCTCATCCAACAAGTTTTTCAACTCAGTCCTAACACTGATAGGAACTCCTCTTAGTTTTTGTTTCACAGGAACAGAACCCTGTTTGACTTTGATCCTATGACTGAAACCCATAAGTTTGCCAAGATCATCAGAAAATACCTTGGGAAATAAATTAACAAAATCAGTACTAGTTGAAGACAAAGCAAGAACCGAAACGGGTTCTTTGTTCCTGGGGTTCAAGACAATCCCCAATTTGGCTTGGTCACGCCAGCCTAAGACATTAACACCCTTGAACGTTACATATAACTTAATGTTGGCAGAATTACCCTTGAACTCAATGGATACCTCTTTGAAACCCATAAAGTCAATGTAGGATCCATCAAAATTCTGCGCCACAATGTCAGGTTCACATAACAATTCAAGGTCAATTAGTTCTCCAAAAGATTTCAGACAATACTCTTTTGCGATTACAGTCCAAGGCGATCCCGAGTCAGCCATTAACTCCAAGTCTCTTCCCAAGATGCATACAATGCACTTAGGAGAACAAATCTTTTCAACTTCAGACACATCAAAGGCATCTTGGATTGAAACAACAATACCAGACTCTAAATCGCCCTGAGAATGACCACAAGAATGAGGATCACCTTGAGAATGGTCACAAGAATGAGAATGACAAGATACAGAAGAAACTTTCCCTTTGGAGAATTTTAAAGAAGGTGGTACAAACATCTTGGAATTAGAATTCGGAGCACCACCCTTCATAGCATTTTTGCACATTTTAGAGAAATGTCCCAAACGTCCACATTTACTGCATTCTTTACTAATGGCAGGACAGCGTGGAAAAGAGGCTATATGATCAGGATTACCGCATCTATAGCAATAAAATTGTCTGCTACTAGAAACACTTGTATCATTAGAGTAAGTCTTAGAAGTACCAGGGTTGATCACATTGACCTCACTGGAAGTGGAAGATTTCGTTTCTTTGCTAAGTGACTTGATCCATTTATCAGACTGCTCCAATGCCTTGGCTGTGCTGATAGCAGTCTCCAAATTAGGATCGCCCAATATCCACAGTTGCTCCTGTACTTTCTTACTTCTTACATGAACAATAATTTGGTCCCTGATCATCTCGTCAGTTATTAAACCAAAATTACAGTGTAAAGATAATGCACGTAAAGCAGTGAGAAATTCGTCAAAGCTCTCGCCCTCTTCCTGAGCTCTAGTGTAAAATTTAAACCTATTAAGAGCAACACTAGTCGTTGGCTTAAATCTGCCTTCTATGCGTAAAATAGCTTCATCATACACATTGTAATCCCCTCCCGACCTGACATGAGGAAGAGTCCTATAAAGAAGCTGTCCCTCAGAACCTAAGCAGTGAAGAAAAATATTTTTTTTTCCTTTCCGCTGACATACGTTCTCTATCAATAGCCTTTAAGTAGGTAATAAATTCCTCCTTCCACCTTGTCCAAGGTATGGGTGGTTCTCCTTTAGTTTGCAAAAATTTCGAAGGTGGATCAAATTGCATTTTGATGTGATATTAGCCCAAAATGAAGTAAGAATATAAGGAAGAAAATGAGTATATACTTGTCACAGCTGTGAAAAAGACAATGAATAAAAATCACATAATAAATGGTAATAATATAGTAAGGTAGAAAATGAAAATCACCAAAACAATGAATAAATAAAAAGAAACATACTGCAATGTGCAATGAAAATAAAGTACAAGGTGTGCCTGTCACCGAAAGTAAGCAGGCAGTAGCACAAGCAATATAATAAGATGTGTCTGTCACCAATCCAGAAGCAAGGTGTAAAACTAAAGTACAATGTGTGCCTGTCACAGAAAGCAAGCAGGCCGTAGCACAAGCAATTTGACAAGGTGTGCCTGTCACCGATAATGAACAGGCTCTCCTACCAGTATGAATCACAGTATGCGCGCATGAGAAAGATCACCACAGCGTTACCAGGGATGTTTCCGGCGTTTCAGAGAATTAACCCACTCCAAGATGGCCGCCAGCGTGATGACGCGCAACGTAGCCAATCAGGAGGTGCGGTCGCGTTGAGGAGCTGCTAAGCAACTGCAGTAAACACTGGTATCCAAGCAGCACAACGTCAAAGGTCGTAACGTGGCAACAGCAGTCGGCCGTTGGTGAACCGAAAATCCACGAAACAGGACAAAATCAAGAAGAAAGTGCAGCCAAAGAGCCAGCGATCTGCGGTTTTCAGGGTTGAAAGCAGTAACCGCACATGCAGGACGCAGAAAGGCTCAAATCTGCGGAGAAACGAAGGACGAGGAAGTAGGTCCGGAAGACGTCGCAGCACCTGTGCCTCATGAAAACATGCAGCAAACGAAGTCTCCAGCCGGTCGTCGCCAAATTTGTAAAGATGAGTCTTCAGACGGTGAGTACAAAATCCAAGTTTTATTGGAGATGAGGCACAGCACAACTTTACAGAAAACACGTTGAGCAGTAACTGAACTAAAAGAGCTCTGGAACATGGAGCATAAATTGTACAACGCAGGTACAGTGTTCCATGTTCCAGGCAAGGAGAAAGCAGGAAACAGGCAAGAGAGAAGAAGTGCCACAAAGGGAATGCAACATAGCTGTATTCTGAGAGTGTAATGTTAATGCAGTCTGATGTACTGTTCTTCAGCTCTTTCCAGAATTGGAACAATTTGTGGCGGTCCTGATGGATAAGGGGATGTTGTTCAAGATCCTTTATGCTTAGATGGAAAAGGTTTTCTGCCTTTTTTTTTCTTTCTACACTTCTTAGTCAGCAATGTGATAGTGTCCTGGCTGCAGGTTGTGCTGAGAGACACCAGAGATGGCAAGCTTGTCTGCAAGGTAAGCAAGGGTGCTGGTCTTGATAGCTTTGTATATGATGTAGCTGATTTTAAAGATAGTGCAGACTGGCAAGGGAAGCTAATCGAGTTCCATTAGCATTGGGGTGATGTGATGATATTTATTCAGATCCTGGATGAGATGTGCTGTGTTGTATAGGAAACCCTTAAGGGGTCCACTGTGGAGCATGACATTACCAATGTCCAGATGCTAGAGCATGGTGGCTTGAACAACAGTTCTAAAGTCGCTTTCTGAAGGAAATTGTTTCACTTTCTTTAGATGAGACAGCTGGAGCCAGGTGAACATTACTTTTTACCGTGCAGTTAGGTGGTGTCCAGGGTGAATCCAAATTGCTTGGCATTCCATAAAAGTTGGGTTTTAAGTTGGGTCAAAATGTATGTAATTGATCCAGGTTTCGACTAGGTCTTGCTTGTTGTTCATGGCAAGTAACAGTAAATCTGTCTTGGTTGGGTTCATCTTTAGGTCTGGATGAGGTGCTCATGGTGTTTGTGGCCATGGATGTATAGAGAGGAGACTTTCATCAGCATATTGGTGAATTTTGATGCTGTTATCTGAGAGTTGGGGCCCCAGAGGGCTCCATGTAGAAGTAGAAAATGACATGGGACAAGATTAAATCCTCCCATTTCCTCCCTCCAAATCGCCACCCTCTTACTTATCAAGTGAGTAGAAAGCCAGTCGTGAGATGAAATTTAGCAACCAGCTTATTTTTATTATTTGATGCCTCCTACCACTTTTACCTGAGAATGAAAGACTCACCTTTCTAAAACCATTCATTTTCCCCTTGAGAATCACAGACTCTGCCCCAGCCATAGTGACCCTTCAGATATGAGTCTGAGATGGACCTGGCTCTGATCCACGTAGCTGAGAATGACATGGGCATGTCTCTGTTTTTACCCATCAGCTTTTTCGCAGTCTAGCCTGCCATGTCATCAATTCGTTACTTGCCCCCCTGATGAGTGCCTGACTCTGCAGCAAATCTAACGCTATTTTAATGGATAATCTGACACATGCTTGTCTGTGTCCCAAATGTAAGGCTTCTACAATGGCAAATATGACATGTTCCTGTCTCTGCACCAGAACCGAGGCCATTACAATGGGAAATGTGACATGTGCTTCACTCTGCCCCAGCTATAAGTCTATTTTAATGGGAAATCAGGCATGTGCCTGACTCTGCCCCCAAACTACATGTGTTTTAATGGGAAATCTAACATTCTTGATTGTGCCCTAGATCTATGGCTATTTCAGTGAAAAATGTGACATGTGCCTAACTCTGCAGCAGATCTAACACTGTTTCAATGGGAAGTCAGACATGCGCCTGTCTCTGCCCCAGATCCAAGGATATTTCAATGGGAAATGGGATGTGTGGTTGGCTCTGCACCAGATCTAATGCTATGCCTGTAGTAAATCTGGCATGTGGCTGTTTCAATGGGAAGTCTGACGTGGGCTTGACTTTACCTCAAATCTAGGGCTATTTCAAAGGGAAGTCTGACCATCTATAGGCTTGCTTTCGTCCCAGTAACGCAGCGTATGGCAGGCATCACTATCCTATGTATCTGAATAGAAATGTGAAGTGCCTCAGTATGGTAGGAGCCTGTGTAGACATGTCCAGGGATATCTGTCTGACCCTGTCCTATATAGGGTCTGCTAAAACGTTTGCCAAACGTTGTGTGAAAATTGTAGCAGCATTCATGAACGACACATCGTGTTGGAAAAAGTTTTAATTCTCGCCTCATTTAGGAGTTCCACTGACACCAGCATAGGAAAGATGCTGTGGGCCCTGGTGCGATGAAGGAAAATGGCCTCTTTGACTGGTGTTTGCATTGTAAAATACAAAAATAAACAGGTATTAATGGGCCCTTCTGGGCTCTGGATCCCAGTACCATTGCACCTATAGTACCATGGGTAGGTACACCCCTGGACACTGAAGACGAGGGTGGTGCGACAAACTCAACTCTGTTTATGAGCAATTTTTAGGGTTATCCCTTTCTTTTCTCCTAGCTGCCAACCTTCAAGTCTTCCAACAGGACCCAGAAACAGTATTCTTTCAAGCAGCAAAACAATATATGTATCTGAGGAAACAATGTGCGCCTGATACACAACGCTGGATGTAAAGCATTACAATGGAGGAGAAACGACGGCTATTTAATACTGTATGCCCCAGTGGAATGGACAATCATCTGGAAACATAAGCCAGATAAATCACACCAGATTTAAATTCTCTGGGAGGAAATGACGCTCATTAATGTCCATGTGAAGGGTAATAGTCCATCAGAACGGTTCTGCCAGAAAGAAATAGCATCAGAACTGATAATATTGCATGGATAGAGGCCGCCATCTAATAACAGGTGATCTCAATAAGTGTGTATCTGAATATGCTCAAATATTCCAGTGTGCAGGCAGTTGGACTAGGGTGCCATACTGGAGAATGTTAGCACTAGGAGAAAGACGAGGCTTTCAGATTCATCAAGTGGAATCCCCACAGGAAAGGAAGCCGTCATTCGCGAGCTGAAGACTGCTTTCAGAAACAAGGATCAGTGTGTAAACCCAGGGGCCAGATTAGGGCTAGGGCGCATAGACCCTGTTTGCCTTAACTACGTGCACCGAGCACAAACAGGGACAGTGCACCCTATCAAGGCTACTATACTATCCCAAACTTACACCTGCCCTGGGGCAGCTCATTATGAAAGGCAGACAGGCGGTTTGAAGCTGTAGCTCTTACTGTCCCAGTGCAGGCACAACCCAGGCTGCGTTAGAAGTAAAGACATTATCATCATTTTGCTTTATTTTGGCTCATAGAACCATAAAAGGTACAAAATAAAACATTTCTTTAAAAATATCATAAAGACATACATATTTGTTAAAAAGGAACATAGGTCATTGCAATGTAATTTTGATAAGGCATTAAAAACCTGCATACAGATCTTAACAAGCATTTACAATGCAATAGGTCTCACAATGACATTATTTTGAGCTATTGGCATTGTAAATGTCATTGTTTTTTTTTTTTCCCTTCGTGAAGCATTAATGAAATGGTGTAATGCAAAATGTCCTATTACTTACCGGTAATCTTCATTACTCCTGGTCCCGTTGTCCTCGTCCCCTTCATAACTAATGAGATAGTCCTATCTCGCATACAGAAAAAAGAACGAAGGAATGCTGGACCTACCCCTCCCTCTGGGAGTACATAAGCGTACAGGTCCCAGCATTCCTCCTGACAATACCAAGCCCAGATGAAGGCCGGCAAGGCAGGGAGGGAGGGAAGCCATGAAGGGGACGAGGACAACGGGACCAGGAGTAATGAAGATTACCGGTAAGTAATAGGACATTACCCCCAGGTCCCTCTAGTCCTCGTCCCCTTCATAACTAATGAGAATACCCAAGCAGACTCCGGCATTCATCAACAAAAAACCACCAGAACCAACAGAAGTGCAAAAGGCCAGGGATTTATTGAACAGCAAACACAAGAAATTCAGGAGCACCCAGCATGCAGTACACCCAAACCAAAATTAACATCATCCCCCAACAAATTCTGAAGGCGATAATGCCGAATAAAGGTATTAGAGGACGCCCAAGTGGCCGCCCTACAGATCTCAGATAGGGGAACACCACCAACCTCAGCCCAGGAAGCAGCCATCCCACGGGTAGACCTCCCCTGAACCCCCGCAGGAGGAGGAGACCCAGAAAGAGAGTAAGCTAAAGCAATGACCTGCTTCAGCCAACGACCAATGGAGGCAGAAGAAGCCTTCCCCCCACGAGAAGAAACCCCAAAGAAAACAAAAAGGGAGTCAGACTTCCGAAACTCCGCAGTGCGCTCCAAGTAGAAACGCAACGCCCTGCACACATCCAACAAAGACCAAGGAGGATCCCCGGAGAGTCCAGATCAGACCCCAAGGCAGGTAACACCAACTCCTGAGAACGATGAAACTGGGAGGAAACCTTGGAACAAAAGCAGAATCCAAACGGAGAACCACCCCATCCGCGGAAAAGGACAAAAAGGCTCCCGGGCCATCAAGGCCCCCAATTCCCCAGGCGACGGGCAGAAGTAATAGCCACAAGAAAGACCACCTTAAGAGTCACAAACTTAACGTCCACCTCCGACAAAGGCTCAAACGGAAGAGCCACCAAAGCCCGAAGAACCAAAGGCAGATCCCACAAAGGAAAGGAAGGACGCACCACCGGCCAAGACAGAGAAAAACTTCGAAGAAGACGAGAAACCAGATCTTCGACATCAGACAAATTCCCCCAAGGGGAACGGAAAGCCCGAACAGTTACCCACTGAGCCCTTAAAGTGGAAACAGCCAAACCCTTCTCAAAACCTTCACAAAGGAATTGCAGCACCACCTGCAAAGAACACACCAAAGGGGACAAATCCAGAGCCAAACACCAACGACGAAAATTACCCCAATGACGGTCATAAGATTTCAGGGTAGATGGACGACGGGACCCCTGAAGAGCCACTGCTAAATGCTCAGGGAAACCCCTCCGACGCCAACCCTGCCTCTCAACTTCCACACCGACAGACGCAACCGCAGAAGAGACAGCGACGGAGCAGACCGCAGGGGGGAAGGAGACAGAGGAAGAAACCAGGGACCCTGTACAGCCAACAACCGCAGAGTCGGAAACCAAGACCTCCGAGGCCAAAATGGAACCACCACCACCACCACTCGATCCTCCCGACACAGGCGGGCCAAAAACCGGGGAATCAGCGCTAGAGGAGGAAAGCATAGAGGAGCCTGGACGGCCAGGGAATGGTCAGGGCATCCACTCCCCAGCAACCCACCTGAGGACCCCGGGGAGCAAAACCGGGGCAGCTGGGTATTGAGCCGGGAAGCAAAGAGGTCGAGAAGGGAAGACCAAACCTCCCGCACACAAGCCGAAAAGCCACCGGAGTCAGAGACAACTCCAGAGAGGCGGGAAACAACGGCTGAGGGCATCCGCCACCCGTTGTCCACGCCCGAATATGGACCGCCGACAGAGACAACAGATGCCCCTCCGCCCAACAGAACAGGGGGATCACCACCGAGTTCAGGGAGGAGAAGCGAACACCCCCCTGATGATTCAGGTAACCAACAGTCACCGTGTTGTCTGATCTCACCACAACATGGCGACCTAGCAACCGAAACCGAAACCCCATCACAGCCTGGAACACCGCCGACAGTTCCCTCCAATTGGACGAACGACGACTCTCCCGAAGGGACCAATGACCCTGAAGGGACAGGGAACCCAAGGTCGCACCCCACCCGAAAGAACTGGCATCCGTAGTCAGGACGACCGGAGAAGACGGTTGCAGAGGCAGACCCAGCGACAGATGGGCCGACACCGTCCACCAAAGAAGGGCGGACTGAAGGGGACACAGGAAGAAGACAATCCAGCTCGCGAGACACAGGATCCCAGCGAGACAGAAGGTACAACCAGAGAGGACGGAGGTGAAAACGAGCCCAGGCCACAGTAAACACCGTCGCCGCCATGAGGCCCAGAAGACGCAACCAGAGGCGAACCGGAAAGGAACCCCTCCGCAGGAACCGCCGAGCCAGAGACACCAACGTCAAGACCCGAGGCACGGGCAGAAACACCCTGCCGAGATCGGTCCGGAACTGGGCTCCAATGAAAGTCAAGTCCTGGGAGGGCGACAGTTGACACTTGGGCAGATTGAGAAGAAACCCATGATCCCTCAACACAGAACACACCACCCCCTGAGCCTCCAACAACAGGGACCGAGATGGAGCATGGATCAACCAGTCGTCGAGGTAAGGGTACACTAGGATCCCCGAAGATGCAACACAGCCACCACCGGAGCCACCACCTTTGTAAAAACACGTGGAGCAGACCTCAGGCCGAACGGCAGGACCAGAAACTGAAAGTGACGCCCCTGAACACAGAACCTCAGGAAGCGACGGGACCGGGGATGAATCGGGACATGGTAGTATGCGTCCTGAAGATCGAGGGTGCACATGAAATGGCCCGGAAGCACCAACGGAATCACCCGCTGAAGAGTCTCCATGCAAAAAGGCAGACGAACCACCCATTTGTTCAGGGCCTTTAAATCCAGGACCAGGCGGAACCCCCCTGTCACCTTGGGAACCAGGAAAATCCGAGAGTAAAACCCCAGCCCGACTTCCAGAGGAGGAACCTCCTGAATCGCACCCTTCCGAAGAAGAGCATCGATCCCTAGAGACAGCTCGGACCTCCTGGACAGACAGGACGGCCAAGGAGTCGGACGAACCCCCGAGTCTGGAGGAGGACATGAGAACTCTATGACATGACCCATGCGAATGATGTCCAACACCAAAGCGTCTGAACAGGACTGCACCCAGGCAGGCAGGAAGAAGCGCAGCCGACCTCCTACCAATGATCCGGGATCCCCAGTCATATAGTCAGGAACGCGGCTTGGGAGGGGGGGACTTAGCCTTCCTATCCCGGCCATGGCCGGAAGAAAACCTACCCCGTCCCCCAGAAAACTGCCTACGAGAGGAAGGACGGAAAAAGGATTTAGGCCTAGAGGAAACAAACAGCCGAGGCTTGCTTAAAAGAAGAAGAATGTTTCTTTTCCTTAAACAATTTATGCAACTTATCCTCCAACTCCTCCCCAAACATCATTCTCCCATTGAAAGGCAGACGTAAAGCGCAAGCCTTCTGGGCAGAGTCAGTCTTCCAGTCCCGCAACACAATATTGCGACGAGCAGCCACACACGCCCCACTGGAAAGGGCAGAGGCCCGCACCACATCGAAGGACACATCCGACAGGAACTCCACTTGTCTCTCAATATGCTCCAGAAGACCGGAACAGTCAGTAGCATCATCCATAGACTGGTACAGGGTCTTGAGATCCGAAAGCAAGGACTGCGAAACATAGGTCCCATAAACGCCAGCCCTTAAAGCCAAATGAGAACCAGAATAAACCTTCTTAAGGGAGGAATCAACCTTCTTATCAACTGGATCTTTCAGAACCGCATCCTCCGCCAAGGAAGTGCGACCCACCAGACTGGCCACAAAGGAATCAATAGGTATTGAGTCCGGCAAATCCGCAGCCATATCCTGCAAAGGATAAAGCTTAGCCATGAAACGAGGAGCAAGATCCGATCAGGATCCACCCACTCCCGCTGCAGGACATCCTTAATAAAAGGATGAACAGGCACATCAACAGTAGTAGAGCTTTGAAACTGGCGCAACAAGGGACCACCAGACGTACTGGGAGCCTCACCATCCGGAAACCCCATGTTAGACTTGACATGTTTCAGCAACCCAGCCAACACGTCCTTGTCAATGTACTTGCCCTTGTGCTCAGAATCCCTCAACCACTCAGCCTCGCCACCAGAGGAGCCAGAGGACACCGGACCAGTGCCCTTAGAATGAGCACCATCACCTCCCATCTCGCTAAGAGTCTCCTTGATGAGACGCTTAATCCTGGCATCACCGCACTCCCTGCGACGCCGAGACCTGGCAGGAGAAGGGGAGGATGAAGAATCAGAGGAGGAGGAGCGCTCCCTATGTCGGCTCTTACGAGCATGTTTTCCCATGTCGACTGTGCGTCAGCAATCCAGCTAACAAGGAAACCAAGAGCCCACCAGGAACAGGTGAAGAGCAGAAGAAAGCACCAATGCCCCCAAATCCGCAGAAAGCAAGAAATCGGCAGGATAAATAACACAGCCAAAACCGCTATTCGGTACTCACCCGAGCGGGCTCCTAAAAGCACTTCAAACGAAGGAGCCCGCCTCGAAATGCCTGACTTCCGCCGCACCGCTGAACCCGGAAGACAGGCAACACGACCCGGAAGGCGGAACCACAGCAACCCTCCTTCCGTCGGCCGTACACGCCGCGCACCCCCCGGCAAAGCCCGGCAAGCCAGGAGGGGCGGCCAGAAGACCCCAGCAACTCCAGGAGGCCAAACGGGGCCCGTACCACACCCCCCAAGCCCAGCAGGAGGGTGAGGAAACAAGAAAAAACACGAGGACATTCGCCCGGCAGCATCCCTGTGAGTAAAACCAGCACAGACAGGAGCAAGAAAGCTCCTGAAACGTTCTCTCTCCGATAGGCAGAGACAGAAAAAGAACAGGAGGAATGCTGGGACCTGTACGCTTATGTACTCCCAGAGGAGGGGGAGAGGTAGGTCCAGCATTCCTTCGTTCTTTTTTCTGTATGCGAGATAGGACTATCTCATTAGTTATGAAGGGGACGAGAACTAGAGGGACCTGGGGGTAATGGCAATAGCTCAACATCCTGCAATACTGGAAAAATCACTTAATCTTCCCATGCCTATAAACAATGCATGTAATGTAACTGTTGCTCATGTAAAGCACTGGCCCTTCGGGTAGACTCTGCACTATATTTAAAAACTGCAGAAAAATACACTAAGCAGCAAAAACAAAGCCTTAATCTAAGGTAAGATGAATAGAGACCCATGTACTGGCGGATTTGTACAAAGTGAAACCAGAAAACCTGGATAAATATCTGGCTTCCCACTTAAATTGTTTGATCTTAGGCAAATATTTTACTTCAGCAAAACTTTTTTCTTTAGTATCGCACATGAAAGCACTTTCAAAAATGTGAGCTCAGACTACCAGTAGTACAAAACGATAACTTTTAATAAGTATTTCTCTGTGCCATACTTAAAGAAATACACTTTTTTAAATTTTGAAGAGACTTTATAATACTTAACCTGGTTTGTTGCATGGTTTACATGGCAAATATTTTCGTGGCTCGGCTCATGCACGGGCTCTAAGATCCGAGCCAGACCAGGCTCGGCTCTGGCCCGGCTCTCCCTGTTAACTTGCGGCCGCACCCACCTCTATATATTCTTCTACTGTCACACACAGGACTTCTAACATGCGCCTCTATGCTTCTCTGCTCCAAGCACTACTGTCTAACTACTGTGACCGCCATAAAGCTCTCACAGTGTCACTCTGTCTATTTTAAAACTTCCGCCATTCACTACGCCATTTTTCATGCTCTTGTAATCCACACATTCTCGGGCCTGCAGGCTGCATTGTGGCGCTTTAGGTAAAACAAACCTGTAAAAACATCACATTACGTGATAATCGCCCCGGAGGCAGTGTACAAGACTTCTGCAGTACCGTCCAAACTCCCGCTCCTACTGCCAATCAGACACAGCCCTCCCCCCTGCCCCCACCAACCCACCTTTGGAACACAGAGCATCCTCTAAAGCATAGCTGCCAAGGTTTCAGATTGCTTATGTGTGACATTTTCATAATTGCAGTGTAATTATGAGTGACATTCAACGACTATGAGTGACACTTTCTCGCAAGCAATGAAGAAGTGCAAAACATATAAATAACAGACATTACACCCATTTGGGCAACGAAAAACTCAGATCTTAAAACTGCTGTAAAGTGCTAGAAATGGAAGGGCACTAACCTAGTAAAAAGCAGTAGCTCACAGAAAATCCTCATAAAATACAGTTTTGTGAAGGCGTGGTTCATGTTCTTTCTTTCCTTCCTTCTCCCCTTTTCTCCTCTTTCTTGCTTTTTCCCTCCTTCCCATTGTCTCATTTTCCATTTCCCTCTCTAGTACTCTTTTTCTTCCTCTTTCCTCACTAGAAAAGGTAACAGTGGCAAAACGGGTTAGCCATGTGGCATCATTTGGGATCAAAGCGTGCATGATATTACTTTCGCTACCCCAGGCGTTTGGACTGACACTTTATAAAACTTCCTCTATATGCCAGGAGGCCTTATTGATCCAGAGCCCCTGTGCAGGCGTCCCTGGAGGGCGAAAGGGTGCCGTAAGCTGCCATCGACCCTGGGTGACTTTAGCACCCCGTTCGGGACACACGCACAGCTGTCCACGTGCAGCTATTAATGTATAATTGTGTAATTACTGCCAGACACGGTGATCACGAAGGTGCAGCTAAACCTGCTTGAGCAATGTACTGTAAAAAAACGTCTCTGGAGCCTCCTGGCCAAGGAAGCACTTTCCTGGCTCCATTCATTAACTGTATTGCCCCTTTTCTGCAGTCTTGGCCACGGTGCCCTGCATCACTTAAAGTACAGGTAGGTCAGTTGCCCTCGCCGCCTGCACCCTCCAACCGCTGGGGTGTGAAAGCTGCCGCCCGCCATAGCATACGCTCTAATTATGTTTTGCAAGGTACGGGTGATGGCGATTGTGCATTTAAACTTGTAGCGCAGCAAATAAAACAAAATGCACAACCATTCAAAGTGCCCCCAAACAGCGGCCACTTTGGTGTAATATCGGCGAAATCACCATCCTGTGCACAAGACCCAACAAGGCCTGCAGGCAGCCAAAACAAACTAAAGCAGCACACACTGACCTGCACAGCTACCTGCCCCTCGGAACGCCGGCCGGGTAATACCGCACACTCAACACAGGCAGAGTCTCGCAAGTTAACTCCAGTCCGCGTCGAGTCCCCGGACGCCGCTTCTGACCGACCTCACTTCCTTCCTGTAAAGGACGTGAGGTCATGATTCCCCACACGGCGCTGGCGCCACAGCTAACGCAACGTTACGACTGAGAGGGCAGGCCCCGCTCGGGAATTTTGTTTCAATTATGCAGGCAGAGGCAGCAGCCTCCTGCTGCCTGGCACATTGTAGCACTGTCAGACTCTCACCCAGAGCACGATCTGATCTTTAATTAAGTGCCTCCTGCTGGCAAGGCTGCAGGGAGCTGAGCAGCAGCCGGCGCACACAGGTGTCAGAGGCGCCGGCGTGCACGCTAGCACCCTGGCGTTACGTTGCCAGTTTCAGCCGGCGCTGTCAGCAGTGCAGTCAGTGGCATTAAAATGCGTGACAATGCATTTCAGTGCGGTGATGCGGAACACCACACTGAAATGCGTTAGAGTCACGTCTGGTGCGTGATACTTGGCAGGACTGCTAAAGCCAACACGAGGGGAGGGGCGGGTTAAAAACAAATCGTATGCAAATGAAGTGGAGATCAGCTTGAGATAGGTTTAATTATTGCGTGCTTTATTGCACACTGACAACCCTCTCCTCCGTCGCCTCCGATGCAATGGTGAAGACGCATGCACACTCCAGCTGCAAGAATGGCAGAGCAGTGCGCCAGGCGCGCAAAATGCGTGATCCTGGGCAAACGGTTTCAAGTGTGTGGTCCTTGGCAGACGAGTTCATGTTGCTGTACCTCAACACCCCAAGTGCAAATTTGGAAACAGGTAAATTAGCCCAGAGTACGCCACAAAAACCACTTCCCTCACACATAGCTAAATCAAGTGCAACGTTGAGCAGTACATTATTTTATTGACTAGTACTTAACTCATACAAAAGATGGAACCTTTTCATGTCTCACACACAGCAAAGTCGACCAGACATTCTTTCTTTAAAATTCCTTAATATATGTTTAGAAACGATGATGTGTCACTTCTGGAATTAATTCAACATAAATTATTAAATTAAAATATTGTCTAGTATTTTCATGTTAAGTAATTTGTCATAGTTTTGCTGTCATCTGACGTATGATTTATATACTGCGACTTTCGCATCATTTCCCTTTGTGTATTCCGTAAAATTTCAAGAAAATTATAGAGAATTGCGACAGGATTTTCCCCTGAAGGGATGGAAAGTAACATTACGTAAGCATTAACCGTAAAAAGCGTCACACGAAATGTCGGAAATTATGTGACATAACACCAGGTAATTAAAGTTTTGTAGGGGTTTAATTTATATAATGGGCTTTTGATGTTTATGTGGTCATGGTTTGGTTGTGAGGGCTGAACCAGGGTCCTGGCTCAGCGCTTCATGAGAACTTACAACTCGCCCACCCTCAGCTGCCAGTTGACTCTGCACTAAATGTAACAAGTTCTGCAGCCTCGGCTTGTTAGTCAATTAAATTTCGCACGCTGGGATTTTTAAGCCCGTACTTACAAAAAAGGAAAACTACAAGTCCCAGAATGCACCGTTGTTACCTAAATATCCATAACTGGCTCAAGGGGCCTCATGTGGCTTCTTAGCAGTTATGAGTGTTGATTTTGAATGCAATATAAGCAGGAGTAGCGTTAAAGAAAAGGAAGATAAAAAAACAACACTTCACTTTATCATTGGACTATTTTTTTCTTGAGGGCAGAGGGGATTAACACGTTTACTACTGCCCCATCCTTGCCCCCACTCCTGCGTCCACCACGGCTCCATCACCTCCCAATGCCATGATAGCAGTCCTTCTGCTGACCCATTACAGCCCATATCTCTGTTCCTACTACTGGCGCTCCTACGGCCCATTTTCACTGGCCCTACATCTTCCCACTGCCCCTATTAGATCCCACCTCACCACCCCTGTGATAGCCACCACATTATCCGACCTGTACCATGCCCCACGTCACTTCTTCTACGAGTGCCTCCACTACTGCCATCACCACAGCTTACTACTACTTCATCACTGCCCCTAGAATGGCTCCCAACCCTCCCCGAATGGTACCTCATTTACTTATGGAACAATCACTGTTCCTACTGCTGCCTCTATTACTGCCGCTAATGCTTCCATTACGACTGCCTCTACTGTGGCCCCTACAGCTTCCTCTACTGTTGCCTCTACTACTGCCTCTACTGCTGCCCCTACTACTGCCTCTACTGCGGCCCCCGCAGCTTCCTCTACTGTCGCCCCATCTGATGCCCCTACTACTGCCTCTACAACTGCCCCTACTGCTTCCTCTACTGCTACCCCTGCAGCTACCCCTACGACTGCCTCTACTGCGGCCCCTACATCTTCCGCTACTGCTACCCCTGCAGCTGCCCCTACAGCTTCCTCTGATGCTGGCATGCTGCCCCTACAGCTGCCCTACCGCTACCTCTACTATTGCCCCTACAGTTGCCTCTAGTGCTGTCCCTACAGCTACCCTACACTGCTGCCCATACTGCTGCCTCTACACCTACCCCTCCGAATGCTGCCCCTGTCACGGATTAAGTGATACGAAGTCTGCGATCAAGTGGTCGCGACCCTCGTTCTTGCTAAACGTGGCACCCCGCAGTGACAGCCCCCTCACCCCCCCTGCACAATGACTGAATGAAGATTGAAAGGACGACGAGAGAACGGATACATAAATAAAGAACGACTCTGCTAACTTATGTGCGAATGGGCGCGTGACGACTGGAGTAAATGAACGAGTCAATGAATGCACGAACGAAGGGAAAACGTTAGACTTCAGTGAAAGAAGAAACGAAAAAAATAAAAGCACGAGTGAAAGAACGAACACCGTACACTAAATGAATCAACAAATAAAGAACGAACCAGCGCCAAAAGATTACCTAAATAGCAAACACACATAAAATACATGCTGGACAAACACGCACACAATCAATGAATGGACGACGGAAATGCAAAGGGATTAAACTATTGAACGAACAAATTACAAAACAAACTGCATATAAAGAAACGAACGAGAAAAAGAAAGAATGACTGAGCAAAGTAGCAACCAATGAATAAGTGAACGAATATATGAAAATGAATGGCTCGTGAATGTATAACATGTACAGGTAGCAAGACATTCTCTGGACCTGCAAGGCACGAACAAATAAAAGCCTGAATGACTTGACGCAGAAACAAATAAAGGAGTGAACGAACACAAGAATGCGATTAAACAAATAAACAAACACAGTAGGCCGACCGGGGCACCTCTAGGCGCTGCGAAGAATGTCTTGCAGAGCAGGCGCAGTCTGGTGGATTTCCCCTACTTTCCAAGACACTGTCTTTATTTCAAGAGGTCCATCTGTCAGTCATCGGACTCAACCTGGAGCCACACTACACTGGGAAAAAACCTTGGGTGGCAGCAGCCACGAAACTAACCAATGGTAAGCCTGGCGCCACACCAGCTGCCGGGCACCCATATCCGCCACTGACGAGAGACCCTGGCCTCTCTGATATCATTTATATCTAGCGCTCCCCTTGTACCGGGCGTCTTTTGGGCGCTATACAATCAAGTGATCGTGGAATATGCAAGTGTTCTTTTTCAAGCTTGCGCTTGTATTTCTGGTTGGTATTTGTACAACATTGCCTGGTCTGTTCTTTAATTGATACTGTTCCAGTCGCTAACCAATGAGAGAGACGACTGGCGCGTGCTCCAGGCGTGAAGGCAGCATGGTTGCAGGAAGCCCAGAGCGTGCAGTACACGTGACGCCTCCTAAAGATAAGAAATCCATTTGCAACACACGGAAAGCAGACGAGCCAGTCCGGATGGGCCGGACCAAAAGGCCAAAGGGAGGCAACCCAAAAAGCTCATTTCCAATGGCAGCACATCGTTTATCATAAACGATGACGCCAGCCAATGGAAATGAGGGGCCGGGCTTCAAGCCCTTTTCTGAAAGTCCTCGTTCACAATAGATCTCGCCGAACGGGTAGCGCATGGGCTGCAACGCCAGGCGAGACCTAAAAAGCAGTATAGTGTGATACAATTAGTATAAATATGATAACAATTGACCTCAAACCCCAAGAAATGTATTCCTACTGAGCATAGATAAGACCACTAATGCATACAAATTGTATGCTGCAAATTTAACAATATTTAAAAAAAGACATGTCTAATTTCCCAAAATTGAATCACACAACACAATATAGATACTGGGCAAAAATGCCCTTACATTTTGATTCCTATAGGTCAAAATGCCTTTAGCCTAATGTGCTATATTTAGGACAAATATTTTGAGATTGAGAAAACAATATGTTCTCTGTTGTTTGTCTTTCATATTCTCCAGGCACTATAACGGTCTCTAAAACCAAGGAGACGACAAACGGGAATAATCCAGTATGAACGCTGATTTGCGTAAGCACTACAAAAAAATAATGCATGGTCATGATTTTCATCTACCTGGCAACCCATGGGACATCAGTTGGATGAATTTGTTTTTTGTTCCATGAACAGGCAAAGGAAGCCAAAGATCACATAGATCCCTAGCCTACATTTTATAAAAAATGCTTGTGCAGGTGGAATATTTTTGTTTTTGTTTTTTTTTAATTAAATTTTTTATTTATAAATTCGCCAATAAGTATAACAAATTATATGTTTACATATCATCAAGACATTTTACAGGATCCATTCCACATGTAATACATTTCCGTAACACTGTTGTGCATTTCTTATACATTATGCCAGTAAAATTTAGTGATAGCTGTACATCTGCTAATTTTATACAATAATTATCCTTCAACCGTTAGCATATCAGGGTGTTCTTGTAAGTAAGTGGCTAGTGGTTCCCAGAAATTAGTTGGTTTAGCGGCTGTAGGTAACTCCTCCGCATACAACAGAAGCTTATCTTTACAATAAATTGAGTCTAATATCCATTGCTTCATAGTGGGGCTCTTCCTTCCGCCCCAATGCATAGCAACTCTCCGCTTTGCTAGAAGTAGTAGGATTGCAGCTAATTTTTTCTTTGCAGATTTTAATTGTGTTAAGTGACCTAACAAGCAGAGTTGTAGTGTACAATCCAATTTACAGTTCAAAATCACATTTATGAGCTGCACTACTTGTTCCCAGAATCTTCTGACTTTCTCGCATTGCCATGCTAGGTGCACGAAATCAGCGGCATCTGCCTTACATCGTTTGCATTTTGCATCCTCTCGCAGACCGTGCTTGTGTAAATGTAATGGTGTATGGTATATTTGATGTAGGTATTTCAAGTGTATTATACGTAGGTTACCATTTGGTGTTAATAGTGTAGTTAGTGCACAACATGTCTGCCATTCCACTGCTGTCAGTGGAACGCCCAATACCTTATTCCAGCGATCCCGCGCCTTCTGTGTACCAGAGCCAATTTCTCTTTGCAAAGTTTTATAAAGCCGAGCCACTATATGTTTATTATCTGCGGCAGTTAATACTAACTGCAGCGTTGACAGGGAGGGGGGCTCTGCCGGGAACGTGGGGTACAATAACCGGATTGCCGCCCGTAGTCTATGGTAGGCAAATCTGAATAGTAGCGTCTGATTGCTTACGTATGTTAAGTCGGTTGGTGTCAGAAATAGTCCATCTGGGTATAAGTCGCCCATTGTAGTGATACCAATGTGTTCGAATAGTGCCATACTATTCCTTTCTTGCGTCATGGACAGGGCAGGATGTTGAGCTAGTAGCAAATTAGGTGCGTATAGTGGAGTCTTACCTGTCATTTGGCCAATACGTTTCCACGCCAAGGACGTTGTGCGTACGGTATTAATTTCTTTTTGGTATAAATGGGGTCTTGTGTGTGGCAAAACGTGTGCTACGGAGATGGGGTGAGCATCCCCATCCTCTACCGCAAGATGAGGGAGATACTTCACTGGGTGATACCAAAAATACGCATATTGTGCTTGTGCACATAAATAGTATAGATAAAGATCGGGGACCGTGAATCCACCTGCGGTATAATCTAACGTCATTGTGTTCAAGCTTATTCGGACTTGTTTGCCCGCCCATATTAATTTATTCACAAGGGAGCGCAGACGATGAAAGACGGGAGCTGGGGAGTTATAGGGATGTTGATGAATAAGAATAATAATTTAGGAAGGAGAACTATTTTAACTAATGATACTCTGTCTGCCAATGATAATGGTAGGGTGATCCAACGGTCTATTTGGAATTCTAATTGATCAATTGCCACACCATAATTGCGCTGGATCACTAAGTCAGAGTCTCGGTGTATCCAAATTCCTAAGTATTTTATAGGATCTTCTTGCCAGATCAATGGGAAGTCCATTGGCGGGGCTTTGGTATTTGTTGTTAAAGGTATCACTGCCGATTTTGACCAATTTATCTGTAAACCAGAGTGCCTACCAAATTTTATGTATTCTCTAAGTAGCCTAGAGAGGTTAGCCACAGGGTCTTTGAGGTAGAGTACCATATCATCCGCATATAATGATATGGCTATGGGTCGTAAATTAAATTGTAAAGCTGTATCCGCGTATTTCTGACGTACCTTACACGCTAGGGTTTCCAGCGCAATGGCAAATAGCAACGGCGAAAGTGGACAGCCCTGTCGCGTCCCTCTTTGTATGGGGATGACATCTGAAATGTGTTTATTAACTTTTATGCGCGCAGTGGGCTTTGTGTATAATAGTTCGATCCAGTGTATTAGCATTGGTGGTAGGCCTATTCGGTGAAGTATAGTAAATAGGTACGTCCACTCTACGGAATCAAAGGCCTTGGCCGCATACAATAACACGGCCACAGCTTCCAACTCTGGGTTTAGTTGATGCAATAAAGCAAAGATTGTACGTAAATTATGTGTGGTGGAACGGGATGGTATAAATCCCGATTGATCCGGTAGCACAATAGTAGTCATGAACAGTTGAAGCCTAGTCGCTATTATCTTTGCTAATATTTTCACGTCAGTATTGATTAATGTAAGTGGTCTATACGATTCCGCCTTTTCCGGGTTTTTATCCGGTTTAAGCAATGCAACTATGAGGACTTCCCGGAGTGTCGGCGGGAGTAGTTTGTTATTATATGCTTCGTCATACATTTCTAAGAGATATGGGCTAAGTAATTCAGAGTAGGTTTTATAAAATTCTGATGTGTATCCGTCCGGCCCTGGGGTTTTACCATTTGGAAGTGACTTTATGGTGTCTTGTACCTCCTCTATGGTAAGTGGCTGTGCCAGGTATTCCCGCTGGGTGTCCGATAGCCATACCAATGCTATATCGTCCACATAGTCTAGGATCTCTTGTGTGTGTGCTGTATCATGTGTTTTGTATAGTGTGGCATATGTGTCCATAAATGTCTGTAGTATGCCGGTCGTGTCATAATGTTCTATGCCGTGATCATCTATCATTTTGAGTATCACATGTTGCTTATGTTCAATGCGTATTTTCTGCGCGAGTACATGTCCTGGTCTACCACCCTTGCCCATCCTGCGTGCGGTATATCGCCTTGTTAAGTATTTTACTTCAGCATCTGCTAATGCATTATAAGTGTCTATTTCATTTCTTATCGTGGCCAGAATATCTGCTTTACATGTTGCAGCAAATTCTGCCTCCAGTGTTTTGATGCGGCTCTCGCAGTTCGACAGTTGAGTGCGAATGTCCGTCAGGATGCCCGCCGTTGTGCTGATGCAGATACCTCTCAATGTCACCTTAAAGGCTTCCCACAGTGTGCCCGCACTTTTCACTGATGACTTATTGGTGGCAAAATAATCCACTATTGCTGTATGCAACGTGTCGGCATATAGAGGGTCCAGTAACGACCTAGCATTGAACCGCCACATAAATGGTGGTGGAATATATGTGGGAATCTGTACAGTTAATAAAACAGGGTTGTGGTCTGATAATGTTTTCGGCATATGCTGTATCGTTTGAGTCCATGTGCATGCACGTTCCGTTATAAGCCAGTAGTCGATTCTGGACCAGCTATTATGGGCGGCGGACGAATGGGTACTATCTCGTGTAGTAGGATTACGCATGCGCCACACATCTTGTAGTTTAAGCTCAGACATGCCATGTTTAAGGACTGTAGCTGCACGCTGATGTTGCTCAGAGGTATCATGCGATCTATCCCATGTATCATCCAGAGCAACATTCATGTCCCCGCCCCAAAAAAATTCTATATCTGGAAATTCCCGTATTCTGGCATGCACTCGCGCAAAAAACTCTGGGTCGTCCACATTTGGACCGTATGTATTAACGAGCCCCACCCTAGTGCCGCGTAATAGGCCTACAATAATAACGTATCGTCCCTGTGCATCTATAAATGTATGTTCCGTTACAAATTTGGTCCCCTTTTTCACCAGTGTCATTACCCCTCTTGCATACGCAGAGTAGGTTGAGGAGGCCACTAGTTCTGCCCATCTTTTCCCAAATCCCTCAGTTTTATGTTTGAGCAAGTGTGTCTCTTGAATCATGGCTATATCCACATCATGTCTATTTAAATAAGCAAATACCTGTCTGATTTTCCTGGGGTTATTGAGCCCTCTTACATTCCATGTCGCTAGTGTTAGAGGCTTAAGCACCGTATTATTAAGCATTGTCGTAACACCAATAGTGCTGAAGTGTAAATATGGTTATGTTACTCGGTTTAGTGAAGGATATTACTATCTGAGTGCGCAAGATGTCCACAGTATCTCTGTATATGCGTCTATAGAAATGCAATACTTGTTTGATGACTTGATGATACAATTGTATATTCTGTAATATGTTCAATCCCATCCCATCCCTCCACCCCACCCTCCCACTACGTCATCCCAATTATGACGGAGACATTTCCCCTTAACAGAAAACAACATTCCCCAATTTCACAACTATCCCTACAAAAAGGAAAAGAAGAGACAATTAACTTGGTTGTGGTGCACACAGGGGGGCGGGAGCTGCCAGCTGGATACCCTAACGGCTGGTGTCCGCCAGGGGGTTACTATATGAATATTTAGCGCAATTTCCCACTACATCTATTTTCAGGAATAGTGGTCAGGGTATGATGCATACATATTTAACAGAATGAACTTTCCTAGTATCGTAGCTGTATCTACTAGCAAAACCCATGTGGGTACATTAGAGTCTCAAAGACCTATTAGAGTCTGTAATACTTATCACCACTGGTCAGCCGAGTCACCACTCGTCACGCTGTTTGGCGTAGATTGTTCCATACTCAGTGTAAAGTAGACTTCTTGCTTATTCAACGTCTGAGGTCACACCATGTTCCCCAGTCACATTTCTGGGTGATTTCCGGCGCGTGGACTGAGGTCCTCTCTGTTGTAGGTATTTTTGCACATCTTTCGGGTTATTGTATAGTACAGTTGTTCCGCCGTCAGATACTCTCAATCTAGCTGGGTATAGCATCGCATATTGAATGTTCTGTTCCCTCAATTTCTGCTTAACCGCTACAAACTTTTTCCGCGCTTCTTGTACTTGTATGTAAAATCGGGGTAGATGGATATGTCCATGCCTTGGTGGTTTAGTTTACCCAACTCGCGTGCTTTACGAAGCGCCGCATCACGATCTCTGTAATTTAATATTTTGGCAATAATGGGTCTCGGTCTTGCCCCAGCCGGTGGCGCAGGCGCTAAAGCTCTGTGGGCTCTTTCTACAATGAAAACCTCAGAGAAGATCTCTCTACCCAGGAGTGTGATAAGTAGTTGTTCCACGTATTTCTCCATGGGCCCTGTGTTGGTTGTTTCCGCTACGCCCATAAGGCGGACGTTGCTGCGCCGAGACCTTGCCTCAAGGTCCTCAGCTTTGGCCATTAGTGCATCTACATTTTTTTCCATCTTGCTTTGCTTGGTGTCCATCTGATGTTGAGTATCCTCCACGTCTGAGATGCGTCTCTCCGCCATGTCGATGCGCTCCGTATGACAGTCCAAGCGTTCTGACATCCGATCAACACGATAGGTTAAATTATCTATCTTACCATCTATGTTGGACAGTGAATTTTGTATCGCGGCGAACATGGTCCGGACGTCCCCAGAAGTCGAGTCACTTGAGGCCGGTATTGTTTGATGCGTCTCTGGGTGACCCTCCGGTACCTGCTCAGGAGGTTTCTTTTGTTGATCAAATGTCAGCTTGGGTTGGCACTTATCAGGTTTCCCCATATTGCAACAGGAAGTGATAGAGGCAGGGCTCTGCAGTGTCTGCACAGTCCAGCACCAGGACACAGGTACGTCTACAGAGATCAGAGATAGATGCTGGTAGCCAGAAAGTAATGAGGCAGTCTGTAATCGATTATTTTCGCTTGTGGTGGCGCAACGGCTGCGCTCCGCACAGCACAAGTCTATGGGCCTTTCACCATACACTGATGCGTAGTTGAGAATGACACTGCACAATCACCGGGGACCAAATCAAGACGCTGCCATTTGATTACTATTCCTGCGCCCTGTCTGAGGTAGTTAGCCGTCAACTGTTCCTGGCCCTAAACTATGTAGCTCCGCGACATGGGGCACCTCGCAGTTCGATCGTGGCAGCAAGAGGGATCCTCACCCGGTATATCAAGGCAACAATGCAGTGTCCTTGGCTGCCCAGGTATCTGCGTAGCTCACTGCTCGACACGTAATGTCGTCCGCCCACCGTGACATAGGCTACGTGGTAGGAGCCGTCATGAGGGGAGGGATGCAGATGGAACTTGGCTACAGCGCTGGCCCTCTCCACCGGCCCGTATTCTGCGGCTCGTGGTAATATTCTGTGCGTGTGTCGCAGGGCCGTCCTACACAACCATGCGCCCCAGACACACGCCAAGGATCCAGGTCGCAGCAGACAGAGCCGCCCCCGCAAATGGACTTCCCACGTGTCTACTCTGTGCAGTCGTGTCGCCCCGGGAGTGCATTCACCGCATCGCCCTCACCTCTACCGTTGAGAAGCAGCCGCGGCGGGACCCAATTCGCTCCGGCTGGAGGTGCCGATTACAGGAATGAAGGTACGGGCACCGCTGCCGCATTTGTCTGCCCAGCTGATGGTCTCCGAGTTTATTTATTCATTGTTTTTTTTTTTTTTTTTTTACACCCGGAAGTAGTGGCCCTTTCCTCGGCTTCACCGCGAGCGCGCTCACATATCCGTCTTCCCAGCGGCCTTCGTCACCTTCCGGGCTGGAGTTCTTCCGTTCACAGCGGATTGGGCGCAGCTCGGCGAAGGTAGTTTGCAAGCGGTTTTCCCGCAGTCACAGCTCGCTTCCAGGCCTGAGAGTTAGCTCATTGTATTCACGGCAGATTCCGGTTGTTCATAGCGCTATGCAGACCACCTTTGGAGCATTGTGGTGCAGGATAGTTTCAGGATAGTTCGAGTAACCGAAGGAGCTCGCTCAGTAAGCGGCCATCTTCGAGCGTGGCTAGCTCCGCCCCCCGTGCAGGTGGAATGTTAACATAATTCATAAATGGCTCCAAGTCAGGTGAACATTTAAAAGACAAATAAGAATCTATAAGACTGCCCGGGAAAACAATATTTTGTGTCCTATAACAAAATTTCAGTAGCCCAATTTTAGCTTTTCACGGGCACCTCGTTATATTGCAGTGGGAAGGAGCCAATAATCACTCAAGCCTAGCTTTAATAACCAGATTTTTATGTGTAGTAGCCAGGGAATTGTGCTAACTAATTGCTCATCTAATTATTCTCTAAATCAACCACTATAGGGGTTAGGTCCTCAGTTGTCTAAAGCTTAATCCATTATAGAATGGGTCTCAAAACAGCAATGTCTGAGATTGATCTAAGATTTAGATCAAATCTTAGTGAGAGTGTTGGAGCGCTAGTGGGAAGTCTCAAAAGAGACTTTATAAAGCCATTTTTGGCCTTTTAAATATGTCAAGATTGCAATAGCTCCACAAACCCACCCCCTACAAGGCTGCCCCACATGCTTGAATCTTGTATATCTGTATAGCTGGTGAAATAGCAAAGGAGGAGGCGCTGTAGGCAAATCTTGTAATGGACCCAGTTCTGTGTTTTAAAGTCAATACACTTTTCCCTGTCTGGGGTAACCACTTGCGGGAATCATTAAGTCTCACACTCAGGTAATGAAATTCATAAACCCTGCCTTATGTCTCACCCTCTAAGTTTACCTTACAGTTGATCTTTTTTCGGGCACTAAATATCTGTGGTCTTTGCAGAATAGGCTGAATTTCCCCTAGAAGGATAGATGAGCACCATGCAATTTAGAAAGGAGCAAAATATTCTCAGCAAAAAGAAGAACCAGTATTTTATGTCCAAATATTTTGGGGGAGTCATTTTCACAATCTAAAAGAGAGGGAATACGTACATTTATGCATAGCAAAAAGAGAGTAGAGGCCAGGACACATTCTTGACGAGCACCTCTTCTAATGGGGATATCCTCCGTCAATTCCCCGCCTGGCCCCACCTAACCCTTGCAAAATTATCGGTATACAAAACCCGGATCAGAGACAACAAGCCTGCGGGGACCCCAAGCGTTCCCAAGACCTCCGAAAGTTTCACCCTCGGGCATGGTCAAACGTGACTCGCAGGTCCCCAAAAGCTACAAATAGCGACCCCTGGTCAATGTCTGCTGTTTTCCATTTAATGAACAAAAACCGTAAGACCTGATCAATTGTGCTTATATTGGGTCAAAACCCCGCCTGAAGGTGAGATAACACTTGATCCAAGGATATCCCATCCCACTACCTTAATGAAGATTTGCATGCTATAAATCTTTTGAATGTTATCAATCAAACTTATAGGACAATAGTTTTCCGTGCCAGTTTACCTCTCTTTTTGAAAATTGGGATAATTTCTGTGTTTTTCCAAGTACTTGGGATAGGGGCTCCTACCGCTATAGCATTAGACAGAGAATTCTCAAATGACCCCCACAGAGCAGGAGTTCAGAATGATATAAATCTGCTTGAATTCTATCTAAGCCAGGGACTTTCCCAAATTCCTGGACCTGGATTGCAGCTATGCTTTCCTCTAGAATAAATGTCACTGACTCTCCTCCAGACAATTTGATAGAGAAGGTGTCTATTTTACATTTACATGGAATTGTATCTGCATAGAGAGCTGACAAATGCTTGACCCAGTCCCCTGCAGCAATATAGCATTCAGGATGGGCAAGGGCAAGGTCTTTACATCCATTGTGCGTGACTAAGTGCCAAAAACATATAGTGTCCTTTTGTTTTGTTTCATCCAACAACTCTTCCCAAATTCTAACCTCCCACTGAGCTTTGCTAATCTTAATAGCCCTAGCGTATTTCCTTCTTGCTTCGATAATCTCTATTCTCTGTTTGTTCTTCAACTTATTCACCGAATCCTTCTTTGCATTTTTACAGAAGTTGTTAAACCATTCATTCACTTTCGGTTTTTGGGGACCTTTGCAGTTATTAACATTTTTCACAAACAGTTTTCATAGCTTTGGGGAAAAAAAGTAATGGAGCTTCATAATTTGTAAAGCAGTCAGGGATTGTTTTTCAAAAACATGCCATTTATCGGAGTAAATTCTATAAATCTCTTTTATGATCCCTTCAGGACATAACTTTCCATCTTATACTTCGTTTGCTATTTGCTAGTAGTCAGCACGGTAAGGTTAGATACTAGAAAATTCTCCAGACGTAGTAATTCCCTTATCCTAGACCCTTTCCAATCAAGTGTAATAGGGAAATGACCACTATCTTAGCGGTCAATAACCGCCATATCTATCATTTCATGCTAAATCCAAACATCGATTAAAATATAATTGTTATTACTTTTACAACTTCCTCTCTCAAAAGTTGGTTCAACGCTGATGTACGAGATAGATCGACCATTACACGCTCTTAGGCCATGGGAACCCACTAGATCTACAATATGGAGGGCAGCGGAGCTCATTCTAGTTTCCAAAATAGGAAGGAATTAAAGTCAGCTTGAATAATCACATAGTGACTACAACTAAGGGCTACTAGAAGGGCGTTCAGAGCTCTTAAAGTCTGGGAGTTTTTATTAAAAGGAGCTGACTGGTTGTAGATGTTGATCAACAGGTATGGAATCCCAGACTTGGGAGACATATTAAGGACTAGAAGATCAGGGGAATCAGTGTCAATTATCTTAACAGAACAATCAAGTGACACTTAAGTCCACATAATAAGCTCCCCTGGTGGCCTACCTGCTTTTGAGGGTGTAGCTTTGATGCTATATGTTATACATTCCCGCCTATGGATTTTTGTTAGTGTCCAGGTCTCTTGGAAAATACAAATATGAAACTAATCTATAAATAAGTCCCAATCCTCCTCTCCCAGTTTGGACGAATCCCTGGAATGTTCTTGTTAGAGAGGTGTAAGGAGGAATCAAAATAGTTAACGTTATGTTTTGCATTCAAGAGGGTGTTCGATGACATCAAAGGACTTGGTGCAACTGAGTTGTTGTTACTTGACACACATGCATTGTTAGGGTCCCTCTTCCTACCTGGACATGAAACAGATGACCTCTTGATGCAAAGTAACACAAAAGTTACTTTGGGGCTACTTTCCATGCAAATCTCGATTTGCAGTGGAAAGTAAATCTTAATTCAAGCCTTTGTGCTGGTTTGCATCACTTTTGGTGACCCTGAACCAGCTCAAAGGCTTGATAAATCTGGCCCTTAGTGTGCCCCCTGTTGGCCTTTTTTGGCTCTGCACCCTAGTTCATAATATGACCCACGTGCAGAGGCAAAGTATTTCCCTCATTTGTATAGTGTCGTGCCCCCCACGCAAATGAGGGAATTCCTCCTTAGGATAGTGCTGGCATGATCTGATTTACAGAAAGTCTGCAGACCCTTCTGTTTATTTATTTTATTTTATTTAAGGAGTTTTATATAGCGCTGGCCGGACCCGGGGGTATCGGAGCGCTTTACAACAGTTTTTGGTATAGGAAAACAATGGTCCTAGACTTATATTAAAGCTTAGTTGCCTGGAACATTCATAAACAGCATGCAGTACTTGTCTAGTTTAAATATATATATCCTCAAAATCCAAAAAAGGCACACATTATTGCTTTTTAGGTGACTCTTATTTTATTCGGTCACTTTTCATAACATATTATCAAGTTCAATATTCAAGATAAAGAGGGGTTGCTCCAAGGGAGAAAGTGAAGAAGAGAGGTGCTCGTGAAATAAGACAGAGTATACAAGAGGGGAATCCAATCAAGCAAAATAATGGTTCATCATTTCATATACATTCACATTAGCAAAACTGGTCGTAATTCATGAAATTTTTTAAATAAATAATAGACCAGAAACCTCACTCCGATCAACATGGCTGCCCTGGAGGAAAGGGTTAACTCCCTCCTCACTACTTCGGCAGATGATCTATCCACTACAGAACTCACTGCCCATTACAACACAACCTTGTCATCCATTCTAGACCAAGTAGCCCCCCTGAAACTAAAAAAAACCAGGAACATCCCATCTAGATCGTGGTTCAACACAGACATTAACAACGAAAGGAGACAACTTAGAGTTACAGAAAGACTATGGAGAAGCAACCCCTCCACAAGCCTACTCGAACAACTCAAAACAGCAGACAAAAAGGTAAATGAAAAGGTAAAATAAGGATTAACTCTAGGCCAACAGATCAAAATACAATCGTAACAGTCTAATAATACACAAGGGTGAGGGAACTGTGTCATAGCGGTCCTGGAGAGAGGAGGCTGTAGAGTAATATAGCCCTTTACAATTGTGCAAAAAAGAGGAAGCCTTTAGGAGCCAGCGACAAGGTAATCACGAAAGGTACAAGAAGTAGTAACTCTAAACCAGATAAAAATATAATGGTAACAGTCAAATAGTAAACAAGGGTGAGGAGAGCGTGTCATAAAATGCCTGGAAAGCGAGGGTTCTAGGGCGCAAATTTGCTCATCAATAGCACTTTAACTTCCTTTTTGAAAGATTCGGTCGAGGGGTTCATTCTGATTTAAGGGGGCAGGGAATTCCAGATTCTCAGGGCAATACCCGAGAAAGCTTGATTGGAAGTTTTCTTTTTATGGAACTTCTGTGGCTTCAGCAGTAAGGTGCTGGCACTTCTAGAGGATCTGGAGCCACTTGATAGCTCGAGTTTTTGTGCGAGATATATTGGGGTGTTGAAGTGCAAGGCTTTATGGGTGATGGAGGCAATTTTTTTTGTTGTATCCTTGCTTCATATGGGAGCCAGTTTAGGGATTTCAGCTCAGGGGTGATATGGTTGTTTCTTTTAGAACCTGTGATGAGCCTTGCAGCAGAGTTAAGAGAGGCCCTTAGTGGAGCCGTCTTAGATCTGGGAAGGCTACAGAAGGTTGTGCTTCCATAATCCAACTTGTAAATCACTAAGGCTTGCACAGCAGACTAGAAGTCATTGGGGGGAGGAAAGGTTTTATTTTATTTAAGATGCTCATTTGGAAGTTCGCTCCTTTGGTGAGAGTGCTGATGTGCCGCTGCTTGTTCAAACTCTTATCTAGTATTATACCCATTGAGCTCGTGGAGTCAATGATGTGTGATATGCAATTAAGAGCTGTTAGTTGATTCATCTATTCTTCGATGGTTGGTGACTGTTTGGGTGGGGCGATTAAGATCAATTCCGTTTTAAGAGCATTTAATTTAAGGTGATTGAGGGTCAGTCAATTTGGGGTTTTCTGTAGAGTTGTGTTGAGGGACCCGATGTCCTCAGGGGAGGAGTGTTGTGTAGTTCCTACTAGTCTGCAGGACCTGCGCATTGGGACAACATAAACTAGGGGCTTGGTGCCAAGACTGATTCCGGACACCCCTGCAGGATGTGTTGTCCTATACACCTGCCACCGTAATCCCCCCAAACCTACCCAGGAGCGAAAGGTTTCTGGCAACCACTCAACATGACAGCTCTGACCCCTCGGGATTGAGGAAACAGTGCAGAACCTTTCGCTCAAGCACTCGTGCTCACTTATTCTCAGAGAAGTATACAGAGAATACACAGTGGACGTTTTCAATATATTTATTGAACCAATGTTATTCTTATATAGAATACATGTGCTGCAATGATTAATAGACAGAAGCAGATAAGAGTGATTACAAGCACCAAAAGCGTGAATAGTAGATATAGTTCTACCATGGTGCTAAAACAATGTATAAATGCTGGCAAATAAAAGAAGGCAGTAATCGAAAGTACTCCTACCATGCAAACCCTACTTTAAGTGTACCTAGAGTGTGTATAGGTGTAGAGCCAAGAATCTCCCCAAGGGACGATCCAACCCCATTACCTGATGGGAGGGAGTGAACAACCCATCTTGGTCACGAACTGGACACCCCTCAAGAGATGTCAGACCGCTGCGTGGTGAATTCTCAGCATACAAGGTCCCTCGTGTCAGCTGGAGTGCTTCCTCTGATGATCTATTGGGATGCTCATCTTTTATAATAGAAAGCAGCCTTGCAATGTGCGTACAGATTAGGGATTTTATGGATATATGGATAGCCCTGTCGCCCCGTGAATGAAGATAGAGATAACATTTGTAGATAGTGCGAAAAGAGACCTTGTACATGGTGTTCAGGGCATTGGGATAATGTTGTGTGAAGCTAAATGTATAAACATGTTTAGTTTCAGGGAAACTAATCCAATATTGTCACACAGGCAAATATGTGCAAAAGGTTACTGCTAAAAAATAGGACAATGTAAGAAATAGCTGCTTCGCTACATGGGACTAACTCGGGAATATAACAGGAGACTTTCAGGTACAGTTGGGTGTCACCAGGATACATGTGATAATGGATGCTGGATAGTTTCAAAATTTCAGTTCAAGGCTCCACATACAAGTGAAGAGAGTGGTTAAGAGCGTGGACCCCTGTGGTACCCCTAGAGTGACTGGTAAGGGATTGGACAGGGACTGATTAACCTTGAATCTTTGAGTTCTATTGTGGAGAAATGAGGCGAACCAATTTAAGACGGGCCCAGAAAGCCCCGTCCTATGTTCCAATTGGTCTAGTAGGCTGTCATATTTATCCATGCCCTGTGGGCACAGAAAGCTGGTGCACACACCCAGTGCAACCTGTGGGCACTTTACGTAATACAGCCCCTGCAAAACATTACGAGTAACTGAAGAACCTATTTATAGTGAGACAGTTTCAGTGAATGGAACTCCAGCCAGCAGAGGGTTGGATGAAAACTGTAAAGTAATGCCTTTGAGAGAGACAGAATGAAGAAAGAGTAACAAAATGCATGTTAATTGTGGTGATAATTTGGTATCACACTGCATTTCATCATGGCCTCTTTTGATATCATTTATGAGTAGGTAGGGAACTATCCATATAGGATGTGTATGATGGTGTCATTATTGTGTTGAGTGAATGCTAATACAAAGTGATCTCACTACTGTGTATTGATATCCGCTCTCTAAATTCCCTATGGAGTGGCAATCTTTCAGTACATGTTCGGTCGCCTTAGGCTGCATTGGAGAACCTCAATCAATAAGACCGAGTTAAGGCATTAAAATAGCTCCTTCCTGGAGAGGGCAATTCAGCTGGGAGGACATCCATTAAAACCGCTCCCTGGCTGTGGCGTAACCCAATAGTTGTGCAATCATTCTTCTTTTTTCGCCATTCACTTGCAGGCTAGATGAGAACTTAATGTGTTTTCAATTCTAATTCATTACCTTTTTATCACTGATTCATTAATATATTCCAAAACCGTTGTTTGTAAGTAGTATCAGAAGTGAAGCGCGCATTAGTGTTGCAATTGGTCATTGGGCGGAGTCGCTGAGTGCCGAATATCATATTTCCTTTGCTGATAATTTGGCACGCTCAGCAGCACTGCGCTCTTAAGTCCCTTCTCTGGGGTGTGATTATCGAAGCGTAACCACACCCTGTTCCGCTGCTCTTCATGAACAGGTTCCGCTGTGCTTTATAAACAGGTATTCCTAAGAAGCAGCAGTAAGTGTACTGCAGTTCCTGGTATTAGTGATAGTATGTAACGTATTTTAATCCTCTGTAGAGCTATGACACATGCAAGCTCTGCCACTCAATTGCCTAGAGAGTAGCAACACACAAATACACCTAAGAAACTATGGATCATTTATGATGAAAAATTGCATATACAGTTTTAATGTATAAATAACCCATGCATACCCTCTCTTAGATCTCTAAGGTCCCTACTCCCTTACCTCTCCTTTATCACCCCTCTTATTTCATTTTCATATGCTGGGGTAGATTCATAAAGAAGATATTTTCATGTGTACAATGTGCCAAGAGACCAGAATGCTTCATTACGAGGTGCTCCGCTAATGTTCTCTCACCTCTGGAAGAGAGGCAGACACCAGCACTAGTTACACAGCCAGTCTTTGAGTACTCTGCGGAACACTCCCTTGTTCTGTAAAAAAGTGGGTTGGTTTGGATCCCACTTTTATATACATTTCCAGAGGGGCGATGTGGTTTAGGTTGGTTCTTTTTCAAGTGTCAATTTCCGGCTGTTCCTCAGACACAGCCTTTATACAAGTTGATGGCACTCACATTAAGTAGAAATGGGACCCTTCTCGAGCAAGAGTATCCAGAAGATGGGCACAATGAAGTGTGAGATGTCTGCACTTTGCTCTCATCAGACCTCCTGAAGGAACTATCAAGGTCAAACAAAAGAGCAGGCCCTGCCTAGAAACCTCTTAACCTTGAACAACAAAATCTGCAGTCCCACCACTCAGCTTAGCCACATACCAGATGGCTATTAATCAGGAAGAATTAATCATCAGTCCTTTGCTAACTAAGTCGCTGCTGAATTTGTAAAGGCCGTCTGTTTCTATTCCCCCTGGTTACAGTGTCTTGATTTCCACCGTCCAGCACAGGAAAGCAGGCAATACATTTCCACTGTCTAGGAAGCTTTCTGCATAATTTAGCTTGTGCCATGCTAAACCAAGAGCATACAAAATATGTGGCCTTAGCCCTAGTGTGCAGACTCCTACCACATACACACAGCCCTTCTACCGTACATGTGGTACACACTTACTGCACATACATGCCCTCAACACACACACGGAATGCTAGCGCAAGGTGCTGGAGGGCACATAACAGTAGTACTTTACATGAGAGGGGGTCATTAGAATGCACTCTCTGCGACACGGAGGAAAGGTCTGGTCACACTAAAGATCCACAAAACAGTAGCAGCCACCACCACTTTGTGCGATTGACCCAGGAAATTAACAATAGTCCAGTGCTCACTATGACAACATTATTGGTGTGACACTTCAGATCACAGAACAGATTCTCCTGACTTTGCATTCCCAAGGCACAAGTCTAGGCCTTTGTGCACTGGCTAGATTAATGTGATGCCAGGGCCAAAAGAAAAAAGTCAGGATACCAATGTGACAGGCAGTCGGACATTCAGGCAGGAGTATATGCCCATTTCTCATGCAGGAGAGATTTCTGTCTCAACAGCGCTTTATTCCACACTTCTGCTATTTCTAAGAGCTGTAAATGACAGATGTTACTAGTACCCAAATAAATGTCATCATTTTATCCACCTCAGAAGGATGGGAGGTGAAGTCAATCTTGTGACTTGCAGATCACCAGCAGATTTTTCCTCCTGTGATTTTATTTAGCTGGATGAAACTACCCTTTTTAAACTGGATTATGCGAGGACATTTTCCTGAGTAAATCTGAGCAAGTAATTATGTATTTTTAAACTATTTGTTCTTTAAAGTATAGCTCTCAACTCATTTAAATGACTTGTTTTTATAAAGTAAGTGTTAGAAATGGGGGTCTCTAGTTGGCAAGGGCTTGCACCTCTGTCCAAATAGGGACCCTTCTTCCTAGTCAGGGTAAGGGAGTTACACTCCTAAAATAACCCCTGCTCACCCCCTTGGTAGCTTGGCACCAGCAGTCAGGCTTATCTTAGAGACAGTGTGTAAAGCATTTGCACATAACCAACAATAATACAGTGTAAGCACTACAAAAGGACACCACACCAGTTTAGAAAAATATCCAATATTTTTATATACTTAAGACAAGACCAAAAACGATAAAAATCCACAATACAGTACTTAAAAATCTTCAGTTATCAAAATATGCTTTAAAAACAGTTCCTTGATGTCGATAGCTCCGTCCGGGGCTATCACGGCGTCGTGAGCAAACAAATCCAAACAGTTCTGGCTGACCGCGGCGTCGCGGGCCAGCTACGGTGTCGGGAAGACCCTCAAACAGTACCTTTTAGAAATGCAGGGCGTCGGCGACCTCTCGTTGAGCTTTCGAAAGCACGGCGTCCGCAGGCGTCGGTGCAGGAGGTCGGTGCAGGAGTCTTCGGGGCCCTCGAAGTCACACGCGTTGCAGATCGATCCCCCTTGTTGAAGTCAGGAGCGCTGGCGTCGGCAGGCGCCGTGTGCTGCGGTGCGAAGTGCAGCGGTGTGGCGTGCGGTGCCCTCAGGTCGCGGTGCGAGCAGCGGCTCGGTGGCGGCGTCGGATGGTGTCGTCGGTGAGACCAGGGTCGCGGTGCGAGATAAAGGCGGTGCTCGTCACGGTGCTGGCAGGTCACGGTGCAAGCAGCGTCGTCGTCGCTGCTGAAGCGCTGTCGTCGGCTGACGAACTGGAGTCGATGGCGCCGGTAGGCCAAGGCTGCGGTGCGGGATGAGGGCAGTGCGTCGTGTAACTTTACGAGCGGTGCCCTCGAACCACGGTGCAAGCAGCGGCGTAGATTCTGGCGTGGAGCGGCGTCGTCGGGGATACCAAGGCGTCGTGGTGAAGCGAGGCGGTGCGGAGTGCGGTGACCACAGGTCGCGGTGCGAGCAGCGGCTCGGTGGCGGCATCATCAGGTGTCGTCCGTGAGACCAGGGTCACGGTGCGGCGTTGCGGCGGTGCCCTCTGCGGTGCCAAGGCGTCGTCGCGAAGCGGTGCGGAGTGCGGTGTCCACAGGTTGCGGTGCGAGCAGCGGCTCAGTGGCAGCGTCAGCAGGTGTCGGTGAGACCAGGGTCGCGGTGCGGCGTTGCGGCGGTGCCCTCTGCGGTGCCTTCAGGACACGGAGTCGGCAGCGGCGTCGTCGACGTCGTCGAGTTGCTTTTCTTCTGTTGCAGCACAAAACACACAGTCCCCAGTGCTGAGGGCAGAAGAGCTTGAAGTCTTTGTTGTGCCTGAGACTTCTTGAACAGGGGGCAAGCTCTACCTCAAGCCCTTGGAGAAACTCACAAAGTAGATTGCAGAAAGTTCAGTCCAGTCCTTTCACTGCCCAAGACAGAAACAGCCACTGCAGGCCAACACAGCAAAGCACACAGCAAAGTGGTAGTTCCTCCTCACAGCTTCTCCAGCTCTTCTTCTTGGCAGTCTTCTTGATCCAAAAGAGTTCTAAAGTTCAGTGGTCTGGGCCCCAATATTTATATCCCAAAATCCTTTGATCTCTTAGGCAGAGAGTGTCTGTGCCCAGCCAGAACCAGTTCTGCCTTCTCTGGTGTGATTCCCTGGCAGGAGGTGGAGACGGCATTGTCAGAGGCAGACCAGGCCCTTTGAGGTGCAAGGAAATCTCCTCCCCCTTCCCCCATTGCAGCCCAGGTCTATTCAGCCCTTTCCTGACCCACCTAGACTATCAGGAGCCCTCCTGCTCCCCAGCCTTCTGTCATCCAAAACCCAGACAGGCAATCCACATTCCAGCAGAGGCACACGGGATGACTGAGCAAGAAAATACCTACTTTCTAAAAGTGGTATTTTCAAACACAGAATGTAAAAATCACCTTCACTAAAAGATGCATCTTTAGATTCTGAGTTCAGGCATACTAAACTCTATTTTCTTACCTAATTCCCCGGGCCAGTTTTGTCTATAAGATGTTATAAACAAACTTCCCATTCTATCCTATGGGGAACAGGTAACCTTGCAATAGTGAAAAACGAATTTGGCTGTAATTCACTATCAGGACATGCCACACACACCAGGGCATGTCCTACCTTTCACCTACACTGCACCCTGCCCACAGGAGTACCTTGGGCCTACCTTAGGGGTGCCTGACATGTAAGAAAAGGGAACGTTAGGGACTGGCAAGTGTGTGCACTGGCCACGTCGACATGGCAGTTACAAACTGCACGCAGACTCTGCAATGGCAGGTCTGAGGTACCTTTTCAGGGCTACTCACGTGGGTGGCACAATCAGTGCTGCAGGCCCACTAGTAGCATTCGATTTACAGGCCCTGGCACACTCAGTGCACTTTACTGGGGACTAACAAGTATATCAAATATCCAATCATGGAAACACCAATCCATAACACCTTTTACCACAGGAGCACTTGCACTTTACCACTGATCAGCAGTGAGAAAAGTGCGCAGAAACACTAAGCCAGCACATACAGAGTCAAAAACCGGGAGGTCAGAGAGCAAAAACTCAGGGGAAACACGCCAAAAGATGCCAAGTCTAACAGTACGTTTTTCACTTTGCACTTGTCCATGTACAAATTCTTTACTAAGGTTTGAGCATTATTGTCACAAAAATGATCTTGACTTCTGGTAATCACAGTTTACCTGAGCATTTTTCAAAGGCTTACATGACAGATGTAACTCGAGAAAATGTTTATGAACTAGCAAAAAGTAGTTAAATAACCCATTAAACCTATATTTTCCAGAATGTTTGAGATTCAGACCTAAACTGTTTGCAATGTCATTAGATGCTACACCTGAAGGTTTAGATCCTGGACTAGTAGGAGGTTGTATGATTCAGTGGCGACTGGTGACTTTTGAAAGTGGAGGGGCATGAACGTAAGTGTTAAAATTGCTTATAATGAATGGTAAATATTTTATAAATAGAATATGCCCCGATCGCCTCTGTGTTAGGAATTGAATTCTGCAATGCAGAGGTGATGGGGTCACATTCTATTTATAAAGCATTTACCATCCATTATACTGGCAAAAATAAACATAATCTTACCTGGACATCTGGATTCACCACATTCAGCTTGCAACTACAAACCAGTAATCCGAGATCACATTCTCCTGCATCACGCTGCCTGCCTCTAAACATGTACATGCTGGTCCCACAGAAAATCCGAAGCATCCAAGCCAATCCAAGCACTGCTTTCATGCTGCTTACAATAATAAACAGCATAAGAGCAGGGCCAGGATTGGCTAGGTCAGGCAAACACAGCGCTCTATTGGAGACCGATGGCGGTGTCTCTTCTGTTGAAACTCCCTGGTAGCATTATTTCTGAAGTCTGAACTGCGCATGTTAGGCAGAGCAAAAACACCAGCCAAACTGACATGCGCAGTTCAGTTAACTGCTCCAGGTTGTCACAATCAATCTGGGAGAAAGAGCGCTGTAACCCCGACCCTAATGGGAAAAAAATAAACGGCAGTACGGTAGAAGCAAATTAGGAGAATATAATGAGTGTCTCAGGTTTGAGGGATTGCAGTAGGGGTCAACGTCCCCATGCCCCTATAAAGGAATCGCTCCTGGTACCATTGTCCTGAGTAACCTGTAGATAGAATTGAGGGCAGTGGTGCGGGGAGTAGATAGTTTATCTATATCCAAGCAGTTGGAATTAATCATTTTAGCCGTACACACTTGCTATGTTTTGAGGTCTCCTCGATCCTTCATTATTTGATTAGTTATGTTTCAAATGTTTCTTGTCATTTTGAGTATTAGCAAACGTGTGATAAGAACGTTGCGTGTACAAAGTGTAGAAAAGACTTTTGTGAAATTGGACAGTGTTCCATGTAGCTGTATTCTTAAATATTAGAATCACAGACTCCAGATAACTGTTACACGTGATAAGTTTATCCTCCTGTATGCTCATGTCTGAAATGTCATGCACATTTTAAAATTAAAATGTGTACGAGTTGCATTCAAAGTAAAATTGCAAACTCGCACAAACTATACAATGTAAAGTATTGAATATTTGTGAACAGCTAAGAAGTAGGCGGAGCCCAGTGAAAAGTGCTCACATGCGCATCTTCAGTCATATAAGTAATAGCAGAATATTTTTTAGTCGCAGCTGGGATTGGACATCAGCTGGCTAACATTTTAACACACAACATTCGATTGAATCTCAGGAATAATTCTCTATAATTATGGTTGTTAGCAAGGCCAAACTGAAATTTCTCTTATAAATATCAATGATACTTAGCCTGGGTCAGTCCTGCAGATAACGAGATGCTCCTCTCCATTAGCTATTTCAATTTTGCTATGCTTTACAAACAATCAGGGATCTTCGGTCTGGCTTATAAGGAATGTCAGTTTTTAGTTAGAAAAAATAGGGGTGACTATTTGAAGCAACATCCATTGTTATTATTATACCTTTCAGCCCTAGGGTGGGCTGCCTCCAAACCTTTTACCTTACTCCTCCATTTTTGATGATCTTGTTTTTGTTGGCCTTTGTGCAATGTACCACTGCTCAGTCCTACAGATAATGAGATGCTCTTCTCCATTATATAGCTCAATTTTGCCATGGTTTAAATAAACTTGGGATCTTTGGTTTTGCTTAAAATGAATGTCAGTGTTTATTTAGAAAAAACAGCTGTAATTATTTCAAGCAACATCTAGTGCCTCATTACGATGTCGGTTGTATCGCAACTGGCAGGCCATGGGTTGGGTCCGGACGACATCTGGTGCCACGGTTCGACCGACACATTATGATATGCGGCGGTCAGAGGCAGCGGGCGGAGGGACTGACAGATGCTGCCGGCGGGCTCAAGGAGCCCTTCGGACCATTGGAACGTAATACCCTATAATGGGCTGCATGCTTAGGCACTGCCATAGGTATTACGATGTCCCTTTCAGACAGCCTTACTAAAGCCATCCGACCGCCATAGAAAGGCTGTCGGAAATCGGCTTTAGGGGCCCCAACCAGGACCCCCGTCCACCAGCGGCCTCCGCTATGAGGCCTGGTGGTCACCCGTGGTGCCCCCCCAAACATCCATACCCTGTGTTCCAGGCAGCACATAGTGCCTGGCACACGGTGCATGGATGTCTGAAAACATACATTTTTCCAATGTAGCTTGTGCTATGGCCCTTTTCCGGCCACAACACAAGCCGCATTGGAAAAATTGATGTTTGCGACCGCCTCTTGGGCGGTCACATCCTAATTTATCAGATGCTGAATTCCGTCGACTACTAGTCGGGTGGCATCCATTCCGAAACGATGTCGGTCGGATGCGTGTCCGACCGGCACCGTAATAAGGCCCCTAGTGTTATTGACAGACCCGTCAACCTTAAAGTGGTATTTCCCCAAACCTTTTGCCTTACTCCTCCATTTTTGTGGATCCCATTTTTGTTGGCCTTAGGACTCTGTGCACTTTACCACTGCTAACCAGTGCTAAAGTGTTAATGCCAACTCCCTAAAACATGATACCATTGACTTACACCCAATAGGCACATTTAATTTACTTGTAAGTCCCTAGTAAAGTGGTACTATCTGTTCCCAGGTCCTGTAAATTAAATATTACTGGTGGGCCTGCAACACTTATTGCAACACCTGCTTTAGTAGCCTTTCCAACATGTCTCAGGACTGCCATTGTAGCCAGTGTGTGCAGTTTAAACTGCCATTTCAAACTGCCAAAATATACCTTTTGCCAGGCCTAAACCTTCCTTTTAAATACATTCAAGAAACCCCTAGGGTAGGCCCTAAATAGGCAATAGGACAGGGTGAAATGTATTTAAGAAGTTGGACATGTACTTTTCACTTTGACATGTCCTAGTAGTGAAAAAACTCTTAATTTGTTTTTCACTACTGCAAGGCCTACCTCTTCTGTAGGAAAACATTGAGTTAACTTATGACATTTAATATGTGATAACTTTCAATTGGGAGCAGGTAGGAATATCGAGTTAGGTGTCTAAAGAATTATAATGTAAAACCTTCTTTGAGGGTAAAGTTGGATTTTAAGTCACAATTCTGATAATGCCACTTTTATAAAGATTGTAGTTACAAACAACAGGGGCAACCCTAGAACCTGAACCAGGGGTAGTTAACACTATAGTCCAAACAATGGTTCAAGTACACCACTAAGAATAAGGACAATTTTTTAAAAGGAAACAAATTAGGGAAAAGGGCTCCCTAAATGAGAAAAGAAGAAAAGTGCTACCCAACTAATAAAACAACCATACCCATGTATACATCATTTATCTTGATTTTCAAAAAAGAATTTTTTAATATTATCAAACAAAACGTATCAAAGATATATATACAATAACGATGTTAATGTTACTGGGCACTTGTAAAGCGCACAGCTACTCCATGGAGTGTCCCGGCGCTGAGAAAGAGAACCAGTGACAGAGCAATACAGGCACCCACATGACAGTTGCTTTACTGTGAGAAAAGCCAGGTTTTTAAACCTCGGCTAAAGCTGAGGAGATCCTGAGCCTGACGTAAGGATGGCGGCAGGCTGTTCCAAAGCTGAGAGGCTACCACCTGAAAGGAACGACCACCCAGGCGGGAGCGAGAGAACCTTGGAATAGTCGAAAGCTGCTGGGTGGAAGACCTCAAAATTCTAGATGGAGCATAGCGCTGGATTCTGTTCCTCAGGTATGAGGCCCCTATATTGTGGAAGGCCTTATAAGCCAGTACCAGGGCTTTGAAGTTTGTCCTCTTGCGCACCGGAAGCCAGTGCAAAGACTTCAGGTGAGGGGTCATGTGTGTCCTGAGGCCCACCATGAGTATGGCCCTTGCCGCAGCGTTTTGCACTACCTGTAATCGGCCAAGAAGATAATCAGGGAGGCCTAAATACAGAACATTTTTATTTTATTTTATTTATTCACTTATAGAGCGCGTGAATCACCCCATAAGGGTATCTCAGCGCTGTGGGCACATAAGCGAACCTGAGGAGACTAAGCTAGAAGAGTGAAGTTTTCAATAATTTCCTGAATGCCAGGTAATCTGTACATTGTCGTAAATGAATGGGGAGACTGTTCCATAGGCGTGGGGCCACATGGTAGAAGGACTTGCCACCTTGTCGCATCTTATTAAAGCGTGGGACTATAATCAGGGCTTTGTCACCTGAACGGAGAGGTCTGGAGGGCACGTAATTAATGAATTTGTCATTAAGGTAACTAGGGCCCAATCTGTATATGGCTTTATAAGCCATACAACATATTTTGAAGTGGATCCTTTTCCGAATGGGCAGCCAATGAAGCTTCTGCAGCAGAGGAGAGGAGGCTGTTCTTGGAGGGGCATTAGTTACCAAACGAGCCGCGGTGTTTTGGACCACCTGTAGTCTATTAATGTCTCTCTCATTGGCAGAGATCAGCAGCGCGTTACAGTAATCTAAGCGGCTTAGAATCAACGCCTGGATCAAGGTTTTTCTCGAGGATAGTGGTAGGAAAGGGAAGGCTCTTATGAGCATGCTCAGATTATGAAAGCAGGCTCCAATAGTAGAGGAAACATGGTCTCTCAGGGTGAGTTTTTGGTCCAATCGGACTCCCAGGTTTTTCACCACTTGTTTAGGACAAGGGGCGGGACCCAGTTCCTCTGGCCACCAGCTAGGCGACCATTTCACAGAGGCCTCACCAAATATCATAATCTCCGACTTGGTAGCGTTCAGCTGGAGAAAATTCAATTTCATCCATTCCGCTATGGATTTCATGCCTTCACCAAAGGTGGTTTGAATATTGGGGTTGGATTTGTCAAGCGAGAGGAGTAATTAGGTGTCATCGGCATAGGATATGGGGATGAAACCCAAATTTCTCAACAGTCTCACCAAGGGAGCCACATAAATGTTGAACAAAGTAGGGCTCAAACATGAGCCCTGTGGTACTCCCTTGGTAACCTTGGTGGTCTTAGAGTGGTAAGGCCCTAGGTTAATGGTCTGAGTTCTGTCGGACAGAAAGTTAGTTAACCATTTAAGAGCTATTCCTGTGATGCCTATATCCCTCAGTCTACTGAGTAAAATTTGGTGGGATATGGTGTCGAATGCAGCGGATAGGTCGAGCAGCACCAAAAGTACTGCCTGACCTTTGTCCAATAGCATCCTAATGTTGTCCGTTACTGCCACCAGGGTTGACTCGGTGCTATATCTGGGGCGAAACCCTGATTGTGAGGAATCTAAGCTATTAGTGGATTCAACAAAGTTAGAAAGGTGAGTGTTGATGTGTTTTTCTAAAATTTTGGTGTGCAGAGGAAGGAGTGAGATGGGACGGTAGTCAGTTACGTCTTCAGATGAAATTTTGAGGTTTTTTTTGATCGGAAGTATTTGAGCAGCTTTCCAATCAGGAGGGAGGACACCTTCCTTCAGGGAACTGTTAAGAATGTTACAAATAGGATCCGCAAGCTGTCTGGCCAGAGTATAAATTAATTTGGCAGGTATCAGATCCAACGGAGAACCTGATTTTGCGCCTTTTAGGAGGGCTTCAGTACCTTCTATTGTGAGTAGTGGGAAGTTTCCTAATGAGTTGGTTACCGGTGGAGAATGTTTGGGTTCAGTTCCTGATTTAGGTTGGGAGTTCAAGGTAGCAGTGATTTTATTATATATCATGTCTATTTTCTGAATAAAGTGACAAGCAATGTCATCGCACAGCGCCTGAGAGGGTGCTGACGCCGTGTCGCAGGCCAAAGGATTGGTGAAAGTTTTTAGGATCTGATAAAGGCATTTCTGAGAGCTCCCGGCTTGTTCGAGAGCGGCAGCGATATGGGTCTTCCTTGCATTTTTTAGGTTGTGGTGGTAATGGTTTAGAGCCGCCTTGAATTTTTCTTTGTCTGAGATGTTTTGATAGCGGAGCCAATGGCGTTCAAGTTTTTTACATACGCCTTTTTCTAGTCGCAGTGAGGTCGAGTACCACGGGGCCTGGCGTCGTTTTATGCTAGTGGAGCATTTTTTCTGAGGTGCTAAGCTATCTAGCGTGGCAAGTAGTCTGGTATTAAAAACGGCTAGGCGTTTCTCCACATTGTCTGTATTCACATTATGAGGTGGACAGAATGCCCCTTCAAAGAATTCTGGTGTAATTAAATTCCACTTTCTATAGCTTTTATTAAGATGGCATTTGGGAGCGGGGTGGGCCTTGTGGTTATTGATGCGAAATTCGACCATCGAGTGGTCCGACCAAGTCAAAGGAGTCGTAGCCACATACGATAAGTCAGGGGAGTTAGTTAAGATGATGTCCAACGTATGTCCTGCCTGGTGAGTAGCATCTTTGTTCATTACAATAAGATTGAGTGCAGCCAGTTCGGTCAGAAAAGATGAAGTCTCTGGGTTGTCTAGAATTTCGCTATGTATATTAAAATCACCAAGAAGAAGGAAATTCCTAGAGGAGATGACATATGGTGCAATGAGTTCAATGATCTGTGAGGTGGCATTGGTTAGTGGTCCTGGTGGGCGATAGACTATAGCTCCTTTCCAGTTAACATTGTGGTGCAGATTCATACTGAAAACCAGAATTTCCAGCTGATCATTACATACCTGGTCTAGTATGGTAATGTTAATCGAGTTTTTATATACTATGGCAATTCCCCCCCCTGTCCTATGAGGTCTATCTAGTTTTAACATTAACATAATCGAGGCGGGATATGATCAATGCTTGAACTACTGTTTTCCTATGTGGAACCGGGAGTAGTGGAAGGAAGTTCCTCAACATTTTCAGTAGGCCAAAGCATGTGCCGGCCACTGCTTGAACCTGGGACTTCATGGACATGTCCGCGTCCATTTTCACCCCGAGGTTTTTAACAGTGGTAGCTGGATTTGCAGGGGGAGACATATTCTGTGGCCACCATTTGCGCCATTCCTCACCCGGGTTGTGTCCCCAAAAAATAATTTCTGACTTTTCAGAATTGCACAACAATTGGTTCTGTTTAAACCAGGTGAACACCTCTGACAGGCAAATGTTTATCTCGCTCCCATTCAGGGCCATCTCCTTTCCGCAGGTAAACAGTAGCTGCATATCATCGGCGTAAGATATTACTTTAGCGCCGTATTGTTCTGCCAGAAGCGCCAGGGGGGCCATAAACACATTAAACAAAGTGGGGCTTAAGATAGATCCCTGTGGAACACCTACATTCAGCAGGGAGATAGGGGCCGAAAAGGGGGGAGACCAGACTGTTTGCTGGCGGCTTTCCAAGTAAGATGTGAACCACCGAAGGATCGTGCCACCTATGCCACAGCCCTGGAGTCTGTGCAAAAGAAGAGCATGGGGCACGGTATCGAAAGCCGCGGAGAGGTCCAACAGTATCAATACGGCCTTGCCTCCACTGTCAAGTGTAGTTTTAATAGATTCCGAGACTTCCAGTAGGGCTGTTTCCGTACTGAAATTGGCTCTGAACCCTGACTGGCTAGGATGCAGTACATGGTTGGCCTCAACAAACGCAGCGACGACCCTGTTTACATATTTCTCCAAAACCTTGGAGAAAAAAGGCAACAACGAAATTGGCCTGTAATTGCTGGCTACAAAAGGGTCGGCTGAAGATTTCTTTAGGAGTGGAAGGATTTTCCTCGTGTTTCCAGCTGTCAGGCATCAAACCTTCTGACCAAGAGAGGTTCAGAACCCGATTAACGGCTGGGTTGATCACCTCTGCAATAGATGCCAGTATTTTCGCGGGGCAGGGGTCTGAGGGAGAGCCTGATTTCAGCGTTTGGCGCTCACATAGTTACACATACAGTGTTACAAATGTAAACAATGACAGGTGTAAACAAACAAGTTGTGGCTGAGGAAGAAATACAAAAGCAGGTATCAAAACAAAACAAAAATACACAACGAAACAAATTGTGTCCTCATTAGTTAGAGCCACACTTTTAGCGTCGACGGCGTTTCAACCGATAGATAAATGGAGGGTCATCATCAGGACAAAACGTCAAGTGAAGGAGCGTCCACTGTATTTCAATAAAAACATCTAAAATGGAATATATGTACATGGGTATCAGACAACAATTAATTTAGATTTGACTCAGTCAATCAGAATTGTGATCTCAATCAAAAGGAACCTTCTGATGAAACCCAACGAAAATTATGAGAAAGTATAAAAGCCACCCGAAAGAAATGTGATGCTCAGTAACAGAGAGAAAATAATTATTTAATAAGAGATAGAAAAGGCAAGACAGAAATTATAATTGATAAATAATAATCACCTCAGTCGTAATGAAGCACGTATCAACATGAGATGTGCATCAAGCACTGGTGCATTCATAAACTCAATGCACAAGGAATAATCTGTTGAGATGTCAAATAAAAAGGAGAATTATCAAAGGCAATCATTTAGTCGCCCGTATTAATTTTTACTTTATGTAGGAAATCATGCTACACAACTACATACCTACCGGTATGTCAGAGAATTTCTCAAGACAATTAATCTGAGAAAATAAAGATAAGAATTGTTTAACAGTTAATCAGTGTATCATGCCCGAATGAATCAGTTTGAATACTATACCTAATAACCATTCATAGATAATCCAGCGGTCATGCTGGTTCCGGGGATCCCGGTCGATGCGCTCAATTATGCTGCAAACACATAGAGCATTCCATTAGAGTGGAGTAGTGTAATATATCACTCTTAGACTACAAAAAAAAGTTCTACAAGGAACTAAGATGAGGGCAGGCGCAGCTGGATAAAGTTAGTAAAGTCATTTCTCCAAAGAATCCCACAGATGTTATTAGGAAAGGGATGGAAACTGCGGGCACCTATCAAGTATAACCTGCTTAAACCATTATGCCCCTAAGAGAATTTTTTATTATTTAAAAGGGCATAAGTGTAAGAAAAATCAATGACCCCCGTGCTATAAAAGTATAAACTATCGGTTGGTGGACAAATCGATGGAAAGAAGGGCGGCTGCCTAGTAGTTACCACACACTTGCCACCTCCAATCTTAAGGAGTATGCAATACCCAAAAACGATGCCTAACAAATACAGACAAGTCTCACAAAGCGAGGCTCGTCAACAGTGCAAAGGGCCCACTTACTGTCAGCTTTAAGCCTCCTCGTCCCACCAGCATGCCGGCTCACGTTACCTCCTCGGCGTCTGCTCCACGAGTGTAGGGCGGACCGATTTAGTTTACTTATAGCGCTTCATCCAAGGAAGTCAAAAGAGGACTTGTCAGGCAAATACTGACACCGTATCTGATATTAAATCGATGTCAGAAACTAGATCGAAGTTAATGGTGGTACAGACCTAAATTACTCGCTCAATCAGATAAAACACCACTAGAACTAAAAAATATTAAATAAAACGTGACAAAAAACTTTAACTTAATCACGAAAGGCGGTCCACACATATGGCGGCCATCTTAAAGTGTTTAAGGGAGTAATACAGAACAAGCATTTGCAATGCAATAGGTCTCGCATTTGCGAAATATTAAGCTATTGGCATTGTAAATGACAATGCCTTTTAATGATCTGTTTTTAAAATCAACACATAGATAAAAGCTTTGTCATTTACAATGGCAGTAGCTGAAAGTTTCGCAAATGCGAGACCTATTGCATTGCAAATGCTTGTGTTGTATTGCACAGCTTCCCTTCCATGTTTGCCTCGCCATGCCCTCGGTCGTGCTTTGGGTTCTCGTGGACTGATTCGTTAATGGAGGGCCTCAGGGGGTTCACATAATCATCTGATCATAGATGATCTTTAAAGCGTAATAATAATAATAATAATAATAATAATGGAGATATTGTTTGGTGCTGCACTCCGCTTCCTTGTTCCAAAATGTGGGATATCCCCCACTTGGGCTTTACATTCTGCTCATATTATCTTGCTGTTTTTAATCCGATTTAGACATTTGACACCCCAAATTCCGCCCAAAACAGGATTACAAAGTGGACGTAAATCAGCACATCATAACGGGAGAATGCCACTGTGCCACGTATGCCCCATTCCAACTTGCTAAATTTGGAATTGGGGCGCAGTGTGCGCACCTCCCATTAACTCAAATAAGTGGGTGTGCAACTTGCACCCGTACGCGTGGTGCTCCGCAGTGGCAACTGTCTGCAGAGTCGACCAGGACAGCTTTCAGTGGGCGATGGCTGCACTGTGTACTCTGGATTACACTGGCACCATAGGGGTAAATCTCGGACAGGACAGAATTATTGTGTGTAATAAAGGACAACACACGGACACAACACTGTCACACTAAGTGCTGCAATATGCTACATTATGTGCACTATTTTGCCACGTTTTGTAGTCCGTGCCGCATAATTCGGTCCTGTACCGTTCATTCATGCCATTGGCCCCGGTTATACGGTAACCCCAATAGGCCCTCATTAAAGCCCCTCCAACATGCCCACATATTTATTTGGTAAAGTGACATCCTTTTAGATAATACTCACCCAGGCAGGTTAAAGTATTGCTGTGAAGATGGGTTGGACGATGAATACCCTGACCCTGCTCGCCTGGGTGAAGGGTGAATGACCCCAACGACCTCTGCACCGGAAGAAAAGAGAGTGTGAGGACCCACACCAAGGCATCACTAGCTGAATGCCGGAAAGTTTCCATGATTAGGAAGTCGAGACTGTTGGCTCTCTCAAGATCACGTTAGTGACATGTACGAACGGGGGTGTCCCGCTCCAGAAACACACAGTTTATTAATTTGTCTACTGTAGGACGATGAAGCAATCACCAAAGTCCCGTGAAGTAAAACAAAAATACAGGAAGAAATACGGTTGCATTGCAAGCGGCGTGTCTGGGAAACCCTGACTCGAATCCCGGCTCGCACATTGAAACCAATAGTGTGATCCTGATCAACCACTTCATCTCACCGAGCAGTGTATTTTTAATAGGCAATTTTGGGAGCATTTAGAAGATTCTGCGTGTGCCATAAAAATGCATAGTCTCCAAGAGAGGTAAATCGCTAATTCCATTATTGCGCAAGTAAAAAGACTCTTGCTTTGCGTCTGGCAACCCTATCAGGACCCTTGTCTGTATAGCTAAGTTTATGTTTAGAAATGGTTATATTAAAAGATGCTGGCTGCAAAAATGTTATATAATGTACCATTCCTAAAAACATGTTGAAAGACTGAATTACAATTTCCTAGAGTCCTATACCTTCGATTTGTGTACGAGGTGCTTGGAGTACCTGAGCTCCTGTCCTACGACATATTTGTGTAAAATTATTTGAAAAAGCGTCACGCAGAGGGTCAAAGGGGACTGAACGAGCTGTGCATTCTACCCATGCATACAAACCTTCACCATGAGGATGGACGACCTGAGCTGATACTCCACGCCTCCACGCACATCAGCTGTAATAAGAAACCGCTGGTGTGCAAAAGCTGTGGGCACCAGGTCTAATAAAACTAGTGATGTGGTGTGCACAGCCATTGACATTACCCGTAATATTAAAGACTCTAGTGCTACACTGGGTATATTTCTTAATTGCCACCTTGCAACGTTTTAGGATTGTTTTGCTGAGGAATCTGGGGACGCCCTACACACCTGCTATCAACGTCTTTATACTCACATTAGGAATCATTTGTTGAAGCCATATCGTCCTGCCCCAGAACACCTACCTACGTGGGTTCGATACAAATATTCGGCGGCTAACTGCCATTTGAGGATGGCTCTGACGGCACGGCCTAGAGTTTCAAGGGAGGCTAGGGAGGCAAGGCGGGACTGCACGCGGAAACTCGCGGCCAGGAAGAACACTCTGAACTGAAGGAACTGGGAAGAGCTGGAGTTAGCAGCTGCACAGAACTGTACTATGGCATTCTGGGACACAGTCAACAGTTTCGATCTACCGGTGCTGAATGCGGCGGGGGGGGGGCACCAATTCGGATGCGGCGAACTACAGAAGGCAGCAAAAAAAACTTGAATTGTGTTTGGATACACAAGCACACTGACGGCAACCAAAGTATTCAGCGCGAAGTCGAAGATATGGTAACAGAAGAATGGGATGATCCAGGCAGCGTGTTGCTACAAAGAGAAACAAGCATGGAATCGAAACCTGTGGTGCGCGCGCACCACAGAGGAGCGGGGGCTAGAGAGCGCGGCAGCAAAGCGAGACGAACGCGCTGCTGCGCGTTCTGGCCACCGTCGGGAATGGGCGCGGCAAAGGCGGGACATGCGCCCGCCTTGACCAATCGCGTGCCGTCCCCATAAAAAACGAACGCTCCAGTTAATGTGGGCTTCTGAAAACAAAACCACACGCACGAGCGTGTGGGTCGTTTTCAGAAGCCCTTTCTAAAGGTCTCGCGCTGCACGAGCACTGCTGCGCACTGCAACGCTAGGCGCGAGACCTAAAAATGTGAAGAAAGGGTATGAAACCATCACCACTAAACTAAAATTAGAAGGATTGTTTTCAAGAAAGGTGTTAAATTGTTAATAATCCACACAGTGGTCTTGGCTACCCAAAAGTCTACATTCATAGTACATTAATACCCAATATAAATGCAACCAGATTATCGATTAGGTAGAAAAGAAATAGTGTACATAATGTATAGCTAATTCACACCATCCATCAGCTTAGTGTAAAAAAGGGGACATATCACATCATATTTACAAATCATAAACATAATATATCATATTTACAAATCACGAACACTGATCCAATTAAGTTCGGACTTATGTGGATGGCATCCACCCACTGGTCGTAAAATGACATAATCATTGTCATTCATTTTGCAAAGGAGTCATTGTAGGACTAAACAGACAATTACTCCACATCATGCATACAATAAATATGACATCAATAGGATCAACAATGATTGGCAAGCAATGCAGGGCGTGTAAAATTGCCAACCGCCAAACAGTGCATGTCAACCATTAATGTGGTAACTCCACAACAGTGCAACACAAAACATGTTGTTACTTGCAACCACAAGTATGTATACAGCTTTTTTGAAAAACACTTAGAAAAGCTATTGATGGCAATATAAAACATATTGTTACTTACAATAACAAGTATGTATGCAGTTTTTTGGAAAACTCTTAGTGGCCATATAGAACATGTTATTACTTGCACATAATGATACACATGCAATTTGGGACCCTCTTGGTTACAGAAGGCATTAAACAATATAACAAGTCTTAACATAGTGTATAAAACCTTCAATGGAACACAGTGTGTGCGTTTCTTTCAAGATGAATTTATTGTTTTTATATTCTCACTTCTAAGTGCATAGATAAAGTGATATATATCTATATATATATATATATATATATATATATATATATATACATACATGTATACATTGTTTTATTTTGTTTTTATTTTTTATTATTTCTATATTTTGTTAAAGTAGTGACTTCTGAGCTTATCAAGATTTATAGGCTAATATGGGAAGGGAGATGTGTTGCATTTAAGACTTTGTTGACATGCAGTGTGCCGCTAGGCTCCTCGGCTGCGTGTATTGTGAAGATTTGAATCTGGACGGGGTGATGTATTGACCGTTGGAGAGCTGGCTGGCGGTTCCCTCCTGCTGTTCCTTTGACTTAAATAAAATCATCTTACCAGTCTGTTATTATCGGCGCATCTTTCAGTTACATCAGTGGTAAACTTTGGAAAAATGATAACACGCCTGCAGCTGTCTTAGTATATTGTAAAATATATTAATGGCCCTTGAACAGCAGTCTGTTATTGTGAGCATAATGGGCCTGGGGATGTACTGCCTTTCATTCATAACATGATCCTCTAATGTCCTGAAGGATTAGGTTCAGTGCTCTTGTATGTGTGCAAACTCAAAGAAGCCAACTCTGTACCTATTGTATGTGTGGGCATTCTGCTGGCTCCACAAACAAAATAAAAACACAGAACAGTACACAGATTAGAAAAAGTCGGTAAGTACAAAAATAATTTGAGCAAAGTTGTAATACATTTCAATAGAACAAATTGTGGTGTGACTTTTTGGTGTCACTTGGGTCCCAGGTGTAGGGGCTTCCGGCTTCATTCCTCGCTGTTTCATGAGATGGATTTTTCTGGGACCATTTTCAGCAGGTTTTCATCACTGAAGATGCTCTTCTTTCTCTGCTCATATGATCTGAACTTTGCTCGACTTCACTGGCTTTAACTTTTGAGTCCCAAACTTATTTGTCATCATCAAACTATAACCATTTTCCTTTTTTCCCACTACCCATCAGCACAGGAAGTGAAATCACTAGATCTCCCATCATCCACCTACAGAGGAATTGACATTCTGATTTTCCCATCTGGACAGGAAGTGAAGGTTTTCCCACCAAAAACATCTTTAAACGAAGAAGCCAAGCAAGAGGACTTAATTTCCCATCAGCACAGGAAATGCCATCATGGCACCCTGGAGTCCTCCCCTCTCCCATGACCTACTTAATAACAGCTGCGACACAGACGTGCAGAGCAGACGCGCTGCTGGCACGCCAAAGGCGCACCAAAGGCAAACCCATCTGCGGCTGCCCACGCCTGGACTGTGCCCAACTTCAGGAGCCTTGATCCAATCACCACCCAGTGATACTCTGCAGCACCCCTTGGGTCGATAGGCCCTTAATGCCATTCCCCCAACTGCTGATGCGCCGCACCTCCCACCACTGTAGGAGCTTTCACCTGCATCCACTGTCAGTTCTCCAGCACCCATCCACCCACACCCCCATGCAAATGCTAACAGTGCCCTCAACATCCCATTCCAATGCACACACAACACAAGCACCAACAACTCCTACACTCCCACCCTATACGCCACCACAAACCCTCATATCAACACCCACTCGCATACATGCTTTTCAATACACGATCACTCGGCAAACACACATCTGAAATATGGAACCTTCTGAGCAGCGACGCACCCGACATCTTCATCACAAAGCCGATGGCTCAACCTCTTATCGGCTCCTGACGTTGCTACGACATTCCCAGGTGGCTAAAAGATCGCTCACAAGCCAGGAGGAGGACTCTTTGTCATCTACAAGGAATCCATCAAAAGTACAACATCCACAGAGAACTCCAGCCAATTCATGGAACACCTGCACTTCAAGCTGAAAATCTCTGAAAACTTCACCCTGAAAGGAACCCTCACCTACCGACCACCCGGACCATGAGTCACCTTTACCAATATCATCACTGACTTCGTCGCTCCGATTACCATCGACTCCAGAGCCTACATTCTCCTCGGTGACCTCGACTTTCACTTGAAGACCGAAACGACCCCGGCTCCACAGCACTTCTCAAAAGCTTGAGCAATATCTGACTCACGCAGCTCATCACAGAATCAACATACACTGCAGGACACACACTAGACCCAATCTTCACCACAAATGACAGCATCAGATACATTTCCATCACACAACTTACATGGACTGACCACTCCATCTCCCACTTCCAAATCAACACACCAAGCCAACACCCTACCAGGTTTAGCACGCCAAGGCGCAGTGGGGGCAATATTTCAGAAGCAGACTGGCACAGTACCCTCAGCACTAATCAACCTAACCCCGCAGACAACCTTGTCAAGCACATCAACAGTTTTAGCAACTGGATCAAGAACTGCGTGGACTCCCTCGCACCCGTCAAACCCAATAACCATAGTAGATCAAACAAGCAGGCCAGCTTGTACAAAGAAGACCTCCGAGACACCAAACGACACTGTAAACAGTTAGAAAGGACATGGAGAGTTAGCCACGACACCACCAACAGAACTAACTACAAAGCTGCACTCAGCGCTCCTAAGAGCACTGGAGGCCTGTGCTTTCTGTAACCGAGCTGTCTGAGACAATTGGGTTAGAGAAGTTTAAAATGCGCTTGTCAGGCTGGCCGTCATAAGATAGCCAGCCAAACAGACATGAGCATTTTAAAGCATGAGATTGATATACAAGGATCCGCTCTCAAATTGATCTATTCCTTCCTCACAGGAAGAACCCAAAGGGTCAAGTTTCCACCCTTCATATCAGAGACCGAGAAACTGATATGTGGTGACCATGTTCATGTGACAACTTTCAGTCCTAGCCACAAAGCTCTTTATTTTGTTTTGTGATCACTACAAATCCTGCGACAGGGCTATATTTTACTCTTGCTTAAAGGTAAGGGATTTTGGCAAGCAAAACCCACCCTGATCTACCTTCAAATGCTCAGTGCCCTCTAGTCTGTTTTAATGTGGCTCGCTTTTTGTCAGGTGCCCTGAGAAGCAGGAAAAGACGTTTGAATTGCTATCATCTGAGGACCTTTTAATTTTTTTATATTTGTAATCATTAATATCGTGTTGTGGTGTGCTATTATGGTTTTTACTAACTGAATAAAGTATCTTTGACGTGACTTGATTAAATATTTTATTTAATTCACAAACAAATATAAAAAATCGAAATTTTCATTTTAATGGGATGATTAGGGATTTTCCAAATACAACGGAGGGAACCCATTGTCCATACTATGTTCTGCTTGATTCGTGGGAGTAGTGCAATTGTATCAATCTGAAGACACCAACTTAATTTTCAGCCATAATTTAAAAATACTTCACTCCTTTACTTAACCCCTTTACCGCGGCGAACATTCCACCGCGGTGCGGCGGTTTAAAGGAGTGGGCGGGGCCGCGTCGGCCAACGGACGTGCGCAGCACTATTGCGGTAGTGTTCGCGACGGCCGTTGGCCGACGAATGCAGCGAAGGGGTTAACATTTAAACTTTTTCAGTTTGCTTCTTTATTTACATACACTTTAGTAATCTGTTAACATTATTTTATTTTCTGAGCAGTTGAGGACCCTTTGAGTAGGTGTTGCAGACCACTAGGGGCACCTGGACCATAGATTAAGAACCACTCGATTATAGCATATAATTTACACGCTGTTTGCTATTCGGGCTCCTTTTGTATTCCTATATTTTCTCTTGCTTTTTTCCTTTGCTTTCTCTCCTCATTTGTTAATTCCACCCTTTTGTCTTCGCTGTATTTTGTTTCCTTTGAGTTTTATGAAGCACTGTTGAAGTGTACCAAAAAATGTAAGAGATAGTTACAGAGTGATTTAGAGTTGGGATGGTTTAATTCTGCCATTTTAATGGATTTTATTCTCTGATAACAAGGCAGAGAAAAAGCCATTAAATCCAGACTTATTATTTAGGGTGGCTGATGGTTCTCTGCCAAAATAGCGTCGCAGAGGCATTTGGCACGAAACGTTCTGATAGAAAATCCTCCTGCAGAAAGAAAATACATGAAAAACTCACTTTTAGTGGGAAAAGTCTTAAAAATAATTGTTTGCAATTTCCTGCATTTCAAAAAACTTTGCATCCTATGCAAAGTGTGAAGTTTATAAACACACAAAACATAACCGGCGAAATTTAAATGTTGCCCTCCTCCACACAGGACATGGTTGACGATCAGGCAACCTGGTGGGGCTAATTTGAGAAGATGATGAGAACAGGAGTTTTCACTGGTGGGATATCTATCCATATATTAACAGGGCAAATGTGCTGGGGTATGGAAGGTAAATCTCCATTTTCACAATGGTTTCATCTTTTGCTGCACTACTCTATATCAGACTGTTAGTATATTGTGTTGCATTATTTGAAACGTGTGCATACTGTTCTGTACGGCAAACTCAGTGCTTACCAGAAAGATATTTTTTGGTAGATCTCGTAAACAACATTGCGAACCATGTGCAATCTACTTTTGTGGTAGCTGAAGATTCACTCAGATTTTCCACAGGTCCTCATTGAAACTCTTTCAGGGCAGCAGAGCTCCCACCATTATTTTACTGGACATCAAATAACTTGTATTTTTTTTTTGTTAGGCTAATTCATAGCTGTTTAGGAATATAGAGACTCATAAGAATCAGGTTGAGACAAATAATTTAATGAATGCTGATGAAAATAAGATATTGTTTACTGTCCTAAACAATTATTAAATGCAGTGAGAATTTGATGTAATATTTTCAGGTGTCCCGGGTTAACCACGGGGTACTGGGATCAGAGCAGAACCTTCTATTACTAATGCTTACTGTTAAAGCGAAAACTGATCCCCAGGTACACTCTTCTAGCACTTGACCCTGGAGTGGTGAGGTCAAGAATGTCAAGGCTTACTCATGGAAAGGGTGTTGGGTTAAAGACTCCTATCTCATCAGCATCAAATAACAATTAATAAGTTACTGTCCAGACAGAAAACGTAACACTTTGCAAAGAGGAAACTCCAACTAGCGTGAAATGCAAAGTAGCAAGCAGCACAGCAGCGGCAGCCAGCGCAGGTAAGCGCAGCGGGGCTGGGTGGGAGGGGGGCGGAGTCGACAGGCGATGGAATAGGTAAAATTAAACTCATAAAACCTATTCCGTCATCTATCGACTAACAGCACCCCCCCCCCCCCGCTCCACCGCGCTCACCTGCACCGGCCGCGACTGCAGTAAACTTAACTTCTAAGACAGTCGTCATTTAAACTGACCATTGCTCTCGATAGATAAAGTCAGTCAGAGCATAGTGGTAAAATTAATAGAAAATTACCCAGTATATATATGCTTTCTCTCCAAACAAGGCAATGGAACTTAATTACCTGACAGAAACCCTCAGCGCGAACGTTTTACAGCGCAGGAGGCAGGATCTTCTCCCTGAGGAAGTACAGAACAACCTTGAGGAATCAATATAATTAATATGTGAATAATACTAGACTCAGTATCCTCACAAAATACTGGTTCCTTTTGCCAGATTTGAAAACAAGGTTACACCTTTACCAATAGTGAAAGGTACGACCCTGAACCCTATGTCTTCTGGGGCTCCTAAAAACAAAAAAATAAGCAAGCATATTCAGTTTTACAGGAAACATCAAACTAATATAAGATTACATCCATATGTGATTACATTCATAGCTACGTGTGCAGTCATTCATACTGTATAATATTTATTTTTATTAATTTAAGAGGTTTTATATAGCGTTGGCTCCACCCTGGGGTATCAGAGCGCTTTACATTGTAATGACGATAGTACATGGAATACAAAACAAATAGTAACGAAATGCAACATTATGATATGGTAGACTTAAAGAACAAAATGAGTAATATATCTTGATTATGATACAAAGTGCAAAGATGTAGCTATTTACAAAACAACGTATGAATGAAATAATTACAAATTATAAAACAGTAAAAAGGAGGTAGACTCATTTTTGTCAATAAGGAAGGGTTAGGCGAGCGTGGAAAGGGGGGTGGCAAAGTGCTCGAGGAGAGGTGAAAAGGGGGGGTAAGTAAAAGGTGAGGATGGGTAAGGCGGGGGGTGAATAGGTGTTGGTAGAGGACAGGAGAGGTGGGAGAGAGGTGGGGAAGGTAGGAGATTCACAAAGGAAGAGATTGTACGGCAAGTATGGTAATAGAAGGATTATGGACCCCAATATTTGTTGAGCAGGTGCATTTTAAGGTCTTTTTTTAAACTGACGTATGAAGGGTTAAGTCGTAGATCTTTAGGGAGGGCATTCCAGATGCTGGGGGCCTTACCAGAGAAGGAGCGAGATTGCGCGGCTTTCTTTTTTAGCAGAGGGGGGACGAGGAAGAGAGAGTTAGTGCTTCTCATCGGTCGGGCACTGCCCGCTTTTTTGAGTTAGTTTGAGAGGTAGAGCGGGGTCTTTTGATGGAGGGCTTTGTGCGTAATGCAGGCTATTTTATAGGAGGATCTGCCTTCAATAGGAAGCCATTTAAGGGTCCTAAGAGCCGGTGAGATGTGGTCAGAGCATTTGCAGTCAGTTGTAAGCCTGGCCGCTAGGTTTAGAACAGATTTGAGGGGGGCCAGGTGAACTTTGGGAGAACCGGAGAGAAGGGCATTACCATAGTCGATTTTCGAGAGGACTAGGGATTGGACAACTGATTTGAAATCTTCCGCTGGAATGAAGGGTTTGATTTTTTTGAGATGTTGGAGCGTGAAAAGTGCTCCTTTTGCCGAGTTTTTTATATGGGAGTTGAGCGTAAACTTACTGTTGATGGTGATGCCAAGGGATTTTACTGATTCGGATAGGGAGAGTGGACAGTTTAGGGCATTAAGGCCAGTGATCCATGTTTGGATGGGGAGAGGGTTGTTTTTAGGAGAGAAAAGAATGATTTCAGTTTTATTAGGATTAAGTTTGAGATGATTGGAATAGAACCAGGTTTGGATATTGGTCAGGGCGGTGTTAAGGTGCAGTACATCAGAGTGGGATTTAATTTTATAGTACAGTTGGGTATCATCGGCATACAGGTGATAGTTAATACCGGCTTGTTTGAGAATGAGGGTAAGGGGTTCCAGAAATAGGTTGAAGAGAGCAGGAGAGAGGATAGATCCTTGGGGGACACCGAGGGAGACCGGAGTGGGGCTAGATAGGCAGTTTTGGATTTTTACTTGTTGGGTTCTGTGTTGGAAATAGGAGTTGAACCATTTGAGGACGGTACCATTAAGGCCGAACCGAAATTTAAGTGTATTGAGTAAGGTTGAATGGTTAACTGTGTCAAATGCCGCAGAGAGGTCAAGGAGAATGAGTAGGCAGATCTCGCCATTGTCTAGGGCATGGTGGATGTCATCAACTATATTAAGCAATGCAGTTTCAGTACTGCAGCCTTTGCGGAAGCCGGATTGTAGAGGGTCGAGTAGGTTGTAAGTGTCAATGTGTTTATCCAATTGATGAGGGGCACATTTTTCAAGGGCTTTTGAGAGAGTGGGGAGGTTTGAGATGGGGCGGAGGTTGTTGGGGTCGTTCGGGTCAGCCTTAGGGTTTTTTGGAATGAGCGTGATTTGTCCAAGTTGGAGGGAGACAGGGACGCACCCCGAGGAAAGGGAGGAGTTGATGATATTGGTCCAATAAGGGACAATGACGTGCTTTAGATCTTCCCGAGGGAAGATGGCAGACGGTCTTTAGTGTGGGAGTACGGTTTTAATTTGGACAAGATGTTAAAGAATTCTAGTTCGGAAACGGAGTGGAAATTCAGCCAGGAGGCGTTGTTTTTGAGCTGAGTGTTGTCGGGGGGAAATTCAGGAGGGGTTGAGGAAAGTGGCGGTGGGGAGGACACAGGGGGTGTGAACAGAGGAGAGGGTGTTGAGATAGTATCAGGTGTACATAGGGGGTTGGGAGGGATCTGAGTTCGAGTGAAGGATTGGTCAATTTTGGCGATTTTTTCAGAGAAAAAGTTAGCAATTTCTTCGCATTTGCTCGTGGTGGCCATCATGTTGGGGGGGCGGGGGAGGGTTGATTTCTAATAATGTTAAACAGTTCTCTGGGTCTATTTTTGGCACGGGTGAGCTGTGAACGGAAGAAGGAAACCTTTTTCAGAGAAAATGTGCTTCTTGTACACAGATCTAGCGGTTCGAAGGAGGACAAGATTAGAGGGGGAAGGGTGATGTCTCCAGGTTCTTTCTGCCAGTCTAAGTACTCGTCTTTCATTGTTGAGGTCTGAGTTAAACCAAGATTTGGAAGGGATATTTTTAAGAGTTTTTGGTTTGGGTGGTGCAAGTTGATCTAGACCTCGTAGACAGTTTTATTATAATGCTCAGTGAGTTCATTTGCATTGAGAGAGGGCGGTATGCAACTGAGTTGTGCTTGGAGTTTGGCCTCCAGTACACCAGGGGGGATACGATTAAGGTTTCTGGATGATATTGAGGTTTTGTAGCTTTTAGTAGGGGCAGGCTGGGCTAAGGGTGAGATCATGAACAATATGAGGTGGTGATCAGACCAGTCGATAGGGATGATGTTGGATAGGGATGCCAGATTACTGTTTGCAATGATGGCGTCAAGAGTAGCCCCTTTGGAATGGGTTGGGGAAAGGCAGAGTTGTTTGAGGTCACTTATCTCAAGGAGGTTATTGAGAAGTTTGATAGTAGGGTCTTCTGGCAGGTTCCAGTGAAGGTTAAAGTCTCCTAGGTAGAGATTTTTAGAGCTCGAAAGTGACGATTGCGAAAGAAGGTCGGATAGTTCCTCAGCGAAGGGAAGAGGTTCGCCTGGAGGGTGATAGATGTTATGTAGTCGTATTGGGGGGGGGCGCCTTGAATTTTAAGTTCCGCTCCAAGGTATTCAAATGTTTCGAAGTCTGTGTCTTTGGCTAGGGAAAGCTGGAGTTCGTTTTTTAAGATAATTGCTAGACCACCTCCTATTCTCTTTGGTCTGTCTTTTCTGAGGATAGAGTAACCGGGGGGGGGGAGAGTAAGTCGAGGATGGGTGTTGAATGATTGTTGAGCCAAGTTTCCGTGAGGAAGGCGACGTCTATATCTTCACTAAGGATGGCTTCGGAAATTTCAGTCGCATGTCGAACCGCCGAGCGGCAGTTCACAATGGGGTTATATGAACATAATGAAGTCAGGCGTAAGTTTTGTTTTAACAATACACAATGTTGAGTTAGAGTGAAACTATCTGGTAAACTCTTGTGGGTAGGTGTAGTCCCAGGTTAGTGATTTAGTCCCCAAAGAGCCACACTCTTCTCTCCCTTCTGGGGTTTGCAGTGTCAAAGTACCCCTCTGCCCATGGCGAAACACTCGTTTATGCATCTCTGTTACATGTTCGGTGGACATGTCACTCCAGGTGCTGCCTCCTAAGTGAAACCTGGCTGCTCAGTCGCGGCCGGCATGATTCGCGGGTGGGGGGCCGAGGGGTCGCGCGCAGGGGGTTAATTAAAAAAAAATGTTAACTTACCTTCGCCGGCCCGGTCCTGCGTTGTCTCTGCTTCTCTGGTCCTCTCCTGAACAGGAAGGAGGCAGCCCACCTCCCCTCCCCTAAGCCAATCACAACGCTGCAAAGGCAGCGTTGTGATTGGTCGGGACGCCGACCAGCCAGGCGTCTATGGGGAGGCCATTTTCTCCATGTAGGCTGCATGCAGCCTACATGGAGAAAAGGCAGAGTGCGCATGACTGGTTTGTTCGGCCCCAGAAGGCCGAACAAACAATCAGCGCCCTCAGCAGTGGGCAAGCCACTCCTCCCATGCCCTAGAGCAGACCCAACCACAACCAAACCCTTCTGCTTTCTCGCAGTGTGAGAAGCAGAAACATAAAATGATATTTATAATACCATTTTATGTTTCTGCTTCTCGCACTGCGAGAAAGCAGTGGGGCAACACTTCTCCGCCCACATGGAGGAGCCACCCTTGTGCCTGCTCCTCTTAATAGTCTTGCGAACCCCAGTGTCAGTCTGCAGTAGATATGTGCTTGACTGGATAAGTGTAGGCAGCATCAGAATTTGACAGAGTAATATGAAGCACTTTTAGTACTCCGTACTGTAGACATCTCTTCATCTGATTCATGGGTCCTACTGTGTACTTAACCTTCCAATGAAATTACTGGGTGGTCATTTGCACTCTAGTTCAAGCTTCTCTCCCAGAAAATGGAGCTAACAAGAGTCAATTTTCGAAACTATTTTCAGAGACAATTTGCAAGAGACCAGAACTTGACTTAACTTTACGCTATCGTTCCCTGTGCAGACTGAGCCAAATCCTAGCACATTATCTTTTTAAAAGCATAATTCAAGTTTTGCAGCATGAATATTTCTGAATTTCCAGAACGACCTAGTGAAAGCAGTAAAACCTTTTTAATATCCAACATATCACCAAATTTCTGTTCTGCAGGCTTCATCTTTCACATTGATCAAGGAAGTCTACTTTCCTTTTAATCTTAGTTCATCATCACAATTTTTCGTATCTGCCATTCTGTTTAGTGTTTTTCTCTTGTCTTCAATTCTAGTTTTTAGTGCCTGAACTGCCTAAGAACATTAACCACTGATGCATTCAGTCAAAAGACCTCAATATTTTTTCTTCCTAAGTATCAACAGTCATCCGTACATCAGTCTGACATAATGCATTAGACAGCTCATATTTAACAATTCTGGGGTACCTGGTGAGTCCCATATCAGCTGATAACTGAAAAAAAGTACAGAATTTTGTCAAATGTGCACATTTTATATCGAAAGCTAATGTTTGATTGAATATCCTCGTATAATAAAAAAAACATGATAACCTAATGTATGCAACTACCTCGCAGTCTGGTAAAGATGGGCCATTGTTTATAAAATGTCACCAGGAATGTCAGCTTTTTTTGCAATAATAAATACCTCATACTGGCCCAATAATAAACTTGAACATGAGGGAGGGCTCCCTTTTTGAGCTCTCTCCATAACTGTTTCTATGGCAACCTCTTGCTCTTTGATACCCAGACATCCAGTGCTTAATCTGTAAAAGAATAAGCGCTGCTGCCCAAAGTTTTTTTTTGTGTGTGTTTTTTTAGAAGCCAGCCGCTAGGGCTGCACAGCTGATTGTCATGGTTGCTTAATACCAAGGCTGTCTAGTCTTTATTCCACCTCCTGCCTCTTTTTTTCAGCACAATCACTCCTGTCTTTTTTTTCTCACCAATACCCTTGCAGGTTCTTTTCATCCCTGCTTTACACTTATGGCACTGCTTTCACATCTTTCGCTTCCTCCTTTAACCCCTTTTCTGTCATTCTCTCTCTTGTTCTGGGTCACCGTCTGAAGATGAAAAATGAGACCTGGTCCTAAAAAACCAGTGGCTCTGGATCCACCTGCACCCATCGCTCAAATTAAGCATAACAGAAATCTTGACTCTTAACTACCATGCAGGCAGGTAGATTAACAAAAAGATGCTTGAATCTTTGCAACAAAAACATTTTTTAACCTTTTAGCATCCCTGGACATCTTATCGACTTTAAAACGATTTTGAGTAAATGTATACTTAAACATCTAATGTGGTTGCAAGTTGTAGTCTCACTAATTGATTGTACTTCTGATATAATTACCAGACCATTGACTCCGTTTTGCCACCCATTGTGTGATATTCTTAACCCCTCTATGCCTTTCACCCACTCTATCAGGAATATTATAAGAATGATGGCATACACAGCAATTCTTTTATCTAACTTTCAAACTCAGTGGGACCAATATCATTACTCCAGTGGCTCGATGGAAAAATCGACAAGTATTAGCGAAAGTGAACAGCCTTCTCTTGTTCCTGTGGTGATTTTGGACCCTATGCCTCCTCCGCGTTCAGCAATACTTCAAACCTGAAATTGTACTGCACGTGAAAAATTGTAAATGTGTCACCTTCGCCAGCTTTCTTTAGGATCAGGTCAAAATCATTTTCTGCTCCAATAGTGACATGATAAAGGGCTCCCAATTCTTTCAGCTGCATCAACAACACCCCACTGCACACATGCCTCCTGGTCTTCATTAGTTAGGTATGGTGCCACTGAGTTCAGCACATTTACCACAATCTTGCAAAAAATCTTCACATTTGTGTTAATAAGGCACATTAGTCTCTGCCTACACACTTCAATGGTGAGGGTGAATTTACTGGCTCTAATACTAATAAAATGATAGGCAAATTCCAAATAGAATGTATTATGTAAAATGACTAGTGTTTGTATAGAGAATGAGAGCCATGGTGGACATCACAGTAAGTGTCTGACAAGCAGGCGATCTACCACATTCTGTTGTTAGGATCAAATGAGGACCTCACACATGCATAACGAGTAACACAAATCATAAAGCTGTGCAGCTCTAATTCATACATACTACCAAGTAACTCAATGCAATGCCTGAGGCTGTAGAAATCGTTGGTGATGGTTTAATGAACTACCTAGTAATCTCTATGCCCGCAGCAGAGAACCTGGTCTAATGGAAAACCTAGTATCCCCAAATCTACTTATGCAACATCTTAGTCTATCAGGCTGACCTCAGACTGGACTACCTACTAATCCCTATGTCTATCCACGCTACACCAGACTACATTAGGATTTAGAGGAGCCGGTCTGCAAGACTACCTAGTAACCCCTGTGGTTACTTGGACAACTCTTGAGTCTATCAGGCTTCAATTTAGCCTGTCCTATGAACTACCTAATAATCCATATTGTTACCCGCACCGCACAACATCTGAGTCTGTTTGCCATAAGAGAAGCCAGTGTAAAGAACCGCAAAGCAGTCCCATACCCACCATTGCAGCTTCTGAGTCTATTAAGATTTAGAGGAGCCGTTCTAAGGGTCTTCCTAGTAACACCTATGTCTGCTCATGTGCCACTTGAGTCTATTAGGAATCGGAGGAGCTGGTCTAAAGGACTACCTGGTAATTCCTTAGCCTCCCGCTGGGATACATGTGTTCATCTGGCATCAGAAGAGCTGGTCTACCTTTAGCAGACTACTTATTAACCCTGGGCCTACTTGTGCTACACCCGAGTCTAACATGCATCACAAGAACCGGTCTTATGGGCTATCTATTATTCCCTATGCATACCAGCGTGACACCTTAGTCTAGTAACCCTATGTCTGTCAATATGACACCTGAGTCTGTTAGCAAATCAGAGGAGCCGGTCTAAGAAATTGCCTAGTAATTCCTGTCCCCTATTAGATGGATTCTATAAAATAGTGCTACTCAGGGATAACTAAGCAAGCCTGGCTCTGACTGAGCAATGTTAACTCCGGTTGTTTGTCACAAGGAGTTCAAATTGGTGTAGGTCCACAGCAAGGTTCCACTGTACCATGGTTCAGTCTTGTGATGGGTCTCTGAACATTTGGGGGTACCTCATCTGATTGAGACTGTCACCCAGGGTGGTTCAGGTGCATGCTATTACTGCTGTGCTGCGTCCCACATCCACGCATTGTGCCTGTGTATGTCCAGCGCTATATGGATGCAGCCCCTGCATTCACAAAGAGGTATTGTTCATGATCTAGAATTCAGTCTGACCTTTAAACTAAAGTTTCTGTAGTAGAGACTATTAATACAAATTGCCATCACTAAATTTTACATGGGTTAAACTAACCCCTGTCGTACCTTATAAGGATATTGCAAGTCACCAAGGAGTTCTGTGATCATATAGGGGAACAAGGCAGAAAATGAAGTTTAATTTGAAGATCATGGAACTCTCGGGTGGGTTGCACCATCTGTAGTGCGAAATTAAACCCACAAAAAGGAGCCAGTAGTTTGTTGCAGAAGCTATTGGAATCTGTTTAATATAATTAAGATTAAAACATGCTGAGGCTCAGAATGTACACAAGCATGCAACGAAAGTCTTCCTTTACTATACTGACCTGTAGTATGCAAAAAATAAACCTGTTGCCATAAATATTTCCTTTTTGCTGATTACTGTTTATTTTAGAAAAACGGATCAGAAGAAGGAAAAGCCAGTACCTGTTTACCTTGCTTAAATTGCGGCTGTGATTGTGCTCTGTGACCTTCATTTCTCCTTGACTGCTTGCTCTGGCAGCAGTCATTAGTAGGTCATGACTCTGAGTAGCTACATCATTTCTTCATTATAGGTGGCTAGAGATCTCAGAAGTGACTTTAATAAGGAAGTTAGGGATGGCCTTTTCTACTGGGATTGCAGGCTCACATGTAGCGTTGCCCTCCCTAAACCCTGTAAAAAGAAGATCCTCTTATTACACAATGTAATGGCAGTAGAGGAATCCTCCATAACCTGAGTCCCTGCAGCATCTCTTTATGAAATGTGCCAAGGAATTTGGATACTCTCAGCAAAACAATGGATATTTGCCAAATTCCTTGGCACATTTCATAAATCTGCCCCTGGCTAACTCTGACTTGACAGGTGGACTGGGAACCCAAAGTAGCCCAGCCAATTGTCTTGGACCAGCCCCTGGGCAAGCACTATATGGCCCTAGGAGGCTGGAAACGCGTGCTTGCTGCTTCTGTTACTAGGGGCCGATATTGCACCACTCTGTAACATAACCGGCCCCCACCATTCCAGCCTCCCGGGAAACGGCCCTGTACGGCCAGTCTGGCCCTGCTGACTTGGAAACCTTGAAGCCAGCTACACTCCTTGCACTGTATGTGCCAGACACGCCAGCTCCCCCCAGGGCCCTGTGTGAGCTTCAGCAGGTAATTGTTGCGCTATGTGGTATAATTAGTGTCTCCATTATTAGAGGTCTGCGTGCTGTTTACTCGATTAAAATCTTCACTTAACATCCTCACAAAGGGTGTTTGATAAAAACAAAGAACTACGAAAATGATAATTTGTCAGAGCTGCTGCAAGAGGCCAGTTCTGCCCTGCCATAATCATTGACGTCAGTTGTGCACCACTTGCCCATGACCTGGCCTCATGACTATTGCATCCTTGCTCGCCAGAAACAGGCTTTTGGAAGCATCCATTAGTTATTTCAATTATCCGGGGATTGGAGCCCTCCGAGCCAGGGCGCCTAGTTAACAATCCCTCGGGGAGCTCCTAGTCACGTCCTCTGGATGGCCCTGGGGTGAGATCGGCCAGTGCCCAGGGTAATGAAGACTACTCAGAAATTAAAATAAAACACTTGTAAAAACAGATTCGCTAAAGACATGATTGATGTATGTGTTGCGTGTTAATCGACTGTGCCAGTAGCGCCCTCTGTACTTTGAACATTTCCCGTTTTGTATTTTTAGGTATTTGTAGCATAACATAAACTGTATTTGTAAAGCGCAGGTTCACACGAGCAGGAATATCTTGACGTGACTGAAATAACAGGTGTTTATTGTTGCCCAACTCAGTGGGCACTCATAGTTCATTATGTGATGCTACAGAGATTTATGTAAGTCAGACCAATTTAAAGCGGCAGAGCTGCGCTTTACAACATGAAAAGGTAACACTTTATTGCAACTTAGAGAAAACAGGATAAGTGACGATGCAGTGGCTGAAGAGGGGAGGGAGGTTGAGGCAGACCCTTGGTAGCAGATCAGTCCGGGGGTAGGGTGGGCAGAAGGATATATTGAGTCAAGTTGAGCAGTGAGCGCGATATGAAGGCCTTTGGAAAAGCGCGGAATGTAAGGAAGCGCGCCATTAGGACGCGGCCCCCCGGGAACCCGGCCACGCCCTCGTGGTTCTTCTTCAAAGGATTGGGCGTAAGCGTGAATCACTTCCGGGGCAACGCCGTGACGTCACTTCCGGCCAGAGCAGGCAACAGCGAGGGGGAGGAGTGGGCGTGGGCCTATTTAGGGCAACTTGCCCTGGTCCTCGCCCTCTCTTCCTTACGGCGCCGACCCCGTAATGCAGGGGTCTCTGTGAATCTGTAGAGCGGAAGAGTCACGCAACGGGAGAGGACGGCGGGGACTTCTGACCCGTGTTGCGGTTTCTTTTCCTCCCCGCCCCTTTTTGTTTTTGCAGGGCAATGTGTATCGGGACGCTGGGCGCACCGCCGCGAGAATCCGTTGGTACCGGAAGCTGTACGGGCCGAAGTACTACTCGCCCAGCTTGATTGTGGTGCTCGGTGGAGGCTTCATGCGAGGCAGGTTGGCCCCTGTTGTCATCGTGGGGGAGACGGTAAATATATGGGCAATGGGATGTGAAGGGGGCGCCTGGGGTTGTAATTAGTTGTCGTGGGGGTGCAATTGTTTCCCCCCGCCACGCGCGGACTTCATAGTGCTCCGGGATGCGGGGCAGGGGTTCTGTTGTGGTGGGCCGATCGATGGATTGCGTCTGGGGCCGTCACTGTTGCACTGGATGAGTCCCGGTGGCGGAGCAGGTAGAGCGAACCCGGGCGTGGCACGCCCTGCCTAAGGTAGGCATTTCACTTGGGGCCCGATTTTAGGCATACTTTATTTTGGCTGACAAGAAAGACAATAGGTCTCTCAGAAATAGTATCGTATGGGTTAGCAACGCTGGTGAGGTGAGCTCGCCGCGCTCGGCATTCACAGGGCGGCTCTTTGGCACGTGTGTGGCTGTGAGGTGAGCTCGCCGCGCTCGGCACTCACAGGGCAGCTCCTTTATTGGTATGCAGCTAAATAATTTTTGGAATCGTCCCCTGCAGTTCGTAGATTGGGACAATAGCTTGGAGGTAGGCCCTGGTCTCGGGGGTAGGATGTTAGGACACGCGATCTGCGAATCATCCTCAGGGCTGTACAGTCTGTGTGCCATATCTACACAACGTATGAATATTACACCATCATGTGATAGGCAGTGTATATCCTCATAGGATGGATAATGTTTGTATTACTGTATTATAGGATGACAGTGCGTGATATAATTTCATCACGGGCAGCTGCGGGGTGAGCTCGCCGCGTTCGGCACGCACTGGGCGACTCCTATATTTGTATGCAACTGAATTTCTGGGGAATCTGCCTCTGCAGTCCGTAGATTGGGGCAGTAGCTTGGAGGTACGCTCGGGGGTAGGATGTTGGGGCACGCGATCTGCGAATCCTCCTCAAGAATGGACAGTCTGTATGCCGTATCTCCACAGTGTAAGAATATTACACCCTCATGGGATAGGCAGTGTATATCCTCATAGGATGGATAGTGTTGGTATTGCATTATCAGGTGACAGACAGTGCGTGATAGATAATGTTTGTATTGCATTATTATAGGATGGTCGGTGCGTGATGTAATGTCATACACGTTGGACAGTCGGCGCATATTATATATGCATATTTATATATGGATACCCTCATGGGATAGGCAGTGTAAATCCCCATTGGATGGATAGTGGTGGTATTACATTATTATAGGATAGACAGTGCGTGATATGTCATACACGTTGGACAGTCTACGAATATTATATCTCCTTTGGAGGGACAGTCTGTATGCCATACCAGTGTGGAGGTTGTATCTCCAAGGTGTAGGAATTTTAATTACACCCTCTTGGGATAGAGAATCTATATACTAATAGGACGGGCAGTGTGTGAATATTATATCTACATAAGAATGGGATTGTGAATGGTATACCCGCGTAGCATGGACTTGGGGCGGATATTCTGTCCCAGGGGCAGCGTTCGATTATTGTATCCTGATATGTATATATGATGGACAATGGGGGTCTATCCTATCCTCAAATCATGGACAATGGGAGCATATGGCCAGGGTGCATATCTTATATCCTTGTTGGATGGTCAGTGCGTCATATTATACGCTGCCTGCAGATTGGATCTGCAAACCTGCAACCGTCACATACACGGAGTGTTGCGCCTTCACGGTGTGTTTAACATACACGTTGTTAACATTCACGTATTTCTTGCGAGTCCTGCAGGATAGCTAGAGCAGGCACCAACGTGCTGGGCCCATTCCGGTGGATGATGGGGGAGCTGTTTACGTCTCTGTGGCGCAGCTGGTTTTGCAGTAGCGCCAACAGGCCCTAGGAGGGGAACAGGCCCTACGGCTTGGGCAATCGTATGCGAAGCCAAGGGGTGGAGTGCGAGTTTCAGCACGAAGGCACAACAAGGTGCGATTCTGGGCACACGTAAAGCATTGTGTCTTGATTGGTGCTCACGCAAAGTGTTCTGATATCCCGAACGCGATTAGGTACTGTGTGCTTGAATAATTGGACAGAGTTGCTAGTCGGTATGGTCACACCTATGATATTGGTCTCTAGTAAGATATTCAAAGCGCATGGCATTCAGAGCGGGGTAGCTTGGCGGCATTTGGGCACTGTTCCGATGGACCAGTGTAGAGTTCCCCGTGATGTGGTCGAGTTTCATCAGAGACCCGCAATATTTGATGATTTAGCGGCAAATAGGTTCGCAGGGCTTGGGTCCGTTGTAACGTGAGTGGCTATTTGAAGCGCTCTGATATCTTATCGCTAATTGGTTGTGTGGGGGTTAATAATTGGGCAGTGCTACTCGTGAAAAAATCGTCTATAAACCGATAGTACAATACGGTGCATTGGTACACTCCTTGAGGGCTGAGTAGATTTTCTGCTGCATAGTCGGTGAGGATGGCGTCACCAGCAGCACGATGGTATCCTTAAAAACAGGTGGGGAAGGAGCGCAGTAGCGACGCATAGGGTCACAGCCGGAGTTGAGGTGCTTCATGAACTTTGTGTGGGGGAGAAGCAGGGGACAGTGACGTCTAAAGGGGCGATCAGCATGATGCTCAGTGCGGGGAGCGGTGACGGTTTGCAGGGGTTCTAGGTTTCACCCCTAGGGTTCATGCGATACATACATTAGTGTGGGCCTGGAATCACGCCTCTGGACAGTGCTGAGAAATGAGGCATGCGGGGAGTGACCCCCTTTGCTCGGGCTACTAATTGTGTAGTAAAGGGAAGGAGATCTATCCTCTGGTGTGCGCTACTCTTGGGGAGGGATTTGTACTGGCTTGGAGGGAACATAGATGAAAGAGCCCAATGGGGTAAGGTGGTCATTCTGGACATGTACTACGGCGTCAGTGGAGCCTTGTGGGAAGCAGAGGTAGCTCCTGCCTTGGGGGCTCTTTGCCCATTTTCAATCCTGGGTCCCTGACCTATCTGCGGCATTACGCCTTCCATTGGGGAGCGTTCATGTGCTAGGTGTGTGTTGGGGATCTTACGCAGGCATGCATGCGGGCAGTGAACATGATCAGTGCTTTGTGCTTGTATTTCAAGCCCCCCTTGTTCACGGGGGCTGCCGGGTGTTCCAAGGCCTAGGGACAGTTAGCTGAATTTCATAGGACAGTGCTTCCTTGGCAGCAGGTCTTGGTTGCTAGACTCCATTTTTTGTTTTTAATTTTGGCTTTCTGAATACCAGTCGGTCGTGTACCCTGTCTTCGGATATTGAGGGCTGGATTAAAGTGTCTCGTCTTCGCCCATCTAAACATCTTTTAACTCCTTCTAATTAGCCCCATCCCGTCTGTGTCCGGTATGCGTCTGTGCTTATCCCGGCTTACCACAGGATCTGATCTTTCATGGGCTCATTGCTTGATTGAATTCCCGTGGCTGGGCTAGAAATCCTCCCTTCTAGTTTAACAGGGCACTTGATACACCCGGTCATAGCCCGGCCATCAAATCGTTTGTCATTTTTCAGCCAAGGAGGGAGATGGGTGGCTGCTAGACAGTACAGGGCGCACGGCGATGGTGCACGCAGGTAGTTGGCACCGACCCTTGATGTTTCACAGTGGGGGCACCGTTCATCCGTCCAAGAGGTGGGGTCCCACTTGAACATGCGGAGCGTACTGGTCGGGGGTGGGTTGCTGACGCTGGGGGCACTCTCAGCTGCACCTAAGTAATTACTGTTCTGGTGCTAAGCGACAATGTCAGTAGAAGATGAGGCTTAGCTGGTTCAGCTGCGCCTGTAGCATTGGCGGAATCAAGGGGGCCATCAGGCCTCTTTGGCAGGCAGTGGCTCTGATGGCTAGGTTCTCAACATCTCTTCGGTGGTTTTGGAGTCCGGCCCTATCGCAGTGGTAGGGGCCTCGCTATGGACGCACTCCGAGGTCATGCCTAAAGTGCAACTGGCAGCGATCATGGGCACAAAGCGGGGTGGTGTCTTGCGCAAGAGCCCAAGGGGCGGTGATGTGTTGCTTCGCCAAGTTTAGGGGATGAGAGCAATTCCCTCTTAGGGAATAAGAAATAAAACGGTGCTTGGTCATTTGCTCGTGCGATGGGCCACTTAACAGGGGCATGAGATGAAGCTGGTGGGCGTTGAGATTGTCCCCCATTTGTTTGATTGACATTGGGGGCCTTATGATCATATACATGTGCCAGTTGGTGGAAGACTCTTTGTACCATGGGGGACTGCAGTTCCCAGAGTTGGTTATCGGACGTTTAGGAAGTAATATGTTTGGGCTGGGACACAGGGCCGCAAGGAGGCTCGGTGGTCCGGATTCGCCCAGTTGAGTTTGACGTTACAAAATAGCATGGTGTCATAGTGCCATGGCGGAATTGGGGGCCAGGACTATCCTGCATTACAGAGGTAACCAGAATGAGGAACCCGTGCATTTGAATTCGACATGGCTCCGAGCCCGAAGATTGATAGGAAGGGTGGCCTTGTGGTGGGGAGGGCGAAGGGCGGTTTGCCCTGGTCGCCCTTGTGGCGGTAAGGAGGCCACATAAATTGCCTTACATTGGTAAGGGAGTCCTCCTGCATACTCCCTAGGCCAGCACTGAGGGGGTGATACGGTAAGCTCACCCCAGAGAGAATGGAGACACCGGCTGGGGGCAAGGGCGCCAGTTTACAAACTAGGGCATGGGGCATCCGCCCCTGGTTATTCCCTACGAGCCCCGATGGGCAGCCTGGTGGTGGAGGGGTGGGCCCCTCAGGTGGCGGACAAGGACCAGATGGCAGGGGCTCACCTCTCAAGGACGCAGGTGGGTTGCGCCTTGCGTGGCTCTCAGTTGGTTGGGGGACGCGAGCCAGAAGGCCCCTTAGTGCTGGAGCAATAGACAACATTCTTCTGGTATATAAATTTGGTTCTGTCAGACTTGCTGATGGATTATGATTTTATGATCAATTTAAATGTACATATTGCTTAACGATTGAATTTGATAAATCCATATTGTATCGAATTGTATTAATTATATATTGTCATGTTTGTGTGTTGGTTTGTAATAAACATGGCCTCTTTTACCCACAGCTTTGGTCGTCAAGTATTGATTTGTGGGTTTGGATGGGGGCAGGGCCGGGAGCCAACCTGGGGGTCCGGGTCCTATGGAAAGCGCGGAATGTAAGGAAGCGCGCCATTAGGACGCGGCCCCCGGGAACCCGGCCACGCCCTCGTGGTTCTTCTTCAAAGGATTGGGCGTAAGCGTGAATCACTTCCGGGGCAACGCCGTGACGTCACTTCCGGCCGGAGCAGGCAACAGCGAGGGGGAGGAGTGGGCGTGGGCCTATTTAGGGCAACTTGCCCTGGTCCTCGCCCTCTCTTCCTTACGGCGCCGACCCCGTAATGCAGGGGTCTCCGTGAATCTCCCACCCACCCATCCCTAGAGGTAGAGCTTGGAAAGGTGTTGGAAGTTGAATAGAGAGTGGCGGTAAGGAGGCCACATAAATTGCCTTACATTGGTAAGGGGAGTCCTCCTGCATACTCCCTAGGCCAGCACTGAGGGGGTGATACGGTAAGCTCACCCCAGAGAGAATGGAGACACCGGCTGGGGGCAAGGGCGCCAGTTTACAAACTAGGGCATGGGGCATCCGCCCCTGGTTATTCCCTACGAGCCCCGATGGGCAGCCTGGTGGTGGAGGGGTGAGCCCCTCAGGTGGCGGACAAGGACCAGATGGCAGGGGCTCACCTCTCAAGGACGCAAGTGGGTTGTGCCTTGCGTGGCTCTCAGTTGGTTGGGGGACGCGAGCCAGAAGGCCCCTTAGTGCTGGAGCAATAGACAACATTCTTCTGGTATATAAATTTGGTTCTGTCAGACTTGCTGATGGATTATGATTTTATGATCAACTTAAATGTACATATTGCTTAACGATTGAATTTGATAAATCCATATTGTATCGAATTGTATTAATTATATATTGTCATGTTTGTGTGTTGGTTTGTAATAAACATGGCCTCTTTTACCCACTACTTTGGTCGTCAAGTATTGATTTGTGGGTTTGGATGGGGGCGGGGCCGGGAGCCAACCTGGGGGGTCCGGGTCCTATAATGAGTAACACAAGGATAACATGAGAGGCCGTTTTATATGATGAATGAACACAATTACCTCTTTTTCTTAAACCGACGTTACCACTTCCATAAAATACACGGATTCTAAAACTTTATTTTTTAATTTAGAAACCATTATTTGTCTTTTGTTTTTTTACCCTAGCCAGTGACTTCTTTCTCCACTCCTCTGTGAAACCTGTGCTAATTAGTGCACATTTCCGTGGATGCAGCATCTCTTAGGGTGCATTTCATGTGGACATGTGGATAATACGTTTGTAATTGTTGTCAACACATACCAACTTACACCTGCATAGGTGCTCCTCTAACTTGCAAAGGGTTTTCCTGAAGACTCTACCCAGTGAGCCATCGGAACGCTCTCAAGAGTAATTTAGACTAAAAAGTATAAGTGCATAAGTATAAGGAACTGAAATGAACAATAACAAGCATTTGCAATGCAATAGGTCTAGCATTACTGATAGTTTGAGGTATTGGCATTGCAAATAATAATGCAACGCCAATAGCTCATATTTTCAGTAATGCGAGATCTAGTGCATTGCAAATGCTGGCGTAGTGAGCCAGGAACCAGCATTGTATGTCTCAGTGCAGTACTTCAAGCTGCTCATAGAGCTCCCTAGTGAGCAAGGCACCAGCACTGCATGTCTCGCTGCAGTACTGCAAGCTGCTCCTAGAGGTCCCTAGTGAGCATGGCACCAGCAATGCATGTCTAGGTGCAGTACTGCAAGCTGCTCCTAGAGGTCCCTAATGAACAAGGCACCAGCACTGCTTGTCTACAAAGTTGGAGTTATTGGCATTATAAATGGCAATGTTTTTTACCTAGCCATGTTGCAGGGTTCAGTACCATATGTGGCCAAAAGGGGACCTCTTTTGGTCACATATGGTTCTGAACCCCGTAGAAGATATGGTAAATCCACCCTACCCATAATGCATTGCATGCAAACAGTACTACGAGTACATTCAAATAGCTCTGTCCATATATACCATTAGTAGGTTAGAAATGTGACAAAATAATGATTACATTAATTTCAGATTAGGTTGAACTCTGTGTGGAGCTGATGAAGGGAAATTTATAGACGGTCTCATATAAATGTGAGATGTTCTAGTGAGTTAAGTAACCACTGCCAGCCTAGCTTTGGACCAAGTGTGTGTTTTGCCTGAAGCCTTTTAAGAAAATAGTGCCTTGAGGCTGTAATTAAAACCTAGGGCGTAACAATACATGTAACAGGGGACGTCCTCATGGGAGGTTACAAGAAGACACAAGGCGGTACTAAGCCTATTGATCGATGAAAAGCCACCATTTACAAAGGACAGGGACAGAAGCCAATTAAAAAGATGGGTGGAAAGTGGGCGCTGCTTTATGCCCATATCCTGAATACAGCATTTCTCGAAGAGATAGCACAAGCGCTGCCTAGGCGAGACCTAAAAACTCTTGTCAGGGTGAACCCAAAAAGTCACTAAATTAGCCTTAGCTCAACTCCCTGCTAGCTATGGCACAGAGAAAACAGGCTTAAGTTACAGGCCATGTGTAAAGTATTTATGCAGTACTACAACAGTAATAAAGTCGAAATGCAAAACAATAAACATCCAAAACAAAGTAGAAAAATGAAGTAAAATGTAATAAACAAAATGGGACCAAAAAATGACAATAATACAATAAAGGCAACTGGTGACATGTATTTTTGTGTAAAAATAGCACCAAGAAGCACAAAACCTAGGCGCAATTTGACGCTGACTGCGATGAAGCGTGGTTGGACAAACTAACCAGGTTCATCCTGATCAAAGGACTCCTGCAGCTTGTTCCATACCATATATTTTAATGGACTTGATTTATATGGAGGTTCCTTTACAGATGATATGTTATATGATTTATACTATATAATATGTTATATTGTACCTGCACTCAATCTGTCTCAATCTGTCTCCCATTCTCTGTATTTGTTTATTTCTGTATCAAAATGTAAAAAATAAATTAAAAACTTTCTGAAATAAAAAAAATAAAAAGATATTACCTTCCGGCTTCAATCCTTTAAGTCCCAATCCACCACAGGAGCACACTTCTAAAGCCCCCCTTCAGGACTTTTTGGGATACACTTAGAGACTCACAGGGTGTCAAACAGAGGACAAACAGCAGCACCCAGCTACTACAAGTCAGCTAGGCAGTTGCAGTCAAAGGCCTCTTTTAGTTTGTTGTATTCCTGTAGTTTGAATAGGAGGTCAGCCTTATGACCCTTGGGGTCCACGTCTTTGTCATGGGTACAAGATAGAGAAAGTACAGTCCTTCAGGACTCTTCTTACATCACAGAGAGCAGATCCAGTCCTCTTCTGTTCTTCCTCAGGTCCAGAAAGTGTTCTGAAGCGGATGTCTGGAGGTGCCATGTTTATGCCTGGCACCACCTAGAGGGTGGGAATGACTCCTGGGCATGCTCTGACCAATGGGGTAAAAGTTCCCAGAGCCAACTCTACCAACTGTGGGCATTTTCAAGATGGTGGCAGTATATTGCTTGCTCCTGGGAGAAATTTCACACCCATTTAAATGCTAATTACTGGCTGGCAGAAGTTTGGGCTTCCAGAGGCTTTAGACAGGGAAAAGGTATCTTTGTAAAGGTACCTTTTCGCTAGTATTTATACACATTCAACTTCACCATTGAATTGGATATTTAATACCTATTAAAAATACTGGTTTAATTATTTTTCTAGCTAGCCATTTCCAAACCGAAATTAGCATTATTAAATGCAAAAATGTAACACTGTGTTTAACTATGGAACAGCCAACCTTGCTACAGTGAAATTAGCTTTTGGAACTTTTTAGCTGTAAGGACATGTCCTAGTTTTATATAACATGCATCCTGCCTTATGGAAATAAGGGTGAGTTATAAATATTTAAAAGGAAGGTTTTTACTTGTCAAAAGGGGTTAGTTTGACAGTTCGGAGTTTAAAACTGCAACAGCCAAGCTACAAGTGGTAGGCCAGCAGTCATGTTTGCACCATCACTATAGTGGATAGTCCAATGGTTACTGCAATCCACTATTGACATTTAACCTGCAGGCCCTGGGTACCCTTTTGTCCCCAATAATCGGGACTTACAGAAAAGTTAAATATGCCAGTCAGTGCTATGTCAATTTCACCATGTTGAAAGTGGGAGCAAAAACTTTATCAGTGGTTCGCAGAGGAAAAGTTCACACAGCCAGCAAAAATATAGAGTACAGCAAAAGGTGAAAAACCTGGGATGACCCTGCAGAAAGAGCAAATTTCCTACAACAAGTTACCCTCAAACGCAGACCTCATAAATTGTTAAAGGCTTTATGTCTATACTTCCATATTTGTAGATCAGGTTAACTTTTACCTTAAAAGTCTCTTTTAAGGTAAAAGTAAACATAGGACTTGTAAAATCTGCAAATGAAACCTTGATTTTAGGAATATCCAGATACCACGAAGATTTCCTTCTTGGATTCCAGTTTCTGGCAGTGAGGTAGCGTTTGTCTTCCAGAAAAGTGTTTGGAGAGCTTTGCAAGTCAAATAGAAGATTCTGGAAGTATGCAGCTATGGGAGCCAGTGAAGAAATGTGTGATGTGACCCACCGTCTTTGCCCGTCAGAAAAGGAGAGAAACAGAATATACAGTAGACTTCAGAGGGGTGAGGGTAGGATTAGAGCCCTTCTGCACCGGGGGTTCATAGTCATATTTGTTATTACATTTTGTACAGTTTGGCATCTTTTTGAAGAGAAAGCATTTAATTAAGGCAATAAAATATGATTTATATATTCATACTGCTCAGCTGTCATTTGTAAGCATTGTAAATATTTGATGTTATTTTTTACCAGTTTATTGACACTCAATTTATTGACCTTGGTAAGGAAGGAAAGCTGAGTTAGCCTTTCTCTGAGTAAAACTCATGGCTTGTAGATCACCACATATCTCAGCGGCGAGAGTTTACCGCACTAAACCATCATTGTGGGTCACTCCAAATGCTTCAGTAATCACTGGCACTGCTCTAGAAACAGACAGTCTCTTTTAAGGTAAAAGTAAACATAGGACTTTATTTCGAGTTTGGCGGACGAGAAACAAACTTCTGTAGCCACAGAGATTTCTTATTATTCAACTATTATGCTCCTGTCAGCTCCTACCAGGTGCCAAGATTCACAATATACAGTCTGAAGAAAACTTGTGTCTCATAAAGCAGAATTGCCACCGAATGCCTCAAGACTTATCTCAGTGTGATACGTTTATCATTGGTGTTGTGATCCGTCTCAACACAGATTTTTCTGTTGTCCTGATATATTACATCTTTTGTCATTGCTGGCAACAAGAGCTGAAAGGACCTAGGATGGATAATGTGAGTATCTCAGGAATACCAGAATCAGGCACACACAGGGCTTCCATCCAATGAATCCCTGATTTCCGATTTGCATTGTAATTTCGCAAACCCAATATTTATCCATGCACAAATTCCTCCAGGTTCTCTATGTGTTTCTTAAGGAAATTTGCCCATGTGAAAGTGTCGTACCTAGGAATACGTGATTTTCCAGTGCAGTAAAACATAAACGACAAGCTAGTCCTTATTCTGACCTGCAGTTCTCAGAATGAGGGCGTAAATCCACCGGAAGTAAAACTGTAAAGATCCTTATTACAAGTTTTGAGGTAATTCTGATTTGGGTGGAGACTCCTGTTTCAGCCCAAATCAAGATGACATGCATTGCAGTCTTAACTCATGTAACATTACCCCACGTCCCTCATTACAACCAACCTTTAATTCCCAATCCAGCCAGTAACTGGGCTTACCCCCGGGTCAGGAATTGCAAGCGTTGCAGTATTATTGCACTCAGTGTTTCTGGGTGTGGTAATCCTTATTTTACTGTGGACACATATTCCATGTCTTACATGGAGGACATTTTCTTTGGTAAAATGCCTAGAATTTCAAGTATACTTGGAGAAATTGCAGAATCACCATTTCCTGCCAGATATTTCCAGGGGTGTAACGCAGAACCTGTGGCACAGGTGGAGGGGCCACCCTTCAGGGCGCTCTATTTCAACCAAAATCTGTGAGTAGCTATGAGATATGGGAGTCTCAGGGGCCCCTTGTCACATTGTACATGGGGCCGTCATGTTTCATTACGCCACTGGTTATTCCCCGCTGCATAGGGGACTAGAGGCATTAACAGAATATGTCCTGTCAATACCTGGACCTGGTGTAACTGATGCCCTGAGTATTAGTAATACAAGGTATACAGTATTATCGCCACTAAAATCCGGGCTTCTCATAATGAGGGCCTTTATAGTATAACCCATGCTGAGGTACCCATTGGGCTATACCCATATTTCATCAAGTAAAACCTGGTGCATAGGAAAACCCCTCCCAGGGGGCGAATCACCACCCCCCTTTTTGCCCCTTGGTTCCCAAAAGCACACTGCTTCCCTTTCCCCAATAATCATCTTCTTGACAACATGATTTGGTGCATAGAAAGGCCACAGTTTATTAAACATGGTTTGTACATCTCACAACTTATGTTTGGTCATTCATAAACATCATGTTACTTTAACAACGTGCATTGTCCGCTAACATTTGTTGTTGTTCCCTTTTTTATGACAGCACTGCCTTGTTTGAGGTGCCCCTTTAAGCAAGGTCCCTGTGCTCGCGGTTCCAGGCTTCCCTTGCTACCGATTTTGTGGGCATCCGTTAGGACCTGCCCGGGCTACAAGTGCCGTTCTGCTTGCTCTGGACCCTTGCTGGCCACTCGCCTGCTCCTCAGTGCCTCTGCCGTGTGGCATCCCAAGGACCCTGTGGAGCATCTCATCTACTCTGTACCTGTGTGCTGTCCCTCGCTCACTCAGTGCCCCTGCCGTGAGACATCACAAGGACACTTGTGTGAGCAGCTCTTCTACCTAATGTAACTGTTTCTTCTGGGTATTTTCTTGGGTTTCTACCGCCACACTGTCTACGGTTCCCCGATCGGAGGCAGCTCCCCCTTCCTCCTTGTCCTGCTCACGAAAAACCCAGTTGTTCTAAGACGCCCACTACGTTAAGTATGAACATGTCCATCCCCACCCCTGTCAGGTGTACCCCGTCTTCCAGGTGGTACCCCGGGGACCCCAAGTTAATGTACCCATGCCTTACGAAACCCCAGCTGTTGGCCCTGCATATTCTTGCCATGGTAATGTTCAATTTTCGTCTGGACTTTTCGACTGCTCCCTGTTCTCGAGCCCCCCTCCATGCCCTGCGCACTACTATTTCTGACCAAATTACTTCTGCCGGGTGGATTAACCTGGCCCCATCCCGATGCGTGAACAGGGGGCCCTGTGCTGGCCCACCCTCCGGTGCATACTCTTGCACCAGGCACACTGGGCAACACGACTTGTCTCTGATGCATTCGATCCTGGTGCACTTCCCTTTTCCCGCCTGGTCTGTCTTTGATCGTCGCAGGTGGATTACCATGTGCCCTGCCCCTATTACAACGTCTGCTTTGCGTAAGCATGTGGTCCCCGGGGTTCGCCTGGCCGGGGCCACTATCTCACTGACCCTGTATGCCCCAAAGAAGGCAAGCGCGAAAGCCGCATTGAATAGCTTAGTCTCTCGCTCCCCGTCGCACACCTCCTCTAGCTTGCGGATTGACTTTTTTAAGACTTGAAAATCAATGGGCCTCCTGCTGTCCCCTGCTCTAGGCTGCAGTCTACCCCAACCTTTCATGGCCATCCTGCAACAAAAGGACCCTGTGGGGTCCTTCCCTGACATTACTTTGCTGTAGTACGCTACCGCGTTCAGATGTGTCTGAGCCCAGGATCTGGTTTTTCCCTCCTGAAATGCCCATTCGATAAATCTGGTTACCTCGTCTGGCCCTACTCTTTGTATCCCTTTGCTGCCTGTTACGATGGCAAAGGTGGCCCAACACTTACGATAGCGGTTCTCAGTCTTGGGGGGCTAGTGCGTTGTCCAATAATGTTCTCATCCCGAGTCCACCAATTCCCATAGTCCCTCTGGCACTGGTGTCATGACTTGGTCCACCTCCGGTGCGAGCTCCCCGAACCTGGCCCACTGGAAATGAGAAATGGAATCAGCCACTGAGTTGTCCAGCCCTGCAATGTGCCTTGCCCTAACCGCTATGTTTGCTGTTAGCTGGCACTCCACTAACTTACGCAATAATTTGACCACGACCGGGCATTTCCCTGTACCTAGGTCGATTGCTTGCACCACCACGTGGTTGTCTGACCATAGTATTATCTGCCTGTTTGCCAGTCTGGGGCCCCATATGGTAAATGCCACTATAATTGGGAAACGTTCCCCTAGGGGGATGTTGACGGTTGTCCCATTCTGGAACCACCTGACCGGCCAGGCTGCTGCCGCCCATGCTGACCCCAGGATAGCCCCAAAACTGTGGCCCCCTGCGGCGTCCGTGTAGAGTTCTAGCTGGTCAGCCCGGACCCATGGTTCCCGCCATATAAGAGTGCCATTAAAATTGGTCAGGAACTGTTCCCATTGTCCCAGGTCCTCCCTCACGCCTTGTGTAAGGCGGACCCTGTGGTGTTTCTGTGATAAACCCTTGGTCAGCCAGGCCAAGCGTCTCGCGAAGGGGCTCCCTGCCGGTATTACTCTGGTGGCGAAGTTCAGTTTTCCTAGCAGTTGTTGTATCTCACCTAATGTCGCCTTTATCTGCTGCCGCAGATTTTTTATGATTTGCAGCAACTCTGTGACCTTCTCCTGTGGTAGTCTGCAAGTCCCTGCCTCTGAGTCTAACTCTATCCCCAGGAAAGACAATTTGGTCGTTGGGCCTTCTGTTTTATCCTTTGCTAGTGGTACTCCCAATTCACTGCGCTAGTGGCGCACTCCCTTGTTCCAGCCACCCCAATGAATAGGAAATCATCTAAGTAGTAGACCCGACCCCCTGCGGGGTGGCGTGTTCCCAGTTCCCATTCCACGAAACTGCTAAATGATTCAAAGTAAGTGCAGGATATGGAACATCCCATGGGTAGGCATCTGTCGTAGTAATATTCCCCTTCTAGTTGGAAACCGAGGAGGTGGTAACTGTTTGGGTGCACTGGTAGCAAACAAAAGGCTGACTCTATGTCTGTTTTGGCCATCAGTGCCCCCCTCCCTGCCTGCCTGATTTGGTCTATTGCGTCGTCCAGAGAAGCATATGCTGCTGAGCAGCTGCCCTGCTCCAACCAATCATTAACTGAATGCCCATGTGGGTGTGACAGATGGTGTATTAATCTGAATTTGCCTGTCTCTTTTTTAGGCACCACTCCCAATGGTGAGACTATCATGTTCGGTATTGGGGGGTAGGGGAAAGGGCCTGCCACTCTACCCAGCTGGACCTCCTTGTCCACCTTTTGTCTAGCCACCTCAGGGTTGTCTCGAACTGATTTTAAGTTGCGGCTGTCCCGTGGGGCCACTGGTCCTCTGTAAGGGATGGGAAACCCCGCCGTAAACCCTTCTGGCAATTGTTGTCTGTCTGCTTTCTTTGGGTAATTATGCAATAATGTTGGCAGTCTCCTTGTGTCTATGGGGGTGGACATTGTCTGTCCCCTGCCCAACACCTCCCCCCCTCCTGGGTTGCCCCACCTTGTTCGTCATTTCTTTGGGTTGACCTTTTCTCTGTTGGAATTTGCCCCTTGTGTTTGCCTGCATTGGACCGCAGGGTGACTCCCCCTGCAGGTACCACAGATGTGTTTGGACCTGCATGCATGCCTCCATTTGCATTCACCTTTATCATATTTCCAACAGGGTACCATTTGTGTTTTTCCTGTGCTCCCGCCTTTGCCACCCGACTGGTCCTTATTCCTGAAACTTGGTCCCTGCCCTTCAAATTTCCCTCTGAACCCTGAGGGACGAAAAATGGTTTCCCGCGTATCTAGGCACTCCCTGGCCCCCACCATGTGGGTCATGAAACCCTCCATATCCTGGCAATCCCATTCCATTACTGGCCAAGTCTGCATTTTTTCCCTGAAACCTTCATTGTATCTCAACCAGGCCTCACCCTAGTACTTCTGTTGTGCCTCATGAACTTTCTGTTCATATAGTATCAGCACTGCTGCACTCTGGGGAAACTTCTCTATAAACACGCATGCCAGGGTCCTGAACGCTTTTAGCCAGTTTTCTATTGTCTTCTCTACCCTGGGTTTGCGTCTGTCCCTCCTGTCTTCATCCTTTTTATCCTGTGCTGTGAGGTCTATTCCTGCTTGGCGCACCTCTAGCAAAGAGAATATATCTATGTATTCCTTGCGCCAGATCCTCTCTTTCACCTCTAGTGGGATGAGATTTGCTAAGCCTAGAAGTTTTGTGGTGGTGGGTGGATCGCTCGGGGATGGGCGTATGTACTTGCTTGCTGGTTTTCCTCTCGGGTTCTGGCCCTCACCCCCTCCCCCCCCCGGCCTTGGCTTGCAGGGTCCCTTCAGCCGTTGTTATGTCAGCCTGTGTAGCCTTCGGGGCACTGCCTGACCAATAGTCCGCCTTGTACCCATTACCTTGTGGGCTTCCAGGGCTGCCTCCCGCCTTTTCTCTCTGTTCCTGAGAACCCCGTACTCCCCCCCCGTAGGGTTGTCCCTGTCCATGCCATTCCCACCAGGGCATCCACGGGGCTGAGTATGTTTGTATTGGGCCCCATGCTTCCCCCTGAAATTCTGTCTGGGCTTCCCTCTGGTTTTCCGGAAAGGGGGGCTGAAAGGGCCATGGCCCACGCGCTGCGTAGTTGCTGACCCTCCGCTGCGTGCCATAGTTCATTAGTAGCGTGGGCTCTCCCCCACATGTGCCAGCGTGCCCCTGCCCCTCCTGCTTGCCGCCTTCCCCGTGCGCTTAGCGCTTGTTGCTCACCAGCTCGCAGTCCATCGTGTGCTTCCAGAGGGGCCGCTGTGCTGGCCACAGACCCCTCATCCTCGCTCTCCTCCATCTCGGTTTCTGACGCGATCACCACATCTGGCGGTGTCTTTGCCCTGCTCCGGCCCCTGCCTCCATCTCGTGTATCCGGGGCTCGCCCCTTCCGTCCTGGAGCCGCTGGTGTTTGCAGCAGTGCCTTCTTCCGCCCCTTGGTGCCTGGCTTAGATGGGGCCGCCATATTGGCTGCAAGCCCTGTCCTGCCTGGCCGTATGGGGGGCGCTGGTGCTGGTACCTGAGATGGTCTGTACCGTTTTTTGGTTGGTCCGTCCTTTGTTTGGGCATCCATCAATGCTTTCTCCTTTAAGGCCACCAAGGCGCTTGCTCTCTGCAGCAGATCCTCCAAATCTTCATCCATTTCCGGCCCAGGGGCCTCTTTGGGTCTTTCACTGGGGCTTCGCTGTTCGCCGGTGCTTCCCTGAATCGTGCCGGCACCTTCTTGGTTCTTACCGATGCCCCGCGTTTCCCAGCCATATTCCTCCTTGGTGCAGCATGTCGACCTCTGCCCCCAACACACAAGAAACGGGGGGAAGGGCTGAAATAGCCTTGGGCGCCCTGCGCTCGTTGTCCCTGCTCCCTTTTTGAAAAAACCTTGTGCACCGAGATACCAGGCGGGTGCTCACTGCCTTTCAAGCCCGATTTGCCGCCCTACCTTTGACTGTCCTGGCTGGCGCCGTTCCAATTCGCGGAAGACACTGGTCCGCCGGCTGTTCCTGCTCCCACCAGCTCTCCCGGTACGAGTGCACAAAAAAGGGGGCTCCTTTCACTTTAAATCTGGGCTCAGACGGGGCCGGCTGTTCCCACCTGCCGCTCGATGCCCCGCCTCGTGTCCTTCCTGTTCCGGACCGCTGCTCCTCCTGCCTCGATCGTCGCTGTTCTCAGGGACTCGCCGCAGCCTCTCTCACCCCACTGTCTCTGGTTGCAAGGATGCCTCCTTCTCCCGCCTCGAACCGTATCGCACGGTTCCAGAGTTGGCAGACCGGCTGGCCTGGAGTCCCAACTCGCTGCTGCCGGACCGTTGTTGCAGGAGATGCGCCGCGGACCGGTTCCCGTTGCTTCCAGCCGCAATGTCGTTGTCGCCTCTGCGTCCGCCGATCCCGATCTACCGTTTCTTCCTGCATGCGCTTCCCGGCGTCCGACAACAGGTACAGATTCTTTCTGGATGTTCCTATGCTACGTTGGGGTTTGCTACCCCCTTATGAACCCCTTGGCGGCTAGCCTCCCTCCTCCCTGATTGTGTGGCTAGCGGTTGTTTGTGGGGGGACCAATCTGGTGCACCCCCGTTTTCGTGGGCTTTGTGGGGAAGGGTTCCTGCCCCGGGCGGTGTTTGCCACGGGCCCCTTCGGGGTCCGGCTTCGCCTTCGGCCCGTGCTTCGACTGCTCAGTATTTGGGAAAAGCAAGCTGACATTGACGCTCAAATGTCGATTTCGATTGTTATTCCCCATTTGAAAACACAAAAACTCTTATTGATGAGGTAATACTGCTCCTGGGTACTACCCTTTGAAGAATTACGCTGCAGTATCTGTAATGCTGAGTGCTGTTTTGCCTCGTCAGTTATCCAGCCATCTTGTTATGACGACCTAAGTGCGATGCCTCTGTGTCCCCAGCTGATTTTACCCTCTGGTATTCCTGGTACACCTGTATCCCATCTGGATCTCTTAACATGCATTGAAACTAGGGACTCACACAAAGGAAAAGAGGTAAACACTGGAACCTGGGAGCCTTTTCAACCCAAGCAGAAATGGCTCCTCTGTTACAGCTTCTGATCTGGCTGTAATCCATCTCTGATTAACAAGAGGCCTCCTGTAGCTGTAATAAACACAGAGCTTGTCTGCACTTCTGCACGGTTTGCTCATCAGACCACCGCATGGCGCCTAGCTCTGATTAACACTACTAACAGTTTTCATAAGCCCCTCCCAGTTCTGTTGCCATCTGTCATTAATCAAATAAAAACTGAAAGTAAATGTTTTCGCATACAAATGACAATATATTCACAGTATCAGATTGCCTGCTTCAGCAACAAAGCCTCTCTGTATTTAAACGTACTGAAGTCTCAGTCTATGTTGGGGCTTAGATACTGCAGGGTGGGAACGGCTGAACAAAATAAAATGACCTTTTTCGAAACTAAAGGAGGGTTTTATGGCCCATGGACGCCTGATTCGTGACAGATTAGAATATCTCTAACTACCACATACCGTACAAGTTAAAATATGAGAATAGCGTGCCCATTCACCACCGGGTGGAACTGTATTAGGGTGCATCTAGGGTGCATCTAGGTTGCTCACATTAAATAATGTACCTAATTCCTTCCTGACATGAGCCTTTTTCCCAGTCCACCAATCCTTGAAGGTGTTTAGCTTCACATCTTTGGTCCCACCGCAAACAATCACCAGACAAGACGCGCTTAAGCATCAGATTCGCTTGGGTCTTGCATTGGGATGTGTTTATCAATTGTGGTGAAAAGACAGATTGCATTCAATTTATATCTTGACCATCATCCCCCAAATTATCATCTCTCATGTTATCAAAGATATACTCACCCAAATCTTCCTCTTCCTGTCTGGGTAAGGATCAAGCTCGCACCCAGTCATGTCTCCAGCCTCAAGTTGTTTTTATGTGGACGAAGCACACCTCTCCTCTGTGTACCTCAAAGGATGACCTCACCAAACATGGAGTGATGGCCACCCACCTTAGAAAAACAGGTGTTTGTATTAACCCCTTTACCTGAATGAAAAAATAAAACTTGTGTAAATGAATGATGTAAGTTACACAGAGTAGTAAAAAAACTTGCAGAAACACGCACAAAATAGCTTTGACTCCATATCTCAATATACTCACTGCCCTTAGTGAGTCGAGATGTCTCTTGCCTCATCAGACATGTCTTTAGAAGTGAATCAAAAAGAAAAGAAGCTAATATGCAGGCCCAGATAGATCAAGGGCTTGCGTTGCCCTTGCCTCACGCAAGGCGACACAAGGCAACGCAAGCACTTAAGTCAGATTTACTATGCATCGCAGATCCACGAAAGAGCTACCTTGCGTGGCCCTGCATGTCTTAGTAAATCTGAAGTAACGCAAGGCAGGGCAAGTCACTGTCTTGCGTCGTGTAGTCTGGCAGCGAGTGTGCGGTGGGAGACGGTGTTGAATGCTGCTGACCGGTCAAGTAGGATCAGGGATGTGGTGTGGCCTTGGTTGAGGAGGGAGCGGATGTCGTCTGTGGCGGCGAGTAGGGCGGTCTCGGTGCTGTGGTTGCTGCGGAATCCGGATTGAGAAGGGTCGAGGATGGAGTTGTCTTCGATGTACCTGGTAAGTTCTGCGTTGACGGTCTTCACAGCGACTTTCGCTGCGAAGGGGAGGAGCGAAATGGGCCGGTAGTTCTTGAGGTCCGTGGGATCTGCTGAGTGCTTCTTGAGCAGGGGTCTGACTTCTGCACGTTTCCAGTCGTCGGGGAAGGTGCCGGTGTCGAAGGTGGTGTTGATTGTGCGTCGTAATTCTGGCGCTATGGCAGTGGCGGCTCTGTGGTAGATATGTGGTGGGCAGGGGTCCGTGGTGGCCCCCGAGTGGATGCCTTTCATGGTCGAGGCGGCCTCTTCGGTCGTGACCAGTGTCCAGGAGGAGATGGTGGGCTGGTTGGCGTTGCCGGAGGTCGGGATGGTTGCGGAGTCAGGTGTTTGGTCGTTGAAGTTGTCGTAGAGGTTTTTGATCTTCAGGTGGAAGTAGGATCCGAGCTTGTTGCAGAGGTCCTGGGAAGGGATGATGTCCGTGGCTTCGCTGGGGAGCTTGGTGAGATCCTGGATGACGCTGAAGAGTTCCTTGGAGTTGCTGGAGTAGGTGAGGATTTTGTTGTGGATGAAGGTCCTTTTGGTGGTTCTGATGCGTTGGTGGTATTCCGTCATGGCGTTCTTGTAGGTTGTTTGGTTTTCGGCATCTAGCTGCTTCTCCAGTTCTTCTCGAGGCGTCTGCAGGTGCGTCTGGCTTCTTGGAGGTCGGTGGTGAACCAGGCGGCTTTTTTGGGGCGCTGTCTGTCGGAGTTGCGTGGCGGGGCGAGCTTGTCTGCGCAGTTGGAGATCCATGTGTGAAATTCCCTGGCTGCAAGGTTGGCGTCTGTTGCAGCGGTGGGGGTGTCGCGGTTGACGGTGGAGTTGAGCTGGTCCTTGGTGACTCTGCTCCAGTTCCTTTGCGGGGGGCACGGAGCGGGTTTGGGCGGCTTGGGTTTGACAACGTTGAAGTGTACGCAGTGGTGGTCAGTCCATGGGGGTTGCGTGGTGTGGCTGAAATGGACGCTGTTTCCTCCTGTGAAGACGGGGTCGAGGGTGTGTCCTGCCTTGTGGGTCGGCGTGGTGACGAGTTGTTTCAGTCCGATGTTGGCAAGGTTGTCTAGGAGGGTGGTGGAGTTGGGGTCGCTGGGGTTGTCGAGTTGGAAGTTCAGGTCTCTGATGAGTATGTAGTCCATGGAGGCCATGGCATGGGGTGCGATGAGGTCGGTCATGGTGTCGGCGAAGAGGGCCCGGGGACCGGGTGGTCTGTAGGCGAGGGTGCCCCGGAGTGTGGTGTTGGGGCTGGCCTGGACCTGGAAGTGCAGGTGTTCGGCAGGTGTCACTCGAGGTTGAGAGGCGGAGGGAGTTTTTGTGCGCGATGGCGAGCCCTCCTCCCGGGTGGTTGGGGCGGTCCTTCCTCTGGATCTTCTATCCGTCCGGGATGGCGAAGTCAGGGGCGTAGGAGGCGTTGGTCCAGGTATCTGAAAGAAACAGTTAGTTATAGATTCCTTACCTTAGAATTACCCCCAGGCGTCAGACTGGATCCGGAAAGTTTTTCATCAGCAGTACCCCTGCGCGTCGGAAGGTGGCGTCGGTCGACTCCACGTTCGTCGTCATGGTCACCGGGATGACGTTGCGGTAGTTACATAGACGCCGCCCTCGCGCGCTGATGTCAGTTCTTTCTTTTTCCGCGCCAGCAAGCGCAGATCTGGAGAGAGCGGTACCCCCAGTCATTTTTTGACTGAGCTTTTTCTCGACTTTTGTCGACTTCATTGTTTTTTGAGTCCATTGACTCCTGGTGCACGAGGGATGCCCGGCTTTAAGGCTTGCAGTTCCTGTCACCGACTGATGTCGGTGACGGATCCGCACCGCGTGTGCCTCTATTGCCTGGAGCGCGACCACGACCCCAAGTCGTGCTCCGACTGCCGTACCGTCTATGTAGCTACCGCGACATCATCCTGGTGACCACGACGCTGACGACGAACGCGTAGTCGACCGACGCTACCTTCCGACGCGCAGGGGTACTGCTGACGAAAAACTTTCCGGATCCAGTCTGACGCCTGGGGGTAATTCTAAGGTAAGGAATCTATAACTTACCTATGTTTCTTACATATATATCGTTACCGAAGGTAAGTAACTTGTTCTTCTGTAAAGAAGGCGACGTCGGGTGAGAGGGTGTCCAGGAGGTTCCAGATCTCTACGGTGTGTCTGTGCATGAAGCGCACGTTGAGGAGGATGCATCTTAGGGCGTCGGCGGTATTGGCGGCGGGGGTGAAAGTCTGGCGGCAGGAGACTGGCCGTGGGTCGTGTTTGGCGTGGACTGCTGGCAGTTGTTGTTTCTTCCGGGGTTGAGTGCGAGGAGGGCGGCTGAGTCGTAGCGGTGGAAGATCGGAGGTCCAGGGTCCCTGGCGCTGGTCGCGGTCGGGTCGCGGAGGGGCGCAGACGGGCTTACCTTTGGCGCACCGGCGGTGCAATAGCGCAGCGTCCGCCAATAAATAGGGATGGGGGAGGGACGAGCAGCTGGGAGTCGGGAGCGGGAACCGGCAGGGGGAAGGGGCCGCAGGGGCGTCAGCGGCGCTAAAAAAAAACGGCACAGAGGAAAAGGTTAAAAAAAAGAAAACAGGCAAAATACAGGAAAGCAGGCAGAAATTCCAAACAGAGCAAAACAGAATCAGGCACAAGCGCAGCAGACCTGGATACAGCAAGCAGAACCTGAACCTGGCAGCAGAAGGGGCTCAATCACGGCACAATCCCGGACCTGGGTAGCAGCGGCCTCGAACACCTCCCGGGGGGGTGAGACGGGGTCCGCGGCGGCATCAGGGACCGCGGAGCTGCTGGGGAGAGAGCGGATCCTAGACCAGAGGTCAGGGTTCAGCAGACATTTAACAGTTTTTTACTGCCCGGCAAACCCTTTTTCATTGCCCCAGTAAGGGGCAATGAAAAACTAAAAATACCCCCCCCCCCACGCCATGGGAGGGGGACATCGTTTTTTTTATTTTCAAAAACAAACACCCGCTTTAGGGTTGGTGTATAAAATAAAAATAAACTTGAAAGTTTGTTGTATGACTCCATCTTGTTGTCAAACTTTCAATGCATTTACAAGAACTGCCATGATGGAAATGCTAGATTTGTCTGCTGGCCCCATGGACATATCTAAATACGTTGGGTGGATTACCCTAGGCATGGCAGTCGTAAAGAACTCTGCAATGCCGATGGTCTGCTTAAATATAAATCGCGCCCTCTGTTTGTGGTAGACTGACTAAAAATAAAGGCAGACTATGGGGTTCAGAATTCGAACATGTTATTTCAAGAATTTGGTAAACTGTGTACAATAAACCTCTGTCGGTTTGATGTCAGACAATGTACTACCTCTTTTCAGACACACATGTGAAGCCATCTCTGCTCCATGTAGGGACATATTGTTCCCTATAAAGATCACGGGTGACCTCCTAAAGATTTAGTTGTAGGATATGTAGTTTGGGCACTACTAGATATTATCATTTAAATTCCTTATTTAGAATTTGGCTGATGGGATACTCTGTCACAAAGGTGGCGGATAGCCCATCAATCTTATTACAAGTACATTATAACCTACAACACTTGCAGTTCGGCGGATGGGATATCTGTCACACTTTTGACTGTATCCTTCTGCCAAACTCAAAATAAGACCCTACATCTCTCTCTCACCAATACTTTATCAAGATTTTGAAATTATGACCCGTTGGGTGATGATTTCACTAATGAAGTTGTGCAAAGTTTAAAAGCTTTACACTTCGTAAAGTTTGCAGAGTTTTGAAAACTTTGCAAAACTTTGCCTGTGGGAGGAAGTGGAAAGCAATACTGTCTTTGGCTCTCGCAAGACTGTTCAGCTCTAGCTCAACTGGTTTTAAATGGAGGCATACACCGCATAAAACTATGGAGGCTTATAAATCAATAAAAGTTTTATAGCTTGGGGTTATAGGAGGCATCTTCGACAGCTTGTGCATCGCTCACATTGCCTGCATTTGCACTTGGATGCCCTTATGGTAATCAGCCCCCTTATTGATCACTGCATGTAAATCTATATGTTTTTGTAAATTACACCCATGTCTCCTAAAGATATGGGTTGCCCTATACAGTGTACTAGGCCTCGTCTCAAGCACTGAACTACCTCTCTAACTTTCATAATGGAATGGCAAAATTCCCATTGCTTTATTAGATTAATTTATTTTGAGCATTAAAATAAATCTATTGAAAAGTAGCTAAATAAATTGTGGGGTGATGCTTAATATATATTAGACTTGTAGCTAGAGAATTACTTTGTATATCTATGACATAAATTTTTTACAAATTTAAAAAAACAGTAATTCAGGTACAATTGTGGTGCATAATTCTATTTCACAAATTGTTTATTGCTAATAAGTTAATGATGATTTAATTAAACTGTGTGTGTCATATCTTCGTGTTTGCTCAATAATGTTCCAAACATTTCTGATAAGTCAATATAATTAAACATGGGTGCTTTACACAAAAAATAAAACAATAAATAAAACAAATTTATGAACAGTATACATTGCTGTAGGCAACACCAACCAATTCGAGTCGACATTGCAAGGACAGTCAGAGCCTGAGTCATTCAATCCAGACTCTATCTCTAGCAGGGAGGGATAAAAACAACATCTTGACAGCTTATGTCACACCTAGGGCGTGTGTATTTAAACCTTGTACACATCCATTGTTTATCTAATCCCGCTTCACAGAAGTACTGAAATGATCCAGTGAACTCACTGACTTGGCATTCTTAACAATGACTAACACAAATATTGCGAAACATGATACTTAAAGTGAACATGTTCCTGGTACTTTGAAACCCAAAGGACACGGTCACGTGATCAGAAACAAGACGTGCCGTCACAGAGACGCATTGTGCAAAGCCTTCACAGAATGAAGGGATTTGCGTTTTGATGGGTTTGTGTGTGTTGATATATTAGTTTTCCTCAATCCATCAATGAGTTAATAGCTAGTCATTGCTTGAGCACAATACACAACGGCTTTGTGAGTGTTATAACACTTAACAATTTCTGTAAACCTCTAAAACCTTCCCACACTCTGGTGCTATTATTCAAGCATTACAAAATTAAAAATGGCGAGCCAGTCCTAGTGACAATAAGTGACCAGTGTATCAATTTGAAGAATTATGGCCAGGTATACTAAATGTTTTTACAGTCCCAGTCTGAATCCACAACAAATATATTTTTGTCATGTAGTAATGGCGTTTTAAGAGTCAGTACATTTTTACTGAATTCTAAAAGTTGTTTGCAAATGGCATCCCCTCCAAATACAAATTGGTATGTGATGTATCAATGTTTTTTAATTTAATCCGGTCGTAAAGCATTGAAAAATAACTGTCTCATAAATTGGGGTGGTAAGCCATTCCTATAGCCCTGTATGAATAAAGGTTTGTTGGGGAGTAGCAGTGGTTCAGGCCAATGGCAATTCTCTACTTAACTTATAAAAACAAGTACACTTTTTCCCTTGATGGCTGCTTATTAAAATGTTTTCTTTATTGAAAGGCGATCGCAGACATGGTAGTCTGCTTGACCCTAGCTGGCCAACAGACATGGAGGTCTGCTCTGATCCTAGCAGGCCATCATCCCTGTGAGGGCCACTAATCAGTGTGAGTTGCTGTTTTCAAAATGTCTCATTAATATTCATGAGCTAAGTTGGATTGCAACCCAATCAAATTTGGAATTTTATTAACTGACCCATTAGTACATTGGCTGGTTCATAAATGTTGTTACTTGTTGAAGAAATACTGGTCACAAATTGCAACCAGTTTTTTCTGACCAGTAATTAGTATATCTGGCCCTATTTTCCTTAAAATTTGGGCGCAGATTCCAAAGAACTCAACAATTGTAAAGACTGATGTTGCAATCATATTTGTTGAGAAAGTACGGGCCTATGGGGATTATAGACTGTCCATGTCACATGATGCATGATGGGGATGTTGCGAGGTAGCAGTTCCTGACTGTGTCCATTCCCCTGCGTATGGGAGTTGGAGAGGTCTGATTAACTCCTAAGAATAAAAGGCCCCAACCTTTATTCTAAGACTGGCTTTGGACATCGGGCATGCATACTGGCGAGTACATTGTTTTGTAAATGTTGTGCATCATCGATGGTCAAATGGCTATTGCAGAGCTTTGTCTCTCACTAGCCGATTGGTCATACAATACGCACCATCCATTGTCAGCATATGCACAAGGATTATGAAGGAATTTGATTAGTCGAGACACCATCTCTAATGTTTGCCCCCTGCATCGATGTAAAGTCCATAGCAGATCACTTTTGTCAGATATTCCTCTTTGTAGATAAACAGGTCACAAACATTCTTTGTGTCTTTGACCTGGCCAGCCAAAGAGTGGCTCAGTGGGTATGTCATGTTTTGTTAATTTGTTTATGGAGTACACAAACACACAACTTCTTAGAGCTAATGAAATATATAGGGGGGGGTAATACCTGTGGAGACTAAGGGTCCGATTACGATCTCGCTCGGAAGGGCTCCTGATGGAATCCGTCAGGAGCGAGTCTGAGTCGTAAGCGTGATTTCCGGACGACTCGTACCGCTGTACGAGTGAGCAGGTACGATTCGAATATAGCCTCGCGCTCTGAGCGACTCGTACCTGTCAGTGAGGCTCTCCGGACGACTCCGACATGGCCAACGTGCACAGCGCAATGGGGCCGATTTCCGAGCGACCAAGTACGATGCGAATATAGCCTCGCGCTCTGAGCGACTCGTACCTGTCAGTGAGGCTCTCCGGACGACTCCGACATGGCCAACGTGCACAGCGCAATGGGGCCGATTTCCGAGCGAGCAAGTACGATGCGCGCGTCGAGCAGCCGGATCGAGCCGGAGTCTTCGACTCGAGACAGCATTGGGAAGCGGACTTCGGGGGGCTGTAGCGGGCCCCCCTTCACCCGTAGCCCTACGACTCGGTCCCTGGGGGGGACCCCCTACACATGCATGCACGGGGCGGCCAGAACCCAGGCGTCCCCGCGACAGGGGGCGCCCTTTTCCACGACCTACCTTTATTCTCTATGTAAGCCTATGTACGCTATGTACAACAGGCTCCCATAGACTTCAATGGGACTCCGAGCGACCCAAGTCCGTCAGCGCTCAATTGCATCGTACTCGGTCGCTCGGAGCGCGAGTCGCTCGGAAAGCTCTACGGGACCGAGTCGGCCGTAGGGCTTTCCGAGCGAGGGCGTAATTGGCCCCTAAGTAGTAATAGTACTACCAGTAGACTTAAAGATTTAAGGGCCCGATTACGATGCGGTTAGGAAATCTTCCTGATTGAATCGGTTTGGAAATGGTTTCCGACCGACTCGGATCGGGAGAGTGCGACCGACCGAGTATGATGCATCCGGGTGCTTCCAGATACGATTTGGTTGGACTCCCATTGACTTCTATGGGAGCCTATGTTCCTAACCGCATCGTAATCTGGCCCTTGATCGGGAAGACACGTTCCCGATCCGATTCGGAAAGAGCAAATGCCGTTAGGAGGCCCTCCTAACCGCATCGGAATCGGGCCCTAGGTGGGAATGCTTTCCTAACCTCATTGTAATCGGGCCCTTAATTGCAAGTTAAAAAGACATGTTTTCAGTAACAGCCTAAAGTGCAACATGTAAATGAATTCCAGAGTTTAACTTTCGCTGTCAGAAAGGTATTTGGAGACCAGAAAGGATGGAGATTTTTCTTAAATGTCTTTGCGAATGATAGTTACGGCTTCAAAAATCACTCTGGAGGGGTGGACAACCAGTGAAAAGATCTGAGCCTAGAAGTGATATGTGCTCATTTTGCTTGCTGTTCAAGCCGCAGGTGATGATGTTTTTCTGGGGGTTTCAGGTTGAAGAAAATGGCGTAATCCAGTCATAATGGGATGACTACATTTGTCACACTAATATTTGAGTTGAAATTGATGACTGGGGAGATCTTATTTCTTAAGAACACATAGATGGACAGTATAGGTGTTGGGTAGCTTTTGCAGCTTGAAGATATAGTGTTATCCAGCAGCACCCATGATTTGCACATTAATTTAGATTGTGAGGGTGAAGAGCCCATGATTTCTGGCCACAAAACGTCTTCCTGATCCTTTTTGCACAACTATGTGATGTAAATCTCAGCCTTTCCTGAATTCAGCATTCAGAAGATGGTGGCTATCAACCACTGAACAATTGATAGAACTTTAGACATGGTACTTATGCCGTGTCTAGGTAATGTTTGAGTCCCTGTGAGAGGCAGACCTAAATCACATACACACATAAGCAGACCCATGCTGGTTGGCTCAGTTAAGCAAGGGCTGCATATAAAGATTAAAATGAAAGGGAGAAAGTATGGACGCATACGGGGCACTTCAGCTTAATGTTTTTTATTTGGATAAAATGTTGATCTCAGAAACATCTCCATTAGAATATCCTATGTCTAAGAACCTCACAAAAGGCAGGGAGGTGGAATAGCAATGATTCAGAAAACCTCTCTGTATATCAGCTCATTTAAAACATCTAATCGCCATCCGTTAGAGTAGCGGCACTTGGGGCCACATTCACACTATCTTGCTGTAGAGTGCTATCTCTCTTGGGCTCTTATCTGTATAGAAGAGTACGTTTGCTAATTTTATTGATCCATTACTTTCTAAATGAATAATGGCTACTGGTGATATTAGCACCTGGGCAGAATATTTTTACAGAGAGCGTCACCAACTTTGTTACGTTTTGGTGACACAACCCTCACACCGTCTGGACCACGTTTTATTTCATTTTTTCTGTCAAATATGTTGGGATACTCACCACCTCCTTTTTATATGACCTGATCCAACAATCTGAAAGTTCATTTTGGCATTACTGTCTTCCGCCACTAGTCTATTATTGTTAACAATTTGCAATGCACTGGCCCTCATGTTGGGCGGACCGTCAGGCTTTTGGTGGCGGTCCGCCCGACATCCAGGGCAACGGTCCGACTGCCGGATTAAGATACTGGCAGTCAGAGAGCAGTGGGTGGGGGTGAAAGACCGCTGCCTCCGACAGGCTCAAGGAGCCCATCGGGCAGCGGTTGGACAGTAATCCCTACAATGAAGGCGGTGCCTGCGCAGGCACCGTAGGGATTACGATGTCCAGTTCACACAGCCTTTTCATGGCAGTCCCACCAGCATGGAAAGGCTGTCAGAAAGGGATTTTGGTGGCACCTAGCAGGGCCCCCGTCCACCGTGGGCCACCGCTATGTGGCCAGGGGGGCACATGTGGTGCCCCCTCAAACATCAATGCACCGTGTGCCAGGCACCACTCATGCTGCCTGGCACACGATGCATGGATGTCTGCAAACATGCCTTTCTCTACTTCGGCTTGTGCTGCTACCCTTTTCTGGGCTGCAGCATAAGCCGCAATAGAAAACTGCATGTTTCCTACCGCCTACACGGTGGTCGTATCATAATATGGTGGGTGGAACCGCAGACTACATGTCGGGCAGTCTCCATCCGGCAGCCATGGCGGTCGGATGCCCAACTAAGTCCATAGACTGAGCAGCAGTGTTTGGAACAGCCTTGAATGCATGCTACTTATTGGTGTACCATTTCTTAGTGAAAGGCCACATTTCCTTTCTTCTTAATTTTAACAAATGGTTTGGACACACACAGGATACTATTACTTTTCTTATGGCCAGGATGGAAAAAAAAACATGCACCCCGAAAAACAAATGTTCCACAAGTGGCCCTACTTTTATATATTGGCTAACCTTGGAAGAAAAATGTTACAACCCATATAAGGCTTAAACCAAAATTTATAACAGTGTATTATTAATGTCTTGTTATTTTTGGTGGCTCTAATACTTCCAAGGCACTTCTTACAGGTGTTTGGGGAACATGTAAACTTGTTAACTAGGCCACCATTATCGCTCTTTCAATGGTGCTCTGTGAAACTTGATATTTTTTATTCCAAAGCCAGAGAATAGTTTTCAAGAAATCTACATGGCTCAAATATGAGAGGCCAACATACTTAGGAGCGGGCATCCTCCGATTTCCTTTACTAAATTTGACTCTATCGCATTAGCTGACTGTATTGCCCTGTTTTAAACAAGTTGGTATTTGGGCTCTCCTACTAAGGTAATGGCGTCCAAGGCTTCTCATCAAGAAAGTGGCATCTATGTATTTTAGCTATTGACATTCACTTTCTACAGGGCTAGTCCCTTTGACCTATGTATGATAGTGGTGACGTTGTTTTTAAAGTTTTCCTTCAGTCCCACTAATCCCACTACGATTTTCCACACCTTAAATTTTCCAGCTTTTATATAACTTATAAAGTTAGCCAAGGTTTTAGCTAACGCAACAATGGCTCGAGGAAGACTTTTTCTTAAAGATTCAAGTCATTGACTTATTTCAAACCAGAGTTTCTAGAAAGATAGAGACAAACTAATTGGTGGTGGGGTTGGTTCACTAATTCTACTATTGTCATGGAGTTATTTTAAATTGGTGAGGATTAATTTCAGAGGCTGGCCGCTTTTTTTTTCTCTCATATCAGTCTAGGCTTGGAGCTAGACATTTGTAGGGTATATCACCGCTCAACCTTGTTTTCCATGTTTTACTGCTTCCAAGTTCAACTTGTGTAGCAGCTATCTAAAACTTAACAGGAATATTGCTAAACCCTCACTTTTGGAGACAGAACAGAAATCGGATCTTGAAACTATGGCGCTCTTCATTAGACCGATATCCAGATCAGGTCTCCTTGATCAACCAAATGAGTTATTGACTGAAGCAGACCTGTAACTCACCCTCGAGCTACTTTCTTTTCACTGGTTGCCGTCTTTATTATGCAGACTTCATTATTGCAGAAACCTTTTAGTTTACATTGCCTTGCTACCTTTCAGGTGGCTTTTGCAAGTCCTGAACTCTGCAGTTCATCTCACGTTCAGGATTAAAATCACAATACATATGTCTCCCGTGAAAGCCTGTGTGCACTGGTTAACAGCTACCTATTAATAGGTGTGTGCAGTTCAAGCTACTTTTTTCCATCCAGAGGGTTATTTATATTGCTATATATTTTTTGTACAACCAAAGAATTCATTACAGACCGTGGCACCATGCAATTTGAGATGTTCTATGGAAAAACTGCTTGCCAACCTATGATTTTCTGATGTGAGACTGGGGGTGAACCATGAGAGCTGGACAGTAATGTCTTCAGAGTGGTGGACATTGGCAAGGCCTGGAATTATCTTTCGGGAAAAAAATCTGACATTTCCTTGTCTCTGAAAGACATGTCTGTCTCTTCAGGTAACATAGACCTACCACTGCCTAGATTTCAGGCATCACCATAAAGTCCCTATTTATATAAGTGCCTTGCACTGTATTATATCTATAAGTGCAACTAAATTATGGCCACTGACTCACTACTCACTTGACCAAGCATTTATTTTTCCTGTTGGCACCCACTCCCCTGATGGCCTTTGGATGTTGTGTAAATTTGGTTGCCTCAATCAGTCTGCAACGTTTGCTTTTGCGTTAGCATTTGCTGTTTTTTGCTGGAGTATTAAAAACGTGTTTCCCTGTTTTATGGATTTTATCTTTGTTTATTAGCATCTATTATCCCTGCATGTGATTTTCTTCACCACTATTAGCTGCTTGCGGCTTTGGTTTTACCTCCAACCATAGAAGTTAGATTTTGGCACTATATGATTGTCTGTGGGCTGCTTTGAAAAGTTTTTAATCATCTTTGGCTTTTGAACTTGTATCTGGGTAATTGGAAAGTTACAATGTATTTCTCTTACAGACTTTGCACAATTCTTGCAAATACTATGATTTCTTCCCACAGTATGGAAAGATTTCTGATATAGTTTTCACATCACAATAAGGACTTTCACACCCCTTCATCTAGTGCTTTGAGAAAGCATCACAGTTGTGAGGAAAATGTTTTTAAATTTGACAAGACGTGTAGAGATATATAGAGCGGTGCGATAGGGATGTGCCCAACTTTACATTCTATGCATCTCAATGATGTGGTGGCCTACCTGCAAGATTGTAAGAGTGACGCCCTAAGGATTGTGGGCCGGAATATTCCCCTGCTCTTGTTTGCAGAAGACACCTTGTTGGTGTCTAAGGCTCCAATGGTCCTGCAGACTTTGGTTTATCGTTTTGCTGCCTTCTGTTTAGAGAGAGGACTGTTAATAAACCATGCAAAAACGAAATTTATGACCAACCACCCACATACGTCTTTCTGGGGATCTATCACCCTTGAGGGAAGAAACCTAGACAGAGTAGCAGAATTTGACTATCTTGGCATTAGGCTCACCAGTAATATGCTATGGTCTCCCCAGGTCAAGAAAAGTAGTATGAATTTATTTCACTACGTGTTTGGGATACAGAGAATGTATTGGGCCTTGAAAATCTGGCAGATTTCACCAGCACTTAGGGTATACAGCACAAGGGCTGAAGTTAGCACCCTCTATGGAGCAGAGCTGTGAGGCTACGCAGGGCTGTCTAGTGTGGCCATAGCTGAAAACAACTTCCTAAGATCCTGGGTGAGCCTCCCGAAAAGTACACCCTTGCTACCTTTACGGTTGAATCTGGGTGTCAGCCTGATTACCCACAAACCACAGTTCAGCCTTAGCGGAGCATCACAATGCTCTTAAAGAAGTAGTTGATCTTGCTATAGATTGCAGGATACATTGGGTACGCTCCACCAGAGACACTTTGCATCAAATTGGCCTTAGGGATCACTGGAGAGACCACAGTTGTTTACTGAGGTGAGCAATGGGAAACAAGGAACCCTTACCACAGCCTTTCTGGACCTAAAAAACCCACTGTGTGCATGAACCATTTCTAGATTACATTTTGGTTCCTGCAGCAAGACTCTTGTATGTTAGGTTCCAACATAGGACATTGCCTCTTCAGTCCTTTTGTGCAAAATGGAAACCCAAAGCAGTCCCGAGTATGGCCTGTCCAGTATGCCTGCAATCTGAAGAAAACTTACAACATATTTTCTTCTTTTGTCCTGGCTACGCTCGACCAAGGTCAAGTTGGATTTTCCCAATTTGTAGACAGCTGGGGATTAAGCAATGTCTGGCGACTCTGAGGATTTTGCGAGCAGAGCCTAAAGAATCTATTGTCTTTGCCGTTGCCAAATACCTTCAATGGTGTAGGAGCATCAGGGTCAAAGCGATGATGTGATTTGCAAAAAATTCCCCATTAGTTACCAATACTGATATTCCTGAATCAAGACCACTGTTTTAAGCAATTACATGGGTTAATTGCCCTAATATTTTAAAGTCTGAGCTGCCCCTCCCTTTTATGCCTCTGTGTTGTGTACAGGGAAGAGGTCCTTTTATGTGATTTCGTGCTGCTTCTGGGTGCCCAATTTATGTGGACTCCATAAGTTCCCATATTGCTGCCATGTCTTACTTGTGACTGATTTTATCTTTTTGTGTTGTAGCTACTTACCCGCATTAATATTTTATACCATCTAATGTATGGTGATTTTTTCATAATTGTGTTTTTATTTACCTACTTATTTATATCATGTGTATGTATTTATTGCTGTTGCTGCACTTTTATGGTCTTAGTAACGAATAAAGTACTTTACTTATTTAAATTGAACTCATGAGAAAGCAGTGCATCCATTTTCACCACCAATTAGTGTTTACCAGGAAATATTTACGGTTTGTGAGCAAAAAAATGCTGTGGCATAAATGTAGGAAATGCAGGAAACTTTGGAAACTATCAGTAGGTTAGAATTTGGGCCAGATGTACTAAATGTTTTACGGTCACAAACAGTCTGAATTGCCTGCAAAAATATGTTTTGCCATGTCGTAATGACGTTTTAAGAGTCAGTAAAGTATTACCGACTCCCACATGTGGTTTTGGAATGGGTACCAATTTGCAATTTGGTAGTGGCATGCTGTAGACATCCATTCCAAATTGGTATGTGATCAGTATTCTGTGACTGTAATCAAGATGTAAAACATTGAAAATGTGACTGTTAAAAGAAAGTTTGCTGGGGAGTGGGCAGGGGTCCATGAGCCACCACCAACTCTCAAACAGACCTCTAAAAACAACTGAACTTTTTTTTTTTAATGCAACACCATTTCCTTTTAGGAAAACTGTCTGCATATAAAAAAAAGTTTACTTTATTGAAAGGCAATTACAGACATGGTAGTCTACTCTGACTATCAGGCCATCTGCCATGTGATGGCCACTAATCGAAGTGAGTCACAGTTTCAAACTGCCTCATTAATTTTCAAGAGGTAAGTTGGATTGCGACCCATTCCAATTTTGAATTTTACATATTGACCTATTAGTACATTGGTTGGTTCATAAAATTTGTTACTACTCAAAAAATACTGGTCACAAATTGGAACCAGTTTTTTGTGACCAGTAATTAGCACATCTGGCCCGATTTGCCTTATAATTTGGGTTCACCCTCCCAACAACTCAACACTTTTAAAGACAGAATATTTGTTGAGACTGTAGTGGGCCATGGGAAGTGCAGACTGGCCTATGTTACAAGATGCATGATAGGGGTGTGGCCAGGTGTCAGTTTCTGTCTGTATCCATTCCTCTGCATATGGGAGTAGGAGGGATCTGGTTAACTGCTAAAAATAAAAGGTACATGCATTAGTCTAAGACAGTCTGTGCACACTTACGGGGGCATTGTTCTGTAACTATGGGGGGAGTCAGAATCTGGTCATGTAGTTAAAAAAAATTGCATAACTCTCCTTGAGTCCTCTCCCCATCCAAGTAGCCAGTTTCTCGTTTCTCACTGCTGGACTAGCTTGATGGCATGAAGCACAATGAGTGTAATTGAACTTCCGCCTAGTCAGCAAGTATTGCATACAGTGTATATATTGTTGGTTGTTGCAGCCTCCCTTACGTAGCTCTTTCTGCTGTTCATTTCCCATTTGTATGCTATATCAAGTTCCACATGCCATTTAGGAAACGGTTTGCAGTTTCCCCTCATCAAAGTGTCCAGGAATGCTAGATTTTAGTTAATCCAGTTTAATTACCTGTTTCACATCGCAGAACCTTAGCAAGATATATGTCCAGAAATGCAATTGCCTGCCAGATATGTGGGGAATTTCATGTGGGTTTCATCCATATGACATGGAGCTGCACATGACTTTTCTGTCAATATCTGTCAACTTGTTCAAATTTGCTGCATCGAGGACGACATTATGCCCATGAAGAAGGACTAAAGGACAGAATAATGAGGAAGTGTGAGGGAAAATGAAAGAATGTGAGATTGGATGCCCATAGTAGGGCGGTGAAATAGCTTGCGCAATTGATGTATCCGCATGTACAGATGTTGTTCATAATCGGTGCATTTTCTGTTGACGCACGCCCATTGTGTTGATTTAATATATTGTTGGAGATTAAAAACAAGAAAAATATACTTAAGACATAAAAAATAAATAAACAAATTTGTCTCATTTTCTGCAGGGGAGAGTTGTCACAGAATCAGGTTGTTTAATCACTGCTACTTAATGAAGGAACAATACCTTCACATTTCGTATAACTGTGGCAGGTGCTCCAAAGTGTTGTATCCTAGTTACCTAGTTTTTTATTGTCGTAATAAATGGGGGACAGTACGTAAACATTGTTTCATTTCGTTTGCTTGAATTATTTGCAAATTAATTGTTTACGGTTTGCACTCACTTGCCAACATTTAAAATTTCGTGGCAAAAACGAATGCAAATCCTGAGTGAATTCAATTTACCTTCAGCCTCAAAGTGATGCTAGCATTAAAACAGCTGCAAATACATGTTACACACGTTTAAGCACTATTGGATGGGCTTTGGTGGAGACCTAGAGCTCAATAAATATTCTAATAGATGCATACCTTTACATATAAGTTGTCGCTGCACCTGTACTCATTGGAATAAAGGATTCTGTGTCTCTTTCACTTGACATGAGTCAGAAAATAACCAGGAGGAGAAAGATGGCAGCTGCCAAGTGTTAACTTTTACTTATTAAAGTTCGAAATAGGATCAAGTAGCAGTATTTTGTACTGTGGCCATTCAATATCAAAAACTAAGCAGTGGATTGAGCTCTCCCTTTAACTTGCCATTGCTTTCCTTCGCCGGATGCCCTATTTTTGCTGAAGTCGTAGACTGAGCAGTAGATACAGTCTGTTTCTCTCCTCCTTCTCTTGCAGCAGTACCCCCTCACAGACTGTGGTCATGATGAGTGTGGGCAGAGTCACAGGTGTTCCCAACTTAGTTAGCATGAGCCCACTGGGGAGCATCACATGGTCCTGGCACCATCTGAAATCACATCCCCCAGAGAGCACAGGTACACCAGTTTTACACAGTTGTGGCTTCAATTATTCAACGAGCAGTGAATGAGTGAACTATAAAATATAATATAAAGGCTGAAATGCCTATATGTGCTAGATGTGGTGCACTGTGGGGAGCACAGAAAGTGGAGAGTTTACTTGAAAAAGCTAGCCTCGGAATACGTAGTGTCAAGTTTCCTCTTAAATACAAAGTAGAAGAACATTCGACTGTTTTTCCTTTGTGCAAAAAAGAGTGTGGCTCTCTGGGAATAAAACTAAAGCAGAGACTGTCACATTTGTCAAAATATTTGAAATGTCTGACACAAAGAATCTGCGGAAGTTCTCACAATGATATTCTGGAGTAGACTAGAATTTTGGAAACAAGACAGAGGCCCATATTTACCAAGGCTTTGCGTCGCCCTTGTGTCTCACAAGGTGACACATGGCAAAGCAAATGCTTTTTTGGGATTTACAAAGCTACACAAGGCCTGATTTGCGTGGCATTGCGTAGTTTTGTAAAGAAATTAAATGCAACTCGGCAGCTTGCACTGCGTTACATTTCTTAGTGATAGGTTTTCCATAGGTGGAGCATGGTCGTTCCTGTGCATCCGCCCATGGATTTCACGCAATTCCAGATATACCAAGGTTTGTAAAGCTGTAGTTGCATGAATTCTGTATGCTTGCCACAGTGAGGCGTAACAAAGAGAAATATGTTTTTCTCCTCATTGCTTCTTCTTTCTATGCATAATAGAACATTAAGAATATAAAGAGGAATTTGCCACTTTGTATTGATTTGTTTTGCAGGAAGACATCCTTTCCTGCAGGAAAACAATCCTGCTAGTAACACAGGCACCCTTTCCCCATGGTGCAAGGGTGCCTGCTTTGGTGGTAGGCAGTCTCAAGCACGCCAGTGCTATGAGAGAACTGAAGTGCATCATATCTTGGTAGATATAATACTTTTCAACTCTCTCCCGTTCACGCAGTGCAATGCAGCAACTTTACTTGCTGCCCTGCATTGCACGAAGGTTTGATAAATATGGCCTATAATGTCTCACACACAAGCACGGTGGCAGGGTATATGATGCTGCACCAACTACCGGTGTTTGTCCATAAAATAGTCAGAGAAACTAGTAATAACTAATTACACAGTTGCTAACAAGAATGCCCACCTCTAGAAACCAGCCACCATTTATGGTCTCAAATACAATATATAAGCACAAAAAGTAAGCGAGGCATTATTGTATAGACAACACTCATAGGGTTTAATCCCAAAACCACGAAAAGAAAACGATGACAGAAATAACTGTTTTTCTCTAAATGCTGTGGTGAATCCTTTTATTAATTAGTTTACACATAACAGCCAATGCGTTTCACCCTTGCGGGCTTCTTCAGGGCGAGAATATGGTCCACAAAGCACAAAGATTCCACAGGGTATTGGCCCAGGTAAGTAAATGATGTCTGTAATAAATTCCGGATCAAAGATCTTAATAGAAATGCTCAGTATAATCCGTAAGAAAAGTTATTCACAGACACGTGTACACTGTTCGCGCTAAAATTTAGTGTGAACCGTGTACACGTGTCTGTGAATTTACTTACCCTGTGGAATCTTTGTGCTTTGTGGACCATATCCTCGCCCTGAAGAAGCCCGCAAGGGTGAAACGCGTTGGCTGTTATGTGTAAACTAATGAATAAAAGGATTCACCACAGCATTTAGAGAAAAACAGTTATTTCTGTTATCGTTTTCTTTTCGTGTTTTTGGGATTAAACCCTATGAGTGTTGTCTATACAATAATGCCTCTCTTACTTTTTGTGCTTATATATGGCCTATAATGTCTTGAAGAGCGTTTTGTCTGTCCATGAAATCAATGAGGTTTCTGTATAGTGGAGTCAGCGCCCTTTTATTTCTAAAAACCCAATGTAGATTTGAAGTAAGTCAGTCTGGAACCCGAAAAGATGAAAATTTGCTAGGTGTAGTCTACACTTGAGGTAGGAGTCCTCTACTAAAGCATCTTTATTATGAGTAATTGTTAGACCTGACATCCTTGGTCTGGTCTTCCCCCAAACTTTTTGCCTTCACCCTCCTGTTTTTTGGAATTTCATTTATGTCGACATTAGGACTCCGTGCACTTTACCACAGCTAACCAGTGCAAAAGTGCTTTTGCTCTCTCCTTTAAACATGATAAAATTGACTTGCATCCAATTGGCACATTTAATTTACTTATAGGTCCTTAGTAAAGTGGTACTACATGTAATCAGGGCCTGTAAATTAAATGCTGCTAGTGGGACTGCCACCCACCAAAGTTGCCCTTTAAAACTTGTCTCAGGCCTGCCTTTGCAGCCTGCAGGGCAATTTTAAAACTGTCATTTCGACCTGGTGGCAAAACAAACCCTTTTCCAGGCCTAAACCTTCCTTTTTATTAATTCATATAAGTCACCCCTAAGAAAGGCCCTAAACAGCCCATCGGGCAGGGTGCATTGCATTTGATTTTGGGTGCTTTTAAGTTTCACATGTCCTGGTAGTGAAAAACTCCTAACTAGCTTTTGATTGGGAACAGATAGGGATGTCAAGTTTGGACTCAAATGAATTGTAATTTAAATCCTCTTTAGTGGTAAATTTGGATTTTAGGTCACAATTCTGACTTTACATTTTTTTGTCCAAACCATATGGTGCCTGCTGACTGTATCCTGTGTCACATGACTGTGAATAGCTTAGCCGTTGGCCTTTGTGTATTCCTCCCAGACAGTGAGACTAAGGGCATGATGGGTGGGATCGATTTCTTCCCTACCCACTTAAATTTCAATGGACTACCTCCAGCACACACGCAAAGGGACTTATCTCAGTCAATTCAATTCAATTCAACAACTTTATTCGGTCTAAAAGCAATAGACCATAAAAGTACATAGAAATATTGCACATAGCTGTAATCACACATAGAAGTTTAAAATAATCATGAGTTAAAAAAACAGTTTAAAAAAGAGTATAAAAGACTTTTAAGATTCAGTACAGACACAACAAATAATACATCAAATATCCACGCTTTAGATGGGCAAAAGGAAATACAGAGCAGGGTCAGATTTCAGTACGAGAACACAGAGTTATGGGCAGTAACTGCATTTAAGAGGGCGTGAAGGGGAGATGGAGTAAGAACAAAAACCTCTTTTAGGGTCCGCCAAGTGCTCCTACTATCCCCCAATAATCAATCCAACATACCTGCCAAGATCTGTGTACTAAACCACAACTGCATATAGGGTCCTGACAGACTAGCCCGTCATAGTGTATCTATCCCTGAGTGCTGCTTTCAAAAAGGCACAGACAGTAAAAACAATTTCAGATGAACGCAGAGATTGTAGGTGAAGAAGGGCTGGTGTACAGCGTCGAAAGCCTCAGTCTTTTGTTACCGTACAGTACTTGGAGCCATGGCAGGTGAAGGGAGAAACCTTCCAGAACCAGATGTGGGGGTAGCCAGAATGTCACCCCCACTTCAAAGGCTGGCACCTGGACCTCCTAAACCCCCCCATTTTTTTTTTTAACCGCATCCTGTTCCAGTGTGCCCAGCCTATCTTCTACTACCATAAGCTTGTCAAGGAGGGCCGCACGTACTCCGAGTTTCGTACTATTCGCCACCCCCCGTATCACAATTTTGAAGGCGTCCCATTCAATCTGCAGTGTGCTAGCTGTACCTGTGTTCTCAGTAAAGTAGTGGGCTATGGCCAAAGAGAGAGCATTGTGGAACACCGAATCCTCTAGTAACATGGGATGTAGCCTCCATGTCGGGATGGGCGTCGGAACCTTCCCCCAAAGTAATGTGGCCTCGTTCGGATTATGATCCGAGTATGTTTTGCCCAGATGTGTGGTGTCCAGGACTGTGCCCATTAACCTCAGCGAACAGAATATTCTATCTATTCGAGTGTGTAGTCCATGCGGTGCTGAAAAAAAAGAATATTCCCTGTCCATGGGGTACTTTTCCCTCCATATGTCCCCAACTTCCCAACCTTCTGCCCATGTCTGGAGCGCATCCGCCTGCTTCCTACAACCCGCACTCTAGAGAGGAGGGTGTGATCTATCCAATTCAATATCCAGCACTGCATTAAAATCACCGCCCAGAACCCACGGATAACCTTCCCAGCCCACCAAGGCTGTACTAAGGACTTCCAGGAACTTGTCCTGTTCCATGTTTGGGGCATGAAGACTCCCTACCACTATGTGTTCCCCGTCTAACAAACCATGCAACAGCATATATCTCCCGTTGGAATCAGCCCTTTGCTCCAGGAGCGTGAGGGGATGCCAGCCCTGAACCATATCGCTGCACCCCGGGCAAATGCAGAGTAAGAAGTAGAAAATAATTGGCCCCTCCATTTCTTTAGAAGCTTAACGTCTTCCGGCTGAATTAGATGAGTTTCTTGTAGAAAGACTATATGTGCCTTCCTACGGTTTAATTGTGCCAGAATTCTATACCTTTTGTGAACCGATCCCATACCTCTCACGTTCCAGGACGTGTAGCTATATCTATTAGGTTGCGCCATCAGGCGTTGTAACGCACAATCTGCTCATGGTACAGTTCTCAGTACACTGAACACCCCGTATAGCACATTAAGTCGAGCCCACAGACCCCAATAAACTTCCCAATTCTAGGTTCCCCCTCACAACATAAGGGGACCAAACCATCAACTGAAACTCAACAAAAACTCTGCAGTTTCCATAACTAAGTGCAGTTGCCTTAGGGGTAGTGGCCGCCACCCGCCTCATAGCACAATGCACACAATACTCAATGTTCAATCATATTAGGGCTCCAACCAACACCCGTTACAGAACCAGTATTATAAACATCGCGACCAGTCGACATGACAGCATTGCATAAGTAATCATATAAGTGGCACATTCAGCATAATTTGTATACACATATACTCATCTGACAGTCCACGTCAGCAGCGGGAGAAAAGCTTCTCCGTCATCCCAGGTAATCATTGGCAGTCTGTGGGGTGACCAAGGGGAACAGTGCCATACTAGTCTCAGAGTCAGACTGGGCATTCACATCTTCAGAAGAGTCCACTGTTTCCGCCACCGACTGTGCGTCGTGGGCCGCCAATGCGACCGCCGTCAGTATCGCTTCCTTTTGACTGTCCAATATCTGCTCTTGTGATGGGTGTCCTCCGCTGCCAGCACCTGTCCGTCGTCCCTTGACAGGTCTGTCTTGTCGTACCCGCTGCGACTGCGGTTGTTGTCTTCGGCTGGACTGTGAGGAGTGCCGTGACCCCGGCGGCAACAGAGTGATCTCCAGCCAGTCCGCTGCCTCCTCCGGAGTGTCAAAGAACAGGGCCTTTTGATCATAGAGAACCTTGAGGCGAGCTGGGAACAATAGCGCATACTTCAGGTGATGGAGCCGGAGTTTCTTTTTGACGTCTTGGAATGTAGCCCTCGCTCTCTGTACTGCCAGCGTGAAATCCGGATAGAGAGAGACCGTTTTGTTTTCAAATGTTATTGTGGCATTCTCGCCGCACGCAGTATCGTATCCCGATCTCTATAGTTCAAATTCCACGCTATGATCTGTCTAGGCGGTGCCCCCAGGAGGGGAGGTCTGGGTGGGACTCTGTGGGCACGTTCCACACTGTAATGTTCTGTGAGTCCCACTGTAGCTACCCGTTCTCGTAGCCATTGTTCGACAAATTGGGTGGGGTTGGACGCTTCACTTCTCTCCGGTATTCCCAGTATGCGCACATTGTTGCGCCTCGATCGCCCCTCCGCGTCATCCACCCTATCCTGTAGACCTTTCAATTGGCGCTGTATTTGTTCTATTTGAGAGGAGTGTGTCGTTTGTTGGGGTATGAGGTCATCTAGCGCTAGCCTGTTAGATTTGACTTTGTCCGCCAGTTTTGTGTGATCTGCTCTCAATAGATTAAAACTGGTAGTCAGCGTGCCAATTTGTGTTTCAATAGCAGCTCGGGAATCTCGTATTTCTCTCAATATTAAATCCAGTTTGTCCGCAGTTCGTTCGGGTTCCGTGGGCGGGACCCCATCCAGATCTGGACTGTGCCTCAGCATGTCTGGCCGTGGTCCCGGTGAGTCGTCGGGGGGGGGGGCGGAGGGGGTTCTGGCTGCTTGGTCTTGGGATGCCCCATATTATCCAGGGGTCAGGGCGGCGTACGAATCAGCTCCCACACCCCTGCACCACTCGTGGGGCGCTATCTGATAGCAGACAGCAGTCTTGCGGCAGTGCACCACATGGCGCACAGCGTCTCAGTATGGGGGCCACCTTGCTGTCGTCTCAACAGTGCATTTCGCCGCGTACAACCTCCGAGTCCAGGGAACTGACCTCCAACCGCGTCCCCTTCAGGCACGGCCTGGTTCCAACCTCACTGCGACAATAGCACTGGTGCACCCCACGCAGTAAAGGCCAAAACCGTGGTATCATCCAGCCCGGTCGCTCCCTGGGTCTCAATGTATCCGCGAGCAAGCAGCTGCACAAATAGGTGGGGGATCAGTCTCAGAACGAAATTGCCAGTTGCACATCAAAAGAGGCCTGCGAGCGCAGAACCTGTCACACTGTTAATGTGGCTTCCCGGCAATCACCGGTATGCATCCCCACGTCCGGGGTGGCCGAAACAAACTTGGTATCCCACAGTCCTCCGCAGGCCTCAACAGTAATCATTCAGTCTCGCGCTCTCATGCCGCCCCAGGCCACTCGTATCTCCCTCGCCGCTCCGTGTATCTCACCTTCAGGGCCCTCGTCAGCCACTGCGCAGCGGGTCACCCACTCGGGCGTGCCTCAGTCCTCAGTGCTCTCAGCAACCCCAGAGCGGTCTGATGTCCCTCAACCGCCGACCAGGGCAGGTCAGTGCCTCCTGTGCTGCCTCAATGCTAGGAACGGATGCGGAGGCAAAGCAGACTCGTGGTCCCGCACCCTTCACTGTCACCAATGCCGCCGATTGCGAGCCGGCTGCCGGCCTCCGCCCGCCATGTTGGGCCGCTCCGGGACTGTCGCCAGTCAGCAGGCAGCCGATCCGCTGGTCACAGCCCCCAGCCCCTCAAGTGGTAAGCCTTCAAAAGCGGGGGGGAAGGCCACGCACGTTTCAGACATTCAAGGCTGCTGTTCCTGGGTCGCGGGGCCTACACCTCGCTCCTGCGCCACTTCTCGCCTGCCAGGGCAGTGTGGGTGCGGCCTCGGACGTCAATCGACCGTTTATGGGCGAAATCAAGGCCGCAAACAGTCCGAGAGCAGAGTCGCCGCGATCCGCAGGCCTTACGATGCCCAGAGCGCCGTTATTCGAGTGCCGGTGGTCCGACATGGACAGTATAAATGCCTCAGTGTCAGGGTGGATTACGGAGCTCTTCTAGCTCGCGTCCGCCATGCTCGGCGGTTGGCCACGCCCCCCTCCTAAACCCCCTTTAGTGCACTTCTGGACCTGTGGAAGACTCCGCAAGGAGTCCCTGGACACCGAGAGGACTGGGCACTACACTGCAGCTGGAGGCCTGTCTGGACCCGCTGCGGACTGTCCTGTTGTTTGAGGCCTGCCTGGACCCCCTGCGGACTCTCCTGCTGCTGGAGGCCTGCCTGGACCCCCTGCGGACGGTCCTGCTGTTTGAGGACTGCCTGGACCCCTGCGGACTGTCCTGCTGTTTGAGGACTGCCTGGACCCCCTGTGGACTGTCCTGCTGTTTGAGGCCTGCCTGGACGCCCTGCGGACGGTCCTGCTGTTTGAGGCCTGCCTGGACCCCCTGCGGACGGTCCTGCTGTTTGAGGACTGCCTTGCTAAAGGAAAACTGGACTCTTTGTTCCCATGAAGACCTGAGTGATTACAAGGGTAGTATAAAGGGAACAGGAACGCCTGACAGTCATATGTGCATACAGACAATTAAGTGAAATAGAATGATTACCCTGGTACTAAAACGGACCAGTCCTGGAAAAAGGAGGTGTATTTGTTTTAATCTGACTTTAGTTCCGTAAATCATAAAACAAATCCTGCGAACACATCATTGCATTGCAAAACAACAAGGTTGCCTTCACAGTAACCCTTTGAAAACCGCCCTCCCTCCACGGCCCTCCTGCCTGCTGAAGAGACTGTACCATCTGCTGGGGAAGCACTGTTATCACGAACATGTTTGTTCCCAAGGTAGAGGCCTCTATCTTTTGGGAATCTGAGGTCCTGGCTGCAGCCATGGTAACTTCACGAAGGCACAGCAACACGTAACTGTGCGCACCCTTCCTCAGAGCCTCCTACAGGAGCCCGCGCCTTGGAAATCCGATTGTTGACACTGTGTTAATCATCAGTGTTCAGCTACAGTACACCGTGTACCTTCGAGTCTCTCGAGTGGTGCGTGTGCGAAGAAGACTGAAGACCGCAATAGTACTGTTAGAATTTCAGGTCATAGGAAGAAAAGCCAGTAAGCAAGCAATCCGAGTGGTTAATGCACCTGCTACTGCGCAGATGCATGAATAAAGCAGTAGTATATGTGTACGGAGAGACGGCCCACGCAGTTATTTGCATTAAGCCTGTTATCCTCCTAAGGTCGATAATTTGAGTATCGACCCCTTAAGGTCATGATAATTGGTCCTACCTAAAGCACCCAGAATTTCCCGCCAGAATTCGAAAACTAAGCAATTATTTGACTATAAAAGTAAGCAGAGGTGCACGGTTTAGACCTGGCAGATAGATGGACTCAGACTTTTATCCTTACGCCTCCAAAGGTGATAAAATGAGGCCTACTGAGTTTGATAACAGTGACGGATACCTGTTCTTTGCAGAACCTTCAAAGTACATCAGTGCGAGACTATGAGTACATCAAGACATTCTTCTTCTTCAGTCTAGTGCAGTGGTTCTTAATCTTTTGACTAATGTGGATCCATACTTAATCATTACCGAAAAACAGGGGTCCTCACTGAATCATTATTGGAGTCAAAGGAGCCCCGCAGAGTGATTACTGGAAGCCCAGGACCTATGGTGCGTGTCAGGGCTGGCTCTAGGGCGGTGCGATCGGTGCCACCGCACCGGGCGATGACTTTGAGGGGTGCACCGTGTTTTCAAGTACAAATGGTTTTAAAAACACCTGCTGCAGGTTCCTTGACTCCAGCAATTTTCAGGCAACCATAAAAATGTTAAGATAACTGGTGAATAATGACCCTGCTGCAGAGAGTTAGGCGTTTTGTCTAGTGGAAGTTTTGACTCATCATAAAGTATGGCAGGAGGTTAAAATGCCTGCTGCTAAGCATGTATACCATGCAGATCACAATGTGCATATAATGTAAATAGGTCAGTGTGTTACTGCTTCTGTCAAAGAGACTCTTCTGTTACTTGTAGTTTATAAGTTTAAATCCTAATATATATCAGTGAGCTATTGACTGTCATTAAAGAACTGCATGATAACTGCAAGGTATAGATTAGAGCGCATTATTTTTCCCCCCAGTCTTTCATTATCCTAATGTTGCAAAAAGGGTTCACTTGGGTAGAAATCAATTCTTATTAGTAAAGCCAACCATAGTGTTACGTTTTAAATTCTGAGTTTGTGCTTCTCCAGACAAAGCACTCTTAAACTATACTGCCTACCACTAGGGATGACTTGTGACTCCTACACCTTGTAGTCCTCTGTCTGATGTAACATTTCCTATACACTGATTTACACACTTATGATTGATTGTCTCTGTGTAATGTGTATGTGATGTAAACTGCTCTGACACCTTGCACTGGTATGAGAGGCACTATAAAACAAAAGAAATGCACAAGAGAGAGAGTGGTTATGGAGACTTGAGGGGCATTGTTGGAGGATGGTAGTGAGGGATCTGTGGAGAAGGAGGTCATTAGGGGAGCCAACAAACATTGCCTGTGGGCTGCGCGCGCCTTACCTTCCACTAGTGTCCAGGGCCTACCCTGCACCAGGGAGGGAGCGAGAGATCTAATCAGCTGCTCCTTTGAAAAGACAGCTGCCTTCCCAAAGAATGTTATTTTCATCTTTGCAGACAGCCTGTAAATAGAAGGGTTTATTTTCTGAGCTCAGCTTAACTGAAGACTGTCACCCAAGATTCACCCCCTAAAATACAAATTTGGACCTAATGAGTTATTTCACAAACTTCAAAGACTCTTTAACTGAAGTTTTAAATAATGCCGTCTCTGTTCACATTTTACGTTTTACTTCATTCTGCATACCCTAAAAGTAAATTTTTTCATGCAAACATACGACTATTGTATAGTGCCTTTTGTGTTTAAATCATTTTTATTAAGAGGTCAGAATATCAGAACCGACAAATCACGTCACATACATATATTGTTATACATGTAAAAGGCATAGAAAACGACAGTGTAAAAATATGGAAACAAACTAAAGAAGGCTGGTTACATACTGTTATGTGGTTCTTAGGCACATTAACGACATTGCTAAGTTAGCTTTGCTGCCATTGTTAGACCTGGCATCATTGGCGCGGGTCTCCCTTCCTCTTTTCGCTTCTGACCTTTAATGTTGGCTGGATTTAGATGCTCTGGGCGCTGTGCCACTGCCAATCAGTGACACAGCGCGAATGCTCCCTGTGTAAAGATAACTGTATGAATTGGGATAATCATAATTGGCTCGTTTGGTTTACCTGTCAGTCCCTAGTATCAGTGCACTGTGTGTGCCCAGGGCTGGTAGACCAAATACTGCTGGTGGGCCGGCAGCGCTGATTTGCGCTACCCACCGAAGCAGCTTTTAAAGTATGTCTGTGTAGCATGTTCTAACAGCGAGTTACCCTCCATTTCACTGTTTACTATTGCGAGGCCACCCGTTCTCATAGGCCAGAATGTGCAGGCTGAGTATTACATGCCTTAATCCTACCTGCCCCCAGGAACCTGATAGGAACGTCGAATTTGATATGTTTAAGCTCAGAACATTGAGATGCATCTTTTAGTAAGGATTATTAGCGTAGCCCGTGTTCGAAAATGCCTCTACTAGAAACGAGGTATTTTCTGGCCTGAAGCTTTCCTGTAGGCTTTGCTAGCGTGTGTATTGGCCGTCTGGTTTTGGAGCAGCAGGGCCAGCTGGGTCAGACCTGGCTGGAGAGAGAGATCGGCATTTAGAGTATGGGGAGGGGTGACTCTTTGATCTGAGCAGGGCCGTGCCTGGCAAGGTGAATGATGGCTCCATCTCCCACTGGGCGTCTGATAGCAGACCCCCAGATTCTTAAAGGGCAGGATGTCGCCTCGTAAACCAAGTGCTCCCCGACCCCACCGAACTGGTTCTGGCTGGATGCAGTGATTTGTGACTGCAGAGAACAAAGACTTTTTAGGTATAAAACGCTGCGCTGAAACCTGTTTCAAGTGTGTTCCTTCTGGATGTCAAGACGAAACTCTGTCCGAGCGGACAGAGGAAAGGACTTTGAAACTTTCACCAAGCTTGCTGAAGAAACTACCCAAGGGCCTGAATTGAGAGCGCCTCCTGCTGAAGTCTCAGGGACATTAGACTTCACCCCGTCAGCCGCCCGAATTCCTTTGCTAGGAATTCTACTTGCAGGTGAGGCCTCCGTCGAGTAATCCGGAACCTCTAGTCCTACTGTGAGGAACGCGGACTGGTAACCCTTGTGAACTCTGTGTGTGGGCCGCCGCAGCTAAGAGAGAGCTGCCGCCGCTGAGTGCCCGCCTTAATTTGAATCTTCAGAACCTTCGCTGAAACTGTGTGGGCCGCCGCAGCTAAGAGAGAGCTGCCGCCGCTGAGTGCCCGCCTTAATTTGAATCTTCAGAACCTTCGCTGAAACTGTGTGGGCCGCCGCAGCTAAGAGAGAGCTGCCGCCGCTGAGTGCCCGCCTTATTTTGAATCCTCAGAACCTTCGCTGAAACCCTGTGGGCCGCCGCAGCTAAGAGAGCTGCCGCCGCTGGATGCCCGCACTTGTGTTAATTGTGCAACCATCGTGAATTTGTCCTGTGAGCCGCCGCAGCTAGAGAGAGCTGCCGCCGCTGAGTGCTCGCACCTTTGCTAACTTTGCATCACCGTGATTTGTCCTGTGAGCCGCCGCAGCTAAGAGAGCTGCCGCCGCTGGAGTGCTCGCACCCTTGCTAACTTTGCATCATCGTGATTTGTCCTGTGAGCCGCCGCAGCTAAGAGAGAGCTGCTGCCGCGGAGTGCTCGCACCTTTGCTAACTTTGCATCACCGTGATTTGTCCTGTGAGCCGCCGCAGCCAGAGAGAGCTGCCGCCGCTGAGTGCTCGCACCCTTGCTAACTTTGCATCATCGTGATTTGTCCTGTGAGCCGCCGCAGCTAAGAGAGAGCTGCTGCCGCGGAGTGCTCGCACCTTTGCTAACTTTGCATCATCGTGATTTGTCCTGTGAGCCGCCGCAGCTAAGAGAGAGCTGCTGCCGCGGAGTGCTCGCACCTTTGCTAACTTTGCATCATTGGGATTTGTCCTGTGGGCCGCCGCAGCTAAGAGAGAGCTGCTGCCGCTGAGTGCCCACGTCTTTGTCAACCTTGCACCATCGTGAATCGTCCCGTGGGCCGCCGCAGCTAGGAGAGCGCTGCTGCCGCCGCGAGCCCACCACGGAGCTGCACGACGAGAGTCATCGCCACCACCAGCCCGGGCCGCCGCAGCCACGTGCTGCTGCCACTGGGAGCCCGCCTGTCCCCGAGTGCCCGAATCATTGCGAGTGCACTTTGCGGACCACTGCCATCGAGAACTGTGGTCGCTGGGAGTCCGCCTGTCACCGTCTCCGCTTCTTCGAGAAGCTACGTGCTGTGTCCCCGTCCAACGGCAGGTATCTGGTGCGCAACGGGTCGCGTAGACCCAGGCCTTGAACTCAGTCAGTGCCACGTTCTGGTGAATACGTATTGCCCTTTTAAGTCCCTACTGATTTACGTGCATTGTGACTGGTTAAAACGCTTTTGAGAGTCTCGTACTAAACCTTAGATAAAGATACTATTTTTTCTATACCTACTTGAGTTGTGTCCTTTTGTGGTGTCGTTACTGCCTTATTGTGCATGGTCATAAATGCTTCACACACTGCCTCTGAGATAGGCCTAACTGCTCGTGCTACGTTACCACAGGGTTGAGCAGGGGTTATCAAAGGGGGTAGCCCACTTGCCCTGACTTAGGAAGAAGGGTCCCTATTTGGACAGTGGCGCCAGCCATTGCCAACTAGAGACCCCCATTTCTAACATTGGCGGTCAGCGGTGAGGATCAGGACTTGCATTTATGATCCACGTACAATAACTGGTAGACACCACTAGTGAGTACAGACCAAAGCGCAGACACGCGCGGATTTTTTTTCTCTCTCCGAATTTTTTTTTAGTTGGTTGTTTTAGTATTGAATTGTTGATCGCAGCCATGAGTACTGCTAATATGGGAAGGCCAACATCCAATGCTTCGGAGGATCTCGCCTTTGAGGAGGAAAGATTAGATACCTATACTGCCAAACAGCTGAAGTCATTTTGTAGGCAATTTGCAGTCCCCGTGATAGGTCTCTCTAGGAAGGAGGAGTACCACAAGGCGCTGAAGGCCTGGTGGGAAGCGAGAGAGTCCGCTGGGGATGAGGAAGAGAATGCTGGAGGGCAGCAGGATGATGCAGTAGAGGGGGGAGATAGAACACCCTCCAATCCAGGTACTAGTGTATCCCAAAGGAGCCTGACCCCAGAAGAGCTGGAGGACAGGGAGAGAGATAGGAGGCATAGTTTGGAGATGGCTAAATTGGAAGGTCAGAAGGACCTTGAGAGTAAGAAGTTAGACATTGAGAAGAATCGATTGTCATTTGAACTTGAGAAAATGAGAATGGAACATGAGAGAATGTTGAGGGAGATAGAGATCAGGGCGAGGAGTGTCCCGGTCTCCCCCTCTGGTGGCAGCATACCTTTAGTAACTCCTGAGAGTAGAGTTTATATTCCTAAGGATGTCATTAAGGATTTTCACAAGAGTGAGGATATTGGGCAATGGTTTGCCGCATATGAGATAGCAATGGTGTCCCACCGGGTCCCTGAGCAGGATTGGGGAGCGGGATTGTGGGGGCGCTTTGTGAGTGATGGTAGGGATACCCTGTTGGACCTGCCTGAGGAGAGCAGGATGGTGTATGCCCATATGAAAGAAGCTTTGATGACCCGTTATGGTTTGACCCCGGAAATGTACAGGCAGAGGTTTAGGACCTGTAAGAAGTTAGAGGGTACCACGTGGGTTGAATATGTGTCTTTTTTCTGCAGAGCAATGGATCGCTGGGTAAAAGGTAGCAAAGTGGAAACTTTCGAGCAATTGTATGATTTGTTTGCGTGGGAGCATTTGTCCAGTAACTGTTTTCCAGAGCTACGCCAGCACCTGATTGATAGCAAGCTGACTAACCCTAGGAAGCTTGCTGAGGAGGCGGACCGCTGGGTGAGCATCCGGGTCCGCAAAGGTTTTGTGGGAGACTTCGCCAGAGGTGGGCAGGGTCCCCAGCAGAAAAGTGGGGGGGACAAGGGTAAACAGAGGGAGTTCCAGAGAGGGCCCCAAAGTAATTCCCAAGGGAACCAAGCAGTGGTGTCCCAGCCTCCCCCTGAGAAGAAGCCAGTGTCCCCGACAGGTAGGCCTGTTCATAGGGGGCCCCTTACTTGTTTCAAGTGTGGTCAAGTGGGCCACCGGTATTATGATCCCCAGTGTCCCCAGAGGGACCCCAATGCATCCCCTCGTGCACCACCCCGTGCACCATCCCGCCAGATTGCCAGTGTAGCCCTGGGGGGGAGGAAATGGAGGTCCAAGGTGGGTGGGATCCCGTAGAGTTAACCCTTGTCTCGCTAGGGGACTTCGAGAAGGTCCCTAACCCCACACTGCCGACCAACACTCAGAAGTACCGGCAGTGGGTGACCATCAATGGCCATAGGGTGGAGGCTCTCAGGGACACCGGAGCTAGTGTGACTGCTGTCAGCTCCCGGTTGGGGTCCAAAGAGCAAGTTGTCCCCCATGCATTCTGCCCCGTAGTGTCAGCAGACAACTCAGAGAGCCAGTGTGAAGTGGCTCAGGTTCCCTTCGAGTGGGGGGGGTCACAGGAACTCTTCAAGTGGCTGTGAGGGCCGCCATGCCTGTAGACTGTCTGTTGGGCAACGATCTGGAGAACTCCCCGTGGGCTACGGTGGAGAGAAAGTCTCATTTGGAAATGTTGGGTTTGCCTGAGTGGGCGTGTGTGACCACTCGGTCCATGACAGCTCAGAAGGATGTTCAGGAGGGTCTGGAGCCTGAAAGTATGGCCCAGGCCCCTGCCTCAAAGAGAAGGGGTAGGGGCGCGGGAAACCGGCCCCCGCGGTTCCCACGGTCCCGGAGGGAGCAGACCTTGAGGGGGATGCCCTGGAACCTACAGGGGAACAAGTGGCCGAACTGGGGGACCTACCGGAGCTGACCCATTGGCAGCAGGAAGGGGGCCCTCCAGGGAGGAATTTTGCGAGCAGCAGAGAACCTGCCCTTCTCTTGAGGGGGTGCGGCGACAGGCCGCCGCCCAGGCAGTAGGTGACCAGACAGGGTCACATTGGATCTATTGGGAGAACGACCTCCTTTACAGCGAGCCTAAGGTTGCTGAGCCTGGGTCAGCCCGTGTGCTGGTGGTACCCCAGCGCTTCAGGACCTTCCTACTGGGGTTGGCTCATGATGTGCCACTGGCCGGACATCTGGGGCAGACCAAGACCTTTGAGAGGCTGGTCACCCACTTCTATTGGCCCCAGATGCGCAGGAGCTCCGATGCTCACTGCAGGACGTGTGAGACTTGCCAGGCAAGTGGGAAGAGTGGGGGAAGATTAAGGCCCCACTACAGCCCTTTCCCGTGGTGAGCACCCCATTCGAAAGAGTGGGCATTGATATTGTGGGGCCTCTGGATCCCAAGACAGCCATGGGCAACAGGTTCATCCTGGTCTTGGTGGACCATGCCACCCGGTACCCTGAGGCCATCCCGCTCAGGACAGTGACGGCCCCCGTGGTGGGACGGGCACTGATGGGGATTTTCTCCCGTGTGGGATTCCCCAGAGAGGTGGTGTCCGATAGGGGAACTAACTTCATCTCCAAGTACATGAAGTCTCTGTGGGAGGAGTGTGGGGTAACGTATAAGTTCACCACTCCTTACCACCCCCAGGGTAATGGGCTGGTTGAGAGATTCAACCGGACCCTTAAGGGCATGATTATGGGCCTAGGCGAGCCCATGAGGCGTAAGTGGGATGTCCTCTTGCCATGCCTGTTGTTTGCTTACCGTGAGGTGCCACAGAAGTCCTTAGGGTTCAGTCCCTTTGAGCTGCTCTATGGTCACCCGGTAAGAGGGCCTCTGAGTCTGGTCAAGGAAGGCTGGGAGCAATCTCCCAGGAAACCTCCCCAGGATGTGTTTAGTTACATGCTGGCCTTCAGGAACCAGACTCGGCGTTTCAGGAAACTTGCTGAGGCAAACCTGGAAACCAGCCAGGAAGAGATGAAACGCTGGCACGATCAGAATGCCACTCTGATCGAGTTTCAGCCTGGACAGAAGGTTTGGGTCATGGCCCCGGTGGAGCCCTGTGCGCTCCAGGATAGGTGGACCGGCCCCTTTGAGGTGGTGGAGCGCAAGAGTCCTGTTACCTACGTGGTGGACTTGCAGTCTCCCAGGAACCCCTTGCGGGTCCTGCATGTTAACCGCCTGAAGCCCCACTTTGAGAGGTCTGAAGTGGGCATGCTTCTGGCCACAGATGCTGGGATGGAGGAGGAGAGCGAGCCCCTTCCTGACCTCCTGTGTGCAGGGGAGCGAGATGGGTCAGTGGAGGGTGTGGTCCTCTCCACCACACTGACCCCTGAGCAGCAGGGTGATTGTCGCCAACTGTTGGGGCAATTCAGTGATCTGTTCTCCCTGGTACCTAGTGTCACTGATTGGTGTGTCCATGACGTGGACACCGGGGACAGTCCTCCCATTAAGCACAAGGCTTACCGAGTGACTGACCGGGTAAGGGCCTACATTAAGGATGAGGTTACCAAAATGTTTGCCCTTGGGGTGATTGAGTCCTCCAGCAGCCCTTGGTCCAGCCCAGAGGTCCTGGTACCAAAAGCTGCAGCGCCTGGTACCACCCCAGAACTTCGGTTCTGCGTGGACTATCGGGGCCTCAATTCAGTCACGAAGACTGATGCGCACCCCATCCCCAGAGCTGATGAGCTCATAGATCGGTTAGGGGCTGCAAAATACCTCAGCACATTTGATTTGACGTCTGGGTATTGGCAGATCGCCTTGACCGAGGGAGCAAAGGAGAGGTCAGCCTTCTCCACACCCGATGGGCACTACCAGTTCCGGGTGATGCCCTTTGGAATGAAGAATGCCCCTGCCACCTTTCAGAGGCTGGTCAACAGGGTGTTGGTTGGGCTGGAAGACTTCAGTGCCGCCTACCTGGATGACATTGCGGTGTTTAGCTCCTCTTGGGAGGACCACCTGCGCCACCTCTGGGAGGTATTGATGGCACTGCGGAAGGCAGGCCTCACAATCAAAGCCAGTAAGTGCCAGATTGGGCAGGGTTCTGTAGTGTATTTGGGGCACCAGGTGGGGAGCGGCCAGGTGGCGCCCCTTCAGCCCAAAATTGAAACTATCCTGGCGTGGGAACCCCCAAGACTCAGACGCAGGTGAGAGCCTTCTTAGGACTCACGGGGTACTACAGGAGGTTTGTCAAAGGATATGGTAACATTGTTGCACCCTTGACTGAGCTGACTTCTAAGAAGCAGCCAAAGAAGGTAAACTGGACTGACACCTGTCAGAACGCTTTTGACGCCCTGAAGACTGCCATGTGCACTGCACCCGTGCTTCAGGCGCCCGACTTTTCAAAGGAATTCGTTGTCCAGACAGACGCCTCAGAGCATGGTATAGGGGCTGTTCTGTCACAGATCAATGAGGAGGGACTAGACCAACCGGTAGCCTTCCTAAGCAGGAGGTTACTTCCCCGGGAACAGAGGTGGAGTGCAATTGAGCGTGAGGCATTTGCTGTGGTCTGGGCGCTGAAGAAGCTGAGGCCATATTTGTTTGGGACTCACTTCCGGGTTCAGACAGACCACAGGCCCCTTAGATGGTTGATGCATATGAGGGGTGAGAATCCCAAGTTGTTGAGGTGGTCCATTTCCCTACAGGGTATGGATTTCACGGTGGAACACCGCCCTGGTACAGAGCACGCCAATGCTGACGGTCTGTCCAGGTTTTTCCGCCTTAGTGATGAGAACTCCCAAGGGAATGGTTAGTTCTCCCCACATTTCAGCTGGAGGGGACGTGTGTTAGACCTGGCATCATTGGCGCGGGTCTCCCTTCCTCTTTTCGCTTCTGACCTTTTATGTTGGCTGGATTTAGATGCTCTGGGCGCTGTGCCACTGCCAATCAGTGACACAGCGCGAATGCTCCCTGTGTAAAGATAACTGTATGAATTGGGATAATCATAATTGGCTCGTTTGGTTTACCTGTCAGTCCCTAGTATCAGTGCACTGTGTGTGCCCAGGGCTGGTAGACCAAATACTGCTGGTGGGCCGGCAGCGCTGATTTGCGCTACCCACCGAAGCAGCTTTTAAAGTATGTCTGTGTAGCATGTTCTAATAGCGAGTTACCCTCCATTTCACTGTTTACTATTGCGAGGCCACCCGTTCTCATAGGCCAGAATGTGCAGGCTGAGTATTACATGCCTTAATCCTACCTGCCCCCAGGAACCTGATAGGAACGTCGAATTTGATATGTTTAAGCTCAGAACATTGAGATGCATCTTTTAGTAAGGATTATTAGCGTAGCCCGTGTTCGAAAATGCCTCTACTAGAAACGAGGTATTTTCTGGCCTGAAGCTTTCCTGTAGGCTTTGCTAGCGTGTGTATTGGCCGTCTGGTTTTGGAGCAGCAGGGCCAGCTGGGTCAGACCTGGCTGGAGAGAGAGATCGGCATTTAGAGTATGGGGAGGGGTGACTCTTTGATCCGAGCAGGGCCGTGCCTGGCAAGGTGAATGATGGCTCCATCTCCCACTGGGCGTCTGATAGCAGACCCCCAGATTCTCAAAGGGCAGGATGTCGCCTCGTAAACCAAGTGCTCCCCGACCCCACCGAACTGGTTCTGGCTGGATGCAGTGATTTGTGACTGCAGAGAACAAAGACTTTTTAGGTATAAAACGCTGCGCTGAAACCTGTTTCAAGTGTGTTCCTTCTGGATGTCAAGACGAAACTCTGTCCGAGCGGACAGAGGAAAGGACTTTGAAACTTTCACCAAGCTTGCTGAAGAAACTACCCAAGGGCCTGAATTGAGAGCGCCTCCTGCTGAAGTCTCAGGGACATTAGACTTCACCCCGTCAGCCGCCCGAATTCCTTTGCTAGGAATTCTACTTGCAGGTGAGGCCTCCGTCGAGTAATCCGGAACCTCTAGTCCTACTGTGAGGAACGCGGACTGGTAACCCTTGTGAACTCTGTGTGTGGGCCGCCGCAGCTAAGAGAGAGCTGCCGCCGCTGAGTGCCCGCCTTAATTTGAATCTTCAGAACCTTCGCTGAAACTGTGTGGGCCGCCGCAGCTAAGAGAGAGCTGCCGCCGCTGAGTGCCCGCCTTAATTTGAATCTTCAGAACCTTCGCTGAAACTGTGTGGGCCGCCGCAGCTAGAGAGAGCTGCCGCCGCTGAGTGCCCGCCTTATTTTGAATCTTCAGAACCTTCGCTGAAACTGTGTGGGCCGCCGCAGCTAGAGAGAGCTGCCGCCGCTGAGTGCCCGCCTTAATTTGAATCTTCAGAACCTTCGCTGAAACTGTGTGGGCCGCCGCAGCTAAGAGAGAGCTGCCGCCGCTGAGTGCCCGCCTTATTTTGAATCCTCAGAACCTTCGCTGAAACCGTGTGGGCCGCCGCAGCTGAAGAGAGCTGCCGCCGCTGGATGCCCGCACTTGTGTTAGTTGTGCCACATCGTGGATTGTCCTTTGAGCCGCCGCAGCTAGAGAGAGCTGCCGCCGCTGAGTGCTCGCACCCTTGCTAACTTTGCATCATCGTGATTTGCCCTGTGAGCCGCCGCAGCTAAGAGAGAGCTGCTGCCGCGGAGTGCTCGCACCCTTGCTAACTTTGCATCATCGTGATTTGTCCTGTGAGCCGCCGCAGCTAAGAGAGAGCTGCTGCCGCGGAGTGCTCGCACCTTTGCTAACTTTGCATCATCGAGAGTTGTCCTGTGAGCCGCCGCAGCTAAGAGAGAGCTGCCGCCGCTGAGTGCTCGCACCCTTGCTAACTTTGCATCATCGTGATTTGTCCTGTGAGCCGCCGCAGCTAAGAGAGAGCTGCCGCCGCTGAGTGCTCGCACCCTTGCTAACTTTGCATCATCGTGATTTGTCCTGTGAGCCGCCGCAGCTAAGAGAGAGCTGCTGCCGCGGAGTGCTCGCACCTTTGCTAACTTTGCATCATTGGGATTTGTCCTGTGGGCCGCCGCAGCTAAGAGAGAGCTGCTGCCGCTGAGTGCCCGCGTCTTTGTCAACCTTGCACCATCGTGAATCGTCCCTTGGGCCGCCGCAGCTAGGAGAGCGCTGCTGCTGGCGCGAGCCCACCACGGAGCTGCACAACGAGAGTCATCGCCACCACCAGCCCGGGCCGCCGCAGCCGCGTGCTGCTGCCGCTGGGAGCCCGCCTGTCCCCGAGTGCCCGAATCATTGTGAGTGCACTTTGCGGACCACTGCCATCGAGAACTGTGGTCGCTTGGAGTCCGCCTGTCACCGTCTCCGCTTCTTCGAGAAGCTACGGGCTTTTTCCCCGTCCAACGGCAGGTATCTGGTGCGCAACGGGTTGCGTAGACCCAGGCCTTGAACTCAGTCAGTGCCACGTTCTGGTGAACACGTTATTGCCCTTTTAAGTCCCTACTGATTCACGTGCATTGTAACTGGTTAAAACGCTTTTGAGAGTCTCGCACTAAACCTTAGATAAAGATACTATTTTTTCTATACCTACTTGAGTTGTGTCCTTTTGTGGTGTCGTTACTGCCTTATTGTGCATGGTCATAAATGCTTCACACACTGCCTCTGAGATAGGCCTAACTGCTCGTGCTACGTTACCATAGGGTTGAGCAGGGGTTATCAAAGGGGGTAGCCCACTTGCCCTGACTTAGGAAGAAGGGTTCCTATTTGGACATTGGCGCCAGCCATGGCCAACTAGAGACCCCCATTTCTAACAGCCATGATGCTGCTTTTGCGCACGCTACTACATGACATGTTTTTGCAAGACTTTGTTTGTGCCTTTCACATGAGAACGGGTTGCTTTTCGCGTTCTCTGCCTTTCCTGGAGTTTAGTCTGAACACGATGTGCAAGGTCGATAAACAATGCCCCTTGCTATTCTGTTCTGGCCAGTCCCTAGCACCTAGACATAACATGCTACACAGCTGCAGTACTGAAGACTCGTGCTTTGATATTACGTTGTTGCATGCTGTTTTAACACACTTGGAGAAAGCCGTTCCATGGAGAAGAGCTCTGCTGTTCCTATGATGTAAACCTTACATCCAGGCTTTAAGGTATGGGGTCTGCTGTCAAAGCCCAGAGATCGCCCTTTTTTATAAAATAAACTTCTTCTATTCAAGGGGAGGGTGGTCAGGCCTATAGGCCCTTATTTCCACAGTCTTTATATAATGACTTCTCCCTTTGTATTCTATGCAATTGTAACAAGGCTAACTGTGCTGAGTTTATGCATTTTGCTGCTAGTAGTGGCTCGTATACTGTATTGTAGAGCACGATAGTTAAAATAAACATTTTGAACTATTTCAGTGACTCTGCTTATTCTCATTGTGGACAGGTATGAGTGAGTGAGCGAAAGAGTACGTCTTGCTCCTGCGATTCCTGAGAGAGTCGGGAGTTTTGTGTTCTGAGTTGTCTAATCATTTGTAGCTCTGTGATCTTTGGAGGACAACAAATGAGACACTATAGCTAGTCGGTTTGGGATTTTGGGTACTGATGTGGTAGGTTGGTACACCGTTATTCACTGAGGTCCTGTTTTCCTGCGCGTAGTTCTGTGTATGTGCAGAATCCCTGCAACATGGCGCCGCCAACGTTTGGTCTGGTTCTTATCTGCGAGACGCTTGAGTAGTGCTTGTGATTGTCCACAATACCCTCACTTCTGTTTCCGGAGACAGCTGTGACGGTGTAACTTCCTATATTGATGTTTTATGGGTTCTTTCAAGCTTGAAGTTTTAAAAGGTTATTACTCTTTATTCTTAACCCATTATTGCGCTGCCGCGCTCTAGGTTGTTATTCTTTGTTTGTTGTGATGGCGGTTGATATTCCGGCTCACTGCCGCGCCCTGCTTAAGGCGTATTTGGCTCAATATGGAGTGCCTGATGCGGGCACTGCGCTTATTTTCGTGGTGGAAGCGAATCCTGCTTACCACTTTGAGGTGTTTTATTCTTGGGTCACCTTTCCGGCGGTGGATGGAACAGATGATTTGTTTCATGAATACACTGCCACGGCCCTTCCTCACACTTATCAGCCTTATAGGGGTCTTGAAGTTCCGCTTACAGCTTGGCAACACCAAATTTGGTTTAATGGCGCCCTTCCTCACCCAGTTTCACCGGTCCGTTTGGGTCCTTTATCAATAGATGGGGCCACTTGGCCCGTTTTGGCTGAGTACACCCCACACCCACGTTATTTAACTCTTGCAATTGGGGACCTTCGTGTCTTACATACATCGTTAATACGCGTACATAGGGCTGTTATACAGTACATCACGCGCAACGTCCAGGTGGGACCACCTGGCATTGCTGCGCAACCTGCGGGACCTTTTGGTGTGACTATCAGTCCCGTTATGGTTAATTCAGTAATGGGCAAGCGTCCACAGAATAAGGATGAATTACCTTATTGGCTTGCTGAAAAATTTGGACAATTAGAGGCTGTTTTCCCCAATACATCTCCTGTGGAAAAACACAGGATATTGACTATTAGTTTGCCTAAAGACTTACTCCCCGAGTTAGCTGATTGTAACACCTGGGGCAAGGTGTTTGCAGCGGTATATTTGAAGTGTTTCAGCACTCCCTCCATGACCGTGCTCCCCTCAGTGATTAAGCGTGTTCAAGATGAACACGGAGCCGAAGCGGCTGTGGAGCTGGGGATGAGATTGGTGGGAGTGTTCGACGTGGCTGCTGATATGATCCTTGCCAATGTCAAGGGAGATGCAGTAAGCTTTCAAGTGGCAAACCGCTTGGAGGCTGTCCCTGATGTGGACAAGCCACGCAAATTACCAAAGATTATTGCAAAGGCTTATAAGACCATAGGCCGCAATAGTCTGGGAGTTAAGCCTTTTACTCAAACGCAAACACAACAAAAAGCCCAGACTTATAAAGATGGGCGTCCGGTCTTTCCTAAAAAGAACTGGAAAAATAAAAAACAGGGGCAGCAACAGCAGAAGCAAGGTTCGCTTGGAGGTTCACCGACACCTGAGTCTTCTGAGCGTACTTATGACTTGCGCGATCGCGTGAAAATTAAGTCTCCTGATAGATTTCAAGTCCTTGATCAGCGTTCTCCTCGTTCTTCACAGGACACATCCGGCTCTCAAGTCGGAGGAGGGGAACGCCAAGATCGTGGCAAAAGTCAACCTGCGCCACAGGGACGAGATCAGCTTCGACAGTTTGAAGTCAAAGGAAAACAAGAGGATCTACCTCGTTTTCGACCCCTGTTTCAGAAGAAAAACGTTGCCGCTCTAACAGCGAGGTATGCCTCAGACGGTGAGAACGCGACTCCTGGATTGGACATGGGTAGTGACTCTGCTCGATAGCGCAGTGGAGGTTACCATAGTGCGGGAGGCTCTGCGTCCCTGTCTGGAGGCGACAGCAACTGATATCTTCATTACAGTAGAGACTGCAGACACCCGGGTTGCCCCCCGATAGGCTCTATGAAATAATTTTCCAAATTGAAGGTGATATACCTCGTCCAATCAAGGCAGTTTTCTGGGAGAATCTAACCTCTCCGTATGACATTTTGTTAGCAGAGGCAGATTGGCCTCCACCCTTTGTGTTGGCCGCTTCTAGAGGGGAAGACGTATACTTCCGAGTTTTTCACGTCATGTTCCTGAGGAGCATGCACAGGCTTTCGCAGCTGAGTGGGCTCTGGCCCTAGCCCCAGCGGTGTATCGTAATCAGGTGGGTTGGGATGTTGATTCACCGGCTCATGAAATACCTTTACGCACTGTGCCTCAACCACAACCGCGATATCCAATCAGACGTGAAGCAAAAGCTTCCGTTTGTGATATTCTAACACAGTTGGAGTATCAAGGAGTGATTGAATCATGCACGTCACCGATGAATAATCCTCTCTTTACGGTATCAAAACCTGATGGTTCATATCGGATTGTATTGGATTACCGAAATTTGAACAGTCATTGTCGCACTTTTGTAGTGCAGAACACTCACAGCTCTGCACTGGTGCACAATCTTGTTCGTAAGAAATACAAAACTACACTTGAAATTTCTCGCTCCTGAGAGCCGTGATTTGACAGCATTCACTGCCGTCGGGAATCAGAAAAAATGTACACGATTGCCTATGGGATATAAGAATAGCCCCGGGGCATTTGCGGCACTGCTGGTGTCTTTGTTGAACTACATAGACCCTGACGCTTTCTCGTACGTAGATGACATTTATCTGACGGATGATGAACTTATGCCGCATCTTGTACGAGTTGACAGGATTATTTTGTCCTTTGCCGACTATGGATATAAATTCAATTTTGCAAAATCGCACATCGCCCATTTGGCGGTGCTCTTTTTGGGCTATGAGCGCAATAACGAAGGAAAAGGCTTGGCCCCTCACTTCTTGGAGAAATGTGCACAATTGCAACCCCCTTCTACACTGAAGAAACTTCAGTCTTTGCTGGGATTTTTAAATTTTGGGAGGACATACATTCCTGATTATGCCCAGCGTATCAAACTGCTCTATGCATTGATACAACCGACTTTTTCTTCTGCCAGCTGGCTTCCGGAACATACTTCTATTCTGAATTCTTTGCAAACTGACTTGCTTGCAACTAACTACTTGTTGACGCGTCACAACACCACAAACCTGGAAATACGTATAGTTTCTGGGACAGTGGGTTTCACTTACTTGACGTTCAATGAGGGAGACACGATACCTATTGCATACAAATCACATTTATACACTGCTGCTGAAATGTGCTTTTCAACTGTTGAAAAAATCTTAACGGCAGTACAGATGGCGATTCTAAAAGAACTCTCACTGGCGCAAGGCAAACGCATTCTTATGGTCACGCCCTTCCCTGTTTTGGAAGCCGTGACTAAGGCGAATGTACCTAACTCGAAACTACATCCCCGTTGGATACAATGGGCTACTTCATTGACATCGTCTGATGTCACGTTTATCTTTGATCCTTCCTTACAGACACAGGAGTTTTTACAGTATGAACACGTTCATCCTCCACCCTTGTCTCTGCTTCCTTTACATTTGATTTGATTTGAGGATTTATAGAGCGCAGCATTCACCCGAGGGCATCAAGGCGCTAGAGATCAGCCGTCCATACCCAGGACTCTAGAACGAGCCAAAAGCTCCCGCTAGATGCTAGACCGTGAAAAGCCAGGTTTTAAGAGCCTTTCTAAAGGGGAGCAGAAGGGGGATGGCTCTAAGAGCAAGGGGCAGGGAGTTCCAGAGCTTACAAGCTGCCACCAAGAATGCTCTGTCCCCCCACTTCTTCTTCTTAGTTCTTGGTACAACCAGTTGCATTTGAAGTGAGGAGCGCAATGGTCTAATAGAAGAATGCCACTTAAACATAGACTTCAACCTAGACGGATAGGAAGCATGCAACGATTTATGGACCATACAGAGTGATTTGAAGCTAATGCGTTGTTCAATGGGGAGCCAGTGTAGGACCTCCAGTCCCTTCCTGGCAGATTGTTTCCTAGGAATGTCCAAAATGAGCCTTGCCAATGCATTCTGCATTACCTGGAGTTTGTGCTGCAAGTTCTTGTTAGCAGCCAGGTATAATGCATTACAATTATCCAGTCTGGACATTACCAAGGCCAGTGCAACCTGGATCCGAGATGGTCGTTGGATAAAAGGAAAGATTTATTTTAACATCCTTATAAGCCAGGAGCATGTCGAGACGATGCGATTCATTTGGATATTAAAGTTAAGTTCAGTATCCATCAGGACTCCAAGGTTCTTAGCCTTTCCACTCTGGGTAGGACAGCATCCCAGGGACTGAGGCCAGCAACAGCTATTCCACTTGGATGACCCTGATCCGAATATCATCACTTTGGTTTTATCCCCATTAAGCTTCAAAAAGTTAGTCGACGTCCATTCTGCCACTCTGGTCATGCATCCAAGAATATTTTCTGACAACGCACTTGGCCCTTTAGGGATAGTAACCATAATCTGTGTGTCATCTGCATATGACACCACCTCCAATCCAAATGAGTGGATCACTGATGCTAGGGTGCCACATGCAGATTAAAAAGAGTGGGACTCAGAGAAGATCCCTGCGGGACTCCACAAGGTAGAACATAGGAGTCTGAATGGAAAGATTTTAAGTTCACCCTTTGGGATCTCCCTGACAAGAATGAGGACAGGAGGGCTAGTGCTTGATGTGAGATCCCAAGACTCTGTAGTCTGTCCAGCAGCAGAGTAGGTGAAGTGGTGTCAAATGCTACTGACAGATCCAAAAGGATCAGCACCACCCCCCGTCCTTCATCCACTGTGCGCCTGATGTAGTCAGTGGTTGATATTAATGCCGTTTCTGTTCCATGATGCCTCCTAAAACCAAACTGAGAATCATCGAGCCAAGCTTGATGTTCTGCAGTTTCCATGAGCTGCTTATTGAGATGTAGCTCCAGGATCTTTGCTGGGACAGGAAGCAGGGAAATGGGACGGTAGTTTTTGCAGTCCCCAGTGTCTAAGTTAGGTTTTTTCAGAAGAGGTCTTATAATGGCCGGTTTCCAGGTTTGGGGATAGATTCCAGAATGAATGATATTATTCATTAATTTGCAGAGGGGTTCTGATAAAGTATCAGCAGCCATATAAAGTATTGCAGGAGGACATGCTTCCATAGGCGAGCCCGCATGCGTTCTCAAGAGATATTGTACGAGAAGGAGTGGCGTGAGGTCAGGAAATTTAACAAGACCTCTATTCTCACTACCAGATACCAGAGGAGCATTTTCAACATGACTGCTGATTGCCGGTGTTAAGATAGATGTTTCAGGAAGTGAGTCAAAGCCAGTGTATATGTCCGTGATTTTAGTTTGAAAGAAGGTAGCCAATTGATTACAAAAAGTTTGTGATGCTTCTGGTTCTGCTATGGGTTGGGAAGATGAGAGCCGTTGTACCAACTTGAATAACTCTTTTGTGGATGTAGAGTTTTCAATTGTGTGAGTGCAGTATATGGATTTTTCTTCCACTAATGCAGATTTATATTCCTTAACACTAGCTTTGTATAGTATGCTGTCCCGCTCCTCTAGGGTTAGTCTCCAAGCTCGCTCAGCGCGACGGCAAGCTTGTTTTAATCGCCTAAGTCTGTCGTTGTACCAGGGGGCAGAGGGGCGGCGTTTTTTCAGGATATGTGATTTCAAGGGTGCCACTATATTCGCTGCGGATTCTAACCATGTCGCAAACGCCTCTGCCCCAAGATTAGGGTCCTCTTGAATTGTACAAGGAATATTTTTTAGGGTGTTAACCAAGGTGGCGGCTGAGATACCTTTCCAGCTTCTAAATTTGTTAGGACAATGAGGGGCTCATGAGTACAAATGCATCATTTACAACGATGGCTCGGCTCAACCGGCAACGGGTTCCAAACATGCTTATTCAGCCGCTTGCGCAATTGTTGCTGGCTCAATTGTTAATGGAGAGTTTAAGCCTTCCATTGTGCACACTCAGGCACTTGGAGACTGTACGGCACAATTGGTGGAACTGCGTGCTCTTGTACTTGCTCTCGAGTTTGCTGATCCAAATGTGAATACTCTTATTGTGTGCGATTCTTATTACTGTGTCCAGTGTTTTAATGACAACTTGTTCTTTTGGTCTCGGAATGACTATCGAGATTCCAAAGGCAGCGCAATTAGGCATAAAACGCTTTGGGTTCGAGTGGCAGATCTTAAACAATGTCTGCCCCTCATACATGTTATACATACTCTTGGCCATCAGCGTGTAGGAGCACATGCTCTTGGTAATTCTTTGGCTGATGAAGCGGCCAAGTCTGCAGTAGCCACGTGTTCCGTAGCAGCAGTTACAAGATCCATGACTAAAATAGATAATGAGATTTTGGCAGCGGTAGCTGCAACAAGATAGGGAACTGCTTATCCTCAGGGTTTCCCTTCAAAATACTCTTATCATATAACTCCCGAACAAGTTCCTTATGCCTTGATTCCTTCCGTTGGCGATCAGATGATTCCCAACTTGGACCGCAGACAAGCTCTGATCAAAGCCGCACATGAAGGCATAGCATCTGCACATGCCGGTGTGTCGGCGACAGTCTCTATTTTACAGCACCGTTACTGGTGGCGTGGTTTATATAAACAGACCCGTAATTATGTACTTTCTTGTGACATTTGTCAGCAAATCAAGCCATCCACGGTCACACGCCCACCCCAAACACAGCTGTGCATTTCTAATCAACCTTTTGGCTGTATCTATCTTGATCATTGCGGTCCTCTTTCTTCTGATACTGCGTATAAATATATATTTGTTGCAGTTGATTCGTGCACTAGATTCCTTTGGGTTTGGCCACAACGCAGTGCTGACGCTCGAAATGTCATCAGGGATTTGCGTGTCTTTGTAGGGATGTTTGCCTGTGGTGCCTTCCATTCTGACCAAGGTCCAGCGTTCGCCTCTAAGGCGTACAAGGATGCGATGAAGTCAATGGGGGTGCTGGTGCAGTTTTCGTCTCCATACAGGCCTGAGGGCAATTCAATTGTGGAGCGAATGAACCGTGACTTAAAGCAATCCTTGACAGCTAGAGTCTTAGGTACTGGCAGGAACTGGCTGGCCCACTTGTATGAGGTTCAACGTGCACTTAATAACCTCCCTAGACTATCTCTGGGTGGGCGGACCCCATACGAAATGCTCTTTGGCATTAAAATGTTTGTGCCAGACCTTGATGGTCTAGACGTTGTGGCGGCTGCCGCAACCTTTGACGTACATAATCATTCTACTGTGTTACAGGATCTACAAAAGACACGTCACAGCTATGCAACTGAACATTTACCCTCATCCACTGATGCAGCACTGTTGATTCCAGTTGCCGGTTGGCTTCCTAAAATCGGGGATCTGGTACAGGAAAAACTGGAGAACAAAAAAGAATTTGGTCCCTCTTATCGTGACCCAGTTCCAGTGCTTTGACTGAAGGGTACTCGTGCAGTTATTTTACCTCCATTACCTGGTCGCAAAGACAACAGATATATTTCAGTGGACAATGTAAAGCTACACCATGTGGCCGATTCTGAATAGTGTCACACCTGCAGTTTTGTGCAACGCGATTTCATTGGATCCACTGACTTCATCATCTTCCACTGGTTCTCGTAGGGCTAAGAAAGTGGTGGACACTATCATTGATCTTTCACCCGTCCGACCTCTATCTTCTACCATGGATGTCGAGTATATATATCATCCTGATGAGTCCTTGAGTGAGGTGCCAAACAGTCCTGGGGAACATCAAGCGGACCCGACACTTCCACCTCTGATAAATCAACCTACGAGTGGCTACTATGGAGATCATGCCAGCCTCTCTTCCGGCTCGTCTTCCTCGACATCCAGTTTGGCAGACACACCGACTAATTTAAGTATTTTTTTCTCTTGGTTCAAAAAGACTTACCTGGTCCCTCCTTGGACCTACATTTGGTTGCTGCTTATCCTGATTTTCCTTTTCATGTCAATTGGTTTTGTGACAGTGTTCTTTTTTCTCATCAATGGTCATTACTTGCCAGAACGCTCTGCTGTAAACTTGGTCGATGGAGTTCTGGCTCCTTACACATCGTCCCATATCATGAAACCTGATCAGTCTCATGTTAATATTTCAGCATTCCCGATTGCAGATGGCATCGTTTGGGACAAAGTACCCTACGAAGTCCACGGCCCGACCGAGGTACTTCGCGTACCATACGTGTTTCGCGTCTCTCTAGGAGATGTGGTAACACGGGACATACATTCGGATGATTGGGATGTGCAAGCAGTACATGCACTATTTTCCGATTTAAAATATTATGCTGCTTTTGATGCTGAAGATTTGTATTTAAATTCTGCCAATTATGGGGATTTATTTTGTTATCAGCATTATGGGCATCATTTTTTACACAAAACAAACACGTTAAGACCTGTTTTTAATTATACACAATGGGAACATTGTCCTACTCCCGTAGAGGGGAGTTCTAAAACTTTTAGGGATAAGTTCACTTACTTTACAGATTATGACATATCTAATCCGGAATCCTATTACTTTAAACTTCGATCATCTACACAATCCAAATTTATGTTGACCCACACAAAATTGATATACGCCAACTTGTTTAGAAATAAATTGGCTATGCAGGGTTATGATCATTGGAAAGATACTGTTGATTTAAAATCAATATGGGGCACGAAGCCTTGGCAGGTTCAGGGAACTGAAGCTTTACATCGTGCCTGTCTGATCCCAGCTCAAATTTTGTTTTTAAATGATACAGTGTACCAAACAACTTGTTTTGGCCTGGCAACTGTCAAAAATGTAAATACGCCATCCATTCCGTCTTTAGCGGAATATGATGATTGGCGCGCACACACAAATTATACCATTGAGGCATTGCAAGCTTTGCTTCGAAATGACACTTTCAATGTCTCTGAAGTTGATTCTTCAGGGTGGTTGGTGTGGCAGACTAATACAAATGCATGTCAAATGCGTTTTTATAATGTTTCACCCGGTTTCATTCAGACTAAACCTGATCCTCGGTATACCGTTACACATTCGGTTACCACATATTCGGTGGGTAAGTTATGCCAACAATGGTTGTAACATTCCACGCTGTCATCAGGGAAGCAACATCTTTCTCTGCTGTCGCATGGCATCAATCTGGCTGATTTTATCTTGGGGCCAAGGAATCCTAGAGCTAAGCGATTTCTTTATGCTACATACAATGAAATCTGGAAGCTTTCGCAGATTGAAGCTGCTTTTCGTCTGCGCCAAATTGATCAAGCCAATTTAGAAAAAGTCCTTGCTGTAGTAGACAACAGCAACACACTTTCCTCACGCATTTATACATTGGATAATATTGTTTCATCTGTTATTGATATTGTTCAAAATGATGTTTCTGTGTTATATCATGGTCAAAATCAGTTAGGATCTGTTATGCAATTTGCTTGGACACTGCAAACTCTTAAAATGGGAAAAATATCTTGGGATTATATGAATGCCACTGCTTTGTTTTTGCCACTTAATCTGACTGATAAACAACGATTTATGTCCATGAAAGATGCTACATATACACTATTGCATGAAAAATGGAAACAGCAAAACCAACCAAACACTATAGAGTGCCACGCACCTCCCTCAATATAAGGAACAATAAGCCTTATTTTTAAGAGCCCCTATATTTAACCAAACATTTGAGCCTTATGCTCTCACTGTGTGCAACCCCACTGCCCCTGCCGTTTCCAAGGAGCGATCAAAACGACCAACATCAATTTTTATCAACTGTAGGTTGCACCACCCAATCCAAATATCCAAGGGAAAAAAAATAATAATTTTTAAAAGTCCATCCAATAATAGAAGTGTTCAGTTTACTTTATTCTTCTTTTGAAACAAAGCACCAAACAGCCTTTCTTTGTTCTTCTTTTTATTTGAAATAAAGCACCAAGCAGCCAACGCGTTTCGTTCTTTTAGAAAAGAACTTCGTCAGGGCTGTAAAAACATTTAAAAAATATATATATATAATACAATTTGAAATTTATTAACATATAACACATTATATACAAAACTACAAGACAGAAGACATTGTTTAAAAAAAGGAAAAAAAAAAAAAAAAGATATGATGTTGGTCGTTTTGATCGCTCCTTGGAAACGGCAGGGGCAGTGGGGTTGCACACAGTGAGAGCATAAGGCTCAAATGTTTGGTTAAATATAGGGGCTCTTAAAAATAAGGCTTATTGTTCCTTATATTGAGGGAGGTGCGTGGCACTCTATAGTGTTTGGTTGGTTTTGCTGTTTCCATTTTTCATAAATTCTTTTGAAACCAGTTGCACTCTCTCACCCCAGTTATAGTTGTGTTACAAAATAGGATTATGGCTAAATTCAAAGACAGAAGAGAGGAATTTGCCTCAAATTTATTCTCTTCGCAGAGAATAATAAATAACAAAACTAAGGACACTAGTGTGACGGGAGGATTAAAAGTACAATTTCAAAGATTAGAACGACTGAAGAAGCAGGAACTTGCAAGGTGGTGGGATGGAATCACCTTGCAACAATATTTAGATAACAACAGGGTTCCTAGGGGTTTAAGAATTTTGATCTTCCCGACATTTGAGGATTTGGATGAACATTTATTGAAGGAATGGGAGGAAAATCTATCCCATTCATCAACAACTATGATGAAAATCTTAATTGTTCACGCTGAAAAGAAAGCGGCATCTTTACTCATAGAAATTGACAAGTTGGAAAAGGAGATTGAGGCAAGTCCACTTATTGAAATAGTGAAAAAGAATTATGAAATTTTAGAAAAAGTAATGGAAGATTATCAAGTCTATCAGAGAGACAAGAAGGCAAAGAAAATACAGAGAGATGAAACAGATTATCGAGAGGGAAGGATATATACCTTTGCTAAAAAGTATGACAATGCCAAACCCACTGACACAACCAAAAGAAATAGAGAAGAATTGTCTGAATCTAGATCAGCCAGCAGTAGCTCTTTTACCTCCACAGAAAGCCTCCAGTCAGGAAGCGACAATAACAGCAATGTACCATTACAGGAAAAAAGCTCTTTTTTATTGGAAATGGAGAGGCTTCGCTTAAACAGCAAACAGCCAAAAAGAGACATAAGACAAGGCGGGGAGGCAGGGGCTGGGCTAAAAACAAAAAGAATTGCCAAAATTGGCAATAGATTTGCGGTCATCAAAGAGGAAATAAATAATGTGATGTTAGGTGAGACTGGTACAGTTGATTTGAACACACTGGTGCCTAATACAAGTGATCTTTCAGTTATTAATCTTTCGGACCATTGTCTTACAACTGAGGAATACACAGTGTTGCGAAAAGGTCTAGGATTTTGCCCAACGCAGGCATGCAAAATCATTGATGTTATTGTTGATTTGTATAAATTTATACGTGTTTTGAAATTAAAGCATTTTTTCGCAATCAATCCCAAATGTATTAAGTCTGATGCTTTGAGATGTGTACCGTCTAAATATACTGTGGGAGATGTTACAGATATACATCTATTGATGTCACTCAATGAAGAAACTTCCATTACTTTGGAGGAATTAAACATGGAACTGGGGGTTTATTCTAAAAGTGATATAGACAGTGGATTGAGAACACAATCTAAATTTGTACCACAGGTTTCGCATCCTAACATAGATCTTTTCAGAACACGTGTGACTGAGGACCTGCATAAATTGTTAAATGGTTATCGATATAGGGATGAGGGTCCATATAACCTAACTAGAGGGGAGCAACAAGCTCTACAAACATTATGTAACAACGACAATTTGGTGATACGTGAAGCCGATAAAGGCGGAAACGTGGTAATCATGAAAAAAGAAGACTACATGGGAGAAATAACAAGACAATTGGCGGATCGGGCCTGTTATGAACCAATCACACACAATCCAATGCCAGATCTAATATTTTACATCAATATAAAATTGAGTGATTGGAAAGAAAAAGGTTTGTTGACAGAGGGTGAATTCAAATATCTATTGGTTACAAAACCAAACTATCCCTGTATTTATGTCCTTCCAAAGGTACATAAGGGAGGAACATTCCCCCAGGTCGACCTATAATTTCAGGGATAGATTCCCCAACAGAGCGTCTCTCTGAGTATGTTGATTCATTTTTACAACCATTAGTAAAAATTTACCCGCCTATATCCAAGACAGCAAGGATATCCTTAATAAGTTTGAAGATGTTATATGGACTGAAGGGCTTCATTTTGTTACATTTGATGTGACTAGTCTATACACCTGCATCAAGAAAGATCTGGGCCTGCGTGCTATGGGACATTTTTTAAAAACCAGGACAGCTGAATGGTTCGAACATAATGAGATGATTCTTGAAATGACTGAGTTAATTCTTTCAAAGAATTTTTTCCTACATGGAAATCAATGGCATCACCAACTACAGGGGACTGCGATGGGAGCAAAATTTGCTCCATCGTATGCAGGATTATTCATGGGATGGTGGGAGAAGGAACACGCTTGGGGACGATATGCCTCCCCTGGCTAGAAAACATCATCTTCTGGGGGAGGTATATCGATGATGTGATTGTCCTTTGGAATGGGTCTGTTGGTCAGTTGAAGGATTATTTTTCTTTCCTTAATGACAACCCATTCAATGTGACCCTAACTATGAAGTATGCTGAAGATCAGATAGAATTTTTAGATATTAGATTTTTTGCTAAAGATAATAAAATCCATAGTACATTATATCGTAAACCTACGGACAGTAATAGTACATTACATGCAATGAGTGCACACCCTAGAGTTACCATTAATAACATTCCATATGGGGAAATGGTACGGGTGCGCAGAAACTGCAGTGATACCAATTCATTCATTGAAAATTTGAAAATTACTAAAAACAGATTTGAGAAGAGAGGCTATAAACATAGAGTTTTGAAACATGCAGAAAAGAGAATCCTGTCAAAATCTAGAGAGGCTACTTTACAAACAAACGGGTCCGCCTGTAGTAGTTCCAATCCACCATCTTCCATAAATTTTATTACAAAATATAATAAACATAGCCAGGCAGTGTACAAAATCTTCTCCAGACATTGGACATTACTCCAGGAAATACCAGGAGTGAAGGGGGAAATTTCCTTGAAACCTAAGATTACGTATCGGCGGGGTAGGACGTTGAGAGATATGTTGTGCCCTAGCTTTGTCACTCCGAAGAAGAAAAAAACTGAGGATATGTGGTTACCGGTGCAGACACATGGTTTTTTCACATGTACAGATTGCAATATCTGTCAATTTGGAAAAAACAAACAAAAGGAATTCAAATATAATACCCAACGTACCTACACCATTAGACACACTATCACATGTAAAACAACATATGTGACTTATGTAATAGGATGCAGTTGCAATATCATATATGTGGGCAGTACAATTCGTGCCTTAAAGATCCGAATCCAGGAACATATACGGGCTATTCGGAACCAAGATACTAGATACCCGATGACAACGCATATGAGCGAATGTCATGGGGCGAGGCCTGAAATTTGGTTCCATGGAATTGATCACATCCCAGTAAGATCTAGGGGAGGTGATAGAGAATTAGCTCTTAGACGCAATGAAGCAGGGTGGATCTGCCGTTTGTGTAGTACGATAAAGGGACACAATACAGATGATGAACTACACTATTACATGTAATTGTGACTAGTCCTATTGTATAATGTTAGAATTGAAACAACTGTGAAGGATAAATCACTTGTATTTCTTTGATGTATAACAATGCAACAATATTACAAGCTGTTGTTGGGTAAGGGAAAAGCTAATAATGTACAGGTAACAGTGTCTGGTACACGATATAAGGATAATATTCTGTTATAACATGGTAGAGGGCCTTTAGTTATAATGTGCCGTGGGTTTGGAAATGACATACTTTGGAGATTGGTGTCGAAATGTGCAACTAGAGACTTAATAAAATTGGTTTCTTTATGACATAATTCAATGTTATTTGCGCCGGTTGAGTATATAAGATTCCCGGTAGGAGTTGTAGGTGTTCCCTGTCCCTTTCTAGGGACTTTAGGGATGTGATCTAAACAAATAAACACGTGGTTTTAGAGATTTTCCCTAAGTAACATAGTGCGTGTATAAGTTGGTTTGGGTATACAAACGATATGCTTTGAAGATCGAGCGTAGAATGTACAACCAGAATTCCAAATGAAAGTGGTTGTTTGTTTTCGCCATAAATCGTTGTTATTTGTGCCCGTGGATTATGTATGATCCTTGGTAAAAGGTGCGGGTACTTTTTGACCCTCCCTGGGGATTGTAGCGATGTGATCCAAACTAGCAAATACGCGGTTTGGAGACTCTCCCTAAAGAGCGTAGCGGCATGCGGGAAAGTTACGTGACGTGGTCAGGTGCTTAAATAGGAGGAGGAAGATTGTGCCCTTTCTTCGAACGGTCGAATCTACATACATCCTGTTGCTCGAGACGCTGTGGTTTTGGTAAGTTCAATCACCGTCGAGGTTCTACAGTTGAAACTATGGGGGAGTCAGATACGGCTTAGGTACCTTTTCACGTACTTTTTAAAGGTTATAAATTCAGTCTGGGTTTGGTACGCACTACGACTTGACAGCCTAACATAGCTATACGCCTCGTTTATTCCAATCTTTTTGCATGCATATCGCCTAAATATTCATTGGCTTCTAAATTCGGGTATTTGCAACTTGGCTGGATTGTTAATAACATCTTTGGGGATGCTATATTGTATGTGTTTTTTTTTTTTTTTTTTTTATATACATTATGGCAACTCCTTTTTGCGCTTAAGTTTGGAACGGGGCTTATTTAATGAGATTGTTGTTAGTGCTTGAAACGCTGTTCTGTTGATAGGCCTGATTATCGCCGGTTTGTTATTTAAATCAAGGGGAAGTCATCATTAGCTGGATTATTTTTCATACTTGTGTTGTTAAAGTTTATTAACTTTGTCGTTTTCTGGTGTCTATGATGGTTTTTGACATCGGATTGGAGTCATATTATTTAGCCACCTGCAGTTCTTTCATGTGCAGCCAGCCAGAATATCTATTGACGTTTTTAATTTGAGCACATTCAATGGGATGAAACTGCTGGTAACGAAAAAATATGTGCGATAAGTGGGTTTGGATTAAGAGAAAGGAAAGGAAAAAAAAGATGTGAAAAAAGATGTGCGATAAGTGGTTTTGGATATGAGAAATAGTGTCCTCTCCAAATCTTTCCGGGTACAATAGCAATATAATAAGATATCATTGTGAGGTTTGTCTACTCTTTGACAATTAGGGTTCAAATTCCAAGGTTAGATTATTTATTGGTCTAGATCTGGACATAAAAAGTTGTGTCTTGTATCTTATACATGTGTATGGCCTATAGATAAGGCTTAAATACAATGATGTATTATAATCTTTCCTAGGCACAACAGCCATTATATTCAATTTATGTTCGGGAAAATGAAAGGTGACGTCGCGTGTGGAGTTCTTAGTTGAACTAGCCTGACGATTCCCCTTTACTTACATAAAGAAATGAAAACAGTTCAATCGGTAGGTGACTAAGTTTCTTCATTGGTTGAATTGACTGGGAAAATGGATTATTTGATAACCTTTTAAAATATTGGATGATCCTAGTACATAGGGTGATTCCTTAACCTTTGGTTAATTTTATTATTCATCAATCAAATTAAGATTTCTCTTTGTTTGATGTCTTTGGATGTACTTGATTATTAGTACTACTTTCACTGTCTCTCGTAATTATGTAGCTGTTATGTTCTACACTTGCCTCTCATTCTTTTCTTTTTCATTATCCAACTACAGTTGGTATTCTATTGGGGATATTGTTGCAATTGATTGGTAATGATTGCATGCATAAGTTATGGACCTTTGTATAAACTTCAAAAAAATATGTTTAGGTAATTGAATATAATGGAATATGTATGAAGATATAAGTTACCATGTGGTTTTGATTACAAACATGTTTATAACATCAGGTTTTGGTTTAAGAGAATTGAGTCTATACATATCTTTTTTTTCTTTTTTTTTTTTTTTTTCCTTTTTTTAAACAATGTCTTCTGTCTTGTAGTTTTGTATATAATGTGTTATATGTTAATAAATTTCAGATTGTATTATATATATATATATTTTTTAAATGTTTTTACAGCCCTGACGAAGTTCTTTTCTAAAAGAACGAAACGCGTTAGCTGCTTGGTGCTTTATTTCAAATAAAAAGAAGAACAAAGAAAGGCTGTTTGGTGCTTTGTTTCAAAAGAAGAATAAAGTAAACTGAACACTTCTATTATTGGATGGACTTTTAAAAATTATTATTTTTTCCCCTTGGATATTTGGATTGGGTGGTGCAACCTACAGTTGATAAAAATATACACTATTGCATATTGAACAATTAGAGCCCTTGCCGTTCGCGGTAGCGGAAACAGACTCTGCTGTTTGGTTAATTCATGGGGTTATTTCTCTCCCTTTTTCGCTATTTCAATTTAAATCATGCATGCAACATTTTCCGATTGGCCGTTTTGAACCACTGGGTTGTGCATTTCTACATGAATTGTGGTCCATGCCTTTCACTTACAGATGTCAGAGGGAGGGTAAGGAAGTTTTTCTAACAGGGGAGGACTCCGATTCCACAGTAGGACATTCCCTTGTTTGCAAACACGTTAAGTTGCACTGCGCTTGTAACGTTTCGGAGCCTAATCTGACCTGTTTTTTCAAAGGGACTCCAGTGCCGTCAATAATTCCCACTTTTTCATTGCTTACAAATGGCAGTTATCTTATTTTGAACAACCAAGACTGCTGTGGTTTACGGGCAGGAGTCCCGTATTTAGTAACGGTTTCCCAGTGCGTAACTTGTTGCAGCAATGTGCTTTTTCCGCCTCCGCATGGGAGTCTAGATAGCTCAATTTGGCCTTCCATTCTGACTTTGAAAACAGATTTCAACAAGTTGAGCAGGCTCAAAGCGCTATTATTCCAACAAGAGGTGGCTCTCACTTCGGCCCGCGAGACCTTCGAGTTACAGGTGGCTAGGACTTCTAGTGAGATACAGTCCCTTCTGAACACCAACCTCCCACTGCATTTTGGAGAGCTAATACACCAAATATTTAATGCGTCTGACACCACAGGCCTTGCGCATTTTTTTAAATGTGTGGGATCTAGCCTTGTGACTTCTTTTCAGACTGTATTTGGAGTAATACCGGGTTGTATTCATTCTCTTTTTTCCAGCGTCTTCGGAGGGTTCCCCTTAATTTTGTCGTTAGGCGCTGGAATCCTACTTCTCCTGTTCCTACTGCGCAATGGCTGCTCATCTTGTGGTAATGCACAGACCAGGCCAATTGCAGCTGTACCGTGATCGCATGCAACAGGTTTTTGGATGCTTGCCATTAGCCACGCTTGGCGTCAGTTATGGATTGACTTTTCACTTTGCCTATTTCACTTGCGTGCAACCAGTGTTTTACTGTCGGCGATGCCCCTTTTATTGGGCACTGGATATATGCCTCTCCAATATGTCCCGTCCAGTCCCGGATTTTAACCAGTTGATGGGTCCCTTAGAGGCCCATGACTAGGCTTGTTCTGGGGATGGCCGTATGGCGTGTGCGGCTGCACTTGGAGTTTTTGCTGAATGGGATGTCTGTGCGGTTGCGCAGACCGTCCTGCAACGAAGTCTCATCGAATATCACGCAAGTTGCCCACTTTGCTTTTAGAGGCGTCTGATTACGAGGAGCACGTTTGTTCCTTCGACTTACTTAATTGGATGGCATCCCTCTTTTTTACCAACGATAGGGATGATCTTTTGGAGGGAATTGCATTCCTCGGTTCACACACCTTGATGGACTTACCACCTCCTTCATAATAACTTTGTTATCCCGGAGGCAGCTCTCCTTCCATAAGCCCTATTGACAACCTTGAAAAAAAAATTGTTTTGAAAATTTTCGATTTTTTTCTAATTGGTTTTTTTTTTCAAACGCTTTGAACTCTGCTTGACTTTTGAACTCTGTTTTGGTCCTTTGTCTATGTCCTATCACCTTACCAAGGGGAGGGTGTTATATGGTTCTTAGGCACATTATCGACATTGCTAAGTTAGCTTCGCTGCCATGATGCTGCTTTTGCGCACGCTACTACATGACTTTGTTTTTGCAAGACTTTGTTTGTGCCTTTCACATGAGAACGGGTTGCTTTTCGCGTTCTCTGCCTTTCCTGGAGTTTAGTCTGAACCCGATGTGCAAGGTCGATAAACAATGCCCCTTGTTATTCTGTTCTGGTCAGTCCCTAGCACCTAGACATAACATGCTACACACAGCTGCAGTACTGAAGACTCGTGCTTTGATATTATGTTGTTGCATGTTGTTTTAACACACTTGGAGAAAGCCGTTCCATGGAGAAGAGCTCTGCTGTTCCTATGATGTAAACCTTACATCCAGGCTTTAAGGTATGGGGTCTGCTGTCAAAGCCCAGAGATCGTCCTTTTTATAAAATAAACTTCTTCTAGTCAAGGGGAGGGTGGTCAGGCCTATAGGCCCTTATTTCCACAGTCTTTATAAAATGACTTCTCCCTTTGTATTCTATGGAATTGTAACAATGCTAACTGTGCTGAGTTTATGCATTTTGCTGCTAGTAGTGGCACGTATACTGTATTGTAGAGCACGATAGTTAAAATAAACATTTTGAACTATTTCAGTGACTCTGCTTATTCTCATTGTGGACAGGTATGAGTGAGTGAGCGAAAGAGTATGTCTTGCTCCCGCGATTCCTGAGAGAGTCGGGAGTGTTGTGTTCTGGGTTGTCTAATCATTTGTAGCTCCGTGATCTTTGGAGGAGAACAAATGAGACACTATAGCTAGTCGGTTTTGGATTTTGGGTACTGATGTGGTAGGTTGGTACACCCCTATTACTGAGGTCCTGTTTTCCTGCGCATAGTTCTGTGTATGTGCAGAATCCCTGCAGCAATACCCTGCTGATAGGTAAGCTACCCAACCGGGACACCTGGCCCCAACAATGTGGGTATTTCCATTCTGTTGACATAGTGCATTCTGTGAACTGAGCCACCTCCAGGTCTCTGGGTCCTTTTGGGTTGGGGGCTGGTGTGCATGATGGGCAGGAGGGAGTGGGCGGAGCTGAGGCTGGACACAGTCAAGTTTAGCACAGAGCCTGTCAGTGGGTCAGAGATGGTCAAACCATGCATATCCAGCTCTTGGCGCCTCTGAAGCGCGCACAGAGAGGTGGCCATGTGATCATTCTAGATGGGATTCTATGGGAAAGTGTAGGATGGAGGTGCACAGCCATCAAAAAAATTGACAGTGGCAAAAGAAAATGCAGAACTTACTGATGAGTGGGTGGATTCTAAAGTGGAGGAGGCGAACAAAAGGAAAGAGAAGATCGTACTCCAGGAAATAGATGACGTGTGAAACATGAAGATGGAGGATTTCAGAAAGATGTGGGTAGAAAAGAGGATTAAAAGTGAGAACCTGTAGAGGCAAATGGTATGAAGAGAACAGGAGAGATTGAGACACTCTGAAGGCTCCTATCCCTTTCACAGATCTCATTAATATTTAAATCACAGTCAAATTTTCAGAACTGAACCATTTTCATTTATACTTATTACCAACAAAATCATTGTTTCTACTTTAATTGATTCTGCTAACACACATTGGCAATGCCTGTAGGTCTGCTTGTTTAAGGCCTATGCAGATTATTATGTTATATGTCTGGATGTGATAACAGAATACTCACAGAGAAACACCTCAATAATGGCGACAGGGCACACTGTGTGAAGCACAGGCTTTTAGTTTTCCTGTTTCGAACCATACCCTTAATTACATAAGCCATGCCTCCTGGGAAGGATTTCTGGATACTTTTCTTTTTTCATGCCCGTTTTAGAGACCTTTTTCGTTTCACTTCAAGAACTTGACATGGAGGAGGTCCACAGAGCTGGATTTAGACTCTGCTTCCAGATAATGGAGACATTTTGTTCTCGCCCATGAGTTTAGTTTATGCCTTCAGTAATTGGTAACAATATTGTCAAGAAAGGGCAGTAAAATGGCAATTGTGCCAGGAAGTACTTTGCTGCATTGGTGTTGTGCTTACTTAGGAGTCATGCTGCCCATCCATATATTAAATAATAAAGCTTTGCCATGTACAGCTTAAGGTTCCTTCATAGCACTGCATGAGAACAGAAACCTAAATTGTGTATATCAGCACCAAGATTCAGTTGGCGAGTTATAGTCTCTGGTAGGTGGGGTGTAATCCTTGTAGAAAGAAAGATGTGCTGTCATTTGCTCAGGTTCTCTAAATATTTACTGGCCACCATGTTTGGAAAATGGCAATACTTTTTGGGGGAATAGAAAAACTGGCAGCCAGTTACCCAGCTGACATGCTAGTAGTTAGTGGTAGCTAGGTGCGAGAGGTGAATTTGTCAGTCGTGGGAGTGGTAGTTGGGTGCGAGAGGTGAATTTGTCAGTCGTGGGAGTGGTAGTTGGGTGCGAGAGGTGAATTTGTCAGTCGTGGCAGTGGTAGTTGGGTGCGAGAGGTGAATTTGTTAGTCATGGGCCTCTGGAAGTTAAATTGCTCCATGCTCTGAGCCTTATACCTGTGACTAGTTTTTTGAGGAGATGGTGAATTACATATTGCCTCGGTGTCTTTTTTACAGGTGGGATGGGAAAACGTTTGTGAAAAAACTCATGCATGTCTTTCAGCTGGCTTGTGATCAGTGTGACTTTCACTCAGTATTGTTTTTTGAACCCCATAGTTCCAAGCTTGCTGGGACTGGAATACTAGCTTGAAAGTCACATTCGTGACTTCAGACCAGATGACTGCTGTGCTAGAGGGAGAGAGTTTATATTAAAAGCAGTCATTGTTTGGCTTTGTTTGAGAATATTATGAGCTTCAGCTAGTCTGTGGCTCAACATACGTCACCTAAAACACATGCCAGAGGTAAAATAGTTTAATTTAGCATTAGCGTGTGTACATTTATCTCATCTGGAAATCCTGAAAATTTGCATCATTGTGGCTGTCCTGGAGCTACGCTAGGCAAAACTGTCCTAACAAGACGATCAGGAGCTATTCTAGCAGTTATTGGCTTTGGTTGTATGACGGAACAATGCAGGGAAATGCTCTGCATGACTTTACCACGCATTTTTGACTCCGCATTCTTTTGGAACGCATATGCTTTTACAATGTATGCCTTTACTACGCATTGTTTATATATATACTTATATATATAAACAATATATTTGTGGGGAGAGACCCCCCACACCCTCGAACTTGCCTTAAATGTGTGGTAAAGGCATACGTTGTAAAAGCACATGCATTCTATAAACATACGTGGTAAAAAATGTGTGGTAAAGGTACAACGTGGTAAAAACCACGTTGTAAAGGATGTTTCCCGTTGGATTTTTGGCATAGGTGAGCACAAAGTGCACATTCTGCCAGTCGTTTTCTTTTTGGCATAGGTGAGCAAATAGTACAAGGTGCTGATATGACCAGTTTGGTTTTCTGTGTAATATCATTAAATCACTTGCCTTAAAAGTGACTATTACATGCTGATAAACAGAATCAAAATGAACTGTTATGCAATGATTTTCAAGCAAACCTTCATCAGTAAACGCCATTAGTTTTAGGAGCTCACACATGGCTTTCACTTGCCTAATGAATTTTCAACACTCTTCAGAGCACATAGCCATGGTGCACATAGCCAGTGCGCAGAGGGAAAAAAATTAGAGGGATCATTTCCCAGAACCAGTGCTTAAGCAATTTCAATGTTTTGAACATCAAAACAATACACAAAAATGCAGAAACAAGCATTCATCAAACAAATACACATATGATGACATCTTTTATTTAATTAACAAACAAATATAGAAGAAAAATCGAAATTTTCATTTTAATGGGAAGGTTGGGGCTTTTCTAAATTCATCTGATGCCACTCATCACCGATACTATATTCTGTTTGATGCATTTGCACTGCTCCCACGCATCAATCTGAGGTACCAACTTAATTTTTAGCCTTCAATAGCAAATTCCTTCACGTTTTCTTAACACTTTACATTTTTCAATTTTGCTTCTTTATTTACTTACACATGATTAATTTTTTATTCAATTTTCTAAGCTGTTGTGGACCCCTGAGTAGGCTTTGCAGATCCCCAAGGGTCCTTGGACAACAGGTAAAGAACCACTGGTCTAGTGAATAAATACAAGCGCTTTCTCCAAAAAGTGCTGCATATTATGTTCTTCTCACTTGCAGGGATAATTTATACCAAGGAGCCAAATCAAGTGAAAAAACCTCATTAGCTTCAGGTCTGACTTTTTGTGTCCAATGTACTCACCAGTTCAAATATAGATATAAGGTCTGGTTACCTACAACATATGTTTAAGGCTGAAAACAGCCAATTTTTTCTAGTCAGCAGTGTTGAAATAGAGAGAAAATGAAAAAGGAAACAGTTTGATGGACGGCTCCATCATGTGAACTGAGGCGTGCACCAAACTTCAAAAAGCATTGACGGGAACTGCTGTGATGGCGGGTCCTGCCAATGCTTTGGAAATGACCGCCGGCTTGGCAGTCATTTCTAAATTTGGCAGACGGAGTAATGCCGGCCTGGCATATGTTAAGTCCTCCACCAGGCCAACGGAGATTACTTTGCAAATTATAAATCAGCCCCTACATGTTTTTTACTCTGACTCGTTGCTTTGGAAGCATATTTGATCTGTAGGAATTTGTGGTATGACACATAATGCTAAGCATTTATTTATGCCTTGAAGGTTACTTACATATGTTTGCAGTGGATGCATTAGTCATGCAGCCATTTTACATGATTGCAAACCATAACATGTAGGATTAATAAGGATCTCTGCAGCAAAAGCATTAACCTCCTGAGTTATTTTATACACCTTAGAAATCAGTGACATACATATTACATGTAACTCTTGGCATCAAACATAGCAACTCTCTGAGCTATTTATTAATTCAAACGTATGACTAGAAATTATACAGAGTTCTTTCCAGTAAGTGCCTTAATCACCTGAGCTATTTGACTAGTATAATACCCTGAAATAAGGATCTCGGCAGCAGGTGCAGTAACCTCCCAAGCATGCAGTCTATTTATGACTTATGAAGTAAGAATGAAAATTTTAACTATCACTTTGTTTCAATGTTGTCAGTTTATTTCGGGTTAGAATTTGTAAAAAAATAACGCTTAGGAGGACTGCCGTTAAACATATGCTCATGGCTCTGCGCTTGGTGACTCCAGCCCCTTTTTGCTGAAACATCTGTACCCCAATTTGTGGGTTCCTTGAGTAATTTTTTGTATGCCCAGACTACCGGTCATGTAGCAGGCATGTATGTATGTATTTACTAGTATGGAAACTGTATGCCACATATGCAGACAATTAGGCAGTACTAAATCCCACACAATGGGTGGAGTGGGAAACAGGAAGATCAAGGCACTAGTGAGTTTGTGGGCGTTCACAAACTCCTCTCAGACACTTTCCCACCATTAAAATGGCCAAAGATTTGCTAAGTACATAAAATTCATGAAGGTTTAGGGAAGGGGGTTTCTCTTAGGAAACATGTTTTTTGAGTGGAAAAACAGACAAAAAGAAAAACAAATAGGCATTAGCCCAGTGGGACTACCTTTTCCTATGAATGTGTGTCTGTGTGTACAATTCTGCACTGGAAAAACAGCAATGTCCTAAAATGTGACGGATATTGTCAATACTACACCGGGAAAACTGAGACTGTTGTTTCCTGCCTGCATACAATTGGTCATGTCTCTGAATTGCAAAATGTACATAAAGCTGCACTAACTCACAAAGTGCAGATTTACTACTTTGCTTTTTGAATCTGCACCATTTACACAAATGAAATTTCGGATTTAATTCCAAGCCAGATGTAAATAACTGTTTGAGCCAACTTCGTTATTGGTACTTTGGCCCAGAAGGCGCACCCTGTTTTTTTTTTACCAGCTCAGGCAAATAGCACACATGCACTAATTGCATAACTTGTAATGGTCAGCAACATATTCAGTTCACTTGTTATGCCCCATTCCAAAGTGTGACAAGAGGAATCCGGTGCAAATTGTGCATCTAGCAAACATAAAATCCTGCACAATCGCTGTTCCTGGAAATGCACACACTTGGCCTGCCTCGTGTGATTAGGGCTTAAGTGGTGCAAACGGTGTTTTCACCAGTTCTGCATGCTTTTCTTCTGTATTTTCGCAGATGTGAGCTCTCAGTAAATGCGTGCGCAGAGCACATGCCCGAGGACCATTTGTGTTCACGTCAAAATAGAAGCTAATGCTAAAGAGATCCTATTAATGCATGCAAACATTTTAGCACCATTGTCAGTGACTAAATGAAACACACAAAATGTAATGGGAGGCTGCTTGCAATAATTCTGACTACTGGCAATAGCTTGGGATAGCATCCCAACCCATCATTCGTTGCTCGCCATGCCATCTCAGCATGCTCAGACCCACATCTAGGCATACACATGCCACTTAGGGCAGTACATAAAACACACAAAAGTGATGGGAGGAATGCTTGCCCTGGGCAAAACCAGTCCTGGGATGCTTGTGTTCCAGTTCAGGGAGGACCTGACTTGGCAGTTCGGGCTTCCATGAGGAGCAGGGTCAAGACTTATTTGCATATGGCTGGGTCCAAACTGACGTGCCATGGTGAGCAAAAAACGATGGGTTAGGATGCTTCACTGAGCGATTGCCAGTGGTTTGATAAATTGCAAGCATTCTTCCCATCACCTTTTGTGTGTTTGATGTACCACCCTAAGTGGCATGGGTATGCCCAAACGTGAGTCCAGTTCTCACTGTGTCACTGGAACCAAGCTGTACCTGGTTGATGAGCCCATAATTAGGGTGAAACCGGTCTTGGGTTGCTTGTGTACCAGTTCAGGGCGGACCTGGATTGGAAGTTTGGGCTGGTCTGTTCCCATGATGAACAAGGTCAAGACTGAGTTGCATATGGCTGGGTCCAAACTGAGGTGGCATGGTGAGCAAAGAAACAATGGGTTGGGATGCTACCCTGAGCTATTGCCAGTGATTTTGACAAATTGCAAGTATTACTCCCATCCCATCAGCTTTTTTGTATTTCAGTGACCTAAATGATGCCATAATCATGACCAAAAGCTGGTGTGCAGGGACTAGAGTGGTGACAGTCAGATTTTCCTAAATGCTGTATGCTTAAAAGTTTGAATGCATCCGCATTTGTTTGTGCGGTTGTTTATGTCAATGACACAATAATGGGCATCGTTTCCTTGAGAAAGTCGAACTGGAGTTGCTGACGAAATTGAACTGGCAGAAAGTTTCCAAGGTGATACCTTTGATACCTTTGAGGGTGAAACGAATACCCGGTCTTACTAATTAATGGAGAGAAACCTATGCAATATTGATTAACCACTAGCAGCATCTTTAAATATGAAACAGTATTTCTTGAGACAATTTCAATGTATTGACCCAAATGAGAACAGAGCCTTGTGGTTTCGGCCACTGGACTCGCGAGAGCGCCCCTCAAAAGAAGAGAGTGCATTAGGAGACATACTGAGGAGCTCTCTTTCCTAGAGCACAGCTGAAACTTTTCATTGTTTTGGAAATTATTTTGTCTGATAGCAAACCATTCTATATTAGTATATGATCTTTTAGCAGTAAAAATAAAGCAGGGGTTTATCTGTTTTCAAATTCAAATGCCAAATCACATTAGTAACAGCACTTGCTAAGACTAAACATATTGTGACTTTGAGACATGCATCCACAATCCACTCAAGAAATATGGACCAACGAAATCCATTTGCGCGAGTGAAGGGCCACACGTTGGGTAGCAAAACCCACTTAAAACTGGCACTGTATGTTAATTGCTTCTCTAGCACAGCTTTCAACCATCACTTATGTGATTTATACTCTTGGTCTTGTTATATTGTACCAAGAAGGATTTGATCTTGTTCTTGTTGCCATAGTCCTCCTCCATTGTGGGCAGGTTTCCAAACTCTAGTTCTAGCGCATCACGCATAGAAAGAGGAAATTTCCTCTTAGTATTGTTTTAATTCAGGAAGGCATACCATGCACAAAAACAATCCTGCCTGTAACGCAGGCAACCTTGCACCATGATGCGAGGATGCATGCGTTGGGGCCAAGCAGTATAAAGTGCACCACCGGAGGTAGAGAGCTGTAGGGCACCATATCTTAGAAGATATGGAACTGTTCAGCTCTCCCCCGTTCACGCAACACAGCATAGTAACTTTGCTTGCTGCCTTGCCTTGGGTGAACTTTTAATAAATATGCCCTGATGGTTCATGTTGGTTAATTAAGTGCGTACCACTGGCATGAGTTGGCCTAGTTACTATTCCGGAGCAATCTCAAAAACTACTGCAGAAATATTTGTAGCCAGTGTCATGCAATCTAAATCGAGGAAGTAGACCAGGTAGCGTTGATATGGCCCTCCAGAAAAGGAGTTTACCATTAAGGTTCTGATACATGTGATCAAGGCAGTATCTCTGGCAGACAATCTCATTGAAAGGAAAATGGTAACAGAACTTCTGTCAAAACATAGCACAAGTTTTGTGTACCATCCTCAGTGTTCCATTGTACAATGCAGAAGGTGTCCGAAGGCCGACGTACCCCATAAGAGAGCCTCTGCTGGCTGGACGTTTGCTCTTGAATTTTTCCCCAGGGCTAGCTGCACTGGCCCCTGCTAACCTACAGGACCTAATAAAGTCCAGAGTCACCCTGAGAAGATTGCTTACCCTCCGGAACTTCCTGTTTCTGATGGGATGGTGCAAATGGTCCTGTGACAGACAAAGCTGTTGCCTGCCTGGAAGATTTCCAGCCCACCATTTGGAACTGAACTTTTCTCTTGTTTTCGCACCATGGCTGTTCTTTCGTGTGATCAGATGTTATAAAAAAAATATGAGACTGAAGAAAAAATTGCCTGCCAGGGAGTATTATAGTTGACCAATTAGAGCTGGACATTTGGCTGTAGACCTGAAGGCATGGTTGTTGAAGATCTCCTGCCACTGGGAAACAAGGACTCGGGCAGACTGTGAGGAACATTTCATAGCTTTTAATCAAGGTAAAATTCAGAACTGTTCAGAGGAGGGCCAGGACATGGTTCCAAATTCAAAATGACTCAATTTAGATAGCTTTAACTTAGCAATTTGTCCTGCTCAGACTTTTTTTGGGATGAGATGTTTGAGGCTACATCGGGAGCCCTCAACCAGTGTATCCAATCATTTGTAGCCCTATACGGCTGGAACATCTCGGCTTGCCTTATTGAAGATTTATGAACTCCAAAAGGATTTCTGTATCCAAAAGTAATATCGTTCATTTCGACCAGCAAGCAGCTCTGATCAAGCCATGGTCACTTATGGGTTATCCCCAGGGATTACATTGTTCATGGTCATCTGTATGGAAGTCACTTTGGACTTTTAACATTTCTTTGTATTTCCCAAAGGATAGCATTGTGCACCTTTTAGCAATAATTGTCCTTTATAAGTGCAGGGCCTTCATAGTTTCCATCTTTCTTATTGGAGCAAGTTACACTTGGCTGGGGGCTGGTAATCTCTGTGCTACTAATGAAAGCTTGGTTCAGTACTCTCCACATATTTAAAAAGAATTAAAAAAGAGATTGCTTCAAAGAGATTTAAATGTTTGTGAAAATATGTGTTAATTTTTATAATGACATGTTGTGCAAATACCTAAAAAGAAATTATAACAACAATAGCCAATTTTAGGTATTAAAACTGGACTGGCCACCTTATTGTGTATGTACAGTTCTATTTCTTTCCCTCAGGGGGTGTTGCTGGGTTGTCTCAAGGCCATGTTGTTTTCTAGGGTGGCTGGGTAGACCTGTATGCTCCACCACGGAAGGGGGAGTGCAAGGAGCAGCATAAGGGATGGTCAAGTAGGCTAGCATGACAGTTTGACCTACGAGGGAAGGGTCACAGTGAGTCTGCTTCGGAAACTACACTGCATATCTTATAAATTATTGTCCATAAGGAGCAGGGAGGGGTAAAATACCCTGGCAGGGTCTAATGTCTTAATGGGGCAGAGGGCAATTGTTCCAGGTCAGAGTTAACTGCTTTTGAGTCATGGGCACTGGGAGGTGTATACATCACAGAGATCACTGAACATGTGTTTTTAATTTTGAAATTAGTTTTAACAAATTAGGTCAATGGTCATCCTTTTCTCCCGACCCAAGTATATCAATTTTCTTAAGGGACTTGCTAGCCAAAGGCATCCGGAGTATGAGCGTCCCACTTGGTAAGACTATGAGGCAGAATGTTATGTTCGGCTTGCACCTTACACACCCTCTGTGTGTAGGACACGCGCCCTGCATGCCTCGTGAACAGTAGAGGCTTTAGAATGCGGGGTGGGTATTCGATGTCGGGAGGCGGTTGGCACCAACTGGCAGTCAGCTTTGGCCGGCCAAGGAAAGAGACCGCTCCTACCTGTGTCATAAAAAAGTCCTTGTTTCTTCACGCAACAATGTTCCTGCATCATTTGTTCAGAACACATAACTATGACGGTGGCTTTCATTAGGTGGGCATGGTGGATTGCACAAAGCAAATTTCGCGCTACTGCTGTACGGGCAATCATATTGTCCGTGTTTGCTGTGCTTGTATACATTTTGCATGGGCATGATTTTTTCTCTTTTTTGCTACAAAGTCAATTTCTACAATCTTTTAGAAGGTATTGTACATATTTCTCATCTAGCGCTACTTTTTTTGCCTACCTCTACACAAACTTGGGGTATCTATGTGGTCGGGGGAGGGTGTTTGTGGAAATACGATAGAAACAAGTAAGAAGCTGCACGGGGGCCATCTTTGTTTCTGTACATTAGCAGAAGGAAAATCAATTATTTATATGTTGGTGCATTTAACACAATCTGATAACCCTGGCACAAATAATATTTGCTTTTTGAGTTGTATGTGTTATTACCATCTTGTGTAACGGTATACAATAATAGGGACTAACATGCACAAATGACTGCCAGTCGGAAATGCTTCTGATGAAGTGCTTCTTCTTTGCTGTTCCTACCCTGGGGACAAACTGGTCTGAATGTTGCACACTGTCATTCAAGCCTCTTTTTCAACTAAAATACTTGCCCTGTGGCCAATCACTGTCCCTTCTCCCTAATGCATGGCACTGCAGAGGAGGCCTCTGCAAGATTGACTGTGACAGGCCTCTGCAGCCCTGCCATTTAAACTGGGCTTGTTTCACAGCTCTCTTAGCTCCATTTCAGCTCAGACAAATTAGTATATTGAAAAAGCTGTCACTGAAAAGGGCAAGCGCTGTATGATGCTTCCGATTGTGTTCTGCGCCTGGCAGTGCACGTTCTGGGACACTCTAGTAACAATGTGCCGCAGACCCAGGGGAACTCCCCATCACTTCACGTGGAAGCAAACAATTGTCAGACATGATTGGGAATCCCAGGCCAGAAGTGTAAGGGAGGATTTGTTTTGTCAGAAAATGCAACGATGCCTAAACGTGCTTCTGGTTTCCAACTTCTTATTTTTCAAACGATGCATTTTCATAAAACACTTGATTCCGTGCTGTTTTAAATGAGCTTCCACAAGAAGCAGCATGATATTATATTAATATTTTGAGGTGACGCGTATCACATTTCAGTGTTTCATGACACATTAAAAATGTACCAAATAAGAGAAAGGCATTTTGCCAGAAAAACAGTTTTCTGCGTCCTTAGTTCTGAAGGCTCTTCAACGCAACCGTATTAGAATGTTTGGGCCTGTTAGATGGATTCTAAGGTTTATTATTATGTTACATTTTATAAACATTCTACAGTTTCTCATTCCTTTGTCTGCTAATAATGTTATCAGACTCAGTTACACAGCCCAGATAGATTGCTGACATGCGTTTGGTGAAACACTTTGTCAAGCAACAATCAGGACCAGATGTCATCGACTTATGTTCTTGCTATGCTATGTAAAGTTCGGTACAGAGGATAGGCCATTAAGACACTAACCCTAATTTCAGTGGCGTTGCAAGGTCAGGTGGTACCCGGTGCAGAAAACTTCTTGTCACCCCCGGCTTGACAACATGGCAAAAATATGTGTTTAAAACACATATTTTTACCATTTTGTCACCCCCCTCAGTGATGACACCCGGGGGGGCCCGCACCCCCCTTCCTACGCCACTGCCTAATTTAGGTTTGTTCTGCTAAAGTCAGGGAGGGTGGGGACTAGTGTCTGGACGGTGATGTCCGTGTAGGCTTGTGGGAGTAGGAAAAGCGAAGGGAGGTAGGTTTGGTGGATTAGTGGCAGGAATCTGTGAGGACTGTATGCTTCTTACAAAGATCTCTAATATCTAGACAATTTCCTTTTCCAAAAATGTGTATTTTAATCTCAACATATGCGACCATAAACCATGTCGAATTACCCAGGTTGAGCAGGCTCACGACTTAAAGCAGGAAGGCATTCTTAAACGTTGAGGCATAATGCACACATACAAATAATATTGGCAGGTTATACAAATGAATTTATAGAGCTGATTTGCATGAGTACTAGAGATTTTTTTAGACTAAGTCTGTCAATAAAAAATCATGTTTATATGTAAACTGCTTCTCTTTCCTTCATTTTGTCCCTTACTTTCCCCATCCTCTCTTCTGCTAGGTATGTAATTTTGAGGTCAACATATTACAATTCAGTTAAAGAACAGCTCGAAAAGATTATGCTAAAGGTTTGATAGGAACTATGGGCCAGATGTACAAAGGGTTTTTGCAGTGGCTAACTCTCTCATTTGGTAAAATACCGGGTTTGGGTCTGCAAAACCTTTTTTTACATATGCACTGAACCGATTTTGTGAATCGGAAAAGTTTTACCAAATCGCAAAATGGGTTCAGAAATGATTACCAAACTGTAATGTGGAAGTAGCGTGGTGTGTGGAGCCTTCCTTCCAAATTGTGAATTGGCAGCCTATGAATTAATGATTTGCAACCATAATTCCACTCACAAACCATTGATCAGTGACTACTCTCACTGGTGGGTAATTGATTCAGAAAGGGAAAGGGATCCCTCTTGCACCCCTTCCCCTTTGTGAATCGGGGTGGCAGCTTTAGGAGGAGTAGGCAGTGGTCCAGGGCACCAATTCCTGCTCCCACTGAAGTTTTCTAAAACAGAAAACATAAATTTTGTTGTCACACTATGGTGTTTATTGTTCGCTCGTGATATGATGTAGATTGTGTTTAAAAGCTTCTATCGTCTGCCTTCTGTGGTAATTAAATAAAGTTGGGGAAAAAAGCAGCCTTTTCTGAAGGGTCATCCACAAACTTTTTGCCTTCACCCTCCTGTTTTCTGAACCTATTTTGTTTGGTTTTTAGGACTCTAAAGTGCTTGTGCTCTTTTACTAATACATGGTAAACTCGACTTACACCCAATTGGCACATTTAATTTACTTGTAAGTTCCTAGGAAAGTGGTACTACATGTACCCTGGGCCTGTAAATTAAATGCTACTAGTGGGCCTGCTGCACGGACTGTGTCACCCACTTAAGTAAAAGACACACAGATGATGGACGGAATGCAGAGCAAATCAAACATTCACCCTCAGTCAAGAGATCTGGGTTAAACCCATCTTTCTTTTGCTCACCATGCCACCATAGTTTTGACCCAGCCATATGCAAATCAGTATTGACCCTGTGGCTCATGGGAGCAGTCCAGCCTGAACTGCCAAGCCAGGTCCTCCCTGGACCGGAAACAAGCATCCTGGGACCGTTTTCGGGGAATCACCCCTTATCAGCCAGGCTAGTTTGAATCCAGTGGCACAGTGAGCCCGGAACCCACTTAAGTAGCCGTTTAAACATCTTAGGACACCCAGTGCAGCCTGTGTATGCAGTTTAAAACTGCCATTTCGACCTGGCAAAATATACCTTTTGCCAGGCCTAACCCTTTCTTTTAATACATATAAGTCACACCTAGGGTAGGCCCTAAATAGCCCACAGGACAGGGTGCAGTGTATTAAAAAGATTAGACATGTACTTTTAATTTTACATGTCCTGGTAGTGAAAAACTCTTAAATTTGTTTTTCACTACTGCTAGACCTACCTCTTCCATAGGATAACATTGGGTTACCGTATTAAATGTAATAAGTGATAACTTTCAATTAGGAGCAAGTAGGAGTGTTGAGTTTGATGTCTAAAAAATTGCAACTTCAAACCCTCTTTAATGGTAAAGTCGGTTTTTAAGTCGCATTTCTGAAAATGCCACTTTTAAAAAGTTGGCACTTTCTTGTCCTAATCATTTGGTGCCTGAAGCCTGTATCCTGGGTCACATGACTAGGTGTAGCTGGCAGTTGGTCTTTGTGTATTGCTTCCAGTCAGTGAGACAAAGGCGGAATAGGTATTGGCAGGAAGGGCCCTCTCTGACTTGATGAGGGGGAGGAGCTGTCACCTACCACACTTGCGTATCACAAAGGCTCTGCCTTAGCATACTCACAAAGGGGTTGACACTAGTCTTTTCTGCCCCCAGACAAGCTAGGGCCTGGGCAGGGAGGCAGGAAATTCCAAACATTTCTAGGGGTTGAACCCTCAAGAACCTTCTCCTACTTCAAAGCTGGCACCAAGTATAAATATTTGTCTCTCAGACCAAACTCCTCAGTACACCTCTGGGCCTGTGGAAGACTAAGAAGGACTGCTGTTCCGCTCTACTGCAAGAAGGGCAGCTACTCTGCTGCCTTGCTACTCTGGTGCACTGCTGCTTGAGTGATATGGACTGGCCCTGCATCTTGAACCCGGGACCATCGGAGTGACTCCAAGGGTTAGTTGGCTGGCCTCCTCTTCAGAGCCTCAGGGACAGAAAAGGCTCCAACCACCTTGAACCCAGCACATGGACTCTGTCTTCTGTGAGTTTTGACCCCGAGAAGGACCCACCCCATTCCTGGACCGTGAATGAAACCTTTGACAATTTTTATTTTAATTAGCTTTTGTTCATATATGTATATTACTTATTTACCTAATGTCTACAGTATATTTGCTGCACAATTGGCACCAAATCAGCTGTTGGTGCATCTTAACGCAGGTGAACACAGCAGAAAGAGACAATTGACAAAGGAGAGGAATCTGGGAGAAATTATGCTAAATGACAGAGACAATGAATGAGTTTTTCAAAAAAGGTAGTCATTTTACTGGGGGAAGTGGCATTTGATTTACAGCTTTGCAGCAACCACAGAGAAATGTTTGCTACCTAACTAAGCCTTGGACATAAGCAGGAATTTGGTGGCTGGTACACAGCAGAAATGAGAAAACTGTGTATGAGCCTATTTAGTTCTGAAGGCATCGAGGATTGTTGCAACCAGGCATGTAGAGTGAGGGAACTTATCTTCAGTGTAATCCTTGCTCTTATCTGGAGTCAGTGTAAATGTTGTAGCAAGGGGACGATAAGCCAATTGGTCTACCTTTAGAACTTGCAGTTACCAATTTAGTTTGAATATAGTGATGCCAGCATACAGGCCTTCGAAATAGGGATATTTAGAATAAAGCATGGAATCCAAGGTGACATGCTGAAAATTGCCAAATGTAAAGTGTAAAATGTTAAAAATTGAGAGCGTGTAAAGATTTTGAATCGGGAAATTATTTGCTTAAGGATGGTGGGGGTGGCTGAAATAGAGGCAAGAGGCAAGAGACCCAGGAAAGGGCCACAGCTTTGCAGCCATTGAGCTTCATGCTGCTCCTGCCTACCCAATCAATGAGTACTCTTCGGCACTTATTGACTATAGAGAAGTATTTTGATTTCTATTTATATAAAATGACATCTGTGAGTGTCCCTATGTCTTCTGCTAAAAGTGTAGTGCATTCCAAAAAGGTGCAGATTCCACCATGTTGAAGGTTGTGAATAGGGCAGTGTATATAACCAAGGCTAGAGAGTTATTTGCGTTTTCAGCAGTGGACAGAATATCATCCCATGAATGTGAGACTGTCTCACATTCATGGCCGGGTAAAAAGAGTCGAAAATGTATAAAGTTCAAGGTTTCTAATGCACCTTTAGTCTATCTTTCTGTTGCACATTTTACAGAGTCTGGGTGGCTCAGGAATGAGAAGGTAGTTTGAGAGGATAGTGTTATTAAAGAGAAGTCTTATTTATGCAAAGGGTGCACATTTTTAAGTGGGTTGGGGACAATACCTGAAGTAAAGGAGGAGTTATTACTATAGCTTATAACCTTAGCATGTATATCTGTGTTGTCTTTCATAAATGTGAAATGGCATTTCCATCGGCCCGGACATGAACCTGAGTTGCATGTAAGTCAAGTTGAAGAGCTTTGTCCTCAGCGATAGAATGGACCCAGAAGGGTAGGTTCATCATTTTAGCTAGGGAGGAGGAGATGACAGAGTTAAGCTGGGAAGACATGTTGGAGTGCTTAGGACTTTGTTGACAAATCAGTTATTTGTGATATTACCAAGATCCTATATAAATAATCTGGTCAGTTTTCAAGCAAGTTCTGTCAAAGAAACTATTGCACATTTAATAACAGGTACAAGAGGTTGATGAAGGTGTTAATATATCCCATGACTCATGTCTCCTAGCTATGGTATTGTATGATGCTGCACAAAAGACCTGGGAAGAGAAAATTGATAATGTCAGCGTTTAGAGGTCAGCATGTACGCTGCCAAGCATTTGTGGTGGAGGTACTGTCTCCGCTGTGTCCGCTACATCTCATGCACCTTAAGGGTTTTAAGATGGGAGAAGGTTTTTACTCACAGTGCTTCTGAGGACACGGCTGGAGCACATTCAGTGAAATATCGCAGTGCTGGACAGCCTGGATAGGCCATGGTGGCATGGTCGTCCGGTCACATTTTTTTTGTCTTTCCCAAAAAATGCCCCCCAAACTGTGTTTGTTTTTGGAAAACTAAAAATCACTGTTACTGACGTGAGAAGGGTTTTCTACCAGTTTACAGGAGACACTGATTGTTTTTTCCTGCCCGTGTTCCCTATGGTTGAGTGTGGAGGAGGGTTGCCCATTCAGATGCCATATCTGTCACTGAATGCTGGTGGTTGCTCTGTCGGTGAGCGTGTTTCCAGCTGCAGAGCCTGCAGTGGCTCTGTTGTTGGAAACAGCAGTTTCCCACCCTCAAAGTGAGGTTAGAGAACCTAGAGGTTGCCAAATTGAACATCTGTAAAAGTTTGTCCGATGCAACATTACTAAATAAATTAGACCATTTTCAGAATGTAGGGAATGTCAAAATAAAATTAAAAAAATTGCTAAATATATTCTATGTCCTTGTTTTTGTATGTGTGTGTGCAGTTATATGCTTGCATCACATGCAAGAGTTAGATGAGTGTTCTATTTCTGATCTCCTGGGGGGACCACGATACTGCAAAAGACTAATGCAAGAAAACACTAAGGGGCAGATTTACAAGCCCCTTGCGCCTTCTTGCGCCGCCATTGCGTCACTTTTTTTGACGCAACGTCGGCGCAAAAAATGCGGCCTATTTACAACGTGACGCATCTAGGGAGATGCGTCACGTTGTAAAGCACTGCATCACATTATACCTGCGTCAGGTATAATGTATGCAGGGTGGGCGTTCCCACGCAGGAAGGCCTCGTAAAAGTGACGCAGTGAAATCTACAAGATTTCACTGCACCACTTTTAGGACGCCACTGCGTCAAAACCTTACGCCTGCTTGAAGCAGGCGTAAGTAGTGATGCAGTGTAGTGGGAATAGGCCTCAACACGCATTGCTGGTGTTGCGCCGTGCTTGCAACACGACTTCAGCAATGCGTGACTTTTGCCCCAACAGATGCGTCAGAATTTCTGACGCTTCTGTCAATCCTTGCGCCATGGTGCGCCGTATTGTCAATACGGCACATCCACGGTGGCGCAAGGGTTTCTCAGAGTGGCGCAGGGAAAGTGACGCATCTCTACAGATGCGTCTTTTTCTTGTAAATCTGCCCTTCTATACTTATGGTGAAGTCAGAATACAGTTACTGCAAATATACTGAGGTTAAAGAATAGCGTAAAGTATTCTTCAGAAAAAGTGACTGTATACATGGAAGTTGCCAGACATGATGGGGCAAAATCAGAATCTGCAGAGTCCGAGGCCCAGATTTACTAAATCTTTGCGCTGTTGAATAGTGATGTCAGCTGATGGAAAGTGGTGCTAGGCAACACATTGTATATACTTGCCAGTAACAAAGGTATTTTGTGCTGGAAAGGTCCCTTTTTCCTAACACAAAAAGTGCTCTATACTACTTAGCACTGCTTTGCATCAAAGGGACATTAGTGGGGTCTGCTTGGGCAGATCACCACAAACACCCACAGATATTGATGCAAAGCTGGTCTACTAAGACAATCAGACTGGTCTTTGCATCAAAAACTAATGCCTTCTTGAAGCAGGAGAAATGTTTTCATTTCTGAGAAAACACCTACGCATTGCATGTATTCTAAAGCACACAGCACATGTCTAATATCCTTCTGAAATGTGTCAAGGCATAAGGATTTGTACTGGAATGCATCCTATGACAGATAGCATACACTCAGTGCTGCAGCATGTGTGAGGCTGTGCGTCACATAAGGCTGCTTCATTAGAGCACCAGTCCACAGGATGACAGCAGCAGCTAGCAAATCATAGTAGATGTGGCTCTGCACTTTGTTTCCCATTTTGCAACACAGTGCAGCAAATTTTATTGCTGTGGTGTGTGAAAAATTTGTAAATCTTGCCCCTCTGTGTAGTAATCAGAGTATAAGAACAAAAGTTGAGCAAATGACTTACTGGTGATTTCTGGCCAGATGTACAAAGCATTTTTCTGGTTGCTAACCGCCTGATCTGCAGAATCGGACCATTTGTGACCAGAAAAATCCTGTTTCAATTGTATGAAATGCAAAATGGGACTCAGTAACTTGTTACGGAATCGCAATTTGCATTTGCAATTCGGTATTTGGAAGGAGCATGTTTTGAGCGTCCCTTCCGAATACTGAATTGGAATTGTATGCATTACTTTTTTCTGACCAAATTCCGGTCGCAAAACAGTTATACCTTACCACCATTTTAAAGGTGGTGGTAACCCATCTGCAAATAATAATAATAACAATATTTATAGAGCGCAACAGCTACTTCAAACAGAGGTGTCCCAGTGCTTTAGCGGGCAGGCAAGAGAGAGGGATTACCAGGAGACGAACCTTGGCTAAAAAGCCAAGTCTTCAAGGTCTTTCTGAACTCAAGTTCAGATTGCATCAGGCACATGTTGGTAGGCAGAGAATGCCACAATCTGGCCGTCACCACCGTGAAGCATCTACCCCCAATGCGTGACTTTGCATAGCGAGGTTCACAAAGCAGGTGCTGAGAGTTAGACCTCAATGATCGTTTTTGTTGGTAAAGGCATAGCCGATGCATAAGGTAACTGGGACTTTTGCCTCGCAGTGCCCGAAAGGCCATGGTCAGGGCCTTGAACTCTATCCTTTTCGCTACCGGTAGCTAGTGGAGCTGTCTTATATGCAGAGAGATGTGGTGCTGATACGGTACTCGTCTAATTAATCTCGCAGCCGCATTTTGTACCATCTGCAATTTCTTAATCAGATAGGCAGGTAATCCCAGGTATAGACAATTTGCATAGTCCAGCCGAGATGTCACTGTGGCATGGACTATGACTCTACGACAGTCCTCCGGCAATAGATGTAGAAATTTCCTCAAGCTTCTCAACTTACCGAAGCATGAGGCTGCTATGTGGCGAACTTGGGCTCCGAATGAAAGATCTGTGTGGTATCTGTCTGACATGCTCCCGCATGTCAGCTGGCTTGTCATTATAGAATTCTTAGGTGCCCTGGAATGTTTATTACGAAAGGCTCTGTTGCCTAGTGTTGGGAGAGTCAGTTACTTCTGACTCGCCTGTGGATAGGACGTTATTACGAGGATCTTCAATAAAGAGGATATTCTACAAAGACCTGCCTACTCCTCATCTCCTTTACACTGGCGACGAGTGGAAAACGACGAACGACGAACCCTGAGAAATATCTCTCCTCTTTTCTACACAAGAACATTTGAAGACCGCAAAATCAAGATCAAGATCGAGAAAACGTCCTAACACAACTCTGCTTCCTGCGAGACCTTTAAGGTACTGTGCGCGCACTGCTTTAATTCAAACAAGCCTATTATCCCTCGTGTACTTTTCTACTTCTGCTACTGACACCCTACACTTTGAAAAGACACACGCGCTCCTCCTCGCACTAACTGGCATCTCACATTCCTGCTTACTGCGTGTCTCGTTACTTCACGCATTTCGTGAGATTTCTTTAAAAAAAAAAACAGACTGTATCCTCTTGTGCCACACTTGTGCCTTGTAAAAAATTTATTAAAAAAAAAAAGAAACAATGCAACGTTACCTGCACGTGGATCCTGCACGGTACACACTTCAGCGCTCGCCACAGTCACAATCGCCAGCATTCAAGAATCTTCATGGTGACTTCACGCTGCTCGAAGTCCAACAACGCTCACACGCATTGACGTCAGCGTCTTGTCCATGGCTTCTCTTTGTGGTTGCTAGGTAACCACTAGAAACCCCTCTACGGAAGCCAACACTGCCCGGACTTCATTTACTTCTGTTTCCTAGCAACAGCTTCACTTGCGCAGCTCACGAAGCCCCAGTATTCAGCTTTTCAACGCATTTGCTTGTCTACCATTTCTTCGGTGATAAGCACACCGTTTCCTCGTTACTGTTCACCTATCAGTGAATTACTGACTTGACCACGTTTCCTTGTTACTGTTCACCCATCAGTGAATTACTGACTTGACCACGTTATTACTCTTCACTTACTTCGGTGACAAGCACACCTGCTTGTCATATCCTTTGTTCGGTGACAGGCACACCTGATTGTTGGATCATTTCTTTGTGACAAGCACAGCAGTTTCTACATAAACCATTGCTTCGGGTGACAAGCACACCTGCTTGTCAGATTTTCCCTTACATATTTTCTTTATTTTACGGTGACAAGCACACCTTCTCGTCAAACGATTTCTTTGGAGATAAGCACAACCGATTTTAAACGCTTCTATTTCACCTCTCCATATTTATTACAACATTGGAAAAATTGTTTTAATTAGGAGGTCATTTCTCTTATTTATATAACAAGTTAATTAATTGTCTCTTGTTTTGTACACTGAGTCAAAATGCAAAATGTAACCCCTCCTCCGTTCTTCCTCTCCAACCCTGGCGAACCTATCTTAAGATGGTCTAAATGGAAAAAGTATTTCTCAATTACGCAAGGGTTTGTGGAGTATCTTTAAGCGCTGAGAGGAAATCAGCACTACTATTACACTGTCTTGGTTCCGAGGGACAGGAAGTTTTTGAACATCTTCCAGAGTTGGAAGATAGTGAATCAAATGGTCTCAACGAATTCGAGACGTGTCTTAAAAAACTTGATAAACACTACCTTCCGAAGGTAAGCACTATCCTGGAGAGGTACCATTTCGGAAAGCGTATACAAAAACCTGAAGAATCCGTGGAGGCATACATTACTGATCTTCGTAAATTGGGCTCCACCTGCAAGTTTGATGGGACACTTGAGAAGCGCATTCGGGACCAGTTTATGTTAGGTTGCAGTGTTGAAAAAATCAAGGATGAACTATGGCAATAAGATGGCCCAAAGTTAGACGAAGTGGTATCCATAGCGAAGAGAATAGAACATTCACTCGCCTGTGTTGAGGTCATCAAGAAGGAAAATGGAAAGTTAGATGAAAAAGTACACACTGTGTCAAAAAGCTCTTGGAAACCTATTTTGAAACAGCACGAACCTTTACATTCATCTTCATTCACATCTTCAAAACAGCGTGAATCACCACATTCTTCTTCATTCAAACCCAAGGGAAACTCCAATGTGAAGTGTTTTCGCTGCGACATGTTTGGTCACCATGCTAATGACAAGTCATGTCCTGCTCTCAAATCTAAGTGCAATAACTGCGGAAAAATTGGGCACGTCACTAGTGCTTGTAGAGCTCCTAAACACAAAAAGGGCAGACGTGTCAAAGAGGTTTCTCTAGAGGATGAGAGTGATTCTGATTACGATCAATTACACTGTGGGGAAATTTTGTTACAAAATGGTCGGAACAAGTGTAAGGGCCCAGTAGATGAGGTACAAGTAAATGATTGTGCAATCAAAATGCTTTTTGACTCTGGAGCAAAGATTTCACTTATCCCAAAAATCTTCTTTGACAAGGAGTTAAAGGGAAAGGTAACAATCTACAAACCAGACATTAGGCCCTTAGCTTATGGTGGTCAACCCATTAAGTTATTTGGATATTTTATGGGCAATCTTGAATACAAGGGAAGACTAACAGCAGGGAAGATTTATGTCTCTTGCAGGGGTGACAGCATAATCAGCTGGTTCCATCAGGCCGATCTGGGGGTCTCGTTGGTACCAGGTGGTGATCCGTGCATCATCCTTAGAGACATCACTCCACACTCGGATCATTTGAATGTTGTATCAGACAATGTGACCGAAATGAACGGAAGATGCGATTGGCGTTCCGATTTCGAAAGGGTCTTTAGTGAGAAGTTAGGATGCCTCTCAGGGTACACACACAGAATCACACTCAAACCTGATGCTGTCCCAGTGACGTGTAAAGTACGCAGTGTACCACTGACTATGAGAGAATCTATGCGTTCTGAGCTTGATAAATTAAAGGAAGAAGGAATCATTGTTGAGACGGAGGCCAGTGAATGGTTGGCTCCGGTAGTTCTAGCACGCAAGGCCTCTGGAGAGGTGAGATTGTGTGTGGAATTCCGCGCCCTCAACCGGGCAGTTATCTCGGACAGGTACCCTCTTCCCAACATATCAGAGATGCTGGCTCAGTTGAAAGAGGCTCGAGTGTTCTCCACTCTAGATCTCAAGGCGGCCTATCATCAGGTCAAGATTGATGACGAGTCCATGAACTTGACGGCCTTTATAACCCCTTTCGGAACCTTCAAGTTCACTCGCCTTCCGTTTGGCTTGAATTCCGCAGCCTCCGTTTTTCAAAGGGTCGTGGAGGATGTGTTGGTTGGTGTGGAGGGGGTTAAGATTTACCAAGACGACGTCTTGGTTCATGGCTCAGTCGCAACAGGAACATGATGAGAGGCTTAAGATCGTCCTTGAGAGGTTCAGTGCGAGAGGTTTAACCTTGCGCGAGAATAAATGCAAGTTTAATCTCTCGGAGATCGATTACCTGGGCCACAGACTGACTGCGGGAGGAGTTCAACCTAGAGATCACCTGGTGAAGGCCATTGAGGAACTTCCTGTCCCACAATCCAGAGATGACCTTCTCACATTTTTAGGGATGGCAGAGTACTATAATAAATTTGTTCCTCAGTTCGCTGGTCGCACCTTCACACTAAGGTCTCTCCTAAAAAGGGTGTGAAGTTTTCTTGGTCTTCTCGATGCCAATTGGAATTTGAGGATGTCAAAAAGGCTCTAAGTCATGCTCCCTCTCTTCAGAGCTTTGACACTTTTTCAAATTCGATTCTAATTACCGACGCTAGCTCGAAGGGATTGGGCGCTGTCCTGAAACAAGTAAATAATGGTAAAGAAGTGACCATCATGTTTCTTTCACGAACTCTTGTTGGTCCGGAGGTACAGTACTCTGTGATCGAAAAAGAGGCACTGTGTATCTTCTGGGCCATCAAGAAATTGAAAAAATTTCTCTGGGGTAGTTCGTTTATTGTTCATTCTGATCACAAACCTCTAAAGGATGTGTTTTGCAAGAAAAGTCTTGATGCAGTCTCCTCCAGAATATGTAGATGGGTGATTGCTCTGCAAGATTATGATTTTACTATAAACTACATACCCGGAGCAGAGAACAAAGTCGCAGACTGTCTCTCTCGCTTAGTCCCAAAAGTAAGTGAGGGTCCCCTAGCTGTTCCAGAAGATCCTTGGGAAGACGATGACTACAAGGTGTGCGAGATTGTGGAAGGCGTGGTTTCTGAAGTGGAATGGAAGGACGCCATGAAAGATGATGTAGTCATGAACGAAATTTGCAAATTGGTTGCTGAAGGTTGGCCTGGGATCAGGACCCTGAGTGAAAGTGTCCGGAAGTTCTGGAACGTTCGTGATGAACTCTCTATAAGTGGGGGTTTGCTTTGGAGGGGTACTAGACTCATTCCTCCCACACGAGTTAGAATGAAGATCATCAATTTAGCTCATCAGGGCCATCAAGGTATCTCCAAAACCAAAGAGAGGGTTCGTTTACACTTCTGGTGGCCAGGGATTGATATTCTCGTGGAGCGTGTGGTAAGAGACTGCGTTGAGTGCATTGCTTGTGATAAGACTTACAAGACGAGAGTACAGCCTATGGTTATTCGTGAGATGCCCACAAGGTGTTGGCAGCATGTGGCCTTGGATCTTTTGGGGCCAATCACTAATAAGGCGGGTCAATTTTACGTTTTAGTGTTGGTCGACATGTACTCAAGGTGGCCAGAAATTAAGGTTACACAGAGCATTGAAACTAGAGACGTTACTAAGTTCTTAGAGGAAATTTTTGGTAGAGAGGGTCTCCCAGAATCCATGTTGACAGACAACGGAGTTCAACTCGTGTCTAAAGAAATGGAAGAATTTTTAAAACAAAAGGGATCAAGCACAAGCGTTGTTCTCTCTATCATCCCGAGTGTAATGGAATGGTAGAGAGGTTCAACCGGGTGCTAAAAGAGTCTATTCAACTTGCTAAAGATCAGGGTAAAGACTGGAGGTCTTGTATAATGGAAAGAGTGATGGTTTATCGTTTGACCCCTCACTCGACCACAGGGAAAATCCCTTTCGAGTTATTTAGGGGCCGTACTCCCAACACTCAGATGTTTCAATCTTGGATGAGGGAGAAAGGTGCTGTGAATGAAGATGTCAGGGACGCTGAATGGAAGGTTAATCAGGAACTTAAGTCAGCCAAGAGAAAAGCCAACTTTGACACTAGACATGCTGTCTCTCACACGAAGGTTGGTGTGGGAGATAGAGTGAAGGTACGTTTTCCCCAAAAGCCTGTTGGTGCAAAATTCTCCCCGCCTTTTAAGGTGGTGAAGTTGTTTCGTAATGCGGTCAAACTTAATGATGGGCGCATATGGAATTTGGGTAGAATTGCTCCCATCCGTTCTGGTAACTACATTAAACGTGATGCTCTTGATGTTCATTCCAAAGTTGCGCTTCCTTACGCAAAAGCTCCCGTATATGTAAAGCTCCCGCTGCCCTGCGGGATTTTGTTGTATCTTAGTTAAACCATGTGTTCTTAGTTCTTATACATTGTTGTACTTCTATGTGAGCTGCTTTTTCATATGTTCTTGTTTTAGGTTTCCGGGGAAGGTGTGTGGTATCTGTCTGACATGCTCCCGCATGTCAGCTGGCTTGTCATTATAGAATTCTTAGGTGCCCTGGAATGTTTATTACGAAAGGCTCTGTTGCCTAGTGTTGGGAGAGTCAGTTACTTCTGACTCGCCTGTGGATAGGACGTTATTACGAGGATCTTCAATAAAGAGGATATTCTACAAAGACCTGCCTACTCCTCATCTCCTTTACAATCTGTTTCTTATTTTACACCAAAGTTTTTTCCTGTAGTTGCTGGAATAGGTGGCAGGCCCATTTCTGCCGGCCACCAAAGTCCAGCGGACGGAGGAGATGCCTTACCAAAGAACAATACCTCTGTCTTCTCCGCATTGAGCTTTAGTTTATTATTATTCATCCAGCAGGAGATGTCCTTCAAGCATCCCTTAAATCTAATGAAAGAGTCCGCAGAGTGATCCTTGAAGGAGAATACCAACTGGGTGTCGTCCGCGTATGAGATTGCCTTTACTTCCCAGTTGGCAATGAGCGAAAAAAGGGGTGCCAGATAGGTATTGAAGAGTAGCGGGCTCAAGGCCGAACCCTGCTGTTCACCGCACCACAGTGGCTTAGGTTTCGACTGAAAGGGTTGAAGAGCGACCCTTTGCGTGCGGTCTTTGAGTTAGGACTTTAGCCAGGAGAGAGCCATCCCCCCAGTCCCATCAATTTGAGTCTGTCTAATAAGATTTGGTGATCCACCGTGTCGAATGCTGTGGACAGGTCCAAAAGCACCAACATTGCTGAGGCTCCCGTGTCCACAGTCATTCTTACTGACTCCGCCACCTCCAACAGCGCTGTCTCGGTACTAAAACCGGACCGCGTGTCATGCAAAATGTCATGCCCGTCAATGAAATTAGCCAGTTGGCGCTGTACCATCTTTTCCAATATCTTCGCCGATGCTGGCAGTAATTAGATCGGTCGGTAGTTGTTAAGCTCTCCCGGGTCCACATTAGGCTTTTTCATAAGGGGCAATAACATAGCATGTTTCCATACATCAGGGAAGATGCCCATGGAAAGTGAGGTATTCCATATATGATTCAGAGCGGGATTAATCAGGTGAGCCAATGTCCTCCACAATTTTGGGGGGGCACGGATCCTCTGGGGACCCCGACTTTCATTTCAGGATTTCCGCCAGGGATTCCTGCTGGAAAATGGGCAGGAATTCCGAAAAAGTATCCTTGATATTTCGGATTCCCAATTCTTCTGTTTCAGCTGTCTCCACCGCTGTCGTGAAGGTGTCATAGACCTTCTGGATTTAATTCTCAAAAGAGTCTGATAACTTCGTACACAGTGAGGGGGGCGGCTGTATCTTGCTCTCAAGCGCAGCAGGCTTGGTAAAGGAGCTGACTATCCTGAAGATTTCCTTGCCCGAGTTCTCAGCGCTGTTAATGCGCTTCACAAAATACTCCCTTCTTGCCACCCTCATCAATTTGTGGAACTCTTTTAAAGCTTCCTTATAGGCCAGTTTGGCCATTGGGCTATAATCCTTCCTCCAAAGGCGCTCCATTCTTTTACATCTACTTTTTTCCACTCTGAGGTCCTCAGAGAACCACGAGGCAGATGGAGATTTTCTCGAAATTCTAACTAATCTAGCCGAAGCTACGGTGTCCAGGGCGGCAGAGATCCACCTGTTCAGTGCGGGCATGTCTACATTAGGGACGCTAGTTAATTGCAGTTGACTCTCCAGCAGCACCGGACCCAGGGTCTCTGCCGTTAGCTTCTTCCAATTTCTTTTTCGCATATTGCGGATTTCTTCACCAGGTTGTAATTTTTCCAAACTGAACGAGAAAGGGACCAGGCAGTGGTCAGTCCAGACCAGTTGCTGCGGGGTCTCGGCTACCAAGGACAAAATGTTCGAAAACAATAAATCTAAAGTATGGCCTGCACAGTGAGTGGGGGATTTTACATGCTGTGTAAGATTCGCTCCATTAAGTGACATGGTTAGCTGAGAAGCATGAATACAGCTGGAATCATTGATATGTAAGCTAAAATCTCCTAGGGCCGTATAATTGGCATATTGCAATGACTTCTGGGCAATGAAGTTGCATAGATCTGGGGTTAGACTGAGTGGGCAGTCTGGTGGTTGGTATATCAATAGTCCCGCAAAGGAGGTCGTGGGTCCGGTATTTATACAGAAATTCAGACCTTCCATCAAGCCCATATTTCTCACTCTGTAGTGGAGATCTCCCATGATTCCCTCACAATGATGGCTACCCCACCCCCTCTTTTCTCACCTTCCCTGTTTGCGCAGCTGATTTTGAAATAGCCAAGGGCAAAGCTGGTTTGGTTTCCTCCTTTATCCATGTTTCGGTCAGAAACATCACATCCCATTTGTTGTCAGACAGCGATAGCCAAATATCGTCTGCATGTTTGGGCAGTGACCTGCAATTGATCAGACAGGCTCTTATCCTGTCTTCCGACTTCTTCTGCACTGAGGCCACAGGGCTCATGCCCGTATTTCCGGGAGACACCCCCGTATTCCCTACAACAAAATTACATCCTTTGCAGTAGTGTGGGAGTACAGTACTCACAAGGTTAATATCATGGCCAACTGGACATAAATTCCTCCTTAAAGCCAGGAGGGATTCCCGTGGCCAAGCAATGCTGTTTCCGCTAATGAAAGGGACAGCGTGGCTGGCGCTGGCTGCGATCCGGACGCGTTCAGGCACAGACGGGCTTGCCTTTGCGCGCCTTCGGCACACCCGCTGCGCGTTTACGCTGCGCGTCAGCGATGCGGTAAGCATTATATATGCACCCGGGGAGTCAGATGTGTTCTATTCCGTCTGCTTCCGTAGCGCAACGGAAGCAGACGGAATAGAACACGTCTCTTCGAATTTTAACGATCGCCTGGGGGCTGCGTTGCACAAAGTGTTTAAATATCTTGTCTCCAACCGGCTGGTGGAGCATTTACCCGATTACTTCGACATCAGCAATTTCAGACCACAACCTCCTGGTGTAGGTCTACTTGTGCATCTAATCGGACTACCTTCCAGTTATACTTGGATCTCTATCGACTTACCCAATAGGATCCCTGGCATTTTTCCTTGCAGCTGTCAACTTTTGTTCCCCCCCCCACTCCCCCTTGTCCTGATGAAGACCCGCCTCTGACGCATATTAAGCTGCGCTTTCATCCAGGGTCGAAACGTCGACGCTACTGTCACACTAGTCCATGCAGTCTCCCTGACCCGAACATGAAATAATACTTGGTTTGTGTTTTCATGCATTAAGGAATGGACAGAGATGAATAAAATTGTTATTTTCATTGTTCTATGTATCACCCATGTGTATAATACGTGTATAGCACTTTTTGGTTTCACATATCACAACAAGTCACATATTCTGCACTTCAGTCACCTTTACATCGCTGTCTATGTAATGTTGATTTGACAGCCATATTCATTGTCTGCTGGATATTATAATCTAGTAAATAATTTTACTTTTGACTAAAATTGCCTTGCTTCTATGGTGTATTCCCCTTTATCCCTATTGGTTCTTGAAAATTGTTGATGAACCATTTCTAAATTGAAATTGTACTGTATGCTGTTAGAATTTGAGAGTTCAAAGTGCATTATATACATCGAGCAAAGCAATTGCTATTCCCCGACAGAACCACTTGTTCTATATATCATAAATACCCAGGTTCTGAGGGACACAGGGTTACCCCATTATCGCTAATGATGCACTACTTTGCATCAAGGAGTTGTTTCATGGGTGGTACATGGGAATTCCCATGCAACCACCCATGTGTTTTGATGTAAATCGCTATCTAATAATATTAGAAAGGGATTTGCGCAGTAATCTTACGCCTCCTCGAGGCAGGCGTAACAAGGAGAAATGTTTTTATTTCTCATTATTTACCCAACGTTGCATGTGTGTTCCATCGTACAGCACACATACAAAGTGTGGGAATAGTCTCAAAGGATAGGTTGTATACTGGAAGGGTCTCCTTCCAGAACAAAACCCTTGCTTTAGAGAACTCACACTCCCTTGAACTGCATTGTTGTGTGTAGGCACATAACAGCCAAAAGTCTGCCAGCGCTGGGGGAGAGAAAAAAATGCAGCATATTTTAGAGATATGAGACATTTCTTCTCGCTCCCTTTGACGCAAGGCAGCGCAGGAGCTGTGTTGCGTCAAACATTAGTTAATCTGAGGCCTATGTTTCTGGGTGATTTTTGGTCTCTGCTCTGTTCACTCCATATTTCATCCCTTAAGGCTGTTATTAAAACTGCAGCTTTATAATGCGCCCGAGATTACCCCATGCCTCTTCTGAAACTCCATTTCCTGGTTCAGAGGTGAAGGCCCCGCCCATTTTCGCCTCGACTCCCAACTCGTGCCTTCAGGATTCTGTCTCTGTCCCGTTCCAGTGCCAAGGAAGGCGAGCTGCTCGAACACACGTATATTTGTTTAGGTAGGTAGCGGAGGGCGTTCGATCGTGTCGGTTGAGCTTTTATTTCTTTATTTTGGCGCGCATGCCCAGCCCGCCTTGGCCTTCAGCGAGCCAGGTCACAGATTAGAATAGTCCAGGCATTGAATTCTTTTCTTCCTCTGTGGTCCTCCCGCAGACGCAGAGCTCCAGTTTGGGATATGGGAGGCGTGGCGTGTGACTTTTAATAGAACATGTAAAAATAGCCTTGGTTGTGTGGCTGCCTGAAAATAGAGCCGGTGAAATCTGCCTTACTTCCCGCAGGATGCAGCATTTTGGCAAACTACGAGTTATACCCTACTGTTAACAACACACATCCTACCACTCCTTGGCAAGTCAGTGCCCCAAGCAAGTGAACGCTGCTCTTTCCCTTCAGCCTTTAATTCATCATCTGCTAAACTGGTGAGCACTCACTACGGGTACCTCGGTAGACTTCAGGGTAATGGTGCCGCCAGTGAGTTCTGAATGTGTTAATAATTTACAGATATAATCAGCAAAGTGTCTTGCTTGGAGTCATCTAATATGAAACATCATCCCTACATATTCTCACTCTGTGCCTGATTCATAAATATGTGAACACACACTTTTAAGACGTTATAAGCCCCTGGCAAATGAGCCTGACACAAACTCGGCTGCAAGCCAGATTTGGTGCTGGCCTCCATGGGTCTGCTCTGTTAGGCTTTGGCTCACATAAGTCACCTGGGTGTGCTGATGTCAGCAGGCTCCAAGCCCAAAACCCCCATCACTAGTGGGAGCATCTTTTACATGGCCCATTTATGTTAATGCCTACTTAAAACTGCACCCCTAAATTAGGTTCTAGAATGTAAATCCCCTCTGCCTACCAACATTTGTACCACCTGCATGCATTGCGTCTCACTCTGTGGAAGCCCTCCGCTGTGTCGCTATGGCCATATTGGAATGGGGGACACACCTGACGCAGTTTCCAGCACATCTCTCTATGATTGCGGGATGCACTGGAATCTGTGCCAGCCAAACCAGGCAAGGCCCAGTGAAATAACATATGGCAAGATTTGTACGCACAAGCCAATTTGCGCATATGCTCAAAAGGCATTTTTTCTATTCTACAAAGGTCAGGACCAGTGCTGGAATTGAAAAAAATGTACCATGAGAACCCATAAAAGGAAAGGGGGTGGTGGTGGAGCTTGTAAAGTAGAGTCTGACAGTCAATTTAAACATTTATTTAAATATATCTGCTGCAAAGACGTTAGGAGCAAGGCTATATGTGACAGTAAATCTGTTCTAGATCACTTAATTGGTCTCACAAAGGCTGGATTTTAAAATATATTACAGGGTTAAGACACCTGCTGTAGAGATCATTGTGCACCCAGCAATTTTGAAGGGATCATAATAGCAGTGCTATAACGCTGGTGGTTAACACAGTTCTGGGAGAGTTCTGCGTTTTGTCCAGTCACAGTTTTGACTCAAAGTATCATAATTTGATTTTACATCATGTAACATGCACATCATAGACTGGTATTTTATTTAGAGAGGTAAGTGGGCTACTGCTTTTGACGCTGAGATAATTTTGTCACTTCCGGGTCATAATTAGCAAGCCTTCTAATATAGCACAGGGCTTTATTTATCGGCATCAAGGAGCTGCATGCAAACTGTAAGTCTTGGGTTTAGATCGTTAATGTTTTTTCTCAATCTGTTGTTATTCTAAGATTGCAAATGAGTGCTTCTTTAGGAAGTAATAACTTCTTGTTAGTAAAGTAAGTAATAGGCTTGTCGAGCGCGCGAATGCCTGCAGGCGTTGTGGCACTAACGTCTAGAACAGAGCCATCAAAACGGAGACCTATTTGGCAAGAGAGGACGAGAAAAGCCAGGTTTTGAGCTGTTTCCTAAATTGTAGCAGCTTGGACTGAGCTCTGAGTTGGAAGGGCAGTGAATTCCACAGTTTACAGGCAGAGTAGGAAAAGCGCCTACCGCCCCATCAAGCCTTGTTGATTCTGGGGGTAGCCACAATTTTGGCTGAACTGGACCGAAGGTTGCGATTGGGCGAGTGCCAATAAAAAATCTTTTGAAAATAAAGACGACGACAATTTCTGCGTTATGGTTTATATCCTGGCTTTGTGTTTCTTTCGGCCATTAACTCGTAACATATAGGCCCAGATTTACTATGATTTTGTGTCGGGTTGCTTAACTTTTGTGGCACAGACCCAACGCAAAATCATTTTTCACATTGACTAAGCATCTTCGTGTGGTTTAGTAAATACAAAGTAGCACAATGAAGTGTGTTACTTTCTATCAAGTAGGCATCACTTGGGTGGTGCATTGGTGTTCCAATGCATCCACCCATGTATTTTGACGCAAACACAGATTTGCTAAGACTTGTAAACCTGGGTTTGCACCAAACAGAGAGAAATATCTTTATTTTTCCTTGTTACTTCCTCTTTCCCTGTGAGCTGCATTCTGCAGCACACATATAAACAGAAATATGCTTCTAAGTATTGTTTTTGTGCAGGAAGGTATCCCTCTGCTTAACGTCTCACTGCCCTGTGGGTCCATCCACATTTCTTTAAGCCTGAAATGGTATTTGCTCTTATAACTGCAAAAACTGCTCATTCTTTATCTCTTGGTTGTTTGATCAATCCATGTCCACTCTACATGTGTGTCACAAATGTCTCCATCCTGTAATCCCTATGATTGTTGGGAAACGACCTTAACAACGCGGTCAAAACACCGCAGTACATTTAGATCGCTGCTTTTACAACGCAAGTCGTTACCACGACTTGCACTGGAGGGCGCTCTAGACTAAGGAATAGTGTGATTTACTATTCCAACACCTTCCCTACTGTACGTAGGCTGGAGTTGGAATAGTAAATCATACTATTCCTAAGTCCAGCGCCCTACAGCGCAAGTCGTGGTAACGACTTGCGTTGTAAAAACAGCGATGTAATGTACCGCGATCTAAATGATCGCGTTGTTACATCATACAACCATGATTGTTGGTATATATCTCTGCCTTGTATGTAATTATCGCCTCATTCAATTATTCCTATTGACTCTGTACCACAGGAACAGTGAATAAATGAATGAATGAATGAATGAAAAAATAGGTTGGTTAGCAAAGGTACATCTTTGAATGATACCAAAAGCTGACCTAAAAAGGGAAGCAGTAGATTTTCAGACCCTACTTAAAAGTCAGATGATTGAACATGGGATACTAATACAGACACAGAGAGATCCAAAGGGACGCTGGACAGTAAGAAAAGGAACAACTGTTCTGTGCATTCTTCTAATAAATAGGACTGCCAGATGGACTAAAGAAGAAGAGCGAAAGTGTGACTAGGAGCACATTGAGTGAATTTGGCCTGCACGTATCTAGGGCCTAAGCAGTTGACTGGTTAATGAACCATGCAGAGGGCCTTGCATCTTCTTATCTTTCCTCCTCCCACTTCTCATCTTCAACCCAAATCTCTACCTGCCTTACAGCTATCCAGTTCTGGATGATCTTGTGCTCCCTCATGCTCAACACCTCTAAAAATGAAATCCTCTACTGCCATCCCTCTGCCTGCCTACCTTTACAAAACCCTGTACCTCCTTCCCGTGATATCCTTGTTCCCTCCTCCGCAGCTTGAAAACCTGTGAGTGCTCTTCGATTCCTGAATGAGGCTGGACTCCTTTATCTCCACCAAAGCCACAGCTACTTAATATCAACGGCCTACTGTAATAAATATGTTCCCACCTTCCTTTCAATCAGAAACACCCCAAGAAAACACTCCCAGTGACCAAGTCACACTATTGTTACAGCGTTATCAACTCACAATGAGTGAGGCACACTACTGTTGCAAGTTATCAACTTAGCAATTTGCAAACCATTCATCCTCCGTCGTCATGAACCTGCCTCCCACTATCCTCTACATCTTGGCTGCTTTTCCACCAGCTGCAAAGGTTAGTGTAAATGGTCTACAAGGCTAGCGTAAATGCGTTAGCCTGGTCTGCAAAACTATCTACAATCTGCCCTTGCATATGTCTTTGTAGTCTTCTCTCCCTATACCACAACTAAATCTGAATGACCTGGCAACCTTTACCATATTATAGAAAGCAAACCCCACTGTGACTAAAATCACTTGTTTCATCTACTTGACCCCCTTTATTGGAACGCCATTTGTATTCAGCTCGAAGCAGTTTCCAACTCACCCAACCTTAAGATCTGTCTAAAAACTACCCTTGAATTATTTGCAATCCCATCAGACTGGCTCAAAGGGTGACTGCCCTTCCTCCCAACTCAGTCACTGCTAATAAGAAATGAACTGCAAATATGTCCATACATAAACAATAATTGTTGTCTATCTTTGTCGTTCATCTTCACATACAGCATGGTTCAAGATTCACATCTCTACCTCACATTTTTTGTTTTGTGTCAACTACCAAATCTGACTTTTGCCATCTGATCCTAATCCAAAACCCATGATAAACCCAACCTATGACAATAATCATTAGACTGACAATAACCTAACCCTACACCTGTTTACTATCCCCTAATGGTAACCTGACCCTAACCTAAATTCCAAGTTTGACCCCTGCTGTTATTCAGTGGCTTATTCTGATCCTAATGAAATTTTAGCTCTGTTTCAAGCTTTATCCTAATACTAATCGTTTCCCCAATTTTTTTATTCTGTCTGAATGATTCAGTTTATCATCCTTTGAATGAAATGTCTTTTTTGATTTGTATTTCACTGATTATTTTTTTAATATATTTTTTATTAGTTTCAAAACATTGAAAGTCACAATTTTAAACCAGGTTACAATACTGTCATCTGCAGAGCATGCTCATATCGTCCAAAAAATACACAAATTCAGTCACATTTCTTCCAATGATTGCGCCAGTCTCTGTTGCATTTCCATTTCGACAGTTGGGGAAATACACAGGTCCCCCCGATACACATTCCACTTGCCCCATTTTTTATCCCATTTCTTGGGGCACCCTCTTGATTTAAAAACCTCCTTCTCGGCAATCATACAGTTGTCTAGTTCCTTTGCCCATATTCCCTGAGACGGTCTGTCCGCCACTCCCCACCTTCTGGCAACTTCACATTTCACTAGAGTATACCCCAATGTGGTCAGTTGTTGTTCCACTTCTGTGAGGTCAGTATCTTCCCATATATTAAGGTGAGTGCCTTCCCAAGTGTGTCTTGGATGTGTTTTGTGGCCCCTTCTCAGATGGGTCGAATGCTCGGGCAGTCCCAAATGGTATGAAAAAAGGTTGCTTCTTGATGGCAACCACGAAGACAAAGCATGTCTGGTCTTGAACCTATTTTCGCTAGCGTAACTCCAGTAAGGTACGATCTGTGCAAGATTTTTAGTTGGATCAAGCGGAACCGGAGAGTAATAGCCATCTCCCAAGGGGACATCAGCGCCGCCTGCCAGTCCTCGTCATCAATGGGCCCTAAGTCTGTCTGCCATTTTTCACGGAGTGCGTGGAACGGGTCCGGTAGGTTATTACACAGTTTCCTATATGTTAGTGATATTGCTTTATTTAAAAGTGGTTCATCCAGCAGCCGATCCTCCAAGGGGGACGACTCCGGTATCTTACTCAAGTCCGGGAGTGCTGTAGTAAGGGCATGTCGGATCTGCAAGTATCTGAAAGTCTCTCCTTGAGCTAATTCGTATTTTTCCCTCAATTCCTGGAATTTGAGGATTTTGCCCTTTTTCACCAGGTCCCCTATAGTTGAAATTCCGATGGTGTCCCACTTATCAAACCCAGGCTGATGACATAGTAACCCTAATTGTTGGGTGAACCATAGTGGTGTGGCTTGGGTTAACACGTTCGACCATCCGAGGTGGTTAGTCGCCTGGTGCCATATCGCTACTGTGTGCGCCGTTGGGCCGATGTATTTTCATTTTCGGGCTTTTGTATATAGCGCCCCCATACATCCCTCTCTGCCCATCTGATATCTGTCCAGCATGTAGGCCGGATCCATCGGGGAGCGATATATCCAGTGGTTTACCACCACCAACTGCGGGGCCCAATAGTAGAGTCTCACATCCGGTAGAGCGATCCCCCCATCGTACCATCCCTTAGTCAACTTTGCATCTCTATACGAGGCAATCCTCCGTTCCACAATAGCGTTCTGACCTCACTTTCCACACTTAAGAAATACGCGTTCTGGACATTATTCGGACAATTTTGCAGGATATATAAAAAGCGCGGAAGGGCTAACATCTTAAACAGGGCAGCTCGGCCCAGTAACGATAGGGGCAGGGATCTCCAGTGTTTGACATCATTTCGCAACCTGTCCAAGGGTGCCGCTAGGTTTCGATCATACAAGAGTTGGGGATCCGGGGTTATGAAAACTCCGAGGTATTGAAATCCGTCTTGGGTCACTTCTACTTTGCAACCCGGGGGGGAGCTGGGGAGTCGGGCCCCGGAGGACGAATAGTACCGATTTACTCCAGTTGATCGCATACCCAGAGTATTTCCCAAAGTTCGTAAAAATGTTTAAAACTCTGTGTAGGGACGGGTATGGGGATGCGAGGTATAGCAGGATATCGTCAGCATAGAGCGATATTCGATCATCGTGCCCTTCCGCCCATTTTAACCCTCTCAGCATTACATCCCCTCTCATCCAGGATGCCAGTGGTTCCAGCATCAAGGAGAAAATTAGGGGGGACAGGGGGCAGCCTTGTCTAGTGCCTCTCTTTAGCTGAAATACCCTTGACGTATGATTGTTAACCCGTATTTGACCCCGCAGATCCGTGTACAGCAGTTTTACCCAACCCAAAAATTTTGGGCCAAACCCCAGGCGTCTCAGGACTTCAAACAGATACGGCCACTCGATAGAGTCAAACGCCATTGATGCGTCTAGGGAGAGCACCACTGCGTCTTCCTCTAAGTATTTTTGTCTCGCTAGGACATTGTGAAGGCGACGAATATTTAGCGCCATATTTCTCCCTGGCATGAAGCCAGATTCTTCGGGGTGGACCAAAGATGGAATCACCGAGACCAAGCTTGTGGCCAGCAATTTCGCCAGGATTTTCGCTTCGACATTGATTAAGGAAATCGTCCTGTAAGAGCCGCAGTCCTCAGCGGGTTTCCCCGACTTACGGATAACTACTATCGAGGCCAGCCTTTGATCCTCTGGCAAGACCCCTTTATCGTAGCTTTCATCATACATGGCCCGCAGGTGAGGCGCGGCGTGGGAGGCGACCATTTTCAGAAATTCTATGGGCATCCCGTTTGGTCCCATCGCCTTCACTGACTGAATAGTGTTAATGGCCTTCCGAATTTCGTCATCCGTAAGCTCTTCTTCTAGAGAATCTCTGTCTTCTTCTGAAAGTGTAGGCAAGCAAATATCTACTAGCAGTTGACGAGAGTCCTCTGCCTTGTATGTTGTCGATGGGGTGTATATCTTTTCTAAGTGGTCTGCAAATGCGTTTGCTATATCTTGTGGGTTTGAGATCTGCTTTGTTCCATGGAGGGTCAGCCTGGGTACCCATCTCTCCCCTTGCTCTCTTTTCTCCAGCCAGGCTAACAATTTCCCAGCCCTGTCCCCCATTTCATAGAGCTTGTGTTGGGTATGTAAAAGTTTGGTCCTCATATGTTCCTTCACTAGAGTCCTATATTCTAGCTGTTTAATAGTAAGTCAGTGTACAGCTGTATCTGTGGGAAATCTTATGCTATCTTCTTCCAGCTGTTGGAGTTCGCTTTCCAACTGTGAAATCTGTTGCTGTCGTTTTTTACTATAGCCCACTTTGAGCGCCAGTGCCTGCCCCTTCAGTACCACCTTGAAGGCCTCACATATGGTCTGTGCTGATTCTACTGATCTGACATTTTCTTTGAAGTAATTAACGGTCTGTGTAAGTAGATTCGCTCTGATATCTGGGATTTTAAGCAGCCATGGACTAAGGACTATGGTGAACCGCGGACGTTGGTTGAAATGTGTGAGTTCGACCCACACTGGGGAATGATCCGAGATACCTCTCGGTAGAGCACGAGGATTGCGGAAGTGCCCGATTTCTGCAGAATGTGTCAAATAATAGTCAATGCGGGACATGCTCCTATGGGCGTTCGAGTAGTAAGTGTAATGGGTCCCGTCTGGTTGTAGAGATCGCCATATATCTGTGAGGCCCATTGCCTTCGTGAACGCTGCCATGTGCATATGGGGTCGTGTCTGAGGTCGTTGTGGATGCCTATCCCGTTGGTCGTCCATTGTCATGTTGAAATCGCCCCCCAAGATCAGGGTGCCCACGGGAAGGTCTACTATGATTTTCCCCAGGTCTACCAATGCTTCTTTACCTAGCGCCGGCGGGAGGTATACCGAGACTACATTATGCGCTTTTCCTTCCCACTGCGCCTCCAGAACTGCAAATCTGCCCCACAGATCTGCCCATGTACGTGTCGGTGTAAGTGGCAGACTTTTTTTTAACCAGGATACCCGTCCCTCGGGATCCTGAAGAATAGTCTGCATGTATCAGGAGCTTATATCCCCACCGTGTGAGAGCTTTGCATTTGTGACCTACTAAATGTGTCTCCTGCAGCAACACGATATCTGGGGCTTGTCTAGTTGCACTATACCCCGTTTGATTTTGTCCCCCATCCCATTCACGTTCCATGTCAACACAGCAAGTGATGTTTCTATCTTAGCCTCTGTCATACGGGTGGTGGGTAAAAGGACAGGAGCAGTCGGCGTGACCCCAGGGCTCATCCCTTGTATTTCGCTGTCCTAGCAACACTTGCATACATTTTTCCACGTGGTTGGGCACACAAACAGAGAAAACCGCGACCCTGCTTCCTATATGGCTAGTAGCAGTGACTGTAATTAAATATGACTTGTTACACTTTGTGACTCGTAAACACAAATACAATTTTACTCCCCATCCCCCCTCCCTCAACTCCTGTGCCTCCCCCCTCCCTGCCAGTGGATTTTGAACTACCCACACCCCAACCAGGCAGAGTGCCTATTGCCACCCCCCCAAATACTAGTAGGTGCTGGCGATCAGCCCTCCCTCCCTCGCCCTAAGCTGAAATGGCATTTGTTTCATCGCGCCTAAGGGTGTGAGTTCAGCCCCCCTCGCATCAGTATCCGTCCCCTTGTTTCTTAATAGTTCTCAAGCAGACGGCAGAGACACCAGGTCACTAAATGCCCAAATCCCCGAGTGGAGGGGGGAAAATGTCTGAGTGTCCCTAGTGCACATTGTACACTCTCTGAGTCACTTATCTGTGGTCGGTGCACCCCCTTCCATGTTCGGGAAGTCATCCTTTCAGCTACGCATTGTCGATTCCAACTCCGCACGGGAGGGATCTTCGCCTTGTTCTGTCCCCCGATTGGATTCATTTGGTCGGAGGCCACCGTTCCTTCCTTTGTGCGGTTTTTCAACTCGGCGCCATCCCTCCAGCCAATCCCATGAGTCACCTGGTGAGGAGAAGAACCACGTCTTACCCTCCGATTCTATCCGGAGTTTTCCTGGAAAAAGCATGGCGTACTTCACCCCCCTGTCTCGCAATGCTCTCTTCACTGCTAGGAAGTTACGACGCTGATTTTGGACTTTCGTGGTGAAGTCAGGGAAGAACGTGACCACATTGTTTTCGAATTTGAGCGGAGGGTTGGCCCGCGCAGTTTGAAGTATTATGTCCCGGTCTCTATACTTAAAGACTCGTGCTATAATTGGTTGCGGGGGCGCCCCCGGTTTAGGTCGCCCTCCTGGGACCCGATGGGCCCGCTCAATAGAGAAGTAGCTCGAGATTCTCTTGGGCTGCAGGTGCTTCAGGATCAGATCCTCTACAAAGAGATCCGTCGCCGGCCCTTCCGCTCGTTCCGGAACACCAAGGATGCGTACATTGTTTCTGCGGGCCCTGCCCTCGTACTCATCGAGTTGTCTCTCCATCGCGGCGTGTTGGTCCTGTAGTTGGCTCACTTGCTGTTGGAGCAGGGAAGTGTCTTTGTGGAGTTCTGTGGTCGTATCTTCCAGGTCTTTCACCTTGGCATCCATTTTGCAGAGATCCGCACGGATAAGGGTACTTCAAAATTAACTGTGTGAATACGGGCTTCTAAGGATGTACGCACTCCCGTTATTGCCTCCATAATGTCATGGAGCGTTGGGTCTGGTTGCGGTTGGGGATTTTTCTGCTTCTCTGGGGCTTCTAGCTGTGTTGTTTCCTGCCCCTCCCCCGCTTTAGTCCAGGCGAATTTGGCCAGTTTGTATTGGGCCGTTGGTTTGGGCCCCCTTCCGCTAGCCATTTCGAAGCGGTGCTGTGTCGGTGCGTGCAGGCTCTCTGGGCCCAGTCCCAGTAGTCCCCGCCGCCCGCCTGTCGGGTTTCCTGGGTTCCAGTTCTTAGTAGCTTAGCCCCCTCTCCACTCCCGGCACCTCGTGTGACTGCAGGCCTCTTGGGGTATGGGCACTCGCCTCCTAATGCCCAGGCTCCCGTCCTCCTTCCCAGACGCTATTATGCCACTGATCTGGGACCTGGATGCCTTACAGAGCTCCCCTTAAAGTATAGGCGTCTCTCGCGCTGCTCTCCGCCTCCCGCTATGGGCTTAGGGGCACCTCTCTCATGGAATCAATATGCAGTGCAATGCTGGCATCTCGTGAGGCCTCGCTATGGCTTAGGCGATCTCAGTCGACGCTTCTGCCGATACTGCCCTCTGCAGCCTCACTTGCCCTAGGCGTCTTGGCCAGATATTGATTGGCGCTCTCACTCAGGTGGGGGACCCTTACGCGGCACCGTCCGCCGCTAGCGAGTTTCAGGGGCGACCTCTCCCGGATCGCCGGTTCACTGGGCCCTGCAGGCCTCCAAAGCCGGGGCCTCAATTTTGCTCGTTGAGGCTCACCTCACTTCCGCATGCCGCTTCAAGTCCTTCTCCGCGGTGCCGGCGGTCGCATGCGCTACTTGCGACCAGCGCATCCGCTCATGTACTGTGTTTCTGCCCCTCCGGAGAGCCGGGGACACCTGGGAGGCTCCGTGGGGATCCCTGTATCTTCTCCTCATCTCTTACCCTGCCGCCATGTTCCTCGGCGCTCCGGTCACGGCAGCCCAGCTCCACTTCCCCGATCGTATCACGGGACGTTTCTTTGCGACACTCGTCGCCACTGGAGTCAGGGGCCGGGGGTCCACCTCATTTTCAGAGAATTGCAGTTTAGCCGACAGGATATCTGCAGGATATACGGCGAGGGCACCGGAGCCTCGCTAGTGCGCGGCCATTCCTGTCGGCTGCTAGCCACGCCCCCACTGATTTTGTTTTTAAACTACATTTTTTCAATTAAATGTTTTAATTGAAATTCTATTCTCCGACAGGGTGACAGTGGTTTAAGTTCAATGGCATAATGCATATATACATTTGCATAACAATTACTTATAACAAACCCCCCAAACACAAAGAAGCCTTCAATACAATCGAGAATAACGACATACTATACAGATTCAGTAGAGATAACACATCATACTGAGAATTGTAGAAAAGGTTCAAGTTGAAACAAAAAAACAAAAAGAATAACATAAGAAAAGTGGCAGGAAGAAAGAATTATATAAAAGAGAAATAAGAACGGATATGATATGGAACAGTGAATACATATCGTAACCACAGAAAGATGGCTAAAAGAAGTAGAACAGAGTAAATAAAAACACACACACATATATCTCATTCTAAAATCCTGTACAATATCAACAATTTTTTTCAGAGATACACAGCCAGTAGAGAGAGCTATAGAAATAAGCAACCCATTGAGGTTTAGCAAATTTATCATACGAGCAAAATACTAGAAATAGACAAAATGAGGTTAAAGGAAACCAGAAAACATACTTTTATTCGCCTAATGAAAATAGACAATAATTAACAAACATTGGACTAGGCTTTAATAGAAACATTTCAGCATCTTATCACAGTGTTATTTTTGTTTTTCCTGAACATATTTTCTACCTAGCACAGTAACTCCTATAAATTTATATAAGGTTCTCCTGTATCCTCTTGAATTTCACAATTGCTTGTTGCTATCTTGACTTTAGTTTGGTGTATGTGTAGGATAGGCTCCAAACTCATATAACACATTAGATTAACGATACAATATCATTGTTTCCACTAGGTGAGAAGCCCTTTGAATGCAGCTGGCAGGATTGCACCAAGAAGTTTGCAAGATCCGATGAGCTGGCTCGGCACTACCGCACACACACCGGAGAGAAGAAGTTTGGCTGTCCCATATGCGAGAAACGCTTCATGCGCAGCGACCACCTGACAAAGCATGCCCGGCGCCATGCCACTTTTCACCCTGGCATGCTAAAGAGCCGGGGCAGCAGCAGTTCCAGAACAGGGTCTGTCAGTGACTATAGTCGGTCAGATGCGTCCAGTCCTACGATTAGCCCAGCTAGCTCGCCCTAAGACCATCTGCACTGGATATCGGCCACAATCGGGCCACATAGTAGGACATTGTTTGTGTTACATTCATTATATACTTTTGTGTTTCTCATTGTGTAGCTAGTGTGTAGCTGCCTTTTGCAGCAAATACTCGTTATTTTTATCCTAGTCAAAAATGGACGGTTCGAACTGATGTCAAATATGACCGGATTTAGTATTTCCATCTTTTCAGCAGTTCTGCAACTATTGCATTTTTCCATGCTTTCCTGCCATAAATCGCAATGAACATGTTTTTACTTTAATTTTTGGCATCATACACGAAGTAAAGATTTTTTTTCTTCAACTCAGGATTCAAAACAGCTTTATGAAGACAGACTGAAACGTTCTCCTGACGAACAGGAACCAACTCTTTAGAATCTTCTGTCTCGCTTTTCCCCTTTCTCAGGGAAGGATTTGATCAGGTCACCCTACTGCAGCCTTACTTTTTAACATTCCATTCATATCAGGAGATGCCTCCCGTAGGCTTTCATCACTGGAAGAACTTGTTCAGATTTGTGGTGCTGGGCCTCTCCAGAAAACTAGCAGTCACTTCAATGGAGTAATGTAATGAGCCTAATTTTGGTGTGATAATATGTCTTCTATGAATTATTTAACATGTTGTTTAAATTGCCATGTGTCATCCAATCACCTCTTCAGTTATGTGTACCAATGAAAGAAACTCTATTAAGTTCTTGCAGATGAATGCTCAAAACCCTCAAAACATGGTCTAATGCGGATCATTAACGTTTCATTTGAAAAGAAATGAAAGGAAATTAAGTGCCTTTTTGCTTTCCAACTGGCTACGACTACAAGGAGGCCCATATGGCATCAACTTATTATTTTTCCAAGAAATGTTTTTAAACAGTGATCACCTGTGAATATCTGGGTATTTCTGTTGTGATTGGTTGCTTCCTTTCGACGCCGATAACCAATGGAATGAAGGAGCATCGAAGTAAAGTGACAGTGTAGTCGGCAAGCTAAGCCAATATCTATAAAATGTGCTGTTCATAATGCTTCTCATTTTTGACTGAGTCTTCTCTATACATGGCAAAAATAACATTTTCCATTTTAAAGGGTTGCTTGTTAGAGGAATTTACATATTCAGTCTCGTTAGTCGAATTGTTCCACTTCCAGGGACCTTTATTTAGTCATATGATTTATTTAGTCATACGTTGGAGGTTTCAGGCTCAGTTTTACCGAAGATCCCCTGTGACATACTGCAGTTCATTAAAGTGTAATCATCTCACTATTAGGTTGGAGATATTTAAATCACCCCCTCCCACCAGCAATGCAACATACTTGGGAAAACCTGTTTCCCTTTTTCTCGAATGGTGGGACGACTCTTGATGGTATTAAAATTTCTTACTGGTAGTACTTGTGTTTCTTTGGAGTATGAAAAAGTAGGGCAGTGCAACAAAGTAGAAGCGTAGGCACCAAAATTGACCCCACCCACCTCCCAATCAAAACCTCCATTTTAAATTTTATCTAACAATTTCGATCCAAATGGGAGAACCTATCTTGTAAATTGAAGTCACCCCTTGAGTCTTAAAATCTTTCTTAACCTAGCTAGGTAAATGATCACTGCCCGTGTCAGTGCTGTAAAAACGCAAGTTCGTGGCACGCAATACCCCTAAGTAACTTAATCCTTGCCTTGCAGAACTGCAGCATTCTGAAGAAATACCTTCTTACTGACTCATTCACCAAAATCTCTTAAAGAACTCATAGCTACCAAGTAGTCAATTAAAGTGATTTGTTACTTTCAGCTTCCAACCTCTTACAGCTAGAAAGGGGCAGAAACAAATCAGAACACCATTTTAGAAAACAGTTTGCAACAACTGCAAATATTGCAGCACAATGAAATGGAAATGTGGTGTAGTGAAACAAGATCAACAGATGCAAAACAGGGATCTGCAAAACAGGAATCGAAGAGACACCAAAACATGTATAGGGATCTATCAAGGCCAGTGTATTCACTTATTCCTACTCTCAGCTGAGACCCAGAAGGAAAACAATGATACAGCCGCGGCCCGTGCAGGTAAGAGCGGTGGGGCCGGGTGAGGGGGGATTTCAACGGACGATGACCATGGTAAATTAATTATTTATTTAATTTTCCCTGGTCATCGTCCGTGGAAATCCCCCCCACCTCCCGGCCCCACCGCTTTTACCTGCACGGGCCGTGGCTGCAATGATTGTCAGTGCTGCAGGTAGAGTTGGCTAAATAAAAGTCTGTATGGTCCCTGTCAGAGGCTCCCTTAAAGTCGTACAGTGAGATACGGCCTGAGAGCTCCTGTAACAGTTAAAGATCTTGTGAGTTTTGATGACAAGTTTTTCCATGGTTAGTCCATTTTTCCAGTCCTTGCCCTTTTATTTTCTATGGTAACTTGTAATCCTCTTGTTGCATCTCATGGTTTTTCATGGATGTGTTTAACAAATGCTCTCTAGTGACATCCATTAGAAGCAGGGAACAGCAAACATTTGGGGTTGAAATGGAGCCAGTGGAGCTCACAGTTACAATAAAGGATACATGCCTTGAGCTGGAAATAGGATGCAACAGTTTGGAGGTGCAGAAAATGTCATAAGCCTTAGATTGGGGAAACACAGTATAAATGCAAACGTATGCTATGAGTCAGTGAGAAGGATTCATTGGGAATAAGTGAGCATAAAATAACAAGTTAGTTGGGGGTCAATGGAGACATTCTTGGAGTAAGAAAAAGCATAGAGGGGCATGAGTTGAGGAATTTCCAGGGAATAGTTTGGTGACAATGCTTTCCACTGTCAAGCAAATTCATTTTCTTTCTTCTTGGTTGTATTTCTTGCTTTTTCAAATAGCTGTTATGGAACAGGGTGTTTGGGGAGAGAGGGTGGAAGAGGGATTGGTTAACAGAAAAATCAATATGGGTGGCTCAACAGTTAAGAAATTAGTGGTACATGGCTCAAATTGGAGATATAAACCCTTAAGGGACACAACAGGACCACAGACTTTCCTCACAGTCACTTATTAGCTTGTGTTTTATAATTGTATGGTGTACTACATGCCATTCATATATGATCGGTAAAGCTCATCCCTCTCAGGACATTTCTTTAGGGTGAGTTTAAGCAGAAAAAAAACAGATTTTAATTTCGATGTGCAATCCTTCCCTTTTGCCTAAGTAAATATATAGCATTTTGTTTTTGTTAACAGACGTGGGGTTTAATTCTCCAAGGTTAAGTCAACCTGAATTCTCAGGCACAGATACCAATGTTAAGGAAGTTTTTCAGAACAGTGTTTATTTTATACCAACAATAATTTACTAAAATAATTGCAACTTAAAATAGTGCCTCAACTCCACCTAAACACTTCTAGGCAGTAGTGGGAGAGGTAGAGATAGTACCATGTGTTTCATAACCTAACCCCTCTAGGAGAAATAGAACTCTGACTAGAATACCAACCATAAGCATTATGCAGGCTTAGGCTGACAGTAATGTTGGCGGTTCCCAGATAACCTATTAACATAATTAACATAACTATAACTCCTAATACCTTACAATAATAAACCTGTTAATAAATTACTAATGATCCTCTAAGTGCAGTCAATTAGAATGTGCCCACAGATAAACTCTCTCCCTTTCGGTTTCCATTTATTGTTATAACTATGTTGATTTATTATATCAGCAGTAAACTGTAGACAGTGTCAACACATCCATTGCTTTTCAGATAAAACTGCACTTGTACTCTACCCTGTTAGTACTTTCTGTTCTTAGGCTTTCTAAGTTAAAAATATAGCTACTTATGTATTTCCATAGGAATACTACAGTATGTTAATAACTGTTGAGTTTGGCCATGCTTGTATTGAAAAGGCAGCCTTTTTCTAAGAAAAAAAAACTAGACGCATATTTAAAAAAAAAAAAAAAAAATAGCTCAACACCAATACATCGGGAAAATAAATCCTCCCCTATATACCTTTCCTATATACATGTTGTCTGCAATGCAATGTGATTACAACATGAGTATTTGGCCCCTGAGCCGTTTCAAGGAGTGTATTGTGCAGGGCTGAAACTAATACTCCAGGGACTCGTGGTTGAAGGTATGATTATCACAGTAGCTCATTAATTGTAAACGAGAGATGGGCTTCAGGACTCCCTTCTGGCACTCTGTAACTGCAGATTTATAATTATCTCTCACACATTTGTGGTATAAATCTTCAGAGAAACCAGAGCAACTACTGCTGCATCTCTGCTACCAGTGGAAATTGATCAGTTACATCCCACTCCACAGAAAACACTGATGAGAGCATCTGCCCATGTCTGCAGCAAACTTCTCCCTCACTCAACCTTTCTTCTCCTACTAAGCTAGTCAGTTTCTATGACAACGTTCCTTCAGACAATATCTATGGCATCATTTCAAATATGATAGCAATCCCCAGCACACGTTTCTCTTTTTCAAAGAAATGACAGCAGTAGCACACGTAAGTCCACTTAATAACAAAAAAACAAAGTAATGTGGTTCTTCGTTTCTTTTATTCTTTTCCTCTTTTCTTTTTTTTATTCGTACATGTTCTTAGCCAGCCAACACGTGTTTTGTCGCTTTTTCAAGGCTCGAATGTCCCTTGTCCTATTCTATTTCAAATGTGGTGATAATTCCAACCCACAAGGTACGTACTCGAGGCACCGGAACCTGAACGTAGATTGGAACTTTTCAACTACATACACGACGACAGACCGAGATTTCGGTTGTATCAGTGGACGAACATTGGGAGTTAATAGCATTATATATGAATATCTTCGCCTACGTACCTTGTGGGTTTGAATTATCACCACATTTGAAATAGATTAGGACAAGGGACATTTGAGCCTTGAAAAAGTCGCAGGTTTATATTCCCACTGTGGCGACGAAATACGTGTTGGCTGGCTGAGAACATGTATGAAAAAAAAAGAGAAAAGAGGAAAAGAATTAAAGAAACGAAGAACCACATTACTTTGTTTTTTTGTGATTAAGTGGACTTACGTATGCTACTGCTGTCATTTCTTTGAAAAAGAGAAACGTGTGCTGGGGATTGCCATCTCATTTATTTGTAGCTTAGGCCACAAGTTCTGGGGAGGCCGGTGGTTCTCTCCACCCTACAGCACCGTTAAACCAATATAGTCTTATATTTAGATATTCTGTGACATCACCCTTGTAGTGCCGGTTTCCCTACCATTATACCACCGACCATTTGTTGTACATCATTTCAAATATGAAGTAATACTAATTCACCAGAGTCCTGGGTGGTCCTTTATACTCCTTAACTACCACTAATACCATAACAAAGCTTGACGACTCCAGAGCCATATTAAAGCCCTAGGTAAATCACATGTTTGAAATATCTCCGCATAAACTGTACTGTAGCTTGCCTATTTTATTGTTCATTAAGGCAAGACAATTTCTACAATATATTGTAGGACATTTATTTATTAATCTTTATTTATTAGCAGATTTCTGTAGCAGGAACTAGGATGGTCGGACACTTTACACCAGGCAAAGTTACCAGTTATAGGTTCTACAAGAGAGATTACAAAAATTATAAAAAGTGAGCAAAGTAGAATGTCGGGAAAACAATATCCTACTGTTCACTAATATTACACGTTAGATGAGTAGCAACTATGAAAAAATACATGTAAAAATAGATAATAGTGAGAAATATTGTGAACATACAAACTAGTATCAAATATTATGGTAGAATGCAGGCTTTCCAGAGTAGAAGCCATTGCCTGTAATGGTCCATTAGTATGCGAGGTAGCATTGCAACAGCACACATTTTAGTTTGGTTAAAAATGCCCTGTAATGTCCCGATGGGCAGAGCGATGGAGTGCCACACACTAGGACCACTCCCAGAGAAGGATTGTTTTAGTGTCTTTGTGGAACATTTGGAGTTTGGTGGACAAACGTGACAGAGTACCCTGTCTGTCAAACCCTCAGTCTGCCCGATGTAGCAAGAGTCAGGTAGACCATCATCTTCCCAATCAATGCTGGTACCCCAGCTTGCTATGAACTTGAAAAGCTTACTCTGATGGAGTCCACACGTGTGCTAAACAGAAGACAAGTAAATAAGTTACTTAGAATATGACAATGAATGAAACATATAGGGCACCTCATTGTATATGTTAGAGTTGCAAACTGAAATGTGGCTATTCTAACAAGATACTCATTAACATTTTTATCCAGAGCAGGATAAACCATTGTTTTATTAGCCTCTCTTAAATTTGGCACGCTTGCACAATGTGGGTATTACCACTTGGTTCTTGTTGAGGGTTCTCAACAACAAATATTTCCTCAACAAAGTAAGATATATTACACAGGAAATGCATTTACCGCTCATAATGGGGGCAGTAGAGGAAAGAAGCAATCATTTATCTGTCAGTGAAATCCATTGTTAGTGTTGGAGCATGATATGTGCATTTCTTAGATACATTAAAAGGAAAACAGAAAAATATCTGGGATCAGTTACCATTTTGTAAAAACAGGCAGAAATGTAGAAAAGCATATTTATTGTGTCCCAGGTTTCAGATTGCATTTTTAGATGGAAATAGCTATTTTTCTGCTTAAGCTTATCTGCACAAAAATGTTCAAATGTATGAGGGCAGTCTGCTGCTGATACTGGATTGAGGGGACACAACGAGGGGATGTCAGCCAATGCCATACCTTGTACCTGCTGGGCACACTAGAGAGTCTCCTGCTGCCATTGAGCATTCCCATATAGTGCTCCATTATGAAAGAAGTGTCACAGCCAGGAGTACAGGTGCGACACATGTCCGTCCGCCCTTCAGCATAGTTGCAAATTCAGAGACAAGTGGTCTCACATGCCATTCTGTGGGTGTTCAATAGGCTGCACATGGACTTTAGAGACCTGTTGTCCCCTAGAGGTGTGGTGCAGTTAGAGGCTTCACCATCCCTCAAAGAGCATTGAGGCCTCTGGTGATGGCTGATGCAGGCATGCACTGCTGACTCCTGTATAGGAAGAGATACCCTGGGACTACATTGTCCCTCTTTGGGAACCCCCCAACCTTGGGAGGAGCATTTTGGCCCAGTGCAATATCTGTAATGGGGATTATTACACTGGGCCATTAAATCTGCAAATGAGGGAAAATCTACCAGTACTGCATATCACAGAAGGGGCCTTCATTAGTGGGTTACGCTAATGAATGCTCCTTCAAGAGGGTGAAGCAGCCCCCATAAACAACCAATACATATGTTACAACCAGTTCCTATGAAATTGACTTCTTTTAGGCATTTGAATACCGTGCACTAAAACTTTGCAAGCTCTTTCAACAATCCATCCCCAAATCAGCTGGATTCTTTCTATTGTTATACTTAAGAAATATCCTTATTTCTCACATTTTCCTTTTACAGATGTGTCTGCTTTTCTTTTCTTTAGATGCTGATTTTAAAAAAGGGAACCATTTTACATTTGTAATATTTTAAATATTCAGACATTGTATTTGGTGTCAATATTTGCTTTCCTGTGGTGTAGCAGGCTGGGTTCGACGCTAGCAATTTTCCTGCACAGTGTAAGTGAATAAAATATGTAATTCGCTGGTGCTAGCCGTTTAAATCCACCCTCTCTTATACTCTACTTTTTAGGTATTAAATGCAGTCAAATGTAGCAAAATGAATGGCAGTTGTACTGTAAACGGACGCCTGGAATTTGCTTTTAACACAATGCTCTTTATTCAAGTTGAGTTTGCATTCATGTCTCCTTTGCACAATGACAATTTTGTATGTTATTTTGTATTGTAAATATTGGCTTTTCAGGGATTCTTAAGCAGCAGTGGAGCAGAATTCTTTCTCTCTTCCAATAAGGGCTTTGCCACCAACCCAATTGTTTGTGCTTGCCTAGTATTTTATACATATTTTTGGGGGACTTTTCACTTTAGCCTCTAGCCTCACCTAGAACAGAAACAAAGGTCTGCCTGTCTAGCATTTTCCTGGTGGGATGTCAGTGTCAGACCTGCTTTCAGAGCAGGGTGGGCTGCCATGACCTAATCATGACCCCTTGCTAGTCACAGCCTCCTGAGGTGTGAGGTTGCTTTGAACATTTTTGCCAAGCCTGGTTTTGATTTCCAGTACAGCCACGTAAGAACACCACTAATCTAGCTGCCATATGCCCGGTTTAAATAATGGACTGGATTGAAATTCATAAACATCCATCTAAGGCTCAGGTGTACAAAGTAGGTCCTAGATGGCAGGAGCCACACCAAGGGCCAGGTTTATCATTATTTGATGCAGCGCAGAAAGACAACTTGCTGCGCTGTGTCAAATGGAGATGGCAGGAATGCACCATATTTACCAAGATATGGTGCATTCCTGCTCTCTCTCAACGCTGACACACTGTGTGCTGCCTTGCGCCAATGCAGGCACACTTGCACTAAGATGCAAGGGTGCATAAGTTGCAGACCAGATTGTTTTTGTGCAGGAAGGGACACCTTCCAGCACTTAAACAAAGCTTAAAGGTGTTTCCACTTTCTAAGTGTGCTGCAAGATGCAGCACACTTAGAAACAGGAAAAACGAGGAGAAATAAAGATATTTCTCATCATTGTGCCTCTATCAGGAAGGCAGCGTACCATTTTGACCCATTCCTAGGTTTGCTTGTCTTGGTAAATCTGGGAATATGCCAAAGCATGGGTGGATGCATAGGAACACCCACTCTCCACACACATATAACACCTTCCCGGAGCAGAGTAACACAAGGCAGCAACTTGGGCTGCCTTGGGTTACTCCAGATATACCAAGCCACGCAGGGCCATGCAAGGTGGCTTTGCGGGGCTTATTAAATCTGACTTACGGACTGTGTTGTCCTTGTGTAACCCTGCTTGACACAAGGGCAACGCAGCCCTCTGATAAATCTGGGCCTAGATTTTTCGGACAACGACTGACTGTAAATGAGTTCCATTAAATAAATGGCTTATATATGTATCTTACATGGATGTACTGAAAACATGGCATGGACCTGGCCCTCTTATCTAAGATAAATTACCCTTTCCTGAACTCCGCTAAAATAATCTCATTCTGAGCGTAAACCTGTCCACGCTAAATTTTGTTGTGAAAAGTATTCTGATAGGTATAATTTGAAAACAATTATAAGCTCTAATTAAATTAATATGTGTAAAGTTTACCTGTTTTCTGAATTTGTATTTATAGGTATTAGATTTTAAATGTACATTGGAAAAAGCAAGGGAATGTATATAAGTTAACTGAGAATGTCAACCCAAGCCATAAAAACCAAGATGCAACTGGAATCAACTCATACCTGCTACTTAGCAGTTTATTACATGTCCCAATCCATATGCTAGCAACTCCCTTCAGTACAAACCATTCCTGGTAGTAGTTGGCTGTGATGCGCACCAGAGTGGGGCTGCTGCATTAAGCTTATTCAACTTTTTACTCAAGCCCTGCTATGAAACGCAGTGTCTGGGGATGCAGGTGGTGCTCTGTGTCTTGGTTCCATTCTCCCCTTGGATACTGAGCACACTATTTCACTATTTTTCCTAGATCATTCTTAATAATCACATGTTCATATGCCATGATCACTGCTAAGAGTGACATCATATACTTGCAACATAACTGGCCTGTTAGACACAAGTACCAATCCCAGCCCAAAAGGTCAAGTTATGGTTGTCACCTCATACCATGTCATTCCAAACCATTCCATTATAATGGTTTGCTTTGTAACAAGAAAACCCAGGAATGGCCTCCTAGCAACATGGATTCAAGATACAACTTTGGGTCGTGTGTGTGCATCACAGGTGAATGTTGAAGTGCACCTAGCAAAGCCAGGCCAGTGGGAGCTTACTTCACTGCTAATTATTTGTCACCTATGAAAGTCAAACAGTTTGAAAACGAAAATTGTTTTACTGACTATGCCTTCCTTACTGTAATGAATCAAAGGAAATCTGATGTGTACAGAAATCAGGTGTCTGCCGGCAGGCTGGTGGTTTCTTGGTGGGCCATTGCTTTTGAAGGGCTGGTGAGGCAGAGTCAGTCCTATATAGGTGAATCTGAGATGTGACTAAGTCTCTCGCACCTCAGCTGATTCTTTTTTGGCGTACACCTGTTGAGAAATCTCCCAAGTACCATATTGCCTATTCCAGCTCTTTAATAAACAGTATGCATTAAAGTGTTCAATCTTGACAGAACAAAGTCTCAATAAGTGAACTGCCTACCTGCATAACATGTTTTATGCCCGTGATCTCTTTATTAGGTACCCATATTTTTATTTTTAAAATTGTACATAATATTCTCTTTCCATTTTATTGTATTGCAAGTCAAAATACTCCTAAAATACAAGTTTGCACTTAATCATGTCAGTCTTTGTTATGTATGTTTTGTATTGCCTTGATAAACAATTATTTCAAACCATTTGCAGTGTCCATGAATTGACTATTTGCTGTGATCTTTTAAAGTAATAGAGCGTAAATCGATGTCCCCTTTTGTAATGAGGAGGTGAGTGAGTAAAGTGAGCAAAGCAGGGGTACCGATCAAATATTTAAATAATTTTATTTTGTGGCCTAAGCACTCCCGGCTCTGCCCAAGGTGATTAGGAAAGTTTGCTCTGAAAGAAAATTTTATACAAAGTAATTATTTTGTACTGTAACTTCTACCCAAATTTGTCAAATCACAGATCGTTCAAAAAAAATATTGATATTTAAATTGACATGGGCTCTTGTTATTTTTATTGAATATTCCTTCAATTCTGCCTTCCATTTTCCTACCCTGCCTCTTCCAAGTAGATTTTCAGTCAAACAATAATAAAACAAGCATTGGCAAAGCCAATAGGTCGCGCCTATACAAGAGATATTGGCTTTGGCAAAGTGTTTTAGCCATGTTGTAGTACAGTGTGGCAGCTGTTCAGCATGGCTAAAAGTGGGTGGGGTGGTGGAGTGGTGGGGTAGAGTGTGGTAGTTTGGGGTAGATTGGGGTGGAGTGGAGAAGATCGGAGTGGAGTGGGGTGGAGTGGAGAAGATCGGGGTAGAGTGGAGTGGGGTAGATTGGTGCATCAATCAATCCAATCAAGCGGTACTTAAATAATGCAACGTGTCCCCCGGGAGGGTATCCTGCTAGTTGTTTAAATCCACCCCTCTCTTTACTCTACTTTTTAAGTATTAAATGCAGTCAAATGTAGCAAAATGAATGGCAGTTATACTGTACACAGACACCTGGAATTTGCTATTAACAATGCTTTGTATTCAAGTTGAGTTTGCATTCATGTCTCCTTTGCATATTGACAATTTTGTATGTTGTTTTGTATTGTAAATATTGACTTTTCAGTGATTCTTAAGAAGCAGTGGAGCGGAATTCTTTCTCTCTTCCCATAAGGGCTTTGCCATCCACCCAACAGTATGTGCTTGCCTAGTATTTCATATATATGTGTGGGGGACTTTTCACTATAGCCTCTAGCCCCACATAGAAAAGAAGCAAAGGTCTGCCAGTCGAGCATTTTCCTGGTGGGATGTCAGCGACAGACCTGCTTTCAGAGCAGGGTGGGCTGCCATGACCTAACCATGACCCCTTGCTAGTCACAGCCTCCCGCGGTGTGAGGTTGCTTTGAACATTTTTGCCAAGCCTGGCTTTGATTTCCAGTACAGCCATGTAAGAACACCACTTATCTATCTGCCATATGCCCAGTTTGAATAATGGACTGGATTGAAATTCATAAATATCCATCTAAGTCTGAGGTGTACAAAGTAGGTCCTAGATGGCAGGAGCCACACCAAGGGCCAGGCTTATCATTATTTGACGCAGCGCAGAAAGACAACTTGCTGCGCTGTGTCAAATGGAGATGGCAGGAATGCACCATATTTACCAAGTCATCATGCATTCCTGCTCTCTCCCAGCGCTGCCACACTATATGCTGCCTTGCGCCAATGCAGGCACCCTTGCACTACAGCACAAGGGTGCCTGTGCTGCAGATAAGATTTCTTTTGTGCAGGAAGGGACACTTTCCTGCCCAAAAACAACCCTTAAAGGCATTTTTCCTCTTTCTAAGTGTGCTGCAAATTGCAGCACACTTAGAAATAGGAATCAACTATGAGAAATGAAGATATTTCTCATCGGTGTGCTTCCATCGGGAAGGAGGCGTACCATTTTGACGCATTCCTAGGTTTACTTGTCTTGGTAAATCTGGGAATATGCCAAAGCATGGGTGGATGCATAGGAACACCCACTCTCCACACACATATAACACCTCCCCCGAGCAGAATAACACAAGGCAGCAACTTGGGCTGCCTTGGGTTACTCCAGATTTACCAAGCCACGCAGGGCCATGCAAGGTGGCTTTGCGGGGCTTATTAAATCTGACTTACGGACTGTGTTGTCCTTGTGTAACCCTGCTTGACACAAGGGCAACGCAGTGTTCTGATAAATCCGGGGCCAGATTTTTAGGACAATGACTGGCTATGTAAATGAGTTCCATTAGATAAATTGCTTATCAATGTATCTCACATGGATGTCCTGAAAACATGGCATGGATCTGGCCCTCTGATCTAAGATAAATTACATCTTAGATCAGAGGGCCAGATCCATGCCATGTTTTCAGAACATCCATGTGAGATACATTTATAAGCAATTTCCTGAACTCCGCTAAAATAATCTCACTCTGAGCATAAACCTGTCCACGCTAAATTTTGTTGCGAAAATTATTCTGATAGTTTATATTTGAAAACATCACACGTTCCAATTGAAATAATATGTGAACATTTTACCTGTTTTCTGAATATGGATTTATAGGAATTGGATTATAAATGTCCATTGGAAAAAGCAAGGGAATATATATTAGTTAACTGAGAATGTCAACCAAAGCCATAAGAACCAAGATGCAACTGGAATCAACTCACACCTGCTACATAACAGTTTGTTACATGTCCCAACCCGCAAGCTAGCAACTCGATTCAGTACAAACCATTTGTAATAGTAGCCAACTGGTATTCCCACCAGAGTGTTGCTGCTACATTAAGCTTATTTTTACTCCAGCCCCTTTATGAAAGGGAGTTTCTGGGGATGCAAGTGGTGTTCTGTGTCTTGATTCCATTCTCCCCTTGAATACTGAGCACACTATTTTTTCCTAGTTCATTCTTAATAATCAAATGTTCATATACCATGATCACTGCTAAGAGTGACATAATATACTCGCAACACAAATGGCCTATTAGGCACAAGTACCAGTCACAGCCCAAAAGGACAAGTTAAGGTGGTGACCTCCCTACCATGTCATTCCAAACCATTGCATAGTAATGATTTGCTGTGTAACAAAAAAAATCAGGAATGGCCTCCTAACAACATGGAATCAAGCTACAGTGCTAGGCCGTGTTCATGCGTAACGTATACCACCACAGGAGAATATTGAAGTGCACTTAGCAAAGCTAGTCTAGTGACAGATTACTTCACTGCTAATTATTTTTCACCTATAAAAGTCAAAAAGTATGAAGCAAAAAATGGAAATTGTTTTACTGACTATTTTTTTCTTACTGTAATGACTCAAAGGCAATTGTAGAGTGGGGCAGATCGGAGTGGGGTAGATTTTGGTAGATTGGGGTAGAGTCGGTAGATTGGAGTGGAGTGTTGTCTGCTATATAACAGTGGCGTAGATTGGAGTGAAGTTAAGTGCAGTATATTTGAGTGGGGAGTGGAGTGGGATGGCATGGGGTAAATTGTAGTGCGATGGATTGGGTAGAGTGGGGTAGATTGGGGTACATTGTAGTGGAATGGGGTAGAGTGGGGCAGATTGTAGTAGTGAAGTGGGGTAGATTGGAGTGGAGTGAGGTAGGTTGGGATAGAGTGAGGTGGGGTGCACTGGGGTAGAGTGTAGTGGGGTGTATTGGAGTGGAATGGGTTAGATTGGAGTGAAGTGGGGTGGAGTGGGGTAGACTGGTAGATTGGAGTGGGGTGGGGTATATTGGGGTAGAATGGGGTGGATTGGAGTGGGGTAGATTGGGGTGCGGTGGAATGGAGTACAGTAAATTGGGGTAGATTGGAGTGGGTTAGATTGATGTGCCATAGAGTGGAGGGGCATAGAGTGGAGTAGAGTATTGTAGAGTGGATTGTTGTGGAGTGGGGTCATGTGGAGTGTGCATGGTGTGATAGCGCGCTGCCATTACAGCAATACATTTTGCACGTCATGCTCCTCAGATTATGCCCACCTTGACCTCTGATTGCGCTAGGAAAAATGCGATATCCAGGGTACGAAATTAACCAAGTGCGATAAATACCACCTATGATGAGCCCCCCCTCCAAATGAGGAATAGCATACAGATTGTCTCCCTGTAAATTTCAGCAGGTCTGATCTGCTGGAATTGACAAAGGTAAATTACAGGGATGCAATTTTAATGCGCTCACAAACTCCCCTGGCATGATAGACCGCATGACTCTGCGCTCTAATATGTGTGGTAACAGAAGTTATCATACACATTGGGATTCTAGAGAGCACTTGAAATCAGCCCCTGTGTGCAAGAAGAAGTTTGTGCACAAATCCGGATTCTATGTTGTGCAGTAACAACCGTATGCTATAGTTTCCACACACAGTTATTGCTATAACAATTTTCTCAGCATATTTTTCATACAAAGCCTGGAAATTTGATTGTGGATGAACAGAAAAACATGAAATAGATAGTCAGTGTGGTGATTCCACAATGTGTGCCTCATTATACTATGCAAAACTCAGAATATGTGTTTTCACTCCTTGGGTATGAGTGATTAAGGGATGCCGTAATCAGGGTCGGACTGGGACAGAAAATCTTCCCAGTCACCAAAATACAAGTGGCCCCCATTACTCAATTAGGTACATAAAAATTTGACCCATGTTTGCAAACTTGGGCAATTATGAACTTTTAAAGACAAGTTGTATAAGTGCTTTGCAAAGTATGGGAGACTGCATGGATTTGAGCTTGCTGCAGGCAATGTTTGTTTTAATATCAGGGAAATCAGCAGTGAATACCTGCCCAACAGACTATAAAAAATCCTATAAACAGCCAAAAACCAGCCCACTCACTCACCTGGCAAACCAGTCCATGGGATGCTGCCTGATTGCCCTATAGTCCAGTCGGACCTTGGATGGCTGTAATTACCACACGTTTTCCTCGCTATTTGACATAGAGGCCAAATGTGTGTGCATTATCACAACACGCGCCGTAAACAATTTTGTCTCTGTGGAATTGTCCGTATCTGCACACAGATGGCAGACCACACCCTCACATCCCACGTGGCCTCCAGTGGCATTATGCTGTGCGGCACTTTGAAGAGTACATTGTGTTTTTTATTGAGATCGGCTGCCAGATGCGTCACGTTTTAACACAGCCACCAGTGCACAGATGTGACAAGTTCATTAGTGAAGACCTTCACGTCTGAGTGTGACAAACTATGCTACCAGCTGGTTCCTGTTACTGGAACACTCACACAAGTCCATGTGTGGCGCTGCACCTCTGTTTTGAAAATTTGACAATGGAGATTTCACCTTCATGCTGAAAATCAATTTCATGCACGCGTGAAAATGTCATGTTATTTATATTATGTAATGTTTCTTTATGTTATTGTGTGATAGCTTTTGTACAGAGATTCATAGTTCTGGTGTGGCACTGAATTGTGTTTATGGTATTTTATGCTTTTTTATGTTATGCTATGTCATGGTGTTGTGTATTAGCACTTAAATTGCATTTCTTACTACTGGCATTACCCCCAAAGTACTATGTTATGTTATTCGGTAGTTGGATAGCACACAACTGCCACTGGTGTGAAATCTCTATTCACATGTGCTCTTCCTGAGTTCTGAAGCTTGCGGGACTCTCGATTTGGGCACAAACGGAAATTGAAACAAGTTAGGATGTCGAATTTCACTGGATAAAAATTAATTTGAGATGTTTTTCCCTTTGTGTTTCGCCACGAAAAACATAGTGAAATGTGAGTAGGGGATCTGTTTGGAAAGAAAGGAAACATGCGATAATTGATGAGGCATTCATTGAAAGCTATAATGTTAGCAATACGAGGCGAAAAATGTCCCACCCTCAACTAAAGCTTGAAAATAAACAAAATGGCCGACTGATGAGGAGCTCGTAAGGGAGCTCCGCAAGCTTGGGATCGAAACTTAAAGATATCCCTGTTAGCCCCAGTGGCACTGGATCCTTTCCAAAGAGGGAGATAGAAAGAACCTCTCCTCTATCGACAGCAACTACTTTGAGGACTAGACTCGTCATCCTTACCGTGTGCTGCGCAGATCGTTGGCTCATGTGGATCGAGATTGCGAGCCTGACTGACCAGGACCCTCATCTCGAGTGCCGTGCTGGTGGAGGATAACGTTCCCCATCGGACCTCCTGGACCCACTGCGGCGTGGATCCTAGCGCCGGAGGTATCAGCAGGTTTGTACCGAGCTTGGGTCATCAATCCGGACGAGCCGCGACCCCCCCGTCTCGCGGACCAGGTTGGAGGGGGTAGCAGAGACGGTTCCATCTGGCCTCCCAGACACTCTGCAGGCTGGACAACGAGATTGAGAGGCATCTTGTACGAGTGCCCCATTTCCGATTCTCCCTGCCGTGACCTCGTGCCCTGAGGGCGGGGCTCTGCCACCGCTGCGGAGAGCCCAGATCACCGGGAGATCATCTGGTTGTTCGCGCGGGAGGCAGCGGTGGTTGGGAGTTGCGCCCTGTGACGGCGTACATCACGGAGGCTGTTGCTGACCGACGCTCGCACTGAGGAGGCTCACGGGAGCTGTGGTCTCCTCATACCCCCAACACTGAGTGCATGACTTGGATGTGAGGGCTTTAGCTTTGGCAACGGGGAGATTTCTGGTCCATAACCGAGAGATTTTTGCACATGTGTTTTTGTCAGGGTGGTCTGAGAGATCCCTGTTTCACGAGGGTCTTGCACAGGCCATACGATGTCGTTTGCCTGCTGTCACTACTATTTATTTTGTTATTCTCGGCCATTGCGATTGCTCGTGGGAGGGTGCCCATTTTTGGACATTGGGATTTCCCTTTTCTATGGAGGCGAGAATAAACCATCCTCCACTCATCTAAACAAAATGGCAGTATAATTCTTACATCCAGGGACAAAAGTCGACTCGTAGATAAGGATCCTTGTGAGACAGAGACATAGGACTCATCCCGAATACTCACCAATGAGACTAGATAGAATGGGCCAATCAACAGAATCTGAAACTGAAATAGGACTCCACCCCATGATGTCCCACTAAGTGTGATAGGACTTGCTCATAGGATCTGTCATCCACAGTAAATGGTGCGGCCATCTTGGACTGACTCACTTTCTATGGGTTGGTCCCTAGAGGTTCCATACCATCACCCCCTGCCCCCGGCTCCTCACTCTACAATCTATGCAGGTCTCACAAATGCTGACCTTGATGATCCTCTGACTAAAAGCTAGTACTTCTAACTATTTAAAATGTTTACTGCCATCCTTTATATTGACTTGAAAACAAACAAAGGACTCTCTTATCACTGAACTCTGGTGAACTGAGGTAGGCCTGCCTGTATTTTTGCTGGACTAAGGACTGCCACTACTAGATCTAGGTCTGAGCCTTACTTGGAATAAAAAAAATAAAAAAAATTGTTTATGTTGATGTTTTTCTTAATTCGTTGTCATAACTAATCGTGGCTGCCCTACTTTTAATTTTTGTATTCCTATTTTGATGTAATTGTTTTCTTTTATATGCATTGCCTTGAGTACTAGACCTGTTCCCGTACTTGTGTCACCCTGTACACTCCCCCTCCTTAATCTCCATCCTTCAAATTATGTTGCCCAGATTCGCAATATTGATGTTCTCTCATTTTAGATATTTTAATTGTTTATAGTTCTGACAATTCACCCCTCTTATCTCCCAGCATTTGACTCTCCTCTCTCTCAAATTATTTACTCTTCAAAATTCACTCCCCTTATCTTGTTTCTATATATCCTTCCTCTTCTTTCTGTCCCCCCATCCCATCGTGCGTTCGACCATGTCCCCCCCCATTCCCCCCCTCACTCCCCCTGATCCTGCTTTCTCCAGACATGGCCCCAACTCATGGAACATCTTATACCCGTCTAATCTTTCCAAAAACGGCAAGAAAAACTTCAAACATAAATTATTGATACGTCACCCTGAAGCTTTAATAGTTGATACCTACCACAGCCTGTCCTCTCCAATGAAAACAAACTTTATTTTCTACTCCAAACGCCCCACTAAATGGAAAAACACTTTCCTTCTCCACTTTACAATCATTAAATCAAACAAAATTCCGTACGGATTCAAAATGTCAACAACACCATCCCCAGCCTTTCTAGGTGAAATTGACATTTCCATATTCAAAACTGGTAACATTCTTATTCAAGCATCTGAATACCACCTCAACATTTTCGATAATCATTTCAGTTCCCTGCCCTATCAACTCTCCCAACTAGCTCTTAACCCTTCATTAGCCCAATTGCCTGACGCACATAGGTCGTCTCTCACCACCCCGGTTCAGGCCCTCCCTCCCCTACCCGCCACAACCTCTCTCACCGTCTCTGACGAGGCCCCAATCCTCCGCGTAGGACCTACTCCCCAAAGAACTCTGGATCTCTCCCCCACTCATACTATCGATTGCTACCCTCCTGCCCCTTCCATCCTCCCCGACTCTCCCCCTAACTCTTGCCCGACTCACCTGCCCTTTCCCGGGACCCTGCCGGTACTCTCCTCTTTGTCTAATCCTTCTTCTCCCCCTCCTATTCCTACCATCGATCCTTCCCCTCCTGCCCCTACCATCTTCCCTGACTCTCCCCTTAACTCTCTACCTATTGTCTTACCCCCTCTGAGGACGTCCTCCGCACTCTCCGCTATGTCTTATACCTCGATCTCTCCTCTTTCCTTCGACCGACTCCCCCCTGACCTTTCCATTTTCCCAGAATCTCCCACTAACTCTGCCCATACTCACATACCTCCCACTGGAACTCCGCTCGTTGGATTGCCTTCCCCTGTCAACACTAACCCTACCTCATCCCCTTCTCCCGTTTCAGCTGATTTCCCCCCCAATCTTATAGCACAGACACTTATCAACATAGAATCCAAACTCTCAGCTATGACTATTGAACTAACACGACTTAGAGGGGATATCAACTCCCTCAACGCCAGGACCTTCCCCAATCGCACTGATACCTTTTGCTCTTGCTCCCATAAATTTTCCCAACACACCCGATGGTTGACTACACCCCTTTGCAGTCGAACACACAGGCCACTCTGCACTGTTAGCTACCTCTCCACTTCTGACCTAACTAACCTATGTAACTCCTACCTACCTACGCCTCTGATAACTAATCCCCCCCTCCCTTACTCCAACATCCCAGTTATTTTGGGCATTAACAGAGTCCCTTCCTCACCCATCTCACCTAGACCTCCAACACAACTTACCACCATCCACTCTCTTAAGCCTGTCAAAGATAACCCAAATCCCCTTTCTTGCATGCTTGTTAACTGCAGATCGGCAGTCCGACATGCGAGTGAAATATCTGAAACCATCCTCAGCGAGGCTATTGACATCGCCTTCCTCACCGAAACCTGGCTCAATAACCACTCGACGGCTATTCTTGACTTACTCACCCGCCCCCCCCCCCCCGGCTACGCCATCATTAGGCAAGACAGACCCGACAGAAAAGGGGGTGGACTAGCTGTAATCCATAAAAACGAACTTTTTACTGCCAGCCTTGCTTCTCGTAAGCAAGGACTATAAGTACAAAGTACGTGTTTACGCACCGCTTGCAGGTTTTCAAAACACATTAATAAAAGGCATTGTTCTTTACAATGCCAATAGCTCAAACTCTCGCAAATGCGAGACCTATTGCATTGCAAATGCTTCTTTTAGTATAGCGCTTTATACTGTAATAATGCCAGTAATTAGGGGCATAACAGGGTTAAAATAGACCTAAGAACAATTGTTTCATATAAAGTTCTATTTTTCTACACAAGCAGCTGGGAAATAGTCCTCGGCATCAAGAAAAGTATTGCCTCTGCTAATTATCACCTTATTCAGTGGCTAATTCCTTTTTCAAAAAGTTACATCATCCAGCCAAAAAGCACACCTAATATCTGAGACGCTAATCCCCAGAGCGAGCTCTAGATTTTGCTTTCGTTTTATCATAATCTAAAACTAAATACAAAATACTTTAGAATCAATCAACGAGGAGCACATCTTCAAGAGAAAGAAAGAGATTGTTAACTGATGCTGCAGGCCGAAATAGTATAGAGTTGTGTTCGATTGTTGAAAGATGAACTTCGAGGAAAGGACTTCAGCAGTGAACTTTCCTGCAGAGGCACGTAAAATTACAACCAACTGTTTTTTTTCCAAATCACGCTTTCCTTTCAAGTTGAAGATGAAAGAGAAGTACACTGTCAGACATGTAAACCTTGACTTGCTTCTCTTGCTAAGAGTCAGGATGTGGGGATGACAATATTCGCTTCCTTATTGTTACAAGCAAGCTTACATCAGCATTCATGGCAGTCTGGTCTTCTGAGGCTCTTCCCGAGCTGTTAATATTGTACAAAACAGCGTCGTGGTCAGCTGGTTGGCACAACAAGCTAATCAACTGAAACTACCTAGTGTACTGAAAGCTAAAATAATCTCTTCTGATAGAGTTTCGACAGCTGAAGCACAGGGAATCAACTGTGAGCCAGGCACTGTTCTCAGATACTCTACAGCGCCAGGAAGCCTGGGTTAAAGAGCAAATACAGTAGACACAGGAGAGTGGCCCTTTAAAGACCAATGCCTCCCCATACAGAGCCCCTACAGCGCAGCAGCTACAGCTACACGCGCTTAGTAAATGTACACAAAATATCATAAAATAATCAGTAAAAAGTACAGTTTGGACGTGACACAGAAATGTAGAAATATCCCCTTGTAAAATAAACACATACGAACGCACACTTCAAAAATAAATAAATTAGTTTACCCATCCAGCTTGATTTAGTTCCACCCTGTTGAAGATAGTCAATCTCGTGAGTGCGCAAGGATTGGGACATAATGCAGGTGGTCTAGGATCTAAGTTCACACAGAAAATAAAGGGTCGGGCTAGGAACATGATTGCTATTGACTCCGGTGTTGTAGGCGAGCATGCACCCCTTCTTGGTTTGAGCAATGAAAGGTAAGAAGGGATGGGGCACGAGTCCGGCACTTTCGCTCAGGTTGCTATGCGTGCTTCCCCCTGACACGAAGAAAGAAGCCTATCCATTGTATATTGCCACAGCTCTTTCAGACAATGGGAGGGGGCAGGTGCAAAGGCAACATGAACAACGGGCAGCGTTTGGAGCAGAGCTCTGAACACAAGCAGCAGGAAGCGAAGAAAATTAGCCGAGGCAAAAGAAAAAGAGTGCGCTGACACCATGTGTGGCCGCTCGTGAAATAATCCACGTAACAGGGCCAGTCTGCAGGGCGATAACTAAGCAGCCAGAAGGTGGGACAGAGTTAAGCATTTACCTACCAAACCAAACGAATATTGAAAGCCAGGCCAAGGAACCAATGAACGGGATGGTCGTGTGATGGAAGTGGTAAAAGCCCGGAGAGAGAGATATACACCATGTCGAGCGACAGTGCATGCGCTGCCTAGGCTCAACCTAAAAAATGAAAAGTAATAGGTGAGCTGTAAGCCCACAAAGTATATACAACATGTCCCGAAGAGACAGCGCAAGCGCTGTTTAGGCCAGACCTAACAAGTAGGACCGATGAATTATCCACACTTTCTAAACAACGATTAACAAAACAGTCCGAAAAGGAATTTGGCTCTAACTCATATGACGACAGTCAAGGGTCCTGACACAGCAACATCTAATGAAGTAAATACTTTTTCTATTACTGTTCCAAATAATAATCAAGGCGTAAGGCTGGTAAATATCTCCGGGGTTCAGGAAAAAAATCTCCAGACCAATGGCATACTTCTGATAAAGGCAAGGGAGGGCCAGATAGTAACCTAGTCTCCCTGAAAGTATGCTCATGAAACATAGCAGGGCTGGACCGTCAATTGAAGGAGCATGACCATAATTTGCATTTATTCCTTAACTCTATTTTGCAAGAGACATGGAAAGTTGCAGACACAGCTTTTCAAAACCCTATAAATATTGATGTCCCAGCAGCTAAAGGGCAAAAAGGAAGACCGAGTGGTGGTTTGTCAGTATTGCTGAGCTCTGAATTGAGAGTTTACAACTACATTATCTTGTTGAAAACAAATCATTTTCTTGCAATTCTTGATAAAACTTTGGTCAACTTTTGAGATCTCTCTAATTAATATATACATTTCTCCTTACACTGACAAAGGAAAGAAAAGATTGAATCAAATTGAAATTCGAATCTGCTCAGCTAAAAACATGACAGTATTAGTTACCAGTGATTTTGATAACGTTTTATTACATGAAGCTGCTTTAGAAGATGATGATGATGACACCAGTGACCTGAAATTCGAAGTACCTGGAGCAATTTTTGTCAGAACAAAATGAACTTTTCAGGGCATATGATCAGTTCAACTTTTTATGATCTTGGCCTTTGATACTTGAATGGGAGATATGTTGTAGACCAGCTGGCTCAACCACCTTCAGGGCTAGAGGGCATCAATCTGTAGTGGATTACACCTCCATTCATGTGGCAAACTTTAACATTATCAAGGATTACCGAATAATTGTAAGAGTGGAGAGTGGTCATAACAGCATATTGCCATTAACAAAAAATTGAGAGGTTTGACTAGACCAACAAGCTATATAGGGAGCACTTCTTAGTGATGGAGAAAAAAGGCTTGATAGGTATTCTAAACTGAACATCTAGCTATAGAAGATTTGGTAACAACCCTTCGTTATTGAATTCATGAAAGCCACTACGGTTGTGAAATGAATCATTTGTTGGACATTGCAAACTGTACTAACCTTCTTAAAGGTATTTGTAATCTTGTTGCTACAATAGTCGGGAAGGGAATAAGAATTGCTAACTACAAAGCCCACTTAATCAAAAATAAGATCCCTTAACAAAAAAGGACCTACAGTGGACCTGTCGGTAAAACAACTCTGAGATCGTTTAAAAAAGAAAATCATCAGGATTAAATAGCACCCATTGAGAATAGATCTGGATGGAGCTCCAAGATGCAATTTCCTAAAAAAACTCAAGAAAGTTCTGGTTACTAGTGGGTTCTGGAACCTTGTGTTACAAACTAGGCGAGGATTATCACATCTCATATAAGAGCTAGAAAGATTACCTGTCCGAACCTTGTGTTACAAACTAGGCGAGGATTATCACATCTCATATAAGAGCTGGAAAGATTACCTGTCCGAGCCCTTCCAGTCGCTTTGAGAACGGCCACCAGTCGCTTTGAGAACGGATTGTTGGCCGTTCTCAAAGCGACTGGAAGGGCTCGGACTTCAAGAAAGAGCTGGAAGAATATGCTATTATCACAATCAGAAACGGAAAGGCTTATTACCTCTTCCCATAATTCGCAGCTCCAGGCCCAAACGGACTACCAGTGGTGTTCATGAAATGTGATCCATCACAATGGGAAACTCTACAAGTATAATTGACTCAGGGATTTATTCGGGCCACCTTTTACCATCCTGGAAGGGCTCAGTTTTACATTCCATCTATAAAAGAGGCCCAAGAGGAGCTCCTGAAAGCTATTGTCTAATTGCAGTGTTATATGCTGAGGAAAAAGGTTTTGCGAAGCTTGTTCTACAACATCTTCAAAATTGGGCACATGAATCCAAGAGAACAGGGGGAGTGGCCTGCAGCCGATGGGAACGGACGAGAGCTGAGGAGCTCCGACCGCCGCTTCCCCTTAATCAACTATCCTGTACCCCGGACACGGGTGGGGGTGCAGATTTATGGACCGGGGTCACCTGGTAATGCATGCGAGTAGAGGTGAGCTCTGAATTGCCTGCAACAACGCTGAATGAGCCGAAATCGGAGCTGGCAGGCTTTGCGGAGACAGCAGCAAGATTGAGCCCATGCCGTGAAAGGCACCGAGTAACCGCCGCGAATCGCCGACGAAGAGGCAGTGCCCAGCAGCGGAACCCATCCCGCCCAGCAGAGAGTTTTGGGGCGCGGCAGATGAGGCGAGAGTGCTGAGGAAAATAGAAGTCCGTACGACTGCTGTGAGGCGCGCACGATATAGCGGGAGTGGCCGCAAAATGGCGCCCGCGCCACAGAGGACCTAAAGTGGCTGCCACGGTGGGTAGACGAGACTCAGCGGCGGAGCACAACTGGTTTCTTGAAGGGGCCCGGAGCACTGTAAGTAGCAGTGAGAGACTGGGGAGCGCAGCGACGCATGTGAAGTGCCTGGGCTGCCTGTGAAGACTCACCTGAACCCTGCAGTTGAAGTCGGGAGGTCCCTGGGAGAGGAGTCAGGAGGGTGCCCGCGCAGGAGAGGGCCCAGCATTGCCAGAACAGGCCGTCAGCTGAGGGACGGTCCCTGCTGGAGACGATCGCTTTGACCCCCGAGAGAACACTGGGCACTAAAGGGGTGCAGAGGAACCCTGAGAGCGCGAAGCGCCGATAGCGATAGAAAATAGCCCTCAATTATTGTACTGGGTCTCCTCCAGAGCAGCGGCCTGACAGCACGACGATGGCCACGTCACAGGGAGGCATATAGAGTCGCAGTGGCTGAGGTGGAGAGTCTTGGCGGAGAAGCGCTCCACGCCTCATGAAAGAACCTGGGATGCGTGAGTGTTGGCAGGTGGCTGGCGAGACTGACGACGTTTGGGGGGGGGCCTGAGCTACCCAAGAGGGATCCCCTGAAATCTAATGCTGCAAGCGAGCAGGCCCCTGACAGGAAGCCTGGGTGGACGCCCACATAGAAGAAGGCCCAACACAAGCAAACTCAGATCACTAGGCAGCGGACGGCATCTGTAGAAGTTCACCTTGCCCTAAGGGGGACGCCGGGCGATGTTGGGCGTGAGGCACTAATTTCGCCAGTGACCTACCCCCCAAACCCTGAAACAAGGAACCATCGGCGTACTAGGGAGATACACACGGAGGCAGCAGGCGACATAATCTGGTGCAGGTCTTCCAGTTGCTGGGGAGTTGGGCCGCAGCGGCACACAGCGCGTCAGTGAGGCTGAAAATTGGCGCTACCTCGCCTCGCTGCGCAGAGCCAGAGGAGCTTTACAGGAGTGAGAGCGGCGGGTCCACATATAGAGGGCAGATCCAAACCCAAGAGCCGACAACAGTGCACACTACCACCAGAAAGACATCAGCAGTCCAGCGTCGCAGCGTATGCAGCACTACTGGGGTGAGCAGGCATTCGAACATGGTGGCTTTGTAGCTGGGGGCACCCCACTGGATCGTTGAGACCTGGCTGTAGTATAAGGGGACCCAGCTATACCTGAACAAAACAGCCCCCAGCTTTGCCGAACGCACCTGGTATTGGCAAGGAGAACTCAATCATTGCCCAAAACGATGGGGAGAACACAAAAGAAGAGAGGGTTTAACGTCGTTAGTGATGCGCCCCTGGTACCCAGACAGACGATGAGGAAGAAGTGCTGGAACTGGGGAAAGATTCGACTGCCGGGAAACCCACGCTGTCCGACATCATGCAATTGATCACGGCCTCCAGAGAAGTACTGGAAGGAAAAATTGACGCGATAGGTACGGACTTAAGCCTACTAAAAGATGACCATCAAAAGCTCAAGGAAAGGGTGTCAACTAATGAGAAAGAACTGGGTGGCCTCCCGGAGACGGTGCATGGGCTACAGCGGTCACTCACGGACCTGGAAGCTAAAATAAAAGTGTTGGAAATGCGGGCCGAAGACAGTGAGGTCAGGTCCCGCAGGAATAACATTTGCGTCATCGGAGTGCCGGAAAAAACAGAAGGGGCGGATATGGTGTGCTTCTTAGAGGACTGGATCCGAGCAGAAGTAGCTCCGGAGGGGTTGCACCCTTCTATGCACTGGAATGAGCTCACAGGGTTCCAGCAAGAGCCCCGAAACCAGGGGCCCCGCCAAGACCTATAGTGTCACATTTCAGAGACAGCGACTACATCTTGCAGCGAGCTTGCCAAAAGCAGGGATAGCAAATTGACAATAGTGCCATAATGATCTATCCGGACTTCACAAGGGAGGTCCAGTGGAACAGAGCGTCCTTCCTGGCTGTCAAAAAAAAGCTACGCCAACTACAATTGCCTTACGCAATGTTGTTCCCTGCACGACTCAGAGTGGCGGACCCCGCGGGAACTCGATTCTTCCTAACACCGCAAGAGGCTTGGGAGTTGCTAGACACACGGGGGCCAATGGACCATTGTACTTCCTCTCCGAACTCTCCGCAACAGAGCCCTCACAGCAATAAAACTGGGTCTAGAGCCCCATCGCCCAGAGAGCTCAGCCTAGAACGCCGTAAAGCACTGCAGGCCGTGGCGATACATAGCCAAAAAAGTTCCAGCCCTACTTCAAGCAAGAGCGGACTGCTAACCGGAAGATCAGAAACTTCGCCGGATCACAGTGATAATGACAACTCGGAAACGGACTTGCCCAGGATCACACCCCAGACTGCGGACGACCTTATGTGACGAACATGAAGCAGCATTTCATGCTGAGGACTTCAGGGACATGACATATGCTTGTGCCTGGAGGAGATCTCAAAGAAACGGCTGTATGTACCACCGTAATAAGGGCCGCAAATAGCTGGTCCGGGGTGAAATGTTTGGTGCATTTACTGGGAAGGCGGCGTTGCGGGAATTTGGGTCCGCGACTGTAGGTTGATCACCCCTACAACCGCCATTGGATGTTTGTATGCTTAAGCAGTGTTTGGATGGGAACTAGTTCTCCGGTACCTGTCCTTGGGGGGTTTCTTTAGGTTGGGAAATGTTAAGGGGGGCCAGGCGTGTCACGAGGGTTTTTTTTTTAGTGAGTACAGAAATTTCCTAAGGCAATGGGATCCCCACTAGTTTTAAAATGCATTTTGTGGAATGTGAGGGGGATGCACTCAATGGTACGATGTCACAAAATACACTCATATCTGGTCCGCAGAGGTATTCAGATCGCATTACTTCATGAAACCCACATAATAGCGAAAGAAGGTGCAGCATTGCAGCGTCACTGGAGGGGTCAAGCATTTTATACCACTTACTCCGTGTTTGCACGGGGAGTCCTAATATGGGTGAGGGAGGGTGTACCTTTTCAGTGCACAAAACAGATTATCAACCCAGAAGGCAGATATGTGGTAGTTTCGGGGAGACTGGATGGCAGGGATCTCGTACTGGGTAGTATATACGGGCCTAACTCGGACCAACCAGCCTTTTTTTCGCACCTCTCTGGGAAACTGGCGTCTGTACTCACGGGTTCAGTATTACTGGGAGGCGACTTTAACTGCACATCAGATGTCAACCTTGACTGTTCCCATCCTCCACTCCCTGATGCACCGGCACACAAACTAGCAGATGCACGTTGTAGCTGTCAACAGAAGTGGTGATTGATAGATTCATGGAGGGCTCAACACCCTGCGACCCGGGATTACTCCTTTTTCTCAGCCCTGGATGAACTGCATGTCAGATTAGATGCCATACTGTGCTCCCCCGATGTCCATGAGGGGGTTCGCAGCAGTGAATACCTCACTAGGACGCTATCTGACCACAATCCTGAGCTTGTAGGCTTACAATGGTCCTGCGCGCGACCCTAAATCCCCACCTGGCGCTTGCGACCCGAGGCCCTAGAGGACCAAGTGTTTCATGAAGCGATAGGCACAGCTATTGTTAATTATTTCCAGGATAATGCTAACACTGCAGCGACCTCATTAGTGGAGTGGGACGCGTGTAAAGCAGTCATTAGGGGGCGCTGTATATCAGAGATGATGGGCACAAGGAAGGTGCTACTTCAGGACATACAGAGGGATGACCAGCGCCTGAGAGCACTAGAAAAAGACAGGCCTGAGAAACCGGACAAGCAGAGGGAGCTCTTGGAGGCTAGAGTGGCAGTGCAAGTAGAACGCCTTCGTTGTTTTGATTACAAAAAATACGTCACCCGAGCTCACTCGGAAAGGGAAAAATCGGGAGCTCTTCTGGCTTGGTTGGCTAACCCTGCCAGGAGAGGTACAGTGATCCTGGAGCTTTAGGGACCAGGATGGGGCAGTGAGATATGACCAGCAAGGCCTCAATGACTTGTTCTTAGCTTATTACACAGAACTATACCAGAGTAAGCTGGATCCAGTGGAGGAGGCTTTGAATGAGTTCACACGAGACGTGGAACTACCAGCTCTGGATGAGGACATCGCAGATACCCTAGGGCGGGGAGTCGAGATTGGAGAAGTAAGGGGGGTTATTAAGAACATGGCTCGAAATAAAACACCAGGCACGGATGGCCTACCAATTGAATTCTACCTAGCATATATTGATTTGCTGGCTCCCAGGCTGGTAAAGTTGTACAATGATGCAAAACGGGTTGGCCACCTACCTGTGTCTACTAGAGAGGTGATCATCATACCGTTACTCAAGCCGGGGAAGCCACCATGGGATAAAACAGCATATCGCCCGCTATCTATGCTTAACTTAGACTACAAAATACTGAGTAGGATTTTGGCTACTCGCTTGCTCCCCCACATGACCACCCTGATACATAAAGATCAGTCTGGGTTTATTCCCACCAGAAACACAGCACTTAACATTCAGCATCTTTTGTGAGTGCTGGAGGCTGACTCCTATAGAGTAGACATGGCGACGATCTTCGCAGTTGATATAGAAAAAGCGTTTGATAGCCTGGAATGGCCTTACTTGTTCCATGTGATGCGGAAGTTTGGGCTAGGAGATGATTTCGTGAGCTGGACGGCTCTCCTGTATTCCGACTCCACTCCCAGAGTTAAGACTGGTGGGCTAATATCAGATGCCTGCAGCATGGGAAGGGGAACGCGTCAGGGTTGTCCCCTTTCCCCCCTACTGTTTGCCCTGGCGATGGAGCCGCTAGCAGTGAGGGCCAGATCAGGGCGATCTTATCAGGGACTCAACGTGCATGGGCAGATTAATCACATTGCGCTCTATGCCGACGACCTTTTGCTATTTCTGGCTGATACCGGGGAGGCTTACTACAGGACCTCAGCAGGGTCGCAGGGCTAAAGGTGAATTGGGCAAAGTCTTGCCTGTTCCCTGCAAGAGGGGGCAGAATAGGCCCGCAAGAAACAGAGGGGGTGAGTTGGGAAGATAGGTGCCTGCCATACCTGGGTACACAAATATACCACACTCAGGAAGACATACTAGAGGGTAATATAGGGAAGGCCATAAGGGAAGCAAAAAGCAACTTCGACTTCTGGGGCTCCTTGCCGATATCTGTGGCCGGCCACATAGCTCTGCTTAAAATGGTGACCCTCCCGAGGTTATTATATTACTTCGGGACCTTGCTGGTCTGGATTCCGACGAAGTACTTTGTCCAGCTCAGGTCGATGGTCACAGGTTTCTTATGGGGTAATGGCAGACGCAGGGTGGCGCTTGCTGTCCTCATGCGACCAAGAGAGGAGGGAGGGCTAGCGGTGCCTTACTTTGAGGCCTACTATCTAGCGGCGCAATTTTGATGGCTCACGCAAGGGGTGGCGAACAGTGTCAGGGGGGAGGAAGAGCGGAGAGAATACTCTGTGACCTTAAGACTGTTATCCCAAATCATATTGCGGCTTCCTGTTAGAACCTCAACCCTCACCATGGAACTCGACACAGCACGACGGTGCTGGAACAGGTACTTGCGGCGGGCCAAAATTAGACGCCCTTACTTTCCGGAAATCCCGTTACTTATGTGTACGGCCTTGCCGCATGGGGGTAACTGGCAGAGGCTGACGGCCTGGGCGGAACAAGGGTTGGCTAACATAGGAGACCTATACGAGGAGGAGGCCATGATCCCGTTCAATGACCTGCAAGCCCGCTATGACTTGCCCGGGGGGGATTTCCTGCTGTATTTAGCCCTCACTGCGGCCATACGGAAACACTGGGGAGGGTGTCTCACCGAATCAAAAACGTCACTGGGCTGCCAATATGTGGTTTCGGCGGCAGGTACATTCAAGGTGGTAACGTGCTTGTACAGGCGCATAACGCAGGAAAAGTTACTCCCCCTATCAGAACTGAGACTCAAGTGGGAGGCTGACCTTGAGGAGGCTATCCCAGAGAAAACCTGGGGGGAATTAGTAGAGAGAGCTTGGAAGAGCACCAGGAATGCCAGATTCCAGTTGGTGCATTTATATATCCCACATAGAGCATACCTCACCCTGGAAAAGATCAATAAGTATTTCCCGACCCAAACAGCGGCTTGCCCACGCTGCAATAAAGAAGGAGCAGATTTTAGGCATTTGTTCTGGGACTGCCCGTACCTGAGAAGCTTTTGGGGGGAGGTAATGGCGTTGCTGACCGACATCACCGACAGAGAAGTAGAGCTGACTCAGAAATACTGCATTTTACACTGGATCCCTCACACGCCCAAAAATAAAATCACGAGTAAGTTCTTAGACTGACCCCCAGGCCCCCTTAGAGCCCTGACATTTCTGGACATAGGGCATTTGGGCCCCCCCTGGAGAAGGCCAGTTGGCCTGGGGGTCAGTCTTATGTTGGTAGGGCGCAAGGCCCTAATATAGTGCCCATGGCCTGATATGCTAATGCCTAATGTGGTTATGTTTATGCTTGTGATGCCTAATGCCCACTGTTATTGCCCCAAGGTGGTACCTAATGTGTAATGTATTTATGCTTAGGAGGTTAGTGCATACTGTGCTTATGTTGGTAAGGCCCCTTGCGTAATTTGTTAATGTGTTTTATGCCTGACGTAATAATGCTGAGGTCAATATTGTACCAGTAGTTACTGGTTGTGTTTTGCAGTTACTTACCTGCTCTGATGGTTCTGACCATGGCCCAATTGGCCTGGTCCTGTATATAATCCCCTGTGAATATTGCCCGTGCCAGTTGGCACAGTGTAAATGTGTGATTCTGTTTCTAATGTGTTTATGATAATACAAAGGCTATTTATTATATAACCTTGTGTGGAGTTTTTTTTGTGGTGTGCCTAGTTTGTTGCTGCTGTGTGTGTGTGTTGCGCAAACACTTTACACATTGCCTCCGGATAGGCCTGACTGCTTGTGCCAAGCTACCAAGGGGGTGAGCAGGGGTTATCTTGGGTGTGTAACTCCCTCGCCCTGACTAGAGTGGTGGTCTCTGCCTGGCTTTGGCGCACGCCTTAGCCAACCAGAGATCCCATTTCTAACATTGGTTGTCAGCGGTGAGGATAGGACTTGCGTTTGCGCAGTACCACAGCAACAACTGGTTGCACCACAAACTCTGCATTTAGATAATCACAGGTTTGGGGATTATTGTTTCTGAGTTTTATTTTATTTTTTTTCTCCTAAAAGTGTCATTTTTGAATTACGTACCCCTGTTGCAGCTCTTGCACCTAGGTCTCCTGTGTTGCACTTGTCTCTGAGCGTCCTGCCAAAATGGAGTTTGCCTTTAATTTTTATAGTCTGTTTAGATACAGTATGTGGGAGTTGGTGGGGTTCTGTGAGGGAGAGAGACATAGCAGTGAGTGGGTCAGACGCCAAGTCAAAACTTCGGGAAAACCTGATCCAATGGCAAAAGGATGAATGGGAACGTGAGCGCAATGGGGAGAAGAGGGCCCTGGCCGCACGCCAAGAGGGTGGTGGGTCTGAGGGGGCCCTGAGGAGTCTGAGGAGGAGGAAGAAAATGACAGGACAGGGACGCCAGTAGATAGTGAGGACCCCATAGATAGGGAGTCTCTTGCTGGGTCCAGTGTCGGGACAGTGCCCCATCCCTTTCCCTATTCCCACAGGAGTGGGTAGATAGGAGGGAAGAAAGGGAGCATCAGCTGGCTTTGGAGAAGCTCAGGTTAGAGCATGCCAAGGAGATAGCGCAGCTGAGGGTGGAGGAGAAAAAGCTAGAGACCGAAAGGGTCTTATTGCAGGAGAGGATGGCGGAGGCTGAGAGGGCCTTCACCAAGGAGAAATTAGCTCTTGGGGGTACGTCCTCTGAGTGTAGTTTTAGTTGTCTGGATTCACCAGTAAGGGTGAGGTCCAGTGGTGGCAGCAATATGGAGTCCAGTGCAGGAAGTCCCATTCCCAGTTCCCAGAGTATGGTACCTGGTTCCCAAGAAGTGGAGTACAGGTTGAAGTTCAAGGGCAGCAAGAAACTGTCTCACCAGTCTTGGGGGCAGTTTGCGGATGACTGTAATGATGCACTGGCTGATTGGGTGATGGTTAACACGGAACAGGATTGGGAAGGACTGTTCAATCTGGTTCTCAAAGAGCACATGCTCAGTCGGTGTTTTCCGGGGTTGCGTAAACACCTGTTGGAGTGTGAGTTTTCTAATCCATGGGAACTTGCACAGGAGGCAGACCTCTGGGAAAGTGCCCGAGGTTCTGAAGAGGCATTGGGGAGTGATCCCAAAAGTAGTGGCTCAGGTATCTTCCAGTCCTGTATTGGGGAAGAGGTTCAGAGTAGCCCAGCTAGGTCCCAGTGTAGTGGGAGGGGTGTAGGGGCTCACGTCCTGTCTCAGTGGAGTAGGAGTGAGTGTGGGACTGTGTGTCCCCAGGTGCCCGAAGCCCAGTCCCAGGACCTGGATGGTTCCCGAGGGAACACCAGGTTGGGAGCCTAGGCTGTACTGATAGACCATTTGAGGAGGATTTCTAGTGTCTGGAGAACCTGGAGCGTCTGTAAATAGAGCTCCAGTGGTTCTGGTGTCTGGCGGTGCCGCTCCAGTTGGGAGGGTACAGAAGTTCGGATTGAGGGGTGAGGGGGGGATGTGTTCCCCAGTGGAAGAACCAGTGGGTCAGGGACCAGCCAGAAGGGCTGAGTCCCCTTGGAGTGACCATGGTGACACCACTTCTGTTCTGGGGGATCTTCACGCACTGTCAGGTGGACAGGGGTCGGGAGATCTGCGCCAGGCAGACTGTCACATGACACATGAGTCATGTGTTACCCTCGGGGGGATACTGTGTGAGTCCCCAGAAGTCCTGGCGTGCCAGGCAAGTACTCAGCCAAAGGGTTCAGCCCCAAGGTTGGGAGGCCAGGTTCAGGATCTGCCTGACCTGGAGGGAAGGACGTCTGTAACCAGTGTCCTGACCGGTTCAGCTTCCAGGGGTACCGCTCCAGTTGGGAGGGTGCAGAACTCTGGAAGGGGGTGCAGAGGGAGGGAGTCCTCGCCTCTGACCCAGGTGCAACCTGAGGGTTTAGACCCTAGGTTGGGAGACCAGTTGCTGGAGAGAAGTCCTGAACTGGTGGGAGAGTGGTGTTCTGAGGGTGCCTCACCAAGGAGGAGAGTGCAGAACCCTAGAAGGAGAGGTAGGGGGGAGGAGAGCCTCACCCGTGACTTCTGGTCAGCCTGAGGGTGCGGTGCCTGGGCTGGAGGATCAGTGGCAGTCTAGAACTGCCCTGATGAGGGGAAGAGTGGAGAATGGCTACTATGTGCCAGGGGTTACTACCCCCCACTCTGTGGATGGGCAAGGACCAGTGACATCTGGGTGGCCTAGGGCCTGGTCCTGGCCGTGGACAGCTAGGGAGTACCCGTGGGGTAGCCCAGTTGGTCCGGAGAGCTTTTACAAAGGGAACCACGTGGGTTCAGAGTGGCATAGAACCGGAGGGTGTCCCTGCAGTTGCGGGCCCGCGTCCGTGTTCTATCGCCCAAAGCAGGGAAGCCCATCAAGGGAGTGATTGGTCTATCCTGCGTTTTGGCTGGAAGGGGGTTGTGTTGGACTTGGCCCTTTTGGCAGGTTCACCGCTAAATTTTTGCCCGTCTCCTAGCCTTTTCCCTGTGTAGTGTTGGTGGTTTTAGGCCTCTAGGCACTTTAGCACTGATGTCCAGTGTAAAGTGCGTGCGCTCTCTGTGTACTTGTGGTGAGATTGGCCTGCCCTCCCATAGGAATGCATGGGGGATAAGTGTGTCTATGGTAATTCCTGGTATGAGAGGAGCAGTGTGGTCAAGTCTAGTATGTATGAACTCGTGAGAATAAATGCTGCGCAATGGTGTGCGCAGATTTATGGTGACTGGTGGAGAAGTACCACTTTTAGAAGTTGGCATTTCTGTGTGCTATGTGTCTGCCTGCCTGATGTGAATTGCATGTCTGGCTTTGTGAGTGACAGGGGCTGGGAGGTGTGTGTGGCTCCAGGAGGGGCAGGATGAGTCAGCGCTAGGCTGAATGGGACACCTGGGCTAAGGGTAGTGGGAGGAGTAATCCCCTGACTCTGAATAGGACTGTGCCCAGGCTGTACAATGCTGGCTCCGCCCCCTGTGGTGTGTCTGAGTACCTAGCCCCCACCTGACAAAGGGGAAGAGGAGCTTGGAAAACAAAGTGCTCCTAAACCAGTTGCATCTGGTTTCCCCCCAGGCCTGTGCTTACAGACAAAGGGAAAGGTCCTATAAATGAAGGGGCTGTGACCCCATGAAGGTGGTTCAGTTGTGCTGTCCTGTGCTTGCTTGGAGGGGACCCTCTGCCAGGAGGAACCGCCGCGGGACCCAGCTGCTGTCTCCTGGGGGTCCCTGTGTGCTGGCCTGCCTGGCTGTGCTGTGGTCTCCCCAGCACCAAGGACCCTTTATTTCTTTTGCCTGCTTGCTAGCGCCCCGTGAGCACTTTTATTTTAATTTTCCAGGAGAGAGGAGCTGGCCCAGCTGCAGCACGAGGCTGCGAGGGAATCCCCGGCATGTGGGATTCCCCTCCTGCGCTCCTGGAAGCGGCGGGAGCCCACCCCGCATTTGTGCTGTTTCGCGGGTGCCCACCCTGCATTTTCGCTACTTAATTCGCGGGTGCCCACCCCGCGTATTTATATATTTTTTAAAACCGGATCGGGAGCCCACCCCGCCGGTCTGTGCCCCCCTGCGTGAGGCTGCCGCCACCGAGAACACTGAGGGCTGCCGCGCTGCCCGCGGCGACCCGGAAGCCAGGCAGGGCGGCCTGGTTGTGGGCGGGGCGCTCCGCAAGAAGCCGGAAGCAGACGGGAGCCTACCCCGCGCTCCGGTGCCTAAAGGGAGAAGCAGGAAGCAGACGGGAGCCTACCCCGCGCTCCTGTGGCAAAAGGAGAAAGGAAGCGGACGGGAGCCTACCCCGCGCTCCTGTGGCCAAAAGGAGAGAGAAACCGCCCGACCAGGTGAGGAGGGGCCCGGGAGAGAGACGAGGCACATTGTCGGTGCCTGCCCCCACCCACCGGGACCCAGAGAAATCCGCCAGTGCGCCCCCAGTGAGTGAGGGGGGGCTGAATGCACCGCCGTGTTGGTGCCGCTCGAGGCACATTGTCGGTGCTTGTGGCATTTTTTCAGCTGCGCCGCAGAAGCGGGCAGCTGCAACGTTTTGGGGCATTTATTTTGCGAAGCCCCAGAGTGCAACGTTGGGGCATTTGCTAATTAGGAGTTCCAGAGAGGGGATCAGGAGGCACGCTGGTGCCCGGGCTCATGTTCACAGCTGCCCAGCAATTAGTGGGCAGCTGCCCCGTTTAGGCTTATGCACCTGCGCACTTTTTGGTTTGCTGCATTGGCAGCCAGAGGGCCGGTAGACGGTCCTGTAGAGCCCTGACATTTCTGGACATAGGGCATTTGAGCCCTGAAGAAGGCCAGTTGGCCTGGGGGTCCGTTTTATGTGGTAGGGCGCAAGGCCCTAATGTGATCCCTAATGTGTAACACATTGATGCTGAGGATGTTATGTATACCACGTCTATGCTAAGGAGGTTTGGGGCCTAAGGTGATTTATTGCCCCATGTCATTTATGTGATGCCTAGGACAAATGTGATTTATGCATAGTGTGGTTATGCTAATGTGATGCCTAAGGTCATTATTATAACAGCAGTTATTGGGTGTTTTATTACTTGTGTTTTACTTACCTGTTCTGATGGTTATGACCAGGGCCCGAGTGGCCTGGTCCTGTATATAATTCCCTGTGAATATTGCCCGTGCCAGTGGGCACAGTGTATATATGTATGTGATTGCATTCTAATGTGTTTTTATAATACAAAGGCTATTTTTTATATAACCTTGTGTGGAATTCCTTTTGTGGTGTACCTAGTGTGTTGCTGCTGTGGCAGTGTGTTGCGCAAACGCTTTACACATTGCCTCCGGGATAAGCCTGACTGCTCGTGCCAAGCTACCAAGGGGGTGAGCAGGGGTTATCTTTGGCGTGTAACTCCCTCGCCCTGACTAGAGTGATGGTCTCTGCCTGGCTTTGGCGCAAGCCTTAGCCAACCAGAGATCCCATTTCTAACAGGCGCCTTGATGCGTTGCGCTGATCCGGTGCCATTGCGATGAAATGGCGTCTTTGTTGCGATGTGACACTGTAGATGCGATGCGTGCACAATCGACGGCCGTGCGGTGAACTCGGTGATCTTCAGAGCCGCGACAGGCCCTGCGACACGCTTCTCCGGTGTTGCGACGACACCCTCGGTAACGGCGACACGCTTCTCCGGTGTTGCGGCGGCGATCAGCGGTGGTGCGCTTCCTCAGCGATGCGACGGCCCTGCGACACGCTTCTCCGGTGATGCGACGACACCCTCGGTGACGGCGACACGCTCCTTCGGTGTTGCAGCGGCGAACAGCGGCAGCGGCGACACGTTCCTCGATTATGCGACAGCGGCTGCGGCGGCGGCGACACGCTTCTCTCGTTCCATCGCGCTTCCAGCTCCCAACAGCAAGAGAGGCCTCACACACAGTTACAGGCTCTACTGGCAGACTGGAACTCCCAGCAAGGAAGTTCAGGGAGGCTGGGGGTGAAGTCCTTTTGTGCCTGGGACTTCAGAACCAGGAGGCCAGCTCTTCTCAGGCCCTTGGAGACTTTTTCTTCAGATGGACACAGCACTCAGCAACGTCCTTCTTCAAGCAGGGGACACAGCACACAGCAAAGTCCTTTAGATCTCTCCTCAGTAGAAACAGCAAACTGCAGGCCAGCCCTAGACACACTAGCAAGGACAGTACTTCTCCTCAGTCTCTTCAGCTGATCTTCTTTGGCAGGGATTCCTCTTGATTCCAGAAGTAGTCTAAAGTTCAGGGGTTTCAGCTCTAGTATTTATACCCCAAAAGTCTTTGTTCTCCATGTGTGAGGGGTCCTGGACCCAGTCCAAACCAGTTCACGGGTGCATTCTGCCAGGGCACCTCTCCTTCCTTTGTGAGTGTGGGCCAGGGTCATCAGACACACCGCAGGAGGTGGAGCCAGCATTGTGGAAGGCAGGCACAGCCCTATTCAGACCCAGGTGCTCTCCTCCCACCACTCTACATGTAGATAGGTCTATTCAGCCTAGTGCTGACTCACCCAGCCTCCTGCAGCCACCCCCAGCCCCTGTCACTCACAAACCAGACAGTCAATTCACAAACAGGCAGAGGCACACAGAAAGGTTGAACAAGAAAATAGCCACTTTCTAAATGTGCTATTTCCAAACTTAGAATTTTAAAACCATCTTCACTAAAAAATGTGTAATTAAATTCTGAGTTCAGGGGTACCAGATTCCAACTTTCTATCTTGCTACTATGGGAAGGTATGCAGGTAACTATGTTACACAGCATTACCAATGTTAACCTATGGGCAAGATAGCCTTTCAATAGTGAAAAACGAAATTGGCAGTAGTTCACTATCAGGACATGTTACCCACACTAGTACATGTCCTACCTTTCACATACAATGCACCCTGCCCAGGGGGGTACCTTGGGCCTACCATAGGGGTGTCCAATGTGTAAGAAAAGGGAAGGGTTAGGCCTGGCAAGTGTGTACACTGGCCAGGACAACATGGCAGTTCACTTACTGCGCACAGGCACTGCAGTGGCAGGCCTGAGACACCATCTTAGAGCTACTCCTGTGGGTGGCACAATCAGTGCTGCAGGCCCACTAGTAGCATTTGAATCACCAGCCCTGGCACACTTAGTGCACTTTACCAGGGACTTACTGGTAAAGCAAATATACCAATCCTGGATAGCCAATCACAATAACAATTTAACCAGGGATCAGCAGTGGCAAAGTGCCCAAAGCATCTAAACCAGCAAAAACGAATTCCAGCACAGTGTCAAAAATACAGGAGGTAGAGGCAAAAAGTCAGGGGAAACCACGCCAAGGATGCCAGGTCTAACACGTGTCCCCTCCAGCTGAAAAGTGGGGAGAACTACCCATCCCTGGGGAGTTCTCATGACTAAGGCGGAAGAACCTGGACAGACCATCAGCATTGGCGTGTTCTGTACCAGGGCGGTGTTCCACCATAAAGTCCATTCCCTGTAGGGAGATGGACCACCTCAACAGTTTTGGGTTCTCACCCCTCATCTGCATTAACCATCTGAGGGGCCTGTGGTCTGTCTGAACCCGGAAGTGAGTCCCAAACAAGTAGGGCCTTAGCTTCTTCAGTGCCCAGACCACAGCAAAAGCTTCCCTTTCAACTTGCACTCCACCTCTGTTCCCTGGGAAGTAGCCTCCTGCAAAGAGCTACGGGTTGGTCCAAGCCCTCGTCGTTCAGTTGTGAGAGTACTGCTCCCACTCCATGCTCTGAAGCATCTGTCTGCACCACAAACTCTTTGGAGAAATCAGGCGCCTTGAGCACGGGTGCCGTGCACATGGCAGCTTTCAGGGCATCAAGCGCGGTCTGGCAGGCATCGGTCCAGATCACCTTCCTGGGCTGCTTCCTTGAAGTCAGCTCTGTCAAGGAGGCAACAATGGTGCCATATCCCTTGACAAATCGGCGATAATACCCGGTGAGTCCTAAAAAGGCTCTCACCTCTGTCTGGGTCTTGGGGGCTCCCAAGCCAGAATGGTATCAATCTTCGCTTGGAGGGCGCCACCTGGCCGCTCCCTACCTGGTGTCCCAAATACACCACAGATCCCTGCCCTATCTGGCACTTGCTGGCCTTGATAGTGAGGCCTGCCCTTTGCAGAGCCTTCAACACTTCGCAGAGGTGTTGCAAATGTTCTTCCCAACTGGAGCTGAACACAGCAATGTCATCCAGGTATGCGGCGCTGTATTCCTCCAGCCCGGACAGTACCTGGTTGACCAGTCTCTGGAAGGTGGCAGGCGCGTTCTTCAATCCAAAGGGCATGACACGGAACTGGAAGTGCCCCTCTGGCATTGAAAACACTGACCTCTCCTTGGCCCCTTCAGTTAAGGGAATCTGCCAGTACCCAGAAGTTAAATCAAACGTACTGAGGTACTTGGCAGCGCCTAACCGATCCACTAGCTCATCAGCTCTGGGGATGGGGTGTGCGTCAGTCTTGGTGACCGCATCGAGCCCACGGTAGTCCACACAAAACCTGAGTTCTGGAGTGGCACCGGGTGCAGCAGCTTTTGGTACTAAGACCACTGGGCTAGCCCACGGGCTGCTTGAGGGCTCAATCACCCCTAGCGCCAACATCTTGGAAACTTCTTCCTTGATGCTGGCCCTGACCTTGTCACCTACCCTGTAAAATTTCTGCTTCACAGGTAGGCTGTCCCCAGTGTCCACATCATGGACGCACCAATTGGTGACTCCTGGTGTCAGGGAGAACAGGGAGGCGAACTGACCCAACACATGGCGACAGTCCCTCTGCTGTTCTGGGGTCAGTGTGGGAGAGAGGTTTACCCCATCCACTGACCCATCTTGCTCCTCTGCTGACAGGAGGTCAGGAAGAGGGTCACTTTCCTCCTCCATCCCATCATCTGTGGCAAGGAGCATTGTCACATCAGACCTCTCAAAGTGTGGCTTGAGGCGGTTCACGTGTAGGACCCTCAAAGGGTTCCTGGGAGACTGCAAGTCAACCAGATAGGTTACATCGCTCTTGCGCTCCACCACCTCATATGGCCCAGTCCACTTGTCTTGGAGCGCACAAGGCTCCACTGGTGCCATCACCCACACCTTCTGCCCAAGTTGAAATTCGACCAGAGTGGCATTCTGGTCGTACCATCCTGGCTAGCTTCCAGGTTCGCCTGAGCGAGTTTCCTGAAGCGTTGAGTCTGGTTGCGGAAGGCCAGCACATAGCTGAACACATCCTGGGGGGTCTTACCAGGGGATTTCTCCCAACCCTCCTTCACCAGACTGAGAGGTCCTCTAACAGGGTGGCCATACAGGAGTTCAAAGGGACTGAACCCTAAGGACTTCTGAGGCACCTCCCTGTAGGCAAACAACAGGCATGGTAAGAAGACGTCCCACTTCCGTCTCATGGGCTCCGCAAGGCCCATTATCATGCCTTTCAGGGTTCGGTTGAATCTCTCAACCAACCCATTCCCTTGAGGATGGTAAGGAGTGGTAAACTTGTAAGTTACCCCACACTCCTCCCACAAAGACTTCATGTACTTCGAGATGAAGTTGGTACCCCGGTCGGAGACCACCTCTCTGGGGAACCCCACATGGGAAAAGATCCCCATCAATGCACGGCCCACCACGGGGGCAGTGATTGTCCGGAGAGGGACAGCTTCCGGGTACCGGGTGGCATGGTCCTCCAAGACCAAGATAAACTTGTTGCCTAAGGCTGTCTTGGGTTCCAGAGGCCCCACAATGTTGATGCCCACCCGCTCAAAAGGGGTGCTCACCACGGGAAAGGGTTGGAGGGAAGCCTTACACTTCCCTCCACTCTTGCCACTTGCCTGGCAAGTCTGGCAAGTCCTACAATGTGTACCAACGTGCGTCTTCATCTGGGGCCAGTAAAAGTGGGTGACAAGCCTTTGGTAGGTCTTGTCATGCCCCAGATGACCTGCGAGAGGCACGTCATGAGCCAGACCCATTAGGAAGGTCCTGAAGCGTGGGGTACCACCAGCACACAGGCTGCACCGGGCTCAGCGACCTTAGAGTAACCCATCCTCCCAGTAAATGAGATGATTCTTGGACTCGCCACCTGCTGCCTGGTCTGCGGCCTGTTTCCGCATACCAATAAGAGAAGGGCATTCTCTCTGCGCCTTGCAGAACTCCTCCCTGGAGGGACCTCCTTCTTGCTGCCAATGGGTCAGCTCAGGCAGGTCTCCCAGTTCGGCTATCTGTTCCCCTGTAGGTTCCAGGGCATCCCCCTCAGGTTCTTCTTCCTCCTGGACCGTGGGAATTGTGGGGGCTGGTTTCCCACGCCCCCTGCCCTTCCTCTTCCTGGCAGGTACCTGGGCCACTGTTTCAGGCTCCAGGTCCGCTTGGTTACTCCTACTGGCTGCGATTGACCGAGTGGTCACACAAACCCTCTCAGGCAGACCCAACATCTCCAAATGAGCCTGGCGTTCCACCTCCCTCCATGGGGAACTCTCCAGGTCATTTCCTAGCAGACAGTCTACAGGCATGGATGGACTAACAACGACCTTCAAGGAACCTGAGACCCCCCCCCACTCAAAGGGAACTTGCGCCACTTTGCAGAGGCGCACGGAGTTGTCTGCTGCAAATACAGGGTGAAGTGCATTGGGAATGACCTGCTCTTCAGACACCCACTGACACCTCACGGATGTCACGCTGGCACCTGTGTCTCTCAGAGCCTCCACCCTCCTCCCATTGATGGTCACCCACTGACTGTACTTTTTAGTGTTCTCAGGCAAGTAGGACTCCTGGACCATCTATCTGTCTCCTAAAGAGACAAGGGTCATCACTGCTTGCTCCTCCTCCCCACTGGAAACTAATTCCTCTCCCAAAGCTACACTCACTAAACCCGGTGACAGAGCACCAGTGGGTGCTTGGGACTTCTTGTGGCACTTAGGGGCAATGTGGCCCTTCTCGTTACAGTTGTAACACCTGAGGGGACACGGAAAGTTACTACGCCCGCCCTTAGGGGGCTGCGATGTCTTAGGCTGGGGGGGCTGGGACTCCTTTCCCTCTGCATTATTTTGGGGCCCTTTAGAGAACTCCTTTTGATTACCTTTGTCCCCCCCACTCTTCTGCTGGGGACCCTGCCCACCTTTGGCTGTGGTACCCACAATCCCTTGTGGACCCTGGTGCTGGTCCAGCGGTCCGCCTCCTTAGCAAGCTCACTAGGATTAGTTAACTTACTATCCAAAAGATGCTGGCGAAGCTCTGGAACACATAGACTGCTCAAGTGCTCCCAACTAATTAGATGGCACAACCCCTCATAATCAGTGACTTTGCTGCCCTTCATCCAACCTTCCAATGCGCGGGTGTACACTCTCACACATTCAACCCAAGTGTCTGAATCATTCTTCTTTGAGTTCCTGAACCTCACTCTATACTGTTCTGGGGTGAGCCCATACTTGAGGCATAAAGCCCCCATCATGTTGGCATAAGTCAGGGCACCCTCCTTCTCTAAAGGTGTCAAAACTGCTGTCCCTGACGCCTCAAAATGCTTCCACAGGCCCACCCCCCAGCTCTTTTCAGGCACCTCATGCATCCTCAAAGACACCTCATATGACTCAAACCATGCAAAAATATCCTGTCCCTTCTGGAAATTCTGCACTATATCCTTGGGGATGTATACTTTACCCCCTTCACTGGCTGTGCGCTGCCACCATTTGAGCTGGACTCCAATTGTTTGGCCTTCAGGTCCAGCTCCCTCATGCTCAACTCATGAGCCACAAGCAATTTCCTTTCCTCCAAGGCACGAGCCCTCTCCTCTGCCTTGTGCTGGATTTCTTTCTCCATTTCTAATTGCTTCATCTTGAGCCTCATGACTTCCAGCTCATGTTCCCTGATCCTTTGGTTCTCTTCCCGCTCTTCCCGGGAGAGACTTCCTGCGGAATGGATGCTGACAGCCCTGGGGGCTGCTCCTGGCACAGGCAAATCCTGTGGCCCAAACCCATTCCCCTGGTCATCCACCTCCTCATTTGTATCATCTTGTCCTACAGCTCCTTTGGCCTCCCACCAGGCTTTTAAGGCCTTTTGTAGCTCATCTTTCTTAGCGCTACTCCTTGTGGGACATCCCAATTCTTTGCAGAATTGTTTAAGCTGGTCTACCTTGTAGGAATACAAATCTTCAATGTTGAACTCCAATTCTGCCTTTTCACTTGCTGCATTCCCCTTCTGGGACATGATGCTTTCTCTAAGAGTTACTCAAAAAAAGAACCAAAAACCAAAAAGAACACAGTATGTGGTTGCGTAGTGGTCTGCAATAATCTAGTGATGTACACCAATTACTGTGGGTCAAGTACAAATACAAGTTCAAATCCTCACCGCTGACCACCAATGTTAGAACTGGGGGTCTCTAGTTGGCAGAGGTAGGTACCTTTGTCCAAATAGGGACCCTTGCTTCTAGTCAGGGTAAGGGGGATACACACTTTAGATAACCCCTGCTCACCCCCTTGGTAGCTTGGCACGAGCAGACAGGCTTATCCCAAAGGCAATGTGTAAAGTATTTGTACCAACACTCACAGTAACACAGTGAAAACACCACAAATGGACACTACACCAGTTTAGAAAAATAAAGTATCTTTACTAAACTTAAACAAGACCAAAACGACAAAAATCCAACATACAAAACTCAGTAGAATGTCTTTAAAAAGGGTTGTTGCAAAAATAAACTTGTAGATCTCAAATGTGACACTTTCAGTCTCAAAGTACCTGGGATGCGTAATGCAAAGCAAGCAAAAGGGGCGCAGTGAAGGCGATGCGTCGGTTCTTCCTGCGCTCCGGTGCGACAAAATGGCGCCTTGATGCGTTGCGCTTATCCGGTGCGATGCGATGAAATGGCGTCTTTGTTGCGATGCGACACTGTAGATGCGATGCGTGCACGCCCGACGGCCGTGCGGCAAACTCGGTGATCTTCGGAGCCGCGACAGGCCCTGCGACACGCTTCTCCGGTGATGCGACGACACCCTCGGTGACGGCGACACGCTTCTCCGGTGTTGCGGCGGCGAACAGCGGCAGCGGCGACATGCTTCTCGATGATGCGACAGTGGCTGCTGCGGCGGCGTCACGCTTCTCTCGTTGCGTCGCGCTTCCAGCTCCCAACAGCAAGAGAGGCCTCACACACAGTTACAGGCCCTCCTGGCAGACTGGAACTCCCAGCAAGAAAGTTCAGGGAGGCTGGGGGTGAAGTCCTTTTGTGCCTCGGACTTCAGAAACAGGAGGCCAGCTCTTCTCAGGCCCTTGGAGACTTTTTCTTCAGATGGACACAGCACACAGCAAAGTCCTTCTTCAAGCAGGGGACACAGCACACAGCAAAGTTCTTTAGATCTCTCCTCAGTAGAAACAGAAAACTGCAGGCCAACCCCAGACACACAGCAAGGGCAGTACTTCTCCTCAGTCTCTTCAGCTGATCTTCTTTGGCAGGGATTCCTCTTGATTCCAGAAGTAGTCTAAAGTTCAGGAGTTTCAGCTCTAGTATTTATACCCCAAAAGTCTTTGTTCTCCATGTGTGAGGGGTCCTGGACCCAGTCCAAACCAGTTCAGGGTGCATTCTGCCAGGGCACCTCTCCTTCCTTTGTGAGTGTGGGCCAGGGTCATCAGACACACCGCAGGAGGTGGAGCCAGCATTGTGGAAGGCAGGCACAGCCCTATTCAGACCCAGGTGCTCTCCTCCCACCACTCTACATGTACATGGGTCTATTCAGCCTAGTGCCGACTCACCCAGCCTCCTGCAGCCACCCCCAGCCGCTGTCACTCACAAACCAGACAGTCAATTCACAAACAGGCAGAGGCACACAGAAAGGTTGAACAAGAAAATAGCCACTTTCTAAAAGTGCTATTTCCAAACTTAGAATTTTAAAACCATCTTCACTAAAAGATGTGTAATTAAATTCTGAGTTCAGGGGTACCAGATTCCAACTTTCTATCTTGCTGCTATGGGAAGATATGCAGGTAACTATGTTACACAGCATTCCCCATGTTAACCTATGGGCAAGGTAGCCTTTCAATAGTGAAAAACGAAATTGGCAGTAGTTCACTATCAGGACATGTTACCCACACTAGTACATGTCCTACCTTTCACATACAATGCACCCTGCCCAGGGGGGTACCTAGGGCCTACCATAGGGGTGTCCAATGTGTAAGAAAAGGGAAAGGTTAGGCCTGGCAAGTGTGTACACTGGCCAGGACAACATGGCAGTTCACTTACTGCGCACAGGCAATGCAGTGGCAGGCCTGAGACACCATCTTAGAGCTACTCCTGTGGGTGGCACAATCAGTGCTGCAGGCCCACTAGTAGCATTTGAATCACCAGCCCTGGCACACTTAGTGCACTTTACTAGGGACTTACTGGTAAAGCAAATATACCAATCCTGGATAGCCAATCACAATAACAATTTAACCAGGGAGCACTTGCACTTTGGTACTGATCAGCAGTGGCAAAGTGCCCAAAGCATCTAAACCAGCAAAAACGAATTCCAGCACAGTGTCAAAAATACAGGAGGTAGAGGCAAAAAGTCAGGGGAAACAACGCCAAGGATGCCAGGTCTAACACTGCCTTAATTGTGTTCCCAGCTGGTTGATTGTACTTCTGCTTTATGATAAGTTTGTGGCATAATGACCACATGGAACCTTTGTAAAACTCAATAAAGTCTGTTTACAAAAATGAATCCAAGAGAACATCTTTCCATCAGACCTCGTTTCCACAGAAATGTCCCACATTACGTAATATAGTGGCACTGTATATCTTGGCTCTGAAAGCTACTCTCATCAAGAATCAAAAACATTTTGCATGCTTCATTGATTTTTCTAATGCCTTTGATAAAGTTAACAGATCTAAGTTGTGGTCTAAACTGTACTCGTGGGGGATAGACCAAGGCCTATGAAAGATTTTAATTGAGCTGCAAAATGATATATGTGTAAGGGTGAAATTATCGGATGGTAAAGGGTTCACCCTGATAATTAATACCTTTATGGTCTCAGACAAGGATGCATCCTGACCCCCTTACTATTGAGTTTATACATCTATGATCTAACTGGGGATTTAGAGCAGGAGAAGGGCAATCCACCCAAATTGACTAATACAAAAGTTCCATATTTGGCATATACGGATGACTTAGTGATTCTATCCACTACACAGGTTGGCTTATAAACCCAATTAACCAGGGAATATTCCTTTATCCAGGATAACAACCTACAGATTAACATCAATAAGACAAAGACCATGGCATTTGGATGCTGTAACCCAAAATATACCCGGTACATAGGCCACATTAAAATTGACTTGGTGTCAATTTATACTTATTTGGGTATGACATTGGACAATAAATTAAGTTGGAAGGTTCCATTATCGCATTGGCGACATAGAGCATCAGTAATAACCGGAGCAATAAAAACATTTGCACAAAATATGGAGGAGTAGCGATGAGTCCTACACTCAGTTGCCAATGCTAAATCTGCAATTATGTATGGGCCCGTCTGTTCATCCCCAGACATAATAAGCAAAGTTGAAAGTATAATTCTGAGCAACATTATGAAACAGTTCAATCTACTCAAACTCATCTCAACAGAGTCAATTAAGATTTGAGTCCAGAATTGTATCCATGCATGCTCGGGCTACAATTAACCGCATCAACTACTTCACTGATTGGCACTCAGCAGAGGATGATACCTTAGAGTTTCATACTAAGAATGAGCTGCTTAATTCCACCACTGTCATACCAGTAGCGGAATAAGTCAATAAGTCCGGCCCGGCCAGTCTTTATTTTCCAGATTTGGCTGAAATCTATAAAATGACAAAGTCAGCCTGAAGACACTGTTAAAACAAGAAATAAAAACATTTAGTTGTCTGTCAGACATTGAGATGTTAATTAAATATAAGAACATGAAGTATACTTTGAAGCAACAACCATATATTGAATTTAATATGGCTTTCAAGTGAGAAAAAATATACTTGCGTTCTAGACTTTTTTACCTACCCTTTTATCAATTGGACAGTCAATGAAAAATGCAAAGAGGGTCAACAGTATGTGCCAGCTATATTATAAGGGGCAGGAAACTTTGGAACACATCTTCTGCCTACGTCTTGAGCTTCTTGACATAAGTAGGAAGTATTTTAAACTTTTTTTTAACGAGGGGGTAAGAACCATCACTGAAGGAACTTTTTTTTGGTTTCAGGGAGCTACCCCAAAAGTGATTGGTTATAAAATAAATTATTTGGCACAAGCTATAAGGAGATGGGACGCTATATCGACAGGAAGAAATTGGGTGTTTCAGGCTATCTGATTGTTCATGTTTTTATATGTTATGTCTTTTGCCTAGTCTTAATGAGGTATATTTATATGTATTTAATTGAATTAGTTTATATATTGCACTTGGGTTCCTATTCTACATGGGTTCTAAAAAAACGGAGACAATGTTACTTACAGTCTAACAACATGGCCGTGAATCAACTTGAAAAGGGCAAGTTGGCAACAATAAAAGGTTTATTTATTTCAAAGTCTCAAGTTTTAGTCATCAAAGCTGTCCCTCAGTTAGACAGATCTTAGAGACTACACTCAAGTTGCAGATACCCTACCTTTTCAGACAGCAAACATCCTTTACGTTACTTACATCAGTCAGAATTCACTAACAGTGATAATGTCATCAAATATTAGTGTATATGATCACATATCTCCAGATGAGTAATGAATAGCCGAAAGAATGGCAGGTAACCTGAGTAATATGAGAGGTAAATGGTCAAAATTTCACATGAATCATTACTCAAATATCAACTTTAAATACATTTTGCAAATGCACTCATTTTGTCCCACAGCATCAAATATACCATTTTCCTCTTTGAAACTAGTCTATGATTTTTGATGACTAATTAAAATATTTCTTCAAACATCAGCTTGCCAGTTATCAAAAAGCCCACATTTTACCATTTAATACCATGCTTTAATGTTTTTAAATACTGTATATTTTTCCCAAAAACACAGCTCACCTTATCTCTGCAAATAACGTTTTTTATTTTTTGAAACCACACTCTTATTATGTAACAGAGGCTCTTTAGTTTTAGGAAATAAATATGGTTGGTCTACATATTTCAACTTGAAATTTTCATAAGGTACCCACCTTTGCAACTGCCCCACATGGACAGATTCTACCACACGTGCCCACCATTCCATGCCTTGAATGGGCAACATATAACAGCAAATGTTAGGAATGGCCTCTGGATGTCTGGTACGACCAGGAGCAACGGCTGGCCAGAGTATTCCAGGGATGCCCACAATATGCCCCTATGTCTTATATACACCAAGATTGTCAGCGGCAGCCACCAGAGAAAAGGGATACCCACCATGGGACATATACTAGGGTCATTCTGAAATTGTCAGTTGTGAGTGGTACTGACTAGCTACCAATGATGTGCATCACATTCCAAAAGGAGGCTTCAAGATGTCAATGTCCATCAGATACCAGAAAGTCACCTTTTCTAGTGTTAGGATTAGCCACCAGATGAAAAGATTGGAAAGCGATTTAGACAGTACACATGATCTTTCATGTTTTGGCATTCAACTATTATAACTGGCTTTTATGACCGGTTGATTAGTGGGGAGTTTGGAACTGGTTAAGAAAATTGCTATGTGAGTTTCCACTAAAGTCTTATGCACAATATATCTAGTATTCCTTAAATGGTTACATGACTTTAGTACAGGTGACAGTGCATATGAAGTTCCTCTATGGATTATGACTCTCATATCTTAATCCATGGACCTCAAGGGAGTGCAGCTACAGTAACACACGTAAGCAGACCAGATCTGTCGTAGAGCAAACATTTTGGTATCTATGCAAGACTAGCACCCTGTGTAATGTTGATCAACAAAGCAATGAGAAAGTATCTTTCACCGGATGAGGATTCAGATAATGAGGAAGACCTCTCATCCACCATAACCTGGTAGGGCAGGACCAACATCACCAATAATATGCTGGCAGTGGGATTGCATGTTCTAAACAAAATAACTTAACACTTGAAAAAATGAAAATGAAAAAAAACAAGACTTGCAAATATGAACAAGAATTTTTTTTGTATAGATGCATTGCCAAAAATAAAGACAGTTTATGTATTCTGTTTTTCTCTTCTTTTGACATCTGTTGTTTCCTCAATGTATTGCTGTGTGAGTTGGTACTCTGTTACCACTTCTGCTTCTTCATGGCTTTCCACTGGCAACCTCTGCTAAAGACATGCTGCTCATAATTGATGCCTCCTAACTATAGCCTGCAGGTAGTGCTCCAACAATACAAGCATTGAAGGTCTACAGTTGCCCTTGGACATGAGGTACTTGGGAGAGGATTCTTCTTTAAGTCACCACTTTGTTCAACAATTACCACCGCTAGCTTAGTGGCATGGTAGGACAGAGTGGTTATTGAAGAGACAGTTCACTGTACTGACCTGCCAAAGCTTGTTGGCATTCCTTGCATGACTTTATTTATACTGTGTCTGACAAAACTCTTAAGCTTAAGCAAAGCCTTCATGCATAGTGTCCTTTAGCCAACCAACCTTGCGGCTGATTTTATGCAGTGCCTTCTTCTTTTGCACCCATAGCATTTTGGTTTTCAATTGATTGAAGCTGTGCTGCTTATGTTGTTTTAACAACAACCATACTTGCTGTTGTATTGTTTGATTGCTTTTCACCTCTCCATTAATTGTTGACAAGGTGTAAAAAGGGCCCATATGCTTTGGCTCACAGTGGGTGGGTTAGTAGTGTTTGTTTGTGTCCTGCACTAGCAGCTGTTACCACACTTTGGCTCTGGCACATGCATCTTCCTTAGGAAAGGGGCTTGTGATATTTTCACCTTCATTAGGAAAGTCTACGTCTTTCAGTTGCATTCTGGGGCTTCACATGCAAGGTATGTCTGCTCAGTTCCATGAACCACTGTAACAATAAATATTACACATTTTTGGAGAGTCAAAAAGAAGGAAAACATAATAACACTGTTTGAATTAAAGAACAATTACAATTATTTGTTGAACATCTCAATACAATATAAATTTCATTAGTTCTTCATTTTATTTTTGCAAGTTGGTATCTTCACATAGTACAAAACATTACTTCCAAAATTCAGTGTGGCTAGTTCAAATGTTATTGATGTAGTACAGCCAAACTTCAAATTTCAATAGAGTCACTTTCCATTCATATCAAGTCCAATAATTTGTTTCTTTGACATTGTACAGCCACCACATGTTTCACAGCTTAAAGAAAACTGCTGCTTCTTCAGGGCGGTTAATAATTAATATTTGCTAAATAATAAGAAAACTTGCATTAATTGATAAAATAAAAAACGCACAATCTCAAAAATAGACAGCAATTTTCTCAATTTAATGTACATTTATTTACCTAATATTCAAAAATGAAGCAGAGATCATAAAAGCAAAAAGACTGAACCATAAAGGCATCATTACAAATACGCATTCACTTAAATACCATTGACCTGAAGGAATCACCATTTTGTAAGGATTTATTTTCTTTTAAAAATCCTAAATACCGGGTTAGAGGGCTCACATATTCCCTGACTACTCTAAATATATCTGCTTGCCTTAATCTAACTCCTCAAATAAGTTACCTGGATTAGTAGGGAATAGAACTCCCTATTCATTCAAAACAAAGTACTTTCTTGTGTTTAACCTTTTCGCTATTTGCTCTTATGCATTTCTGCTAATTTAAAATGACTGTATTTAACTCACCAAATTTTGGGTTTGAGATGCTGACATAATTTCTGACCACTCCCAGTGTATCTGCTTACCTTAATCAAATCTCCTCACGATCTAATACCATAGGAAAGAAGAAGCAAAGAGAATTAACTCAAAAGTATCCAAATTCCATTCTATTCACAAACTCTCAAAACTCGTACTTTTGTAAATTCCCTTACTTACTTAGCAAACCCTACATATACTTCCATCCCAATGTTTTAAGAACCAATCATAATTCTAATGACTCCCATCCGAATTTCCTTAAATTAATAGGAAAATAAATAAAAATCAAAGATGAAAGTATACTGAAAGATATGTGTCAAAGTATACTTTCATCTTTGATTATTCTTTATTTTCCTATTAATTTGAGGAAATTCAGATGGAAGTCATTAAAACTGTGATTGGTTATTTTAACCTTGGGATGGAAGTATATGTAAAAGGGTTTACTAAATAATTAAGTGTATTTGAAAAAGTTTGAGTTTTAGAGAGTTTGTGAATAATTTACAGTTATCATTAGAATGGATTACGGTAAGCAAAATACAGTAGTAAGGTTATTGATTTACAATTGTTCTCTTGATTTTGCAGAATGAATTATTTGTTGATGAAGAGATGCAGGGCATTTAACCTGATATTGAAATTCAGGATCATGAATTGGTGAATTTCGGATCTTTAAGATAATTGGAGAATAAAGCTTTGAAAAAGCATCTGATTCTCTTAAAAGTGGGTGAGTACCGCTTCTCTTCTTCCCCTTTTTTCTATAAGGAAGACATTTATAAGTAATTTATAAGGAATTTGGATTCTTTTAAGTTATGGTTCTTTGTTTCTTCTTTTCTATTTTATTTTGGCATTATATATAATTTTTTTATAATCTGTGCGTTTTGGAAGGATTAATGCTTTGGCGGAACTAAAAGAGAACATTTGCAGATTTTAGAAGGATATTCCTATGGTATTAGCTCGTAAGGAGATTTGATTAAGGTAAGCAGATACACTGGGAGTTGTCAGAAAATATGTCAGCATTTCAAACCCAACATTTGGTGACTTAGATACAGTTGTTTTGTGTCAGTAGAAATGCATTTGAGCAAATAGTGAAATGGTTAAACACAAGAAAGTACTCCAGATTGAATTAATAGGGAGTTTGATTCCCTATTAATCAAGGTAACTTATTTGAGGTGGTTTGATTAAGACAAGCGGATATAGTTAGAGTACTCAGGGAACATATGAGCACTCTAAACCCAGAATTTAGGGATTTTTAAAAAAATACATCCTGACAAAATGGTGATTCCTTCACCTAAATGTTAATTAAGTGAATGCTTATTTGTAATGATGGCTTTGCTGTTCAAACTTTTTTGCTTTTAAGATCTTTGTTTCATTTTTGAATATAGAGCAAATAAATGTGTATAAATTTGAGAATATATCTACCTATTTTTGAGATTGTGTTTTTTTAATTTTATCAATAAATATGAGTTTTCTAATTATTTTGCAAATATTAATTCTTAACTGCTCTGAAGAAGCATCAGTTCACTTTAAGCCACGATACACGTGGTGGCTGTACAACATCAAAGAAACCAATTATTGCACTTGATATGAATGGAAAGTGACTCTCTCGAAATTTTATATTGTGTGACTGTACTTCACCAATAACATTTAAACTAGCAACAATGAATTTTGTAAGTAATGTTACGTACTATGTGAAGATTTGAACTTGCAAAATGAAAATGAAGAACTAATGAAATGAATTATTGTATTGAAATGTTCAACAAATAAATGTAATTGTTCTTTAATTCAAACAGTGTTATTAAGTTTTCCTTTTTGGACTCTCCACCAATTTGTAACATTTATTGCTACAGTGGTTCATGAAATTTTGGCACTGGGGTTGTTTTTCCAGGGTTTTGTTGACCTGGTGGGTTGAGTCCAGGGACCATTATTACCCAAAATTCCTTGGTCTGGGTATGTCTGCTCAGTGGCTTATTAAATATGTCCAAATTATATCTCCAGAATCGAAGGCGAAGCATGTAGAGTGTCTGTTGGAGAAATGCGTATTTAGTGTAAGCGTGGGCGGAGAACTCCGCTCAACTGGCGAAGTTCAGAGAGTTTTGCCACTCCACGCCCCGCTTGGAGCGCATAGTTCGGAGAAAACTCCACCACCCACAATGTCACAGAGTTTAACCGGTGCCGCTCGTCCCTTCCATATCATAGGAGAGCAATGTTGCACAATTTGATTGCGCTTAGGCTGTACATGTCGGTAATGGTATTGGTTAATGAGACTGAAACAAGAATTCCTCTGTACAGCAAGTACGCTGGTGTCACTGTTAATACAGTAGGCAACTCCAGCCTGAGTTTGTGTGTTCAGCGCATGAGCTCCAGGTAGCTGGGTTGGTGGATGGCCCAGGAAGATCCTCCAATGAAAAAAAAGTTAGCAACAACCGCCGTGCTCACTGCCCAGGCTCCGCATGGCTTTGAAATTTAATGACGCAGATGATGAGGAGAAAAAGCTAACACAATTGATGATATGCCTGGGTCATCAGAAGGTTAGTGGATGAATACATGAGAGTGTGAGACGAGGTGGATGAAACGTGAATATGTATGGCTGGATTGTGCAGAGGAGAGGGAAGAGGAGGGCAGGGAAAGGGAGGAGAGGGGAGGCAAGGGGAACCATAATAACTCCATCCACCTATAAAAGATAAGTACTTCATATCGAATGACCTACAGGCAGATGGAGAGTCGGAAGGCACTAACACAATAAGTATTATAGTACAGTAAAACTCTCTGAATACACTTAACCTGTTGCATTGTTCTTTCCCTTATCTATAAATACGCCTATTTTTGATTTACAACTGCTGACAGTCCTTAATAGCTCTGAGTCCACACGTTAAGGAACGTAACACACTGTGTTCTGGTCTCCCTTCATTTACGTCAGATGTGGTTCATGTTAGTGGAGGTGAAGCCGGTAGGAAGCAGGTGGAAAGATATTACCAAAGATCCTGAAGGAGACTTGTGCTTGATGTGTGTTAATAACATTGCCCATGAACCCCCCGAGTAGGCTGTGTGAAGGCGTCACTCACGAGTCACGACAAGAATCTAGTGTAACACAGCGCTCCGCCAAGGTCCCACTCTGTGATGACAGGAATAACCCGGGTGAGCAAGGCTCAAAGTGCAGCGCTGCGACAGCATCCTGCTCTGTGGTGTACAGGCCTAGAGAGCACAGCTTGAAGTTCGGCGCTGCGCCAGTGCTTGGCAGTGAGCCCGCTCTGTGGTGCACAATCTTGGTGAGCATGGCTTGAAGTGCAGCGCTGTGCCAGGATCCGGCTCTGTGGTGCACAACCCTGGCGAGGCTTGAAGTGCAGCGCTGCACCAGGACCCCGCTCTGCAGTATAGCAGGGAGTGAAGTGCAGCACTGCCATGTTCACTCTCCACAGCATTTAAATGCAGCAACGATGGTGTGAGGCTGGGGGCTGGCAAGGGTGCAATCACAGGATGATAAGGAGGCCAAATATATTGAAAATTATGCTCATATTGGTGGGCGGAACACTGCAGAATCTCGAGGAGTTCTTATGTAACTCTGCGAGTTCTGCCCACTCCTAGTTTAGTGTACAGTTTGCAGCACTTTCCTTACATTGGTATTCTGCAGCATGTGAACACTGGTTCTTTTGACTCGAGCATAAGAAAGTGGATTATTATTTAGGGTGTGCGGTCATTCACCTCAAGGAATAATAACATTAACTTGTCAGGGTATACCTTAAATGCCATTAAATTAACCTGAGCTCAACCACCTGGTACTATGGCACAGAGCAGACAAGCTTAACTTGAAGCAATGTTTAATGCATTTATGCAGAAGCAAAACAGTAATAATGTCAAAACACCAAACAATAAAAATCCCAAAGCAAATTGTAAAGATAGAGCAAATTTTTATGAAAAATATTACTCTAAAATGACAACAATCCAGTTAGTGGAACTGGAGATATGAGTTTTGAAGTTTCATTTGAAAATATCACCAAAAAGCACCTAAGGGCGAATGATAGTCTATAGTTGTGGTAGGTCTGGAACTAGCACACTTTGTGGCTGACTACGAAAGATCCCTAGGTCAGATACATGAAGCAGGATGACTAAGTCAAGGATTTTTCCTTCGGACGTAGTCTGCAAAATGGAGGAAAAAGTCTTCCAGCGAGGGAAGGAAACAGGCTGTATCCGGTGAAGTCAATGCACAGTCAGAGAGCCATTGGGCGAGGTCCTGCTGAAGCAATGTGTGTCTCCGAAGCGGTAGAATTTGAATTTCCCATCCACTGAGGTCCAACTGACACTGTGAGAAAGTCATCTTTTTGCCCTAATCACCCCCGTTTTTTGACTGATACTGGTGGTTACTGACTCTCATTGTGCCCTGGGCTCTGCTAACCAGACCCAGGGCCAGTGCTCTGTGTAAAAGGTTTATGGTAATTAGGTGTAATTACAATTGGTATGACAACCTACCTGTAAGCCCCTAGTATATGGTACAGCATGTAGGTTTAGAGGACAATAAGATTTAGTGTTCTTAAGAGTGCACTGTTGTGTTGCCTGCTGTCATTTTAAAGGCAGCCTTGCTCTGCAGTCTGCTTTTAAAGTAAAATGATATGCAAATGTGACTTTAAAGGTACTTCCAAAGTCTTAAACTACCTTATTTTTACATATAGGTCACCCCTAAGGTCTCTCCTAGGTTCTCCAGGGGTAGAGTGCATTGTAAATAAAATATGTTTTATATGCCATGGTGTGGGACAAACTGCCAATTTTGTTTTTTTCCCATTGTAGTATATCAACTATACTATATTACAACTATATTACAAGCACTCCCATCTGAATATGGGATCCTTAGAGTGGACCGCATTAGGAAGAAGGGAGGAGGCATAGCTATAATTTATAAACTGACACTTAGCTGTACAATGACGAAGACGGACATAGATGATTGTGAAGCGGCCTTATTTACAATAAAACCCAATGATAAACAAACCATAAATGGTTATCTGATCTATAGACCTCCAGGGAGAAGTACAGACTTTAGCCAGAGCCTTCTGGAAAGTTTAATCCAACCAGCACTGTACCATGGCAACTTGATTGTCTTGGGAGATTTAAATTTACACTTCGACAATAAAATGTGCAAAGAAGCACAATCTCTGTGCCAGGAGCTGGCGGGGCTTCAACTAGATCTTAAGTCTTCACACGCGACACATCAACTAAGACATTTATTAGATCCCATCTTTTCTAACTGCCAAGAGCTATCAGTTAAACATCCAATAGCGGTTCCATGGTCTGACCACTATCTGGTGACGTTCCACATCCCACAATTAAGGCCACCTACAAAAAGAGATCTACCACCTAATAACAGACGTAGGAAATGGGCAAAGTTTAACGAGAGCAATTTTGCCCAGGCCCTACTAGCAAATAATCCTATCCTAGGCAGTAACATTAACGAATCAAGCCAAGGAGTAGATAAATGGATTATGGACGCATTAGATGTGGCGGCACCATGGACCAATAGCACTCCACAAAGGCAAACAAAGAGCGCGCCATGGTTTAACGAAGATCTACGGCTGGCTAGGAAGGCATGTAAAAGGCAGGAGCGAAAATGGAGGGCCGGTTTTTTGGACTCAGAGAAAGTGGTATATAGAGTTAAGCTTAGACAATATTACTCACTTATAAAGAAAACTCATGTGGCCTACTATTCAGAAAGAATTGAGACAGCGGAAAGCTCATCAAGGGAACTATTTAGCATATTTAAAGAGTTATCCTCATTAGGCAGAACAACAACTCCAACGTCTGGTTCGGAAGAGTCATGTAATGAGATTGCAGAGTTCTTTGCTGAGAAAGTATCTAAAATGTACGATACTTTTTCTGAGGATGCTCGGAATGGGTGTATGCAACATAAGGAACAAATACAGGATTGGGGTGAAAATAATATTCGACAATTTTTGACCCCCCCCTCTAGAAGATTTGAAAAAGATAGTACAAAGCATAAAATCAGGTTCCCCAAATGATCCAGCTAGACCTAAAGTGATTGGTGTAGGACTAGGGGTGATATTGCCCTATATCCAACAACTGCTGGACACCTCCTTTCAGGAAGGTCAGCTACCTGATAGGTGGAAGCGAGCTATGGTGCGCCCACTGAAGAAAAAACCTACAGTGGAGGGGAATCTATTAACAAATCTGCGACCGGTGTCATTATTACCATATTTTTCCAAAATTGCGGAAAAAGTGGTTAATATACACCTTGAGGGGCACATAAAGAAAAATAACTTACTACATCCCACCCAATCGGGTTTTAGACCAACTTACTCAACAGAGACAGCTCTGCTCTTTGCGACTGAGACGATACGGAAGAGAGTGGACGAAGGGTTGACAACTGCGCTGGTCTTATTAGACTTGAGCGCGGCTTTCGATACGGTGTCACATAAGCTGCTCATACACCGTCTCAGAAGAGGGGGTGTGGTGGGGGCTGCAATGGACTGGATGGTATCCTATCTACAGGATCGCAGCTTTCAAGTGATACAATCTGCGTACAGATCCAAACCCATTACCTTGGCACAGGGGGTGCCACAGGGCTCAATTTTGTGCCCAACTCTCTTCAATCTATATGTCGCACCCCTGGCCGATATTGTAGAAAAACATGGAGTTTCAATTGTGTCGTACGCAGATGACACTCAGCTAGTGGTCACTTTGGCTCCCAATTCACCTCAAGCAGCTAACAGTTTCGCAGACTGCCTGAAAGACATGGCAGGGTGGATGTCTGATAACTGCCTAAGTCTAAATGGCAGTAAGACAGAGGTATTAATAGTAGGAAATTCTCCCTCTATATGGTCGCCGGCTTGGTGGCCATCTATGTTGGGACCTGCTCCATCTCCGAAGACTGAGGTGAAAAATCTGGGAGTATGGATGGACTCTAAGCTATCCTGTGATGCCCAGATCAAAAGAACGAGAGGGAAATGTTTCGTAATCCTGAAGATCCTCAGGAAAACCCTGGACATTCTTCCTATCTCTGCCAGAAAAACCTTGATCCATGCTCTGGTCACGACAAGACTGGATTACGGGAATGTGCTGCTCTTGGGTGCAACTAAAAAGGGTCTTCAGAAACTGCAATCCATCCAGAATGCAGCTGCCGGTCTGGCTCTGAACCTGCCAAGAAGGGCACCTTCTAAGAATGCATTGGAAACACTGCACTAGTTGCCTGTTCAGAAGCGGATCCTGTTCAAGGCACTATGTTTTGGTCATTGTATTTTGCAGAAAAAAGGCCCTACATATCTGCACAACCTACTCCTACCATATGTGACGGAACGCCAGTTAAGATCTACTGGGACACATCAGGTCAAAGTCCCAAGGATAAAGAGAGCACGCATGGGTGCACGCTCTTATAGCTATCTGGCAGCCAAGAGCTGGAATGAGCTTCCCATATTCCTTCGGGAGGAACAATCACAGAAAGTCTTTCGCAAAAAATTAAAAACATGGCTTTTTACACAGTAGATAAGAGCCATATTCGAACTGCAGATAAATGATTCTTGGAAGTGTCAGTTGAAGGATATAGCGCGGGGACACACCAGTTGGTGTAAACAGGCGCTTTATAAATCTTAAACTCAAACTCTTAAACTCAAACTCAACTACATAGGCTAACATGGGAAGGCTTTATTAATCTTTAATACAGCCTAACTATTGGCAGGAGTGAGCTAAAATGATACTTCGAAGAGTCTAAATAATAGTTAGAATAAATCCAATAACTTGCCAAGGTTAGATTTATTATAAGTATGACAGAAAATAAGTTATAGAAATTACTTTTCTGATATGCATAAATTCAGCTCTAGAGTGTCCTCTCCTGACTGGCCAGCCTTTGACAGGCTGAGCCAAGCTGCTCTGATGAGGTGTAAAGTGGCCTGAATCAAAGAGGCATCTGGTTGGAGGAGATCTACAGTGGCAGAGCAAAAGGCAGGAAGGGGGCTGGGTAGCCAAACTGGTCTTCAAAGAGGGAGACAGGACACAGACTCACTCCCAACCAGATGGGAGCTCCAGTAATTGAATTAGCAGTGGGGCTGAATGGGGAGTGTTAGGGAAAGTTAGCCATGCCAGTAGTTTGGGTTCACCAGACCCTAAGCTTCAGGAGAGATTTTCTCCATTTTGGATTTTAAGAACAGTACTTTCTGGGACAAGAATATGCCACACTTTGGAGGAAGTTGTCATACCTGAGTATGGATCCCTGCACCCCATTGTTTAGGGGTGCCCTCCTGCTTGTCCCCCCAGAAGCCTGGATTAATATGGGAGAGCTGGCCCAGCAACTCGTATCCCTGCCTGAAGAAACAAGAAATAGGACTGCCCCACTGGATCCCGGGCCTGCACCAAGAGGACTGTGCTGTGAATGACTGCACCTGCTGCACACTTTGGAACTACAGCAAGAGAAGGACGTTGCCTTGCTCTGAAAGTTTAAGGAGTGGACTCTTTGAAAGCAACATGTTAAAAGAGCTCCACCTGCATCATCTCCAGCAAGAAGAGACCAGCTGACTACCTTCAGCTGGTCTTTGAAGGATTTGTCCAGGTACTGTAGTCCCAACGTCCCAAGGAGCAACTCACAGATTGTGGAACCTTGGATTTGTGTTGTGGACACTTTGGAACCCCAAAAGAACCCTCTGGAGGAATCTCCAGAAGGTTGAGATCATTTGGAGCATTTTGACCAAAAAGATCCATAAGTTGACCGACCCGTAGTGAAGAGTCAAGCCGGCGATGATGAACCGCGACCAAGCCTGAAATCCAGGTTCATCCCGCTGAAGCTCCGGAGTTTTTCGTCATCGATGAGACTTCCAGGAGTTCACTGAGGCCTCCCGCTGGACTAAGCCGCAGTCGTCGAACCCAAAGCCGACCTGACGAGGAGCCTCGACATCAAGAGAAAAAGCTCCAAAAAAGTGACTAAGTCAGAAGGTAAAAACCTGACTGGCCCTACCGCTCACTGTATCCAATCCATGCTCCACCGCGGTCGGCCTGAAATGTTAACTATGTCCCGGTCATGCGCGACCAGATATCCCAACGTGGCTCTTTTGGCTTTTAGGTACTAGAAAGTGTTTAGTCTTTAAAAATCCATATTTCCGGTTCCCCACATTGGATTTTTGTGATGTTGGAGTCATTTTAATCATAACAATAGTTCCTATTTTTATAAATTATTGTTGGATTTTTATTGTGTGTTGTGTCTTATTTATTTATTGTATTGGTGTTTTAAAATGCTTTGCACAACTGTCTCCTAAGTTAAGCCTGCCTGCTCGCAGCCAGCTACCAAGACTTGAGAAAGACCTGACGCGTTTCGGCAGCAGTGCCTTAATCATAGGTATGGAGGTAACCAGACACAGGTGCTTTTATATCCATGTCTCCACATGACCATAAAGCTTAGTGCATACAAGTCCCACAATGCATGATTATTGCCATTGAGAAACTTGCTATGTTGTGGCATTCATTCAAATATTGCTCAATAGCGTATTTTGAGCACAGACCCACAGTTCTGCGGGGTTGAGTAACTAATGGCTTATTCTATTCTATCTTCAACTCATCAGAGACAGTTTTATGACGAAGACAAAGAGTCAGACGAGTCGACGACATGTATGACTGGCAGAGAAGGATGCGTGGGTGAAGGAAGGTGCCCCGGGATGCATATAGGTGGGGGATGAAGATTAGATGATAGGATGCATGGGTAGTTGAAGGATGGGTGAAAGGTGAAAGAGAAAGCAGAAAGGATGCCTGTCTGGGTGGGTGAAACTGTATGGGTGAAAGGAATCCTCCGGGGGGTTTGAGAGGTCAAACTCTAAGGCAAGCAAGGACGCATGGGTGGTGGTTGGTTATATCTATGACAAATGTATGTTGTCAGTGAAAACCGTTTTATGATAGCCATGTTTAGATGGATGGATGGATGCCTGGATGGTATCATAGATAGTAGGTGAAAACAGAGTCAGACTGGATGAATAGAATGTAAAAGAAAATTAAAACCGTGCCAGAGTACCAAAGCCAAGGGTGAAGATTAAGAATAAAATAATAATAATGCTAGAAGAGCAATGCACTGATAAATGAAAAAAGCCCTGGGAAGAACAAGGACTATTTTTTTGCAAGGTTTTTGATTCAAAGGTTTGAGGTTGTACTTGTATTTCAGAATGGAATACTCCCTTGACTCACAGTAGTTTGCAAGCACAACATATATATTGTGCATGACTATTATTTACCCTACCCACCCATCATTAATCGCCTCCCTCTCCAACTCCGAGGCCCACTTCCGCTCCAGTCCCTACCCATGTCATTTTTTAGTGTGTCAGCCATGGGTGGACCTATCGGCTGCATGGTAACTAGTCGTTACAAATCACTCAGTATGTCATCATCATCATCATCACGTGAGTGACATGATGTCGTGCCGCCATACATCATCATTCATAAGCATGTCATCATTAACCATCATCATGTGCCTTATTGCAGTAGTCAGGGTGAAAGTGAAATTGTCTGAGCATTTGCCATTGATTTAACAGAGTATGGCCATAATGGAAAAATATATAATTGTGTAGTACAGCTGCCCGACATGCAGACAGTAGTAAAGTAACATGAGTCTGCGACACGAGTATGTCTGTCTAGGGCACAAGCTGACTGAGCTGGCATGCCTACAAGATTAATTGTGCTAAACAAGAGAGGGAAGAAGAATACTTCTACTCTACTCCATAGTGCCTGAAAGTCTAATCATCACATCCAAATCCTAGGGGAAGAGGAAGTGAGGAGGATAATAGTACCACGACTGCTAGTGCTACTGTGCCACTATAATTTTTATGTGTGTAATTTTGTGTTACTGTTTTGCTAAGAGTATTGGTTACAATTGTCTTTTTTTTCTTTCTTGATATAGCTACTCCTTCCCAACCCACCAGGCAGGAGTTAGCAGCCAGGGCACGGCAAAAGAAGCTGGAGGCCATCTGAGATGAATATCGCCGGTGGGTTGTCCTGGCGGAGGAGGCGGCAGCTGCAGCTTCCTCCAGTGCCCCGGGCCCCAGCCAGGCCCCCCCACGTGCCTCCGGTGGTGCGGTGCCATACTGTGGCAGCCGCCCATCGCCCATCAACTTCATCATCTACAGCTGCCCCTCACCCCTGTTGTTCCTGCAGGAACTTTTGGCACCGCATGCTCCTCAGGATGGCACGCCTGGAGGCCAAGCTGGAGGATGTCCTGGAGTGAACTAGCCGCCACCGGCACCCCCGCCGCCAGACGTCACCTCAGTCTTTGACCCTTGCCCCTTTTTTAATCTTTTTTTTTGGTGGGTGGGATGTTGGGAGTTGGGGAAACGAAACTTGGGGTATACTTTTTTTTCTTCAACTTCAACGTGGACGGACATTTATTTAATTTACTGGACATTGGTTGGGGTTAGGGAGAGGGGTGGGTCAGGTGTTGTGGGTTTTTCTTCTAGTTTATATTTGTTAAGGTAATAAATTATTTATAGTTTTCCAATACATATGATGCAAATCTTTTCTGGGGGGGTTACTCTTTTACGCCACCTTGTTTGTTTCCTCCTTTTGCTGCAGGGCCACAGCCAGTTTTTGAAATCTGCCAATAGTGTAACACACCGACAGATAGATGCAGTACCCTCACTTGTCCTACTACTGTCAGTCTCTCCTCCTAGTCTATGCATTCTGCAGCTAAAATCCCTTTATAGTATGTACTCGGTTGGATGTGGGTGTGTGAAAGAATTAATTAATTTCCATAGTATATACATTATTGACTCCCCCACACTTCTTCTCTTACCTGTGATTGATGTTTAGGCTAAGCGATGGCTGCATGGTGATGGTTTGGTTTCCTAAGGTGCCATGGTGGGTGGTGGTAGCAGTAGTAGACAGTTGCATTTGTAAAAAAAGAAAATGAGACAGTCAGTCACCTGAGGGAGACTAGGGAATGGTTACTTAGTAGAAGTACAGTAAGTAGTAAGTACACAAGAAGAAGACTGCCAAAGAAGAAGAAAGTGATGATGAATGATATTGATAAGCAATGCTAAAGTAAAATAAAACAGGGATAGTCTAGTACAAGTTACAACAAACTGAAGTTGACTCGACCTATGAAGTGGACAAGCGTAACCTTTAGTGCTGGAAGGATGATAAATTGATGCCGGCAATTAATAATTAATAATGGGTTAATAATTATGTTCCTCTGGAAAAAAAAGAGAATAGCAAATACTACTGAGCATGGGTGGGCAATGGGCAATCTAATCTGTTGCCAGTGTGGCCGATATATATATAATTAGAGCAGAATAAGATCCTCGCCCTGCCTTGAGTTAGTGTTGCTTTCACCACATCCACCCCAGCAAGTGTGTGCTCAATTATTGGTGTAAATTTAATTTAGTCACACCTCAATATAAATCACACAGCCCGGGGAAGAGGGTTAGGGTTTGATGAATGGTTGGGAAGGGGTATTTGAGGGAAAGGTTTGACAAAGGCAAACACTACACATGGACAACACACAATCTTCTCAGACGACCATCATAAATCTGTTAAGGTAGAAAAAGGAAATGCATGCATGATGATGACTTGATGGTTAAAGATAAATAGTACTAGACTAGTAGTACAGGGCAGCAGTATATTATTAATTATTATTATTATGCAATTGCCTTGCCTCTCTGCCCTCAGAGAGACCCAAATTACATACATTTTATGTTCTGTTGTACCGGGCTTCTTTTTAAAGCTAGCTTAGAAAATTAAAAAATAGCTGTAGGGGTCAGATTAAGCATAGAGCAAACATAATAAACAACAACACACACAGTGGTAATGATTGAAGAGAAAAAATTAATCAAATTAATTAAAAGATGATGAATGATACTAAGTTACTATGTTATGGTCAAATTGGGGAGTTGCATCTCGGCATTACTCTTGGTCCTTCCTTGCATGGACGCTCAGTCCGTCAATCTTGGGAGCCACTGCCTGCCTGGCGGATGTGGATTGGTAAGGTAAGTGTGAGTTGTTTTTCCCAGTATAGCAAAGGGTAAAGGCCGGCCTGTAAGTGTAGATGGAAAAACAAAAGGGATATTGAAAAATCAAGGAGAAAAGTAAAGTTAAAATGCATAAATTACAGAGGAGTGCAACAAGAACACTTTCAGAGGCGGCATGGCTAAATCATGTCTACTCTGTTTCCAGCATTAACCTACAACAACAGCAGGACAGACCGGGCCCGCGGCGCCCACCCAACCTCCACTTAGCTTAGATTTTGAGCCAGACAGAGCACACATATACAGCAACATAGCATTTTTCAAATTAAGTAACTAAATCAATGCACCGATGTCAGTCATACCACTACACTCGCCTCCACCACTACACAGACATGTAGGTCTGCTGTGGTTGTTGTTGACTTGCTTACCTTTCAGGCCACTTCATGAAATGCCCTGAGTTATTCCATCAATCATCTCCGATCCTACTGACTGACTGCAATGAGTATAGTATGGTCATCATGGTGTCCAACCCTGTAGTGTACCGAGTGAGTCCAGATTCCATATTCAAAAATGCAATGGATCGGCCTGCAGTAGAAGTACAATTTTGTTATTAAACAACAAGAAGGGAAACATTTACTTGAGTCACTGTTTTGTGTGTAGAATAGATTAAATACTAGTACACTTCATGCACAACAACAACAACACAAACACCAATCACTCAGAGTTGTCAAGGATGTTCTTTTCCTCAGGGCTTGTATGATGCTAGAAGGGTTCACCTCCAGGCAGCTCCAAGTCTGCTTGCCGTTATGGCTCAGACTATTGGAGCGGCCAGGTGGGGGAAAGGGTGTGGGAAGGGAACAGCAGGGAAGGAGATCTGCAATGAGAACAAAACTACGAATTAGACTAACTGATTCTCTAGTATTGCTACTACTTAACTCAATAATGAATAGTATATTCACCTGTAGCTTTCCTTAAAAACTTGTAAGCATGGGAAGGGATAGAGAGCTATAAGACAAAATATGTGGGAGTTTCTTTTAACGTTGACTTAAATAAACCATAGACATTTGTACACATAATTATGTCCAAAATATTACTTGTACTAAGTGATTACTAAGTGACCTAGCATAGCTCTTTCCTTTTGTTCTTAAATGATGCACAGCTCCTTGTTACTGCTGTGAGGTAAGAGATATGAAGAACATTTTTAATGTACGTTCGCCTTCAATGCTGCTTTACTTGGAGCGGGACCTGCCACGCAACTATATACATGACGCCAGAGTTCTAGGTAAATATATATATATATTTGCATTTCCTAAACTTGTCGCTTTCCTTTGATTTATAGTTTCCAGGATCAAGGTCTTTAGTCATAAGGCTTGCTTCTTGGAGTTAACAAAGTGTCTCTATGCATTTTAGAGTTCGCAATCAGTCTCTTGAAAGCTTTACAACACGTAAGCTCTTAAAGAATCAAGACAGGAGAGTTTACGCTCTTACCCGATTTTTAGATGAGCGTCTCCAACTCTCCACCTGCATCGGGCACTTTTCTCCGCTGCAGGATTCCAGCTTAAAAGTTCTTCAAGGCGGGATCAGCAGGAGCCGCCAAACTCCGTCGGACGTCCGTCGCACATGCTCTCGATTCGGGAAGAATAACGAGCACTCAGGGACGGGTGTGGCTCTCTTTTATAGAAGAGCCACACCCAAGATGGCCGCTACGTTCAGTAGCGGTTCTTGGAGGCGGGGCTAAGTGACGATTCTTGTGGCAATGCAGAAGGACGATTCTTGTGGGAATGCAGAAGGACAATGAACAAGAATAAAAACAGACAATAAATGTTAATCTGGGCACAGCATACTGTAAGCAGGAGGCGCGTGCTAGTTTGTACCTTTTTTGCAAGTTCACATGCATACTAAGCAGCTGTTGGAGAGGCAGTCTATAAAGTGCTGTGAGGAAGGTGATTACAGCGCCACCAGTAGCGCGCTGTGAAGAAGGTGCCATGCATCTTACCACAAACAGGACGTGACACTGCACATCTCATAAGGAAGGCACATCGTTGAGTAGCACCACCAACGCTATGACCAGGGGAAACAGCGTTGGTGCCCCTGGAGGCGCAGCCCATAGCCATGACAGAGTCAGCGTCCAATGCATGCCATCATCATTACCTGTTCTTTAGGGTCAGTCCCTCTCGGCTCGGAAAGGAGGATAGGTATAGTCAATTAGTCATGTTCTTTGGAGGGACTCGAAGAGGCAGGCACACATTTCTTGTACTATTCTCCATCCAATGTCTGGCTTGAGGGAAATTTATTTAGGGCGAGTCAGGACTGGAGGAGTGGACTGGAGAAGGACTCGGAGGAGTGGACTTACTTCTTTAATGACTGCACACAGTTGCAACTCCAATCCGGCAATAAAAGAGTAAGACGGTGGTGATGTTTTTGGTTGTGATTCAAACCAGAAAGACAGAGACACACACAAATAATAAAAGTAAATAAGGAAGAAAGAAAAAGTAACAAGTCGAAAGCCTAGTTGTCAGGGAAGTAGAGCTTGTCCTGAAACTCTGATGGTTCACCCAGAAGTAGGTAATCTAACACACTACTTCCATGACCTAAGTCACTGTCATCATCTTCCTGCTGTGCTACTTCAGGGTATGGTGTAATTCGGTGGTATAAAGTGCTGATTCATTTTGATCATGGTTAACCTCTCCACGTTTTGGGGTGAGAGACTGGTCCTTTTCACTATTACAACGGCACCAGCAGCATTAAAAACACGCTCAGAAGAGACACTTGCGACAGGGCAAGCCAGATAGTTTATCGCCAGCCCCAATACACCAATGGGTTTTGATCAATGTAGACCTCTGTTGGGTCATGCAGATAGGCCTGGACCATCCGCTCAATGCTCAGGGGTGCTCCACTTTGCTCTGCCTCTTTTGCCTTTGCCTCAGCACTGGACCTAACAAGCCCTTGCCGTACATACCATTCCTGTGCCGATTTTACTGGGGCTGATGATCCTGTTCTTGCTGTTGTTGACGTTGTTCTTGGTGTTGTTGGTGGTTTTGACTGCTGTGAGCCAACCGCACTGCCCTCAGGCTCTGAAGTTGAACTTGACGCCGGCTGCCCTGCAGTACTTGTTGTGGGCTGGAGTTGTGGGCTTCTAATTACCAGCCGTTCTTTTTCTAAGCAACTGGCTTCCGCAGCTATCCAAGTTTTGTACTTGGCAACATCCACTTTTGAAAAAGGAATCAATGTGTTAGTGTTCAGTACTGCTTTGTACCGTGGATCCAGAATTGTGGCACAAATGTAATGGTTTGATGACATAATGCCTGTTTGCACCCTTGTATTTTCAGATAAGCGAAGGGTTAAGCTCTCCACCAACTCATATGCTTCTTTTTTTCCTCCACACCTGCGTACATTGCAGACACCCCCTTCAGCTGTTCCTTTAGCATGTGCAACAATGGGATAGCTTGGCCCATAGTACAGTCCTCCTTGCTGACTTCATGTGTGAAGAGCTCGAAAGGAAGTAGCATCTCTGTCAGGCATTTAACTATGCCCCATTGGTCCATCTCAACGGTCATGCCTTTCACAGTAGCATCCCCTCTTTGCATGACATATTCATTGATTGGTCTGCACTGCTCAAACAGACGTTCAAGCATGTAATAAGTTGAGTTCCAACGTGTTGGCACCTCCTGGATGAGTGCTTTAACTGGCACTCTATGCTCACGTTGAATGATCCTCAGCTGTTTCCGGGCTTTAAAAGAATGGCTGAAATGTGTGCAGATTCTTCTGCAGGTGGTCAGTAAGTTGCTGACTCGGTCTTCTTTTTCAGAAAGTCTTGAACAATGATGTTAATGCAGTGCGCCAAACACAGGACCCTGAAATAACCACCATCGGCCATGGCCTTAACCATATTACTGCCATTGTCCGTGGCAACAAAACCAATGTTAAGCCCTCTTGGGTGCAGCCATTCAAAGACCTTGCTGTTAAACTCTTCCAAAATGTTTGCAGCAGTATGAGATTTCTCCATGGCGAACATGGCTACAGTTGCATGTTTCCGAGTGGCATTAAAAATCTCAGCAGTGTCAACACCTACAGATATCTTTTCTCGAACCCCCACAAAAGAGATCCAGTGTGCAGCGATACACATGTAATCAGTGGCTTGGCAACTGGTCCACATATCTGTTGTCAGGTGGATAGTGTGAACAGCACTCTGCTGCAAAGCTTGTCCAAGCATTTCAAGCACGTCGTGATGTAGTGCTGGAACAGCAACTCTGGCAAAATAGGACCGGCTGGGAACCTTCCATTTTGGGAAGATGGTTGTCACAAATTCAAGAAAACCCATCCCTTCCACAAAAGAAAAAGGGAGAAGGTCCAGCGCTAACATTTTAGCCAGCTTCGCATTCTACAAACGTGCCATTATGTGGTTGCGATCGTATTGCCCCTCCGACCTAAACATGGTGGCAATGGTAGCCTGGATTTTTTTCTTTTCTGGTGCCAGGGATGCAGGTGACATCTTCTTGACGCCAGATGTTGTTAGGCTCAACACACGTTTCGTTGCAGTACTCTCTTGCCTGGGACCCCTTGGTGTCTCAGCCTGACTCTTACTCTTGTGCCACTGCCATGTTGCTGATGTGGATCTGGCCGGTACCACTGGACTGCTGGGGACAGGGCTACTTTGTGTAGCAGAGAAAATGGCTCCCTCTTGTTCACCTTCCACCGTGATCGGATCTTCTACTCCTTCATCCCCACCAACAACAATGGATGCAGTTTTTTGGCCGCTAAGGTGCGCCTCCCACTGGATCATGTAGTGTTTTTTCAGATGGGTTGTTTGGCCTCCGGTACCATAGTATGTACCAAGTATACCCCGACTAACACCTTGTCCACAAATGGAGCATATCGCAACTTTCACCTCCTTCCTGCTAACCGAAAAGAAGTCCCAAACTGGGGAGCTGAACTTCCTGGAGCTGCTGGTGCCACTTCCAATGCTGGATGAACTGGTAGGTGGGCGTGGAGTTTGACTCTCTGCAGTACCTACTTCTACTGCGGTGGTTGTGCTGGATGTAGGTCGCTGCCGGGCCTTTGAAAATTCAAATATGGAAGCTGGAGGTGGTGTTGATGTTATCTGTGTTGGTGGTATCCGTGCCACATCCCTCACAGCAATTTGAGATGTGGTAATGTCGCTCTCCACTGGGGCGGGACTAATGTCCATGATGACTGGCTCGTCATCATCATCATCCTCCTCTTCTACATCTACCTCCATAACTCTAAGGCTTTCTGGAACCTTCCTTTTCCCTAGCCTTGTCTCGTGGCGTGTCTCCCTCTCAGACTGAGGTGGTGGGATCCAAGTGGCGTCTTGATCATCAGAAGGGGGGCTTGCAGAAGAACTCGATGGACTAACCCTCCTTTTCCTTGCTGGGGATCTGGAAGACAATGGATCTTCTGAAAGAGTGGCTTGCTCTTCTTCTTCCTCTGCAGGAAGCTCAATTTCCTGAACTGCCCCTACTACAGGAGGAACAACTACTATTGTAAGCGGTGGTTGCAGCTGTTGTTGTCCACTTATCTGAGTTTCTTGCGTTGATTGGGTACTACTTTGCGATAACGATAAGTCAATTTCAACATCACTGCTCGGTGGCGTTGTCGTGATTAGACTGGCTGCCTCTGTGACAGACATGGGCTTGGGCCTAGGTTGGTGGGGTGGGTCCACTGATGCGGGGGTGCTGCTCCCAGCTTGCTCCACGGACACCGCTGCTGCAGGCACAATTTTTTGTATCCCAAAAAAGATCTTGGGCGGCACACCAGTCTTGGTAAGTGGCAGTTCCTTCTTCTCACTGGCAACTTTCTTGGTACTGGAGGACCTGGTACCTTTCTTTGGGGCCATCTTCTTCGGATGTCAGCAGCACGCATAGGCACAAGTTGAAGAGATGTCTGTGGTACCACATCATGTGACGTTGTGCGCAGCAGGGCTTCTGTCTGGTAGTACAATGGGTGATGACGCCTCCTCCTCTTTTGTGCACCTAAAAGCAAAGAAGCAAGAAGAACATCAGTGAAACATGGCATTTATTGTTGTGGTTCAATTACTACTAGTACAAACAAACAAATATAATATATAACTTAGTGTGTGGTCACACTTGTTAGTGTTATTATTAATATTATTAAATGTTAACTCAGTTATTAAACAAACATAACAACAGTGTAGCCATTTGTGAGACTTTGACAACAAGGGCTTTCATGGTCTACTGTGTACACTCAGGAAGGATAGGAAAGAAGAAGAACAAAAACAAAAATACAAATGTAATGGATGGAACCTGTTTGGCATTGTGCATCACGTGGGATGCAGCATTCAGGGAGCTGCAGCTGGCAATGGGGATGGAAGCAGTAAGCCAAGAGGAACAAAGGAAAGACATGCAGGCCTATGGGCTGGCAAAAGCAGCACACTAACTACCACCACAAAATGGCCACCAGCCACATGGTCACTCACAACAAGCATGAGGCCTGGAAAACAATGAACTCAAGCAGGCCATTTGGCCAGACAAAGGAGGCATGCTAAACAACACAGTTTTAATGCAACAATGCAAAAACGAAAATCCACAGGGCTAAAAAAGGTTTGCAAGTTACACAACAACCACACCACGCACATCCAACAAAGGCATTTATTTAACACACACGAAAAAAGTGAAACACCCAAAAAAAAAACATTTTGCAATTCAATCCAATGCCATCCATGACCTAAATGATGTTTAAATTCGACAGACACCACAAAAACAGTTGCTTCATGCACCCTAATGAGTAGCTCTGGGCCTATTGGTTGGAAAACTCATTGGCAGACTAGGCCACATAGTGAATCAATTCAAATCAATAATATTGCAAATGTATTAGAAAATGTAGTGAACTGTGCTGCATTTTTTGCTGGGTAAAAGAAGAAAACATTGCATGCAAATCAACAACAAGGCATGGGCACCACAAAGAAGGCTTGCAGGCCTAATGCAGTAGCACACTGGCTGCCTTCACAAAATGGCCGCCAGCCACATGGCCAGGTCAGGCCACCACAACAATAAGAAAGGGAAGACAGACAATGCAGGCCTATGGCAAAAGCACACTGACTGCCTACACAAAATGGCTGCCAGCCACATGGAGAGGCCACAACAACAAGAAGGGGAAGACAGACAATGCAGGCCTATGGCAAAAGCACACTGGATGCCTTCACAAAATGGCCGCCAGCCACATGGCCAGGCCACCACAAGTTCCAACAACAAGAAAGGGAAGACAGACAATGCAGGCCTATGGCAAAAGCACACTGGCTGCCTTCACAAAATGGCCGACAGCCACATGGCCAGGCCACAACAACAACAAGAAGTAACCCAAGAGGAACAACGGAAAGACATTCAGGCCTATGGCAAAAGCAGCACACTAACTACCACCACAAAATGGCCACCAGCCACATGGTCACCCACAACAAGCATGAGACCTGGAAAACAAACTCAAGCAGGTCATATGGCCAGACAAAGGAGGCATGCTAAACAACACAGCTTTAATGCAACAATGCAAAAACGAAAATCCACAGGGCAAAAAAAGGTTTGCAAGTTACACAACAACCACACCACACACATCCAACAAAGGCATTTATTTAACACACACGAAAAAAGTGAAATTCCCCCAAAAAACATTTTGCAATTTAATCCAATGCCATCCATGCCCTAAATGACGTTTAAATTCAACAGACACCACAGAAACAGTTGTTTCATGCTCTGGGCCTACTGACTGAAAGGCAGACTACTGGGCTAGTGAATTAAATACATATTCCAAATTAATTCATTTTAAAAGTTGGAGAAAATGCAGTGAACTGTGCAACATGTTTCCTTTATAAAAGATGAAACATTACTTACAAAGAAACAACTAGGCTCCTATTGAACTTCAGGCCACCCACCACAATACATTTTTAAAAAAAGAGGAAAAGTACAAAAAAAATGTAGGTGCAATGCCCCAATCAAACAAACAACACCAATTTTCCAACTTACTTGTGAAATCTCAGATTCAAAAGTCCTCAAATCCAATGATATATGAAGCAGCAGCCACAAAGAGTGATCCTTCCAGCTCTAAATCCAAATGAAAAGTGAACAGGAGATGGACAAAGCACTGGGAGGAGCCAGCTGGACAGGAGCAGAAAGTTGGAGACTCTGGGGCACTTCCTTCCTCTTAAAAAAAAAAGTAAAAAAAGATAAAGGACTCCTTGCACAAAAAAGTATAGCTAAATATCAATCTGAGGAGTTTTTTTATCCAAATCACCATTTCGAGAAGGTGTTGATGCTGCTCGAGAGAGATTCTTCTCCAGATTGCAAATTCTGCATGTTCGGGATTGCGAGCTTTGCAAAACTTCCGCTGGAAGTCCGATGGCATGCCCGAATGATGTGTTCGCGATCGCACACTCTCGCGGGAACATGCAGCCGGCTACCAATTCTCGTGGCGCTCGCGAATAGATGGGAAATCTCATCTGCGATCGCAGGCATCCCGGTAAGTCACTCCCGCGCGTGCGAAAATGCATTTTGAGAGCGCGAACACAAAAAAAACTCCAGCGCGGAGTTTTCGGTAACTCCGCGTTCTACGCGGAACACAGAGTTGCCAAAAGTCCGTAAACTCCACGAGCGGGGCGGATTTTACGCCCGGGGTTAGCCGAAATGTGTCAGGTTAACGTACCTGCAGCCACATTTGCATTAAAATAAATGTTGCAGATGCTCCGTGAACTGGCCTCAGCACCTTTTTTCTTCACTTTACTAACAGGTGGTTCTGTCCCTGTCAGCTGAGGCCGCCCTGCAGGGTCGGGGGCACCCGTCGACAGAAGTCTGTGTGATATATATATATATATATTACGCCCACCCCCGGAACATGGCTGTTTGCTGTGGCTTGGCGGGAGCTTTACAGCAAACGCTCCGCTTCCACTTCCAGCAAGCTAGAGCATTAAAAATGCTCTCACTTGCTGGAAACGGAGAAGAATTGCTTTCACACACAGGGAGCTGCCTTTCCAGCAGCTCCCGGTGTGTGAAAGCAGTGCCGGCTCCCGCAGTAGGCGGGGAGCCAGCAGGGACCGTGGGGGCTCCCCCGCGGTCCCCAACCAAAGTCACTGGGTGGGACCAGGGCACCCAGAATGGGGGCCGGGCCCAGGGGATGGGGTCCCTCCGGGGCAGAAATTGGCCCGGGAGGAGGGCCAGGCTGACTCCTCCTCTACTCTTTAAAACACAAAATTAAAAGGCCCGGCCCAAAGGGATGGGGTCCCTGGGGCCAAAATCAGTTCAGGAGGGAAGCTGCATGGCCCCCCTACCCTACTCTAAAAAAAAAAAAAAAAAAGGCCAGGGGAGGGGGCCTCAGGCTGAAATCGGCCCAGAGAAGGGGAGCCACGCAGCCCCCCTCCCCTAATAAAACACTTTATTTTTTTCTTAAAAGCCGGCCCCGGCAAGTTCCTGGAGGCTCGCCCCCTTTCACCACCACTCTACAAACGCGCCTCCTGGTGCACTACTAGTTGGGGGAGGATGTCCCTTTGACTCCTGAGAGGCCCTGGGGGCCTACTATCCCTCCTGTTAGGTCCAGTAAGTTCCACACAGCAGCATTGCTGAGAGGTCATTGAAGGTCCGCCCCCTTTCTCCACCACTCTACAAATGGGCCTCCTGGCCCACTACTGGTTGGGGGATGAAGCCCCTTTGGATGCTGAGGGTCCTTGCGGGCCAGGAACCCCTCCTGTTACCTGCAGTAAGTCCCACACAGCAGGATTGCTGAGAGGTCTTCGGAGGCCATGCCCCCTTTCTCCACCACTCTGCAAACGCACATCCTGGTGCTCTACTGGTTGGGGGATTTAGTCCCCTAGGCTGCTGAGGGTCCTTGGGGGATCAAGAACCCCTCCAGTTACCTCCAGTAAGTCCCACACAGCACGATTGCTGATAGCTGGTCGGAGACCCCGTCGCCTTTCTCCACCGCTCTCCAAACGCACCTCCTGGTGTACTTCTAATTGGGGTATGAAATCCCCTTGGATGCTGAGAGTCCTTGGGGGCCAAGAACCCCTCCTGTTACTGCCAGTAAGACCTACCCAGTGGGATTGCTGTGAGCTCGTGGGAGGCCCTGCCCCCTTTCTCCACTAGTTAGGAAATAGAATTTAAAAAAACCTTAGAAATTCACTTGAAAAAACCAAAGGATACAGGAATGTTATAGTTAGGAAATAGATTTAAAAAAAACCTTAGAAATTCACTGAGAAAACCAAAGTTATAGTTAATTGAGTTAACTATAACTTACGCCCCCACAATGCTCGGCTTATGACCTCACATATTACATCACTCATGACATGGTCAGTGACATCACTCATGATATCACTCATGACATCTGAAATGACATCACTGATGACATCTCAAATGACGGCACTGATGATATCACTGATGACATCATTCACAGAACCAGTCACACATCCAGTTACACCCCCATACATCTCATACACCCACTCCCACACAACCACTGACATTCCCATTCACAGACCCATACAAACAGTGACACGCCAAGACACTTATCCATAGAACCACTAACACATCAATCCACCCATACAGCTACTAACTCACATATATAGCCACTCATGCAGCTACTCAGTGACCAATGCAGCTACTCACTCATCCACTCATACATACATACAGACACTTACACACCAACTCATAACCCATACTGAATCAGTCACCCATACAGATACTCACATACCTACTCACTCACCCATACAATCACTCACACATCCATTCACTCACCCATACAGTTACTCACACATCCACTCACTTACTCATAGATATACTAGCACATGTACTCACTCACCTATACAGTCACTGAGACAAGCACATACTCTCCCATACAACCGCTCTCACACTCACTTACTCACCCATACAGTCTGTCACATATCCATTCACTCACCCATACACCAACTCACATACCTACTCAGTCACCAATAGAGGCACTTACACACACATTTACCACCCATACAGTCACTTATATACCCTGTTACCGACCCATAAAGATACTTAAGTACCTGCTCAGTCACCCATTCAGCTACTCATGCACCCTCTCATTCACCATTTACAGCCACTGACACACTCACTCACATACAAAAACTCACTCAGCCACTTCACTCATGTATACAGTTTCACATATACCCACTCACTCTACACCACTTACACAATCACTCACTCACCCATACAGGCAGGTAACTTATGTATCACAACCAAGTCATAGCAAAATTAACTGCTTAAAGATTCAAGACACACTCAAGATGAAGAGACACCATTTCTATTACTTTTAGACTCTTACATCCACCCTAAAACAAAATATAAGGACCTTGTTCACTTTCTATGTAGGTCGAGCAAATCAGTGTCATACGGCCATGTGTTAAACTTCTGAACTGAGCAAGGGAACTCTGCTGTGGTCCATTTTCATGATATTGGGCTGTTACTCCTCCAAACTTAAAAATTACAACCTCTGTTAACATCGATAACAATAACAGCAGTGCAACAAGTGTAGAGGGATCATTCCATAGAACAGGAACTTCTCTCTCTACTAGCAACCTGACAAGAAAACAGCAGTGGTATAAATCCAATCATCAAAATTAGAAGTTCCTCCAAGAAGGTGATGTAATTGCTTACAAGCTGTCCAATAGTACCTCATGTTGCGGTTTCCAAGCTGAAAAGTTCTTCTTAAAAACACCCTGATCTTGAATATGCCCGGGAAGAATTATAGATGAAAGAGTTGTAGATAATTATGCTTAGTGCAGACATTTCTGAGCTGCTGGAAAAGAGTTACATATTCATGCAAGTTGGTCTGTTTCCATTCTTACCAGAGAAGAGAAAACAGACACATCAACCATGAAACTACTCTTTCCATTTCCACTTATTTCGAAATGATTTCTTGAAAGTTGCTCATGTTAAGAACACCTGACAGGCCTATCACATAATAGGATGTGCTTTTTACAGACATAGCCAGGAAGTGTGAGTGGAGGCCAAACTTACATCCTTTCTAAGAAAGACTGGTGGGAGTCTCAAGAGGACAAATACCCACAGTTTTGCTTTTGTGAAGAAACTTATACTCTCCACACAACTGAAATATTTACTTGGGATAAAGCTGTACATGAAGGAAATGTTATTTTGTGTATTTATACTCTTTGCTGAACTTCAGTGGCTGGTCCTTCTACATAAATTGCCCAGATATCTTTCCGGAGTTTATGAAAGGTAAGTTAATTTTTATCATACAGGCTGGCAATTTTCATTCTTACCTCTCAATTGAGCACATAAACAAAACAATGCACTAGTGTACGAAATTATTGGTTGAGGGGGTGGAAACCCCACTCGGGCAACAGCAACAATTCTTGGCAGTGTGAATCGGAAAAGTCACTAAGGGCCTAATTTTATCGCAACGGATTAGTCACTCCGTCACAGTAGTGACGCATATCCCGTCCGCCGAAATATAAATCCCATAGGACATAATGGGATTTATATCTCAGCGGATGGGACATCCGTCACCATTGTGACGGAGTAACCCGTCATCCGAGATTTAAATCAGGCTCTCAATTAATCAGTGCCTAACCCTCTGGTAACTTAGCACAAAGCAGTCAGGCTTAACTTAGAGGCAAAGTGTAAAGTATTTATGCAGCACTCAAACAGTAATAAAGTGAAAACACAACACAAGAAAAATCCCAAACCAATTTAGCAAAATGGAGTAAATATTCTAACAAATAAAATGGAGATATTGAATTTCAAAGTTTTAGGTAAGTATAGCACCTCAAAGAGCCATTCACAGTCATCTTGTCGTGCTATACCGGGGGAAAGTCACAAGTTCAGCCTAACTGTGATGGAGCATGGTCCAGATACAGGTACCAGGTTACTCCTGATAAAAAAGTTACTTTCTCAAAGCCTGTCGTGAAGAGTTCCATTCGCAGTGGAGGAGGTTGAGAGGAGTAGGGAGAGTTGTGGATGGTCACCACTGTAGAGTGACAGCAGGCTGGGCATTGCAGACAGTTGTTGCTGTAGTGTGAAGATCTGGTAGAGCGTCGTGAACGGTCCTTGTTGGAGGTTCATGCTGGTGGTCACAGCGGGCTGTCAATGCTATAATGCGAAGTGCAGATCTAACGTTTGAGTTCGTCAATGGCAGCCGCTTTAGCGCAAAGAGTCGGGTTCACGGAAGCTTGCCATTGGCAGTCATGGTAAGCGGCACAGTGTCAGCATGAACAGGCTCATTTGCGGTCATGAAAAGCCAAAAACTTCAAGATTTCTCCTTACTTGAAGAGGAGTGCACTTTAATGCCAGCCAATGGTCCAGGACATGGGGAGGCACATCTTGGGATCAGGGACTCACTCTAGCAGTGGCCAGCAGGGCTTAGACAGGTCTGGTTGCAGATGCAGTTGCAGCAGGTCAGCTGGGCCGTTGCAGGGAGGTCTCCGGAGCTTGGTCTGTCTCTGTAGCTCAGAACAGGAGACCAGCCCCTGGACCCTGGGAGTCACTCAGCCTGAGATGAAGGGGGCAAGTTGAATCTTACTTCACGGATATTAGGGTAGGTCTCAAGCAGCAAGACAGTCCTCAAGGCTAAAAGGCAGGCAACAAGCAGCAGGGCAGTCCTGGGTGGAACAAGGCAGGCATCAAGCAGCAAGGCAGTCCTCTGAGGAACAAGTTAGGCCTCAAGCAGCAGGGAAGTCCTCTGGGGAACAAAGCAGGCCTCACACAGCAGGGCAAGCCTCTGGGGAACAAGGCAGTCCTTCCTCTTGTAATGCCCATAGGTCCAGGAGTGTACTGAAGAGGTGTTTTGAGGGTCCAATATTTTATACCTGGTGCCAGCTTCTGAAGTGGGGGGACATCCTGGGCTACCCCCACATTTGGTTCTAGAAGCTTCTTCCCTTCCCCTGTCAATGCTTCATGAAGTGTGGGGTGACAAAAGACTAGTGTCAGGCTTTGTGTAGGGTGGAGGCAAGCTCCTTTGAAATGTAAGTGGGGGTGGGTACAGCTCTACCCTCAACTGTCTCTGCAGGATGGCCCATCCTGCCTACACTCAGTTTCCTTTGTCTCACTGTCTGGCAGGAATACACATTTACAGTCATTTTACCTGGAACACTTGTAGAAGGTGCAAATGTTATTGACAAGAAAATGTTACGTGGCATTTTCAAAATTGTTACTTACATTCCGACTTTACCATTAAAGAGGAATTTAAATTACAATTAATCTGAGTCTCAACAGCATATTTCTATCTGCTCCCAATCAAAAGTTATCACTATTGAATGTAATAAGGAAACCCCACCTTAGTCAATGGAAGAGATAGGCCTTACAGTAGGAAAAAACAACTTTAGGAGTTTTTCACTACCAGGATATGCAAAACTTAAAACCATATGTCCTACTTTTTAAATTCAAGGCACTCTGCCCTTAGGGCCTACCTTAAGTCTACCTTAGGGGTGACATATGTATTAAAAAATAAGGTTTATGACTGGAAAAATGTTTATTTTTTAGTAACAGGCTTCAGTCGCAGGCCTGATACATGCTTTAAAAGGATATTTTAGCAGGTGGCACAATGAGTGCTGCTGGCCCAATGGTAACATTTAGTTTACAGGCTGTGGGTACATGGAGTACCATTTACTAGGGACTTACAAGTAAATTAAATGTGAAGGTCAAGTGGTCCTTGTTGCTGGTGGTGCTTTGCGAGGTGGTGGCACATTGGATAGATTCTTTGAAGATAATAATGATTCCACCTCCAAGTCTACAGTTGTCCATATGATTACATCAGACAAGATGAAGGCTTTTCTGGACTCCTCCATGAAATTATTTACCTACAGTCAAAATCTGTTTATTAACCTCAGTCTGCATCAAATGGATATCGTCTTTGATGTTTATAAAGCAGACAGCCCAGAGTCTTCTGTGTGAGCTAAAGAGTAAAGGAACTCATGGGCAAGTTGAGTTGGCAAACACAGAAATGGCCTGAATTGCTGCAAGATGATCAGAAGAAGACAGTTTCAACCTACTAGTTACCTTAATACCAGCAGCAACAACATATCATAGTAAGGGTAAGAAATTGGGTTGTTGGTTGACTGGGTTGTGAGCCCCAGTCAGGCAACAACCACACTGCTTATCAGGGTGTTGCCCAAGTCAGCCCTAAATTAACCAGTTCTGAATCCTCTGGTAGTTTGGCACAGAGCAGTCAGGCTTAACGTCGAGGCAATGTAGAAAGTATTTGTGCAACACTTCAAATAGTAATAAAGTGAAAAACATCACACAAAAACGATCCCACACCAAGTTTGAAAAATAGATTTATTTTTACAAAAGAAAACAAGACCAAAACAACAAAAATCCAATTAGTTGAAACGGGGATATGCATCTTTAAAGATTTCAGTGAAAATTGCGCTACAGAGCACAAAGCCTCAATTGTGGCTATCTGGTCATGCCGGACCGGGAAAAAGACACAAGTTCAGGCTGACTGCGTTGGAGCGTGGACCGGCTACAGGGACTCAGTTGTTATGTTTCATATAGAGGCCCTAATATAGACACGTTCATATATGCCGTATATGGTCATAATCGTATATGCCCTATTATGGTCATAATCGTCTATGCCCTATTATAGTCATGATCTCCTATGCCCTAATATAGGCATGATCTTTCACCTACATTAGTTCCCTACAGTACACAACGAACTCTGAGGGTTGAACATTATCTAGTCTGTGGTTAGAACACTGCAGGGTTTTCCCGAACACAGGCCTACAATGTACTCATAAATTATGCATGAGCATTCACCAGCTACATCTCCCGCATATAATGCATGTACAAAGTTCACCCCTGACATCTTCCTCATGTCTAACAAAGACCAATACAAACCATACTGCCACTGCCCCTGTCAGACGAGGAAGAAGATCCTGAGGATGCAATACAGATTGCACCAAAATTCGGAAGGACAGTCACCATAAGACTATTAGAAAATGGTTTACAAGCTAAGGGTGGCATTGTAGTTTTCGTGATTGAGGCACACGAATCAAACAAAACAGAGGTATTCTATTCATGGGTTACACTCCCAGCAGCAAATGCAATAACAAAGACATTTCACTACTATATAGAAGGAGATGCACCATGGGAATATTGTCCATTTGAGGACATAGAGATTCCACTCACTTACCAGGAACATTATTACTGGTTTAATGGAGCCCTACCCCACGTACGAGAAAGAGTAAGATTAGGCCCGCTCGAAGGAGACGGAGCCACATGGCCAATACTAGCGGCTTACACACCGCATCCTGACATTGGCACAATGCCACAGCCAGACTTACTCATACAACACACAGATTTAATTAAAATTTACAGAAACCTGACACAATTTGTCATGAGGACTTTAACAATCCAACCTACACCAGGTGCAGCAAATAGTACTCCAGCTCAGGGTACAGGAAATAAAATTACTCCTCAAACATTACATGCGGTAATGGGCAAAATGCCTGCAAAACGCAAACAAATACCATTCTGGATAGCTCAGAAAATAACTCAGCTTGAGGCAGTATTCCCGAATACTACCACTTGTGATAAACACATAATACTAACAATCTGCTTGCCCATGGGGATCACACCACAAGTAGAGGACTGCACCTCTTGGGGTACAGTCTTTGCTGCCATATATACCAGAACACATGGTATCCCGTCATTAGCAGTAGTACCTGACGTATTGAGACAGATACAAAATGAGTACGGAGCAGAGCCTGCCCTTAACTTAGGGATGAAGTTACTAGGTAACTACGAACAGGTATCAGCCATAATACTAGCTAACATTAAGAGGGAAGCAGCTTCAGTGGCGATCCGCCAACGCCTAAGGGAGTTCAGTCCAGTAGATCAACCACACAAACTACCCAAAATAATTGAAACTGCATATGCAGAACTAGGCAGAGACAGTCTAGGTGGGAAAGCATTAAAACCACAACTGGTGGGCAGTCCTGAAAAGGACACTACAAAGCAGACACCTACTTCTTTAATCAATCAATCAATCAGCCATTTGTATAGCGCACTACTCACCCGTGAGGGTCTCAAGGCGCTGAGGGGGGTAGCAGCTACTGCTCGAACAGCCAGGTCTTGAGGTGTCTCCTGAAGGTCAGCAGGTCCTGGGTCTGACGCAGATGGGTGGGGAGGGTGTTCCACGTCTTGGCGGCGAGGTAGGAGAAGGATCTGCCGCCGGTGGTGGTTCTGTGTATGCGTGGGACGGTGACGAGGGCGAGGTCGGCGGAGCGAAGCTGGCGATTTGGGGTGTAGAAGGTGAGACGCTTGTTGAGGTATGCTGGTCCGGCGTTGTGGAGTGCTTTGTGAGCGTGGGTGAGGAGCTTGAAGGTGATCCTCTTGTTGACGGGGAGCCAGTGCAGGTCCTTCAGGTGGGCAGTGATGTGGGAGTGGCGGGGGATGCCGAGAACGAGGCGTGCGGAGGGGTTCTGTATACGTTGCAGTCTTTTCTGGAGTTTGGCCTTGGTTCCAGCATAGAGGGCGTTGCCGTAGTCCAGTCTGCTGCTCACGAGGGCGTGGGTGACCGTCTTTCTGGTTCCGATGGGGATCCATCTGTAGATCTTGCGAAGCATGCGGAGGGTGTTGAAGCAGGAGGAGGAGACGGCGTTGACTTGTTGGGTCAATGAGAGTGATGAGTCCAGGATGAATCCCAGGTTGCGTGCGTGGTCGGTGGGCATCGGTGCGACTCCCAGCGCGGCCGGCCACCAGGAATCGTCCCAGGCGGAGGGGGAGGAGCCGAGGATGAGGACCTCCGTCTTGTCCGAGTTCAGCTTCAGGCGACTGATCTCCATCCAGTCGGCGACGGCCTTCAGTCCTTCGTGGAGGTTCGTTTTGGCGGTGGCGGGGTCCTTGGTGAGTGAGAGGATCAGCTGGGTGTCGTCGGCGTAGGAGACGATGTTGAGGTTGTGCGAGCGGACGATGTTGGCGAGTGGAGCCATGTAGACGTTGAAAAGGGTATGGCTGAGGGATGATCCTTGTGGCACGCCGCAGATGATCTTGGTGGCTTCCGAGCGGAATGGGGGGAGGCGGACCCTCTGGGTTCTGTCGGTGAGGAAGGAGGTGATCCAGCCCAGGGCCTTGTTGCTGATTCCTGCGTCGTGGAGGCGTGTGCGGAGAGTGTGGTGGCAGACGGTGTCGAAGGCGGCCGAGAGGTCCAGGAGGATGAGGGCCGCGGTTTCGCCGTTGTCCAGCATGGTCCTGATGTCATCCGTGGCAGCGATGAGGGCAGTTTCGGTGCTATGCTTGCTGCGGAATCCTGATTGGGACGGGTCCAGGATGTTGTTCTCCTCGAGGAAGTGGGACAGTTGCTTGTTGACAATCTTTTCGATGACTTTCGTCGGGAACGGGAGCAGGGAGATGGGCCGGAAGTTCTTAAGGTCCTTTGGGTCCGCTGTGGGTTTCTTGAGTAGTGCGTTGACCTCGGCGTGTTTCCAGCTTTCCGAGAATGTGGCGGTCTCGAAGGAGCTGTTGATGATCTTCCGGAGTTGGGGAGCGATGATGCGGTTGGCTTTGTTGAAGATGTGGTGAGGGCAAGGGTCGGATGGTGAGCCGGAGTGGATGGTGTTCATGGTCTTGATGGTATCGTCGTCGTTGACGTGGGTCCAGGAGACCAGGGGGTTGGTGAGGCTAGGGGGTGGAGAATCAGTGGTGTTAGCGGCTGTTGGTAGGGTTTGGGTGTTGAAGCTGTCGTGGATGTCTGCGATCTTGCGGTGAAAGAAGGAGGCTAATGAGTCGCAGAGGTCTTTCGACGGTGGGGTGTCGTTGGCGCTGGAGCTGGGGTTGGAGAGTTCCTTCACGACGTTGAAGAGCTCATTGCTGTTGTGTGCGTTGTTGTTATGTTCCTGGAAGGAGGTCCTTTTTGTGGCTCGAATGAGTTGGTGGTGCTTGCGGCTGGCGTCCTTGAGGGCAGCGTGGTTGTCCGGTGTCTGCTCATGGCGCCACTTCTTCTCGAGTTTTCGGCGATTCCGTTTGGACTCCTGGAGGTCGGTGGTGAACCAGCTGGTCTTTCTGTCTGTACGTCGGTTTGAGGGTTTTTTGATCGGGTGAGGGTGTTGGCGCAGTCGTCGATCCATTGCCTGAGGTTGTGGGCGGCTGTGTCGGTGGTGTCGGTAGGTGGGTTGCGGGCGAGGGTGGTGATGAGCTGGTCTTCGGTGATCCTGTTCCAGCTGCGGTGGGGGATGCGTTGCGGGTGGTGCTGCATGGTGGGTTTCTCGAAGGTGAAGTGGACGCAGTGGTGGTCGGTCCAGTGGAGTTCGGCGGTGTGGCTGAAGGTGATGTGTTTGCTGGCGGAGAGGATGGGGTCTAGCGTGTGTCCGGCGGTGTGGGTGGGGACCGTGACGAGCTGTTTGAGTCCGAGGTTGTCGAGCAGGGCGATGGAGTTGTGGTCGTTGGTTTTCTTGAGGTGGAAATTCAGGTCTCCGAGGAGGGCGTGCGTGCTGACGATGTCGGAGATGGCGTCGATGAACTGTGGCAGGGGCCCCGGGGGTCTGTAGATGAGTGTTCCTCTGAGGGTGGTGTTGGGGTTGATGTGGATCTGGAAGTGGAGATGTTCGGCGGTGCTGGAGGTGTCTGCTGTGCTGGTCGAGATTCTGAGGGTATTCCTGTAGACGATGGCAATTCCTCCTCCAGGTCTGTTGTTGCAGTCCCTCCTGGTGATCTTGTAGCCATCTGGGATGGCAATGGCAATGTCGGGTGCCGAGGAGGAGTACAGCCAGGTCTCTGTTAGGAAGGCGACGTCTGGGGAGGCTGAATCGAGTAGGTCCCAGAGTTTGATGGCGTGCTTGTGGACAGAGCCGGTGTTGAGTAGAAAGCATCTGAGGTGGTTGCGTCCTGACTTGACGGGTGGGGTGGGGCGTGCTGGTGTTCGGCGGCTGGAGAAGCTGCAGTGTCGGCAGGAGAAGGGTCTGTGGGTGAGTATCGGGCTGGCTTGGAAGCAGTTTGATGATCATTTGGTGTTGAGTCCGTGGAGGAAGTCGGCGTCGTAGCGTCGTCGGTTGTCATGGCTCTTGCGGGGGCCAGGGGGTCTGGCGCTGGGCGCGGTCCAGGCGCGGATGGGCGCAGACGGGCTTGCCTTAGGCGCGCCTTCGGCGCGCCCGCTGCGCGCGGTCGCCATTTAAGTAGGGGAGGGTCGAGCGGCTGGGAGGCGGGAGCGGGGCGGGTTATGGCGGGAAAAGAAGCGCACTAGCGGCGAGTATGGACTACGGGGGGAGCGGGGAAAGCAAGCCCAGAAGGGCAGTAGGCAGGCAAGTCAAGAAGCAAGTGAGCGAGCCAAGAAATATATTGAAAATGCCAGGAATAAAATAAGGCAGGAGAATTAAAATAAAATGCGAGTGCGGGAAATTAAAATTAAAATGCGAGTGCGAGCAGGGAGAGGTCTCGAACCCTGCCTGTGTGGGGCTGCAGGGCAGAGCGTGAACGAGCGGAGCTGCGGGGGGAGAGCTGATCACTGACCGAGGGTCAGCTTCTTCTAAAAAGAAGTGGGAAAATAAAAAACAACAAAAGTCTAAAGACAGCAGATCTCAATCCAGAGGTAGGTCTCCTCAACAGGAGCCCTCTGAAAGGAGGTATAACCTCAGGAATAGGGATAATATTAAAAAACCTGACAGGTATCAGGATACGGATACACGTTCCTCTCGTTCCTTTCAGGGTTCGTCAAAAAACTCCGAGAGGGAAGGACGGTCAGAGGAGTGTACAAAGTCCAGAGACTACGCACCTAAAAAAGAAGATAAACAAAAACAAAAACCTCAGTTCAAAAAGAAGAAGGTAGCAGGTCTTAAGATCAGACATGCCCAGAATTCTGAGGACACAGCTTCTGAACGGTGAATGGGCTCTGACGATGCTAGACAGCGCGGCAGAAGTAACAATAGCTCACCAGAACCTGAAGGAATTTCTGGTGACAGCGGAGTTGAGTGAGTATATGACGGTGGAAACACCTGATACTCGGGTAAGTGTCCCACATAAGTTACATGAGATGACACTCCAGATGGAGGGGGATAAGCCCAGGAAAGTTAAAGGTCTATTTTGGAAAAATCTGTCCTCTGGATATGACATCCTATTAGCAGAGCAAGACTGGCCGCCAGCATTCGTCATGGAGTGCCCTAAGGGAGAAAAGGTAATTTTTCCAGCATTTTCCGACCTCGTTCCCATACATTTAAAACATGCATATGCGCAGGAGTGGGCGGTTGCCCTAGCTCCAGCATTGTACAAAAATCATGCTGGTTGGGATGAGGATTCAACCCACCACGTGATCCCGTTAGAAGTTTCCCCAAATGCTCAATGACAATACCCTATAAAGCAGGAAGCTAAAACACAAGTCAGGGAGATCCTAGATCAACTTGAATACCAAGGGGTGATAGAAAGTTGCACCTCACCAATGAACAATCCTTTGTTCCCCGTATCAAAACCTGACAACACATATCGTTTAGTTTTAGATTACAGACATTTAAACACTTGCACAAAGACATTTGCAGTTCAGAATGCACACAGTGCCGCATTAATGAATAACATTGTGCGGAAAAAATACAATAACCAAAACCCCTCCTTATGCTACAACTGTGGGAGCGGCGGTATAGACAGCGTTTTTACTATCGACGGAGGACCTAAGTGAGGGATTGAAGCATCACGGTTCTTTGGAGTAAGTGTGACTTTAAGAACACGGCCCCACGAAGGTCCCGGGTTGGGAGATTTTCTTATAAACCCGTGAATCTGTTCCCTCTCGGAAATTTCCCAGAGGGGTTTATCTGACAGGATTTTGTAACCTGTGGAAGTAAGGTAACAACTCCGAATTGGGGGTGAAGACCTGGTAACGTGGGACCTACACCCTGATGAATGCCAGTACGACCCTGTTGGGCGAGAATCAATGGCAGAAACATGTTGGTTAATGCAGTAGGGAGACAGGGGCCTTTACCTCCCCTAATATCCCGCCGTGTGGTTTTTAATACTACCAAGGGGTTACTTGAATAAAGACTGGTGGCAGTTTCCCCTAGGTTGTTTTAATTGTGTGTGTCTGCACTCTTTGGTCCCTTCTAAAGGGAACACTTTTTCCTTTATATCCATTTATTGTGGGTTTATTTAGGTGTATTGTTTTGTCACCTTTTCTGTACCCTCACCACTTTTGTCTTCTCGTAGACATTTAAAATAATTGCGCTCCGTCTTTGGTGTTGGTCTGCACCAAGACGTCAGATGCGGCCCTATGATGAAGCATGACACTGCAAAGTGTGTGAGGGCAGTATTAAGACAAGTGTTGTCTTTCCCTGTTTGTTTTCCTTCTTATGTATTTCATCCTCTGGTTGTTATTTTGTAATATTGATAGTAAAAACGCTGTCTATACCGCCGCTCCCACAGTTGTAGCATAAGGAGGGGTTTTGGTTATAGTCCTTCTCTGTTAAGTGAGTTTTCATTGATGGTAGGGGAGTCAGAGGAGGTTTTTTCTTTCCCTAGTCTCTCTTTTTGTGATTTTCGGAAAAAATACAAAACTACACTTGATATCTCTTTTTTTGCCAAAATATAGCGCCTGAAAGCAGGTATTTGACCGCATTCTCAGCGCTAGGGTAACAACGGCAATTTTGTCGTTTGCCCCAAGGGTATAAGAATAGCCCGGGGTTGTTTTCAGCAAGGGTAACAGAGTTACTCCAAAATTTGGATGAAGAAGCATTGCCCTATGTGGATGATATTTATCTGACGGACGATGACTTACCAAGGCACTTGACCAGGGTGAGCACCATTATTATGGGATTCGCCTCTGAGGGCTATAAATTTAATTTCAAAAAATCAAAAATTGCCCATCTCAATGTCCTGTTTTTAGGGTATGAGCTGTCAAGTGAAGGAAAAAGCCTAGCAGCTAACGTTTTAGAAAAGTGTGCGCTGCTCCAACCTCCAAAATCATTAAAGAATGTACAATCAATTCTGGGCTTCCTAAATTTTGGTCGAACATACATTTTGGATTACGCAGAAAGAGTAAAACCTTTCTATGACTTAATAAAGCCTGATTTTTCAGTCAGACAATGGACACAGGAACATACAAACATCCTACGTTCACTACAGGAAGACATGATAGCTTCAAAACATTTACAGACACGCGTAAACGTACGCAACTTAGTGATCCGAGTAATAGCGGGTCAATGCGGGTACACTTATTTAACTTTCAATGAAGGCGAAACGGTACCAATCGCATACAAATCACACCTGTATACAAACGCAGAGATGCGTTTCACTTCAACAGAAAAAATCCTGACAGCAGTGCAGACCGCTGTAGCAAGAGAAAGAGCTCTGGCTCAGGGAAAGCGCATAATAGTTGTGACCCCAGTACCAGCCTTAGAGGCTGTTACAAAGGCTAGCATTCCAAATGCAAAAGCCTTACATCCCAGATGGATACAATGGGCTAATTCTCTCACTGCAACGGATGTTGAATACAGATTTGATCGAAGTTTAAAAACACAAGCATTTCTGCAATACGAACAAGAATATCCTCTACCAATCGAGATTTTGCCTCTAGATTAGTATGAATATATTATTTACACTGACGGATCTGCTCAACTGGCCATAGGGAGTAAGCAAGCTTACAGCGCAGCGTGTGCAATCGTTAAAGGTCGCATGCGCGATTGAAAGTTCCATCCAAGTTGCACTAAAACGCAATCTCTAGGAGACTGCACGGCTCAGTTGGCAGAATTAAAAGCACTGATACTGGCACTTGTAAATACGGAACACGAATTCCCCACACTGATTGTGTGTGATTCCTTTTACTGTGTACAGTCGTACAATGAATATTTACATCATTGGGAACAAAACGGGTTTAAAGACGCAAAGGGTGGCACAATTAAGCATAAAATGCTATGGGAACAGGTAGTGGAGTTGAGAAACAAACTACCAAGGGCTCACGTGATACATACACTGAGTCATCAGCGTGATGGTGTTCACGTTGAAGGGAATTCATTAGCTGATGAAGCCGCAAAGGGGGCTGTACACACAGCGTCCGTAGCTGCAATCACTCGTTCAAAAACGAGAATAGACGGCGAGATTTTGGTAGCTGTCAATGCTTCACGCAAAGGCAGCACAGCAGTACCTAAAAAATTTCCACTCAAGTACTCCTACAAGTTAGATGCACAAAACATTCCATATGCTCAGATTCCTGGAGTGGGGGATAGAGTAATACCAAATATGGATCGTAGGCAAGGCTTAATTCTAGCAGCCCACGAGGATTTGGGTTCTGCGCATACAGGCGTTACAGCGACTATTTCTTTACTGAAACAGTGCTACTGGTGGCAGACCAAAGACTATGTCTTAAAGTGCAACATCTGCCAGCAGATGAAAGGCTCCACCGTAACACGCCCAGCACAGACACCATTACTAAAATCAGACAAACCACTTGCATGTGTGTATTTGGACCACTGCGGACCCCTACAATCGGATTGGGCCAAGAAATATATCATGGTTGCAGTGGATTCCTGCTCTAGATTCCTATGGGTCTGGCCTCAGCGCTCGGCTGACGCTCAAACTGTTATAAAAGATTTACGAGTCTTTATCGGCACATACGCAGTTGGCACGTTACATACTGACCGTGGCCCGGTGTTTAGCTCTCGGGCTTACAAAGTGGCCATGGAAGGAATGGGCGTAGCATTGCGGTACTCCTCTCTGTACCATCCTGAGGGAAATTCTGTTGTGTAGAGGAAAAACTGTGACTTAAAGCAATCTTTAACAGCTAGGGTATTAGGCAAGGGCGGTAGTTGGGTCAGTCACCTTTATGGGGTCCAAAGAGCAATTAACAACCAGCCAAGAAGCTCTCTAGGGGGTGTCACTCCTTACGAGGTCCTATTTGGGACAAGAATGTGGGTACCTGATCTTGATTGTGGAGGCACAGTGGCGGATGAAAAACAATTTGATATCCATGATCGTTTGGCTGTTTTACAGGATCTAAATGAATCCAGGACACAACAAAGCAACGTCCACTTAAAACAGACCACCACTGAGGAAGTCAAGGCAGTAACGACAAGACCTGTCTGGATCCCAAAAGTTGGGGATCTGGTCAGAGAGAAGATTGCATACAAGAAAGAATTCGGACCATCCTACAGAACAGCTGTACCGGTCCTAGCAATCCAAGGCACAAGAACTGTACTTCTGCCGCCTCTTGCCGGGAAAAAGGAGAAAAGATTTGTCTCAATCGACTTAATCAAACCACACTATGTGGCCGATACTAAACAGTAGGCCTCGTGGTCTCCACAGTAGCAGACGCCCTCCTCTCGCTACAATCCAAGAAGTTCAAACAGAAAGACGTTTGAAGAGCCTGTACGGAATGAAGGACTAAGCAACAATGCTACGGAACTCGTTCCACTTCAACAAGAAGTTCAACTTCAAGAAGAAAATCAAATTAACAACCAAGTTGCAATCAGACCGACTACAGATGTCTACGTCAACATGCCTCGTCAAGAGCAAAATCCAATTTCAACAAATCCCGATGCAATTCCAACAATCGATCGAACTGCTTCTGGCTATTTCATGAACTTTGATACGTTTTCACTGGATCCAAGCGAGCCGGAAACGACGCCAGCCAAAAAAATCACACAAACAGAAACTAATTGACTTTTTAAACTTTTTTAAAAAGACTTACCTGGTGTCACCTTGGATAGAACTATGGTATATCACTGGGATTCGATTTTTTCTTTTCTGGCTAGGTTTAACAATAACTTTTAGTATGCTTATTAATGGACAATATCTCCAGCAGAGCTCTACAGCCCAAAGAGTCAATTTGATTTTAAAGCCACACCAGACTTCACATCGTGAACCAAGAGACTTGTCTTCAGTGAACATCACAGCAGTTCCTATACCGGACGGTATAGTATGGGACAAAATTGATTTCGATATATTCGGTCCGACTGAACTTTTAAAGATTAAACATGTATTTGAAATTTCTTTAAGTGATATCATTACCTCCAGTACATTGTCTGATGATTGGGACACTGAAACTGTAAATAATATGATGTCTGATTTAGAAAAAACTGCAGCATTTCCGAACAATGAAATGTTAGAAGGTACTTCAGACTATGATACATTGTACTGCTACCAACATTATGGTCATCATTTCTTGCACAAATCCATAACACCGAGAAATGTATTTGAATACCACCAGTGGGAACACTGCCCAACACCTCCAAAAGATTTACTCTGCTTCCTTTATGGCCCAGTTGTCTACACAGGGTTTCGACCTATGGAAAGACACTATAGGTTTAAAATCATTCTGGGGTTCGAGGGACTGGCAGGTCCAGGGAACAGAAGCGCTTTTTAGAGCATGCCTCATTCCACAGCAGATGATATTTCTAAATGACACTGTGCAACAGACATCCTGTCTTGGACTAGCCAAGAACAAGGAAATGAACACACCTGGGTTTCCAGCACCATCACAGATGGGGGGGGGCAGAATTCAACTACACATAGGGTAGGATTAGATGACATTCTCCAGTACAACAGGTCCGATCCCAATTGGACAGAATGGCTGATTTGGCCCATTGACACGAACACATGTCAACAGAGATTCCTAGGTATAACCGAGGGGTTTAGTATCAGTAGGCCAGATACACGCTATGTACAGAGACAACACCCAGGGGTAGTGACATCCTATAGTGTTGGGAAGTTGTGCCTTGACTGGCTAGAGGAGACCTCAACACTCACAGAAGTAAAACATCACTTGACCTTACTCACACCTGATGTAGACCGTAGGGATTTCTTGTCAGGCCCAAGGAAAACACGTCAGAAACGATTCATATATGCTGGCATTTATGCCTATTATAATGAAAACTGGAAAATATCCCAACAGGAGGCCGCAGAAAGAATACGGGAAATAGACCGTATTAACTTAGAGAAGGCATTAGCTGTAGTGGAAAATGGGTTAACAACTTTGACCTCCAGGATTTACTCCTTAGGCAACATTGTGTCTTCGGCAATCGACATATTAGAACAAGATCTGGCCTTGTTACTACACGGGCAATCCCAATTACGTTCTATTATGATGTTAAGCTGGACGCTGCAATCTTTGCGTGCAGGCTATGTGCCCTGGTGTTTTATAAACACCACGTCTCTGTTTTCAGAATACAATCTAACTGATAGACAGAAATGGCACAAAGGGGAGCCAAATATACAATGCTGCGTATTGAGAAACTGGAAAGGTTACTATTCACTGTAGCCGAATTGCCATCAACTGAATGGCTAATTCATGGCTAAATCACTCTGCCGGTCACTACGTTTCAGTTTCAATATTGCCTTGAGCAAAGGCAGGCAGGCAGATATGAAAAAATGGGTAAGGGTTACATTAAGGAAACTTGGGAGTTACCATATAGATATCGATGCCGGAATGGGGATCGAGAAGTGTATCTGAGTGGTACAAACTGCAAGAACGCTTTAAGCGGTTCTCTCATGTGTCAGGATATTTCTCTGCACGGAGCATGTAGTGGTTCAGTAGCGAATCTATCTTGTCACATGTCAGGGACCCCAGCGGCCAATATCACGCAGGTTTTCCAGCTGCTCTCGAATGGGAGTTACTTGATGCTAAACGATCAAGGTTGCTGTGGGGTGCTTCCGGGCGTCGCCTACCTGGTCACTTAACTCCAGGGTTACTTGCTGTATGCAAGTATTGTTTCCGCCACTGAACACAGTCAGGGAGGCGCCGTTATGGCCTTCGTTGAATGTTTCCTTTATACAATTTGATACTTTGAGCAGAATGAAAGCCATGCTTTTACAGCAACCCGTGCCCTTAGCCTCCACTCGAGAAACCTTTGAACTTCAAGTTGCAAGGACCTCTACTGAGATACAGGCGCTTATACGTACGAACTGCCCCTTTCATTTCTCAGAAATGGTGGGTCGTATCTTTAACATGTCTGATACGAGCGGTATTGTACACCTATTTAAGACCATAGGGTCAGGACTATTAAGCACCTTTCAGACAGTCCTCAGAGTAATCCCAAATTTTATCCGTATTGGGAAGCGTCTTTGGAGGTCTCCCGCTTATCCTGTTCCTAATTGCAGGAGTCCTGATTGTAATATTACTGCTACGCAATGGACGGCCCAATTTCCGAGGAAATGGCGAACATACTCATGGAGCGGAAATACCGCGAACGCATGGTGCAGCTTCTGGGTATACCTTGCCTAAGAGAACTGAACGCCTCTTGGTTCCTATCGTTTAGACCAGTCTGGGTGGACTGCATCTTACCTATTCTTTGATGCCTGTTTTGCGGAGAAGAATGCGCATTGGATCTCTGTCTAACGTTTCCATCAGATACGCCTCCAGACATGGATGCTATGCTGGACACCCTAAAGGCCCATGCTCTGCGTTGTCCCCAGCGTCTTCCAATTCTGATGAACGCATTCCTTGAGAATCCACAGGTGCCGTTTGCTCCTGCTGGGTTAGGTGGCTCCTCCACAAGCACTCAGGTAACAACTGCTGCACAAGCTGCCGCAGCACCGACTGTTGGCAGCGCTGAATTCCATCTATGTGCGATTGACGTTCTCTGTGAGGCGTTGGATTTGTCGTCTGCAGTAGCTAACACCGATAATGCTGTATCTCTAAGCCAGGACACTTAATCTTGAATTGGCTCATCGCGTCCTGGGAAAGAATTCGGCTTCTCCACTTCATTTTATAAATAAACGAACTAAAATTGTAACATTTCCTAAATTGACACTTTCACTTGAGAAAAGAATGGCCTTCTTCTGCTTGTAGTAATGCAACTTTTTATAAGTGAGACAGATTTGACTTTTTCAAGTGGCAACAAAAGAATAGCTGATTTGTAACATTTTTTAAATGTCTTTTTGAAACCATGTTTTTAGCTGTTTTTAAGAAAAAAATTTAAATTCTCCAGATTTTAAGTATGGTCATTGTCATCCAATTCAGAAGTGGAGTGGGTGTCATGTTTCATATAGACGCCCTAATATAGACACGTTCATATATGCCGTATATGGTCATAATCGTATATGCTCTATTATGGTCATAATCGTATGTCCTATTATGGTCATAATCGTCTATGCCCTATTATAGTCCTGATCTCCTATGCCCTAATATAGGCATGATCTTTCACCTACATTAGTTCCCTACAGTACACAATGAACTCTGAGGGTTGAACGTTATCTAGTCTGTGGTTAGAACACTGCATGGTTTTTCCCGAACACAGGCCTACAATGTACTCATAAATTATGCATGAGCATTCACCAGCTACATCTCCTGCATAATATGTATGTACAAAGTTCACCCCTGACGCCTTCCTCATGTCTAACAAAGACCAATACAAACCATACTGAGGGACGAGACACTTTAGGGCAGAGGTCTTCAAACTTTTGGATGCCGAGACCCCCCTGTCAACATTTTGAGGCGTAAGGACCCCCTCCTGACAAAAATTTCTAAACCTGTAGGCAGGGCTACTGGAATTATGAGGCAGGTAAGGACCAAATTACGTGACAGGCTTGACTAAATTGTGTGGGAAGAAAAGGTAAATGATGTTATGTGATGCCGCGTACACAGTAACACTGAGGAAAGATTTCACCCCATCAGTACCAGTGTATAACCAAAATACAGCAATTAACATCAGAAAGATTTCTAGTCAACCTTTGTGAAGGGCCTTCCACTCCGCAGGAATACGTGCTGCCACATTAGAAGCTCACTTGGCCCTGGCCGGGAGAAGCAGGGGTCCCTTAAAACCCTGGCGGTTTTGTGCAGAGTTAAGCAGTTTACCCAAGCAGCTTTCCTCTCACCCCTCCCTTCCATCCCTCTGTCCTCTCCTAAGCCCGGATCCCTCTCTCACTTTGCAGGCCATTTTATTTCACCCCTTTTTACAACTTCTGAACTCTCCCCATTCAACCTCTCACTTCACCTTTAACACTCCCAGCCAGGGCTGGTCCTAACACTGGTCGCACACGGTGCAACAGTCTTTTTGGTGCCCCACCCCTGTTTCCTCCTTCTCCATGAATTCCTTCACTGCCACTCACCAACAATTCACCTCATCTCTCTATAGCACCTTTCTGACAAACATTTCCTTTTTTTATAGCGCTACTCATAGTTTACTCACACTCATTTCTGTGATCTGCATGGTACATATTCTTTGTAGCAGGAACGTTAACCCTCTGCACTGTGTGGGTGACAAGAGTGCCCATGTGAGTGCACGGTGAGCGATGCAACATTGTGAGAGTAGGGTAAGAGGAGTGACTGCAGGGTGAGTGAGGTGGCTTATGAATTTAGGTGCGGATGCAAGTTCAGAATGGGACGAATGAGTGTATGATTACTGATGGGCTTGTTTGAGTGAGTTGCATATTGAGCAGTGAGGGGGACAGGTGAGTGAAGTGTCACATGAGTGCAGGATGAGTAGTGTACTCGTGTGGCTGCAGGGTGAGGTATAGGCTGAACAGCGCAAGTGCATTGTGAGTGCAGAGTGATCACTGTGAGTGCAGGGTGAGCGGGTGAATGGTGTGAGTGCATTGTGATCGCTGTGAATGCAGGGTGAGCGTGAAAGTGAAGGGCGAGAATGATGAGTGAGTTGTCTGAATGCAGAGTGCATTCCCAGACACTTGAAGTAACTCAGCATGTTATGGACGGCGGCGTAGGGTTTAAGATCTAAGTTAAACTATTGCTATTATGGCATTAATCTGGGATCGAGGAAATAAATAATGTGCTGATCCTGCAACAAACTTCCAGTCTTATGATTAGGGTTGCCAGCAGATTATTTTGATGGCCCAGTCGGTACAAAAATAAGCAGTCACCTAAAGCTGTATTTTAAGCACTTATCTGTGCATACTTCGAACAGCAAATATAAATAGAAAGCACTTTTAATTGTGTTCTAGGGCTGCCTCAATGATCCATGACTGATAATTAAAGAGAACAAAGACAGAAAAGTCACATAACGAATGCATACATACTTTTTTATTTATAACCCTATTTAGTGTTAAGAAGAGGTTTTGCAGGCTCTTTAAACATACACGGCAGGCATTTTTCTTTTGGCAACCCTACTTTATATTCCTTTTCATGAAATGCATTCTCACACTGCAGCAGTAAATGTAAAATACAAATGTAAGGAATAGGCAGAGTGAGGGCCCAGGGGGTACTGGAACCAGGAAAAAAACTAAGCCTCTGTAACCAGTTTACAAAGGCATGTAAATATGCAAATGGTCTTTAAAGACCTGTGAAAAACTCGGGCGTGCCGGAGATAAGACTCCAGACACTGCCCAGCTGAGCCCCCAGCAGCTCGAGTTGCACTGCAGCAGCCCGTGCGGAGACGCAGGACGGGGGAAGAGAGGGGGCTGAAGCCCTTGGGCCTCGGCAGAAGTGTGACTGGGAAGGCGCGACCCCCTTTGCATCGCTCCACGGCCCCCCTGGGGGTCGCGCCCCACAGTTTGAAGACCCCTGCTTTAGGGTATAAATACACCACATCTTGCCTCGGTAAGATAGAGGGAACCAAGACTTCCATGCTGACACACTGACCAGAGACGCTGAGGCTCCTGCATGCAGTCGCTCCAGCTGACAGCGGTCTAACACAGCCCTTGCGGGGTGTCCAACTCGAGACCAGGACGGGGTCCCACACTCTCTCTATTCAGGTAATGGGGTTCGACTAAATCCTAGAAGGATTCTTGGCTCTTAGGCTTTTAGACCTACACACATGCTAGGTACACTTAGGTACATCTAGTTAGGCATCGTAGAGTACGCGCACTTTTATAATGCATTTCATATATTCATATATATAACCATTATTATTGCAATATGGTAGAACTGTACTACCCTTTCACTTTTATCGTACTGCTGATAATATATCTCTGCTATTGTCTGCTGGTTGCTGCAGCAAACCGAATAAGTAAGCACGAGTGACTGAAAGAAAAGTAGTACATTGTTTCCATGATTCTAAGGGATCAGGGTTGTCATGATCTAAGGTTGCAAGAAACTAATCTCTTCCCGATAAGAGGAGATTCTAGTGGCACTGTGAGCTAGCTAATGCAAATCAGGCTAACATACGCGGTGGGGGTGCACATAGCCAGTCTGCCACCAAGCCCACAGTTTATGTTATCCAAACGCGCAGGTCCTGCATGGGTACTATAGGAACTACACAACACAGTTAGGCTCACTGAACAAAGTACCTTAAATCCTGGTTTGCGGAGCTTTGCGAGGATACGCGTCGAGGATGCGTTGTGCAGCTGAGTGGATGAGTCGGTTCCAGGGTGCGGTGAGGCTGCGCTGCGAGATTCTGCGTTGTTGTCGAGGATCCCATTGGCAAGGGCTTCCAATGTGAAGTCTGGCATAGAGGATGCGTTGCACAGTCCGGGCGATGCGTTGGTTCCGAGGAGGTGTGAAGCTGCAATGCGGAGTCCGGCATCGTTGTCGAGGCTACCTTCAATGAGGGATGGGAGGGCCTGTGCCGAGGATGTGTCATGTAGCAGAGGCGAGCTGTGGTGGCGATGAGGGTCTTTGTGACGGGTCCAATCCACGCAGCAGCTCGATGCATTGGTTCTGCTCGGGGTTGCGCTGTGCAGCAGAGTAGATACGTCCATTCCACTGGATCCGCAGAGGATGACGGAGCACCTTAGGCCCACTTCCAGTGTCCCAGGACTGGGATGGCACCACTTGGCAGGGTAGACGCACAGATGGCAGAGTCCAGGTGCAGGGTCGTTGGAAGCCTGTTGTGTCCCTGAGTCTTCAGATCAGGAGGCAAGTCAACTAGCCGTTGGGGTCACTCTTGGGTTCTGTGTTTCAAGAGATGCAGATCCAGTTCTTCTCACTCAGGCAAGAGCAGGCAGCAGGTCAGCACAGCAGGGCAGAAGTCCTGTAGAACAACAGTCCAGCAAGTGAAAGTTCTTTTAGCAGCACAACAGTTCTTCTTCCTGACATAGTATCCACAGGTCCAGAAGTGTACTGAAGAGTTGGTGTCTGAGTTCCAGTATTTATTCCCAGTTGTACATTTGAAGAGTGGAGAAGCTTCTAGAGGCATGCCTTTGAAGTACACATGAGCCCTGACTTCCTGGCCCTGGCTCCAGACTAACTACAGGGACATGCAGGCCTTTGCATGGAGGCAGGACACAGACTATTCAAGTGTAAGTGGGGCTGTGTCCAGCTCCTCCCTCCCATCCTGCCAGTGATGGCCCATCCAGGCACACCTAAACTTTCTATTGTGTGTGGCTGTCTAAGAGGAACACGAAAAGCCCAGCTGTAAACTACACCCAGTCATGTCACCCCGAGACAGGCTGCAGGCACCAAATGGCTAAGGCAGGAAAATGGCAACTTTCTAAAAGGGACATTTTCTACATGTAAAAAAAAAATCAGACTTCACCATAAGTTTGTAATTTCATTACAATTCTAAAGATAATAAACACACACTTTCCCATTTGGAAATCACAGCTTTTTAAATGTAATATGGTAACTCCAATGTTGTCCTATGGGAGAGGTAGGCCTTGCAGTAGTGGAAAACGATTTTAAGAGTGTTTCACTACCAGGACATGTAAAACGTAAAAGTACATGTCCACCTTTTTAAATACACTGCGAACTGCCCTGTGGGCTGTCCAGGGCCTAGCCTAGGGGTGAATTAAATGTATTAAAATGGAAGGTTTGGGCCTGGCAAAACGTTTATTTTGCCAGGTTGAAATAGCAGTTTAAAACTGCATGCACAAACTGCAATGGCAGGCCTGAGACATGTTTAAAGTGCTACTTAAGTGGGTGGTACAATCAGTGCTGCAGGCCCACTAGCAGCACTTAATTTACAGTCCCTTGGCACAGGTACTACCACTTTACTAGGCACTCACAAGTAAATTAAATATGCCAAATGGGTATAAGCCAATTCCGCCATGTTTTAAGGAGCGAGCACAAATACTTGAGCACTGGGTAGCCGTAGTGAAGTGCGCAAAAGCCAGCAAAAATAAAGTCATCAAACAGCAGGGTTGAAGGCAAAAAGTTTGGGAGAAAACCATGCCATGGATACCAGGTCTGAAAGTACGGTTGTAGTTACACAAGCAGACAGAGAAAGATTTTCATACTCAGCTGTTGCAACTAAACAGAGAGGTTAAAATCCTGTACCCAAGAGGAAACTGTTACAAGAATGTTTCTTTATGCTGCAGATGGCAATGCAGAAGGTAGGAAGAGCATTCTCATACATATTGTAAACACTAATGTTGTTGCGCTGGCTTTAATCTTCACAAAGAGCCAACATTGTGAGCAACTGTGGGATGCCTTAAGTGCAGGCAAATCTTCTCATTGTCTTTATTCTTAGCATTATGCCAGAAGCCAGGGGATACCCTAATATCCCTCCAACTCTGTATGTACTTCAATAGGATGTGCTCAGATTAGTCTACCAGGCAGGACATATTTGAGGACAGGCTTTTCAGAAATCACCCCAGCTCTTTGAAATTACCTATCTTTGGCTGTACCTGAGATAGACAGTCTTTCCTATAGGAACTACAATGGATCACTCAATGGCCTGCAGATCACTAGTCACCAGAATTGAATAGGTGCAATCATAAAAGCGGAAGTGTTTCACTGTGCAAATGAGCAAAGGTTGATTTACCCTGCAGTGCTGTTTGTTTATAGTGATTGTGAGCGAGATGATTTTTAATTTTATGAGTAAACGTTTTCAAAACCGCTAGAAAAAAAACTGTTTGAGTCCATTCAAAGGTTTTTAAACCTAATCAGTTTCATTACTATATACAAATATAAAGTTTAACAGAAATGTCAATTAAAGAAAAAGGAAGCGAAGTAAACTCAATTTCTATAGTTAATTTGGTTTTTATTATGTAGAAGGATTACAAGAAAGAAAACATTTCTTGAACTCAAATCTTGCCTTTGATTTTGGGACCGCATAAAGTACACATTATAAATCCACTTCCTAGTTTCTTAAGGTTTTTTTTCCGGGACCCTTAACTTGATCTTTAAACTTCACAGTTATCAAATTTCATTTCATCGTCATTTCTTCAAACAACTACTATACAGATTGCAGCAAGTCAAGACATTCTTTAAAATCCATGTATGATTTGGGCCATGTGGATTTATCCAGACAAAAGTCCACAATGTTAGGGGATCCACTGGTATCTTGTCACAAATATGTGGTATCCCCACTAATGATGCATAAACGGCATACTAATTCATTTGCATACCTCAAAAAGACAACTAAACTATCATTCAATGTCTGTGCTACCTGTGAATCCACAAATCCCAATATCTTGGGGTCAGAGTCAAGCCCCGCAGCGAGATGGCCACTCGATAGAGGGGCTCTGCCGGCTGAACAAAAAATCCTCAGCCCAACGACCACTAGACTCATGGAAATCACCTGCCCATGTGAAAGGGCAACACTGAGGACCCTGAGTTGCCCAGGCGGGGTGTGCCCGGGGCTGGCTGGGGCCGCTATGCTGAGAGGACGCTGGGACCCTGCGGGCCTGGACACGCTATATTGGAGTGCTCACCGACCGCAGCCGCTTATGAGACCTGCTGGGGTGAGGCGGCGCTCTAGGGGCCGGCGGGTTTGGTCCCCGGCTGTTGATGTGGCTTTACTCTTCACAAAGAGCCAACATCGTGTGCCGTGAGCCCCGACTAAGCTGCCCCGAAGCTGCGTGGACGACTTGGAGTCCGCTTCCAGCAAATCAGAGGTGAGGAGTCTACGCGCGGGCCCGGGCTGGCTGGCTGAAGGTGGCGTCTGGGGAAGGTAGTGGCGGTGGGCGCCGACCGTGGTGCACTGGACTTGCCGAGGCCGCTGTGGAAGCTACTTACCCGCACCGCTACGACTGCGGCCTACCCAGTCCGACACTGTGAGGACACTGTGCTTTCCGTGCCGAGAATTGACGCTTGGGCCCCCCAGCACTGCTCTGTGTAGAGCCGCGGCCCCTGTTGTGCACATTGATCCTGTGCTGCTGAGTCTGGGAGTGGACAACACGAGCCCCACTGAAAAGTCTGCTTAAAATCTGCCCGGGAGGCCCTGGATTGCTCTGCATGGAGGCTGAGTTGGGACAATTGGGACTGCTCAGGCACCCGCCCAGACTGCACTCCAGAGGTGGGGTGGGAGCCAACCACTGTTCACTTCACTCATGGTGGTGATCAACCCTCGCATAGCGGCGGAGCAATTAGCCGCTAATCACACCAAATGGCCACCCTGCTGGACCCTCGGATACAGTAGGCAAGGATCAGAAAACTGGGAGGAGCGTGAAGAGTTACAGCGGACTATACTTGGATGCGACAGGGCTCGTTGAAAAACGGAATTCTACTGCTCCCCGGCATGATCTGGTCTTGACCCCTGCTGGTAATAACTGGATGCACTGAAGGCTCACCAACCCAAGATGGGCAAACACGACACGTGCCAGTCTAAACTTCCATTTGAAAGCAAAAACACTCGCCTGGCAGGGATGGAACAATCCCGGGGGTCGACCTTGGACCCCCCCCATGGAAGAGGCAAGCCAGGAAGACGACCTCAAGACAATCCTAGTAGATGTCAAGTCAAGCCTCAAGGCAATTGATGCCAAGCTGGATCTCATGGCGCAACGTCTTGACAAAATTAACAAGTGAGTTGACAAACACGAAGATCGCATAGACCATCTCAAAGCCAGAGACTCCGATATCTATAATACTCAAGTTACAACAGGAGAACAACTGCTCAGGATGGACAAAGTCCTTGCTGTCATAAAAGCCAAAAATTAGGACTTGGAAGCCCGATCAAGGCACAATAATTTACGTATTCTTGGCATACCGGAATCCACCGCTATTGACAACATGGAGGACTACATCACAGTAATGCTGAAAGACCTCTTCGGTGAGGGTCTGTCCCTGGTGTTTGTCGTCGAGATGGCGCACAGGTCCTTGGCACCGTGGCTGCATCTGGGCGCCCCGGCCCCCCTATAATTGCGCGCCTACTTAACTATAAGGACAGGGATGTCGCCCTTTGCCTCTCAAGGGAACGAGGCGAAATACAATATAGGGACAACATGATTTCCTTCTAGTCAGACCAACGTTGCAGTCCAGGCTGCTCGTACGGAATTCATACATGTCAAGAAAATCCTACAATAGGCGGAAATCAAGTATGCCCTCCTTTACCCTGCCAACCTGCGAATCACCCATTAGGGGAAGGCTCACCCCTTTACCAACGCTAAGGCAGCCCTCAAATTCACTAAAAGCATCACACCTGGAGCATCAAAGGGATCCCCATGACAGGAAGAGGGATCACAAATGAATGACAATAACTAGTGCCACTCCCGCCTGAGCATTTTGTTATGACAATACCAGCCGCGGAGTGGAGTGGGAGGCTGGACAACTGCTTGGTGACATAGGCGGATGACACGTTGCTGTGGATGTTGACAAACTGCAACTTTTGTTCTGATGGTTATTACCTTGGGCAATATTCGTTGTTTCAGCCACCCAATTTAGATCTTGCTGGGGTGTATGCCTGGGTCTTCTCCACACTCAGGGTTGAGTCCCTTGCAAGTGGCAGTACCGACTTTGAGTTATGGGGGAGTTGATGGGTGGGAGTGGGTCTCTCAACCAAGTTTGGGGGTTGGAGTGGGTGGGGGTGGGTTTCAGTTACGTTATTTTTTATTGTCTTTCCTGTTTGAGCATGCTCACACTGCATGGCAGGCTTCCTCACTAGCCCCCTCCCTTTTTTTTCTTTTTGTTTTTCTCCCCTACCCGACTGGCGCGCAAAATACGCACTAAGTCTCACTTCTGACAGGGCATTTGACCATCACTACCCTCCATCGGCACCCCGCAAATATGAATGCACCTCTGGTCGATATCTGACATATTGCTACCACAGTATTGACTCATGACTATGGGAATTAAATGCCTGACTTGGAATGTAAGTGTGCTAAATGATGCGAGAAAGGCCCTTCTTGTACATACTTACCTCACCAGACACCGAATGGACATATGTTTTCTGCAGAAGTTTCACCTCACCCCATCCACTGCATCCCGTCTGCGCGCTCGCTGGTGCGCAGAAATACACACATCCTATTATTCCATTTCCGCTCGCGGAACAGCTATCTTAATTCGCAAAGGTACACCATAGAAACTTACACAAATTAAAAATGACACGGAAGGGCGCTTTGTCCTTTTGGCCAGCACCCTGCATCCACACCCAATTATATTCGCTTGCATATATGGGCCTAATACTGACTGCGCAGAATTCTTTAGTGATGTATGGTGACATATTGTCAATCTAGGACGGAGTGCTATAGTATGGGGGGTGACTTCAACGTTATTCGGGACCCGAATTTAGATAGGTCTAGCACCTCCCGCAGGCCACCCCCCGAATGTCGCAGCACAAATCCACACCCTAATGCAGGATCAGGGCTTGCCCGATGCCTGGCGATCTCTGAACGGAACTCGTATGGAAGGCACTTTTATCACATCAGCGATGGGCGCCTGGTCACACATTGACTATCGGGTAATCACCCGAGAAGTCTTAATGTGGACTACTGGGACAACGCTGCTCCCCCAGACACTTTCTGACAATGCTCCTGTGCTGTTGGAACTAGCAATGCCATTAGTTAGCCCGCGCGCCTTCACCTGTCGACTACCAGCGGGAGCCTTAAGAGATCAAGTGTTTCTCACTGAAATACGAACTGCTATTTGTTGATTCCTTTGCAATAAACGCAAGCTCAGTCAAGTCCCCATAAGTGCTCTGGGAGGCATTCAAACTAGTCATAAGAGGTGCATGTATTGGAAAACAAGCAGGGGTCCTTAAGGCGATACGAACAAGACTTACGCACCTTGAGAGCGACCTCAGAGCACTAAAACTAGAGTATTTTCAATTCAGAGCCCCAGCTACTATGGCGCATATACGAGAAAAATTATTAGAATTTAATGAAGGGGCAGAATGTGAACTGCACTATTTAGGTCGTGAGGCGACAGCCCATAGATATGGGGAGGCAGAATGCACTTGCAGGACGCTGGCCCACATGATCAGACCACACAAAACTAATGAATATATTGTAGACCTTATAGATGAAAATATGGAACATCAAACTAACCCCACTGCTATTCTCAATACGATGACCAGCTACTACTCAAAACTCTATGAAACTTAATCCCAAACATCGATCGACCAAATTAAACCGTACCTGGAACCTATACAATTATTGTGGTTGGACAACACACATCGCCAATACCTAGATTCCGCTTTCACGGAAGAGGAAGTCCTGCATGTAATCCGCAGTCTTCCCAACGACAAGGCACCCGGCTTGGATGGTCTCACGACTTCCTTCTACAAGGAATATGCCACTATATTAACCCCACATCTCTTATCAATGTATCAAACATCTGTGGAGACAGGCGAACTGCCTCCGTCGCTCGGCAATGCGGTTATTGTTACAATACTCAAGCCTGGCAAACCCGCTGCTTACTGTGATTCATACAGGCCGCTCTCCATGATAAAGGTGGATAATATAATTCTGGCCAAACTCATTGCTAACCGCCTGGCCCCAGACCAGTCGGGTTACGTACCTGATCGCTCAACCGCACATAACCTCTGCACCTTATTTGCGGTTATGCACGGCGTGGACCCGAGCATAGCAGCGATTGCTACTCTACTAGACGCCACCAAGGCGTTTGATTCTCTAGAGTGGCCTTTCTTGTTTACTCTTCTTCAACATCTGGGTTTAAGCCAGAGGTTTCTGAAACTTATTCAGTTGCTGTACACCTCTCCCTCCGCTAGACTGTGAGTGAACGGACTACTATCCAACCCATTCCCGATCACACATGGTACCTGTCAGGGTTGCCCTCTATCCCCTCTCCTATTTGCCAGAGCCATGGAACCCCTGGCAGCCCACTTGCGTCAGCATCACTCTCACAGAGGGCTCAGATTCTGCGAGAGAGGAATACTAATCTCCATGTAGGCGGAAGATATTGCGCTATACATCAGGAACCCTCAGGATAATCTAGACCCTGCCTTCCGAGAGGCTATTCAGTTCGGGGGACTGTCAGGTATAACAATAAATTGGACTAAGTCTCTCATATTTTCTCCCATTGACAACACCGCACAATTTGATTCTGAATTCGCACTGAAGTGGGCAACGGAACCAGTGCGATATCTAGGTGTGTGGCTAAGTCACAACATGGGTGTACTATTGCAAGCCAATTATGGCAGGGCAATGGCCTGGCTGGAAGAGAGGATTCCAACCTGGAACCGCGTTCCTCTCTCGTTAACGGGACGATTAGCAATCCCAAAAATGGTTGTGTTATCTAAATTCTTGTATCTCTTTCTGAACCTTCCCATACCACTCACTCAGCAATTTTTTAAATGTCTGAGGTCGAATATGATATCACTGGCCTGGGACGGCAAACAGCCCAGAATAGCATGGGAAACCCTCATGCTGCCGCTGAGACAGGGCGGCCTCAATGCACCTGACAAGGCATTATATGCGTGGTGCGCCCAGGCCCAATACCTACATTTTTTATTATATCCGGTTAAATTCCAGCATATGTCGCAGTGGAGACAGACCTGACTTCCCCGATCCCTCTATCCACTGCGCTCTACCAAACCTATAGACCTATATGCACGGCAGCGGACACTGTGTATTGCGTCAGGTGGGCGTGGGATGGATTACGATGACGTGCGACTTTAAACTGTATATACGCTCCCTCCATCCCTATATAGTGCAACCCTATGGTGCCAGTGCTGCTGGATGTTGGAATGCGCGCCTGGGCCAATAACAGACACTTATTCACATTTGCTGATTTATATCCGGATGGACAGTTCATAATATCAACCATGCCAACTGACATCCCGAAGCCCACTATGATGGATATGCTTCTTTATAACCAACTCCGAGCCACGTGCCGAGCACGACATGACACTTTACCTGATCCCCCTCCAACACTGCACGCCCTTGAAAATATACTCACGAATACCTCACATCGCAAGCTTGTCACCAGACTCTACACAGTGATGCAGGACAAGGCACCGGTATGTACCCCCACAGCACATGCCCAATGGAGATTAGATACAGACCCCCACATATCTGCTGAGCAATGGTCATATTGCTGTGCACAAACCGCAGCTCTATCACCTAACTACAGACTGTGCCTTATACACTTTAAATTTCTACATAGACTATACCGTACACCCCTACAACTGCAGCGCATGGGGTTGAGAGAGGAGGCACGATGTGAAAGATGCTCAGCACCTCGGGCCTCGTTTCTACATTTAGCCTGGAAATGTCCTAAAATTAAAGACTACTGGCGCGAGATACACTCTATACTTCAGCACATTAGTGGGCACCAGATTCCTTTAACTCTGCTAGTCACTCTCCTTGGCTATGTTAAAGATGTGCCACGATCTCTCGTTGCTTGATTGCAATGCTCTTGATATTAGCTAAGCGCCAATTAGCTAACCATTGGGGAAGGGAAGCGAGCCCTCGGGCTGCACTATGGCTACAAGAAGCCACATATTGCCAAGAACAATTGACCACCTACAGGGAGCTGATGCCCATGCAAGCCTGCCCAAAAGACATCTAGGAACCTTTTTTAATGTATCTAAGATCACGTAATACACCCCCTCCCTAGTAGCATGTCGCCCTGAACTGGGGAACTCCTGTTTGTACTGCAGACGGTGTCATATAGTGTAGGCAGTATTGTAAAGTAGCCCTAATTCATAAATCTGGACATATTATTCGGGACGTGGGACATGCAAGTGGACCTCTAATCTGACTGTAATAATTGAGACTTTCTGATTGTCGACCATGATTGTGCTGTTAATGTATAAATTTCTATAATCAATTTTCTGTAAGCCTCCCTGTTATGTCAACTGGTAAGCGCTGAATAAGTTATGTCCCCCTGTCCTCCCCTCCTGCCTCCCAGTAAGCTGAAGTTACATCAGTTTAAGTAAGCGATGTTTAAAATGCCAATAAATAAAGTTTTTTTTTTTTTTTTTTAAAACAATATCGCTCCTCCATAGTGCAAGCTGAATTAACAGTTGATTTAAAAATTGAGATGATGATAAGTGCTTTAGAGTGTTATTTCTGTTTGGTATTAGATGCATCCTTCAAACATAAGTAGGCAAGATACCCTGTTCAAGGTTACGCTACTCTCTAAGATTTTCTTGACTTTCTGATATGTAGTTTAGGGATGTGCAGAAATTTTGTTATTTTGTGAAATGTTGTAAAATTTAGTGAACTTTCATGAAATTCATTTGGTGGTATTTTGTATGAAATTTCAATAGATATCTTGTGTTCAGAAGTCATGCAAGATACGCCAGCCGATTTTTTTGAGGAGAAATGATCTCAGCTGGGGCATCTGTGTGAACCAGCTTTCCTTCGACAAAACTTAATTAAAATTTCATGCCCACCAATTGATGTGTAAAAAATAAATCAACCAGATACAGTGTAGCTCCTTCATTTCAATGTAGCTAGTAAAATAGTCTATAAAAACTTGCAGGTCATTCGACATAGTTAATAGCAAAACTGCGTCATCCATGTAAACAACAAATTGTTGGATGTCTTATTTTTTAACTTTAGGGTTAATTATTCATTGGAAAGACTATTGCTATACAGTGAAAGCAAAGAAGTTGCCTACCACACAATCTTATCTCACTCCATGAGTGTACAGGATGCGTTACAAGGTTCCTATGAATGTAGTAGGACTGTGGATTGGATAAATAAAACTTCATAATATAGGGACTGAGTCTTCTTATATCATTAGTAAATATTGGGCCGGCTAGCTCACAGACCCACACCTAAACTCCTAAACCTCCAGAGCTATAGATGCTGTCGGCAACCTTGAACATGACCACTCTTTTTCCCAAGTAATTCATGAAGACAGAACTAACCCTTTCGTTTGTCAATTTTGCATGCCCAAGGTTTCACAAAGATAAGAGATAATAATACATTTCCAATTGTTTATTGAAAGATCTAATCCTGTGATTATTAGACAGATGTGACACATCATTGTTATAAGCATTATTAATATATTGAAAAATATGAATAATTTGTCTGTGTTGATCATTTCTTATATTACTCCTATCGATCACTAATACCACCTACACTAGCGAAAGTATGGTAGGAGTACCCTTCTGCCAGACACAGTTGGAATGATCTAACCCAATACCTTGGTGTAATGCCCCAGGAAGCCGACCTCAGTGTATTAAGAAAATGCACTCCGTCTGAGTGTGCAAGCCTGCACACATCTGCCAGCGCAGCTATCTTCCTAGGTTGAATGTCGAGGCCTGTGAAGCTGCATCTCATTCACAGCTCTCAGCACTTTCCATGATAACTCCAGTGTGAAGTGCCTTCTTGCCTGAATTCAAAATGGATGGCGCTTGAATAATAAAACATCGGCCTTACCTCATTCTGCTAGAGATGTAGAAAAACAACTTTACTTAGTCTGGGGAAAAGAGTTGTTTCCTACGAACACAAAACAAAGCAAGGACATCACATTCTAGTAGAGTCCCTGAAATAACGTTACTGACTACAGAACAACAATGTCTAACTATAATAAATGTGTATGTGGCATTTTGTCGTGTTAGTGAAAACTATGTTCAAACCACCCTCTTGGAAAGATGCTAAGTTAAATAGGAAAACTAAAATGGAGATAAAATGTAATCCCTATAACAAATGAAAGAGTTCTGCTTCTGGCCAAATCTAACTTGAACCATAATAATCATGTACATTAAGGATAATTTCTTCCATGAAGTCCCAAGAACATTCTTTTGTTGACCCCATCAAATAAGGTAAGCCATAAGCCAATGAACCACAGGCATAAAATGCAACCTTATATTTCTCATATTTTTAGTTAATGTAATGTAGAGTAAGACACGCCCTCCATAATCGTAACTGCACTTCAAAAAGAATTTCTACTCCTTCCATTCATGTTTGCAGGTGTATGAATAATAGTTGGCCATAACTTTGCAGGAGTATGTATCAGAGAAATAGGCTTATAACATGAGGGAACTTGTCTTAAATTTCGGTACAAAAAATGGCTTTCCAAATGAATACGGTGTTATACCTGTCTTTACATCTAAAATGAAGATGTTATTTGGCAAAGGAACCAGAAAGAAAGGGAATTGCTATGCACTGTAATATGCAAGCAATGTGAATATATCATTTAGGGGGTTCGTGTATGATCCGACTCATGCCCTGCTAAGATACATGACTTAAAGCACAGGTTGGAAGTTACCCTCGTGTATGACATCCTGCATGAAGATTGCTGATGCAATCTCTGTACTTTGTCTCAGAAGGTAGGTAGATTCATATTTTCATTGTGCCGGGCCAGATATTGGCTAGAGAAAAATGGACTTACCAACATGGTGTGGCTGATGATCCCTGTATCTGTCTAGTGGTAGCTAACCCCTTCTTGGGATTTCTGCATTGTGTCTGCCCTAATACTCATACAGGTGACTTTATGTGACCTCCCCCTTTGTCCTGTGATTGGAGCATTCTAGAAATAAGAAGGACCATTCTCAGGAGGTCTATGCTTTGTCTTTCCAGCTTACACGCTCTTTAAGTATTTGGTGTGGCATTTAATCTTAGGTCCTTAATTGTGTTGAACTGGTCGTGTATGTCCTGTGTATGTCCTGTCATGCCTTATTCCTTAGCTTTTTGGACCATCTATTTACGATGTACAGTTCCAGCAAAATTGTAATCTAAAAGAGCAGTATAGCTTTACACCTACACCAGTGGGACCCAGTGTATGCACCAGGTCCCATGGGTGCCCACCCCAATAAAACATTTTAAGCTGACATTTACAAGGTACAGTTCCCTTTCGTTTATACTTCAAAAGCTTTGTGCCTTTCCAAGCCCAGTAGCTTACTGCTTAGAATACTGACTTTTGGGACCAGTTGGATTTATAACTTTTCTCCCTGAAGGGTATATTGGCTCCTGTCTCTGGCCTCCATATCTTCAGTGGTCCTGTTAATGGGACACTGGAACTTTGACTGCAGGTTAAATGTCTCATGTCAACCAGATGCCATTCTTGTGAACTGGGAACGTTAGTTCAGTTTTGAGTGTATTTAAGTGTTTGGCAAAGTACTCGGTTACCTGTGCTCTAACCTACTGAGTTGCTCTGTGAATCAGCTTTGAATCTAGGACAAACTGCAGACATACATTAGTATCCTCAATATATTTTTAACATTCTGTCTGGCACATAGAATCATTGAGAACATTGCCCCTATTAAAGAACTTAGGCCTGTATGATAAAAATGTCTATAATTCCATTTATATTTTTAACATACCTGTGTTACCTATGTGTAAATAGAGGCACATTCGGTCCAAAACAAATAGCCGGTCCTGAACATTAAGAGGGCGATATAGAGGTTGGTGGATATGGGATACCTTACCTACCAAAAAATGACAGATTGCTCACCTGCCAACTTCGCTGTTTCCCTGTGCCATTTAGGCAGGGTTTCCAAATGGTAGAGGCTCGGTTCTCTCTTCCAGTGGAAATGCTTAACCTCATAGCCCATCTGCTACTGGGCCGACAAGTCACAGTGACAATCGTCCTGCCATATTCAGAATAAGTGACCTATATTCGTTTTTTCTCGTTTGAGATCACCATGAACCCCGGGGCATGCTGCAACCTCCATGGCCATTAGAGCCACTGCACATTTCGTTTTCGGTAAAACATCCTCTTTGGTGTTTTGTTTGAGAAAAATAAAAACAAATGTTGAGCAGTTCAAAAAAACATGATGGCCCACTTGGCATTAGCAGTAACAAAAGTGTTCTCATTCTAGCACTGGATGCACTTTCTTAACAGAGAAGTCTGCAAGACATGTGAGCATCTTTTATTATGAAAGTTGGTCCTCAAGCCAGGGGAGTGGAGACCAGGGCCACTGCTGAGCTGGTGGACCATGGTCTAAAGGACCAACGAGCTTTTTGAGTATTATTATTGTCAGCTGCGGCCCGTGCAGGTAATAGTGGTGCGGCTGGGTTGGGGGGGGGATTCGACAGACGACCACGAGGGAACATTTTCCCTCGTCGTCGTCCGTCGAAATTCCCCCCCACCCACCTCTCTTACCTGCACGGGCCCTGGCTGATTATTGTGTAAACTGTAAATCAGTTCCCAAAACTCCATCATCTGCTGGTGTATTCCTTGGATGGTCAAACTGCCTGCACCTGAAGAGTCAAGGGCAAAAAAGAACGTAGTAGTTGAGTTTCTGGGATACCAATGACAAACAACAATAGCCTACAGTGAATACTGGCCTGCAGTGCTCAATTTGGTGTTTGCCACGGCACTTATTTTTGGAGACCGGTACTTATTTTTCTGCATCGCATATTTACAGATAGCAAGAGATGGAAAAACACAGAAGGCTCGATTCATAAAGGGCCTCCACACATGTGGCAGAGGCCCCGCAGTCATAACAGGGGTCCCGCACTCGAGGCGGGACCTCGTATTGTAGTTACCCATTGCGGAGGTCCTGCCACGAGTGCGAGCTCTCCCGCCACGACTGCGGGGTCTCTACCACAAGTGCAAAGTCCCTTTGGGAATCGGCCTCAGTGATCGGAAAGACGGAGGAAGAGAGAGACAACAAAACCATCACAAAAGGAGAAAGCAGGAACCTGGAAGAGTGAGAAAAAGGGGCGGGGAATGTCTGGTAGTGGATTAAAGACTACCAGCCTTGGTAGTCCCGCCAACGTTTAATTGCATCGGACGCCAACTTCTGTGCAAAGCTTCAGGCACTCGCACTCTTTCTTTCACAAATTAAGCACTGCTGGCCATTACTCATGACTGCCACAGTAATCAGAGAAAAGGCCTTACACACCTGCAGCTTGGCCAAAAACATCAGGTTAACTCAGTAACTAGCATAACTGAGTAACTGACTGGTACTGCAGTCACTATTGATAATCAAGTGGCCCTACCCCTCCGTATAGAGTGAGTGCTCTGGTGGTGAACACAATGAGTAGGTTATTGGAGTGATTACTATTACCGTGCATGCTTATGATGGATGCCTTTATTTGCATGAGTACACACATCATACTTTTTTGTGCAGTTCTAAGCTACCCCTTGTGACAGGAAGGTGGTTTGATATACTGTATAGGCAGGGTCTGGTTGCCAGCATGCTTATAGAGTGCATTATTGTCTATGTGGATGCATAATTATGTCTTAACTTTGCTTTGGCTGAGAATGATGGGTCTGGAGGAGGGGGGTACCTAAAAACAGGATGATTCCTACTACATTCCAGGTTGTCTTTTTAATGGGCCTCCTCCCTTGAAGGGTCTCCCAATGCTGGGACAGAAGTTAGGTGTACCACAGGTGTGCGACAACTGGACTGAAGTTCCATCCTGAGCTGCAGAAAGGTATTCCCTGGGGCTACATGGTTTACATACCCCATCCCCAATCTCATAAGACTGGAGTGGCCTCTCTCCTAAAGGGGGCATGGATTAATGAGGCTTGATTATGAATAGTCAGTAGGCCTATGTGAAGAGTCGTTGTAGTGGAGCCATGAAGCCAGTGGGTGCAGTCCCTTAATGTGGCATGTGTGTGGGTGTCCCCTAAACTATCAGCTTTTTGATAGTTTGGTTTAGACATAATACTAGTCATTGCACCCATTCCGCAGACATTTCCCTAGTTAGGGATGAGGGATTCACAGGGTGGACTGGGAACCTAAAGCAGCCCTGGCAATTTTCTTGTACCAGCTCCTGGGGAAGCATCTATGGCCCCGGGAGGCTGGAAATGCTTGCTTGCTGCTTTTGTTACTGGGGGGCCGATATTGAAGCACCGCTGCAAAACTGGCCTCCAGTAACAAAACCGACTTCCCCGCTCCAAAACTGGCCCCCACCCTTCTAGCCTCCCGGGGAAACGCCTGATGCCCGGTATGGCCTGTCCAGCCCTGTTCACCCGTACAATAGTCCCAGAGCTCCTATTGTGGCCATTTCACAATGCTGCTGTTGTTGCTCTTGGGCCAGGAAGGTACCACAAGGTAAGCAACAATACATATGGAAAAAGAAAGAAAAGCCTGATGTGATGAGAACCTCTGGACCCAGGAATAGTTCCTGATCCCATCATTCATATCTCTATGTGTGTAGAGGCCACAGAGGACTGGAGCATGTGTGATAGTCTGTGATTGAGTGATTATGTGTATGATTAAACACAGGTTTAGAACGTCTGAGTGTGCTTCATCCCTTCAAATTGCCCCCCAGCATTTGCCCCCCAGGAAGTGCTACTCAGCTCCATAGGGGAGATTTACTAAGATTTTACGCTGCGTTTGCATCACAAAAGTGTCGCAAATTGGTGCAAAATCATTTTTCCAATTTACTTCCCAGCGCTAAACTTGTTTAGCGGTGAAAATAACATGAAAGTAATGCAAAGCAGCGCTGCTTGCAATACTTAGCACCCTCCCATGAATGTCGGGGTTCCACAGGGCCCAATTTTGAGCCCAACATTGTTCAACTTGTATATGGCCCCTCTTGCCCTTCTCGCCGAGAAATACGGTGCCAAAATAGTGTCGTATGCGGACGACACTCAATTGGTGTTCACGTGCGAGAAGGGTGTCGAGTTCAATGGTAATATGATTAACTCCTGCCTCTCTGAGGTATTTTCCTGGCTCAGACAAAACCAATTGAAGTGTAACTCTGAAAAGTCAGAGATTATCTTCTTCGGCTCGCGTCCGTATGAATCATGGCATACCTGGTGGCCGCAGGACATGTCTCCCCCCTCGTCTTCAGTTACCATCGTGAAAAATCTAGGGGTCAAATTAGATGCTGCCCTTTCTATGAAGGCTCAAGTCCAAACGGTGGCAGGGGCCTGTTTTGGGGTGATGAGAATGCTGAGGAACTTTCTCCCCCTGCTCCCAGTCTCTTACAGGAAAACAGTGGTCCAGGCCCTGGTGGTATCGAGACTGGACTATGTTAACTCCCTGTATTTGGGCCTCCCGGAGTACTTACTTGGCCGACTGCAGGTGATCCAGAATGTGGTGGCCAGGGCCATCTTTTTGACAGGACCTAGGACTCACACGACTCACCTTCTGTCTTCCCTACATTGGATTCCGGTGCGGAAAAGAATCCATTTTGAAGCGCTAGTCTTGGTTTTCAAAGCTTTTCATAAGATTGGAGCCCCTACCTTAGGGAAAGATTTCAACCCTATATACCGCAGCGTACCTTGAGGTCCTCTGCTCAGCTTCTGATCTCGACTCCGAAGGTCCTGCTCTCCCGGGTAGGGGGAAGATCCTTTCAAGCGGTGGCCTCTCGGCTATGGAATGGCCTACCTCTCTCGCTTAGACAGGTACAGGACCTCCTTTCTTTCAGGAGGAAACTAAAAACATGGCTCTTCCAACTTTAGGATCTGTCCGATTTCTGCTGTAGGGTGATGTTCTGTATGCTGTTATGTGGTCTTTTTCTCCTAGCGCCGGGACACTCTTGGGAGTAGCCGCGCGCTTTATAAATACCAGATAAAATAACATAACATAACAATGGGGCGTACCCTGGGTGGAGCATGGGCGTTCCCATGCATCCATCCAAGGTTTCTGACACTAAACCCTATTTACTAAATAAAGTAGACAGGGTTTAGTGTCAGAAAACTTTGTCTTTTTGAAGTAGGCGCACCGAAGGAGAAATGCTGTCATTTCTCCTTCCTTTTCCGAGTTTGTACATGTGCTTCACTTTACAGCACTCATACAAAGAGGGAAAAGGTTTAAAGCCAGCCTATGCATAGTATTTTGTACTGGAAGGGCACCCTTCCAGTACAAAACCTATGCTAGACTCACAGAGACACTATGGCGCAAAGGTGTCTCCGTCGCACACAGCAGGTATTTTCAGCACCGGCGCTACGGAAAAGGCAGGAGAGTACCATATTTCTGGAAATATGGCGCTCTCCTCCTCTCTCCTTTTCATGCAGCGCAGCGCAGCATTTGCGGCTGCTGCACTGCATGAGTAAGTGGTAAATCTGGCCCTATGTGTGCTGAGTTCCCACCAATTGAGCTTGACAGATCAGTACCGAATGTCTGTGGTGGTTCTGGAGATGGTAATAGTTCCTGGACTGACGAAACACATTTAGAGGCTTAAGCCTCTGCTCGTACACTATGCAGGTTGCACGACTTCATGTCCCTCTCATTGTCTCCACTGGGATAGAAAACATCACCCTATCATGTGCGCCTTAGGTGTGATGTGAAGGTACAAAGGGTTGAACTACAGTGATCGAACCAGATAAATGAACAAGCTGTGCAGTTGCTTTGTAAGTTGAAGTATCACTTCCCTGAAAGGAAAACTGTAAACAAGGCAACCTAGGTTTGATTAAGTTGTGTATGATTCAGTACAGGCTCAATGTAATCCACAGGCTTCCTCATTGTGGCTTTAACATAATTAACACAGACCGAACGTCAGCGAGACAAGGTCACAGGATTATTACAAGTCACTTAGCCATCCAGGAAAGCGTAACAATTAACTGCCTGTCAGTGGCCGTATTTTCATCTCAGGAAGAGTAAAATTCTAGTTTGTGCAAACAGCTCCAGCTGCGTGCCAACAACAGGGTCAAAGGTTTCTTGGAGTAAATCTATGTGCCTATTCACAAATGCATTCTGGAGTACATAAAAATGCACCTGCCCCTGTAATTCTCTTTATGCACTCTTACATGCGTTTGCAAATCATGCCAGAAACTACTAAACGTGCAAAGAGCCCAGTCATTTCTAGTTGCATTATTTGTATATGAATATTCCCTCAATAGTCCCATTTTAAATGTGTTGGTCTAATTCAAAAAGGCATGCAACAGTACTACAGGAGCAAGGTTTGATGCCCCCCCTTCATGCCTTTGTGAATAGACACCTGTATTTTTAAATAAACGTGTAGACATAGATGAAAATGGATGGGCCTGCACATGGTTTACATTTCTAATGTCAGGTAATGTAAACATGCTTTTTCAACAGCTCTGTTACCTAAAAAGGTGTGCTGGCGTCGAAAGAGCATTAGCAAACGACAGGTATTAGCAAGTCGTAGCCTAAAGAGAACAGGGCCAAGTATTGAAGTATTTTCTGAAAGGCAAGAACTTGTTGCAAAGGAGCAAATGTGCTGCCAGCTGGTTCCATAATGAAGAGATTTCTCTTCAAAATGCTAGTCCTAGTACATAGAGCATTGCACCATTCTGGGGCAGGCTATCTTAGGGCTAGATTTAGTTCTATGCCCCCTCCAGAAACCTACAGTCAGCCCATGGCCAGTTGGCAAGAATCCCTAAAGTCCGGCGCATGAGAATGGGCGGAAGGATGCTTTCCTATCTTGGATCGATTCCTAGAATAAACTCCCTTTGGAGCTATGCTCGGTAGCGTCCTCCGACTTGTTCAAGAAAAGATTGAAGACATAGCTCTTTCAACAAGCATAGGGATGTGGTTGCATTTCGCGGTCAACTGCAAGCGCAGTGCCGGGACTCTCCAGGGAGTAGCTGTGTGCTTCAGAAGTCTCATTTCATTCATTTCAAAGTGTTGTAGCCTTGACATGGAACGCCTGATCCCGAATCTAGAGCAACTAATCAGTGCACTGCCAGGAAGATTGCAAAAGATGATCTAAGCCTACATGGTGGGACACATTGGATCAATTTCTGTGGCAAGGACCCAGGGACATGTTGGTGTAAGTCCTGAAATACGTAAAAGAGTGATTTGAATGTGAATGCTTGGGTAGTGGTAGCCAGTGAAGAGCATCCAGACCTAGGGTAGCTGAGGAGCTTTGTGGCCCGTGAAGAGCAAGCTTCACTACCATGTTCTGAATAGGCTACAGCTGAGACAACTGGCTGGTGCCTGAGCCCAAGAAAACAGAATTGCAGTAGTCAAGGCTTCTTAGGATTAAGGCCTAAACAACTAAGGGGACAAGCCTTGGCAGGCTGAGCGGGAAGAATCTTACCAGAACCCTCATCTGGTGAAATCACACAGGTGACATTTGGTTCACTTGACTAGGGAAACATTTGCATCCAAGCAAAACCCCAAATTTCAAACCTTGGCCCTGAGGGAAAGGAGAAAAGCCCAAGCAGCGATGGCCAAAAGTTGGTAGGTAAAGTATTTAAATCAGCTGATCTGTAACATAGAGCACCTATGTCTTGTTCGAATAACATTTCAAAAGGTTTACCTCAGGTCAGGTTGCAATTGTTGTCATGCATTCATGAAATTTGGCCAATGTTTGGGGTGAATGATAATCAAATGATTTACACACAGTCTGCATAGTCCATAACGCAGAATATTAAAGGTATGGATTAGTAGAGCTACCAGACGAACATAAAAGTTAAAAAGTATTGAGCCCAAAAATTGAACTCTGGTGGTCACCCTGATGCAATTTCTTGAATTCAGAACAGAAAGGAGCAAAGTATACTGCCTTTTAGAAATTGGGTTTCTGGTTTCTGGTTGGCTATGGTATGTACCTAAGCCAGGCAGAAACCACCACTCTAGTCAGGGCAAGTCAGTTACACACCAAAGATAACCTGTGCTCCCCCTCTGGTAGCTTGGCGCAGAGCAGGTAGGCTTATCATCAGAGGCAATGTGTAAAGCGTTTGTGCAACACACTCAGACAGCAACACAATTAATACACAACAAAAGAGACTCCACATAGGATTATATAAAAATATATAGTATATTGTACATAAAACCAGACCAAAATGTGTATACTATGCAGTTACTAAAACGCCATACATCAGATCCTTTGTGCATTTAATGCAAGTTACATTAGGAAAAAAGACACATGAATCAAAATATTTCACCATAAACACATAGGTCGCAACACACTTGCGCTCCTATCAAACTTTATATGGTAATTGTTAGAAATGAGGGTCTCTAGATGGCAAAGGTAGGTACCTTTGTCCAAATAGGGACCCTTGCTTCTAGTCAGGGTAAGGGGCATACACACTTTAGATAACCCCTGCTCACCCCCTGGGTAACTTGGCACGAGCAGACAGACTTATCCCAAAGGCAATGTGTAAAGTATTTGTACTCAAAACACACAGTAATACAGTGATAACACCACAAATGGACACCACGCCAGTTTAGAAAAAATAAAGTATCTTTATCTAAACTCAACAAGACCAAAACGATAAAAATCCAACATACATGTAATAAGAATATGACTTTAAAAAGGTTTCAAACAACTGGGTCCATAGAAAACTATGGATGCCTGATTTCTCACAAAGTACCTGTAGATGCGTCAAAATTCACAGGGCCAAACAGCTGCAGGTATGGGATGCGTCGAGAAACAAAGAGATGCGTCAGTTCCTGAGACCATGGGGAGGCGATGCAACAGTTCTGCTGCATGCAGGAGAAGTGATGTGTCGAATCCAGTCTGTAGGGGGAAGTGATGCGTCGACTCCAAGATGGTTCTGGTCCGCGGGTGATACGTCAGGAAAACTTGCCGCACAGGTACGATGCGTGGAAATCCAAGATGCGTCGGCGATCAATGTGGCGGTGTCGAGCGGCACTGCGTCTGTTTCTTCAGCCACGATCGGTCGGTTCTTGCAGCGGTGATAGGTGCTGGGTTGGTTTCTGCAGCGACGATGCGCAGAGATTCTTCTCGCACAGCAGTGCTGCGTCGGAAAAACAGCCGCAAGAAGAGCGATGCATCGATTTCTTCAGTTCTTTATGTTTCTTCCAGCTCCCAGCAGCAAGCACAACCTCCAGATGCCCAGAACTGGAACAGGCACCTCTTGGCAGGTCAGAACTCTCAGCAGCAGAGTTCAGGGGAGCTGGGGGTGGAGTCTTTGTATCCCTGAGACTTCAGAACAGGAGGCCAGCACACACAGGCCCTTGGAGATCTTCTTCAAGCAGGTTCAAAGCAAAGTACCAGTCCTTGTCCTTTCCGTGGCAGAAACAGCAACTGCAGGCCAACCCCACACAGCAAAAGGGCAGTACTCCTCCTCACAGCTCTTCAGCTCTTCTCCTTGGCAAAGGTTCCTCTTGAGTACAGAAGTAATGCAAATCTCTGGGGTTTTAGATCTAATACGTATACCCCAAAATGTATTTGTTCTCTTTGTGCAAGGGTCTCTGAGCCCAGTGCAAACCAGCTCTGTCCTTACTGGTGCAGTATGACCACAGGGGGTGGAGACAGCATTGTGCAAGGGAGACAGGCCCTATTCAGGTGCAAGGAAATCTCCTCCACTACTCTAAATTCAGCCAAGCCCCATTCAGCTCAGCTCTGAGTCATCCAGGAAGGGCCAGGCACAACTCAACCCCCCAGTGGCTGTCTACAGTGAATGTACATCCCCAGCCCCTGTCACTCCAAACCAGACAGTCAATACACAAACAGGCAGAGGCACACAGAAAGGTTAGACAAGAAAATGCCTACTTTCTAAAAGTGGCATTTTCAAACCCAAAATTTAAAAACCATCTTTACTAAAATATGTGTTATTAAATGCTGAGTTCAGAGAGCCTGAACTTTATTTCTCTATCTTGTCCCAATGGGAAGTTATACTTGTAAGATGTTGCAAAGCATTTCCCATTCTCTCCTATGGGGTATGATAGCCTTTCAACAATGAAAAACGAAATTGGCAGCATTTCACTATCAGGACATGTCACACACAGCAGTGCATGTCCTGCCTTTCACATACACTGCACCCTGCCCAGGGGGGTACCTTGGGCCTACCATAGGGGTGTCTTACATGTAAGAAAAGGGACGGTTAGGGCCTGGCAAGTGGATGCACTTGCCAAGTCGACATGGCAGTTAACAACTGCGCACAGACACTGCAGTGGCAGGTCTGAGATACCTTTTTTTGAGGGCTACTCATGTGGGTGGCAGGGGCAGCTCCTCCACTAGGGCGGAGGAGCATCGCCCCACTGCTTTCTCGCAGTGCGAGAAGCAGAAACATAAAATGGTAATAACTACCATTTTACGTTTCTGCTTCTCGCACTGCGAGAAAGCAGAAGGGTTTGGTTACGGGCGGGCAGGTGGGCGAGGCTGCTCTGCGAGCAGGAGTGGTGTGCCCACTCCTGAGTGCGCATGACTGGTTTGGTCGGCCCTCTGGGGCCGACCAAACCAGTCATGCGCATTCTGCCCTTCTCCATGCAGGCTGCAATGCAGCCTACATGGAGAATATGGGCGGGCCATTAGCACCTGGCTGGGCGGCGTCCTGACCAATCACAACACTGCTTACAGCGTTGTGATTGGCTTAGGGGTGGGAGCCTGGCTGCCTGCTTCCTGTTCCTGCCGGTGGCAGGAGAGCAGGAGCAGAAGCAGAGACAACGCAGGACCCGGCCGGCGGGAAGGTAAGATTAATTTTTTTTCATTATTAAATTACCCCCCCACGCGACCCGTCACACCCCTACCTGCACGATCCCCTACCCGTGAGTCATGCCGGCCGCTCCTGGTGGGTGGCACAATCAGTGCTGCAGGCCCACTAGTAGCATTTGATTTACAGGCTCTGGCACACTTAGTGCCCTTTACTAGGGACTTACTAGTAAATCAAATATGCCAATCATGGATAACCAATCATGTTCACAATTTACACAGAGAGCATAGGCACTGTAGCACTGATCAGCAGTGGTAAAGTGCCCAGAGTCCTATAGCCAACAACAACAGGTCAGGAAAAAATAGGAGGAAGAAGTAAAATGTTTGGGGATAACCCTGCAAAAAGGGCCAAGTCCAACAGTAATCAAGTATCAAACGTAGGGCAAAGGAGCACTTGCGTGCCTAATCTGTAATACTTTAATCCACAGTTTCCCTAGATCAGGCAAATTCCTAGCGGCGATCGGGGACCTCGGTCGAGGTTTCACCACGAAATGCCACAACAGATCTAGTGCCCCCAAGGTACGTCCCAAAGGGGGGGCACACAATGTGGAGTCCAGCGAGGAGACCTCGCTTGGTCCCAAGCATGCAGAGTAGCTAAATGCAGCTGTCCCCGTGCATGTTGTGCAGCAGCCGTAAACACAGTGCAGCCCCTTTCAACCTGGACGCCTCCAAGGTCGCTTCTGTATGGTGCTGTGAGCACCGGCGGTCCTTAGAAGTGGGGCCCACGGCACCCAAACTCAGGCTTCCCCTGAGGCGCAAGTCCCTGCAGTGCTGACATAAGGCTTCTCTTGGTTGCTTCTGCAACGCTGCAATTGGGGAAAGGCGGCTCGCTGTGCACAGCCCGTGCAGCCCAAGTTCCGCGGAGGGGAGACGGTCAGCTCTTCGGCAGGGCAACGTCTGGATACCCCAGGAAGCACCTCCCTTTGTGCAGCATGGTGGATCAGCCACACGCTAATCAGAGTGACACAGAGCAATAAGCAGCGCTCACCATGCACTGGTTTGTGGGCTGAAGAACAGAGAGCAAACACACTGTTAGTTGGAGTCCATCACTCACCAAGCACTGAGTTGCAGCAACTTTCTAAGAGTGCCCTCAATTCAGCTCCTTGTGAGAGCATGCTGCTGCCGGACTCACAGACACAGAGTCCAACTGCAGAGGTGCTCAAGGCGCAATCTTTGATGACCCCGAGATGGCGAAAATCTGGGGGTAAGCCAACAAGCCCTTGGAGAACACTTGGGGCACAAAGAGAGTAGCAGGCAGGCAGGCCAGCACAAACGTCCAGTTGTCGAGTGGCAGTCCCTCCAGCAGCCCAGCAGGCAGCAGTCCAGCACAACAAAACAAGTCCCATTGGCGGTTTCTCCTGGCAGCACAGCAGTCCTCTGGCCATGTGCAGATTGTAGAGCCAGCAACATCTGGTTACAACATGTCACACACACTGTCTAAAAAGATGGGGTCAGAGTTCCAGTACTTATACGGGAAACAGCATTTACAACGCTGTCGGTACAACGCGGTGCCATTACAACGCGGTCAGTACAACTACTGCGTTGTTGCCACGCATACCATTACAACGTAAGTCACTACAACGAATTGCTGTAGGGGGCTTTAGGTGTTGGATTTTCAATCCAACACCTTCCCTACTGTTGCACAGACTGGTGTTGGAATAGTAAATTATACTATTCCAAACTCCAGCGCCCCCCTACAGCAAGTCATTGTAATGGTACGTGTGGTAACAACGTGGTCGTTGTACTGACCATGTTGTAAAGGCATGAGTTGTAAACACATGCGTTGCAACGTTATATATTCTACTTGTACTCAAAAATGTCTTTGATGAAGGGATGACTATAAAAGGAACCTTTGGACGAGCGCAACAATTCCTTTCAACCCAGCCCTGGCTCCAGACGATCAGGAGGGGGTAAATCAGTCCTTTGTGAGAGGGCAGGACACAACCTATTCAAATGTAAGTGTGAACTACCTCTCCCCCTCCCAGCCCAGGAAGACTATCAATATGCAAATGAATAGAGATGTATCCCCTGTCACCCCCAGCCATTCCCGCGTGGGGGCTCTCTAGAAAATATGCACAAAGTGTAGCTGTCACCCAGCACAGATGTGTATTGGAGTCAGGCTGCCAAGCACAAAGAATCATAAGCACAGAGAAATGACCACTTTCTGAAAGTGGCATTTCAAAAATAGTAATGTAGAAACCAACTACAACAGTAAGTAGGATTTATCACCGCTCTTCTAAACATATCAAACATGGCAACACCACTCCTTTCAGTTCAGGAATTACCACTTAAAAGTATATAAGGGATATCCCAATGTCTGTCTATGAGAGGAGTAGGCCTCAAAGCAGTGAAAAATGAAATAGGCTGTTTGTCACTACCAGGACATGCCACACATACAGGCATGTGTCCTACCTTTTACTTCTACAGCACCTTGCCCATAGGGTTACCTAGGTCTACCTTGGGGTGATCTATTTGTAATAAAAGGGGAATTTAAGGATTGGCAAGTAGTTTTAAATGCCAAGTCAAAGTGGCAGTAAACTGCGCAGACAGGCCCTGCAGGTGCCGGCCTGAGACAGATTTGAATGGAAACTTCTGTGGTGGCACAAGCAGTGCTGCAGGCCCACTAGTAGCATTTAATTTAGAGGCCATGGGCATATGGGATACCACTTTACAAGGGGCTTAAATGTAAATCAAATATGCCAAACAGGTGTAAACCAGTCATACTTTGTTTAGAGGAGAGAACACATGCACTTTAGCACTGATTAGCAGTGGTAAAGTGCCCAGAGTCCTAAAGCCAACAAACAAAAGGTCAGAAAAGTAGGAGGAGGAAGGCAAAAGTTTGGGGATAACCCTGCAAAAAGGGCCAGATTCAACACTGCCTCTGTCCTCAGTTTCAAGCATGAAGAAGCAGAATCCCAAGATGGGCCTCCAACACCCACATTAGTTAGCCTGATAATTAATTTATCATGTGAAACTGTATCAAATGTGGCAGACAGTTCTAGCAGGACTAGGGCCGATGAGAAGCCCCAGTATGCTAGAATTCACAGCGCCTCAAAACTGGAAATCCGTGTTGAATCAGTACCAAACAATGTCCTGAAACTAGACTGAGCAATATCCAAAATCTTTAGTTCCTCCAAGCAGGATGATGGCTATTTGTTAATAATCTTTTCCAGAGTGTTCACTGGAAAGGGCAACAAGGAAATTGGGTAGTGTTTGCTCAGGCAGCTAGGGTTGGCTGTGGGCTCTTTCAAAAGTGTGTAACCATCACCTTTTTCCTAACCGATGGAACCTCCGCAGTCCTTATAAATTTATTACAAAATATGCAATATTTTGTTGGGGGAGGGTAAGAGCAGCTAACTTCTAGATTCTTGAAGGTATTGGATCATGCGGTGAACCTACTTTGATGGATGTTAGGAGTTCATCCATTCTATCTTGGGTAAAAAGTTTGAAATTACAAATCGAGCAAGCTCAGAACTTTTGCTAGGACTTATCAAATCCTTTTCAGTAAATTGTATGTTTCTTTTTGCAAAGTTGAAACTTTTTCCTGAATATAGTTAGCCTATCTCAAAGTTCTTTCACATGATTGATAGACTTTGAGAGGTAGGTGGGAGATGTCAAGGAATTAACTATGCTAAAATCTTCTTTGGAAGCCTTTTTAGTGAACTGAGGATTTTATTGGAGTAATAGGCAGCATTTCTCAGCAAATCTTGTTTTTCATACTGGCTAAATGCTTCCTTGAGAGCTACCTTTGCCTCCTGATTATAATTTAGTGTATGTGCTAATGTTGGTTCTGTTGGGTAGAGAAATTGCTTTAACGTTACATCAATATTTTTTGCATGGAGAAAAAAGAAGAACACACCTAATTTGAATCAATCAAAAAGCAGTATATTGACAGCATTAGTAGTTTTTTCTTTTTTACAATTTTTCAGTTTTCTGGTTATAACATCGTATGGCTGTCACAAGCAAACAAAAGTTATTTTAAAAAAATGACACAGGACTAACTTATAAGTGATTAGGTGAGATAGAGGTGACAAGGTGCTGTATGTGAATGAGCTATATACAGTGCCTGTACACGAGGTATCTAAAATGTTCGATTCAATGGACATCCATCCCTAAACACATATATCTCCAATCCGTCTAATGCTTAATCTGCTTTTCACGTGGAGTGGATAGGGGTAGGGTATGGATTGTACAGGTACGTCGACGTTTCGACCCAGAGAAGTTCGTGATTGAAGAAGGAGTCACGGCGGGTCTTCTTCAGGACACGGGGGGACAGCCAGTGGGAATGGTATCAGTGGAAATCTTCAAGGTATAATCCACCAGTCCGGCTTTCCATTCACACTGTTGCCCTGACTGAGCTTTTGAAGCACGCATTAACTGTCCTTTGGTGTGACTCATTGCCATCATCGCTAAGAATCCAACCTTCGTCAAACTGATGGGTTGGTAGGAAGATATAATGAAATCCTAAGACTCACATTAAAAAAGACATTAACTGGGAGGGAAAAAATTGGGACCAGTTACTACCCCGTGTCCAAGTTTGTTATAAGAGGACAAGTCCAAAGTAGCCTGGGTTGCTCCCCATTTGAGCTGCTCTTTGGACGGAATATATGACGTTACAACGCACACCATTACAACGCATGCTTTTTCAACGCAATTTTTACAACGCGACTACCTTTACATTGCACGTTTTTACAACGCATGCTATTACAACGCATGTACATAGGGATACATTGAAACCACCATTGCAACGCAGACTAGTACAGCTCGTGTATTTACTATGCCTTAATGGATAGTAATTTAGAATATTAATATCATTTTGTCTTTTGTCACCCTCCATCTGGGACGGGATGCAATGGAAACAAGGGTTTTGGGTGGGAGAGCGTATTAATACCCGGGTATTATTTTAATACCCCTGTATTAATTTAAATACTCAAGCAATAATTTTAAAACCAGTATATTAAATAATACATATATTTTTTTAAACTAAAAAGAGTTACCCAAAAATAAAAATATACATTGACGTAGATATAGAACACTTTTTCACAGAATAAAACACTAAAGACATTTTTAAAAACAGCATCCACATACAAGGCATTGACAGCATACAAAGCAAGAGAAAAATTGTGTCCTTCAACTATTTCTACAACTTCAGGCAAGCCATCCTCTACTAAAAATGGATGCCATTCTAAAACGGAACGTAAAAATCAAACCTTTGCACACAAAATTAAAAATATACCTTCTGTCAAGTTCTGAATCACGTGGAAAAATTGTTTATGAAACATATTTGCATTTAAATTTTCGTTTACCCATTCTAAACGTATAAATTAAGCCGACCACCATTTTTTCCTCAGTGGTGCTCAGACTTTCCTGACAACCACACGCATCTGGAGTAGAAGGAGAAAACGGACACTTTTGACCTGAAAACACTGCCATCTATTGTCTAAAGTGGCTCAGTTTTGAGGGAGGTATCCCAAAACATTCCTATGCATGTAGCTAGTTCTATGCCCACAATCCCTAACTTAAGAAGAATTATTCAAAAGAAAAAACAGGCAAGTAACCCCCAACGTGTAACACCCCAAACATTCTCTGATATTAACATTCCTCCTCAACTATCTGTCACTGTTACTAATGAAACCTTTCTATTGTACGACAACAAAAACCTTCAAAAGAGAATACTAATCTTTAGCACACCCCGTAACCTTTTGAAATTGGAGAGTAGTGATATTTGGATGATGGATGAGTTGTTTAAATCCACACCCCATCCATTCACCCTAATGTACACTATTCATGCCTACATTAATAACACTGTAGTTCCCTCAGTATACTGTTTACTCCCTGATAAACAATCCTCAACATACACTGAACTTTTATCAGTGGTAAATTCTAAAACTCAAAACAAAAGTCCTAGAAAAGTGATAATTGACTTCAAATTATCAATGATTAACACCATTACTAAAACCTACCCGGAAACCCAAATTCAAGGATGTTTTTTTCACTTTTCACAGGCATATTGGCGAAAAATTCAAAAAACATCCTTATTTGAGGATTACATATCAGACACCAAATTACAATTTGAATTAAAAAAACTAACAGCATTGTGCTTTGTTCCACCTGACAGTGTGGATGAATACTACATGTCAATTACTGAATCAGAGTATTTCACTGCAAATGAAGAAAAATTGGGCACCCTACTATATTACTTCGAGGACACATGGATTGGCCATTCAAGCAGGTCGGGTCGCAGAAGGAATCCGAGGTTTCCTGTCAAGTGGTGGAACTGTTACACAACCTGCTTAGAGGGAGGAGCAAAGACCAATAATGCCATAGAGGGATGGCACAACTCCTTCAATAAATCGATTGGCAAACCTTACCCTAACTTTTATCATTTTTTGGAAATTTTGAAGGAGCAAAGTTTCCAAGAAATGAGAATAGCACAATCATTGTCTGCTATTCTGAACCCACTCATTACAAAAAGAACAAAGGAAATGTCTGAGAGACTATTGGAACAAATTCAACAGTTTACGTTGATGGTGGCTTCAGACTACCTAGACAATATTGCTCACATACTACATTTCTAAATATGACTAACACCTATTCTATCTTACTTGCCTGTTTTGTATTTTTTTTAAATTCACTGTATTTGGATTTCTTTTTAAAAAACATTTTTTTTTTAATTTAGAAAAACGGTATCCTACCTTCAGTCATCTTCCTTCTTCGACTCTTGTTCCTCTCAAAAAATCCACTTTCCTGCAAGAGTCTGCAGCTCCCCAAATGTACAAAGTGGGTAACCATAATCCACAATTCGATTCAAAGCCTGCGTTTAAGTTTCAAACAAAGATACAGATTGGCATAGCCATTTTTATTTGCAAATCAAATGCTGCAAATTAATCTGTGTTCCCTAAAAAAAACGCATCCCAAAAAAACAAATCCCGAAAATTTGAACAAAACTGGCAAAAAACGCAACAAGAAATCCAGCGTAGCAATCCTCTTTCCATTGATTTTCATTCCAAGATGTCTCCAAAATCAAAAACCAAACGATAAAATTATTCAAAATCAATCGTTTTTTAAAGAAAAAATAGAGTTTCAAAAATGCTTCAAAATGTCTAAAAGTTTTGTAATGGCAAACAATCCCATCGGCGTAGTCCAAAAATGTACGTGGTTGATGATCCATGAAAACGCATCTCTTTTAAAAAAGGTTGCGATGCCAAAATAAACATTTTGAAAAAAAACATTACTTCTATTACACTTTGGTTTAAAAAAAATAGAAATTCTTCCCAAATTGAGAGTTCAATTTTTTTTTTAACCAACAGTATGAAATTCACAAACAAAAACCCCGTCGTGAGCGTACAACTGCTACCTGCATAGGAATGAAATTGGTGTTCAAAACATAAAAAAACACAACTACATACATACATACATCTAACTACCACCCTCAACTCTCCTTACATTAAAGTATGCCTGCCACAATGTCTAATAAAAGTGTAAAGTTCCACTTACCTGACCGCAGCACTTCCTTGCATTCTTGCATCTGATCTTGACTGTGACCACGACGCTCCACCAACTGTAGAAACATATTCTCAACCGCCTACTTCATCTGAAAAAGTAAAAACGAAAAAAGGACAATTTCACTCATTGAATACAATTGGAAACTATGGAAAAAAATTTTAAAAAAATTTTCAAAATATAAATGTACATCTTTTAATTTTTTTGTATTAATAAACTATTTTACAAATATATGTATGTGAATGTATAATAAAAAAATTTGGAGTGTTAATTTTATATTTTTTTAAATAAAAGATTATTAAAAATAAATTCTTTAATGTGTCCTCTTTATTGTCTTTTATTACAAAAGGATTATAAATGTTTATTAAGTTAATCAAATTTATTTTAAAATGTTATTGAGTACATAAATGCTTTTTATAAAATTATGTTTCATTTCTTTAAATTGTCATATTTCAAATTTATTTTAATAAAACTACTGTCCCTTGTATTTAATAATTAATCAACAATTTTTTAAATACTACAGTAGTAGGTTTTATTAAAAGTTTTAAACACATCTTACATTTTAATTTTTAAATTAAAGTTTTACATATTACAGCATTTTAAAAAAAAAAGTAAAATTTGTTAAAAAATTAATACCTGGGCATTTAAATAAATACCCAAGTATTAATGCACTTCCCCACTACCCTATTTACCTGCCATCCTGTGCCGGAGAAAAGGTGTCAAAACCCTTTTACGATATTAATAATTATATATTTGTTTTAATGTAATAAATGTTAAACAATTAATACCTGGGCATTAAAATAAATACCCAAGCATGAATACACTTCCCCACCCAAAACCCCTATTTTCCTGGCATCCCGTGCCAGAGAAAAGGTGTCAAACCCCTTTTAAGATATTATTAATTATATTTTATTTATTTTTTAAATGTAATAAATGGCAAACAAATTCATACCTAGGTATTAAAATAAATACCCAAGTATTAATACACTTTCCTACCCCAGACCCCTATTTCCCTGGCATCCTGTGCCAGAGAAAAGGTGTCTAAATCCTTTTTAAAGTGTGATTATTTATATGTTAAATTTATTTTAAAATGTAATAAATGTTAAAAAAGGTAATACCTGGGTATTAAAATAAATACCCAAGTATTAATATACTTCTCCACCCAAAACCCCTATTTCCCTGGCATCCCGTGCCAGAGAAAAGGTGTCTTAACCCTTTTTAAAGTTTAAATATTTATATTTTAAATTTATTTTAAAAATTAATAAATGTTAAAAAAGGTAATACCTGGGTATTAAAATAAATAGCCAAAAACAACACTAGACCTGATTATGCGGGCATAGTCCACTTTCTTTTGTAGGAATGATGGTGGGGGGTGCAACTTCCTCTACCCACCTGCTGGTCTAAAAATTGTTACCAGTCTTATCCAATCCTCAATGCCCATAATAAATTTTATATTTTTATAAAAAACGTCAATTTGTCAGTCACCTCTTTCCAAGTATACCCCCAACTAAACAGGTGTATAGAAAAACCAAAAAATTGTGTGTAGATGAGAAAGCCCCTCACGTGCGGTACACCAGAGGAGCTACTGGTAGGTTCTCACCAGTTGTGCCACGTTTCTCATTATTGGTAGCTTTCTCACCTATAAAAAAGAAAGGAAAGAGTGTCCAGTACAGATAATAGAGGTGAAAATAATGATGTGTATGCCAAATAGGAGAAAAAGAGACCCCATAGTATGTGTGAGATAAAATATATCTCTGATTAAAATTGAGTTAAGACTCACATATACGATATACCAGTTTTATTCAAAATCGTGAGCTTACTCAAAATTTATAAACAACTGCATGTTGCAGACCAATTCAGGATGGGCCAACATGTTTCATTGCCTGTTTCTTTGTTTTTTTTTTATAAATCTTTTTATTAAAGAGACATCGGTTCAAATAAACAATACAGAGGAATCAGCCAGTTTATGTACAGCAATGACGTACAGGAGGAGAAGGGTTATATCATTACATAGGAGGGGAATGTTACGGGGTAAGAAGGCCATCTTGTTCAATACAACGAGGCGGCGTACAAATCTCTCCACGATAGTTATTCCAAGGGCTCCAAATACGGGACCACTTTTTGGGGCATCCCCTGGCCGAATACACCGTCTTCTCCCTAAACATGCACCAATCAAGGTCCTTTTCCCAGGCCTCTAGTGTGGGTGGTTTAGCAGCGCCCCATAATTGTGCGATATTTCTTTTAGCAAGCATGAACCCTAGTGTGGCCCATTGTGTCTGGTGAGTGTTCAGGTCTGTGGGTTCCCATATGTTTAGGAGGCACCTGCGCACCTCTGGGTGGAGACAGACACGTAGCACTGCATTTATTGTATCATGTACCTTGTGCCAGAAGTAGCTGAAGTATTTACACTCCCATATGATGTGCATGAACGTTCCCTTATGGCCACATCGCCTTTTGCACTCCCCACTATCAGCCCTCCCCATATGTATCAGACGGAGCCCGGTAATATACACTCTATGGAGGATTTTGAGTTGTACCAGCCCAAGGCGCGCTGGAATAGCGACCACTCTAGGGGAGGACACTGCCTCCCGCCAGTCCTCATCATCCATCTCAATCCCATCACGCATCCATTTCTCCCGTAATGCTTGGAGGGGATCCGCCATGTTATTTATTAGTTTCTTGTATATTAAGGAAATAGTTTTTGCCCGTTTCTTTGTTGTGGCAATTTCGTCAGGGCTCAAGGTCACAAATCACCTCACTGGACTTCAAGTTTTGTACACGGAGTGACTGACAAACACAAAAAGATATCTATTAAAAACAACCAACCAGTTAGAACCTCCTCTAAAATATTCACTGGCTAGTTAGGTCAAATAATTGACCTGAATAACATTGACTTCAATGTATATTTACCAGGTGGTAGCCAAGGCCCCTCGTACCAGCTTTCCACCGTGTCACGGGGTATTTCCTTCTATCGTAAGTCCCCTTACAACACCATCCGTTGCCATAAATTTACCTGCAAAGACATATAACCACAGTTTGTTCCCTTCTTATACGAGCCGAAAGCTCGGTAATTCACACCATGGTTATACTGCCAGCCACGCCAAATTTACGGTGGATTTCGTTCAAGCTACCGAAATTGGTTAAAAACGCGTTCTCCCATCAGCTCGTTCGAATTGAGCTTTGGAACTCGCACCGCACTGATTGCCGAGTTAGAATCTTTCAAACACATCACCCCTCTCTGTTGACATCCGCAACCGGGACGGGTGTCTGTGCTGACTCACCACTCATTAGGAGCTCCCACACATACTCTTACCGCGTACACCCGTGAAGCAAGCTTCGTCTCGTTCTGGCGTGTCAATGCGATCCTCAAAATAAATACCCAAGCATTAATATACTTCCCCACCCAAAACCTCTATTCCCCTGGCATCCCGTGCCAGAGAAAAGATGTCAAAACCCTTTTAAAATATTAATAATTATACTTTAAATATAAATTAAAAAGTAAATAATGGTAAAAAATGTATACCTGGGCATTAAAAAAATACCCAAGTATTAATTGCTTCCCCACCCATTACCCCTATTTTCCTGGCATCGCATATCCCATAATAATTTTAGTTATATAATTTAATTTTTATTATAATTTAAATTAATACACAAAAATATTCTTTAAAAATACACTACTTTAAAATTAAACTACTTAAACAAAAAATAAAGCATATAAAAATAAAAAACTTACTTTAAAAATGCATTGTAAAGGCATGCGATGTAAATGCACATGTGTTGTAATAGCATGCGTTGTAACGGCACTAACGATATAATGCCTACTGCGTTGTTGTGGATGTTTCCCCTTTGGACGTAAGCCCTGCACTTTATTGGAAATAACCAAAGAAGCATGGAAAAGGTAGTAAGGAGGATGCCACAACTTCCAGTTAAGAACAAGATTGGGTAAACTGAAGGAACTGGCTCATATGATTCTGGAGAAAGCCCAACAGAAACAGCAACAATTCTATAATAAAGGAAAGAAATGGAGAGAGTTGGTGATAGATGAATAGGTATTGATACTGTTACCCAGTTTAGATAATTAAATGAGATCAGGATGGCAAGGTCCATATGAAATTATAGAAAAGATTGGTCGGGTCACATACAAACTGCAAATGCCAGGGGGCATCAACAAATCTATCATATAAATGTAGTTAAAAAATTGCTCTGTCCTCCCCCTGTTGCTGTACAGACTACTTTTGACATAAACCATACAGAAACTACCCTAGACCAAGTCTCTGTAAATGATCTTCTTACTGACCTACAAAAGAATGGATTCTTATCCAAATTATCCCTTTTTTCTCCATTTTTTCTGACCTACCGGGAAAATGCATCTCACTGTTCATGCTATGGGGCCGATTCCGATCTCGGTCGGAGGCGCACCCAATACCATTCGGTCGGGGAAAAAGCCATGCGAATGCCTGTTTCCCGACCGATCCGTACATCATTCCGAACGAGTAAGTACGATGCGCACAACAGCACAGAATCCGGCCGAGTCGTACTCACCCAATCCAGGTCCTGTCCTCCAACCGAGGCAAATCCGGAAACGCAGAATCGAGTCGCACGGAAGGGAAAATGCAGCCCCGTCCGGCCGAACAAGTACGATGCGCTCTCGTACGCGCCGAACCCGTCGCTACGTCCGGCACGTCAAAGCTTCCGGGAGAGGCGCACATAAGCTCCGATTCGGCGCCACAACACGATCCACGGCTACGAGGCGAACACGCCAGCGACGAGGACGACGCGAAGCAATGAGAAAGACGAGCGACACGAACCAACCATGAATCCCTTCGTCCCGATCCTACCAATATTCTACATTTACTACCGGAACAGGCACGGACGCGTACGGCGCAGAAGGTAAGTCAGACACCAACCACAAAAACATACAACACGTACACGACACATCACACACACACACAGAGGGATGCAGAATTTACTTACAACAGCAGCACCATAGGGGCGGGATGCCCATCACCAATGCCACATATGCACACAGGGGCCTGGATGCGCACCACCACTACCACCCCTACCCAGGGGGGGCTGGATGCCTACCACAACTACCACCCTTACCCAGGGGGGGCTGGATGCCTACCACAACTACCACCCTTACCCAGGGGGGGCTGGATGCCTACCACTACTACCACCCTTAGCCAGGGGGTGCCAGATGCCCACCACCACTACCACCCTTACCCAGGGGGCTGGATGCCCACCACTACTATCACCCTAAGCCAGGGGGCTGGATGCCTACCACTACTACCACCCTTAGCCATGGGGGTGCCAGATGCCCACCACTACTACCACCCTTACCCAGGGGGCTGGATGCCTACCACCACTACCACCATTAGCCATGGGGGTGCCAGATGCCCACCACCACTACCACCCTTACCCAGGGGGGCTGGATGCCTACCACTACTATCACCCTAAGCCAGGGGGCTGGATGCCTACCACTACTACCACCCTTAGCCATGGGGGTGCCAGATGCCCACCACTACTACCACCCTTACCCAGGGGGCTGGATGCCTACCACTACTACCACCCTTAGCCATGGGGGTGCCAGATGCCTACCACCACTACCACCCTTAGCCAGGGGGGGCTGGATGCCTACCACTACTACCACCCTTACCCAGGGGGGCTGGATGCCTACCACAACTACCACCCTTACCCAGGGGGGGCTGGATGCCTACCACTACTACCACCCTCAGCCATGGGGGTGCCAGATGCCCACCACCACTACCACCCTTACCCAGGGGGGCTGGATGTCCACCACTACCACCACCCTTAGCCAGGGGGTGCCAGATGCCTACCACTACTACCACCCTTACCCAGGGGGGCTGGATGCCTACCACTACTACCACCCTTAGCCAGGGGGTGCCAGATGCCCACCACTACTACCACCCTTACCCAGGGGGCTGGATGCCTACCACAACTACCACCCTTACCCAGGGGGGCTGGATGCCTACCACTACTACCACCCTTAGCCAGGGGGTGCCAGATGCCCACCACCACTACCACCCTTACCCAGGGGGATGGATGCCTACCACTACTATCACCCTAAGCCAGGGGGCTGGATGCCTACCACTACTACCACCCTTAGCCATGGGGGTGCCAGATGCCCACCACTACTACCACCCTTACCCAGGGGGCTGTATGCCTACCACTACTACCACCCTTAGCCATGGGGGTGCCAGATGCCCACCACTACTACCACCCTTACCCAGGGGGGCTGGATGCCTACCACAACTACCACCCTCACCCAGGGGGGGCTGGATGCCTACCACTATTACCACCCTTAGCCAGGGAGGTGCCAGATGCCCACCACCACTACCACCCTTACCCAGGGGGGCTGGATGCCTACCACTACTATCACCCTAAGCCAGGGGGCTGGATGCCTACCACTACTACCACCCTTAGCCATGGGGGTGCCAGATACCCACCACTACTACCACCCTTACCCAGGGGGCTGGATGCCTACCACTACTACCACCCTTAGCCATGGGGGTGCCAGATGCCTACCACCACTACCACCCTTAGCCAGGGGGCTGGATGTCTACCACTACTACCACCCTTACCCAGGGGGCTGGATGCCTACCACAACTACCACCCTTACCCAGGGGGGCTGGATGCCTACCACTACTACCACCCTCAGCCATGGGGGTGCCAGATGCCCACCACCACTACCACCCTTACCCAGGGGGGGCTGGATGTCCACCACTACCACCACCCTTAGCCAGGGGGCTGCCAGATGCCTACCACTACTACCACCCTTACCCAGGGGGGGCTGGATGTCTACCACTACTACCACCCTTAGCCAGGGGGGTGCCAGATGCCCACCACCACTACCACCCTTACCCAGGGGGGGCTGGATGCCTACCACCACTACCACCCTTACCCAGGGGGGGCTGGATGCCTGTCACTACTACCACCTCTACCCATGGGGGGCTGGATGCCTACCACCAACACCACCCCCACTCATAGGATGGACAATGCATGACACAACCAGCACACCACAACCTAGGGAATGCAAGAAAAAGACATCCCCCCAACACCATGACAAGCGTGTGTAGACTGTGTCGAATGCCTACAACACTGAACATGACTTTGAACATACAATGTGACCCGCTATCACATGTGCCACACATATATGTGTGTGGCCCCCACAATGCAAGCAGGCCATGACCATTGTGGCAATGGGGTCCAAACCCCCATCATCACAGTGACCAAAAGGTAAGTGTGGGGTCCATAGCTGAAGCACATTTTGAACATTGTGGCAATGGGGTCCAAACCCCATCATCACAGTGACCAAAATGTAAGTGTGGGGTCCATAGCTGAAGCACATTTTGAACATTGTGGCAATGGGGTCCAAACCCCCATCATCACAGTGACCAAAAGGTAAGTGTGGGGTCCATAGCTGAAGCACATTTTGAACATTGTGGCAATGGGGTCCAAACCCCCATCATCACAGTGACCAAAATGTAAGTGTTGACAAAGAAAAAGCTGCAACTGCCAAACTGCATGGATGATTCCTGGTCACAGAACATAAAACACATCAGTGGCAAAGTAGTGCATGTGTCCCATTGCAACATAGATTGGGGGAGGCAAATACTGCAGTGCAAATAAGACATACCTTTGGCCATGTGCAGACAAACAACACCCATGGGGGCTGACACAGTCAACATTCATCAATGACACAATGACAGAAGTGACCATCAGAATGCAGACCCACATATTTGCACCAATGGGCACACAAATGCAGATACCCTGTGGAGACTGTAGATGTGAGGTGAACAGATACCATACCATGGCAGCAATGGGACACACAAACCATGATCATTGTGCTGACTGATGACCTAGGAGTCCCAGGGACAGCAGGGGAAACCCACCAAACTACATACAGCCAATGGCACACCTAAGATATGCCAATGCAGTGGTGCAGATGCACAAACACAAACAGGCAGACCCACACTGCACATCAAACACAACAGGTGAGGGGGTGCCAGTGTCCCCAGGCAACCACACAACACATGAGGAGGCCTGAATACCAATTATACAGATGTGCATACAATGCCACACAAAGGTAACTCATGGATCCAAATCCCCTATGTGGGCAATCAGGCATTGTCAGATGAGAGGGAGCACAAATCACACATGTCACACAGGCACGTAGGAACAGCAACTCTACACAGCAAGACACAGACACACCACAGCACTACCCCCAGGGCCCCCACAATGTGGTGACCCTGGGTTGCATTACAATCCCACTGTGATGACAAAGCTAAATGTCGTTCACACTGTGAACCACAGTCATGTGTCCTGAGCAACAAACTACCATCACACCTACACAAGCACAAATCAATCAGCACGGCCAGTAAGCCAAGGCCAACATGGAGGCAGGGGTCTAGCCGGGCAACAACTCTCATCTGCACACACTCAACACCACACACCTCGACCTCCAACAATGTGCAGCAGTGAAGCACACATGCACTGGTGACATTGCACATGCACCCATGACAATCCCAGGGTGGTGGGTGGGAACCAAGGTGCAGAAACACATCACACATGGCCACTCAACAAGTCTCCTGAATGTCTGACACACTGCACACTACGCTGTACATGGACATGACGGCAATACCACACCAACCAATGGGATCCCAGCCACAGTCACACACCAATGAAGAAGCCAAGGTCACCCACAAAGAACACACATACACAACAACCAACATTGCAGCCCGGACCCTGAGGAGTGCCAGCAGTCACACACACAACGTGTCACAATCACTGAAAGATAACACAAACTGGAAATCACATGACAGGTGCAAACAACAAGTGCCAAGGGGAAACCTGACTGTGACCCATCTGCGTCTGCACACAAACTCAGCCCTGACAGCAAACACACCTATGGGTGACACCCTGATGACCAGTAATGTGCCATGCACCCACATCACAGAGAACCCAGGGAGAAGACTTTGGGGGAACATAGGTCAACTCAGCAAGCATCACAAACAGGTACACCACTAGGGATCACAGCATGCACAGCAAAACGGAAGTGAACACACAGACATGCTCATACAACACACACCTTGGGCGCAGGCAATGTCACAGGAGTACACACTGCCATGAGGGGACTCCACTCCTGTGTGAGGAAAGCTGTGCCATATGTTGCCTCAGTAGGGCCCCAACATGTCAGCTGAGCACTTGGTCACACAATCAACAATTAGCACCAAATGAAGGCTCCCGTCACATCAGCCTGGTCATGGGAGTGCCAACGAAATCATCAGCACAGATCCAACACACTTGTATAGCAATGTTGCACTGACAACACAGATGAGTCCTTCCCCATTGATGCCCAAACCTGCATGTCCAGTGGAGATGGCCACACGGTCAGGGAAGTAGATGAATTGAACAATGGCAGGCACAACAGATGTGCAGGGGTGGAAGCCACAGATGTGAAATTGCTAATGTAAGTAGGAAATCCCATTGCCAAATACTGAACACATGACACCCTCAGATGCTGCTATGGATGACATGGATACACCACAGGATAGGACACATTCCACCTGGACCACATGTGTTCCTGCACAGTAACACTTCATTATCATGAGGCCAAATATCACCATCACTGCAGCAAAGGCATGGTTAGCATCATCAACAACATGTACATCAGAAGCATAAGCACTAGAGAACAGAAAGTTGCTTTATTCAGCATATGTGTGTTTAAAAGTGAAAGTCCAGAAAAAACACAAAGGCCAATGGCCAGTCCATTGTCAAAGTCCAAACAGGGTGACAGTGGCAGATGTCACCCTACGCATGCCTGCACAAAACCAGGGACAATCCACTAGGAGGGGCAACCGGGGGGGCAGGCCAGGCACCGCAGGGACAGGATCAGGGCTCACCAGGAGGAGGCAGGGAAGGGGTGGTGGGTGCTGGAGAGCCACTGACAACTGCAGTGGAGGTGTCTGACATGGTGTGTGCCGGCACAACTGGGGGGCATGACTCAGATGTTGTGGGTGCCGGCACGACTGCAGTGGACCCTGCAGATGGAGTGGACAGGTCCGCCACTGCAGTGCCCAAGTCAGACAGGGTGGTAGTGGACTCCACTGCAGTGCCTACCACCAGGGGAGGAGAATGGGGAACAGGCAAGGTGGGCTGGACAGAGGGGGAGGACACCCTCACCACATCAGTGGCACAGACAAGCGCAGCGGGGGTGTGGTGCAGGGAGAGCAAGTGGCAGGGGGAGAAGGCCGGATCCTCTTGGGGATGGTATATCTGTGGGTGGGGGAACCTGGGGCAGGGTGTGGTGGGGGCACCTGTGGAGTGGGGGCCTGAGGGATGGAGGAAGGAGACCTGGTGCCTGAGCTGCAGGGCGGCGGCGGGGTCTTGCTCTTACAACTCCGGGGGGACTTGCGGGTGGGGGCCTCAGTCTGTCTGCGCCTGGGGGAGGGTGTCCGGGGGCGAGGGGCACTCTGCTCCGTGTGGGTGGGCTTCCTCTTCCCCTGAATGCTGTATCAGCTGGATCGGAGGGAAGAGGCCGAGGTCACTGAGGAAGAGCCGCTGGGTCTTTGGGGTTGCAGGTGAGGCAAGGGAGGGTGCTTTGGAGGGAGAGGCAACTGAGGACTGCGCAGTGCTCGTGGATGCGTGTGTGTGTTCCAGGGCCCCATCCCCTGTGAGTCTGGTTTCAGTCCCCTGACTGTGCGTGCGTGTGCGTTTTGTTTGTGGCGTGTGTGTCTGTGTGCTGGACGTGTGTGTGCTGGTGTGTGCCTGTGCCGGTGTGTGTGTGCTTGGGACGGGTAAGGTGCTGGGGAGTGTGGATGGAGCAGAGGCAGGAGGGGTGAGGGACTGTCTGAGGAGGGACACTGCTGCCGTCAGGGAGGAGTCCATGGACCTATTGCCCCTCTGTAGGTCAGACATGCCCGATGAGATGCCCTCCATGAACGACACCAGCTGAGTCAACAGAGCGGTGTGCGCATGGAGGACACTCAGCATGGCTGTCTGCCCTACATGGAGCTGGCGAAGGAGGTACACAGACTCCTCACTCAGGGCAGCAGGGGACACAGGGGCAGGGGTGCGGTGCCTGGCCCAAAGGAGACACGCTCCCGAACATGGGAGCCTCCACGGACCTGGGGAATGGGAGCCGATGGGAGGGCGGTGGTGGTGCTGGTGGTGGCGGGGACAGCAACACTAGCTGGGGTGTGGTGGCTGCTGACACCCGCCTCCATAAGGGAGTCATCCTCCGAGCCGCTGTGGTCCTCAGCTGAGGTGGATGCTGCTGAGGACTCCTCGGTGTGGCTCCCCTCGCCCTCCGTGCCACTGGGTCCCTCCGACCACTCCTCGGCTGCTGACCCAGTCTGGCTCTCCGGCTCCTCCTGGTCCGTGGAGCTGTCCCCTTCCGTGGCCGTGGATGTATCTGCAAACAATGGGGAAACAGACAGACATCAGTCACCTGCACCAAACGCACACACCACTGTGAGCACAGCACATTACAGAGCAAGCCCTGGCATCATTAGTTGAACATTGCTAAAAGTGCCCTAACTGAACAGGAGAAGCCAATTGTCAGTCTGATGCCAACCATGGCACTCACATCCCACATGGCCTTGCACCCATCTGTCTGGTGTCTGTTGGATAGCAACACCCCAGTGTGGACACATGCACCACCTACACAGTAGTTGGACAGTGCAGAGGACACGGTGTAGCATGTGGACATGCACACATCACAACTCTTGCCACTGAGTCAGTACAGGTTTCCGGATGAAAGGGATGCCCAGAGTCAAATAGGAAATGCATGTGATGCATACCAGCGACAGACACCATGATGCACCCATGTCCTGATAGCCATCGCCACAATGGTGTGCATGTAGCACATGTCACTCCCCTGCAGGATCACCAATAAGTAGACACATGCCATGGCGGAGGCATGACTGCTAAGTCATACATCACTGTCTCAGTGATGTATGACTTGGCAGCCAGACAACAACACTCTGCACTGTGTCACAATAGTAGGTCATGGGGAATGCAAGTCCTGGAGCTGCACAAGTGCACATGTACATCCCCCACACAACACATCATCTTAACCCTCATCTGTCCAGGTCCTACCGATTGGACATATGGGAGACCTGTGACACTACCCTCTGAACCTGAGCCCCTCACAATCTGCTGTGAATGGGAAACAGCTGCCTGAACTTCACATTCGCATACCCCAGTCTGCACGGGCAGCTGATCAAACACCTATGTGACACACAAGTATCGTCTCCTATGGTCACATCTCCAGTGGCATGCTGAGCCCCAACCGAGAAACACCCCAGCAGTCCTGGCAACAAATCCACAGCACACTGACACAGAGGCAGACACTTGAGGGGTCAAATCACTGCGCACAACGTGTCAGCTGATACACGGGAGTGGGAGTACAGGTGTATTGGATGGGCTGGAGTAGGCATGACTGTCCTGCCCCACATGAATGAGGGATGAGCCCTGGACAGTGGATAGCTGGCTATGTATGTGTGACACATGTAATCTGCACACTCCTGGGGCCCAAACATTGTTCCCACCCGCTGCATGGGTGTGTGCCAGATACCCCAGGCACATGTGGTGGCTCAGCTCAGCAAGTGGACCGCATATCAAAGCAACACGCAGATTACATGTCCGAACACAGGCGTTGTGTGAACAATGGACCCACCCATGATGCCCACAACAGAGTTAGGGAAACAGATGCTGTCCCCCACCTTGAGTGAAGCAAACTGCAAGGACACAGTCCCAAGTGACACAATTCCCTGAATGTAAGGGCCACACCTGGGTATCAGATGAGGAGTGGGCAGTGCACAATAGAGGGACATGGCTCCTGGACAACATGACTGCTGTACTGTGGCAGTTGAACCAGGCCAGAGGAGGGCACATTGCATGTAATACAGAGTTCACAGTGCAGTCTTTGACTCACCCCCTCCTTGCTGCTGTCTGGCCTTCAGCTGCCCATCCAGGTCTGGAAACACCAACGCCAGGATCTGGAGCATGTGGGGGGTCAGGGTCCGTGTTCCGCCCCTCCTGCGAGGAGGCGACAGCTTCAGCTGGACCCGTGCAATCCTCCGGGTCCAGCCCCGAAGGTCCTGCCACCTCTTCTGGCAGTTACGGATCCGGCGCTTGTAGACCCCCACGGACCGGACAGCCCGGACGATGTCCTTCCAGATCTCCTGCTTCCGATGGGCATTAACCTGTGAGGATGACAAAGTGAAAAGGCCATTACTACACATGCAACATATCCGTGCATGACACAGTTGTATATACATGTCTCAATCACAGGGGCACATGATGTACACAGGCAGTGCAACGCTGCCCATGGACAGTTTGCCAGAAGTCACTACATGGTATCATTGCATGGGAAGTAAAACCTTGTTCAAATGCACTGTCACTGCACCATACCTGTCCAGTGCATGTCACTACACACTATGGGGGGTGACAACTACTCAGTGAGCCTGCTAGCCAGTGGCGTGCAGACTTTCAGCCTTGCTAGTCAGACAAAATGCACATTCAGAAAGGCAGTGCACAGAACCCTCACCTGCTCCCCTGGTGTCCCATACAGCTTGCTGTACTGTGGAAGTAGGCTGTCCAGCAGGGCCTGGTTCTCCTCAAGGCTGAAGGCTGGGGCTCTCTCCACAGTACGTGCCATTGCAGGGTCCAGAGGGGGCAGAGACAGCAGCAGTGCAGTGGCAGATGTCCTGGAGCATGTAGTGCAGGCAAGTGAGCTCTCAGGGGAACAGCCAGCAATATATATGTGCTGCAGAGGCAGATACTGTCCCATGTGTCCAAAGTGATAGGTCCAAGTCGTTTGCATCTTCTGAATCTGGCCAATCCATGGAATAGCAGCACCAATACACGCCCACAGCATCCTTCAAATCTTCAACTTCATGACATACATGATTTTGCAACATTTTTGTGGGTGACCAACTGAATTTCCAGCAACCGACTCGTTCGAATTTCGAAAACGCGTCCGTTGCCAGGCTAGGCCATTGACAATGGGTGCGCACCGATCGGTCCATTGCTGTTCAACGCGTACAGGGGTACAACGCGTACCCGCACACATTGAATGCAATGGGCCGGCCGGGCGCACCGATCGGTCCATTGCAGTACAACGCGTACAGGGGTACAACGCGTACCCGCACACATTAAATGCAATGGGCCGGCCGGGTGCACCGATCGGTCCATTGCTGTTCAACGCGTACAGGGGTACAACGCGTACCCGCACACATTGAATGCAATGGGCCGGCCGGGCGCACCGATCGGTCCATTGCGGTACAACGCGTACAGGGGTACAACGCGTACCCGCACACATTGAATGCAATGGGCCGGACGGGTGCACCGATCGGTCCATTGCTGTTCAACGCATCCCTGTACAAGTGACTGGCATATGTCACCATGCCTGTCTCAGATGAACATATGCCAGCCACAGATAGCTCCCAGGGAGTGAGGGGCACACCTACAACACCACAGCCTGTCCAAACTGTGTCATAAGGCATGTAAGGCTGCATTTCCTATTGTGTGTATGTTGGTGTACATGTTGTCCTGTGGGTGTCACCTGGGGGCAGCCACCCCCAGGCTGTGCACGTGTTCATGGGGACAGGATCCTGGGTGTTACGTGTACATGACCACTGTGATGTGCAACTGTTCATATCTGTGCATGTGCCATGGTCACATTTCACGGTGGTGTATGTGTATGTCATGTCACATACCCCGTGAGTCCCATGTGGGATGGTATGTTTGAGCCAGGGTGTCCGAGTGGCACAATAGTGATGGTCCTCCACAGTCTGTGTGCATGTAGTGTTTACAATGTCTCTGATTTCATGTGCACAATGGGAGACAGTCTCCACATCCACGTTGTGTGTGCATGGACTTTGATGTTGTGCATGTGTGTGTCACAGATGTCCATGTCTGTCCTGCAGAGGCAAGTGGAACCACTACCTGTGGGGGTCATGGTTGTTTTGCTGTGGTGTATACATGATACTCCATGTAATGCCAGTGTCCATGTGGCAATACAGGGCTCCTGGGAATGTACCTGTCGTTGAGCTGTGATGCCTGGGGCACATCTGTCCTCACATGTCACTGTGGGGGGTGATTGTGACATGGCAGCAGGAGATGGGAACTGTGACACGGCCTCATGATATCCAATGGGCCAACCTGGGACTTATTGATGCCACTTGTTGAACCGTGATGACAGATGTTGGCCATGTATGTACCATACATGTCCTTACGGAACTGCACACTTCATGTAGTTGTGCCTCATAATGATGTATGATGTGATATTGAGTGTGTTCAATGCCGCATATGTGGGGTGACTGACAATCTTGCTTTCTTCTCCTCTGCACTGCAGGGCTCCTGCTGTCCATAGACCATTCCCAGACCTGGCAACGATGGTGGAACGGGACAGCATCCGACGGTACCGCTTCACCAGGCAGCTGATTGAGGATTTGGCAGTGCAGTTGGCCCCACATTTGCAGCCTGGCCGGCCGTATCCTACAGCGCTGACCCCCAAGGTGAAGGTGATGGCAGCCCTACACTTCTTTGCCACCGGTACCTTCCAACATACTGTGGCGACTGCTGGTGGGATGTCACAGACCATGTTGAGCCGTGTGCTCCGCGATGTTTTGGAGGCAATGTTGCTATACCTGAACCGGTACATCTATTTCCCTAGACTGCAACGACTCACTGACGTGAAGAGTGACTTCTATGCCCTGGGGAGGATGCCGCATGTCATTGGCTCCATTGATGGGACACATGTGGCTTTGGTACCACCCCAGGCCCAGGAGCAGGCCTACCGTAACCGCAAGCACTACCACTCGGTCAATGCACTGGTGGTGTGTCTTGCAGATATGACCATCTCACACGTGTGTGCCCGTTTCCCTGGTTCAGCACACGATGCCTTTGTGATGAGGAGTAGTCGCATCCCCAGGATGATGGCACAGATGCAGAACCAGCGTGCCTGGCTTGTCGGTGTGTACTGACTTTGTGCCATTGTGTGTAATCTGATCTGTAGTATTCCGCCCACTTTTCCAAGTCAGCTAATGTGCACTTGTCTGTCCGTAGGTGACTCGGGATACCCCAACATGCCGTGGTTGCTGACACCCCTCAGGAACCCTGTGACACCAGCCCAGATGCGCTACAATGAGGCACATGGTCGGACCAGGAGAGTGATTGAGCGGACATTTGGTCTCCTGAAGAGCCGCTTCCGCTGCCTCGACAAGACAGGAGGGTCCCTCCCATATGCCCCAGCGAAGGTGTGCAAGATTATCGTCTGCTGCATGCTCCACAACCTGGCAGTGCGGAAGGAGTTGCCTCTCATCCAGGATGACAATGACCAACATCCGCCACCTGTGGAGGATCCTGGCCTGGACCACGATGCCAGTGATGATGATGATGATGAGGGTGATGTCCGCACACAGCTCATCACCAACTTCTTTAGCTGAATGTCAGTATCCTGAGGTGTCATGTCAATGATGTGAGTTGGCATGATATGTGTAGGTGGTGCTCTGGTGCTGTTGGAGTGTGTCCATGGGCTACTTGACTGGATGTGTGTAGCGATGTGTGCTTACAGGTGGTCTGTACTCCCCAACAGTGTTGACATGCTAACTTGGTTCTGGGTGGGTATCTTGTAACATGTATTGTGCATGAGTTTTGCTGTTCTGTCCTGTTCTCCATTGCTTTTGACTGTGTGTCATTTCTGTCCTTCACAGGGTACTTTCAGATTCGTTTGGTCAACTGTGTCCACCGACGACGTGATTGTACTTCCAGGGTGGTAGCTGTTGTGTCCCTACAGGTGATGTGCGCCACACCCATGGACTTCCTTCCTTCTACAGTTGTTGACTGTGTGCCCGCTGCCAGGTGGGATTACCTTGCATCTGTAGTGGTTACGACATGTTGCAACTGTGTAATAAACCTGTGCTTCACTTTGTGATGTGCGTTGTCTGTGGTCACACATTTGACTGCCATTTGCTTACTGCACCTGTGGGCTACTTGACTACAACTGGGAATAGGTGTGGTGTCTGTGCATTGCACCGTCTTTCCTGGCAACATCAGTGTAGGCAATGAATCAGATGGCCTAGGTGTGTATGTGTTGTGTAGCCCTGGTGGTGTGTCTCCCTCATATGTGTCACGTTACCATTACTCACATGCCTGTGTTGTACTTGCTGTTGCAGTTCGCATACACAGTGTAATTTTGCAGTTCATCATCCCCATGACAGCACACATGTTGGAATCACAACAGAGGCAAGTATGGTGTATTAGTGTGTTTATTGTGATACATTTGTGTGAATAGTGCATAGGATGGTTAGTGCTGTACATTTATATTGCAATCAGAAGTTCCTAGGTGAATTGAAAGTCCTGGTAGACAAAATCCCCAGTATCGGGGCCACAGTTGTCTGAGACATTGGTCCAACTTGTACTCCCCATGTCATGTGTGGGAGTTGTGTTGCCGTCAACAGGGTGAACAGTTTGTGCACAAAGGTGAACATCCAGAACAGGTTCAGGCTTCCTGGGGGTTGCACTTGGCCATCGGCCTCTCACTTGCCCCTCCTCCTCCGACCCCTCTTCTTTGGGGGGGGGCCCCCTCAAGTACAGGCTGCTGCGGTGCAGGGGACTCTCCGCCAGAGTCATCCTCCCTCCCTGTGGCAGTTGCAGTTTGTTCAGCACCAGATGTTGTTGGCAAACAGGGAGGTGTAGACTGGTTGCTGTTCATCTGGCGGAGGCATTGTAATATGTCCCTATGCACCGCCGTCATCTCTTGCAGTGTGTCCCACTTGGACTCCACGCGGGACATGTGTGAGTCCAAGCGGGCATGATGGGCAGCCTGCTGCTGTTTCATGTCTCTGAGGAGCCCCACTACCTGGCTGAGATCTCCGGTGCTGGACTGGTACGCATCGGCTATGCGTACCAGTTGTGGGTCATCATGCACACCAGACACCTCTGCAAGCAGCGACCTCTGTCTCCCACCCCTCCCACCACCCCTGCCGACATGTGCAGTGCGTGCAGTGGCACGCACAGATGACCCTGGTCCCCCTTGGGGGTTGGTGGTGGTGGTGGTGTCCATGGCCCCACGTTGGTACAGGGTCCCTGTGCTGGTGGTGCTCCTTGTTCTGTCCATGTCGGCAGGGATGGTATTTGTGGTGACAGTCGTTGGAGGGGTGGGTGCAGGGGGTGCAGCTGGTGGTCCTGCTGGTGCTGCAGCTGGTGGTCCTGCTGGTGCTGCATGTTGACTTACACCGGAGGTGCCAGGTTGGTCTTCTTCATCCGAGGAGGGCAGAGGCTGTACGACACCAGTGAGCTCCGTATCCTGTTGAGCCTGGGACTGGGACTCCTCAGCGTCTGCTGCTGTGTCCCCATCATCACCTGTTTTTGGGAGACACACACAATGTATGTTATGTTTCTGCAGGCATCAATGGTTGACACACCTGACAGTTGTGACTGTACCTCTGGGTGCGGGCCTGTACATTGCATTGTCCTAAGTTGTCACAGTCAGGGGTTGATATTGGTGTAGCACATTGTCCTGCATTATTTGGGCATTTCTATGTATTTGTTGGGGTGTGAACATGGTCTGCATTGGTTGTATTTGGTTGACAGCCGGCCCTCCTTCCCACCCAGCCAGTCAGTTATCCCACCATGGACTGTGCTTGCATTGCAGGGAGTGAAAGTTGTCTTTCAGGATGTCAGTCAGTGGTGTCCTGATGTTGGTTGTTGCACAGTTGCCAGCAGGGCCTTGTGCTCCCCACAGCAGTAGCCAGTGTCAGCCATCTTGTCAGTTGTTTTCCACTCCCTGTGATGTGAGCATGGTTCAGGGTGGTGTTGATGGGACAGTTGTGGGGGTGAGCTATGTCTGTGACTATGACTCCCATCATGCTATTGCCTCCACCCCACTTCCCAGCATTCCCATACTTACTTGCTTTTGTGGGGAGTTCAGTGTGTGTGGGTGTGAGAGCAATGGCAAGATGGCTGACAGTGGTGTCCTGCTGTTGGTTGGTGTGCAGTTCCCAGCATGCCCTTGTGCTCCCCACGACACAGCAACAGTGTCAGACATCTTTGACGGGCCTTTCCACTCTCTGTGGGATGTGCATGCGTGAGTGTGAGCTTGCTGGGCCATGTGGTGGGGGATGTAGAGCTGTGACTACGACTCCCATCATGCTATTGCCTCCACCCCCTTCCCAGCATGCCCATCCTTCCTTCCTTTTGACTCTGCTTCCCTGTGGGGTGGGCTGCCTGTGCTGACAGGATGGCTGGGAGTGTTGTCCTGGCAGTTGTTTGGCTAAAAGTCCCAAGAGTGTCCCTGTGCTTCACACAACATAACCCAGGGTGGAGGTACTTTGTGGGATCTTGAGTTAGGATGTGAGGCATTGCATTCTCCCAGGTGGGTTATGTGGAGTTTGTGTTGAGGGGGTGTGTGAGGGGAGGTGCTTGTGACTATGGTCAGTGCTGCAAGTCCTCCTTCCCACCCAGCCAGATATCCCACCATGGAACGTGCTTGCATTGCAGGGAGTGGAAGTTGTCTTTCAGGATGTCAGTCAGTGGTGTCCTGCTGTTGGTTGTTGCACAGTTGCCAGCAGGGCCTTGTGCTCCCCACAGCAGTAGCCAGTGTCAGCCATCTTGTCAGTTGTTTTCCACTCCCTGTGATGTGAGCATGGTTCAGGGTGGTGTTGATGGGACAGTTGTGGGGTTGAGCTATGTCTGTGACTATGACTCCCATCATGCTATTGCCTCCACCCCACTTCCCAGCATTCCCATACTTACTTGCTTTTGTGGGGAGTTCAGTGTGTGTGGGTGTGAGAGCAATGGCAAGATGGCTGACAGTGGTGTCCTGCTGTTGGTTGGTGTGCAGTTCCCAGCATGCCCTTGTGCTCCCCACGACACAGCAACAGTGTCAGACATCTTTGATGGGCCTTTCCACTCTCTGTGGGATGTGCATGCGTGAGTGTGAGCTTGCTGGGCCATGTGGTGGGGGATGTAGAGCTGTGACTACGACTCCCATCATGCTATTGCCTCCAACCCCCTTCCCAGCCTGCTCATCCTTCCTTCCTTTTGACTCTGCTTCCCTGAGGGGTGGGCTGCCTGTGCTGACAGGATGGCTGGGAGTGTTGTCCTGGCAGTTGTTTGGCTAAAAGTCCCAAGAGTGTCCCTGTGCTTCACACAACATAACCCAGGGTGGAGGTTCTTTGTGGGATCTTGAGTTAGGATGTGAGGCATTGCATTCTCCCAGGTGGGTTATGTGGAGTTTGTGTTGAGGGGGTGTGTGAGGGGAGGTGCTTGTGACTATGGTCAGTGCTGCAAGTCCTCCTTCCCACCCAGCCAGATATCCCACCCATGGAACGTGCTTGCATTGCAGGGAGTGGAAGTTGTCTTTCAGGATGTCAGTCAGTGGTGTCCTGCTGTTGGTTGTTGCACAGTTGCCAGCAGGGCCTTGTGCTCCCCACAGCAGTAGCCAGTGTCAGCCATCTTGTCAGTCCTTATCCACTCCCTGTGATGTGAGCATGGTTCAGGGTGGTGTTGATGGGCCAGTTGTGAGGCTGAGCAATATCTGTGCCTACTACTCCTATCATGCTATTGCCTCCACCCCCCTTCCCAGCATGCCCATGCTTCCTTCTTTCCTTTTGACTCTGCTTCCCTGTGGGGTGGTCTGCCTGTGCTGACAGGATGGCTGGGAGTGTTGTCCTGGCAGTTGTTTGGCTAAAAGTCCCAAGAGTGTCCCTGTGCTTCACACAACATAACCCAGGGTGGAGGTTCTTTTTTGGGATCTTGAGTTAGGATGTGAGGCATTGCATTCTCCCAGGTGGGTTATGTGGAGTTTGTGTTGAGGGGGTGTGTGAGGGGAGGTGCTTGTGACTATGGTCAGTGCTGCAAGTCCTCCTTCCCACCCAGCCAGATATCCCACCATGGAACGTGCTTGCATTGCAGGGAGTGGAAGTTGTCTCTCAGGATGTCAGTCAGTGGTGTCCTGCTGTTGGTTGTTGCACAGTTGCCAGCAGGGCATTGTGCTCCCCACAGCAGTAGCCAGTGTCAGCCATCTTGTGAGTCCTTTTCCACTCCCTGTGATGTGCGCATGGTTCATGGTGGTGTTGATGGGACAGTTGTGGGGGTGAGCAATATCTGTGACTACGACTCCCATGATGCTATTGGCTACACTGACTTGCCCAGCATACACAGAATTCCTTTCTTTCAGTGGTCTTCACTGTGTGTTGGTGTTGTAGTGGTGGCTACATGTCTGGATGTGTTTGTTAGTTATATTTGTGCCACTGCCTAGCTGTAGTTGTAGTTGTGTTTGTACATGTGATGACACGGTTAAATGTAACTTTGAGATGGCATGTGTTGTGTTTATCTGACTGACATACACATTTTGGGATGATTCTGTTCTGGTTGCTGTGTAATTGCTATGAGTGCATGGTTTGACTCTCCCCTTGACAGTGATGTGTGTGTGTATTGTGGCAGAATATTGTGTACATTTGTTGTGTACTCACCAGGCTCTGGGATGTTTTCTAGTCCATAGACGCTCACTGGCGGAAGGATGGCCCGCACCTTCTCCTCCCAGGGCCTGAGGTATACTGGCTTGGCAGGAGGGCCACTGCCGGTGTATTGGCTCAGGAGGTAGTCCTTCTTCAGCAGCTCCCGTACCCTCCTGCGCACGTCATACCACCTGTTCTGGATGTCAGTCTTTGTGCGCAGACATGGTGATTGTGCGTTCACCCTGTTGATGATCCTCTCCCACATCTTTGTTTTCTGGGAGATGGGTGTCTGTTGGACCAGTGTGCCAAACAGCTGTGGCTCTACCCTGAGGATCTCGTCTACCAGGACTTCCAATTCACAATCTAGGAACTTGTGATTCTTCTTTGGGGGCATGGCGATGGGTGGTGATGGTGAGTGATGTGTGTGTTGGTGTGCAGGTGAGGGTGGGTGAGTGTGTGTTTTGCTGGGTGTATGTGAGGTAGCTATTTGTTGGTGTGCTGATGGTGTGTGGCTTGTGTGAGGGATGAGCTGTGGGTGTGTGGTTGCTGTCTGTTGCGTGCTGGCAGTAGAATAGCATTTGCAAAGGATCATGGTTGGGATTTGTGTCCTTTATATGGGTGGAGTTGTGGGTGTGTCTTTGTTCTCTGTCCCCACCCCCCAGTATTTATTGGCTTTGTAATTGCTTGTTTGGCCTTTTTTTGTGTATTTTTCCTTAGTACTTTCTGTGCATGTTGGAAACGTTCTTGTGACCGAGTCGGACCCTGCAGTTGTCTCGTACGGTCTTCTCCGTTTCGTTCACGCTGTGTTTGTGCAGTTTTCTATGCTGCGTACGCGTCGGTCGCGGTGTTTTGTGTTACTTCGGCTCGCAGTTTTGTATGCGTGTCGGTCGTACGGCTTGTCCTCCGTACGACTCGGTCGTGGTTTTCGCGCCTTGCATCGTACTTTGCGGTTTGGAGTTCACGGGTACGTTTCGGTTGGATTTGTTCCGGGTGCGTGTCGGTCGGTTCGATTCGCGTGTTTTTCCGGCCGGATTGCTGTTTTCCGTGCGGCTCGGTTGTTTGGCTTGGGTTCAGTACGTGTCAGTCGGATTTTGCACGCTTTGCATCGTACTTGGCGTGTCGGGCGCCACAGGTACATGTCGGTCGGAATTAATTCCGGCTCCGAGTCGGTCGGTGCTTTTTCCGGCCCGAATCGGAATCGACCCCTATATATACAAAAGAAGGCACTGTAGTAAAACAACGTCCTTGTAGAATTCCAGAGGCCAGAAGAAAACCCATAAAGGAAGAGATTGTAAAGATTTTACAACTGGGGCCTATTGAGCCATCAATGAGTGACTGGTGTTCACCCATTTTACTGGTTCCTAAACCCGATGGAACTATATACTTTTGTATTACATTTCAAGCAGTAAACAGTATATCAAAGTTTGATAACTACCCATTACTCTTAATAGACAAATGAATTGAACAAGTGGGGATAGCCTGCTACATCTCTACCATAGATCTTACCAATGGGTATTGGCAGGTTCCTCTGAGGGCAGAAGACAAAGAGAAGACTGCTTTTTGTATCTATTCCAGTTTCCAGTCCTCCCATTTGGATTACACGGGGCTCCTGCCATCTTTCAGAGATTAATGAATTATCTCTTAAAATCACATCAACAATATGCTTCTGCTTATTTAGATGATATGGTAATATATATAGCAAAGATTGGGAAACCCATTTAAAATATATGAAGGCAGTGATCACAGAACTAAAAAACGCAGGGCTCCATATTAATGCCAAGAAATCCAAATTTGCCTACAACCATGTGAAGTATTTAGGATATTTATTAGGAGGTTTAATTGTACCCCAGAATGAGAAAGTGAAGGCCATCACAGACACACATTTTCCTACCAATAAGTGAGGTATTGCAGGATATTATCGAAGATTTATTCCCCAATATTGAATTGTAATTGGGCCCTTAAGAAATCTACTTAAAAATAATGTCTCTACTAAAGATTTTAAAACTCCTTCCTTTAAGGCTATAGACGCCTTTAAACATCTAAAACAGATTATTGCCTCAAAACTGATTCTCCTTTCTCCTGACCTCTCCAAACCTTTTTTACTACAGACAGATGCATCTGATTGTGGCATTGAAGCTGTCCTGCCAAAGACAAATGAGAAGGGCGAGGAGAAACCGATACTCTTCATAAGCCACAAATTGTTCCCCAGAGAAAAGGCCTACCCATTTATAGAAAAAGAATGTCTAGCCATTAAATGGGCGATTGAAAAGTTGAAATACTATTTAGAGGGTAGACAATTTGTCTTATTTGCTGATCATGCTGCCCTAACATGACTCAGCAGGAATAAGGGGACCAATCCGAGGGTATTTATTTATTTATTTTATTTTAATAGCGCAAACATGACCTTTGCGGGTATCCGAGCGCTTTACAGAATTACAGTGAGCAGAGTAGTAAAAACAGTAATATCACATTCACAACAAATTCACCACAAACAAATATCCTAGTTCTGTCATTAATAAAAACATATTGTCATGGTTCAGACCTCTGCAAGTACCAGGCAGCGTTGAGAAGCAGGGGGGGGTAAAGTCGGTACTGCATGGAAGAGCACATTAGGTAGCCAAGATAAGTAGTCAGGTGAGCGACTGAGGAGACTAGAGTCATGCGATCTAGGGAAGAAATTTGTTCGTAAGGAGTTCTTTGACTTCTTTCTTGAATGATATGATCGAGGGATTCATCCTGATTTCAGGAGGTAAAAAGTTCCAGATTCTTGTGCAATCCCAAAGAAGGCCCGGTTGTAGGTTTTCTTCTTGTGGATTTTCTGAGGTTTCAGAAGAAAGGTGTTGGAGCTTCTGGATGCTCTGGAATTGCCAGAGTTCGAGCTTCTGGACGAGATAGTTAGGGGTATTGTAGTGGAGGGCTATATTGTGTCATGCAGGCAATTTTTGGCTGGATTCTTGCTTCGTAAGGGAGCTAGTTGAGGGATTTGAGATCCAGAGTGATGTGATTGAATCTTTTTGAGCCAGTGATGAGTCTAGCGGCAGAGTTGAGCGAGACCCTTAGAGGAGCCAGTTTGCACCTGGGCAGTCCAGATAGGGTTGTACTGCCATAATCCAACCTGGGAATCACTAGCACTTGTACTGCATGCTTGAAGTCATTTGAGGGGAGGAAAGGTTTTAATTTTCTTAAAATACTGATTTAGTGATTTGCTGCTTTGGTGGAGGCACTGATGTGTTTCTGCATGTTGAGATTCTTGTCAAGAGTAATGCCCAGTGATTTTGCGGAGTCAATGATTTGTGGAGTGCAGTTGAGGGCTGTAAGCTGTTTCAACCATTCTTCTATGACCCATGCCTGGTTGGGTGGGCGATTAGAAGGAGCTCAGTTTTTTGAGTATTTAGCTTGAGGTGATTGGTTGCTAGCCAGTTTTGAGTTTCCAATAGTGTTGTGTTGAGGGAACTGATGTCTGGGGAAGAAACTTTTAGGTATAGCTGGGTATTGTCAGCGTACATGTGGTAGTGGATGTTGGATGAGCTCAGAATTTCTGTTAGGGGCTCCATGAATAGGTTGAAGAGGGTAGGAGGAAGAGATGATTCCTGTGGGACCCCTAGTGTGATTGGCATGGACTGAGATAGAGAGACGTTAAGCTTGACTCTTTAAGATCTGTTTAGGAAATAGGAGGAGAACCCGTTAAAGACTGGTCCTGTTAGGCCCATACAGTGTGCCAAAAGGTCTAGGAGATTTGCATGCTTAACCATATTGAATGCCGATGATAGGCCAAGAAGGACTAATAGACAAGCTTGGTTCTGATCCAGCATTGTTAGTGCATCGTCCACAATGTGAGCACATTTTCCTGGAGTTTCGCTAGGGTAGGGATATTGGAAATAGGTCGGAAGTTATTAAGGTCAGTTTGGTCCGTTTTTGGTTTTTTTCAGAATGGGGATAACTTGACCGGACTTTAGGCAGTCACGGATGGAGCCTTGAAGGAGGGAGGCATTAACAATTTTGGTCCAGATTGGGAGTATTGCGGGTATGATTTCCTTGAAGAATTTAGCGGGAAGAGGGTCATTGAAAATGCCTAAGTAAGATTTTATTAATGGTGTCTTCATCATAGGTTCTAAAAGAGTTCTATGAGGTGTTGTTTTTGGGGAAAAGGCGGGGAGAACACACCGGAATTAAAGGCCTGGGAGGAGAGGGGCAGGGTTGAGGGGGGATCGGGCATTGTTCTAATGCTATCTGCAGGTCATTTCTCATGGTTTTAGACTTCTGTAGAAAGAAGGAGGCAAATTCCTCACAATTTGGTAGAAAATTAGTTCCCACCAGGTGTGCAGTTCGATTGTGATTTTATGAGATCAAATAGTTTTATCGGTCGGTTACTGGCTTGATGTAGTTGGTTTCTGAAGAAATTTGCTTTAGAGGTTCTGATGTTTTTGTAGTATCTGTTCCTCAATGATCTCAGGTGCTTGAGGTGCTCAATGGACGAGTTAGATCCCCACTGACGTCCGGCTAGTCTCAATTTGCGTCTTTCTGTGTTGAGACTACTATTGTACCAAGGATTAGAGATTTCAGTGGACAATCTTTTTAGTTGAGATTGAGCAATTGAGTCAAGAACAAACTCCATGGAGCGAGTGTAGTGATTTGTAAGATCAAGGACATCTGAGTGCTCTTTAGGGGGAGTCAAGCTGTTGGGACTGAGAGAAGTCAGAGCATTCCCGTCAATGTTGTGTATGTTCCTTTTCCAGACTTTGGGCTTGGATTGTTGTGCTGTGCTGCTTATCAGACGTTCCGTGATGAGGAATATGATGCGGTAGTGGTCGGTCCAATCATAGGTTAGGATAGATTTGTTCTGAATTGAGCTGGGCTTTGCAAAGATAAGATCTAAATGTGATCCTTTTTTGTGAGTGGGCTTATCACAGAATTGAGTCAGGTTTAGGTCTTCCAGAAAGGTTTTGAAGCTGTTGACTGCTGGATCATTCAGGTCACTCCAGTGTAGATTGAAGTCTCCGAGGAAGATTTGAGGGCAATGCTAATCAGCGTTTGTTCCAATGGTTTCCATGATTTGTTCAATAAAATCTAGGTTGTCGCTTGGAGGGTGGTATAGCATGTGCAACTTGCGTAGGGATCTGTTGTTGCATGAAATATCAAGGCAAAGGTATTCACAGGTGGGTGTGACGGGAGTTTGTGCGAGTATGACTGATAGGTTGAGGCTGTGTATGCAAGCGATGCCTCCACCTGGTCTATCCAGTCTGGTAATAGCATGGTTAGGGGGGACTAGAATGTCCATGACAGGTGCAGAGGAGTAATTTAGCCAGGTTTCCTTAGGATTAGGAAGTCAAGATCATGTGCGAGGTTTAGGTCGGCACCATCTCCAGCATGTTTTGAGCCAGATCTGCAGTTGATTAGCATGCATTTCAGTTGGGTTTTGTGGAGTGCTGGGTTAGAGTGTGTGAGATTAATTCATCTGAGTTTGTTTGTTGGCAGCTCTATGGTTGAGTCTAGGAGCTCTGAGAGTGTTAGTTGTGATGACCTGGATAGTTTCCTGACTATCCAAGTTCTGAGGGTGAGAGGCATTGTATGATAGGAGGAGGGTTTGGAGATCGTTGTCGGATAGGGAAGCTTTACATCTAGTTAGTCGTGAAGGTGCATTGGGGTAGAGTCTAGTCCTCAGAAACCAATGCAAGGACAGAGTGGAGGGAGAGGTTCGGTTGGTAGGGAGGTGTTTACGGCTTGTGGCGGGGTGGTTGATGGGATGGTCAGGTGGGGGGGTATGCGTCATGTGGTTCTTATTAGGCCCCAGATAGTTGGTCATCATCATTGTGAAGTGAATGATCCTGTGTAGGTCCACTTTGAGATCTAGCAAGCTTTTTGTAATCTCATCCAGTTTGGAATCTAGTGAGGTCTAGGGGCGGGTTGACAGGTCTGAGGCATTGGACAAGGAGGCTTAAGTGTGAGGGTGGGGTGCAAATATATTGAGGAGAAGGCATGAGAAAGGGTGGATTGTGGGTTGAATTACAGTCTGAATTAGGATGGGGAGCGCTTGAGAGATGAGTGCTGAGGCATGCTAACGGAGTGTCATTGGGCGTTATGGGAAGAGCAGCATTCGGGGCAGACAGAGGTTGAGGGGGAGGTAGAGGTAGAGGTAGAGAGGTAGAGATGGAGAGGGTTGTTTGGTTGTGTAAGTCCGGAGTGGTTACTCTTGGTGTAGGAAGAGTTGGTGATCTAGTGTGGTGGGCAGTGGTTACCAAATCCACGGTAGATGGGGGTTTGTTGAAGTTTTCAAACATGGTAGGAAAGAATGAAGCGGAGGATGAGTCAGAGGTCGATGATGATTTTTTGAAGAGTGCAAAGGATTCTTCGAATAGTTTAAGGTGGCCATCCGATGCCTGAATGAGGATGATACCATTGTTGTAGATTGTGATGGTGACTGCTGCTTTGTATGCCGAAGAAGTGGCTACCGATAGTTTGAGAACATGTGGAGTTTGCCTAGTTGTAGAGATCAAGAGCATTGAGAGAAGGGCTCTCCTCCATTCATATTCATATAGAAAATGAGGTCACTTATCATTCCTTTGTTGGCGCAAAAGTAGGGGTTGGAAACCTGTGTTTCTGGATGGGATTTGAGGAGTTGGTGTTCTAGGGTCTTAGAAGCTTTTTTTGATAGATTCTGGGGGGTAAATGATTTTATGAGCAAACTGGCCCGATGGTTCTAATGTGATTTTGGTAGCACTTTGTTGATCCATGTCAGAGAAAAGGAAGTAACTGGGGGGTCCTATGTAGGGGGATTATATGAAATGGAATGGGGTTCGCAGGCTGGACTTCTTTCTTGGGAGAAGGATCAAGTTTAAGAACTCTTACTTAAAAGACTTGGCAGTGAGTAGCGATTCTTCATTCACCATTTATGATCATACTATACACATCCTTTTTTCTAATAGTGGTAGTAGATAGTGATGGCTTTGGTTAGGGAGAGCCCACAGGCTGGTAAAAGCTGGTAAAAGGTAGATGCTGGAGAGCGGTAGGTGAGAATAACATTACAATATGGCCGCTGTTAGCGAAGTAGAATTCTAATGGTCATAGCAGGGCACATCTTAAGATGTTAATAGGCTAATTAGTGTACTTTCTTTGTGTTTTGTTTTAGAAGTGACCTTTAAAGTAAATGGGAGGTGGGACAGAGCAAAGTGAGTGAGTCCTTCTTCACTTTTGAAAATTGAAGTGTTTCAAGTCCTTTGTTTTTAGATTGGCCACCATTTTGTGTGGATGGTGGCGAGGGGATTGCAAAATGATGAAAAAATTCCACCATGCCACACAGGGATCCGTGCATTTAACCCTGCACAGCAATCCCAGTGTGATACAGCAGAAACAGTGGAGGCTGGGAATGTGCACCAGTCAACACAGTGTCCACACCCGACACTGGCCCCAATTAAGACTACCTCCAATGGTGTTTGAGGAGAGCAGGCAGTGCAGCAGCCAAGCACAGGCCAGACAGCGCCCACAATCAGGCCGTGAGGGATCATAGTGCCTAGAGTGCCCACACTGGTCCAAGAGGCCATGTGCAAGCCCGCCCCGGGGACAGCCCGGAGGGCGGGGGGGAACCGCACGTCGCGGTCGGGAGACGACACAATTAGCAAGGCCCGCAATGTCCCGACAAAGGCTGTGTCCTGGCAAGGAGAACCCCGGAGGGCAGGAAAGGGCAGAACGCGAATGGGCCAACAGAGACTAAAACAGACAGGTCAGCACACATTCAGCGGACAGATCAGAGGGGGACAACGCCAGAGCGGCAGGCATCCCCCCGCCACAACCGTCAGAGACGGCAGCTGTGAAGAAGAGCAGTGGGCTGAACAGAGACGCCAATGCCGATCCCCCTGGAATACAGGACAGTGCAGTTACAGCCAAGCTGGTACCTGGGTATCCTAGGCTCTCACTCTCTATGTCTGGTTCAGACGCGACAGCAGAGGTCTCCCAGGACGGCAGTCGGGTCCCCCAGGTTGACGCAGAACTCTGGCACAGATGTGGTCACAGAGGGTCTCCTAGGTAAGCAGTCGGGTCTCCTCAGTCAATGCAGACGTGAGAGACATGGTCATCAGCCTTCCACATGAGTCAAGTCGAATTTCCCTTAGATGGTTTCTTTCCCTCCAACCCTTCCAGTTTGATGTCCAAAATCATAAAGGGAAACAATAGGGAAATGTTGATTTCCTCTAAAGGTATCCTCTTTTCCCCAATTATGAAAATCATGGAGAAGGGGTATGTCAGCAGGTAGTAGAAGAGGAAGAAAACCTACCTGAAATTCCATGTTTGTCTGCTCCTGAGTTGGATGCTGTAAAACAGACAGCAAAGTTATAGAAAGAGAAGACAGACACAATACCACAGGGTAACAAAAGACAAAGGAAGGACTATTATTTTGACAGGAAGAGAAGGAAAGAGATACAGAAAGCGAAGACGGACCAGGAAATAAAGAAGCTAAAAAAAAGGAGGAGCTAGTGTTGGGTGCAGGATTTAAAGAGACACCAGAAGTGGAATACGAGGAGGAAGAACGAACACCGATGGAGTTGCAGTGCGGAAGGAGATGGGCAGATTCAGAGGAGGGTGGCTTACCAGGACGCGAGACAGAGAGAGAAATCGAATGGGCGTGGTGTCCCAAACCCTGCTGGAGCAGTGCTCAGATTTGCCATGATGTACGAGGGGAGTGCATACCTGCCAACTCACACAATGCCACCATGTGACACACGATATCGCCAATATCACACAGTGGCAGGAAAAACAAGCTGAAAACCACTGTATATAGTTTTTTTCCAGCTCGTTTTCCGAGGCTTTGAACTACCAATGTCCATTTAGAGGTGCGAAAAAACCCCAGAACGTTGGCACCAGCCTCAGCAGGCTATTTTTTTTTTGGGAGGCAGGGACTTGGGGTTGGGGTGGGGTTAAAAATTGCATCGTAGGTACTTCTCGGCACGAGGCCCCGCTCCCTCCTCACACCGTGATATTGTTCTTTAAGTTGGCAGGCATGAGAGTGGCTAACCCAGGGACATAAGAACGTCACCGGGTGGAGAGGGGAGAAGGGGAAAACTCAGAAAGACCAGTAATTACACAGTCTCTGGAAATCACAAAACAGAAAGAACTTGAGTTGTGGCAAGTGCCTCTTTTGATTTATGTTCATTTGGGCTAAGTCATAAATAGAAGAATTTAGGATTTTGTTTTCCCTGTGTTTTTTTTCCCTCAATCAGTAAACGGGACCCTAGATATGAGGATCATCCTATCAGATGAGCTGTACAGGTGACCTACGTAGAAGATAGATAGGAGAAATAGGAAGTCAGTAAAATAGAACTAAGTACACCAGAAATTGACAGGATACTAAAACGAGTGAGGGAAAAGAAACATATCTTGAATATTAGGAATTGATAACGGATTAAGCAGGAAACATTAGTAACACACATACAGCTCAAGAAAGAGAGAGCAAACATAAGAAGCTTGTTTAGAAGGAAGAGGAATACAGAGATAATTATAGCGACAGGCAAAAGAAGACAAAATAAGGTTAAAATAGATAACTTCGAGAAAATGAACCCTCACCTGTGTGTTTTTTTTTTTTTTGTTCTGTTTGAGGGCTCCGGATGGGTGGACTCCTAAGGGAAGAATAAGGAAGAGGATTACAGGGAGCTGAAGACATATTTGAGTTGAGACTGTATTAAGACCTTAAAATCCAGAGAGAATAAAATAACCAAAGAATAGTCCATTAATATCTTAAGAAGAAAAACACAACATCAACTTTTGTGGACGGAAGACAGACAAAACATTTTACATAGCAAACACAAGGAGATGATGGACGGAGCGCTGAAACTTTTCAGACACTCACCCCCAGTCACAGATCTGGGTTTAATCCATAATTGTTCTTTAGCTCACTTCACTACCCAGTTCAGATCCAGCCATATGCAAATCAGTCTTGACCCTGATCCTCATGGGAACAGTCCAGCCCTAACTGCCCAGCCAGGTCCTCCCTGGACCAGAAACAAGCAGCCTGGGGCTAGTTTTGGGGTTTCACCCCTCATCAGTCAGGCTAGCTTAAATCTGAGACTGGGGGTGAGTGTCTGAAAAGTTGCAGCGCTCCGTCCATCATCTCATTGTGTTTGCTTTGCTCGCCCTAAGTTGGCAGAGTATGCCCAGACGTGGGTTCCTTCGTGGTCAGTGTCACTGCTCTCCCCCCGCGCAGCTCCACCGTTGAGGGACTGCCCTCTGAGCCCGAGCTCCGTGCCAGGTAGGTGTTTGAGGCCCTCCTCCACCCGCAGGCTCCTGCCTGCACCTCATCTCTGGTGGTCTAGTGGAAGAGCACTCTGCTCTTCTGCTATTCCGCCCTGTTTTCTGTGCCCTTTTTTCTCTTTTTGCTCGCTCTGTTTTGCGCTTTCTCTTTTTTGCTCTTTCTGTTTTGCCCTTTCTGTTATGTTCTTTCTGTTCAGCTTTTTCTCGTTTTTTTGCTTCCATTTCTGATCCTTTTCCCGCGCTCCCCACCACTGCTACACCCGTGGCCCCTCCCCCCCAGTGTGTCGCTCCTGCTCCCACATCCCAGCTGACCGCCCTCCCCCTGACCCCTACTTAATGGCGGTCATGTGGCTGATGCGCCAAAGACACGCCAAAGGTAAGCCTGTCTGTGACCTGACTGCGACCAGGGACCCTGGTCCCTCGGTACGACCCCAGCACCCTCCATGCTCTCAACCCCGGACGCAGAAACAACTACCAGCTCTCGACGACGAGCAACACCCAAGGCCCGATCTCCTGCAGACACTGCTGCCGCACCTTCACCCACCTCCGGACCCCAGAAGTAATCCCCAGCCCACCGGACGCCAGCGCACACAAACCACTGAACTGCATCCTCGTCAACGTGTGCTCCCTGCACAAACACGCCAAAGAAATCTGGGACCTCCTCAACACTCACACGCCCAATGTCGCCTTCCTCACAGAGACCTGTACAAATGCCTGTTCCGTACCCGACATCGCAACAGCCATCCCCAATGGATACAAGATCCTGAGGAAAGACCGCCCCACCCGCCCAGGAGGAGGCATTGCCATCATCCACAAAAACTCCCTTCACATGCCAACCACTGACCCGGACAACGCCTCGCCCAGCATGGTACATCTGCACTTCCAGATCCAGACCAACCCCAAAACGATGCTCCACAGAACCCTCATCTACCAACCACCTGGCCCCGCGCTCCGTTCACCAAGATCATCGCTGACCTCATCGCACCCCACGCCCTCATCTCCAAAGACTACATACCACTCAGATACCTAAACTTCTACCTGGACAACCACAACGACCCCAACACCACCGCCCTCCTAGAGAACCTCACCAACATAGGACTGAAGCAACTTGTCTCCGCCCTTACTAACACAGCAGGACACACAATCGACCCCCCGAAACTGATCTGGACTGACCACCACTGCATCCATTTCTCCTTTAGAAACCCCACCGCACACAAGCACGCGTGCCGCTTCCCACGCAGAAGCTGGAACAAAGCCACCGAAGAACACCTCACATCCGCTTTCACCAGCACTCCACCCCCAACCACAACAGACGCCAACACCGCAGCAAGCAATCTCCACCAATGGATCACCAACTGCCTGACACACTCATCCCCCTCCGTAAGGCTACAGTGTGACACAACAAGAAGTCGAGCTGGTTCAACACAGCACTCCAAGAATCCAAGCGCTCCTGCCGACAACTTGAAAAGACTTGGAGAAACAGCAAAACCCCGGAAACACGCACCGCCTACAGAACAGCCACCACAGCACACCACCAACTCATCAAAGCCACAAAGAACTGCCTCCAAGACAGAATCCTCTCCAACGCCCACAACTCCAAGGAAGTCTTTTCCATCATACAGGACTTTGCCAAACCCGACAGCGAAACAACAGATGTCCCACCCTCCCAAGACCTTTGCAACAGACTCGGCTCCTTCTTTCACCTCAAGATCAAGACGCTTTCTGACAACTTTGATGACCAAGACCTCTGCACTGCCTCAACTCCCACCCCCAGCGACGCCACCCAACAGACCCTACTCACCTGGACCCTGATCATGACAGAAGACACCTTAAAGACCATGAAGAGCATCCACTCCAGAGCACCCTCAGACCCCTGTCCGCCCAATATCTTCCACAGAGCCACCACAGCCATCGCACCCGAGCTACGTCGAACAATCAACCTCTCCCTCGAGACCGCCACATTCCCCGACGACTGGAAGCACGCTAAAGTCAACCCCCTCCTCAAAAAACCCTACACAGACCTGACGGACCTCAAGAACTTCAGGCCATCTTGCTGCTTCCATTGACAGCCAAGATCATCGAAAAGGCCGTCAACACCCAGCTAGCATACTTCATTGAAGCCGACAACGTCCTAGACATCTCCCAATCCGGATTCTGCCGCAACCACTGCACAAAGTCTGCCCTCCTCACCGCCACTGACGACATCCGCGCCCTCCTCGACCAGGGCCAAATGGCAGCCCTCATCCTCCTGGACCCGTCAGCACCGTCTCCCACCATGCACTAGCCACCAGACTCCATGACGCTGGCATCCGAGGAAAGGTCCTAGACTGGATACGCTCATTCCTCACAGGCAGAACACAGAGAGTCAGATTCCCGCTCTACCTCTCAGAACTGACATAGACCAGATGTGGAGTACCCCAAGGATCCTCCCTTAGCCCCACCCTCTTCAACATCTAAATGGCCCCCCTCGCTACCATCGTCAGAAACCATAGGCTCAACATCGTCTCCTACCCCGATGACACCAAGCTCATCCTCTCCCTCACCAAGGAACCCAACATCACCAGGCACAACTTCCAAGAAGGGATGAAAGCCATCACAACCTGGATGAAAAACAGCTGCCTGAAACTCAACTCAGAGAAAACAGAAGTTCTCATCCTCGGCTCCACCCCCTCAGCTTGGGACGACACCTGGTGGCTCCCTGCCCTTGGAAACCCACCCACCCCGACAGACCATGCACATAACCTCGGCATCATACTGGACTCATCGCTCACTATGAACCGCCAGATCAATGCCCTCTCCTCAGCCTGCTTCAACACCCTCCACATACTCCGGAAAATATTCAAATGGATCCCCCACAAATCCAGAAAAACGGTCGCACATACCCTCATCACCAGCAGACAAGACCACGGCAATGCCCTCTACGCCAGAATCAACAAAAAATTCCTCTACAAACTCCAGACCGTCCAGAAGGTCTCAGCCAGAATAACCCTTGACATCCCCAGGCACAACCACATCACCCAACACCTCCATGATCTGCACTGGCTCCCTATCGAAAGAAGGCTAACTTTCGAGCTGCTCACGCACAAGTACAAGACTCTCCACAACATCGGACCACAGTACCTCAACAACCGTCTCTCCTTCCACGCCCCCAAGAGAAACCTCCATTCAGCCAACCTCTCCCTGGCCACCATCCCATGCTTCTACAGGAACAGAGCAGGTGGAAAGTCCTTCTCCTACCTCGCAGCCAAGACCCGGAACAATCTCCCCCACCACCTCCGGCAAAGCCCTACACTGCTCCAGTTCAGGAAGGACCTCAAGACCTGGATATTCAGATGACCCCAACAGAACTGCCCCCCCCAGCACCTTGAGACCTTAACGGGTGAGTAGTGCGCTCTATAAACAGGGCTGTTCCTTGTATGCCTGCGTCGTGTAGTCTGGCGACTAGTGTGCGGTGGGAGACGGTGTTGAAGGCCGCTGATAGGTCGAGTAGGATGAGGGCTGCGGAGTGGCCTTGGTCCAGGAGGGTGCGGATGTCGTCTGTGGCGGCGAGCAGGGCGGTCTCTATGCTGTGGTTGCTTCGGAATCCGGATTGGGACGGGTCGAGGACTGCGTTCTCTTCAATGAATCGTGTCAGTTTCCTGTTGACTCTTTTCTCTGCAACTTTGGCTGCGAAGGGGAGGAGCGAGATGGGCCGATAGTTCTTGAGGTCGGTGGGGTCAGCTGTGGGCTTCTTGAGCAGGGGTCTGACTTCTGCGTGCTTCCAGTCATCTGGGAAGGTGCCTGTTTTGAAGGTGGTGTTGATGGTGCGTTGTAGTTCGGGTGCGATGGCGGCCGCGGCTCTGTGGTAGATGTGAGGGGGGCAGGGGTCAGTGGGGGCCCCCCCGAGTGGATGCTTTTCATGGTCGAGGCGGTGTCTTCGTCCGTGATCGGTGTCCAGTTGGAGATGGTGGGCTAGCTGGTGTTTCTGGGGGGCGGGGGGCCGTCTGTGGCACCTGGTGGATGGTCGATGAAGTTGTCATAGAGGTTTTTGATCTTGAGGTGGAAATAGGTTCCAGGCTTGTCGCAGAGGTCTTGGGATTGGGTGATGTCTGTGGCTTCGCTGCGTGGGTTGGTGAATTCTTGAATGACACTGAAAAGTTCCTTGGAGTTGGTGGAGTTGGCCAGGATTTTGTTGTGGATGAAGTTCCTCTTGGTGGCTCTGATCTGGTTGTGGTAGTCCGTCATGGAGTCCTTGTAGGTGGTGTGGTTTTCAGTTGTCCTGGTGTTTCTCCAGTTCTTCTCCAGGCGTCTGCAGGTGCGTCTGGCTTCTTGGAGAGCGGTGGTGAACCAGGCGGCTTTCCTGGCGAGTTGTCTGTCGGGGTTGCATAGCGGGGCGAGCTCGTCTGCGCAGTTGGAGATCCAGGTGTGGAGTTCTCTGGCTGCGTCATTTGCGTCGGGTGCCCAGGTGTGGTTATCTCGGGTGAGGGTGGAGTTAAGTTGCTCGTCGGTAACCTTGCTCCAGTTCCTTCGTGGTGGGCGTGGGGCTGGTTTGGGTGCCTTGGGTTTGTTGATGGCGAAGTGTACGCAGTGGTGGTCGGTCCATGGCGGCTGCGTTGTGTGGCTGTGCTGTTTCCTGCCGCGAAGATGGGGTCGAGGGTGTGTGGGTCGGTGTGTTGACGAGTTGTTTAAGTCCGATGCTGGCGAGGTTGTCACGAAGGATAGTGGAGTTGGAGTCACTGTGGTTGTCGAGGTGGAAGTTCAGGTCTCCAATGAGTATGTAGTTTGTTGAGACGATGGCGTGGGGTGCGATGAAGTCGGTTATGGTGGTGGCGAAGGGTGTTTGGGGGCAGAGGGGTCTGTAGACGAGGGTTCCTCGGAGTGTGGCTTTGGGAGTGGTCTGGATCTGGAAGTGCAGGTGTTCGGCGGAGGGGAAGGTTTCGCTGGAGGTAGTGAGGCGGAGGGTGCTCTTGTGGGTGATGGCGAGGCCCCCTCCTGGGTGGTTGGGGCGGTCTTTCCTCTGGTCTGGTATCCGTCTGGGATGGCGGTGCTGATGTCGGGGGCGGAGGATGCGTTGGTCCAGGTCTCTGTGAAGAAGGCAATGTCGGGCGAGAGAGAGTCGAGTAGGTTCCAGATTTCCATGGCGTGTTTGTGTACCGAGCGTACGTTGAGGAGGATGCATTTTAGGGTGTCGCTGGTGCTGATGTCGGCGGTGTTGGAGGCCGGGGTGGCGGTGAGGGTCTGGTGGCAGTGGAGGCAGGAGAACTGGCCATGGGTCGTGTTCGGCGAGGCCTGTTGGCATTCTCTAAGTCTTCCAGGGTTGAGTGCGAGGAGGATGTTGGTGTCGTAGCGATGGGTAGTGGGAGGTCCAGGGTTCCTGGCGCTGGCCGCGGTCGGGTCGCGGACGGGCGCAGACGGGCTTGCCTTTGGCACCGGGAGGTGGGAGGGAGGAGAGGCTGGGAGGCATTCCAGGGGGGAATTCCGGAGAGGAGGGGCCGCAGCGGCGAAAGGCGGAAGGAACAGGCAGGCACAAGAAAATAAAAACAGTGGTGGAATTAGAGCAAGACACAGATGGGCACAATAACAGTGGCACAACAGGGGAAAAATTAAGAAAAAAAACGGCTGAGAAAGGTTACGGTGGTTGCAGGCAGTCTGGTCCCAGTTGGAGCGGGCAGCAGGTGCAGGAGCGGGCAGCAGCCTCGAACCTCCCAAGGAGGAGGTCAGGGTCTGGCGGCAAGAGACGGCACAGCGGAGCTGCGGGGAGAGAGTGGACCTAGACCGAGGTCTTTAAGTATCCTACTAGACAATATCACTGGCATATTAATAAAATAATATAGTAGTCTTGGTAAGGTGACCATTTTCGTCAGGGCTCTCCTGCCCACAATGGAAATAATTGTTTTTTCAAAATCACTACACAGTCCTTAATGGAGGTTATTGCAATAATGTGAATATTCCCTGACATATCAGCCTTGTCATAATACAGTTAGATTCCCAGGTATCTTCATATCTGCTGTACATATAAATGGCCTGGGCTGGTACTTTGATGGATATTCTAGTATGCAGGGATTGGTGTAGAACACTCAGGATTCTTTCCAGTTCAATTTAGACCTGAGGTCTGCCCAAAATGTGTCAGTCCGTCTATTGCTTGATTCAGTCCGATGTCACATTCCCAAGATGCATCGAATGTCATCTGCATATAATGATATAATGTGTGTCTGGCCAATATGTAAATGCTTATCTATTTCTTCCCAGTTCGCACTAGGGATATGAGGGGTTCCATGGCCAGTGAAAATATCAGTGGGTAGAACAAACAGTCCTGTTAAGTTCCCCTCTCAATTTTGAATGAGTCTGAGATAACGCAACCTGTGCGGACCCTCGCTATCAGCACTATGCACAGCATTTGGTTATGTTGCATGGTTATGCTATGACTATTTATAGAGTGCACATCTCACCTGGGAGGGTATCCAGGCACTTCATAAGGTGTAGGCTGTTGTGAGTGCTGTGAAGGGCACCTAGTCTTGCACATATTAGTATCCTTCTGGCATATGTACAAAGCCAAGAGGTGTGGTGCAGCGGCCAGGGCAGCTGACTTCGGAGCACAGGGTTCACGGTTCGATCCCCGGCTCCAACGGCAGCTCAGCACCATGTGACTCTGGGCAATAGCTCACTTAATTTCCACTACGGCCCCCAGCACCTTGAGACCCGTAAGGGTGAGTAGCTGCGCTATATAAAAACGGACTTACTTACTTTTTACTTACCAAGAGCATAAAACAACGGCGGACCACAGATGCCGCACCTCACTGCGAGTTTCAACAAGTTATGTCCGTGCACTACTTATCCGGTACCTGCTGTTGTTTGGTACCACTGTCCAGCAGAAGCAAAATGAAACCAATGTGGAAAGGTGCATCCGGAAAGAGGATGTGGTCCGTAACAATCCCAAAAATTTTGCCAGATATCTGTTTTTTTCTTTCTTTACTTTATTTCAGCCACAAAGAACATCCAGTCAACGCGTTTTGTTCAAAAACACCTATTTTGAACTTCATCAGGGCTGTGACCAACATACAAAAGGACATGAATAAGACACTCATAACTGACACATTTAGAGGACAAAAGGACATAAATAAGACACTCATAACTGACACATTTAGAGGACAATGCATAGCTATATACACTTACACAAAATACAAAAATACACCAAATGTAAAAAGATAAAAATACAAGTAACATAAAAAAACCTAAACCCAAAAAACAACATAAACTCCATCAGAACATTGAATCAGACAATGGAAAAACACTTGAAGAAGGACTTAATAAAAAACTACATGGATTTGCTATGACCAAGCAGCAACGGAATAATTGACTTTCATATATATAGTCATCATCTGCCTACACATTTTAGTTGACCGCAAAGAGCACAATGTTCCAGTGTAGACACCTCTATATGTAGTAGTTAAACACTATCAATGTCAAGTATTTACCACCTGTTTCTTAGGATACTAGGTTGTTGAGACATATTTGCAACAAGAAACTTTCGAAGGAATATTATTGGAGAAACATGTTTTATAAACAGTACTGTTCCCATGGGAAGCAGGATCAAGACTGATTTGCATAAGGCTGGGTCTAAACTGCAATGCTGTGATGAGCAAAAAAACGATGGATTTAAACCAGATCTGTGACTAGGGGTGAGTGTTTAAGTACTATCTTTAAGGTTAGTGCACTAACCGAAAGAGTATCAACCAAGGACTTGTTTTTTGTTGCAGGACAACTCTTGAACATTCGCACACTGTGGGTATTATTAAAAGCACATACTGAGGCCTTGGTATTAGCGCCCAGTGACATTCTTATGTGCCATCCTTTATTGTGTTGTAGTCTGTGAATTCAAAAGCACACTCTTGCATGTCCCTCCTAAAATCCTATTTTGCCTAGACCCGCCCAGCACGTCCACACCCTCCTATAGCTATCGATGGATGGCTGGAATTCGAGGTTCAATGGATCCTTGATGCCAAAAGAGTGAAATGGCATTTATATTACTTCATAGACTGAAAAGGGTATGGGCCAGACGATTAATCATGGGAACCAGCTACCAACATGCATGCCCCCCAACTGATTCACCTCTTTCATGCACGCCATACCAACAAACCCCGCCCAGTAAGCCCTTCTTTGCGGGGGGAACTTTCATGACCCCAACCGCCTTGTGTTCTCACTCCCCCTGTACCCTATGTGTGGGGGACTTGTGGGATCAAGCACATGTCTCAATGCCTCCCTTGCTGTTCATGGGACTTATTGCCTGGTAGGCTTGACAATGCACTTGGCATGGTGAGTATCCCTCGGGGCCCTAGGCCACCGAGTCATGAAACACCAAAGTACAAACAGTAACATCCCCCAGGGCCCTCAGGCCGACTCATCATGACTATGGTGGTATTTGGGCAGACTTATCATGACCATGGTGATATTTCGGCTGACTCATAGTCACATGACTATGGGAAGATTTGGCCTTACTCATAGGCACATGACTATGGAGATATTTTGGCTTACTCATGAGGATTTGGGAATGGTATTTATACTGCACTCAAACCATGAGGCGGTGCTTGGCTTACCCACTGGTTGAAAAGGACGGATCCTCTTCAGCAATCCCGCTCACCTGAACGTCTCCACGACCCGGCCGAGCTTCGTCTGCATTGCGGCTCTCCTGCAAATTTCCATCGCTGTGGACATCTTCTACCCTGAAAATCCAGCGACTCAGCGAACTTCATCCCTGCAATGCCGCATGGCTCTCCTGTGAATCTCTGATGCTGCGGACATCTTCTTCGTGCAAATCCAGCGACGCAACGATCACCGTGCCTGCTACGCCACACCTAAAAGGAGAAAACATGGCTAAGTACCATCCTCAAGGTTAGTACACTAACGGAAAGCGTATCAACCAAAGACTTGTTTTTATGATGCAGAAAATCAGAAAACAAGACAACTCTTGAACATTGAGAAATTCTGGGTATTATTTAACGTGCATACTGAGGCCTTGGTATGAGTGCCCAGTCACATTCTTATGTGCCATCCTTTATTGTGCTGTAGCCTGTGAATCCAACAGCACACTCTTGCGCACTTTGTGCCTAGTGTGGAATAAACAAAGTGTACCTTACTGTGTGATATGAAAACACGATATAGCTTTTGCTAAGTCTATGCAGCAATAGATTAATTATCTTGTAAGTGATGTTAATACACATTTCAAAGGCGGGAAGGAATATTTCACTACCACTCAATCATTGAATAACCTCTCTACGTGTATTTGCAGTACAGCTCACCACTCACTTCATCACGCACATATCACAATGATGCTTTACAGGACTGAGAAGAGACATATGTATGACTCCAAGAAGACGGTGGCTGAGTTCGCAGGCACGCAAGTCTCTCTGTTTCTTTTTTTCCTCAACCCCCCTTCCTTTCTGGGGCAGCAGTTGATTCACGGTTACACTTCCGTGATCATACGCCACTCTAGGCGAGATAGGAGGTCCAGCATCGGCACTGCGGACAAGAGCCAGGTGTGTGGCATGACAACACGTACCTAGGGCATGTAAATTAAATACTACTAGTGGGCCTGCAGCACTGATTGTGCCAGACACTTAGGTAACACTTTAAACATGTCTCAGGCCGGCCATTGCAGCCTGTGTGGGCAGTTTTAAACTGTCATTTCAATCTGGCAAAATAAACCTTTTTCCAGGCCCAAACATTCCTTTTTACTACATATAAGTCACCCCTAGGGTAGGCCCTGGAAAGCCTAGAGGGCAGGGTGCAATGCATTTAAAAAGTTGGAAATGTACTTTTAAGTTTTACATATCCTGGTAGTGAAAAACTCATAAATTCATTTTTCACTACTGCAAGGCCTACTTCTCCCATAAGATAGCATTTTAATTACCTTATTGCATTTTCTAAGTGTCATTTCCAAATAGGAATGAGTAACCAGCTCATGTTTGGTGTCTCTGGAAATGGAATTTAAAGTCATAAATTATGGTGAAGCTAGATTTTAATTTACAATTTTGAAAATGCCACTTTTAGAAAGTTGGCATTTTCTTGCCTCAGCCAAATGGTGCCTGCAGACTGTCTCTGGGTCACATGACTGGGTGTAGTTGATTGCTGGGCTTTGTGTATTTCTCATAGACAGAAACACACAATGGGGAGCTTAAGTGTGTCTGAATGGGCCATCACTGGCAGGATGGGAGGGAGGAACTTGGCCCAACCCCACTTACACTTGAATAGGCTGTATCCTGTCTCTATACACAGGGCTTCATACCCCCTGTAGTTAGTGAAGGCAGGGCACCTGTGTACTTCAAAGGCATGACTCTGGAAGCTTCTTCCCACTTCAGAGGCAGAACTGGGTATAAACACTGGACCTCAGACACCACCTCTTCAGTTCACTTCTGTTACTGTGGATATTCTGCTAGGAAGAAGGACTGCTGTGCTGCTGAGAGACTGCCACTCTGCTGGACTGCTACTATGAAGGACTGCTGCCCTGCTGTGCTGACCTGCTGCCCTCTTGACTGGGTGAGAAGGATTGGATTAGCATCTCTTCAACCCAGATCCCAGAGTGACTCCAAAGGATAGTTGGCTGGCCTCCTGATCTGAAGCATCAGGGACATAACAGGCTTCAGACAACCTTGCATCTTCACCTGGACTCTGCCGTCTGTGAGTCTACCCTGCCAAGGGGTGCCACCCCAATCCTGGAAACTTGAAAGTGGGCCTAAGGTGTTCTACCAGTGTCTGGGGATCCAGCAGAACTGATCATTTCCTGTGCTGCACAGTGCAACCCTAAGCAGAACCGATTCATTTCCACTGCAGCGTGGATTGGACCCGTCGCCTCACCGCCGCAGCCTGCAATGCCTTCAGAACCGCCTCTGCGCAATGTATCCTCGGCACAGGCCCTTGTATCCCTCATTGATGGCAGCTTCGATGATGGACTGCACATCGCAGCCTCGCAGCTCCTCGGACCCTACATATCACCTTGACTGCACACCACCACCTCGACACAGGACCTTGCATTTCAAGCCCTGCCGATGAGATCCTTGACGACGATGCAGGTACTAGCATAGCAGTCCGGCCACATCTTGGAACTATGCATCGCTTCAGCTGAGTGACGCATCTTTGACGCAGATCCTCTCACTGCTCCGTAAAGCAGGATCTAAGGTACTCTGTTCAGCGGGCCTAACTGGGTCCCTGTAGCCATCCCACGCTCCATTGCCTATGTCCCTTTCGGGTGCAACCAGATATCCACAGATGGCACTTTGTGGTTTTTGATGCTTTTTTCACCAAAATCTTTAAAATTGCATATCTCCGGTTCTACTGATTGGATGTTTGTTGGTTTGGTCTTGTTTCATTTATTAAAAGAAGTTCTATTATTCTAACGTCGTGTGAGATCCTTTTTGTGTAGTGTTTTCACTTTATTACTGCTTGAAGTGTTGCTCAAATACTTCACCCATTGCCTCTAAGTTAAGCCTGACTGCTCTGTGCCAAGCTAACAGAGAGCTGCACACAGGTTGATTTAGGGTTGGCTTGTGCTTCGCCCTGACAAGAATTGTGGTTGCTGCTTGACCAAGGCTCACACCTCAGGCAATCAACAACCCAATTTTTCACACAAACCAATCATACATCTGATACCGATTTGGCCACGACATGCCCCTACTACTGAATCAGTATCAATTCACAAACCCACTTTAGGAGGTATTTCTCATGAGAATAAGGACTTTCAGGTTGCATTTTAACTTGTTGAAAATCATCAACAACCACTCCTGTAAACTCGTAAGGAAAGGCCATATCCATTTTCAGCACCAGCTACCACTCAAATAAAAATATCATATTATTGCAGGAAAATTATTCCAAGGCGTAGTTGTACAAGACACAGGGAAACAGGGGACAGGAAAATAGTGAGGATCTACTCAAGCATTCATTTGTTTTAGAGCGCCTCATGATTTGGAGTCTTGAGAGTGATCTAATTAGCTCTCTAATTTAGCTGCCTTGGAAAACATTCAACATTCATTTTCTATGACCTACTCATTGATTTAAGACATCCTGGGCAAGTAGACCTCAAACATCTCTCTTTCGAGCGTCTGGACTATCATGTATTCCATCTTTTCGCTTCTCAGAAACACTAACACTGCTGTGTGAGATTCTATAGTACATTTATTACAAGCAAACATTAGCTCATCTGCACAGCGTGCAACCAGAAACCAGTTTGCTAGAATTGAGACAGAGAAAACATGCTGTAGTGGCATGATGGAACTTTACTGAGAAAGCATTGCATTGAAAGACGAGGTGCAGAAGGGCTCGGCTATTTTAACAGAATTGTACCAAATTCACAAAGGAATGGCTTCAAAATTTAGAAATATGCTCAAGTTAGTTGAGCCCTAGTTTGTGGTAGTTTTCTCTCTTTTAGGATATTGACAAAGAATCTACAGAAGTCAAAGAATTCCAGCACTACCAAAACCTTGCCTCATTTACTTATGTCGATCAAAGATTTTCTAAGGAATGATCTAAGCAAACAATTGCCCAGGGCCCCCGCCTCCAATGGGCGGCCTGGTAAAGTGAGAGGAACAGTTGAAATTCCTGCCCTAATAATCTCGCTCATGAAAAACATCTTATTTTTCGAATTTTACAACTGAACCTGCTTAACAGAAACAGGGCCACATTTATTAAGGATTTGCACAGGGGCAAAAGGAGTCAAAGTGGTGCAAAGCAGCACAGACTCTTGCAAGGACACTTACATTCCAGTGCAAAAGTTAGTTTATGCTGGAAAAGTGTACTTTTTGAGTGAAGATAGCGTTTTGTGCAGCTTTGCACCACTTTGCATCAACGGAATGTTACTTGGGTCAAACTTGAGTCGATAAGTGCAGGCACTCATAGTTTCCAATAGCAAACCCAATCTACTCAGATAGCCAGGCCAGGATTTGCATAAAAAAGTAATGTCTCCTTGAAGCATGCACTATCATGAAGAAATTGTTTCATTTCTGCAAATTTTCCACACATTGCATGTGTGCTGCACTGTACAGCACATTTACAATGCGCGCATGCTTAAGAAATTGTCTAGCATTGGATATCATACTTGGACGGTATGCTTCTAGTACAAATTCTATGCTACACAGTACACTTACACACACCTCTGCATCATGGTGTTGAAATTGTGTGTGGTGCTAGGCAGCCTGTAAGGGTGCCAGTGCAGTGAGCAGCAGCAGGACACTTTGGATCTGAGCTGCGTTCTCTCCCTTGCCCAGCCAAAACCCTTGCACTCTCAGGCAGTTGGTGACAATTGACAAATAAGCATTCTGTGTCATTGCTCTCCCCTTGCTTCTTCTCACTTATTCTACCTTAAGTCTAGTATACTCTCATTCTATCCCTTCTTCTCTCTCTCTCAGCTCTCTCTACCTCAATTTTGTCTCCCTCACTGCTGTTTCAATATATCCAATATACCTCATTAACTTCGTCTCTCTACGCCTCTCTCTCTCGACCTTGCCCCTCTCTCTACTGTACCTACATTTATATCACTTTTGATTCTCTCTCTCTGCCTCAATTCTCACTCTACCTCATCTCTCTATCTGTACCTCATTGAACAATCTTCATCTGATCTCTCTGTATCTCTCCTCCTTCTACTTCACTTCTCACACATCATCTCTATCCTTACCTCATCTGACAATATCTTTCCATGTCTTTACGACCCCTACCTCTCTATGAGCCCTTACATTACATCATCACCTCTCACCTCTGTGTCTCATTTCTTCATTTCTCTATTTCACATCCCCCTCACTAACTAAGCTCTTTCTCATTCACACCTGTCTCACTCGCTACCTAACATCTCAACTTACCTCACCATCAGTTCACTGCCTCACCTCTCCATCTCCTCCTTATCTCTTTCTGGCTGTATTCCCTTTCCTTCACCTCCCTAAATATTTTACTCCTCTCTGGCTTCCTCTGCTTCTCTTCCTCTACCCTTTTCCTTATCATCACCTCCTCTGCCCCCCCTCCTCTCTCTCTCTGTCTTTCTCTTGCACAAACAGACAAACGCATATCTCTCCGGACCTCCTTCTCCATTTCAACTCATACCTTTAACCCCAACTATCCCTCTCTATCTCGATCTTTATAGATCTCTCTACCTCACCATCTCTTCCCGTTTTTATGTCACAGTCTCACAACTCTCTATCTCTATGTAAACTTCAGAGCTCTGTCTGTATTACACGTTTCTCAACTTTCTCTTTTAGCTCTACTGCACATTTCTCTTTCTACCCCTCATCCCTCTTCCTAGCTTTCTTTCTTCCCCACTACTCTCCTTACTTGACTCATTTTTCTTTACCTCTTCTCATTTATCTCTCTTGTATGTCTTTGTTTTTCCTCATGTCTCTTTGTCTATGCCTACCTCTCATTGACTGTACCTCTCTATTATTGACGTCTTTTTTACCTGTCCCACTACCTCACCCTAACCAGTACTGCACTCCTCTACCTCTCTTTGCATTTCCTTCTCCCTTTCTCTCTCTCTCCACCACTCTACTGCACTCTAAAACTTTGACTATGTCTCTCCCTCTCTTTCTCTACAAACATCTTCCTCTTTCTACCTCTCCTTATCTTTCTTTCTGGCTACCTCACGTTTCTCTAGTATCTTTACTTCTCACCTTACCTTCCACCTATATATTTCTATATTATCTCTACCTGCTACTTCAAGTCTCTCGCTATACTGTTCTTATGTCTCTGGTCATCTCTTGTATCTGTCGATGTCCCATTTCTCTTACTCAGGAGGGTCAAAGGTAACTGTCTGGCCAGAGAATTACACATATATAAAGAGGAGCAGATGGGCAAGAGAGGCGAAAGTTAAATCGATTTTAACCAATAGGATGGTGAAATTCATCAGAGCAGTGCTTTGCTTTTTAGTGTTGCAGCAAAAAGGCAAGTAGTGAAGGGGGTTATCCTTGTGATTACTAATATTCAGCAATTAAAGTTACAATTTCAAATACTATGTACATGTCTTACTTTAACACTGACATTTAAAAAAAAATCACACTTATCATGTTTATGTTTTAACACTGAATGCCACATAAAATGTTGTTGTTGCAAGTAAAATAGGCATTGGCAAAACCAATAGGTCTTCCCTTTATGCGCATACCGAGTTGTTGGGTGTGCAAATGATTGTGTAGTATTGTTTATATAAAAGAAAATTCAACATCCTGAAGGAAAAGAAAACACATATCTTATGGTATCTCAAAACTGTACATTGACATTAAAGTTTTCAATGTTTATAAATGGCACTGCTTCTTTTCAAATATTTGTCACTCAGGAAACTCTGAAAAAGAATAACAAAGTGTCAGAATGTAAAGGGAAGGATTTGCCAAGGCCCAATTTACTTTCCACAGGATTCAGCACTGGCTTCTCAGGGAGCACAGGGATCAGATTATGGGCCTCCATGAGAAGTGTAATGCTAAGTACACTTTATATCTTAGATGTCAGGTGAGTGAGTGCAGCCAAAGGACCTTTCCCCAGCGCCATAAAAGCCTTTGTGTACCAAAGCTTGTGCTGTTGAACAACCCTTAAAGCCTGCTCTTCAGTCATATCTCATCAAACATACCCCTGTTGCTATACTTCTATAGACAGGTGACTTTTTAAGGGGTCAAATATCACAAGAGGGAAAGAGCTCTCATTGAGTGGTGAATGAAAACAAAAATGTAGGGGCATATTAGCAAGACCGGCGATAAAATTATCGCCGTTTTAGCGGCAGGAAACTGCCGCTAAAACGGCGATAATGGGCTTGCTAATATGCGTTATAAATTCCAATAGAAGCCCAGGTTAGATGTGCAGGACATCTAACCTGGGCTTCTATTGGAATTCTATAACGCATATTAGCAAGCCCATTATCGCCGTTTTAGCGGCAGTTTCCTGCCGCTAAAACGGCGATAATTTTATCGCCGGTCTTGCTAATATGCCCCGTAGTTACCTAAATGTGAGTAGTGAAAGAAGGCAAGTCAGGCAAATACAAAGAGGCTAAGGCTCCAGAGGAAAGACAAACAGAAGAAAATGAAGGCAAGCCACTGAATAAGGAGGAAGCAAAGGAGCGTGAAAGTAAAGCCAACCAGTGCTAAGCAGTAGGGACACTGTAAGCCCATTGTTAGCTCACAATAGATGGTTAATGCTCAGACAGTTTGTTCTGTAGGCTCGACCCAAAACTCTATATCCAAACTCAAAATGAAATGGTAAATATTGAGATTCAAACTCAAAAAGAAATGGCCTTCAAGCTTTATTTGGTGCTACTAGACCTGCCGACGCAAAATAGCTTGAGCCCTTGGCTGTTTTTCCATACCAGGATTTTTGGAGGTTCAACGTGTATTTCAATATTGTTTGGCATCCCAAGAGCCTGAATGAGCTGTAAAGGGCCAAATGAAATTAAAAATTGCTCGAAATATGGGGGCGTGGCTAGCCAACACCCAAGATGGCTGCACTGGAGTGAAGCTCCGATCGCCACCTAAATAAACTTCCCCCACATCCATCACAATTATCAGTTTTGCCCCTTTATACCCGAGGGCCCGAGGCTCCTGAGGTCTGGGAGCCGTCCGATCCAAGAACGGAAAAAATCCGACTGCCCAGTCCAGAGATATCAGCTCCGGAGTTGCCGACCGTGAGGAGGCGGAGGACTCGGCCGTGACGTCGCACGGCTTTCAGCTACGCAAGACCGGCGCGCTGGACGAGGGCCCGACGGCCCTGGAGGGTGATCCTCCAGTGAGGCCCCACTTGCTGCCGATCACTACACCGCCCCTGCTCTGAGTGGAGGTCCGCGCGGGCCCACGCGGGACGACGGCGGGGGCCCTTGGGCGTATGTGATCTGACCGACGCGCCCTCTGGCCTCCGGTGCGTACGGCCGGCCTGGGGTCTCCTCCCGCGATCACGGCCTAATCTACAGAGAAGGAGGTGATAGGCACAGGTCGCGCTTGATTTCCCCCTGTCCCCCCGAGGTACTTTCGAACTGGTGGGTGCCCCACGCCGGGGTGGGGGGGGTGAGGCGCTATCTGATTCTGGACATACTTCACCAGTTTTTACGGCGCTTCCCCCCCACGCAAGGCGGACGGCCCGAGTGCGGCCGCATGACTTTACTCACTGCCCTCCTAAGGCCCGCATAAACCGGGGGGCTGCAAACCAGTTTTTGGCTCGAGCGCTTTTTTGGGAATTGAGGAGCATTGTGGCAATTGCGAATCCGGCCTGACGTTGGACACCGGCAATTCCAGACAGGAGGTTACTAGGGCATTGGACTATATAGCACATGGCACCATCATGGGATACAGACCCCTAGGACCCTGATGTTATCTGCTCATACTTTGCGCCTGAATAGAAGTTACGACACGATTGCACTCTGCTGCAGTTGGTCGTCTTTGATATCCAGGGCCCGTTTTCCTCCATGCCCGAGTTCCCTACTCAGCCTCCAGACAGGACGCAATGGCCGCAGCAAAGGGATCCGAACAAACCCATTTGATAAAGTTGGCGAAGTTCTCTCACTCTAAATCCGATGCCACTGATGGGAAACAGGATGAACTTGAGGCGAAGCAGCAAATTGACGAGGGGGCTCCAACACTGGTAGATGTCATGGAGGCTAGCCAAGGAGTCCGTTCGCATTGGAACATAAGATTGATACTGTATCTATAGATGTAAATCTCATACGCGCCGACCTTAGAAATATGGGAGAACGGGTCAAGGCGACCGAGGATTCCGTCGCAACTCTTCAACACTCCATGACAATGCTGGAAACGACGGTCAAGGGTCTGCAGGCCCAAACATCGGATCTAGAAGCAAAGTTGGAGGATTATGAAGGACGCGCGCGCAGAAATAACGTGCGCATCCTGGGAGTCCCTGAACGGGCGGAGGGGCAAGCCGCGGACCTTTTTGTGGAGGACTTAATTCAAAATCACCTACAGCCCCGATCCCTCTCAAAATATTTTTCAGTTGAGCGTGCCCATAGGGTGCCTGGGGGGGCCCCCGAGAACGGGTGCTCCGCCGCGTCCCCTCCTGGCGAGGATCTTCAATTTTCGGGACAGGGACGTAATCCTTCAAACTGCGAGAGCCGGCCCACCGCTTAAGTTTGAGAACTCGACCATCACCTTCTATCGAGACTTCACCTATAAGGTGCAACAGAAACGTAGGTCCTTCTTAGAGGTAAAACGGGCACTCAGGGGCCACAACTTGAAATACGCAATGCTTTTTCCAGCAAAACTGCGAGTGCAATCGGACGGAAAGTCATGGTTTTTCCAGACCCCGGAAGACACCTGGGACTGGTTGGAAGGGTGGCGCTCCTCCAAATCTCAGAACCACTCCTCTCCTGATCGCACGCAGAGGCAGGAGGGTGGCCTGGTGAAAACCGACTGAAACGACAGAGTTTGACTTTCAATAGACCTCAACCCACAGTGAGGGCCTGCCCGACCTTTCACGACTTGAAAAGACTTCGGAAATCAAGCTGACTTATGTGCGATCATGAGCCCAACGGGGCAAGGGTGACTATACTTTGTGAACGCTTGTTTGATGCTCACACCCCTTTCTTACATTTGGTGTTTAAGGGTCGAAGTAACTCATTGTTGGGGTCCGGGTCCCACTTTTACGGACCATGGTTGTGATAGAAGCTGCTCAACGAAGGTGGAAGTATACCGCCCCAATCATAGTTAATGAGGTTTAATGTTGGCTATCTGGGACAAACGTAAATGTTTTTCTGGGGAAGAAGGCTTTATTCTTGGGTAGTTCGGCTGTGTAGTGTTCCCCTTTACACAGTTTCTCTGTTTTGATTACACAGGCGCTCTGCAAAATTGGGGGGTGGGCAGGTCTGAGTCCACGTTTCAGGGAGGCAGGGTGGGGGGGGATCCAGGGTGTTTCACAGGGGTTTATTATAGTTTCGTAATGTGTTTGTGCAGTAAGCCTATTGATGTCGCCCTCAATGCTATTTGGGTCATTAATAATGTGTGTAACACTTTTCTTTGTAGCCTTTTATTGTGTTTTTGGTGCAGTCCGATCGCTGAGGTCGCTTCTAAAATCACTTGGGTCACTAATAGTCGACTTCAAAACTTTTCCATGGTCAAACTTGTAACAGACCCACCGCGGTGCCTTGCAGTGAAGGGTCGTATTGAATTCACTGTTGCTCCATTGTCCCTGCCAAAAGCAGGACCCCTAGTTATATGTACAAATGAGTGTCGACCATAATACAACTCCATCACTGGGTCGTCTTAAATTACTCTCGTGGAATGTGAATGGACTAGGAGACCGAATTAAGAGGGGAATAGTCTTACAATATTTGAAACGGCAGGCCCCTGACCTCGTACTACTTCAAGAAACACACATACAAGGTACCTCCTACGGTGCACTTAACAGATGGGGTAATAAACTGATAGCCCATGCAGGTTATGCTTGAGGATCCAGGGGGGTGGGCATCCTGGCACGCAGCTCCCTCCCTTTTCAGGTCCATAAAATCACCTGCGACCCTCTTGGCCGCTTTGTCACGGTCTCTGGACAATGGGAAGGTAGGTCCCTCAATGTGACCTCCTTATATTTACCCCCCAAACTGCATTCCTCCACCTTGACCGACCTATGTCCACACATGATGGGACTGCCCGAGGGAGATATATTGATTGGGGGAGACTGTAATGCTGCCTTGAACGGTGAGCTTGACCGCTTGCCATCCAGACGAGGGGAACCACCGGGGAAGTTATTGGCAGATTTTCTGGGGGCCACGGGACTGATAGATGTATGGCGAGTATGCCACCCAACCACCAGACAATATACCTTCCACTCCGTGGTCCATGGGAGTATGTACCTCTTCAGCAAAGCCACCCAACTTCCCATGTTTGGCGAGATCTCCTTTCTCCCTAGGGGTATCTCCGACCACTCTCCCATTATGATTCATTACGGTGGCGCGCCACCCCACACTCGTCACGAAATGGTTCTTAGTCCTTGGTACCTTAGCATACCAGCAATACGGGACAAATTGTTGGAGGCCACCAAAAACTATTTTGAGGAAAATGATGGCTCTGTTGAGTCGGATGTAACGCTATGGGAGGCATACAAGACACTGATCCGGGGCTATGGGGTGGCCGCAGTAGCGGGCCACAAGAAGGAAAAACGTAAACAGCTGGAAGAAATAAAGAGGGAGGTGGCCCTTCTCGAAAACGAATTGGTGGCAACTGCATCATCAGACACCTCGCATAGACTAGCCGTCAAACAAAAAGAATATAGAGACATCGCAGATCAGATCATATTATTGGGCCTCACAGTTAGTGGTCCTTAATCATTGGACGCATCGACCTATTACAGACCCAGCATATAGAATGGACAGGCATAATATGGTTGCTGGCAATTACTTGAGGGCACTTTATGGAGGAACAAGATACACACCTAAATACACCCCGACTTCTACTACGGTTTCCATCTGGCACGCAGCAACTGCTGCTTTAGGCTGGAAGGGTAAGATTACACGGGTCACTCCGCTGCTAGAGTCCTGTCAATTGGGTATGCTCTCAAAACAGCCGGGATTTGACAAATGGGACCTGATCGGTCTCACCACGGTTGGGGACCTGTGGGCGAAGGGCGGGGTTGTCCCGTTTGGCGGGCTACAAACACAGTACCAACTGCACGAGGGGGAAACCTTTAGATATCTTCAGGCAAGAAGTGCATTATGCAAAGCGATTCCCAAGGGCTCCGACCCACCTGTCTCCTCGCCTTTAGAAGACAGGCTCCTGGATGATTACCTCCCAGAAAAAGCCATATCACTGACCTATCGTAAAATCCTCAATAATTTGCCTGAGACTCACAATAAAATACGCACAAAATGGGTTGACGATGTGGGGGACATGACCGATGAGGATTGGAGGGAGGTCCTGGCCTCGCCCCGGGAGGTGGCTATCCGTTCCCGTTTCAAACTCATACAGCTTAAAATACTCCATAGAGCCTACTACACAAGTGCAGCGCTTATTAGGATGGGGCTTCTTGGATTCCCGGCCTGCCCCCGAGGCTGTGGTTCCACCGGCACCTTTTTACATCATTGGTGGGATTGTCCTGTCCTCCAGCGATATTGGGGTAGGATTGTGTCCACCATGTCCCAGATATGTCATAAACCCATTGAGGCTTCCCCTCGGCTTTGTCTATTGAACATCTGGGAAGCTACAGATCTATTGAGAACAGAACAAGTATGGGTCTCGCTGGGCTGCATGGTGGCAAAACGTAACATCGCCAGGACATGCAAGGGAGGAGTTGGGCCTAGATACACTGACTGGGAGTCCGACATGGACTGGTGTATGCAGGCGGAGAGGGTGGTCTATGAAAGCAGGGGGTGCCCGGGCAAATGGACAAAAATATGGGGCCCCTGGAACGAGAGTAGAGGTTTACTTTGTACCCCCTTTAGCGGCACTCCCCCATTCGGTGTGGATAATGAGACACCGTAAGGCGCCAATAGATAAATGTGACCGTGATTCTTCTGAATGTGTTGCTGACCCATTGTATTGATTTGTATTCAATTGTAATTTATGTTGCGCATTTTTGAATATCTTAACGACTGCTCTTCACTGCACCTGTTTTTCTTTGTATTGTTTTATGTTGATTTCTTTTCAATAAAAAAAGATTTATCCAAAAAAAAAAATTGCTCGAAATATGGGGCCCCAAAATATATCTTGCCTTGTAATGTGGGTGTTTACTGCAGTTTTTCAGTCCAAAAGCCCTCTCCTAGAATACCCCCTCTTTAACTCAGTGGAAAATCTGCCTTCCTATTGTATTTCCTATTGTCCTCAGTGTAATTTACAGCAATACAATACCATAAGTCATTTTCTGTGACTGAGGCGTGGAATTACTTTTTTGTGCATGTAAACAGTGCTTAAGAATATACAAAGGTTTGTGAAGTAGGTCATGTTTACCTTCATCAAGAATCATTGGGCACTAGCTAATTATTAAATAGGTCCAGTGATATTTTTAATTCAGGTAATGGCTAGCAGGAGAAAGAATATACTATTTTTAATGAAATAAAATTTGCAGGAGCTGTGTCCCTACCCACTGGTTCATGTACCTTGAGGGCATGTGTGACATATCAAACCTCCTAATAAAAAGATTCTTGGGTTGGCACTCAGGAGGTGTACTTAACGTTGGGTGCTTCTGTGTCAAGTTTCCACCCGCAAATGACCTTCACTTGCTAACTCAGTAACCCTCTTCCTAAATCAAGCTAGAAGAATCAATCTCACCCTTCTAAATAACAAGCCATCCCTTCCTGATAATTCATCAGTTTCACCAGTCGAAATGGCTTTAAGTCACCACCAACACCTTCCCCTTAGAACACACCCCTTGAACATACATTTCTACTTCTGAAAGGATTGCATCTTTAGTCAACTCTTCCTTCCATTTCTTCTCTGAAATTGATCCCCAGGATGTAGGATCATATTTCAGACATGATCTGCTGGCAGATTACTTTGTCTTCGATAATGTAGCTTTGGATTGACGGAGTAAGGAGTAGGTTTTAGAGTTATGGTGATTTGCTGTTTTGCCTTCTGAGGCTCTGTAAGATCCAGCCATACTTCAGGGTTGTTTATGAATAATAGTATGTCAGTCTTGTTAGATAATATAATTAGCCTTTATAAACCTCTGTTATGAGGTAACCTATCTCAGTTGACATGACTGATTTAGGCTGTTGTGCCTGTTGGGTACGTAATAGAGATGGTCTTAGGACCTGCACTTTGCAGCTCGTATGCTAGGTCCCTACTCATTTTCCATAGTGTTTCCATGGTGCCATGTAGCCTGGAAAGGTCACTAAGATAAAGACTTTATACACTTACCCAAAGTAATTAGGAGTTTACTTTGAGTCTAGTCGCAAGTATGGTTTATCTGTGAGAGGATACAGATGAAGAACATGCTTACTGCTCTTTCTTAGGCGGAGAATTTTCTCGCTAGAGGATGCTACCCGCCATGTTTCCATGCATTTCCTGGGCTCTGAAGCTTGACATAAGTTGAGCCTATAAATTATGAGTAGGGGTATGCAGAGTTTTACCACCTAGATAAAGCTGGTGTACAATGGGACAATGTACAATGGGAACATTTTACAAGATTCTGAAGTTTTCCCATTTCCTACTTTTATGCAGGTGAAGTAAAAATGCATTCTAATGTCAGGTCTATACATTTCAGTTAGATATGGGAGAGTTAAGGGCCCCTCACCACATTCTGCAGGAGGCCCCAACAATTTACGTTACACCACTACAGGAAGGCAGTAGGACGCTGGGAATTTAGGAGATCTCAAATTGGATACTGACCTTGGGGTTGTGTGGAGAGGTTGCGGAAGGTTGCAGAAGGGCTCTGGCGTAGATAGTGGGAGGATAAGTGGGCCGAATGGCAGTGTCATCTTAAGGATTTTGTGGGTCCTGGGCAAGAGTTATTTTGGGGGCCCCTGTAAGGAACAAATTTGAATTTTTATTAACTATTTCCTGCAAAGTCAAGCCAGCATGTTTCTAAACAATACTAAATACTTTCTCAAACTCAAACATGGTCACACAAAAACAGTTGAAATATGTCTTGCTTGGGGCCTTAGATGACATAGGGTAGAGAGCTAGAGACAGGTAGAAATGGAGAGAACTTTAGATAGAGAAATAGAATAAACTAAGGTAAAATAGAGAGAAAGTTCATCTTCCAGGGGGGGGCATAGGTGAGTGGGGTCCCTGGACGATTGTCCATTGTGCCCATGCCTTAGTTAGAACGTCTGTGCAACTGGGAATCTTGACTTCTGTGGATTGCGGGGGTGGAGGGGTTGGGCGAATATGTCTGTCAGCCGGGACTGTGGGGGGGGGGTTGTAGTGGATGGCTACCAAGAGGTGGCAGTTACCCCCGTTGCAATGTGTGGGACAGTATGAATTTTCTTTTAAAACTACATAAAGCTCGACTTAGTTTTTTTTAATTATTATTGAAAGATTTGAGCTGTGCAACTACGCAAGTTCACACACATTTAGTTGAGTCCCTCAGCACTGAAATGATCCCCTTTTCGAAGAGATATAGGATGCAAGCTGTCACCATTCTAATATAATAATAATCCTAACGATAATAATAATAATAAAAAATGGTAATAAGGACTATATTATCATGTATTAATGTAATATTTAGTATTAATAATAATAATAATAATAAGGATTGTATTATATTATAATAATTATTATTATTGTACATTGTGGGCCTTATTTATGAGGCCTTGCGAAACTTCTATGCTGCCGTTGCATCACTTTTTGTGACGCACCTGCAGCGTAAAAAATGCACCACGTTGCGCCCTATTTATGAGATGAGTCACTTTGTAAAGCCCTGCGCTACATTATACCTGTCTCAGGTATAATGTATGCAGGGTGGGTGTTTCCACGCAAAAAGCCTCGTAGAAGTGGCACAATGAAATCTATCAGATTACACTGCGCCACTTCTAGAACGCCACTGCGTCAAAACCTTACGCCTGCCTCAGAGCAGGTGTAAGACTGACGCAGGCCCTTTCACATGGGGCTTGCCCCATGTGAAAGGACACATTGCTGGAGTTGCGTCTGTTTTCAGACAAACCCCAGTAATGCGTCACTTTTGGGCCTACAGATACGTCAGAAATACTGACATATCTGTAACTACTTGCGACATGGAGCGATGTACATTAAATACGGTGCATCCATCGTGTCGCAAGGAGGGTGCAGTGAAAACTGTCACATCACTGTTTCATAAATGAGGCCCTCTATTTTTAAAGAGCATTATCTGCTAAAGATTGACCATGTCTTACACGCTCTTCATACAATGCATTACTGATACCTGCTCACTTTGGTGACAGCTTTAGGATGTGGGGCTGAATCAGCTTTTGAGAGTGTCCAGGGAACCGGAAGAAGACCTCATATACAAAGAGCATGCGTGCAGTGCCGCAACAATGCCGCAGCATTCTCTATTATCAGCGTATCTTGCTAGTTATCTGAAGCCACTGGTGGGTTCTGAGAAGCATTTCGCTGAAAAGCAGACACCTCTCTGCTGAGAGCGGGTTCACTTTTAACCCAGTTAACAGCAATGCCCTCGGGCTGCGCATGCAAGGTCAGGCTAATTGAAGCTTTTCTTGGAAGAATTCAGAAAGGGCCCCATTTCATTCTAAGTGCACCGCTCCTGTAACATACAAGTCATTTCTTCTGGCATTGTATATTAGACCATGTTTTATTTACGGCTCCTTCTAAAAGCTTGTCTCAGTGCACTTTGACTTGAACCATACTTTCCTGTGATTGTACTTTTTATGGTATGTATTAAGATACTTTATATGTAAACGATTTATTAATATATGTTCAAAGGCCCTATTTGCAGTGTTCATTTGAAACATTAACAGCAATGAAAGGAACAACGCACCCGGGGCCATGTTCCATAGGTATTAGTGCAAAAATGGAGCATTTTAGCCATGCGAAGAAATTCCAGATCCAGAGTGTGCTCTAAAAAATAAGTCGATATAAAACATCCAAGTTACCTTAAATTGAGTGCGTGTGCAATATGTAAACAAGATAGGAACAAGCAAGGATTAGAAACAACCTACAAGAGTGGGATAAAGGGACAGAGAGTGTAGGATGGTGGAGGAGGCTGGCATCAAGACTGGCAGCCTCGGTAATCCGTAGCACAAGCATTCGGCTTCACTGACAACAGTCTCCTACACCTTGAACCCCTGCACTTTTTTTTTCGTTACAAAATAACCGAATCTTCCTTCTAGATTAATGTACCTGCGGTGTTAAAATTAATGCGCTCAGATGCTCATTTTACATGGGGCTGTGGGATCTGCCCATATTTTTTTGCACTGCATAATGTGGAGATTGCAAGTTCCGTTTTATATGCTGATAACCATCTTCTTTATTTAGGAGGGAGTGCTGAAACCCCTGCAAAGGGCTGCAGCCCCTAGGTCTACCCCACCCTACCAGGGGCCTTCAACATTGCTTCATTCACAAAGTGCCAGTTTGTATGTAAAGATATTGTTAGAATCGGGATTTCTGGCTGGCTAGGGCTTGCGCCTAAGCCAGGCAGAAACCACCACTCTAGTCAGAGCAAGGGAGTTACACGCTGAAGATAACCCCTGCTCACCCCCTTGGTAGCTTGGCACGAGCAGTCAGGCTTATCCCATAGGCAATGTGTAAAGTGTTTGCGCGACACCCACATACAGCAGTAACACACTAGGCACACCACAAAAGAAACTCCACACTAGGTTATATAAAAAATAGCCTTTGTATTATCCAAAACAGATTAGAATCATAATCACACAATATACACTGTGCCAACTGGCACTGGGCAATTTTCACAGGGGATTATATACAGGACCAGGCCAATCGGGCCACGGTCAGAACCATCAGAATGCAGGTAGTAAATATAAAACACAACCAGTAACTACTGGTACAATAATGACCTCAGCATTATCACATTAGACATAAAACACATTAGGCCCAAACCTCATAAGCATAAACACATTACGCAATAGGCCTCACCAGCATAAACACATTATGCACAAATCCCATTTAGAAGTGCACCGAAGTAACACTCCCTAGGTGCATACATCACCTTCTTTTAGGGCCTTGCGCCCTCCTGGTACACACAGGTACCAAACCTGACCCCAGGCCAACTGGCCTTCCACTGGGGCTCAAATGCCCTCTGTCCAAAATGTCATGGCGGAGACGTAGGGCCTCTCAAGTAGCCCTCTGGCTGCCAATGCAGCGAAAGCAATGTGCGCAATGCACTGGGGGCTGGGGTGCACCTCATCCCCTTTCTCTCCACTCAAAAGAAATCTCCCCCACGTTGCAGCTGCCCGCTCTCTCTCGCGGTGCAGCTGGGGAAAAATGACTTGGCACCACTGTGCCCTCAGGTCCTACTCAGGGAACCCGAGTTGCACCCAACCTTGCCCAGAGAAGGAATGCTCCCACTTGGCAGCTGCCCGCGCTCGCGGTGCAGCTGTGAAAAGCACCGGCACTAACGGTGCCCCCCATGCCCCTCCCACTGGGACTCCTCGCAGGCAAAACAGAGGGGTACCACCATAGGCACCAACAATAGGTAGGCTTCAGCCCCACTCACCGGGGCTTCTCTGGGGGCTTTAGTCGCTGCGGGGCAGGCACCGACAATGTGCCTCGACCGGCCCCGTCTCCTCTCTCCGGTCCCCTCCGCTGGCACGCCGGACGCCGGCCACCCTGGCGAGGCTTCCGGGCAGCAGGACAACACGCGGGGCTCCCACCAGCACAGGGGGGCCCCGCTCTCATCCGGACACGGACGGTCGGGTTGCCGCATTGCTCCGCATCTCCCCTGACCGGCCGGCCGTCAGCTTCTGGTCCCACCCAGAGTCAGGCAGCAGACGCCTGGCTTCCAGGTCGCGTTGCAGCGGCTCTCTCCCTCCTTGCGAGGCACCAACACAGGGTGGGCTCCCGCTCAACAACAAATGCCGCAGGAGATGGCCACATGCGGGGTGGGCTCCCGCTACCGGAGTACAAACGCGGGGTGGGCTCCCGCTCCTTAGTATTTGCAAATGCAGGGTGGGCTCCCGCTTCCCACACAACGCGGGGTAGGCTCCCACTCTTCTTGCAGCAACTCGGGGGAATCCCTACGCCGGGGATTCCCTCCTAACGATGCGCAGCTCAGCGCTGTGAAGCACGCACGCTCCTCTTCTCCTGGCGGAGGCTGGAGCCCCCCTCCCTGGGGCTCCAAAAATAAAGATATAGCGCTCTCGAGGCGCTAGAGGCCAGGAATGGGAAAGGGGCACAGCTGGGCCCAGGCAGGCCAGCTCACAGGGCCCTCCAGCAGGGAGGCAGTTCCTCGTGGCGGTTCCTTCTGGGGCCCAGCAAGCAGCACCCCAAGGCAGTACAAGGAAGCACACAAAAAGCACAACACTTTCATGGGGTCACAGCCCCAATATTTATACACCCTTTTCCTTTGTCTGCCCTTGGCACAGGGCTTGGGGGAACCAGCATGAACTGGTTCTGGGGTTTTTTGGAGCACTCCGTTTACAGGGCTCCTCTTTCTCATTGTCAGGTGGGGGCTCGTCATCAGACACACCACAGGGGGGCGGAGCCAGCATTCACCCAGGCAGGCACAGACCTATTCAGGGTCAGGGGACTACTTCTCCCACTACTCTAAATGCAGATCTCCCATTCAGCCTAGCGCTGACTCACCGTGCCCTCCCTGGAGCCACACACACCTCCCCAGCCCCTGTCACTCCCAAGCCAGACATGCAATCCACATCAGGCAGGCGTGTCAACTTCTAAAAGTGGCATTTCTAAAATAGTGATAATAAATCTGCGCACACCATTGCGCAGCATTTATTATTACTATTCCAACCATACCAAACTTGACCACGCTGCTCCTCTCATATCAGGAATTACCACTGAAACACTTATCAGGGAATCCCCAATGCATTCCTATGAGAGGGCAGCCTCACAGCAGTGAGAAACCAAAATGGCTGTTTGTCACTACTAGGACATGTCACACACTTAAGGTACATGTCCTACCTTTCACCTACAATGCACCCTGCCCATAGGGCTAGCTAGGGCCTACCTTAGGGGTGACTGATATGCAGTAAAAGGGGGGTCACAGACATGGCACACACTTTAGGTGTCACGTCACAGCGGCAGTAACACTGCGCGCACAGGCCCTGCAATGGCAGAGGCCTGAGACAGGTTTGAAAGGCTACTTTGGTGGGTGGCGCAATCAGCGCTGCAAGCTCACCAGTAGCATTTACTTTACTGGCCCTGGGTATCCAAGATACCACTTTACAAGGCACTGACAGGTAAAGTAAATATGCCAAACAGGTGTAGACCAATATTACCATGTTTACCACAGAGAGCACACCCACTTTACACTGGACAGCAGTGCTAAAGTGCCCAGAGCCCTAGAACCACCAACACCATGTCAGAAAAAAGGCTAGGAGGAAGGCAAAAGTTCAGGGATGACCCTGCAAAAAGGGCCAAGTCCAAAAGATATCGACCACAAAAATATTGTAGCAAAAATATTAGCAGCAAAACCATTACAATATTGTTTGTGGTTATTTAAAGGAAGTACCTGAGGGTTGGGGATTACTTCCTGTTTGAAAAAGGCTTTTTTCTGAAGCGCGTTACATTCCATAGTGTGGCAAACTCTAAAATCATATTCCACTGGAGTACCAACATTTTTGTCTACGGAGTAAGTGCTCAATTTAAAAAAATATATATATTTTCACTGAAAAATGTAAGGTTACAGGGATGTTATAGTTAGGCTCACATTTCCCTCGTACGAAACCAGAAAAATTGAGCAGTGCACTGCTTATGACCTCACATATTACATCACATATGTGCGGGTTGTTTCCTAACTCTTCTTTCGTTTCGTTTGTTTTTTTGGTCGATGTGTGGAGGCTCAGCTTTGCTCAAGGCTGCAGGCGTGCTCTCTGATTTCCGAGCAGCGCGACGCGACCTCCCCCGCCCTGGAAGCAGTCTCAGGGGGAAGCCTTGCAGAGACAGCACTGGTAGCAGCCTCGAGGGAAAGGCAAGCAGAGGCAGCACAGGCTCAGGCTCTAGGGATTGTGGAAGCTCAGTCGTGCTATTCATAGGGTCTGAGAAGGCAGCCCATAGTGGAGAGGAACCTATAGCAGAACCATACTACAAAGACACCAACTGGAATCAAGGAAGGGATGAGAGTCAGAAGTATGGTACTGGTGCTTTCCATATGCAACCCATTACCCACTTTTTTGAGGGTAAGGAGTGTACAGACCAGGGTGGGGGTGTTAGTGGCAGACCGCAAGCTAGCGGGCCCATTAGCGCTGCCAACTAATGACTCATCCCTTGGTAAAAGGCATAAGCTCAGGTCTAACACTTTTCTTTTTAGGGAGTTAAAATCACAAGCTCAATCAGCAACTAGGCAGCGCATACAGCGTCCAGAACCCCCTTCAGGCAAAGCTAAAGGCCTTCCTATTAAACCTTCACAAACGAAGTACACCTCCTTAAAAGGGAGAAAGAAGACACCGGCCCTGAGGTGCCCTAAAGTGACACCATCTCTCAGGTCGTACTTTAAACTGAATTCTCAGACTAACATGGAGGCCTCACAGGGGACAGTTACCCCATTAGAGAGTATGCTTAGAGTAGGGGGAGGTGCTCTCTCCCACCCAGAGATTCCCACCACGGCGAATAGATTTTCGCTACTGGATGATTCTGTCCCGCCACCAGGTAGCAATGAAGGGAGTGGGGAGAGAGAAACCCCAACCGATACACATAAAGCCAGAGGGCAAAATTTAGCATCAAGCCAACAGGATGATAAGGTTGGTGAGGTTAGTCATGACCCACCAGGTCTGGCCATGGTTCAAGGGATGCTGAGTCAACTCTCTACTGAAATTAAAGAGCGATTGTCAACTTCAGAAATTAATTAGAGGAGGATTCAAGATACATGTAACAGCCTTGAGGAGAATCTACTTGTGCTAACTCATCGTACAGAGGTACTGGAAAACAAAGTTCAGGAGCTAGGGTCAGACATGAATGACAACACCCGGGAAGTGGTTTGGTTAAAACAAAGGGAGAAAGACTATCAGAAAGGTTAAAAAAACTGGAGAATAATTCCAGGAGGAATAACATCAGGATCCTGGATGTTAAGGAAGGGGAGGAAGGAGATGATGTTAAGTCTTTTGTAATAGATCCCCTGACCAAAGCCTTCCCGCACGTCGTACCTGCTACAATTCTAGAATCTGAAATTCAACTGGTACATCGCGATCCTTTTAGACTGAACTCTGGGCGGAAGAAACTCAGGAAAATTCTGGTGAACATACAGACTTACTCACTTAAGGAAAAAATTCTTGCGGCTGCCCTCAAGCAAAAAACCACGCAGGTCCAGGATCTAACCTTTAAAATCAGGTCTGATATCTCTTGTGTGAGAGAAGATAGAGGTGGGAGCTGGGCAAGCGAATAGAGCCTCTAAGGGAAATGGGTGCCCAAGTGCAGCTAAGGTTTCCCGCAATTCTGAAAGTGATGTGGGTCAAGAAAATGCATAACATTCAATTCCCAGAAGAAGTGGATAGTTTTATGGCCCTCAGTAAGGCTGGTAAATAGATAAGGCACTCACGATAGAAGGTGGTTGGTGGTGACACTTAAAGTCTAGTAGTAATACCGGATTCTGTAGATAGCAGCTCAAATTGTCTTTGCCAATAGGTAGCAAGGGATGGTTCCCTGGGGAGGAAGGGGCTTTAGGGGGGGAGCATGAGTGGTGGGGAGCATAGGGAAAAACATAAATAAAATAAATTAATTGTCCTCATTGAGAATAGAAGGGGTTAAGAGATGTTGTGCAGCCATGACAGAAGATGATGGGGGATAAGTGGAGATCGCAGGAGGGTGAGTTCTTAGAGGTTATGAGTTGGAATGTGAATGGTTTAAGAGCTAAAAGGAGGCAACGCGTGGTCCTTAAATACTTGAAAGAAAGCCCAGCTAGGGTCCTTTTGCTCCAAGAAACTCACCTTTTACGGCCTGAATGTTTAGCACTATTTACGAGGCAAAGATGGGTAGATCAAGTTACAGCTACAGACCAGCAATATTGCTCTAAGGGCGTTGCTATAATAATTAAAGCAAATTCAGGGCTAGAGCTACGAAGATCGCAGGCAGATGAAGGTGGGCACTGGATAGTAGCGGAAGTTGAAACTGGTCGATCTTTGTATACCTAGGCTAGCTACTACAGCCCGAATGAAGATGATACGTCCCCCCTGAATATTCTTTGTTCTAGTTTACTAGACTTTGAGGCTCCACTCATAATTGGTGGAGACTTCAATGTCTTTTTAAACAATAATTTGGATAGCTCCTCTCCCCGCACTCAAATCACTTCACCACGAGTTAAAGCCTAAATCCTTTCTATGCTAGATAATCTAAATCTATGCGATGTGTGGCTTAGGGTCATTGGTGACTCTAGAAACTATTCCATCTACAGCAAATAGTATGGTCACTATTCTACCGTTGATTACTTTTTATGGAAGTGCCAGAAATCCAAAAAGTTAAAAAAATTGATTATCTGCCTATTCTTTTATCCAATCACGCTGCAATTTGGTTAAAAATCGAGCTCCCCTTGAACCTGACTCCCAGAAGGTGGACCCTAAATAGAAGGTTACTCTTGCAATCAGATATTATGAGCAAAATAGAAGGGGATACAGCAGATTTCTTTAAATGGAACTTAGCTTCAGCACCCACACATGTGGTATTGGATGCTTTTAAGGCCGGGTTAATGGGGTAATTGAAGGGTGCCTCAGCTGCTTGGGTTAGAGCAGAAAAAAGGCAGATTGCTTCACTTGAAGATCAGCTAGCCATAGCAGAAGCTAATCTGAAGTCAGGGCATTTCCAGGGGGTGGAAAAGGTGAGTTTAGCTGGTAAAGTTGAGGACTTGCAACTTAAATTCAGACTTATGATGGAGGAGAATCTTATGCAGAAATGGGAAGTTAGTAAGCTGCGTGAATTCGATCAAGGGGAGAATTGTGGAAAAATGTTAGCAATGAGGAGTAGAATGGATAGGTCACGTAATTATATCAGGAAGATCAAACTGGAAGGCGGGGATCAGGTTGTGGAGGATAGGGAAAACATTGAGTCGGCCTTTACTAAATTCTTCCAGGATTTATATCTCGAAGATCTGGTGGTAGATGAGGCTGTGTTAGATCATTGGCTTTCTGAAAAACAACTTCCAACACTGAGTATTGAAAGTCAACTATATCTTAATCAGGATATATACGGGAATGAAATCCTGACTGCTCTTGAAAAAATTAGGAAAGGGAAAGCAGCAGGGCCAGATTTGATCCCAAATGAAATTTATGTATTATTGGCTGAAGTAATTATTCCATTCTGGCTAGAGTTATTTAATGAAGTGTTGAGGGGCACCTCACCACTTCCGGACTCTTGGAATGAGGCTGTTATTACCTTAATTTTAAAACCCGGTAAAGACCCCACTCAATGCCAGTCTTATCGCCCAATATCTCTTCTGAACTGTGATTATAAAATCTTCACAGGGATACTAACAGCCTGTTTAAGTAAAATCGTTGGGCCCCTAATTAATGAGGATCAGAATGGCTTCCTTCCAGGCTCAATAGACCTTGACACGATACAGGAAGCTCCGTTATCAATAATTACCTTAGATGCAGCAAAGGCCTTCGATCGGGTCAACTGGAAATATTTGAGCGGGACTTTAAAGGCTTTTGGCTTTGGTGAGACATTTAGGGAGATCCTAAAAAAAAATCTATAATACACTGAAGAATCTCCGCATTCATATGGGCAGGCAAGGGGGATTTACTTTTCTGGAAAAAGATAAGACGGAAGCTTGTACATGGTGGTCTAGGCCTCCCAGATTTTCAACTGTACTGTTAGGCATACCAGCTAAAAAAAACTGTAGGATGCTTTTACTTAGGCCAGATGATACTTCAGTGGGCCGTATGTATGAAGCTATGTTGCAGGCAGTGTGGAAGAGGGTTTCATGTATAAATTTGGAGCTCCCAAATTCTTTTAATAAGGCCGCCTGAAGGTTCTGTATGCCGCAGCCAAAGTATGGTTTGAATGTCGCCTACGTATGGGTATCCCTTACTACAGTGAATGGGCCCCAGTGTGGGACTCTCCGGGAACTCCAGAGTGTCTCTTAGATGCCCTAGCAAAACCTCTGAAAACCGGTGGTGACTCACGTTGGGGGGACATAATAAAAGGTGATAGCTGCCTGTCCTGGGATGCCTGGAGAAATTTTACAAATGGCACGTTATCCAGGTTCAAGTTTTACCAAATCTCAGTGTGGTGTAGGAACCAGCAGTGGCATTTCCCAGCTGACAAACCAATGGAGAAAGACCTTCAAGATTTTAGACAAAGAAAGAAGGAGGTGGCCCTCTGGAATGGATATCTGCTTGCTGCAATGGAAAAAAGCTCGAGACCCCCTTACCTGGTCTGGGAAGACTGCTTGCCTGATGAGGAGCTGAAAAATGTATGGCAGGTATCTTTAGACATGCTTTATTCTCTGATGAAGTTTGCTGCACTAAGGAGAAATCATTTCTTCACTCTACATAGGATTTACTGGTCTCCACTTTAGCTGTCCAAAATAAGAGGCGGTGGGGATGCCAAATGTAAAAGGTGCAGTGGCCAGGAAGCAGACGATATCCACATATTCACCACCTGCCCGGCGCTGAAAGAGTTTTGGGATACTGTGGGTAAGACCATGTCAGATGCTTTGGGCAAAGAAGTAAAGGTAAGACCTTCCCTAATCTTGTTTGGCATTATGCAGCCATTTGAGGGCTTGGAAGGTTCTTTGGGGTTGCAGTACAAGCCTGTATTTTACTTGATTCTTTTGGCAACAAGGGTGATATGTAAAAAGTGGTGCCATATATCTGTGGTTGTTTGTTAAAGTGAACTCGGTTATCCATGAAGTTATGGTATAGGGTTAATGTTGCACATAACCCATGCTTGTGGCACCCACAGGAGTTGTAATTCTGATAACATTAATGATGCTTCATATTATGCTTCATATATTCATATTATTCTGAGCTATTTTGCACTTATTTCAGGCCTCTAATGTCATACTTAATTGATAGAGTACTGTGTGCAAAAGAAGCTTGGATGATGTCATCAGTGATGTGATTTGAAATGTCATCAGTAATGTCATAGAACATGTCTTGAGTGATGTAATATGTGAGGTCAAAGCAGTGCATTGCATGGCAGGGGCACAAGTTAAAGTTAGCTTTGATAACTATAATTGGTGAATGTCTGTTTTTTATTTTAGTTCAAAACATTATTATTGTCTCTGCCATATTCACCTAACTATAATGTTACTTTAACCACTGTTTTTTTCAGTGAAAAGAAATCTCTCTCTCTCTATATATATATATATATATATATATATCCAAAACAGCTTCGACTCTCTGAACCTCCTGACGGCGAGAAGAGAGACACGAACCACTGGGAGGTATGGCAATATTCTTTTAATCCTCAGAAATGACGCGTTTCGGACAACACTTGTCCTTGATCACATACCGAGAAATGCAGTTCGCCATGTTTTTTAAATATGCTTAGGTTTACCCCCACGTGATAGAATAAACATGAAAAAAATACTATCAGCACCTAACTGCTTTTACTGCGAAGTCTGCTTTTTAGTTGTTTTGTTAGTTATTGTTCAATGGCTCGTTTTTCCCTTTTCAAAAAAGCACAAAAGTAATAAATACATGGTAATATAAGGCTATATATGTTGCGATATATATTTTCAGAGCCTTAAAAAACTAATGTACACTGTGTGCAAAATTCATTAGTAAAAATAAGGCCCCTCTAATAAATATATTAAAAAAGGCATACAACCATGAGTTAAACTTTTGTTAAAATCATAGCGCCAATATAACACCTTTAAAATAATATAGCATTGAAGTCACTTATATAAAACCAGAGACTACCAATCGGCTTCATGATAAATTCATAAGCGGAAAATGTGCAAAATCGCAGTAAAACCATGTAAATAAATAGAAAGTGCAAATTACAAGGGAAACCACAGTTGTTATTATGTCTGCATGAATGCGATTCATTGTGCCCCCACTCGCTTGCATAAGATTGTCACTGGATATATCGAGAAGGGCAATCCAACTGTGCCAGCCCAGAAACTGTGCAAATTACGCAGACTAGTTATATATATATATATACACACACCAAAGGTTAAATATGAGTTAAAGTTAGGAAAGCTTTCTTTATCTTTGGTAACCAAACCCAACTTAAACTACAGAAACATTAAACATTATACAGTGATAGTTAAATCTTTATCATTTAAGCACCACTTTCAAAGTAATATGTCATACTAATGACTCACATTTTTACTTACGCACCACCTAAAAATTCAGATAACTCACGCATCTCTGTACACAGTCTTGTCACCTCACTCACCACACTATATTAACTATAATCACCACCGTACCATAGAGTGTGTTCCGGCAAATTATGTAATTTGACAATGCATAAGTGTTGTTATTAATGCAGTGATTTCACATGCTTTAACTTCTGTAGTGAGCAAGGTTATAGGTAGTGCGTAGAGAAGGGGCGGGTTATAGTTAATGTAGTATGATCAGTGAGGTTAGAAGATTGTGTATGGAGGAGCGCGAGCTATCTGAATTTTAAGGTGGTACGCAAGTAAAAATGTCAGTTATAAGTATTACTTTTAAAGTGGTGCTTAAATGATAAACTAAAGACATAACTATAACTGCATATGTTCTGCTGTTTGTGTAGTTTAAGTTGAGTTTGTATACCAAATATAAAGAAAGTTTCCCTAATTATAACTTATGTTAGCATTTAGTTTTTTCTGTGTGAATTCCAATGGTTCTTCTAATGTTTGTAACAAATGTGTAATATTGATACAGTTCAGTGGTGTGGAGTGGAGTGTCATTAAGTGGAGTGTGGTAGAATATAGTGTAGGATAGTGTTTTAAAGTATGCTGTGGTACAGTATATTTTGGTATACTGGAGTGGAATAAAGTGAAAATAGATATGCTGGAGTGGCGTACACTGGAATGGCATACAGCGGAGTGGCATAGAGTGTAGTTGCATACAGTGGAGTGTCATACACTGAAGTCAGATGCTGTAGAGTGGAGTATATTGCAGTGGCATAGAATGTATTTGCGTTCAGTGAACTGGTAAACAGTGGGATAACATCGGGTGGATTGTGGTAAAGTGGAGTTACATCCTGTAAATATTGTACAGTGTATTCGCGTAGACTGGAGTCACGTACAGTGGAGTGTTGTGGAGTGTTGTATAGCGTAGGGACACATATAGGAATATCGTAAACTAAAATAGCATACAGTCGAGTGGCATACAGTGGAGTGGAACACAATGGAGTGTCATACAGTGTAGTGTTGTAAAGTACAATTGCTTAAAGTGGCTTGGCGTATATTGAAGTGCCATACAGTGCAGTGGTACAAAGCTGAATAGTGTATACTATAGTTTTGTACAGTGTAATAGGGTATAGTGCAATGGTGTATACTAGAGTAGCCTAAAGTGTAGTGTCATACAGTGGAGTAGCATACAGTTAAGTAGTGTTTACTGTAATAACAGAGTTTACTGGCGTTAAGTCTTGAGACGTACATTGGAGTGGCATATAGTGGAGCAGTATACAGTAGAGTGTCATACAATTCAATAGTGTCAAATATAGAAACATGGGGGGATATTAGCAACAAATGGCGATATTTATCGCTAACCGCGTTTAGCGTGATTTTTTTTATTGCCGCCGAACGCAGGAATCTATTGCCGCATTAGTGGCGTATTAGCAACACGCCACTAACAGGCAATAGCTACCTCTTCCGGCGGAAATGGACGGCGATAGATTTTGCGTGACGGCGATAAAAATCCTCACGCTAACGTAAAAAAAGTGGCGATGGGCCAATCAGCGACAGAATCCCATCGCTAATTAGCACCAGGCCTGCATTTTAAGCGTTCAGCGCGAAAATGCACTATAAAAGGCCCGCCAAACAGAAAAAAAATAATAATAATTGTAAAATACCAGAGGAGCAATGGATGAAGCTGGGACCAGTGCAGAGGCCACAAAAAACCCCACAAATACCCAGGAGGACCAGCCAAAGACCCATGTGAAGGCCAAGAGGAAGAGGAATCCTAAGTTCAGCAACCAGAAAAACCAGTTCCTGATTGCGGAGGTGACTGAACACCAACAAGAACTGTTTGTCACCTCCACAGTGACATTGGCAAGAAAAAAAGAAATATCGCAGGACATTGTGTCCAAGGTGAATGCCGTCGGAGAGAGGAGGACGACAGTGGACGACTGCAAGAAACGCTGGCATGATACCAAGCGCAAAACCAAGGAGAAACTAGCAGCCAACCTGAGAGCAGCTAAGCAGACTGAAGGTGGGAGTCCAGCGCCACAGGAGGAGCTGGATGAGTTGGAGGAGCAGGTGTCCCGAGTCATCAGTGACGAGACGGTAGTTGGAGTTGCGGGCCAGGATACTGCTGAACGTGACCAGACCCAACAACACCAGGGTGAGCATCAACCAGGGACGGGGGGACGGGGTGGATGGGCCCAGTGGCACTCATGTACAATCAAATAAATTGAAGTGCATACCCACAATTACTGTGGATCATGTCCCGGATACCCCTGTCCATGGTGGCATAGGGACATATCACCCTTCTCAAACAACACATTGCACGACACACATTGGCGGGCACACAGACTTTTAAATGTGCACAGAAAAGGAAGCCCAACATAGTCCAAGGTCAACATCAGACCACTCCATAAGTGCTACATCAAATGACAAAGTGGCACAACAACCTGAGATGTGGCAGGGTGGCAAAATTGCCCCCTTGCCACATCACCACGCACATACAAATTGCCAGCACAAGGACACATCTCACTCTGACACCAAAATGCGGATGCACTGTGAATGTGACTGGTCATGTGCACGATAAGGCATGCCACCACCAATGTCAGCACACCTGCAGCATTGTGCACATGTGGCTGAGTAGTGTGCAAGGTTGTGTATGCGCAGTAAAGTCCACCTATATGCACATGCACATTCCTGCACACTACTCAAACACATGTGCACAATGCTGCAGATGTGCTGACATTGGTGGTGGCATGCCTTATCGTGCACATGACCAGTCACATTCACAATGCATCCACATTTTTTCATCAGAGAGAGCTGTGTCCTTGTGCAGGCAATTTGCATGTGCGTGGTGATGTGGCAAGGGGGAAAATCTGACATCACCTGCATTCCCAGGCAATGTGCCCCCTTGCCTGTTCATGAGATGCAGTCCGGTGTACACCAAGTGGGGAAACATCTAGTGAGTCTGCATACCACACACACATGTAATGTCACAACAAATTGACCATGTAGGCCGCTGGATCAAAGTTGCACCTCCAAAAATGCACACAAACAGCACACTTCACTCAAAGGGCGATGGAATACAATGAGCAGTGGGACATGCCTACAACCCCACAGTACGTGGACAATGCAGATCAGGAATGTGTCACACAAATATGTACTGCATGCCTTGTCTGTGTGACATACACGCTGAACCACAATGTGCCTGTAAAGCTGTCTCACTGCCAAAGTATGACAACAAGCAAGGATAGCAAATTTGAAACAAATAATGACAACCGCCCAAATGCCACCCTCAACCCTTATGGTAAATTGCACTCCTACACCCCCAAGTGTACACATCTGCCATACAGAAAACAGCATTCCACATCAGTCCTGATGTGAGTTGCCCATCACACCATCATGTGCAATTCAACGTAACTGTTTGGTAAGTCAACTGTGTCAGTGAACAAATATGCAGTCAGGTAGTTATCACCCACATGCTAAGCCAGGCATTGAATACCAGAACCAGAACAGCAGGTACCATCCATGTCAGCAGCTGCGTGGCACATACACAAACACACATCACCCGCCCATTTGCATCTCTTGTGAGGGTGGCGGTAACCAGGCATGAGCACCATAAATAGGCCTCATGAAATGCACATACATCAGAAAACTGACCACTCACACACCATATGTGGGGTCAACCTTGAGGGTAATGGGTGTTGACACTATGGGGCATATTATCAAGCCCCTATCGCCACCACAACGTCACTCATTTGTGACATTGGGGTGGTGATAGGGTCAGCGCATCATTATCAAGGCAGCGTTAAGTCACTTAATGTGGCTTAAAGCCACGGTAAGTGGCTTTACGCTGCCTTGAGAATAGGGCCCCTTTCACTCTAAACTTTGTGTGAAAGGGGGCGTGCAGTGGGTGTTGTGGTGGGCGTCCCACCACAACACCCATTGAATTCGACGCTGCCATCCATTATCAAGTTAGGCGAGAATAGGTGGCAGTGCTGATCTTAACACCAGAAAAATCCTGGGCCTAAGGTTGCCAAACTAGGAGAAATGCATTAATTCTCCTAGTTTTTGCCTGTTTCATGGGTGCTGCCTTGTGCAGCCCACATGGAAAAAGCAAAATACCATGGTATGTTCATGTACAGGAAGGTGTCCCTTCCTGTACATGAACAAACCGTACTCCAAAATGCCATTTTGTAACTTCCATGTGTGCTGCACGAAGCAGCACACATGAAAGTTACAAAATGCCTTCTTAGGTTTGTTCATGTGCAGGAAGGAACTACTTCCTACACATAAACAAACCTCCCTGCTCGCAGACACCCTTGCACTCTGGTGCAAGGGTGCCTGCGCTGGCGCTAAGCTGAGTAATTTTGTGCCATCGCAGGGGGAAACGCCAGGCTGCACCATATCCTTGTTAACATGGTGCAGCCTGGCGTTACCAAAGTGGTGGCGAGAGGCGTGAAGCCAAGATGGCTAACGCATCTCTCCGCCACTTCCTTGGTAACATGCCCCTGTCTGTTCAGACAGCAACAACAATAGAAACTCACGCCAAACCATACTCACAACGGGTAAGCCAAACGGAGGGCACTAAGCAATGCATGCAAGAAAAAGCAAGAAGGACGACATGTACACAAGACAAATCACAATAGACAAAGCAACATGGATGTCCATCTGTACTACATAGTGCAGCAGATGTTGAAACAGCAAGTAAGCTCTCATCGCTAATGTGCCTTATGGGTGCCCTACTCACACATGACTATACTTGCACAAAACACATGCACATGTGCAGTACCCTGCAATGCTGCGTGTCTGTGAGCCACATTGACAAGGCAAGTGACAGTGCATGATGAATCACATGCCTGCAGGCCCAACATATTAACATGGTGCAGGCCACCTCACTGAGGTGGCGGAGTGTGGACAACATCCTTAAACAAGCAAGTCACACTCTGACACATCCTCGTGTACATACAACCCCTGACGTGAACAAGACCTTTGATGTCAAACAATGCACAAGTCTCCCAACTCTGACCAAGACCCATATTCCACCCAGTTTGGCTCATCCCAGCATTGTAAATGCACAGAACTGAAAGGCTCACTGCCTGAAAGGTATAACGGGCAGCTAAACCAAAGCTGCAGGTGCCACCATCACACAATGCAGTGCACACACAGACAAATCTGAACTCATCAACATTGACTACTATGTGGGCCAAATTGCATTACCCACACAAATGAACAGAGGACACAACTTGTGACGCTTGTGTGTAGATATTGTACAATCACATTTGTCATAGCTGGAAACTGTGAGATGACAATGTACAACTACAACATCACATCCGCGATGTCCTCAAAATCATCACTATCCTGCAACAAATAGGCATCTCCTCAAAAACAGGATGAATGTACACAGTCTGCTTGTAAACTCATCCAATGCACTATCGTACATGACAAACACTGTTAAAGTGTGTCTCCCCTATCACATTGCAGAGGGAGAGACATCACCTCCTGGACAGCAGACTGGCCCAACCTTCACTGATGACGAGGAGGATTACCCCACCATCAATCAGGAAGAACTCCAACATCTGCTAGACTCCTTCAGCAACCCACCTCCAGGAGCAGGGCAACCCAGCAGCATTGCGGCAACCCTACCCCCTGCACAAACCAACCAGCAGCAAGCACCTCCCACCACAGCTGGCTCCCAGGACCTCGAGGACCCACACCTGGCCTTCCAACGCCGTGTGCTAGAGGTCCAGCGGGAGATGGCTGAACAGGTGCGGGTGGGGTTCGAGAGCCTGACAGACAAACTTGAGGCCATATGTGGGTGTCTGAGTCCCATCCGGGACCACATGCAGAAGATCACGGACACCCACAACCCGCTCGATGCTCTCCAACGGTCCATGGCTGACATTGCTAGAGTCATGATTCAGAGACAACAACAACTGTCTGGTCAGAGTGGCTTAAGCAAAGTCAGCCAGGATTTGGGCAACATCCGTCAGATAATGGAGAGCATGGAGCGGATGCAGGCACAAGATATGGCTGCCAGGGCCGCACACCAGCACGATGTAGCTGGGATCTATCATGCCCTGCACCTGCTCATCACTACATTGCTGCCACAAGGTCTTGCGCTGATAAATGCTGCTGCTGCTTCCACATCCTCAGCTCCGCCACCTGATGTGTCAGTGCCTCACAGTGCTGCACCCACTATACCACCACCCACATGTGAGGCACATGACACATCAGAGGATGAAGAGGAGGATGATAGTGCATTTGTGCTCAGGAGAAAGCGGTAGCATCCATCGACGCCCAAAGGCCAGTTTTCTCCTTGGTGCCGGGCTTAGTATCATGCCACGGAAAATCTTCTTGCACTGTCTTCCAATGTCCCCCGACAATCACCTTGGACCTCCACATGGACTGCCATATCACCTTGTTCGTGCCACTGACACTGCAATCAGCCTGCGGACTTAACTATGCCTCTTCCCTTGGACCTGTTACCACCAAATGACTCTGTCTGGCCCTCTAACCGGCATCCATGCAATGTGGGCATGTATGGACAAGCACTGGTCCAGTCTTCATCCTCTGAATGTAAATAAAATCATTTAACTTACACAGATGTGTGTCGTTCTAGACCAATCAAGTTTAGAAGTATGTAAAAATTGTTAGGACACTGATTCACCCAGAAGGTACACCAAGGGAAATATGAGCAATGTACCTGTTTTACCGGATACAGATAGGCAGTGAGATGGCCGTGTATGTGTGAACTAGCTGTGCCCCCATTGCTCCAAAACAACGATCTGGCAATATACCAACCTAGCTCCACGTACATTAAGGAAAAGGCATGTGTGCTAAAATGTCCTAGTCTATTGCAGGCCACAAGTAGTGTTCTCCTTAACACTTGTAGACAAATGTCTCTTGGCATATCTACTCACACACTACGTGGTGGACCAAGCCTGTTGTGATGGTGCACATTGCATGTCACATCCCAAAATGTTGTACACCATATTCACATTGATGAAGACACAGAAGGGCACATGTCCACCATACACATACAGAACCACAATGTCTGCCTCAGTGAAGTCGATTTGCAAATAGGGGCTCACCCCAAAGTGCAAGGCGTCAGTCAGCCCCTTTCTGTCGACAAACGATGCAACCTAAAATATGACCCCTCTCATGCTGTGACCACTGCGAGCGTATCGGGCAATGTGTGTAGGGATGTGTGTGGCACTGCACTCAGCATATAGTCAGATGCACGGCCAACATTTCAAGGGCCGCATCACCATGAGCCAATGGCAGAAGTAACAGCTGGGACAAGTCTCCATGACACTGTCACTACAGGGAGCAATGCAACATTTCCCCCCTTGTGTGCAGCAGAACAGTGTGCCACCACCCAAACGTCAGCTGGGACAAAATCAAAACTTGACAAGTCCAGTGAGTCACAAAAGGCATTTAGGAGAAGTGAACTCAGTAAACCAAAATGCACTACTCCTAAATGCCATTTGTAACGTAAAATGTTAAGTCATCACTTACTCTCAGATTACTTTTGTGAATCAGGAACACTGTTGTTCCATGTGCTGTACACAATGCACACTGAATTTTAAAAAATCATGCATGGTCCGGAGAGTGAGCGTACATGCACAGGAACATATCTTGCAAAGGAAGCGGACACACTGGCACTACGCAGCAGGTGTGGCCAGGTCTGTGCAATGTAGATGGACTCTGCGCCAGGAGTATCTGACATGCAGGTGTGTGACGGAATCTGTGGAACCTGGTGCATACATCCATCTCCATGATGGATAACAGTAGCTAACTGTATTCACTCGCCATGCCATCTTAGTAGGTTGTGTGCAAAATGGGCAACAATGTGCTGTCCAAATCCGTGAGTCACACTGAAGATGTAGAACGTCACAGACGACTGTCCCTAGACTAGGACGTAAATCCACACTGCCACCCTGTCATCCATGCAAGTTCAATGTGCTCACATCTAAGGTATCCTGACACAATACTTCCTGCAAACTAACATGTCATGAGCAGACTTACCGATTCCAATGGATAGTCCAGTGATGGCAAGAGTTGCATACAATGGAATGAGTCACACTCCACAACATCATCCCTGACATAAGTGCAAGCAGAAATCCAAAGTATCAAACTTTTATTAGAACAGTAAAAATATTGAAGTAACCTAAACTAACACTTATCACTATAACTACTACTAAAATATAAACTAACTATAAAAGTCTTACTTACCTAAACTATCTACCCTAACTAATCCTAAACACGCCACAACATACCCTAGACATCAACCCCCTCCCACCCTTAAGGCACACCACGAGACAGGACAAAGACATCTAAGCTATACATAAACTAACTACACATGTAACCTACACAAAGATATATTTATATTTAATTTTTTTTGTTGAATTTTTTATAAACAAAAAATACATCAACCCCCACCCAAAGGAAAAGGAAACTTATCCCCAAATACGTATTAATAATTAAAATATGAAATCTACCTAAGAAGCTAACACTAACTATAACCTACACTAAAACTACACTACCTAACAATTAAATTACTAACCTAACACTACCTAATAATAGATATTAAAACATTGGGGGAAGGGAGAAGAGGTGGATGGGGTCCAACAGGTCCAGCCATCATGGCAGTCCAAAGTGTTGCTTAATGTCTGTAACTTGTCTGTTCACATCAGACAATTCACGCCTGATCTCAGCGAGGGACACAACAATGTCCTGAAGGAGCCTCCTGTCCCGCACTGTATATGGGACCACTTGATCACCAGTTGCAGGTGGGACTGTGCCTTGGGGGGGTGTGGCCATAGGGGGATGTGCCACCTGTCCTGGCTGGGACCCACCACTGACGCCTGAGGGGCCTGAGATGGGCTGTGTGACAGTCTGGGCATGCTCGGGCACCACCTTCCATGTACCCTTCTTCCGTTCCTCCTGGTACCTCTTGGCCATATTGCGGTACCCCTTTGCAACCTTCTTAACATGTCGGAAACGGTCCTTCCGCACCTGGAAGGCATGTAGTTGGCCTGGCGTCATGTTGTCTGTAAAATATACACAAAGGCAAAATAGAGTCCCTTAGACAATTTCAATGTCCTCCATACACATCTGCAATACAAGATCACTTAAACATGGGAGCCTACACTCCAGCGTAACTATGTGAAGTCAGCAAGTGACCTGGACAACGACATGTTGAAGCATGGATCAGTGACTGCATGCAGGGGAGACTGACATGACAGTGCATGGCATGGTACATGTACTGTCACTACCAAATTAGACTGACAGTGCCACACGATTGTGCCATTACATACCCGGGCTGAGGGTGACATGTACAAGCAATCGGAGGAGGGAAGCATTAGCCCCCGTGTGTAGCACCACCCTCATCCTCTCCAGTGACACAGTGCTGCATGATAGGTACAATGCCGATGTGCAGGCATGTGTGTCCCCCAGCACATGTGTGCGGTTCATCAAGTCTGCGGCAACACAGGCAATCTTGCACCAGAGTGCAAGGCTGTCTGCGAGCAGGGAGGTCTGTTCATGTGTAGAAAGGAGTTCCTTCCGGCACATTAACAAACCTAAAATGCCATTTTGTAACTTTCATGTGTGCTGCTTCGTGCAGCACACATGGAAGTTACAAAATGGCATTTTGAAAAACGGTTTAAACATGTACAGGAATGGACACCTTCCTGTACATGAACAAACCATGGCATTTTGCTTTTTCCATGTGTGCTGCACAAGGCAGCACACATGGAAAAAGCAAAAACGAGGAGAAATGAAGCATTTCTCCTCATTTCGCCACCTTAAGACCAGGATTTTTCTGGTCTTAAGTTCGGCGCTGACACATATGCTCGCCAGACTTGATAATAGGTGGCAGCGTCAACGTCAATGGGTGTTGCGGTAGAACGCCCACCGCAACACCCACTGCACGCCCCTTTCACGCTAAGTTTAGCGTGAAGGGGCCCTATTATCAAAGCAGCATTAAGCCACTTAACGTGGCTTTAAGCCACGTTAAGTGGCTTAACGCTGCCTTGATAATAGGGCGCTGACCCTATCGCCACCACAACGTCACAAAAAGTGACATTGTGGTGGCGATAGGGGCTTGATAATATGCCCCAATATGTGAAGTGTTGCCGCAGAGAGGGGGAAACATCACTTCCTCTAAATTCACACTCAATCATGCATTGCTTGTATCTGCTAGGATCACTCCGTAGTGAATCAAGATACGCTGGCCGTAACTACGCAAACAGTGACAATGCATTCCCCTTTGTGACGGCACCCTGGAGTCATGATGCTCATAGTGTTGTTTGGGGTAATGCTTATTCACAGATAGCATTGGCGAGCCCGGCATTGTAAAATAAATGTCAAAGCATTGAAGGCAGAGCTAAAGCATGCGTGGTAAATGCGTGCACAGAAATGACACCAATTGGGACTGAGGAGTTCCCACACCTGATCCAGAGTCAGTCAGGGAATGGCCTCAAGGAGACAGCTTGTCAACATCATTGCAGTGGCCATACATGCCAATGAGATTATTTTGGCCAACTTTGCTGTGTGTTTGGGGAACGTGCCATTGATATGCTTGGCTCACAGATACACACTGCCACTACTCTGAAGCTGGCATGCAGCATACCTACAAATTCAAATTTGAAAACTGTGTCTGCGCACTTACGGACTGAAATGCACTGCCTCCTTGTGCATCATCATGCACACTTGCACAGTCGTCTCATGCAAGGATGTACATGCATTCAATGTCATCGGATAGTCATCAAAAAGCCCACTTACATGTCTCCTGTCCTATCAGTGTTCTCTGCAATCCACAGGCATGTGCTGTGGTGACAGAACCCATGGACCTAGGGGCATATTGACAAGGAAGTGGCGGAGACTGGTGTTCGCCTCCTCAGATTAACGCCTCCCTCCGCAACTTTGCTAATGCAAGTCTGCACCCTATTTCCAAGGATGTGGTGCAGACTTGCGTTTCCCCCAGCGATGGCGTTACGTCTCACAACTTAGCGTGTACGCAGGCACCCTTGCACCAGAGTGCAAGGGTGTGTGTGTGCAGGTGAGCTTGGTTTCTGTACAGGAAGGTGCCCCTTCATGCACAGATTCAATCCTAGGATACCATGTTGTAACTATCATGTGTGCTGCTTAGTGCAGCACACAGGAAAGATACATTAGGGAATAATGAAGTATGTTTATGTATGTACTGGAAGGGCCACCTTGCTGTACTTATACACACCATGTAATTTTTCTATTCCCATGTGTGCTTCACAAAGCAGCTCACATGTAGAAAGCAAACATGATGAGCAAAAAGCATTCCTGCTCATTTGGCCAGATTACAATCGGGATGTCATTGTTGGTCAATTGTGCGCTGCCAACTATGAATGCCGCACTTGGACATAGGGGGCAGCCTCAATTACAATGGGTGTTGCTGTGGAACGCCAACCACAACACCCAATGCACGCCCCTTTCACACTCAACACAGCGTGACAGTGTACCTCTTTGACAAGTAAGCGTTAATACACGTGGAATGTATTAAAGCTGCTTCGATCATGATGCTAGGCCCCTATTGACAACACAACTTCGATGAAAGTTACGTTGACTTTGCGATATGGGCTCGATGATATGCACCTTACTTTCAATGTGTGTCACTGACTGGGGATGGGCCAAGTCACAACTGTGAGACCAATGCATTTGTCCAAAGTCACTTACCGATTAGTGCACACTGCTGACTTCCACAATACATCATCACACTGTAGGCAAGGTTGATGTTATACACACCCATACTTCATACTACAACGTTGATCATTTGACCCAGACATCCATGCCACCGCAACATGCCAGTAAATTACGTTCCAACTCACCAGTGGCGTGTGGGTCCTCGAAGCTGTCGATGTCCCCCTGTGTGATTTGTGGCCGTCCATCTGTGAGACAAGTAAAGAAATATGTGTTGGTATTACACTTCAATTCATATGTGTCATATTCCTCATACCAATCATCACCATGACAGCAAATGCTACGTAACTGTAGTGTGGCGTTTCATGTTGACTACATGATTGGGTCAACTTTGACTGCCATTCACACCATACCTGTGACTGCTGATTTGGGACAAACAAGACTGTAATGCTAGCTAACATGCCCATAATAGTAGTGCGAGTCATCCACAAGGCACCATTACTACATGCATCATGATGTTCTACATGCACTTTGTACGATTGAGTTGCTGCAGATTGCCCAAAGCAGTTACACAGAGGTTGTTGGTGTATGACAATCTGGAGGTGTCCACTTTCCTTAGACCATTTGTTCCTATACAATACTTTGTCACACAGCAACTATGTTCACAGGGCAGCGTAGCTAACGTAACACAAATCATGAGGACAGCATTTTGACACTACCTTTTGGCCAGCACACAGCTCACATGGACAATTCCATGGATAGTTCATGTACAGTCACCCCTGCCGTACCCAAACAATCTTCTGCCTGCACGCACATTTTGCGCAGGTGTGCCAGCTATGGCAGTACAGTGCTAAGTGTTGGTCCAGCGCAGTGGGTGACACAGACTTGCAACATATGCTTGTCAATGTGATGCTGCGTTGTGTCTCGGATGTGCCAACATGATGCGCAAACGCATTGCGTCTCCCACCTCAATCAGCAACCATTTCTCATTTTGACACCAGTGTCACACACGTCGTAATTTTCATTTGTTACAGTATACACGAATAAATGTGGAGTTTGTACTTACCACCCTGTAGGCCTGTCATGACTCCCAGGTAGTCCAGGAGGTTAGCTTCACGTGCAAGCATGTCCTGCCAGCGGTGCTTCCACTGGCGCACGTTACGGTCCACTCCAAAGAACCTGCGCATATGCACCCGCACACACTCCCACCTCATCTTCCGCATAGTCACATTGTATCCTTGCAGGATACGGCCTCCCCTCTCCAACATCAGGGGCAGGTGGAATTTTATCAGCCACAGGAAGCCCCCCAATGCCCTCTCGGACATCCTGCCCTCCCTGCCCACACCCGGCATCTCCCTGCACACCTGTGAGCCCACAGCCAGAAAAAAAAATACCCTCTAAAATATCCACAACAACAATGTAAGTGTACTACCCCAAGACAGACACCCGACAAAATTGAGGACAGGAGACAGTAAAACACAATAAATAAGTACACAACACTTCACAGACACTATCAACAGGACACAGGACACAGCAACACTCTCCAAATCTCCAAACTGCAGCACACACCACCAAACAGCTCCAACACTCTCCACAATCACCAGCAATGTGCTCAAAAGAGAGACTGAAAGTGCAGAACACTACTCCAGTAGACAGGAAGCATGCAGACATCACTTCCTGTCTCTTTGCGGCCCGTTTTTGAGTAAGCGGAGAAAATCTGCACGCAAATAGTCATATGAGTAATATTTAGAATTGCACAAAGTGTCGCGCGATGTATTTAAACATCGGGCGGATAAAAAAAAAATCACTTTTTCGTGTTTGCGGCAAGAGCTGCACGCTAAGAGCAAATCAATACACTGAGGTACAGTCTTAGTGCAAAATTCATGCCAGAGCCCTGTAACAACATGATAGGGTTGGTTAGCACTCAAATGACACCATGAATATAATGTTTCACAACACATGACACCCTACCTTGTAACATTCAACACAGGTTACACCATAATTGCATATCTTACAACAGAACCATCAATCAATCAGGGAAATTTTAAGTGTGCTACTCACCCGTGGGGGTCACAAGGCGTAGGGGCATGACTTCGGCACGCTTCCAGTTGTCTGTGACCGTGCATGTGTTGAAGGTGATGTTGATGTTGCGTAGTGGTTTGTGTGCGATGGCAGATGCGGCTCTGTGATAGATGTGAGGGGGCCAGGGGTCTGTGTGGGCCCCCGAGTGGATGTCTTTCATAGCAGAGGCGGTGTCTTCATTCGTGCCTGGTGTCCATTTGGAGATGGCGGTCTGGTTGGTGTCTCAGTGGTGCTGGTGGTCCGGCTGCTGCGTCCAGTTTGTGGTCCACATACTTGTCGTAGAGGTTGTTGATCTGGAGTTGGAAGTGGCTTCCAAGCTAATTGCTTCTGACACACAAAAAATGCATCTTTTACCCCATTGCATGCCCTATTTTCATATTTTACCCCATTGCACGCCCTATTTACATATTTTACCCCATTGCATTCCCTATTTACATACTTTACCCCATTGCACGCCCTATTTTCATATTTTACCACATTGCACTCCCTATTTTCATATTTTATCCCATTGCACGCCCTATTTTCATATTTTACCCCATTGCACGCCCTAGTTTCATATTTTACCACATTGTACTCCCTATTTTCATTATTTTACACAATGTGCACACTCCAATAAATTCTTGACCACTGACAACACACTACAATTGTGCATTTATTCACAGATGACAACCTATATTTAATGAATTACACAAAAGGACACACAACAATTTTGACTTGGGTAGCACAATTTGCACCATAAAGACTCTAGTCTTACACATTTGACACACTGAGAAGCATCTCTGTACTGAGGAGAAATTCCCAGCATGATTATGGTTTTGTGATTTTCTTTGCACTGATTGTGCAACGTACACTTTTCAGAGTGATGTACTCATGCAGGAGAGTAACATGCAGACAGGGTAGTGTGTATTGTTTTTTATTGGCACAAACCGTGATTGGGGTCATTTTGCACTGAGATACGTTGGATGGGGACTGTCACAATGTGACTTGCTCAGTAGAAGAAATTGTTTATTATTCGGTTCCTTCGGGCAGTTCCTGCTGCATTTACTGTGGGGTGTGCTCCACCTGCCTCATCTTCATCATCATCCTGGTCATCGTCCGGTGCAGCAGGCACTTGGATCCATAGAGCATTGGTGCGCACACATATATTGTGCAATACACAACATGCAAGGATGATTTTGTTGACCATTTCAGGGCTGTACAGCAGTCTGCCACCTGTGATGTCCAGGCAACGGAAACGTGACTTTAGCACGCCAAATGTGTGCTCCACAATGGACCGGGTGCATCTGTGGGCCGCACTATACTGCCTCGGGCCTGGGTGGTGGGTTTTCGGAGGGGTGTCATCATCCACGGGCATAGTGCATATCCTTGGTCACCTGTAACATGTGATGACGAGATGTGTACATTATTGGTTGTGCCAGCTGTGTTGTTGGTGTTAATGGTTTAGTGGTGTGTCATTTGTGCTATGTTGGATTTCATGTTGGCCATGTGTTGCTTCTGACTGATTACCTGCATCAATGCAAATTACGTTGCTTCACTGTTGATACTCCCTCCCCCAAGCCAATTAGATTGTGTGCGCTGCGCGGTTGCATAACTGGCTCTTCTCCTGTCTATCGATGGCACTCATCCACCCTCCTCACAGTCAATGCCATGTGAATGTTTACCTGTCAGTAGGCCACACCACACACGTTTCACGTTCAGTTCTGCTGCTGCCGCCAGACCTGCCCAACCGCACAACACATGCTGTTTCATGTCCCGAGCTGCCACAAATCAACAGTCAGCAGCCCCCTCGCATGCACGGCCCATTGAGGGCAGGAACGCTTCACCCACACCATCAGCATCATCAGACGCAACACCGTCCACTCCCTGGACTACGTACTCATTCGTGAGCGTAGACTCCAACTCACATCCCACGACTAATCAAAATCAATTTTACTCTGGGAAATGTTTGCGGACATCAGACTGTCCCAGATCTTCACCACACTGAGCCACAAGGCAGGGCACACCTTTGACAGCTTCTTTGCATATGTAGACTTCGTCCAGTTCATCAACCACACGAAACGCACATGTATTGACCACTTACGCATGCACTTCCTTGTTGATGTACCCCAAGCCACCGTTGACCACATGCAGACCCCCACAAAGTTGGTGTAGCTCATTCACCGAGGAGATGCTACACACCACCATCAACAGCAACACCCACAACGCTGCATTCGTCACCAATGGCGCTAGTCTGCATTTCACAGACATGTATCTCCAACTGCGCATACACCCTTGTCCCACTATGCAACTACAACATACGGCAGGCAATGAATGCCACCTCGGTCACCACCAACCTCAAAGTTGGCAGATGCATCTGCTGACACATGGAGTGGAACTAGTACAAGCTTGGGGATACCAGTAAACAGCACCACCAACACGGACACAATGCTCATATTCACCATCAACAATACGCCCACACACCAAACTGGGCTTCCAGGAAGGATTGCTGTGAGTTGCAACATGGATGATCAACAGCTGGGGCGTGCTATACGCAGAGGAAACATGAGTCCTCATCCTCGTAACAAAACAATAAGCATGTGGCATCACCTGGTGGGCCAACGCCTTCGGATGCCCCCACCCCAACTCTAGGTACCTAGGCCCCGTATTTGAATCCTCCCTCTCCATGTACCTACAGGTGTACGCAGTAGCCTGCAGCTGCTTCGCCTGCCTCTGCATCCTCCATTCAACCTTCAAATGGATCCCCCCCGTTGTCCGATAAGGCAGTGACCCACACAATCTTTGCCATCAGGCTGTGCTACGGAAACACACTATATGCCCACATGGGCACGTCTGCGGTCAGCTTAGTCCCGACTGTCCAGCACAACACCTTCACACTGGGCCTTGTGTTCATACTTTCATTATGTATCGGGTCCCTTCATCGCACATACATAGTTCACACCTCTCCCCACATTTGCTAATGAGTGGCAGAGGGGCTAAGCCTTTGAGGATGGTTTGTCTACATAGCTAGCCACAGTTCCCGCAGTTCCTGGTGTTGTTGTGTCTGGTATGTGGGCATGTTGATTGCCATGTTGTATGTGTGATTGTGACATGGACATTCTCACAATTGTGATTTGCATGTCTGTGGAGTTGAGCCGTGTGGTGCGTTAAGTTAGTACTTACCAACTAGAACTGCATTTCCGTATGTGCCATCCTGGAAGCGCTGGTTTATGATGGACTGTCAGAAGATGTAGGAATCATGCACACTCCCTGGGAACTTAGCTATGACATTGGTGAACAGTCCCCGGTGGTCCACTATTGCCTGCACATTCATGGAATGGGTGTGCTTTCTGTTGCGGTATATGTGTGCACTGTCCGCAAGGGGCACAAATAGGACATGTGTGCAGTCAATTGCCCCCAACACCTGCGGGAATCCGGCAATGGCATAAAAGCCTTGCTTGGTCTCAATCTGTTCCTGCACAGTGTTGGGGAAGTGAAGGTGCTGGGGTATCAGGCTGAGTATGCCATCCAAGACAGTCGGGAGGAAGATTGAAAAGGCTGCCTGTGAGACTCCTCTGACTCTGGCCGTTGTTGGTTGAAAGGTCCCAGAGGCCAACATGTGCAGCACGGCCAGCAGCTTTGTCTGCGGAGGGATGTTGGTTCTCCGCTGTGTTTGTGGCGTCAACCTGTGGGCTATCAGGTTCAGGATGTGTTGGATGGATGTCCTTTTGAGCCTGTAGTGGGCAATGACATCCTCTGCCGTTAGGTCTGCGAGGCTGAGACGTCTGCGCAGGGCCCGCTGTCTTCTTTGGCGCTGCCTAGGTGGTGGTCCTGGGGGAGGTGGCAGTGGCGGTGGTGGTTGTTGCCTTCATGGGACTCCAAGCTGAATGATTAGTACCTCCATGGCGTCAGTGGGTCTTCAGATGTGGGTCTGGGCTAGTCTCCCTTATATGCCTCCCTTTATCACCATTTTTACCATTTTTAGACCAGCTTTTTTCAGGTCTTATTTTACAGCAGCTAAGGGGCCTTAGCCAGACTTTCTTTATCGCTTCGTGGGTCCGGGACATCATTGCTAATAGTGCGATAGTGTGTTAGCGACATTTTTCGTGAAATTTTGAGTGGGAACGCCTACTTTGCATGTCATTAGCGATGACTATCGCTGGCATGCAAGGCGATAGAAAAACCGGCAGCTATCGCCGGAAAGCTGTTGCTAACGCTTGTTAGCGACAGCTTGATAATAGGGCGATAAAAAAAAACTGGCTTGGTAATATGCCCCTAAGAGTCTACTGACGTACACTGAGGTGCTGTTTAGTGGAGTGGCGCAGAATGTAGTTTTGTAATGTGAAATAGCATACAGTACATTATGGTTACATTGTGGTACACTTCAATGGCATATACTGTATTTAAGTAGAACTGAGTACTGCAGAGTGGAGCAGCTGACACTGGAATAGCGTGCACTCCAGTAGTGTACCATAAAGTGGGGCATAGTGGAATAGCGCAAAATGGAGTTGTGTACAGTGGAATAGCATACAGTTGCAAGCAGTACAATGTAGGGTCGACATGGAAACTGTCATACACGAAAGTGTAATAGAATACAGTGGTGAACAGTATAATAGCGTATAGTATAGTGGTGTAGACTTGAGTGGTGTAGAGTGGTGTACCGTACAGTGGATTAGCATAGAATTTAATGGCGTATACTGGAGCGTCGTAAAGTGAAGTGGCATTCTGTAACCAGTGTGGACTGCAGTGACATAAAGTCAACTCATACACTGGAGTGGCGTAAAGTGGAGTGCATAATTAAAATGAAAGGTACCGTAAAATTATGTCAACATATGTGAATATTATATCTGAAAAATATGAATTTTAATATCTAAATGTTAATTTTCTGGCTGTATATATCAATAGTGTAAGTAATAGGAAACTTATACATTATTTAAAACATAGTTATATATTGTGCTATAGTATACCCTGCAAAGTTCATGGTATACCACAGTACATGGGGCTTAGAACTGGAAGTGTGATTGGTTTATGTCTGTGTTTACTAAAGGTAGAAATTAGCCATGTTGTTTTTATGAAACTTTTGCATTTATGTACAGTCAGCTGACTTCTGGGTTAGGGTGTTACATATAGTTAACTATTGAGTTTTATTATTATTAACAACCTATGACCACTTTCATGAAGTTGTAATAATGTAATGTTTTTGTTTTGAAAATTGTATATATTATCGACCTATGGAATTTAAAAAATGTCATACCTTAATAACTTTGCACCCTTTTGAGGAATGTCTGCACATTTTAGCAGACTCCTTCCACCAGTTTATTTGTTGAAGAAATAAAAGTTTGGTGGGGTTGGCTGAAGCGTGCGTAAAGAAAAAAGGGGGTCTGAAATTGTGCATAAATCGAATATATTTAACATACATTTTTAAATTGTGCGTTGCGCTAAAACCGGGAGTCGTATTTTATTTAAATTTGGCAGGATTACATATTATGGTGCGCACATGTTTATTTTGTGTAGTACAGGTAAGTAATGTTAGTAATATTTGCTATTACAGTATTTTTGCAAAAGTTTGTGGTATTTCGCGGTAGTACCACGCTACATAGTTATCACAAGTCATTAGCTGATTGGATAATCATTTGCTTTACAAAAGTTAAAGGCAGACATGTTGTTTTTAGGTAAACTTTCCCAGTCTTGTGTGTTACGCATTCCAATATAGGTAAGTATTAGGTTTGGTATTTTTGCCCTACCTATTACCACTTTAGGGAAGTGGTAATAGATAGAGAAAAATATTTATAAGTTTCTAGAGGGAGCTGCATGTTAAGCAGCTCCCTCTGTCCAAAAGCAATGCCAGCACCCGAAGTATGCAGGGACCTGGCAGGAACCATGGTGGCCTTCAGGCTCCCCCGCGGACCCAGTGGGGGGTGGGGTCCCCGGAGCCCAATTAGGCCCGGGGATTGGAGTCGTGCAGCCTCCTCCTCCTCTAGTATTAATTATAATTTTCTTTTAAAAAGGCTGGGCCCCGGGGGCTGGAGTCCCCGGGGCTGAAATCGGCGAGGGCCCCACACCCCCTTTCAAAATTGCCTGGCCCTGGGGGATGAGGTCCCTGGGCTGAAATTGACCCAGGGAAGGGGGGCAACGCAGCCCTCCTCCCGTTATAAAGAAAAAAAATAGATAAAGGGACTGGCAAGTCACCGTTGGACCCACCCCTTTTCTGCACCACTCTACAAACGCGCTTCCTGGCACACAACTGGTTGGGGGATGATGTTCCCCTGCCTGCAGTGGGTCCTTGGGGGCCAAGTTTCCCTCCTGCTACCTTCAGTAAGTCCCACACAGTGGGATTCCTGGGCAGTCATTGGTGGCCATGCGCCCTTTCTCCACCACTCTGCAAACGCACCTTCTGGCGCACTGCGGGTAGGGTGAGGAGGTCCCCTTAGCTCCAAATGGTCCTTGGGGGCCAACTAGCCCTCGAATTACCTGCAGTAAGTCCTACAGAGCGCAATTGCTGAGAAGACTTCGGAGACCATGCCCCCTTTCTTCACCACTCTGCAAATGCACCTTCTGGGGCACTGCTGGTTGGGAGGTGAAGTCTCCTTGGCTCCAGAGGGTCCGCGGGGGCCAACAAGCCCTCCTGTTCCCTCCAGTAAGTCCCACACACAGAGATTGCTGAGAGGTCTACGGTGGCCACGCACCCTTTCTCCACCACTCTGCAAACTCACCTTCTGGTGCACTTCTGGTAGAGGGATGAAGTCCCCTTGGCTCCAAAGGGTCCTGGGGGGGTCAATTAGCTCTTCTGTTACCTTCAGTAAGTCACACAGCAGAGCGCGATTGCTTATAGGACTCGGAGGCCATGCCGCCTTTCTCCACCACTCTGCAAATGCACGTCCTGATGCATTGCTGGTTGGGGGATGTAGTCCTCTTGGATGCTGAAGGTTCGTGGGGTCCCAGAAGCCTGCATGTTACCTCCAGTAAGTTCGACATAGCAGGATTCCTGAGAGGTGGTCGGAGGCCTCACCTCATTTTTCACCACTCCACAAATGCGACTACTAATTAAAAAACCAGACAAAGTACTTAAAAAACCAAAGGTTACAGGGCTGTTATAGTTAGGAAATAGAATTTTAAAAAACGTTGTAATTCAATGAAAAAAATCCAAGGATACAGGGACGTTATAGTTAGGCTCAGGTTTCACTCATACAAAACCAGTGAAATTTAGCAGTTATAGTTACCTGAGCTAATATTAACTCTCTCCCCCGCAATGCACTGCATATGACCACATATATTACATCACTCATGACATGGTCAGTGACATCACTGATGACACCTCCCAAACCACTATGAATTGAAGCATAACCAAGTGTACAATATGAACGTGGTACAGTGTGCACTGCGATACATCCAGAGGGACAGGCCTAGTCAACATTTCACAATATTGTGGTAACCGCTGTACATGTCACGTGTATACATTAATGTTTGTATATTTAATATATGCAACCCTTGCACAAAGTGTGGGGGGCACAACACATAGCGCTAAATTGCTCAAAGATGCGACTGGCCTATATCTATGCAGTGCAATCTACAGATAGATCACATTTAGTGAGCATGGACAACACAAACGTAGTCGCAAACTCTTAGTGAAGTATTCAACTTCTAGATGTGTTTAAATGTGCTGTTGAACTCCTTGACAATTCACCATATTAATCTACTAAAAATAAATCTAGGGCCAATGATTTGTACGTGAAAAGTTCCGCTTTTGAGACAGTGTCTGTTATGAACTGGAGTGAGAAGGTCGTCCTAGGTGGAAGTGTTTCAAATTATGGGAGTCCAAAATTGTAACCAAGAGTGTAGGAGGAGCCAGCACGGTGTACAGAGTAATTGTGGAAATGTGACATCAGATTAAATTTACTGAATTTAGTAATACCTGTTCTTTCTCAGCAGAGCAGCACCAAAGTGAGGATCTTTCTTAGAGGAAGGTGAAGGAGGTCTAAAGACAAGTCTGTGCAGAAGGCTTCCCCATCCTCCTACCAGACCATGGCATCTGATCCACTCTCTGAAAGACATCTGCAGGAGCAGGTACAGGGAACGGCCATTAAAGGGTCGGGCGAGAGTGGGTAGCCCCCTGTCAGGATTGACCCACCCACTCAGGAGCTAAAACAACTTTCTTCCTCCATGAGGCCTTTTCTCCTGGGGCATCCAAGCGCCAGACATCCTTTCAATGGGTGCTTTCTGAGAAAGTTAGGCCTGTCAGGGCCTCAGTCACTCTTTAGGGCAAGAGACTGTCGACCTGATGTACTAAACACTTTTGCATTGGAGCGCCTGTAATTCACAAACTCACACGGTTTTCAAATAAAAAAGTGTTTTGTGCAGTGCATTAAACCCATTGTGCAAGATGGAAAAGACGTGTTTGCGGCAAGATCTGCACGCTAAGAGCAAATCAATACACTGAGGTACAGTCTTAGTGCAAAATTCATGTCAGAGCCCTGTAACACCATGATAGGGTTGGTTAGCACTCAAATGACACCATGAATATAATGTTTCACAACACATGACACCCTACCTTGCAACATTCAACACAGGTTACACCATAATTGCATATCTTACAACAGAACCATCAATCAATCAGGGAAATTTTAAGTGTGCTACTCACCCGTGGGGGTCACAAGGCGTAGGGGCATGACTTCGGCACGCTTCCAGTTGTCTGTGACCGTGCATGTGTTGAAGGTGATGTTGATGTTGCGTAGTGGTTTGTGTGCGATGGCAGATGCGGCTCTGTGATAGATGTGAGGGGGCCAGGGGTCTGTGTGGGTCCCCGAGTGGATGCCTTTCATAGCGGAGGCGGTGTCTTCATCCGTGCCTGGTGTCCATTTGGAGATGGGGGTCTGGTTGGTGTCTCAGGGGTGCTGGTGGTCCGGCTGCTACGTCCAAATTGTGGTCCACATACTTGTCGTAGAGGTTGTTGATCTGGAGGTGGAAGTGGCTTCCAAGCTAATTGCTTCTGACACACAAACAAGGCATCTTTTACCCCATTGCAAGCCCTATTTTCATATTTTACTCCATTGCACGCCCTATTTACATATTTTACCCCATTGCACGCCCTATTTACATATTTTACCCCATTGCACACCCTATTTTCATATTTTACCCCATTGCACGCCCTAGTTTCATATTTTACCCCATTGCATGCCCTATTTTCATATTTTACCCAATGGCACGCCCTAGTTTCATATTTTACCACATTGCACTCCCTATTTTCATATTTTATCCCATTGCACGCCCTATTTTCATATTTTACCCCATTGCACACCCTAGTTTCATATTTTACCCCATTGCACGCCCTAGTTTCATATTTTACCACATTGCACTACCTATTTTCATTATTTTACACAATGTGCACACTCCAATAAATTCTTGACCACTGACAACACACTACAATTGTGCATTTATTCATAGATGACAACTTATATTTAATGAATTACACAAAAGGACACGCAACAATTTTGACTTGGGTAGCACAATTTGCACCATGAAGACTCTAGTCTTACACATTTGACACACTGAGAAGCATCTCTGTACTGAGGAGAAATTCCCAGCATGATTATGGCTTTGTGATTTTCTTTGCACTGATTGTGCAACGTACACTTTTCAGAGTGATGTACTCATGCAGGAGAGTAACATGCAGACAGGGTAGTGTGTATTGGTTTTTATTGGCACAAACCCTGTTTGGGGTCATTTTGCACTGAGATACGTTGGGTGGGGACTGTCACAATGTGACGTGCTCAGTTGAAGAAATTGTTTATTATTCGGTTCCTTCGGGCAGTTCCTGCTGCATTTACTGTGGGGTGTGCTCCACCTGCCTCATCTTCATCATCATCCTGGTCATCGTCCGGTGCAGCAGGCACTTGGATCCATAGAGCATTGGTGCGCACACATATATTGTGCAATACACAACATGCAAGGATGATTTTGTAGGCCATTTCAGGGCTGTACAGCAGTCTGCCACCTGTGATGTCCAGGCAACGGAAACGTGACTTTAGCACGCCAAATGTGCACTCCACAATGGACCAGGGGCATATGTGGGCCACATTATACTGCCTCTGGGCCTGGGTGGTGGGTGTCATCATCCACGGGCATAGTGCATATCCGTGGTCACCTGTAACATGTGATGGCGAGATGTGTACATTATTGGTTGTGCCAGCTGTGTTGTTGGTGTTGATGGTTTAGTGGTGTGTCATTTGTGCTATGTTGGATTTCATGTTGGCCATGTGTTGCTTCTGACTGATTACCAGCATCAATGCAAATTACGTTGCCTCACTGTTGATACTCCCTCCCCCAAGCCAATTAGATTGTGTGCGCTGCGCGGTTGCATAACTGGCTCTTCTACCGTCTATCGATGGCACTCATCCACCCTCCTCACAGTCAATGCCATGTGAATGTTTACCTGTCAATAGGCCACACCACACACGTTTCACGTTCAGTTCTGCTGCTGCCGCTGCTGCCAGACCTGCCCCACCGTACAACACATGCTGTTTCATGTCCCGAGCTGCCACAAATCAACAGTCAGCAGCCCCCTTGCATGCACAGCCCATTGAGGGCAGGAACGCTTCACCCACACCATCAGCATCATCAGACGCAACACCGTCCACTCCCTGGACTACGTACTCATTCGTGAGCGTAGACTCCAACTCAAATCTCACGACTAATCAAAATCAATTTTACTCTGGGAAATGTTTGCTGACATCAGACTGTCCCAGATCTTCACCACACTGAGCCACAAGGCAGGGCACACCTTTGACAGCTTCTTTGCATATCTAGACTTCGTCCAGTTCATCAACCGCACTAAACGCACATGTATTGACCACTCATGCATGCACTTCCTTGTTGATGTACCCCAAGCCACCGTTGACCACATGCAGACCCCCACAAAGTTGGTGTAGCTCATTCACCGAGGAGATGCTACACACCACAATCAACAGCAACACCCACAACGCTGCAGTCGTCACCAATGGCGCTAGTCTGCATTTCACAGACATGTATCTCCAACTGCGCATACACCCTTGTCCCACTATGCAACTACAACATACGGCAGGCATTGAATGCCACCTCGGTCACCACCAACCTCAAAGTTGGCAGATGCATCTGCTGACACATGGAGTGGAGCTGGTGCAAGCTTGGGGATACCAGTAAACAGCACCACCAACACGGACACAATGCTCATATTCACTATCAACAATACGCCCACACACCAAACTGGGCTTCCAGGAAGGATTGCTGTGAGTTGCAACATGGATGATCAACAGCTGGGGCGTGCTATACGCAGAGGAAACATGAGTCCTCATCCTCGTAACAAAACAATAAGCATGTGGCATCACCTGGTGGGCCAACGCCTTTGGATGCCCCCACCCCAACTCTAGGTACCTAGGCCCCGTATTTGAATCCTCCCTCTCCATGTACATACAGGTGTACGCAGTGGCCTGCAGCTGCTTCGCCTGCCTCTGCATCCTTCATGCAACCTTCAAATGGATCCCCCCATTGTCCGATAAGACAGTGACCCACACAGTCATTGCCATCAGGCTGTGCTACGGAAACACACTATATGCCCACATGGGCACGTCTGTGGTCAGCTTAGTCCCGACTGTCCAGCACAACACCTTCACACTGGGCCTTGTGTTCATACTTTCATTATGTATCGGGTCCCTCCATCGCAAATACATAGTTCACACCGTTCCCCATATTTGCTAATGAGTGGCAGAGGGGCTAAGCCTTTGAGGATGGTTTGTCTACATAGCTAGCCACAGTTCCCGCAGTTCCTGGTGTTGTTGTCTCTGGTATGTGGGCATGTTGATTGCCATGTTGTATGTGTGATTGTGACATGTACATTCTCACAATTGTGATTTGCATGTCTGTGGAGTTGAGACGTGTGGTGCGTTAAGTTAGTACTTACCAACTAGAACTGCATTTCCGTATGTGCCATCCTGGAAGCGCTGGTTTATGATGGACTGTCAGAAGATGTAGGAATCATGCACACTCCCTGGGAACTTGGCTATGACATTGGTGAACAGTCCCCGGTGGTCCACTATTGCCTGTACATTCATGGAATGGGTGTGCTTTCTGTTGCGGTATATGTGTGCACTGTCCGCAGGGGGCACAAATAGGACATGTGTGCAGTCAATTGCCCCCAACACCTGCGGGAATCCGGCAATGGCATAAAAGCCTTGCTTGGTCTCAATCTGTCACTGCACAGTGTTGGGGAAGTGAAGGTGCTGGGGTATCAGGCTGAGTATGCCATCCAAGACAGTCGGGAGGAAGATTGAAAAGGCTGCCTGTGAGACTCCTCTGACTCTGGCCGTTGTTGGTTGAAAGGTCCCAGAGGCCAACATGTGCAGCACGGCCAGTAGCTTTGTCTGCGGAGGGATGTTGGTTCTCCGCTGTGTTTGTGGCATCAACCTGTGGGCTATCAGGTTCAGGATGTGTTGGATGGATATCCTTTTGAGCCTGTAGTGGGCAATGACATCCTCTGCCGTTAGGTCTGCGAGGCTGAGACGTCTGCGCAGGGCCCGCTGTCTTCTTTGGCACTGCCTAGGTGGTGGTCCTGGGGGAGGTGGCAGTGGCGATGGTGGTTGTTGCCTTCGTGGGACTCCAAGCTGAATGATTAGTACCTCCATGGCGTCAGTGGGTCTTCAGATGTGGGTCTGGGCTAGTCTCCCTTATATGCCTCCCTTTATCATCATTTTTACCATTTTTAGACCAGCTTTTCTCAGGTCTTATTTTCCAGCAGCTAAGGGGCCTTAGCCAGACTTTTTTTATCGCTTCGTGGGTCCGGGACATCATTGCTAATAGTGCGATGGTGTGTTAGCGACATTTTTCGTGAAATTTTGAGTGGTAATGCCTACTTTGCATGTCATTAGCGATGACTATCGCTGGCATTCAAGGCAATAGAAAAACCGGCAGCTATCGCCGGAAAGCTGTCGCTAATGCTTGTTAGCGACAGCTTGGTAATAGGGCGATAAAAAAAAACTGCGTTAGCGGCACGAAAGTGATAAGTGGCTTGGTAATATGCCCCTAAGAGTCTACTGACGTACACTGAAGTGCTGTTTAGTGGAGTGGCGCAGAATGTAGTTTTGTAATGTGAAATAGCATACAGTACATTATGGTTACATTGTGGTACACTTCAATGGCATATACTGTATTTAAGTAGAACTGAGTACTGCAGAGTGGAGCAGCTGACACTGGAATAGCATGCACTCCAGTAGTGTACCATAAAGTGGGGCATAGTGGAATAGCGCAAAATGGAGTTGTGTACAGTGGAATAGCATACAGTTGAGAGCAGTACAATGTAGGGTCGACAAGGAAACTGTCATACACGAAAGTGTAATAGAATACAGTGGTGAACAGTATAATAGCGTATAGTATAGTGGTGTAGACTTGAGTGGTGTAGAGTGGATTCGAGTGGGGTAGAGTGGTGTAACGTACAGTGGATTAGCATAGAATTTAATGGCGTATTCTGGAGCGTCGTAAAGTGAAGTGGCATTCTGTAACCAGTGTGGACTGCAGTGGCATAAAGTCAACTCATACACTGGAGTGGCGTAAAGTGGAGTTCATAATTAAAATGAAAGGTACCGTAAAATTATGTGAACATATGTGAATATTATATCTGAAAAATATGAATTTTAATATCTAAATGTTAATTTTCTGGCTGTATATATCAATAGTGTAAGTAATAGGAAACTTATACATTATTTAAAACATAGTTATATATTGTGCTATAGTATACCCTGCAAAGTTCATGGTATACCACAGTACATGGGGCTTAGAACTGGAAGAGTGATTGGTTTATGTCTGTGTTTACTGAAGGTAGAAATTAGCCATGTTGTTTTTATGAAACTTTTGCATTTATGTACAGTCAGCTGACTTCTGGGTTAGGGTGTTACATATAGTTAACTATTGAGTTTTATTATTATTAACAACCTATGACCACTTTCATGAAGTTGTAATAATGTAATGTTTTTGTTTTGAAAATTGTATATATTATCGACCTATGGAATTTAAAAAATGTCATACCTTAATAACTTTGCACCCTTTTGAGGAATGTCTGCACATTTTAGCAGACTCCTTCCACCAGTTTATTTGTTGAAGAAATAAAAGTTTGGTGGGGTTGGCTGAAGCGTGCGTAAAGAAAAAGGGGGTCTGAAATTGTGCATAAATCGAATATATTTAACATACACTTTTAAATTGTGCGTTGCGCTAAAACCGGGAGTCGTATTTTGTTTAAATTTGCCAGGATTACATATTATGGTGCGCACATGTTTATTTTGTGTAGTACAGGTAAGTAATGTTAGTAATATTTGCTATTACAGTATTTTTGCAAAATTTGGTGGTATTTCGCGGTAGTACCACGCTACATAGTTATCACAAGTCATTAGCAGATTGTATAATAATTTGCTTTACAAAAGTTAAAGGCAGACATGTTGTTTTTAGGTAAACTTTCCCAGTCTTGTGTGTTACGCATTCCAATATAGGTAAGTATTAGGTTTGGTATTTTTGCCCTACCTATTACCACTTTAGGAAAGTGGTAATAGGTAGAGAAAAATATTTATAAGTTTCTAGAGGGAACTGCATGTTAAGCAGCTCCCTCTGTCCAAAAGCAATGCCAGCACACGCAGTACGCAGGGAACTGGCAGGAACCATGGTGGCCTTCAGGCTCCCCCGTGGACCCAGTGGGGGGTGGGGTCCCCGGAGCCCAATTAGGCCCAGGGATTGGAGTCGCGCAGCCTCCTCCTCTAGTATTAATTATAATTTTCTTTTAAAAAGGCTGGGCCCCGGGGGCTGGAGTCCCCGGGGCTAAAATTGGTGAGGGCCCCACACCCCCTTTCAAAATTGCCTGGCCCTGGGGGATGAGGTCCCTGGGCTGAAATTGGCCCAGGGAAGGGGGGCAACGCAGGCCTCCGCCCGTTATAAAGAAAAAAAATAGATAAAGGGACTGGCAAGTCACCGTAGGACCCACCCCTTTTCTGCACCACTCTACAAACGCGCTTCCTGGCACACAACTGGTTGGAGGATGATGTTCCCCTGCCTGCAGTGGGTCCTTGGGGGCCAAGTTCCCCTCCTGCTACCTCCAGTAAGTCCCACACAGTGGGATTCCTGGGCAGTCATTGGCGGCCATGCGCCCTTTCTCCACCACTCTGCAAACGCACCTTCTGGCGCACTGCGGGTAGGGTGAGGAGGTCCCCTTAGCTCCAAATGGTCCTTGGGGGCCAACTAGCCCTCCTATTACCTGCAGTAAGTCCTACAGAGCGCAATTTCTGAGAAGACTTCAGAGGCCATGCCCCCTTTCTTCACCACTCTGCAAATGCACCTTCTGGGGCACTGCTGGTTGGGAGATGAAGTCCCCTTGGCTCCAGAGGGTCGGCGGGGGCCAACAAGCCCTCCTGTTCCCTCCAGTAAGTCCCTCACACGGAGATTGCTGAGAGGTCTACGCTGGCCACGCCCCCTTTCTCCACCACTCTGCAAACTCACCTTCTGGTGCACTACTGGTAGAGGGATGAAGTCCCCTTGGCTCCAAAGGGTCCTGGGGGGGTCAATTAGCTCTTCTGTTACCTTCAGTAAGTCACACAGCAGAGCGCGATTGCTTATAGGACTTCGGAGGCCATGCCGCCTTTCTCCACCACTCTGCAAATGCACATCCTGATGCATTGCTGGTTGGGGGATGTAGTCCTCTTGGATGCTGAAGGTTCGTGGGGTCCCAGAAGCCTGCATGTTACCTCCAGTAAGTTCGACATAGCAGGATTCCTGAGAGGTGGTCGGAGGCCTCACCTCATTTTCCACCACTCCACAAATGCGACTACTAATTAAAAAACCAGAGAAAGTACTTAAAAAACAAAAGGTTAAAGGGCCGTTATAGTTAGGAAATGGAATTTTAAAAAACTTAGAAATTCAATGAAAAAAAACAAAGGATACAGGGACGTTAGAGTTAGGCTCAGGTTTCACTCATACAAAACCAGTGAAATTTAGCAGTTATAGTTACCTGAGCTAATATTAACTCTCTCCCCCGCAATGCACTGCATATGACCACATATATTACATCACTCATGACATGGTCAGTGACATCACTGATGACACCTCCCAAACCACTATGAATTGAAGCATAACCAAGTGTACAATATGAACGTGGTACAGTGTGCACTGCGATACATCCAGAGTGACAGGCCTAGTCAACATTTCACAATATTGTGGTAACCGCTGTACATGTCACGTGTATACATTAATGTTTGTTTATTTAATATATGCAACCCTTGCACAAAGTGTGGAGTGCACAACACATAGCGCTAAATTGCTCAAAGATGCAACTGGCCTACATCTATGCAGTGCAATCTACAGATAGATCACATTTATTGAGCATGGACAACACAAACGTAGACGCAAACTCTTAGTGAAGTATTCAACTTCTAGAAGTGTTTAAATGTGCTGTTGAACTCCTTGACAATTCACCATATTAATCTACTAAAAATAAATCTAGGGCCAATGATTTGTACGTGAAAAGTTCCGCTTTTGAGACAGTGTCTGTTATGAATTGGAGTGAGAAGGTCGTCCTAGGTGGAAGTGTTTCAAATTATTGGAGTCCAAAATTGTAACCAAGAGTGTAGGAGGAGCCAGCACGGTGTACAGAGTAATTGTGGAAATGTGACATCAGATTAAATTTACTGAATTTAGTAATACCTGTTCTTTCTCAGCAGAGCAGCACCAAAGAGAGGATCTTTCTTAGAGGAAGGTGAAGGAGGTCTAAAGACAAGTCTGTGCAGAAGGCTTCCCCATCCTCCTACCAGACCCTACATCTGCTCCACTCTCTGAAAGACATCTGCAGGAGCAGGCACAGGGAACGGCCATTAAAGGGTCGGGCGAGAGTGGGTAGCCCCCTGTCAGGATTGACCCACCCACTCAGGAGCTAAAACAACTTTCTTCCTCCATGAGGCCTTTTCTCCTGGGGCATCCAAGCGCCAGACATCCTTTCAATGGGTGCTTTCTGAGAAAGTTAGGCCTGTCAGGGCCTCAGACAATCTTTAGGGCAAGAGACTGTCGACCTGATGTACTAAACACTTTTGCATTGGAGCGCCTGTAATTCACAAACTCACACGGTTTTCAAATAAAAAAGTGTTTTGTGCACTGCATTAAACCCATTGTGCAAGATGGAAAAGACTTTTCAGACTAGCAAAATGGGTTTTGTGATCCATTCTGAATTACAATTAGCAGCAAGCATGAAAGGGGCACCCCTTCCTAATTGCAAGACACAATAGTACATATCTTCAAAGGAGGTGGTAACTGATTCGCAAAAGTTTAGGTGGCCTCAGGACAGGGGGAGCAGGAAATGGAAACAAATTTTTTTTTTCTAAAGCAGCACCAGTATCTTTAAGAAACATGGGCTGCTTTAAAACAACAGATTACCTTTTGGGTAGGTAAACACTGGATGGTGGTTTACTGCTCTTTGCAGACCACCATCCCAGTTTTGTAGCCAGTTACAGGGGGTTGCAAACAGTGATCTGCCTAAATAATAGTCATTAGACAGGTTATTCTAAAAAACCCTGAGACTGGAGAATTAGTGGAATGACCTATCAGTATATAGGTTGTATCCCAAAGTCAGAGATAGGCCTCAAAACGTTGATGCGCAGGGTGTAACCACTTTTTATGACCTGTCTCTTTGAACATCAGGCCCCATGGCCCAAAAATGTTAAGAAATACATAGCTGCTACATCATTTGGTGACTCATAATATTGTCTAAATTTCAATTTTTAAGTCAAATTTGCTGCTCAAGACCGCCGATCCACGGAAATAGCCCCTCACATCAAGTTTTCCATCATATGCTGCGTTATAATCATGCTCATCGATCTCAAATGTTTTCATTGTGAGTTGTTTTTTAAAAATATTGAGGCATATTAGCAAGACTGGCGATAAAATTATCGCCGTTTTAGCGCCAGGAAACTGCAGCTAAAACGGCGATAATTGGCTTGCTAATATGCGTTATAGAATTCAATAGAAGCCCAGGTTAGATGTGCAGGACATCTAACCTGGGCTTCTATTGAATTCTATAACGCTTATTAGCAAGCCAATTATCGCCGTTTTAGCGGCAGTTTCCTGCCGCTAAAACGGCGATAATTTTATCGCCAGTCTTGCTAATATGCCCCATTATTTACCTGTGATTAAAATCTACCATTTTTGCTGCTACCGACCAAAAAGTGTGCTGTAGCACCAAAATTACTAAGGCATCCCGAAACTTGCATTTTCCTCAAAACTACACATTGCTTATCCCACCACGATCATCACTGTGGAGATAAAATTGTTCTTTTTTATGCCTTGAACACTAATTAATCCTATCTTGCTACATACCAAACATTGATGAAATTTCACCTTGACATAACACTCATGGTGCCTCACCGTGCCTCGTAGGTACTTGGAGCTCTAAGCTTTCAAGTCAAAATTAAATTCTTGGGCTGCAGCATCTTTGACATTATCTTCTCCTCTGGGTCTTCCACGAATGCTTCTAAGAGTCTCAAGAGCAAACAGGCTTCATGTCATTTCTTTCACACCCTCTAAAATGACAGGATCACACATGAAAAGAAATTGGTGGTCTCTGGTTACTGTAATCAAAAATGTCAGCATTTATAATAATGAAAAATCATGTTACAGCCCTCTGACATCAATCTGCATACCCTGGCCACCTTTTTGCGTCATCTCAAGAAACGTACAACAAGCTGTGCTACACCAAAAATCTCTATTTTTTCCCCTTCATCTTCTGCACCTCTTCTCTCACATCTCTCAACTCCCCTTCTCCCTCTGTCCCTAAATCACCTCTTTTTGGCTCCATTACTCACTTCCAACCTCCTTCTCCCCGACCTTCCTAGGTCCATTTCCCTTTGTCACCCCCTTCACCACTTGACGACAAATATTACCCCAGGAGTCCATCTAATGCATTTATTTAGCACAGGAGTGACCAAGATGCCCATGTGAACGGTACTACAAAAACTGTCCCACCCCCAGCCATCACTCCGTACTGCTATCCCGCAAGTCACAGAATGCCCCTATTAATGTTAGTAACGTCCCCTTAACCTTTTCTTACCCACTGACACTATCGCTGGCATGCTTTAGAAGTCTCCGACAATTCTGGAAACCTCAAAAGAATCACTCAGCTCTGCACACACCAACCAGCCCATTATTCAGAAGTCTCAAATAAGCACCAGGACCATCAGTATAATGGGAATTCTAATACCGAAACTGCTGACATTGAAACCACTGGCAGTCACCTCTATTCAGCAATCTCACAATCTCCCTCAACCAAGGTTCCACAGCATCCTCCCCTCCAGGGGACATAACACCCTTAACCGAGGATCCACAACCATCTCCTCGGGACAAGACACCTGCATCTGACTCTTACCTATGCATTAAGACATGCACCAATCCGACATCTATGTAATGTATCTGTTGCACACACCTAAGAGTGCAGGGATTGTGCAATGGCAAGCTGTGAGTTTGTGTCATAAGAGCTGTAAAGCTAAATGGGACCCTTTTTTTTTGCAAAATGGGATGATGGCACCCTGGGATTGCACTACCATTTGTTTTGCTTAAATTTCCATTAATAAAAGATGCAACTTGGCACTTTCAGACTGTGTTTGTCACTTTGGAGCCAGACTGTTTTATATAGAGGTGTCCAGTGTCTGAAGGGGCAAAGAAACGATGGAAACTTGTTTAAAAGAAAGTTTTGTTTGTATAAATATTTAATAGACTTTAAATCCGGATGCTCTCTTATGATGCTCTGCTCCTTCCAAATCAATAGATAATCACAGAAGACAGCGTTGTGTTTCTCCAGGGACCTTTAGTGATGGCCTATACTACTGCACCCTGAATCGGGAAGGTGCAGATTGCAGCTCTCAAAAACTCCAAAGGCATCCACATGAGAATGCCAGTGAGATATTAATTTTGCTAATGCTTGTTTAACATTTTAAATAATTTTTCACAATGCTTCATTTGTTTATGTAAAAATGCGTTTTCCATATTAAAACATTGTGGAGGAGTAAGTCATAAACTAAGTTACACTTTAAATATGTTTGTGCTATATAATACCTATACATACACACCTAAATACAATAATTTTTATTTTTTCTCCATTCTTGGTAGCATTGAATATTTCTAATTTTTATTACTACCGTCTGATTTTAGCATATGGACTTAATGAGGCTATAATCCCAAAGTATTCTTTTGGCAAAGTTAGTGACTCTTTAAAATTCCCCTGTCACTCACATGCCTTCCCACCCGACTGAGAAGCATTACTACAAAAACACACAGGCGAATGACAAATGGGCATTTTTGTTTTAACCGAAAAAACAGGGCTGGCTGGTCCTGTAAATATCGGCGGAGCTAACTGGTGTGTCTGTAGCCAGGATGCGGATGCATCTCTAGGTGTAACTGCTGCATACGCCTTTTCTAAAATTAAACGACTTAACCCCCTTAAAGGATACGTAAATACATGGCGTCATTCTCGCCTGAATCCTGCATTCATAGGCTTCCTTGCAAGCCTCGCTAGGAACAAACTCGACAGCCTCTTGCTGTTCCTGACCAGGTGGCTCCACCGCATAATTATCTCATTTAGGTTTTCTAAGAAAACTTCCTGGCGGTTCAGCTGACTCAAGGGATAACATCTAGTCTGCTCAGGCCCTGCAGTATTATTGGAGGAAACACGTTACTGTACCCAAAAAACCCTATCATCTTCGAAGGTACGCGCCACTTTCACTCCACAGCCATACGACCATGTGGGCAACGTGTAGTTAATAAAATAATGACACGTTTTTAATTTAAGGAAGAAAAGAGCTTTGCAAAATATGTATTTTGTTTTTGTCTTAATGTAACGTACAGATTCGTGCCAAAACGATTTAGGAACGCATCGGTTTTGGGCTACAAGGCTTATAGTGCAGGACGCTGAGAGGTGGGGCGATTTCGCACTTGATATCATCAACGCTATAAGGCGCTCTGCTCCAGCGCAGACCGGGACGTACGTGGGCTGCGTCCAAGCCAAGACCGGGCTGTCTGCGCCCAGACGCAGCTGGGCTGGGCCGGGCCGGGCCACCTCTCTCATGCCTTTGGTAAAAAACATGGGAAAAAGGAAAATAGTAGGTAATGCTCCAACTGCCATTTCCCTCGAGCCTTTACACCAGACTTTTACCGTTTGCAAGCCTAGCCCATCTGCTCATTCCTGAACCAGCAGAAACAAGCATTGGAAATTCAATAGGTCTCGCATTTGCTTGAGTTAGAGCTATTGGCATTGCAATTGACAATGTATTTTACCCATGTGTAATGGTGTGTATGTATGTGGTGTGTAGTGGAATTATGTGGGTTGGATTGGAATTGTTAGTTGTGGAAGTGTGTGGCATGGACCTAATAACGAAGAAGCGTGGTATCGCTTCATGCAGGTTTATGGACAGAAACGTCACCATGATCGCTTCTGATTAAGTTTCCTGTGTATCCCTGTCCGGGCTTAACTCCACTGACCTCATGGAATAACTATACTCCAAACATGGCTCCACTTTTAGACAACTATTCCAATAGCTTTTGTAACAGGTCAAGCGAATGGAGCTTTTCCGTGATTAGGTCTTAGCAGATTTCTCCCCCAAAACAGTCTCCTCAGAACAACGTCGCCTTTTTCCTATAGACATGCAGCCTGTGTCATCTAAGCTTTTAAAGTTTAAACTAACTCTGTGTGGGGATTTTAATGCTAATTTACATAGAGACAAAGACACTGCATACTGCCATGCTGACGCTAGGGGCACGGTGTTGAGTAAATATATTCTAGAGTGGGACCTTGTTAGCACTTTGGCAATAGATGCTGGGGACGCAAATTCTATTCCTACATTTTTTGGGAAGAAGTATTAGGTGTGTTATCTATTATATATTTTTATCTAGAAATCTAATTGGTCGGCTCAATGCATGAGAGGTAGTAGGGATGAATATTGAGGATCATAACCCTGTGACTATTACTTTAACAATTTCAGATGCCTATTTTAATCCCCCTAAGGAAAATCAGTGTTTAGTGATTAAAGATAATGGACTAAGATTAGTTTGGAAACTTCCTGACCCCTTGGTCTTACTGATCAGTTGGATAAAAAATGGTATGAACCTCTTTAACACATGCTTGTCTGTGGATGTTAGTCCTTAAGACACAGTTATATGTTTTTTTAGATTTGAATTTGTTGATTAAAACTTCCCTTTTTAAACCAACACGTGGTATAGTTACAAGTACCCAGAGATGGTTTAATTCTACCTGTTCTGCAACTAAAAAATGCCTTCGTGCAGCTCTTTCTATTAAACGTAGGGATAAGGTGGAAGTGGCATTATATGTAGCCCAGTATAGAGCCTCTCTAAAACAAAGGAAAGCTGAGATCAAAAGAGATTCATGGGAAATTGTTTTGGCACACTGTCAACTCTATTTAGTTGCACAATCGGCCAATTTTGAATTTGGAGGGCACATGTTTCTGTGAATTGCTGGCTGACACACTTTCAACGCAGATATTACTTATGAGTGGAGGGTGGCAGTGCTATCGATAGTACGAACGTTAACTCTAAATTTAAAGCCATTGATATAGTATTTACCCACCAGAAGGTCATTTATGCCTTGATGTTAAGTCCCCTAGCAAGTCTCCTGGACCAGATGGGGTACCCATGGACCTGTATATGTCTGATATAGCTCTTTGGGCCTCCTTGTTAACTAATGTGTCCACTAGTGCTTGTAACACCCGGTTTCCTAATTCGTAGGCTACATCAACAATTTTTCCTGTTTTTAAGAAGTCTGACCTTCATTGTTATAGGTCTATTTCTCCTATTAGTTCTATGACAAAGATGGTAGGCAGGATTCTCTCTAGTAGGCTTTTGGACTGAGCTGGTAGTAACACGATTTTATGTGAGGTTCAATACAGTTTCTGTGAAGGTTCGGGTTCACTGGAGGAATGCCTTGACTTACATCTTATTATTGGTAAATACACAATGATAAAGGCTGCCCATTTCACCTGGCCTTCATTGACTTTCTTGGGCAATTGACCAGGTAACCAGGTTCAAGCTCTGGAAGCATTTATCCAAAATCAGTGTTAATATCCCAATTGTTAATTTTTGTTCTGCATGCCACTATTTTAGCAACGGTCAGATTTGGCAGTAATGGTGAGCTTACACATTCTTTTATACTAGAACGAGGGGTGCGACAAGGATGCCACTTTAATATTTATTTTATATATAAATAATTTAAATGCCTTTTTAATTAAATGCTGCCAATATGAACCAGTGATTGATTCATGACCCATCCCGGTTCTTTTATATGTCAAGGATGTGGTTTTAGTGGCCTGATCACCCAACAGTTTCAATATTTTGGTTGAAGTCTTTGTCTCCGTTATGAAAGATTTAAATCTCGATACAAATCTAACTGAATCATATGTATTACTTGTGGTCCCAGTAGTAGTATGTTGTATACTATTTCAATTAAAAGTAGAGTGTTTAAGCAAGTTTCTCAGATTCCCTACCTGTGTGTTGTATTTAACTCTAGAAACAATTGGGTATTGGCTATTACTGCCAGACAACAAAGATTTTATTAGCCCATAAGTGCTGTATTTAATCTCGCATCCAGTATAGGGAGTAAACCCATAGCCCCTCTCCTTCAGATCTATAAAACACAATGCATACCAATTGCAACGTATTGAGCCATGAAGTGGGGGTACACTGATTATTATAAGTAGCTTTTGGAGGAGAATCGTTTACAATATGCTGAAGACGTCATAAAGCTTGCTCCCCTCGTACTATGGATTTCAATATGGAGCAACTCCAAAGCAGTACAGAACCAAAATGTTATTATACACAGCCTTCAATGTGATAAGAATATCCATATCCTATGGCTATTTTATAAAAACTGATTTGAAAAACCTGGATAGGGTGTCACTATTCATGAATCTACTTACAATTAAGAATTCTGACAAATCCTAGCTAAAGAAATCTTTTATGGAAAATTTTCTGAGTTAGTTACACCATCCATTAGACAATATGTTTTATGCTATGGAATAGCACCTTATTTATTTCTCAATATAAGTACTTGTTAAAGACCGCTTTTATCGCAATTTCATACTGGTAGTTTACTTCATCTTTTAGTTTTCCTTTGGGCCAATACTTCACCGATTCAATTTGTCTGTGCCCTTGTGATGAGGTATCGGAACAGTCACTCATGCACTGTAGATTTTTTGTGGATTTTGCAAAGCGCACACTAAAACACTAAATGTATTTAATTCCGCTACTCAGAAGATGTAAATTCAAAAGGGGAAGACATGCATTATGCTTTTTTACGTATGTTGTCTGGATTAGATGTATTTTCTGCAGATGGATCGTTTTTAAAATCTGTGGTGCTCCTTCATGATTCAATGCTTTTCAAAATATTTAATATGACGGTATATTTGCTTTTGACTTTTATTATTATATTATATCATTGAATAACACTTGTATTTGCTTGATATACAGACTCGTAGATATATATATATATATTTTTTCACTGCAAAAAAAAAAGGATACCGGGACGTTATAGTTAGGCTCAGTCCAGCCGGGAAGACTGCACCACCTCTCAAGGTTAGGGGGCCACGAGGACATGGAACTACTTCCAGTCTTCCTTAGTGGAAAAGCAGAAAATAAAAAATAAACTGAACATTTTCATCTCGGAGGCCCACTGGAGGGCTTTTAAATTAAATGAACATTTTGCTACAGCACAGAAACCTACTAAAGGTAAAGGAATTTTGAAAGTGCACTACTGATCCCAGCATGCAACACTTAGATGAACTCACCTGTGAGGCCCACTGAGGGCTAATTAAATGGACATGCAGAGGGGAGTGCCTTTTCACCATTTCTGTGCAGTATCATGGAGCCTGTGACCAAGGAGCTGCCTGCTCTGAAACGCGTAAGGCAATGAAATGCATCTGCATGAAAATGCTAGTTTCCTTTTATTAAAAGAATCAGTGGAATTCATCTGCTTTTCGAGTGCGTCTTTAACTGGGGATGTTTTGTTGAAAGATATATATATATATATATGTATATATATATATATATATGTATATATATATATATATAATATATATGCACTCACTAAAAAACTAAAGGTTACAGGGACATTATAGTTAGGTTCAGATTTTACACGCACTAAACCATAGAAATTATGAAGTTATAGTTATACTCATCTGAACTAACTATAACTTGTGCCCTAGGGTAACTGTAACCCACATCCCCGCCATACAGAGTTTTCATATCAATAATTTTATTGCAAATGTTGCACTGATATTTTTAAGAAGCACGACACCATCCAATTCCACATGTACTTTATTCAGATGACAGGGACGACCCCTGAACAAGTCCTCTTTTCTCAGAAACCGGCTACCATCTGGCGTGGATTCCGCATTCCATGATCCACAGCAGATCGTGACCATGTTGCTAAGATACAACACATCTCCCCCTTTTTACCAAAACAATATTGTAACAAAACATATAGAAAGACTACAAAATTGAACGGAAGGAAAAAAACACAGAATACATTTAAAACCAGGTAATACCATTTCTAGAATATCAATGCTATTTTATAGAATTCACTGAGCCCTCAATATAAATAGTATGTGGGAAACTATACTTAACCGTTACGAGCAAGCATAGTCCTTATGCCACGCCATCTAAGCATACACAGTTTCTCATTACCCTCCTGACACATTGGTTTCAGACCACCTGGATAACCCTTTCCTCTGAGAGCCCACAACATTCGTCCTCACCCAATCACCAACCAAAAATGTGCGGCTTTTCCTACCAAATCTATCATTATGTCTTTTCACATATTTCTCTTGGTACTCCTTGACTCTGCAATCTAAATCCCTTTTGCGCACACTCTTAGTACCATCCTTGTTCATCCATCCAGGTCACACTTTTGAGCCGGCCTGTCTACCCTTCAAAAGTTTGAATGGTGTTTCCAAAGTGACAGAATGAGATGTGCAGCGATAACACCACAACAACTCCTTGACTGCCTCTCTGCACTCACCACCACTCTCTTTACACAATTGTATACATTCCTTTAATACATGGTTGAACCTCTCAACGAGGCCATTTTCCCTGGGGTGATATACAGCTGTGGTGTGGTGCAACACTCCCATTCCAGTTAGGTATTTTTTAAATTCATCAGCCGTGAACTGAGGACCGTTATCAGTGATCAAAACCTCAGGGCACCCTTCTCTACAGAATACTTCATCACAAAAATCTATTATATTGGACATCTTGAGTTCCCTAGTAAACAACACCACCTCAGGCCACTTAGAATAATAGTCAATCAACACTATGGCATATTAGAAATGTCTATCGCCACTTTCTGCCATGGCCTATCGGCAGCTTCGTTGAGGAGATTTGACGTTTCCTCAGTACGGTGCAATTTGTCAGTACACATGCGCCTGTAAAACTACGCACACACCTCTCCACTTCTCTGTCCATTCCCGGCCACCAAATGTTTTCTCTGGCTCTTCTTTTTATGCCGGACATACCAATGTGCCCTTCATGTAACAATTTTAGTAGCCTCCCCCGCAGACTCGCTGGCACTACCAACCTACTGTCCCTTCTGACCACCCCATCTTCCACTGAAGGTTCAGACCACACAGATTGGAACTCACTGAGTGCACTCTTGGCACTGATGTCTGTTTTAGTGGACTTGGACAGCTCACTCAACAGTCCTTTCATGGCACTGCCTTCCTCCACCGCTTGCTTCCACTCTCGTTCACCATCGCACGAGTCAGACACATTCGCTACAACACACCCATCGTCCATCTCATCTCAACAATGTAAGGGTAGACGGGATAGGCAGTCAGCATTTATGTTGTGAATTCCAGGTACATAATAGAGCACGAAGTTATAACCTTGCAATCTTTATAGCCATTTAGCTATCCTGGTTGTTGCTTTACCCGCCCCTTTGGTTGTAAAAGTGTCTATTAAAGGTCTGTAATCTGTTCTGACCTCAAAATTTGTGCCCCATACATTAGTTTTAAAATAACTAATGCCCCACCAAGAAGCTACAGTTTCCCTTTCAATTACTGAGTATGTGGTTTCCGCACCCTTCAAGGTACGTGACGCAAAAGCCACAACTCTCTCTTGTCCCAGTTTCTTCTGCATTAATACAGCCCCTAAACCATAATATACAGAATGATGGCAGTGGTTTAAAAGAAAAGTCAGCACCTCTGTATCAGTTTGCAATTAGTGTGGCACAATATGTCGTCTGGCGTGCTCAAGGCCAACACTGTGCCATCCACAGTGTCGCTCAGTACATAGAGAAATTCTCCATACAGAATAACTAATAGAATTTAGGCAGAGCACAGCACTAAAAGTATTAACTGACTAACATCAGTCAGTAAACAATTTAATTCCAGACAAAACAATAGGTAAAAAGATCAGTATGCAACGATCGTTATGATAAACGAAAGGGAGTCAAAGAGTCGAGACGTCCCAATAAAAGTAACACTCTTCAAAACGTAATCCAAAGAGAAAACAGAAGTCGGCTTCAGCTCACATCCTGAGAGGTCAAGTTCTCTTTGACTCCCTTTCGTTTATCATAATGGATCTATTTTGGCTCACGGATTTCACGATAAATGACCCTTGCAATGTTTTGCGACTGAAGAAAATATATTGACATTGCCTCGCACCCATGGTATCTTCATACTAGAGAAGAATAGGGTGTTTTCGCTGATCTTTTGTCCATACGTATTACCTTCTTAAGCCTTGAAAAAGTCGTCTAACGACGAAACACGTGTCGGCTGTTTTTCTCTATACCTACGTGTCAACATATTGGAAATCAAGATCGTTGCATACTGATCTTTTCACCTATTGTTTTGTCTGGAATTAAATTGTTTACTGACTGATGTTAGTCAGTTAATACTTTTTTGTGCTGTGCTCTGTCTAAATTCTAACAGCCCCTAAACCATAGGCACTGGCATCAACCACTATAATACACCGATCTTGTGGGTCGAAAGGTTTAAGTGCTACTGCTTTGACAATTTGGCTGTTAATTTCTAAAAACGCAACCTGACATTTATCTGCCCATACAAATGTAATCCCTTTTTTCATCAACGCCCTCAACAAATAAACCTTGTCAGCAAAATGCTGTACAAATTTTGAATAAAATTTGGCTAAGCCGAGAAAGGAACACAACTGTTCTTTAGCAGTAGGTGAAGGTGCATTCTCTATGGCATCCAACAACTTATTTTTTTGGTTTAACACCCTCACTGGACAATGCATGACCTAAATAGTCAGCCTTTGTTACACCAAATTTACATTTACAAGCACTAACCATTAGTCCCGCTTCTTGTAATTTGTTTAATGCCTTATCTAAGCAACAATCATTTTCATCCATATCGACACCCCACACTAAAATATTATCTTGAAAGACCATGACATTCATGAATTCTCCCAAAATGCTTGATATATATCTTTGAAAAACTGCGGAAGCAGACGCTATTCCGAAAGGCATTATACAAATTGGAACGCCCCTTCAGGAGTGATGAATGAAATTAGATGTCTGGATAATGTATGTAATCGTATCTGATGATATACATTAGATAAGTCTATCAATGAAAAATACTTGGCATTCTCAACAGATCATATAATTTCATTAATTTGGGGTAATTGATGACGATCGACCCATATGTTGCGGTTTAAGTCCCTCAAGTCCACACACATGCACAAATTCCAGTTGGGCTTGCGCGCTAAAACTATGGGACTGAGCCATTCCGAAGATTCAATGGGTTCAATTACCTGTGCTTCACACAATCTGTTAAGTTCTTCCTTTAGCATACCTCTGAGAGCAAACAGTACATTCCTTAGTTTATGCACATAGGCAATACTGCCGGGTTTTTAGACAATGTGATGTTCAAATTTGGTATGACAACTTAATGTGTCACTGAATAGTTTAGGATATTTAACACTCCACTTCTGTGCATCAGCCCCCTCGGTCAACAACACTTGTTGAGGATGATTGCAATTCAATATTATTCCCAATGCCTTCTGCTCACACCAACCCAACAGTGCCCTTCCTTTCTCAACTACATATTCTTTGCTGTATGCTTCCTTGTCTTTGTAAGATATTTTGCATTTGAAAAACCCCAACAAAGGAAGTTTAGTACCACAATACCCCACGGGTTCTATATCCGGAGTGTATAATGCACACTTGCCCACTTCTTCTCATGTGTCTTTATCGATAATGGTGTAAGAACAACATGAATTTGCCCACACCACTGTCTTGGTGCCATTAATTTCCATGGTGCAGTTTGGAGGACAGTAACCTTCATGAATTTCACCTATGACATCTTCACATATCACAAGTACCTCTACTCTGTCATCCTCCCCTTCATTGTCTTCCTCACTATAATCGTTTACCATGTGTTCTGGACGTTTCCATTCCTCTTGAGGTCGAGCCCTACAGATGCGTGAAAAATTGCCCATATTTTTACATTTAAAGCATTTCGATTTTGTTGCAAAACATTTATCAGAATCAGCAGTATGTTTCTGACTACCACACCTGTAACAAATACGGTTATTTCTAGGAGACATGAATTTTGTGGTATTTCCGTTATCTTTCTTTCTCTGAACCACAATCATATTACTAGAACCCTCTTTGTCTTTGGTCTGATCACCCTTCAGCTCTTTGACATATCTAGATGTGTTCTCTACACCCCTAGCTACTTCTATGGTTTTTTGTAAGGATGGATCTTTCATGTCCAACAATCTTTCTTGAATCTTTGTATTGTTCGTTCTATTGATAAATTGATCCCTTATTATTTCTTCATGTAAATCTTTGAATTTACAAGTTGCAACTAAAGTTCTTAAAATTGACACATATTGTTCCATAGTTTCACCAGGTAGTTATGCCCTGGAAAAAAACCTATGCCTTTCAACCACTAAGCTTGTTTTTCCCCCAAAGTTTTCTTTTAAAGCATTCACCACCTTCACATACTCATCAATAACATAACCATCAGATTCAGATTCTTCTCCATTGTCACCATCATGGTTCGTGGAATTAGCTCGTGTGGGAATAGGTAAGGTTTTTAAAACTTTTCTGCCTTTCACGCCTAGATTGTGTTTTAATAGCGCAACCTTGCGGGATGCAATGAAGGCTTCACCTCCAATAGCCTCTAAATAAGCCTCAAAAGATTCGCGCCAATCTTCCCACACTATACTGGGCACACCAGGATTTTGTAAAAATTTAGGAGGAGCCACTATTGATGATGCTTCCATTCCTAATTTTCCCTTGAAATATGAGTAAGGAGGTAGTCTCAAATTATTAGACTATCACTTTGAATATGAGTGTGGAGGTAGTATGGAGGTAAGCTATGTTTCTAGTACCAGGAAAACATCACTCTGCACAACTAACAAAATAAAGAAAAAGGAAAAAAAAACATTTTGTTCATAAAGTAGGAATGAATCCAGGAAGCAGGACAGTAGGTAAGTGAAGCTTTATTCCGGTAAGTAAAGCACCCACAACCGGGTGCTCCTGCTGCGCACCAGGATCTCCGCCAACTGATTAATGTTGGCAGAATCCTGGCACGCATCGTTCAGCATCCGATTGTGGAACATTGTTTGAACAATTACAGTGAAGAGCGAGACATCCTCGCGCTGGTGACAGCGCGAGGATATCTCCAATGCATGCCACATATTACAACTTCTCTCTTCCCACAAAGAACAAGGAGAAAGAACAACAATGAAAAATAATAAACCTGTAAAAGATGACAAATTAAAACTGTTTGCAAAAGTACGCTAAGGAGAAGGAAAAAGACATCTGGGTACATTCTCATGACAAAACATAATCATTCAACTTGGAAGGTAATCTCCTTTGACGGGTACCCAAATCGGCAGGTGATGGAGAGACAACACCAGTCATAGCAACAGGCCCAGAAGCAGGACCGCTATGCAGACCAGTATGTGTGTTGGAACACTGAGAAATGGTGGCTTCCCCAGTATCCTCCTGAGACAAAGACGGAGGAGTAACAGATGCAGGATCACGCAACCAGCTGGTCCAGTCACAATGCTCCAACTCCTGTTTGGATAACTTGAGTAAAGAACCAACTAGTGAGTCAGAAAGACGCACAAGCAATCTTTTGTTCCACCACCCCCTACTGCCAAGTAGCGCTGAATCTCTGCTAACATCAGTGACCTGCACTGGAGAGGAAAATTTAGACAAGCCCTTTGACACCTTTTTGGGATTTTTAATGAGAACCCAATCATTGACTTTTAATTCTACAGTATTAAAACTTTTCCCTGCGTCATGCACGGATTTCATATAATTCTGCTTTTGCAAAACTCGAGATGCGAGATCTTTGTCAACAAGAGTACCCTTGACATGTTTGTTTTGTAACTAATTGGGGCACAAACTAGTGTGAACACTCCTACCTCTCAAAAGGGAAAAAGGAGGAAGACCTGTGGTGCAATGGGGAGAAATGTTATAACTCCACAATTTGGCCTCAACTAAATCTTGAACATCTTGGCAAGAGGCAAGAGCTGCTTGAATGGCATCCTTAACTAACCTGTTTGCCCTTTCGACCAAACCATTGGATGCTGGAGAATATAAGGCAACCTTATAATGACTAACATCGTTTCCTGCTAAGAATGAGCAAAACCTTTGAGAGACACAATGGGTGCCATTGTCTGTAACCATAACGGAGGGTGAACCCTCAACAGAAAAGTCTTTCTTCAAAAATCTAATGGCATTGGTGGAACTGACTGAATCACAAAACATATGATAAACCCATTTAGAGTGATAGTCAACCAACAAAATAAGATACTTGAGGTCGTGGGGTAAAAGGTCATAAGGCCCTGAAAAGTCTAATCCAACCTTGTCCTAAGGTTTGTTGGGAAAGGGAACAGGATGCAAAGGCGTGCTCATGAGCTTCCATTTCTTGTCTGATAAAAGACATTCAGAACATGAATCAATGCAAAACTTGACCTGAGAATCCAAAGATGGCCACCAATAGTACAATTTAATAAGTTGGGAGGTTTTAGAAATACCTAAATGACCATGGTGTGCAAATTCAATGATGTCTTCCCTGAGACTTGACGGAGGAACAAACGAATCATGTCTCATGACCGTGCCATTAACAAGGGACAATTCAGATGCCACCATTGCAAAAGCTTTCAACTCACTAGAAAGTTTCCTGTTCTCTGGCCACCCCTTGACAATATATTCCATAACAAGTTTCAGGGTTTCATCCTTGCTGTAAGCTTTCAGCCACAATTGTTCAGTAATGCTGGGGCATTCTTTAACAGCATCTAGGGCTGCAACGACACATTCTGTATCTTCAACACTCTCTGCTTCTGAGTCATCATGAAAAGCCATGCGTGAAAGGCAGTCAGCCCTGAAATTCCTTCCACCCAAAATATGCTTAATGGAAAAGTGAAATTCTTGCAACTTCGAGAGTAATCTAACCAATCTAGCTGAGGCCTTCCCAAGCCCATTGGCATTGAGTAAATGTGTAAGGGGTTTGTGGTCAGTGAACAGTTCAAATTCACGTCCCCAAATGTAATTTTTAAATTTATCAATCGCCCAAACACAAGCGAGTGCCTCGCGTTCAATAGTGCTGTAATGGGTCTCAGAAGGTTTGAGCATCCTTGAAGAAAAAGCTATGGTGTGTTCCTTTCCAGAAACCCACTGACCGAGAACTGCACCTAGACCTGTGAGACTGGCATCCACCATAATGAAACACTTAGAACCATCTTGAAAGGCATGAAGGGCAGGTGTTTCAACAATGAGTTTCTTGACTTGGTTGAACGAAGACGAGACTTCGTCAGACCAGATAAACTTTGAGCCTTTCCGTAGCAAGGCACGTAATGGCTCAACAGTTTGGGCATAACCTTTGACAAAGCGAGCTTAGTATTCTGCCAGTCCCAAAAATGATCGAAGAGAATCTTTGTCTTTGGGAGGGACAGCATGACTGATGGACTTAATGAGGGATAACTTGGGTTTAATTCCTTCTGATGACAAAGTGTGACCCAAATAATCCAATTGTTGTTTACCAAATTGACATTTGTCAGACCTAATGGTCATGCCTGCTTCGTCTAATCTGCTCAAAACACAAGTCAAATTTTTCAAGTGCGTTTCCCAATTATCTGCAAAAACCAGGATGTTATCCTGATAGGCCTGGACCCCCGGCGTGTTTTGAAAAAGATTATCCATCATTTTTTGAAAAACACTGGCCGCGGAGGCCAGGCCAAAAGGCAGTCTGAGATACTTGTACACCCCGAAAGGTGTGACAAAAGTGATGAAGTCTTGGGAATCCGCTGTCAAAGGAATCTGGTGGTAAGCTGCGCGAAGGTGAATAATGGAAAAAAAAATTGCTCCCCCCAGGCTGGCAAGAAGTTCATGGATTTTGGGGAGGGGGTGACAGTCAATTAAGATGTTTTTATTTAAAGTGCGTAAGTCCGCACATAACCTGACCTCACCAGATTTTTTCCGTACAATAACAATGGGGGAAACCCATTCTGATGAGTCACATGGTGCAATGACCCCTTCATCACACAATGATTTGAGAACTGACTTAAGCTCATCCCTGGCACTGAGGGGCAAGGGACGAACGTCATGTAAAAAAGGTTGGGCGTGTGGCTTAAATCTAATTTGGTGTTGAAAACCTTTGACAGTGCCTAATTTGTTGGAAAACAGTTTGGGAAACTGATCCAAGACCTTTTTGAGATCTTGGGTATGATCAGTGAGATTGAGACAATCCATTATGTTCTGTCCATCTTCTAAAGACCCAGCTGCGGAATAGCCTTGAGGAACATCACCAAGAGCAATTGGATTATCAGAGCCAGGAACAAGATACAAACCCATTTTAGCAAGGTCTTGCCAACCAACTATGTTACGTCCTTTGACTACAACATAGACTTTTGTAAAAATTGACCTTCCTAGACATTCCAATCTTGAATTAAAGTAACCCAACATTTCTATATCGAATTCACCGAATGCTTTGGAATTGATGTCTGTTTGGGTCAAAGCAATGGAACCTTGCCATTTCTCAAGAAACATGACATCTGATAAAATGGTTATAGGTGATCCAGAATCCGCCATAATTGGAATTTCTACTTTCCCAAATAATGCAACGCCCAAAGGACCTTTAACATAATGAGCATTGAACACGGAATTACATTCAACTGTTCCGATCATGTCATGAAAGTGCTCTGTACAATCATCAAGTGTTTCAGAAAATTCAACACTATTGACTCTAGTAGGTTTCCTGGCAGATCTACAGACACCTTGAAAATGGCCTATCTTTTTACACAAAACACATCTTTTTCCTACAGCGGGACACATAGGATAGTTGCCAAGATGTGACTTAGAACCACATCTGTAGCAAATTGTGTTCCCCTTTCTTATAGGTTGTTTAAAAGGTTTGTTTGCGATCACGGCATTAACAGAATTTCCAGTATCATGTGCAAGGGTCTTGAAAGAGTTGACAGATTGATCATGTTGAAGAGCTTTCGAGGTAATGATAGATCTCTCAATACTCTTGGCAATGTCAATTGTTTCTTGGAGTGTAGGTTTACTGCAGCTGAGGAGACGTTCTTGAATTTTTCTTGAAAAACAAGAGAAAACGAATTGGTCGCGGATTAAATATCAGGATTCGCTTCAAACTCACAAGTGGATGCTAAAACTCGTAAGGCAGCAATGTATTCATCCACCGTTTCATCTTCACGTTGCTTTCTCCTGAAGAAGTTATGTCTTTCAAGCATAATGTTTGACTCTTGATCATAGTGTTTTGCCAAACGAGATAAGGCCTCTTTGTATGAATCCCAGTGTTCTGCATCCCCAGCTTCTCCAGGAAGTGTGGGAAAATGGGGTAAATTTTCGAAAACATGTTGTGCAGCAAGTCCTAGGCAACCATAAAGAATCGCAACTTTGCGAGCAGGAGAGAATTTGACAGCATCAATAGCCACAACATGGTTTTCAAATGCTTTTACCCACTGACAACAAGGAATGCTGGGTTTACCAGGATGCTGCAAAAAAGGAGGTGATTGCGCAAATTGCTGAGAAGTGGCCATGAATAGAATGAAAATGTAAATATTGTACCAAAGCTAAAACGTAAAAAGTGAATTAAATTAAGAAAACATTTGTAACTTTATATTCTTGTAATAAAGTGTGCAAAAATGATATTAAAATATTTAACAATGCAATAAGTATCAGCAGTAAAAGTTTTTGTGCAATAAACCTTAAAGACTTTAAAAGAAGGAGAGCACGTCAATAAATTTGTAGCTTGGAAACAAACAGTATTAAAATTAAGGTGAGCCCATCAACGAACTTGAAGGCTCCAATAGTATAATTTTGAAGAAAGAATGTAAATGAAGTATCTCAATAAGGTGAGCCTATCACCGAATTTGAAGGCTCAAATTTGCAGAAAATCGGCATTTATAAGTGAAAATAGAGAGGTGTGCCTGTCACCGTGGAAGTGCACAGGTTGGATCCTACCTGTATTGAAGATCGGGAGTCCAATTGAAACTGTTTGGCAGCGTGATGATGAGCCAACGAAATAAGCAGCCCAAAGCAATATGGCCGCCTACGCGATGACGTCTTGTCGAGAAGACGTGGTGTGCAGCCCAAGCCAGTATGGCTGCCTACGCGATGACGTATCGCGTTGAATATAGCGATGACGTCAGGGGGGGCAGCTCGGAGTCTCCCAGGCGAGGGTGTGCGGCGAAAATCTTCTGCGGCCAGTGTGGGAACTTGTTGAGCGGTGGGGCGTTGGAGCCCTTCAAGAGCGATGCACGTAGGTGAGATGAGCGGCGAGGTGCCGATTATCAAGAGAAATGGAGGATTGGCTGGTGGGTGCTGGATGCGGGGTTTCTTCCAATCGTCGCCAAATGATGTAGGAATGAATCCAGGAAGCAAGACGGTAGGTAAGCGAAGCTTTATTCTGGTAAGTAAAGCACCCACAACCGGGCGCTTCCGCTGCGCACCAGGATCTCCGCCAACTGATTAACGTTGGCAGAATCCTGGCACGCATCGTTCAGCATCCGATTGTGGAACATTGTTTGAACAATTACAGTGAAGAGCGAGACATCCTCGCGCTGGTGACAGCGCAAGGATATCTCTAATGCATGCCACATATTACAGTTCATTAAAACAACAATTCCACCTGGTGTCAATAAAACAGTTCACAATCTTCACGAGCTCTTACTCCGCAATCATCACCAGCTGTTACACTCCACCCGATGGCTTCCCAAAGTCTTACCGCGTCTAATAGTTCCCACCTTTATGAGTTTTCTTTCATCAGCCCGTCGGCAACCAAGTGACGCCGCTTCCTTTAGTCAGCTTCGCTTCCCACACACAGTTGCCAAGACAACAGAGTTTCTTTTTGTCAGCCCGTCAGCAGCCGGTTGACGTCGCTGCTGATAGGTTACTGTGCCCAACACCCAGTCGTAGATCGTCCTCTTGGCCACCCACAACATAACACATTCAATGGTGCCTAGTCGTGCTGCTAAGGCCCAATTAAACCCCCAGACACAGCACACCAATGAATGACATGCGCGAAATGCCAGTGCTCACAATGTCAAATGCCAGTTCCCAAACCTCTTGAGAAAGGTCATGAAGGGCGTAAAGTACTGCCGTGCTCGCAGTTTCCCTTAACTACTAGAGGCTATGGGGTGGTTTGTCTAAAAACTCCAGTCGAGATGGCAGTTCAAATCCCAATCTGGATCACGTCACTCGTCGCCACTTTTAAGAAGCACGACACCATCCGATTCCATATGTACTTTATTCAGATGACAGGGACGACCCCTGAACATACCTCTCTTCTCAGCAACCGGCTACCATCTGCTGTGGATTCCACATTCCATGATCCACAGCAGATCATGACCATGTTGCTAAGATACAACAGATATTATCAACGATGTCATAGAAGATGCCAGGACTGATGTAATATGTGGGGTAATTAGCAGTGCATAGTGAGGGTTACCTTAGGGCACAAAATATAGTTTCTTCAGACAAGTGTAACTAAAAATACTGAACTTCAATGGTTTTGTGATTGTAAAATTTCCACCTAACTATAATGACCCTGTAACCTTTTTCTTTTATTGAATTTCTAAGGTTTTTTGAATTCTATTTCCTAACTGTAACGTCCTTGTAACCTTTTCTTTTTTCATTGAATTTCTAGGTTTTTTAAAATGTTAAATAATATTTAATTACCTTACGTTAATCCAACCCTCACCTTTGGCCGCGCGTGGTGGGGGGTTGGCTGCAGGCACCCAAACCCACGCCACACACAGCCTTTGGCCGTACTCGGTGGGGGGTTGGCCGCAGGGCCTGGCCCACAATCCCCCACAATCAGGCAACCCGGGGGGGCACGAAGCACCACTCACCGGGCTGATTATGGCTCTGGGGACCCCAGTCCCCGGAGCACTCCCATATAGTAAATGGGAAGGAGGGCACACAGCTCCCCTCCCTGGGCTGATTTCGACCCCAGGGACCCCATCCCCTGGGGCTCAGCCATAAGCTAAATGGGAGATAGGCACGCAGCCCCCCTCCCCAGGTGCCTGGCTGTCAAGAATGAGTGGTAGAGAGGACATGTGGCCCCCTCTCCCCAGGACACTTTGCCCCCAGAGACCCCATCCCCTGTGGCTGTGCACCTTTTTAAATTAGGAGGGGGACATGCAACCCCCTTCCCTGGGCCAATATCGGCCCTAGAGACCCCATCCCCTGGGGCTGGTCAATAAAAAATGGGGTGAGGGGCCCATGTTCAGGAACAATTTTTTCATCTGTTTTCCTGCCCGTTTCACAGTGGGCAGGGAAACAGATAAAAAGTCCGCTCCCAGCAGGTGGGAGCATTTTTAATGCTCCCGCTTACTGAGAGCGAACTTAGCATTTGCTCTCAATTGGTGGGAGCTTTAAAATTGCTCCCACCAAGCGAAAGCAAACACGGTATGTCCTGGGGTAGGCACACCAGGGACATAGCAGGAGCCTGACCATGGAGGACGAGGTCCCCAGAGCCATTAATGGCTCTAAGAGGGGGGCTATGTGGCCCCCTCACTTTGGATTGCATGTCTGGGTCCTGGGGGATTGGGTCCCTGGGAGGGGGGCCACGCCCCCCCCATTATTTGAATGGCCAGGCCACAAAGGATGGGGTCCCTGAGGTCAAAATCGGCCCAGGAAGGGGGCCATGCGGCCCCCCTCCCCATTTTGCATATCAGCTGGGCCCCAGGACCAAAATCTGGAAAGTTTCAGGGTGTTTCATCAAGCGGGGGCCAAGAAAAAGGGGTGGTCCCAAAACACATTTTCCCCATGCAATTTCCCATAGGGATTTTAGACATGAATACAGCCCGACCAGCTGAACGGAACTACACCAAATTTGGCAGAAATGTAGCTTAAGGTCCAGAAGGCGACCTTTTTGTAAACTGATGTAAATCCGTTCAGTAGTTTGGGAGATAATAAAGAAAAAACAAATTTGTAAATCAATGGATGCGAAGGCTCCGCAAACCCTCCTGATCTCGTGCTGAGATCTTATTGGCTGCCAACACTTCAACCAGGAAGTGTTGACAGCCATCTTGGGATTCGGACCCTGAGACCTCTTACCTCTGGTGCTGGGGTCCTAGAGGGACCCTGCCAGGGGAAAAAAAGCATTTAAAAAATAATTTCACCTGAAAATTGCACCGGATCTGCAAATCTGGCAAAATTAAAAAGAAAAAAAACAAGCGTGGGCTCCCTCGCTTGTTTTGGATAAAGCCTCTGGGTGGGCCAGGTCCTGGGGGCATCGTGTATAAAAAGGAGGGGGGTGCACGGGGCCCCCCTCCTGAGGCTCTTGCAGCCCAGGGGACCACCACCTACCCAGGGCTTTATTTATAAAAAAAAGGAGGGGGTCCAAGGGGCCCCCTCCTGAGGCTGTATAAGCCTTGGGGACCACCACCTCCCCAGGGCTAAATAATGTCTAATGGGGGTCCTGCGAACCTTCCCCGGGTCCTTGGAACCACCACCTCCCCTGGGCCAAACATTTTTATTACAATAGGAAAGTAGGAAAAAAGCTGCATGGCCCTCTCACCCGGGCCAAGTATGGCCTCAGGAAGCACCTACTCCCTGGGGCATGCCCTGAAAAGTAAAGGAGGGGGGCCATGTGGCCCCCCTCCTGGAGCCATTAATGGCCCTGGGGACCCCTGGCTGGCTCTTGCTATGTCCCGAGGTACCCACCCAGGACATGGCTGTTTGCTTGGCGGGAGCTGGTAGCTCCCGCCAAGCAAAAGCAAACACTCCTGTTCCAGCAGGTGGGAGCTCTCGAAGTGTTCCTGCCCATTGAAAGCGGAGGTTTAATCTATTTTCCTGCCAACAGACATGCGGGCAGGGAAAGAGATGAAACTATTTCTCTTTCACACAGGGAACTGCATTTCCCGCAGCTCCCTTTGTACAATAGCAATGCTGGCTCCTGCAGGAGGCCTTGAGGCTATCCTTACGGTTCCCATGCTGCACACTGGGTGCCCTGGCTAAGCTCCAGGGCACCGAGGAGGCATGGCCAGGCCCTGGGGGATGGGGTCCTGAGGGCAGAAATCAGCCTTGGGAGAGGGCCGCGAAGTCCATGTCCCCCATTCAATTAAGGCCAGGCCCTAGGGGGATGGGGTCCTCATGGTCAAAATAGGCCACGGGGAGGGGGACTGCATACTCTCCCTCCCATGTGCAGAGGATTGAAAAACAGAGGGCAGAAAAAGGAGCAGAAAAGGTAAAAGGGAGGGCAGAAGATCCATCAGAAAAGGCAAAACAGAAGGAGAAAAAAGAGCAGGAAAGGCAAACAGAGGGTAGAAAAACAAGCAGAAAAAGGCAAAGAAGAGGGCAAAGAAAATTAGCAGAAAAGGCAAAACAGTGGGCAGAAAAATGAGCAGGAAAGGCAAAACAGAGCAGAAGAGGACAAACTGAGGGCATAAAAAAGAGCAGGAAAGGCAAAACAGAGCAGAAGAGGGCAAAACAGAGAGCACTCAGACACTCACACCCAATCATAGACCCGCTGAGACACTCATACATCCATTAACAGACCCACTCAGGGCTCATGCACCCACTCACAGACCCACTCAGACAATCACACACTCACTCATGAACCCACTCAGACATTCACACACCCACTCACTGACCCACTCAGAGACTCATGCACCCATTCACAGACCCAAAGACTCATGCATCCACTCACAGACCCACTGAGAGAATCACATGCCCACTCACAGAGCCAGTCAGACACTCACGCACTCACTCACAGACTTATGCACCCACTCACAGACCCACTCAGAAACTCATGTTCCCACTCACAGACCCACTTAGACACTCATGCACCCACTCAAAGAGCCACTCAGACTCACACACCCACTAACAGACCCATTCAGAGACTCATGCACTGAGTCACAGACCAAATCAGAGACCCATGCACTCATTCACAGACCCACTGACAGACATACACTCACTCACAGACTCACTCAGAGACTCATATACCCACTCACAGACCCATTCAGGCACTCACACACCGACTCACTGAGACACTCATACACCCACTCAGAAACTCATGCTGACACTCATAGACCCACTCAGACACTCACAAACCTACTCACAGACCTATTTAGACATTCCTGCACCCACTCACAGACCCACACAGAGACTCACACACCAACTCACAGACCCACTCAGACTCACACACCCACTCACAGACCCACTCAAAGACTCATGCACTCACTCACAGAACCACTCAGAGACTCATGCACTCATTCACAGACCCACTGACAGACTCATAAACGCACATACCCACTATGCCAAGTATGCTCATGCACTCACTCGCAGACCCACCCAGAGACACATGCACTCACTGACAGACCCACTCAGAGACTCATGCACTCATTCACAGACCTATTCAGAGACTCATGAACTCATTCACAGACTTGCACACCCAATCACAGACCCACTCAGACACTCATGCACCCACTCAGGCAGCCATGCAGACACTCATGCACCCACTCACAGACCCACTCAGACACTCACACACCTATTCGCACACCCAGTGAGACACTTATGCATCCACTCCCAGGCTCACTCAGATACTCTCACACCCACTCACAGATTTACTCAGACACTCTCACACCCACTCACAGACCTACTGAGACACTCATGCACTCAATCACACACTCACTGTCAAAGGTTATTGGTTACAGTTAGGAAAGAAAATGTAAAAAACAACATTTAAAACCCATAGAAAATCACACCAAAAAAGGTTATAGGAACGTTATAGTTAGGAAATAGAGTTAAAAAAAACTTTAGAATTTCACAGAATTTCACAGAAAAAAGCAAAAGTTATAGGGACATTATAGTTAGCCTCAGATTTCACTCATACAAAACCATAAAATTAGGCAGTTACATTTACCTGAGCTAACTATAACTTACACCCCCGCAATGCACTGCTTATGACCTCACATATTACACCACTCATGACATGGTCAGTGACATCACTGATGATATCACTGATGATATCATCCAGTGGTTGTGAGTGTTTTCTAAAAGTTTATGAGTTTTAAACATATATACTAACCTACTACAAAAGTTATAGTAGTATACTAGGTGTACTACTAATGAGTGAATCTATTTTTTAACATATATAAGTCCATGACATTGACAAAGGCCGATAAGGCAGAAATGCGTTTGTTAGCATAATGGTGGTTGAATAAAGCATTTTGGAAAACATACGAGTGTGCTACGATTCCTGTTGGAGGTTTTCAAATATATAAATATATATATATATATATATATGTCCACAGAAAGCTCCTGCCGACTGCTGGGGGCCCGTGGGAGGTGGCATATACACCGGCGGAGCGTGCCGGTTAACGTAAATCCCCAAAAAGTCTTTTAACAAATGCTCTCAGGAACCACAGACTCACGGAAAATCCAAGGGTGTTTAATCAAAACAACGCGTTTCAGCCTCACAAGAAGCCTTGTTCACGTATGATTGTGTGCACAAAGAACCATATTGATAAAGTAAAGTACAGCTAAACATTGTTGTAGGACTAAAAGTTCTAGAGTCTCAAATTACACCAAATGATGGCAGACATCCTGGAACGGACTACTGGCAGTAGTGCAGTGATACAATACAATAATATAATACATTCCAACCATGGTGCTGAAATCAAGTGTATAATGCTCGTCCATGTTATAAGATGAGAAGATATAACAATTGATCATGGTAAAGAAAAAAATTAAGGAAATAGGAAAACATGTAGTAAATCAGTATGTCATGCATCCGAATTCCTGCTGTCATGGTGATGACTCTAATGGTGCAAGAGCCCAAGTCCTTGTGGTAAATACGAGTTCACTGGGGATAAATTGCCCCGCTGAACGTCGCGGACTAAAAAAGTGGCTAACATCGAAAACAGGTTTCATGCAGTAAAAGGGGTAGTGAAATATCTGAAAATGCCAGATCTGATTATAGGCAGTCAACCATTTGACAGTTGTAAATAATCAAGCACATGATCATAATGGGAGGCAAACTGATAACAGAGACAAACGTGAGTCTGTACATATTGCAGCACGGGTCATGCTGTCAAGGGACTGGCTGTGTCAGGGCAAGTGCCCAAGTCCTAGTAATGAACTTGAAGTTAGCTGTATATACAATACCTATCAGTGGATTTTGAAGGTGAGAAAAGGAGGGGGAAAAGGGTAGGATGCCCGTGCGCGGTGAATGTGGAAGTCTGGGCCCCTTCCTTTCCTCCTGTGAAAAATAGAGAATAAATATGCAATGAAAATTTATACAATGAAAATTTGGAAAAAATATTCCAATCACAAAAAAAATCAAAAATATGCACTGATGGAAACATGGAAGAAGAGGGGGTGGATGGCGGAAGGGAGATAAATCACATATAACCTCCGCAAGAACAGAGTAGAAAGATGTAGAAAAGTAAATACATTAAGCATATACAATCACTCTCTTAAATGAAATGCCAATTCTTCATCGTGATTCAAACCCCCGGGGTGTTTGGTCTGAAAATCTAAGATGTATCTCGATTCTTTTTGCCTTAAAGTCAATACCCGATTACCACCCCTGGGTTTACTCACAATTTGTTCGAGAATGAAAAACTTTAGAAGTGATGGATTGCTGTAATGTACGTCCCTAAAATGACGTGCAACCGGATATTTCTCATCTACGTGAGTGACTGCCCTGCAATGCTCAAGTATGCGTTTCTTGGCCATAGCGGTGGTACTCCCAATATACCAGAGCTTGCACGGGCACTCAATCACGTATACCACAAAAGTCGTGCTGCACGTAAGGAATTGATTGATCTCCTTACTGATCCCCTTATAACTGGCCGAATTGCAGTAGGTACTGCTTTTGCAGGCCTTGCAGTGGCCACATGGGAAAAATCCTCTGAGTCCATGATCCTGTTTCTTGGGATATACTGTGATATCGCTGCGTATCAGCATGTCTCTGATACTCCTGCCCTTTTTGTAGGTAATATTAGGCCTGTTAGGCATACTGTCGCCTATGGTATTATCACATTTTAGAATGCCCCAATTTTGAGTTAAGATTTTACGAATGTTGCTGGAGTCAGAACTGTATGTCATGATAATCCGAGTGGTATCATCATCCTCACCCTCAGTGTTGGTAACCACCTTTTCAGCAATGGTGAGTGTCCTGGGTATGCCATCTGCCCTGATCTTGGCTCTACGTAGCACCCAGTCAGGATACCCTCTGGCTCTGAAGCGGTCTAACATTTCTCCGCACTCCTGTTGGTACGCCTCCTCCGTGTTACAGTTCCTTTTCGCCCTCAACAGTTCTCCAAAGGGGATACTCCATTTCAGGGTCTCTGGATGGCTGCTGAGGGCATGGAGGATGCTGTTACCAGCCGTGGATTTACGGAACAGAGAAGTGTGGATACAGTTGTCCCTGATTTCCAAACCGACGTCGAGATATTCTGCCTTGGTCTCACTGATGTTACTGGTGAGGACAATGTTGTACACGTTGTTGTTTAGATCAGCCACAAATGTACCCGCCTCCTGTCTGGAACCTTTCCAGACAATCAACAGGTCATCTATGTAGCGCATCCATGCAACCACATGTGCCAACTGTCTGGTATGTGTGGGATCTGCAAATACCTCTTGCTCCCAGCGCCCCATAAAGAGGTTCGCAAAGTTGGGAGCGAAGCAAGAACCCATGGCAGTCCCGGTGATTTGTCTGTATAGGACACCGTTGAATGAAAAGATATTATTGGACAAACAGTGTCTTATCATTTCCACAATCATCCTGCTATGTTCCCTGAATCTGATGGCCCTAGTTGTCAGAAAATACTCACATGCCTCCAATCCTTGTTGGTGTTCTATGATAGTATAGAGTGATTGGACATCCAAAGTGATGAACAGAAAACCTGCCTCCCATTGTATGTTTTGTATTTTATTGAGGAAATCCTTGGTGTCCCTGATATAACTGGGCAACCCCGTGACAAATTCCCTAAGGAAATGGTCTGCATATTTGGAGATATGTTCTGCTACGCTGCCCCTGGATGAAACTATGGGGCGCCCGGCGGATTGATGGGATCCTTATGTATCTTGGGCAGAAGATATAATACAGGAAGTATGGGATGGTCATTTTTAAGATATTGATATTCTTCCCATTCAAGAATACCCTTGTCCCGCCAATTACTCAGTTTATCCCAAATGTCAATGATGCTTTTATTGTAGATCTCTTTAGTAATGGGCACATAGAATTTACTGTCAGACAGTTGTCTAAGAGCTTTCTCAATGCACCCATCTCTGTCCAAGATGACAACATTGCCCCCTTTGTCGGCTGGTCGGATGATGATATTCTCATCATCCATAAGTGTCTTGATAGCCTGTCTTTGAGCATATGACAAGTTATTATTAATCATATGCTTGCGGTTGTTTTTTTGCCTGTATGTACTGAGAGCTTTGCTGACACTCTCGTGGAAAGTGTCAATGCTGTCGTGGGGAAGGACAGAGAGGAAAGTGGACTTAGGTTTGAAACCTGAGGCCGGACAGCTATCGGTAGTGATGTTCATGTTGTCAAGAACCTGTGTAACACTGGTACCGCTATTCATTGACATGCTGAGACTATCAATCGGTGTATCAGAGGGTTCAATCCCCTCCTGTTCCAGCTGTACCATGGTAATTAATACATCAATGTCAGCAATGTTGATGTTGTCTGGTTGCCTATTCGTTCTCTCCCTGGTGTTACTGTGGTCACCTAGCCTTTTAAGTTTGTGCCATTTCTTAAGTTTCAACTTTCTAACAAATTTAAACAAATCAATTCTGGCATCAGTGTAGCTAAAAGTTTGAGATGGACAAAAGGAGAGGCCCAAACATAAAATTTGTTTTTCACAGTCACTCATGTGTCTCTTAGAGAGATTAACAATGGTTTTATTCACCGTTTCCGGATCCATTATTGTCCCTTTTTGGAGCGTGTTCTGTTTCCCATGTATCCCCTTCCTCTGCCTCTACATGTAGTAAATCAGTATGTCATGCATCCGAATTCCTGCTGTCATGGTGACTCTAATGGTGCAAGAGCCCAAGTCCTTGTGGTAAATACGAGTTCACTGGGGATAAATTGCCCCGCTGAACGTCGCGGACTAAAAAAGTGGCTAACATCTAAAACAGGTTTCATGCAGTAAAAGGGGTAGTGAAATATCTGAAAATGCCAGATCTGATTATAGGCAGTCAACCATTTGACAGTTGTAAATAATCAAGCACATGATCATAATGGGAGGCAAACTGATAACAGAGACAAACGTGAGTCTGTACATATTGCAGCACGGGTTATGCTGTCAAGGGACTGGCTGCGGAAATGGATATAGTAGCCAAGGCGGTGGATGCTATGAAAACTCGCCTAAAAAAGCACAGAGAAGATATCAAAGCACGGAAAGAGAGGAAATTGAATCAAGACTACAATGATTATGAAAGTGGCAGAATTCTTACTTTCAGTCGTAAATACGACCACTTGTACAGCCAACATGTCACCACTGAAAGTACTAATGATGATGAAACAACAATACAAATGGCGGGCACATCGACTGCAAGCGAAACTGAATCAGACATTTCAACTGACAATATCTCCAGCGTAGAAAGACCTGTTGGCCCGGTGAATTTTTTAGAGGAGTATCAACAAATACGGCGGAGTCGACGTATAATGAAGGAAGCCCCAGCACCAAGGACACAGGGACAGAGGGGCCGGGGACGAGGAAAAGGTCGAGGAAGCGAAGGAATAGAAAACAAAGATCAAAGCAACGATGGCAGAAGAGGCAGAGGAAGGGGCTACATGGGAAACAGAACACTTTCCAAAAAGGGACAATAATGGATCCGGAAACGGTGAATAAAACCATTGTTAATCTCTCTAAGAGACACATGAGTGACTGTGAAAAACACATTTTATGTTTGGGCCTCTCCTTTTGTCCATCTCAAACTTTTAGCTACACTGATGCCAGAATTGATTTGTTTAAATTTGTTAGAAAGTTGAAACTTAAGAAATGGCACAAACTTAAAAGGCTAGGTGACCACAGTAACACCAGGGAGAGAACGAATAGGCAACCAGACAACATCAACATTGCTGACATTGATGTATTAATTACCATGGTACAGCTGGAACAGGAGGGGATTGAACCCTCTGATACACCGATTGATAGTCTCAGCATGTCAATGAATAGCGGTACCAGTGTTACACAGGTTCTTGACAACATGAACATCACTACCGATAGCTGTCCGGCCTCAGGTTTCAAACCTAAGTCCACTTTCCTCTCTGTCCTTCCCCACGACAGCATTGACACTTTCCACGAGAGTGTCAGCAAAGCTCTCAGTACATACAGGCAAAAAAACAACCGCAAGCATATGATTAATAATAACTTGTCATATGCTCAAAGACAGGCTATCAAGACACTTATGGACGATGAGAATATCATCATCCGACCAGCCGACAAAGGGGGCAATGTTGTCATCTTGGACAGAGATGGGTACATTGAGGAAGCTCTTAGACAACTGTCTGACAGTAAATTCTATGTGCCCATTACTAAAGAGATCTACAATAAAAGCATCATTGACATTTGGGATAAACTGAGTAATTGGCGGGACAAGGGTATTCTTGAATGGGAAGAATATCAATATCTTAAAAATGACCATCCCATACTTCCTGTATTATATCTTCTGCCCAAGATACATAAGGATCCCATCAATCCGCCGGGGCGCCCCATAGTTTCATCCAGGGGCAGCGTAGCAGAACATATCTCCAAATATGCAGACCATTTCCTTAGGGAATTTGTCACCGGGTTGCCCAGTTATATCAGGGACACCAAGGATTTCCTCAATAAAATACAAAACATACAATGGGAGGCAGGTTTTCTGTTCATCACTTTGGATGTCCAATCACTCTATACTATCATAGAACACCAACAAGGATTGGAGGCATGTGAGTATTTTCTGACAACTAGGCCCATCAGATTCAGGGAACATAGCAGGATGATTGTGGAAATGATAAGACACTGTTTGTCCTATAATATCTTTTCATTCAACGGTGTCCTATACAGACAAATCACCGGGACTGCCATGGGTTCTTGCTTCGCTCCCAGCTTTGCGAACCTCTTTATGGGGCGCTGGGAGCAAGAGGTATTTGCAGATCCCACACATACCAGACAGTTGGCACATGTGGTTGCATGGATGCGCTACATAGATGACCTGTTGATTGTCTGGAAAGGTTCCAGACAGGAGGCGGGTACATTTGTGGCTGATCTAAACAACAACGTGTACAACATTGTCCTCACCAGTAACATCAGTGAGACCAAGGCAGAATATCTCGACGTCGGTTTGGAAATCAGGGACAACTGTATCCACACTTCTCTGTTCCGTAAATCCACGGCTGGTAACAGCATCCTCCACGCCCTCAGCAGCCATCCAGAGACCCTGAAATGGAGTATCCCCTTTGGAGAACTGTTGAGGGCGAAAAGGACCTGTAACACGGAGGAGGCGTACCAACAGGAGTGCGGAGAAATGTTAGACCGCTTCAGAGCTAGAGGGTATCCTGACTGGGTGCTACGTAGCGCCAAGATCAGGGCAGATGGCATACCCAGGACACTCACCATTGCTGAAAAGGTGGTTACCAACACTGAGGGTGAGGATGATGATACCACTCGGATTATCATGACATACAGTTCTGACTCCAGCAACATTCGTAAAATCTTAACTCAAAATTGGGGCATTCTAAAATGTGATAATACCATAGGCGACAGTATGCCTAACAGGCCTAATATTACCTACAAAAGGGCAGGAGTATCAGAGACATGCTGATACGCAGCGATATCACAGTATATCCCAAGAAACAGGATCATGGACTCAGAGGATTTTTCCCATGTGGCCACTGCAAGGCCTGCAAAAGCAGTACCTACTGCAATTCGGCCAGTTATAAGGGGATCAGTAAGGAGATCAATCAATTCCTTACGTGCAGCACGACTTTTGTGGTATACGTGATTGAGTGCCCGTGCAAGCTCTGGTATATTGGGAGTACCACCGCTATGGCCAAGAAACGCATACTTGAGCATTGCAGGGCAGTCACTCACGTAGATGAGAAATATCCGGTTGCACGTCATTTTAGGGACGTACATTACAGCAATCCATCACTTCTAAAGTTTTTCATTCTCGAACAAATTGTGAGTAAACCCAGGGGTGGTAATCGGGTATTGACTTTAAGGCAAAAAGAATCGAGATACATCTTGGATTTTCAGACCAAACACCCGGGGTTTGAATCACGATGAAGAATTGGCATTTCATTTAAGAGAGTGATTGTATATGCTTAATGTATTTACTTTTCTACATCTTTCTACTCTGTTCTTGCGGAGATTATATGTGATTTATCTCCCTTCCGCCATCCACCCCCTCTTCTTCCATGTTTCCATCAGTGCATAATTTTGAATTGTTTTGTGATTGGAATATTTTTTCCAAATTTTCATTGTATAAATTTTCATTGCATATTTATTCTCTATTTTTCACAGGAGGAAAGGAAGGGGCCCAGACTTCCACATTCACACGCGCACGGGCATCCTACCCTTTTCCCCCTCCTTTTCTCACCTTCAAAATCCACTGATAGGTATTGTATATACAGCTAACTTCAAGTTCATTACTAGGACTTGGGCACTTGCCCTGACACAGCCAGTCCTTGACAGCATGACCCGTGCTGCAATATGTACAGACTCACGTTTGTCTCTGTTATCAGTTTGCCTCCCATTATGATCATGTGCTTGATTATTTACAACTGTCAAATGGTTGACTGCCTATAATCAGATCTGGCATTTTCAGATATTTCACTACCCCTTTTACTGCATGTAACCTGTTTTCGATGTTAGCCACTTTTTTAGTCTGCGACGTTCAGCGGGGCAATTTATCCCCAGTGAACGCGTATTTACCACAAGGACTTGGGCTCCTGCACCATTAGAGTCATCACCATGACAGCAGGAATTCGGATGCATGACATACTGATTTACTACATGTTTTCCTATTTCCTTAATTTTTTTCTTTACCATGATCAAATGTTATATCTTCTCATCTTATAACATGGACGAGCATTATACACTTGATTTCAGCACCATGGTTGGAATGTATTATATTATTGTATTGTATCACTGCACTACTGCCAGTAGTCCGTTCCAAGATGTCTGCCATCATTTGGTGTAATTTGAGACTCTAGAACTTTTAGTCCTACAACAATGTTTAGCTGTACTTTACTTTATCAATATGGTTCTTTGGGCACACAATCATACGTGAACAAGGCTTTTTGTGAGGCTGAAACTCGTTGTTTTGATTAAACACCCTTGGATTTTCCGTGAGTCTGTGGTTCCTGAGAGCATTTGTTAAAAGACTTTTTGGGGATATATATATATATACACACACACACATATATATATATATATATATATATAGAGAGAGAGAGAGAGAGAGAGAGAGAGAGGGAGAGAGAGAGAAAGAGAGAGAGGTATATGTATCTCTCTATATATATACAATCCAAAGGTTAAAGCGACGTTATAGTTAGGTGGAAATTTCAGTGGCAATGTAACGTTTGAAACTAAAAAAACACTGAAATTCACCAGTCATAGTTATCTCAAGTAACTGTAACTTGTGCCCCAAAGTAACTATATCTCGCGCCTCCGCCATTCCCAGTGTTGTCATCAGTTATGTAATTTCAGCTGTTGCATCGATATTATCAATGATGTTATACAACATATCAATAGTGATGTAATACATGGGATAATTATCTGTGACAAATCTGCATGTAGCTTTCCAAAAAAAAGTTAATCCACTTTGGCGTGACGTCAAGAAACTTTGGTTGTTACTTCACATGCTGTTATATCAAGTGACGTAACCTCACAATCAGGACATTGGGAGCAACATTACATCGTGGGTGGAACTACGTGAAATTTCACAGAGTTTTTAAGTAACTCCGCGGAATTCCGCAGAGTACAACTCTGTGAGTTCCGCCCACCCTGAGTGCCAGGATGACTATGGTAAGGAGTCAGCTGGCCCCCAGAACAGGTTTTACCCAATGCATTCCACCAGGTTGTGGTGGCTGACAACAGGGAGGGTCACTATCCAGTGGTCCTTGTTCCATTTGAGTGGGGGAGGTCTCAGGTCTTTTACATTAAGCCTGCCTGCTCTGTGTGTATCTGACTTACCCTGAATAGGATTGTGGTTCCTGCTTGGACAGGGTGCATACCTCTGCCAACCAGAAGCCCAACTTCTATCAGACAGGGGTCACATCTCTTTCCAAAGTAATAAGATAATCACAATGTTAACCTATGGGAAAGACAGGCCGTGCAGTAGTGAAAAACGAATTTAAGAGTTTTCACTACTAGGCAGCCGCGGCCGCTGCAGTTAAGAGCGGTGGGGCAGTGGGGCCAGGTAAGGGGGGATTTCGAAAGACAACCACGAGGGAAAATTAAATAAATAATTAATTTTCCCTCGTGGTCATCTCGCGAAATCCCCCCTCACCTGTCCCCACCGCCCCACCGCTCTTACCTGCAGCGGCCACAGCTTCTACTAGGCCATGTAAAACTTAAAGGTACATGTCCTACTTTTTAAACACACTGCAACATGCCCATGGGCTGTTCAGGGCCTACCTTAGGGGTGACCAATATATATTAAAAAGGGAGGTTTTGATCTGGCAAGGGGTTAACTTGCGGTTCACATGTCAGTTTAAAACTGCACACATAGACTTTGCAGTGGCAGGCCTTAGACATGTTTAAAGGGCTACTGAAATGGGTGGCACAATCAGTGCTGCAGGCCCATTAGTAGCATTTAATTTACAGGCCATGGGCGCATGTAGTGCACTTTACTAGGGACTTATAAGTAAATTAAATATGCCAATTGAGGATAAGCCAATGTTGCCATGTTTAAAGCAGAGAGCACATGCACTTTAGCACTGGTTGTCAGTGGCAAAGTGCCCACAATCCTAAGGCCAGCAAAACAGAAGTCAGAAAAAACAGGAGGCCTGAAAGCAAGCAAAAAGTCAAGGGAAAGTATGCCAAGGATGCCAGGTCTAACAGTTACACAGCACGGGTTGTAGCAGGACTGTAACTCACACTGTGAAACATGCATCACTCCCACAGGTTGCCACCCAGTGCCTGCCTCCTCCTCCAGGCAACATGACTGCATCTGTTTGTTTTTGCCAGCGGCTGGTGGTAGGACATCAGGGGGGGCAATAAAGTAACAACTGGTGCATTGGCTCCACCTGACCCCCCCCCACCAGCGATGCCACTGTGATTGACCACCCTCACTTACTTCTAGTTTTACTTCTGCCTTACCACCCACTTTAAAAATACCTGATGGCTTGTTGAATTCCCTCATATACCTTTAATTTCTCCTCTCCTTACCATATATTTTAATATACCTAGGGTTCGTTCAATAGTCTTTATTCGGTCAGAACAATGACCATAAAAATACACATTTAAAATACATTGTACATCATATGGTTTTTACGATCAGAGGATATTGAGAAAACATCACATGGAATATAAGTTATGTATACATTTAGCAAATAATATAAAGTTGCTTTATGAGCACCCATGGAGACTAACATTCATTTAAATACTGTTCACAATCTCATCAGGGCTAAAAAAAAGAAATATTCTTATGAAGCATAACTCCTCCTCAATTTTATTGCAGGCAAGATATACTTAAGGACAGTGAAACAAATTGTGGTAGTATTTAAGCATTTTAAAAAGATCAGCCCCTCTTAGTGCGATGTAAAGCGTTTGTGCTTTAAAAGTGCTACTAAAAACCGTCTTCTCAAGCTGCTATATAGAGTGAAAAAAACGCATAAAGTGCACTGTCATTTGGGGCGAGGAATTATTGCATGGGCAGCCTGGAAGACAGTCAAACCAGAAGCCAGTACTAGGGAAAGCAACCAAGTAATGAATTGAATGTAACCTGAGCCTCGTGAGGTAAAACCTGTGTTTTGATTTTTCCATCCAGATTAGATACTGCTGTATCCCACGCATTGTGGACATTGGCAAGTAGTTGAGAATTGAAATTAAATGGCTTGATCTTGCTAATCTAATCCCTCCATTCATCATGAGAAATGTTTCCTTAACTATGGCCTTAGTTTGGGGACCAATACTATCTGGAAATTCAAAAGGTTTGGTCAGGCCCATATCATTGAAGCTTTTCCTGACATATGCCTCCCAAGGGAAGGAGTATCTATTGTCCAACTTCAGGCAATCGCTCATTATGTCTCTCGAAAAACCTGCTTGTGGGGTACACCAAAGTTAAACCCAGAGTAAAAGGGGGGCCATTTTAACTTTGTCTTCCAAATAGCCATACCCAATTCACCGTGGGAGAAAGCTTGGGGTCGATTTAGGGATGGCCAGTATCCGGCAGAGGACCTTGCTTTCGAAGGCCTGCACTCTAGCTGGCTCTTCATGACCCTACACTCCAGCTCCTTATGTTCCCACTCCCAGACATCTAGATTTATATAGCTAGCCTATCTCTTTAATTGGCTAGTGCCACAATGTTTTTGTGAATCTAAAGATACATTCACACACTACTCTCATTTTCTGAATAGTCTCGTTAGTCATGCTGCCCCATGACAAACTTGTTTCAAATAGGATACCTAAATAATTGAAATATAAAACCTTAGTGATTGGTGTCTCGCCAATAAAAAAGGATTTTGTTTTGGTGTTTTTTTGGGCTACAAGTTAAAATAAATGATTTCTGGTGATTTACTTTTAAACTTAGGTTTATCATAAAACTGCTAAAACAATTTAAAAGTTTCTGGAGGCCACTTGCTGTTTGTGAAATTAAAACCACGTCATCTGCATATAAAAGAACTGGTACTGGTCGAGGGGCGATTTTAGGGGTATCATCACTACACAAGCTCAGAGCTTTGTCTAAAGAATTGATATAGAATAAAAACAAAAAAGGTGCCATTATACAGCCTCATCTGCCTGGCCTGCCTGTGTACAATCGCCTAGTTGCGTATAAAGGACCCTGGTGGTAGTATCCCAGTGTACCCGCCTAATAAGGTTCAACAATGGTGGGTCCACCCCAGCTGCTTCCATCACAGACCACAACTTTCCCCTATCCACCAAATCAAAAGCCCAGGAGTGGTTCATAAACGCCATGTGTAATTAACCTCTTCTGTCCTTGAAAAGAAGGAATTCATTTCAGCCCAGCTTTTCCAAGATAACCTGTCCTAAAGTTTTTACTGTGGCATCTAACAAAGAAATCGGGTGATAACATGTGGGGCAATTCCTGTTCCCTTTCTTGAATAGAGGCACTAAAGTGGATTCCCTCCAGGTGTTAATTAGAGTCCCCTTCACAACTGCTTTAAAGACACCTTGCCAGAGGCAGTGCTCTGGCTAGCTTTGGTAACTGTTGTTAGGTCACTAAAATAGCTTAGCCAGGAATCATCAAAAAAGAGTTGATCGATTTCTGGTTCCATGTGAGGTTCATCGAGTCGGTCAATAGGGTTAAAAAGTTTGGAGAAGTGACTTATCCACTTCTGTTCTATAACTTGACAATTAAATTCCATTTGGGGGTGCCTCCATAAAAAAAGGTTGTTGTACAACCTCCCAGAAAAGATGGGCTGCTTTTGCTACATCTTCCCATGCTTTTTCCCTGATTTCCCTTTTCTTAATTGCTTTCGCTTTTTTATAGCATTTCCTGGCTGATCTTACTACCTCACTGTTGCGCGGGATTATGTTGGTAGCTTTTTTGAGGGCTTTTAAGGCTGAAGAACAGTCTGAATTGAACCAAAGGTTCTGTTTATGATCTTTAGGTGGCCTCGTATTTGTTAGCAATTGGGTAGCTATCTTACATATTGCTGTATAGCTATCTCCGATCCGATCAGGGCAAAGACATTAAAAAAATCTCCTGGCTAGATTCTGTTATTAATTCTTCAAAGAATTGACATGGGACAATTTTGTCCATACTCCATGGTTAGCGGAAAAATGAACCAGGGTGTCTGGGGCATCACTAGAGCCAAAAGCAACTGGATATCAAAACTTAGAATAATTGGTTTGTGGTCGCTGTGTGGAAGGGGATGCACCATGTGATTTAATAGTTGCTGGGTAAGATCTTTAGAAATTTGCACCACATCAGTCGTGCTGCCTTTGCCTCTACCTACAAATGTGGGCACATGGGTGAGATTTATGGCTTAAAGCCGAAATAAAGTTTTATTGATTGATTGATTGATATTTTGACTAATAAAGTCAGATGAAAAAGAAATATTATTTATAAGGATAATTTTGTTTAGTGCATTCCCATTTGCTATGTGTGTAAAATGACTTTCAATTTCCCTTTCACCATCGGGGAATCCACATCCTACAATTGTTACTGAAAATACATTGCTCGATATTAAAATCACCAACTCACATGGTTGGTATATAACATCCCTTGTGCCTTGAATGGTTTTTAAATATTACCCCCAGTTCCTTTATATTGCCCACAGGTTGCACTGAGAAGAAATTAAATAAAAACTTACTAAAATAACATTAACTAAATCAGACAAAAAATATGTAAAATCAAATAACATGGCTTAACCTCTAGTACTTTGATGGTTAGCTTCTCAAATTTTACCAATATGAGAACGACTAGGGCCCCCTCCCACTCTCTGCTGGTGACAGAATTGCCGGATAGCAATAAGATTTAAAACCATCAGTGTGCATGGGATTTGTAGCCCAGGTCTCCGGACAACATACTATATCAAATGTATGTATAAACGATGCCCAATTCTCATTGGTCAGCTTATGTGGAATCCCAGCGATATTCCATGATATCACTTGCAACCTCTGCCCCTGCCTTCTTTTAGCTGTGATAGTAATTTGGTTTGACATTTGCCATGAAAAGGGCTCACAGGTTATATCTTGGGCTGGGCAGTTATGCTCTCCCTCTATTGCAGCCGTGTCAGGCAGTCAATCGTTTTCCGTGAGGCTGGAGAGCGCTTCGAAGTGATTAGACAGAGCTATAGAGGGGCAAAAGGTGTGACCTTGATCAGACCTTAAATTTGTATAGGGCACCGTATTATCACATACTTATGTTTGGGGCAGTAAAAATACCCTATTGGATGGACCCTGACATGTTGGCTGAGCGGTGTAAAAGAATTCAAGTGTGCCAACAGAAAATACACCAATCCAGGTCTCTAAAATTCATTACCACACAGTCACATCGTGTGGTCTTTCCTAAGGGACCAACCCAATTCACTCCATGGGACATATTAATTTTGTCCACCAAATCAAAATGGCAGTCAGCATTAATCCTACACCAATGTGGGGCTTTGTTTGTGAGACTTTGACAGCATTCTGGCTCTTCTTCTGCTTCCCATGTGCCCCGCTATTGTGCTAAACGTTGAGAGCAGGTAGTGTCTGACACAGAGCCTCTGTTGAACAATGCAGAGGTCTGTACAGGTCCAAAGCATGACCCTTGGGCAAATCACAGTGCCTGCAAGATAGAGCCTAATCACAAAAAGTATCAATCAAACTTAAAACAGGGTTGTACGCTGGCTGTGTGATCAGTTCATCTAAAAGGAAACCTGTGTGAATTTGTTACAATCGTCCCCTAGGTGAGTAACCTTTATATTTACTTTTAATAATTGAACAGAACTTCATTTTCCAAAACTATCTTTGATAACCTTCCCACATGCTACTCCTGATTTAAAATATTTATGTGGGACAGACTTTCTTATTGCTTATTAGCATGGGCCCTGCTGTTAATGGTTATCCAGCAGCTCAGCATAAATAGATCGGGGTGTGAGAAGGGTGAACCTTCAGATTTCCAACTTTGCGCAAAAGTGTTTTAGCAGAGAATTTTTGCATAAAAAGTAGCATTTTTGCTCAGGGAATCTCATTGCATTTTCCGTTTTTCTTTTTTCCTATTTTATAACTTTGCAACCTTTGCGTAGCTCACGAAGACTGCAAAGCTTTAACTAAAAAATGGAACACCTTGTAATGGCATTGATCAATCCTTCACAAGACTGATATGTATCACTGGAGCTTATTCAAAGCAATAATGTTTAAATTAAAACTTGCAAGGGCTGTACTACGTTTTGGCGACAGTGGCCTATCTGTGCTAGGAGGAGTGTAGGACCATGTAACATTTAAACTAATATCAAACATAAAATTAATTCAAAATAATTCATTTTATTGCTACGTTTATATATCTGTCTGGAGCATCAATACAAAAATCTACAAATCACTGCTTTTAAAAAACTAAAAGCTTTATTCAAAATATTCATAAGATAAATGAAGGCCTAACCCCCCATCCCAACAAACGAATAAAAGACAAGATGCAAACCTACATTTTCTCTGCTAGAGAAGTGTGGCTCAATGGTTAGAGCGGCAGACCCTGATGCAGAGATCTGGCCCGGGACCAGGGTTCAATTCCCGCCTCGGCGGGTCTTGGGCTCAATTTCCTCGGACCTGATAATTCTCGCCTCGGTGCCTATTCTAATCATGGGTCCCACTCTGCAACTCTGGGCAATAGCTTGCTTAATCTCCACAACGGCCCCAACAGCGCTGGGATGCCTGGCTTCACCCTGGGGGTGCCCAGGAGTGGACATTTCACAGGGAAAAGCCAGGAAGGGTTCCACAGCGGTATGCGTACAGCGCCAGGACACCCCTTTGGGGGTATAAGTGCGCTTTACAAGTACAAATTTCATTTCATTCCCACACCATAAGACTTAAACACGCTCAAGATATTCAAAAGTCTTTACAATGATTTGAAATAGTTATGCACAGCCACAAACAAGTTTTATATGTAGCTACTGCCAGCTGTGTAATCCTTGTGATCTTCAGTAGTGCAGCCTTTACTGTTGACGCGCATTTCAGTGAACCCTGGCCATAAGATTGTTCACCTTCATTGGGACTACAACGTTATACCGAATCATGAGAACTCCAATGTGGATGGGCTGGAGTAAAGACCGGTATGCAAACAAAATATCGAGTTGGAAATATCATGACACAGAAATATTGACAGCAAGAATATTGTGGTCAAGAATATCGAGTTTAAGGTAAGAAATATCATTTTTTTAAATATAGAAGTCATTCATATCGTTTGCAAAAATATAGTTGTTTAAAATATCGATTTTTTAATTAGTGTTATGTATTTTAGTATATTTTAAATGTATGTGATCAATTTTTTTTGTATAAGTTTGTTTTTGTTTTTAATATATGTGTTAAATTTTTAGTAGTGATCAATTTTATTTTAATTAAATTTAGCGCTTTTTTACTTCCGTTGCCGGTTGTGGGTTTATAGGGGAATAGGGTGGGAAGTAATTTAATTATAATAAATTAATGATTATTTTTTATTTAGTAATATTTATTTAATTTAGATTTTATAGTGTTAATTGTGGGAAGCAATTTATTATTAATTAATTATTAATTGGTTGTTAATTAATATTAATTAATTGGTAATTAATTATGGTAATCGTGTTATTTTTTAGGAGCAGGTTGTGGGGTTTATAGGCGTAAAGGTGGGAAGTAATTTAATTATCATAAATTAATGATTTTTTTAAAATTCATTAATATTTATTTAATTTAGATTTTATAGTGCTAATTGTAGGAAGTAATTTATTATTAAGTAATTATTAATTGGTTGTTAATTATTAGTAATTAATTAATTGGCAATTAATTATGTTAATTGTGCCATTTTTTTAGGAGCGGGTTGTGGGGTTTATAGGGGTAAAGGGTGAGAAGTAATTTATTTTTAATTAATTAATAATTATTTGTTAATTAATGCTAATTAATTAATTAAAATTTAAATATGGCAATTGTGTAATTAATTTTAGATGGGAGTTGTGGGGTTTATAGTGGTAAAAGGTGGGAATTAATTCATTTTCAATTAATTATTAAGTACTTGTTAATTGATATTAATTTATTTTAAAATTAACTATGGAAATTGTGTAATGATTTTTAGGTGTGGGTTGTGGGGTTTATAGGGGTAGAGGGTGGAAAGTAATTTATGTTTAATTAATTACTAATTAGTTGATCATTAATATTAATCATCAATTGAGAATTAACTAGTGTAATTGTTTATTTTTTTGTGTGAGAGTTTTGGTTTTATGGGGTAATGTTTGGGGAGTGAATTAATTTTTATATGTTTTAATTTGTTTTTTAATTAATAATATTTCTTTAATTGATAGTTATTTATGTTAATTATGGAGGTGCATTTAATTTTTTTTTAGATGTGTGTTGTGAATTGTGCAGTGTTATAGGGTAGGAAATATAGAAAGATTAAATTTGTGATAATTAATGTTTTTGTTTATACATAATTTATAATTAAAAATAGTTTTTTGTTTGTAAATTATTTTTAAATTTATTTAACATAATATTTCTAGGTATTTGTCATATCTATTTAACATTATAATATGTTTCTATTTTTTAGATTTTTGTATTATTTTTATATATTTTTCATTAAAAAAATATATATATTTTGTGTGTTTTTAATTTTAAACTAACAGGAGTGGGAATATTAATTTTTACCCCTCCGCTATCCAACACTTTCCCTAGAGTTGCACTAACCGGAGTGGGAATAGAATTTTCTACCCCTCCGCTATCCAACACTTTCCCTACTGTTGCACTCACTGGAGTGGGAATAGTCATTTTTATTCCTCCGCTATCCAACAGTTTCCCTACTTTTGCACTAGCTGGAGTGGGCATAGTAATTTTTACCCCTCCGCTATCCAACACTTTCCCTACTGTTGCACTCACTGGAGTGGGAATAGTCATTTCTACCCCTCCGCTATCCAACACTTTCCCTACTGTTGCACTCGCTGGAGTGGGAATAGTCATTTTTACCCCTCCGCTATCCAACACTTTACCTACTGTTGCACTCACTGAAGTAGAAAATTTAAGTTTAAAGACTTCTAAATAGTTTGTTTTAATTTATAATATAATGTTTTTTTTATTAGATTTTATGTTATTGGTGTATGTATGTATAAATATATATATTTATTTGTAAATTTTCATATATACAATTATAAAATATATTAAAATTAATAGTTTAATTGTTTTAAAGTAAATATAATATATATATACATTAAATTTTATATACGTATGTTTATATTTTTTAATTAAATTTATTTGTTATATTTGTTATAATGTATATTAAATCTAATTTATTTTTTAAAGTTAATTTTATTATTTAATATATTTAATATTATTTTTTATACATATATTAAAATCGATATTTTGTACAACTATTTTTTTACATCAATATTTTTTTCTCGCCATTTATGTACTTACCATTATAAGTATAGGATGTCGATATTTTTACATCGATATTTATAACTCGATATTTGTAAATGGGGATATTTTGGCCGTCGATATTCTATCAGTGAACCGTAAAGAACTACACAAATTAGATAAAAGTATATCCAAAATGTACCCATACATATAAACTTGAATAAACAAAATACAAAAAGATAAAGAAAACATATGTGCTGTACCCTGAACATAACACATGGTTAAATTCACTTTGCGCCCAAAATAGGATAGGAGAGCGTTTAAAGTAAATTAGACCTCACATGCATTGTGATACTGATCATGCAAAGTAGGGGCCGATTACGATGTCGTCCGGAAAGCAAACAATAAAATTCAACAGTGGAACCCTTCCATCCACAGCACCTGAACTGCTATCCCTCTATTATTTAACCCTTCTATACTCGTTGGGGTTGTGTGCACACTGAAACGCACCCACTGTCACAGTGCAAGTCCCCTCGGGAACATAACAATTGAAAACACAAGCAAAGGTGCACCACAAATCAAACTTAAGAGCAAAAAAAAAAAAAAAACAATTTTGAAGTCCGTAGACAACACAAATATATTCCTCAAAATTTTCCTTTTTAATTTAAATTCAGATTCTTTGTTTAAAAGATCATGAACATCAATATTCACAACGATACAGCCGACGCATTCTGTCCTTATACAGGACTTCTTCAGGGCACTGATAATTGGGATAGGTCAATCTCAGCAATAAGCCGGAGAGTGGCCAAATCAACCGCATATGTTGTTTTCCACGTCTATATAACGACTTAGGTATCAAATGTATTGCGGGTTCCTCAAGGTCATAAAAATAAGATAAGAGTGCAGGATGAGTCCAATGTTGAGACACAAGTGACTACGTGAAATATCATAAAAGAGGAAGGATCACTCCTGAGCCGGTCTTAACACCTATTAAATAAGGATTCAACTTGCAGAGTCCTTGTGTTAAGGAGAATATGCCAACGTTATTGATAGAGTCCCAAGGGTAGGTGCATATATTAGCGTAAATCTCGCAAAAGGGTTACTCACGACCAATTAGTTACGTAGATCACCATATAATTAACCTCAACAAAGTAAAAGCAGACCCAAACCGAATTAGTTCAGGTGCATCCTGTAGGCAAAAAGTTATTGCCGGCAGCCGGAATCAGGCTGTCTTCACGTCTCCTATAACCGGTCGTCTCGGCGAAAACGGTCTGCTTTTTACTTTGTTGAGGTTAATTATATGGTGATCTACGTAACTAATTGGTCGTGAGTAACCCTTTTTGTGAGATTTACGCTAATATATGCACCTACCCTTGGGACTCTATCAATAACGTTGGCATATTCTCCTTAACACAAGGACTCTGCAAGTTGAATCCTTATTTAATAGGTGTTAAGACCGGCTCAGGAGTGATCCTTCCTCTGTTATGATATTTCACGTAGTCACTTGTGTCTCAACATTGGACTCATCCTGCACTCTTATCTTATTTTTATGACCTTGAGGAACCCGCAATACATTTGATACCTAAGTCGTGATATAGACGTGGAAAACAACATATGCGGTTGATTTGGCCACTCTCCGGCTTATTGCTGAGATTGACCTATCCCAATTATCAGTGCCCTGAAGAAGTCCTGTATAAGGACGAAACGCGTCGGCTGTATCGTTGTGAATATTGATGTTCATGATCTTTTAAACAAAGAATCTGAATTTAAATTAAAAAGGAAAATTTTGAGGAATATATTTGTGTCGTCCGGAAAGAAATCTAACCAAATCGGTTTCGGACTGCTTTCCGACCGACTTGGGTTCGAGGAGTCCGACCAACCGATTACGATGTGTCCGAAAACCATTCGGTCGGACTCGCATTGACTTCAATGGGAGCCTGTGTTCCGACTGACTACACAGGCTCCCATTGAAGAAAGGGGTGGTTGGGGAAAATCGTGCACCCTGTGGTGGGCACCCCATGGTGCCTACCACACTGTACATGCACAGAAAGGGGGGATCCATGGGTACCCCCAAGGGCCCCATTTGGATACCCTGGGGTGAAGGAGGGCCTGCTACAGGCCGCCAAAGTCAGATACCGACACCCGATTTATGTCGGAACAAACAATTCGGAAAGGCTGTCCAAATCTGACATACAAATCTCACGGCTGGAAACGCGGTCCGTAGATCGCTACAATTCGGCTCTGACCAACTCAGTTACTCCAAATGCCTTTCGGAACCGAGTCAGAAAGTTCGAACAGTTTCCAGCCATCGTAATCGGTCGTTCGGAAAAGTGTCCGAGTCGGTCAGAAAGGCGGGTTCCGAATCGGATTGGGACGAACCGAATGCCATTCAGAGCCTTTCCGAACGATATCGTAACTGACCCCTAAGTTGATACGTGAAGAGAGAGATGCACCTAATAGCTCTAACCCTCTCCATTCTGTGTAGGAACCTATAGCAAATCAACAGCGATACCTAATAACAAGTACCACCTTTGGACAACATAATCCAATTCTAAATCAATGGCACCATTAGTTAGCTCCCGCCAAAATGCGGGATAAATCACATATTTAATTCCATAGAATCCACCTGAGTACATATGATAAACTGCGTGATTCCCTAGTGATAATTACCCAAAAACCCTATATATGTGTGGATAGACTACTGCAGGGCCCCAAGAGTCAATCTGATAACGTCCAAATACTTGGTTCCTGATTAAGAACATGCACATGGTCTTGCAAATTTTTATAAACATATGGGGAAACAACCACCCTATACAGCAGTCCCTTAGACAATCCAAAGGGGTGACACATTGGATGGGAACTATAGAAACACATGTCATAAATGACACTGCAGGAAGGTAACCACGGGGCCTTCTCACAATTGGGCTAAAAATATGAACCATAAGCCTCAAAGTATTTGCCTCATAATATGAGTGAGCCATACCATTATATTTATAACAAGCTTAAGAGGTCTATAATCTCAAAAGCTTAATATAAGCCCTGATGGGCGGTAGATGATAAAGACGCTCAGATACAAACTAGTACAAGAACGGCATATCTAGTAGTTTCAGCCTCTCCATAATGATGGCCCAACTTACTTCAAAACATGACATCAATAGACTCCGTTGCAATGTCCCTCCAAATTTGACGACAGCTCGCTCAAAAAGAAGCTGCCAAGTCGGTCAAGTCAGTGCTGATAAGCAGGGCCCACGATTCGCGTTTAAATACCTGCTAAAAGGTTCACACTCAACGTTTGAGGAAGAGGGGAGCAGCGCAGACCACTGACACCAGGTTTGTGTGAAAATGGCTGCCTTACTGAAACAGGTGCACATCACAAAAACAACCTTTGCCTTGCAAAACTACAACCTCACTATGCAAAGTTACTCACCTATGTTAAGCTACCCCCACACTTAAACCCCCCCCACAATAACTTAATTCAGGAATATCGTACTTGCTCCAGAGCTGGTCAACTGCAACTGAGACCTTAAAAATCCCTATCCTCTTTTCTACATCTATTGACCTCTTAACCCATTAAACTTCCTAGATAACCTTAAACTTCCTGGCTCGTTCAAGCGTGAACTTGCTGCTCATTCCCTTTCAGCCTGAATTGCTGCTGACAACAATAATAAACTGCGGTAAACCAATGCAACTTTTCTGCCAACCGCCACCCAGAAAAAGGGAGGGGGCCCGGGTGCACTCGTTTTTTTGCCCCCTTTGTCACATAGTAAAAATAATTTCTAAAGGTTTCATGCCCATGAAGGACAAATGCACCCCATCTCCTCTGAAAAATTAGACATCCTCATAATGCAGAACCGAATGTTCAACTCTGCCCATGCCAAGGTGTAGGAAAGTGCCCCATTTTGCATGGTTGCCCCCCACTTTTTGCCTAATGTTGATGCTCTTTGATTCAGTGTGCCCTGGGTTCCTGCCAACCAGGTACCCAGGCTTATGTTCTTTCCCTAAACTGTACTGTTGCAAAACCCAATTGTCAACTCTCTGGCCACATGTAAGTCCCTTGTAAAAGGTACCAAGGGCACTGTGACCAGGTAAGGTCTCTAAGGGCTGCAGCACCTATTGTGCCACCCTTAGAGGCCCTGTACCTTAACACACACACTGCCATTGCAGGCTGCGTGATTTGGAGCAGAGCAAAGTGAAGAGTCGACATGGCACACATCCCTGTGTGCCCTGCCTACAATCCACTGCCCTGGCATAGGTAAGTGACCCCTCTAGCTGGGTGCGCTATACCAGTGGTGAGGGTACAGGTGCATGAAGCCTGTACCCCTACAGTGTCTTAGTCCATTTGTAGACATTGTAAGTGTAGTAAAGCCATAAAGAGTATATGGTATGGGAGTTTGTCATTACGAACTCCACAGCACCATAATGGCTTTACTGAAAACTGGGAAGTTTGGTATCTCATTTCTCAGCACATTAAACCCACACTGATGCCAGTGTGAGATTTAATAAAAAATGCACTCAAAGGGCAACTTAGAGATGCCCCCTGAAAAACGACCTAACTCTAGTGTCTTGGCTGAGTGGCTGCTCGCCAGCTGCCACCCCCAGACATGTTTCTGGACCCCTGGGTCGAGAGCCTGCCACTCTTGAGGTCCTGAAACAAAGCACATCCTGGGTCAAATGTCCAAGCCTCCTCCCCCAGGATGGGCTGGTTCCCCGAAGGAGAAGCTTCAAAGGCTTGCCGCCTTTGTGAGCTACCCCAGCCATTTGTTGCTCCCAGCAACTGGCCCCCACCGGTTCTGACCCCCACTTTGGGTGGGAGAATCAGCAGGAAGACCAAGTTAGGAGGAGAGGTGTGCCCACCTTTGCCAACCCCACCCCTCAGGTGGGGGAGGCGAGGTGAAGCACAACTCTCAGTCCCCGCCATCTTGAAGATGGGGGGGGCACAGCCAACCAGTGTTAGCCTTATGCCCTCCTCCCACTGGAGGGTGGCATAATAGGGGGTGTACCCACCCCAAGGAAGGGACCCATTGGTCCTGACCTGTACATACCTGTAACACCCCTAAGTTTAGTATTTAGGGGCCACCCTGAACCATGCCTCCTCAGACAAGAAGAAACAAGAAGAAGAAGGACCAAAGTGCCGTGCTGAAGGAAGAAGAGGAGTACACCAACTGACTTGGCCCCAGCCCTACCGGCCTGTCCCGACCTCGACCTGCTCCAGCGAAATCCCGGTGTGTCCTGCAGCCAGCAGCCCCCCAGAACCCGGAGGACATGCCCTGCCTTCCCCAACCAGACTTTGTCTCCTGTGAGCACCGGATTTGCTCACCAACAGACTCTGGCTCCGGCCAAATCTGTGAGTCTGCACCACTCTGCACCCAACGCCCATGGCCCGAGTTCAAGTGACCTAACATCACAAGAAGGTGTCCCCAGTGATCCTGACCTGGGATCTGGTGATCCCTGACCTACCTCAAGTCTCCAGCCGACCCATGCTGTCCCTTTCTGGAGGATCCCCCCCGACCGGAGCCGGTAAGAAAAGCCCAACGCCAAAAGACACCAGTGCACCCGACTCCCCATGGCCTTGGGTGGCCCAACCGACTGTGTCCCAGCATCCCTCGACATCCCAACTTACCTCTCCAACTGGTGGTCGCCTCCAGAAGATCTTCGTCCCCGAGCCTGCAGTGTTTGTTGCAACCGGAGAATCCCCAATGAAAACAACAGGGCAACCGATGCCAAAACAGCACCCTGTACCCGGCCACCCCTGTGCCGCTGTGGGTGCACCTTGTGTGCTAAATCGGATTCCCCTTTGCCCTGAGCTTAAGTCCAGGAGCTTTTCTCCCACAACCTTGTGGCCTGCTCATGAGCAGCCACCAAACAGAGGCCCCCTATCCTGATTGGATAACATTGCACCTCAGCACTTTGCACCCGGCGCACTAGTGCCGCTGAGGGTGCTTTGAGAGTGCATCCTTGACCCTAAGGGAACCATTGTTCAAACCCCAGAATCCCAATTCCCAAAACAAAGTACTTACCTTGAAACCAATAACTTCATTTCCTCCCATAGGATTGCATTGGCTGCTTTTCTGTAAAAAGAGTGTGGAGTTGGAAATTCTATGAAAAAGCATACAAGTGTGTTGTGATAACAAATTGCCTTACTTACCTTTATCCAGGAAATGTCCCAGTGTGGTATCTAGGTATACCACACTGAGTAAAAAGTAATCTGAAAACTAACTAAAACTGTAACCTCAATAGTAACTCTAAAGCAATTACAATAGTAGCTGAAAAGTAATTTTCGCTGTTGACTCACCTGTAAACAAACCAATTGCATTCTACTGCATTTCAACTGTATTCAACTGCATTATTCTTGCAAAGTATTACTTCACTTACCTGCACCAGGCCTGACTTGATTCTAGAAATAAAATACAACTAAATAATATTTTTATACAAACAAATTGGTCTGTGTTCAGTCTTTGAGTGTATGACATCATTTCTTGCCTGAGTGTGTACAATAAATGCTTAACACTACCCTCTGGTAAAGCCTTGCTGCTCGCCCACAATACCACAAATAGAGAGTAAGATATCTACTTTTACCTCTGCCTACCTTTGGGGACCCACTGGACTCTGTGCATAATATATCTTACTTTGGTATAGTATATACAGAGCCAGCTTCCTACACAAGGTTCCTGCAAAACAAGCGCATTTCCTTGTTCAGCTTCCTCCTAGCCCTGTCTATGGTTGCTGGCTTGATTTACTGCCAAACCCTTCTGTATCACTAAATCGTTCCCATCTAAGTGTATAGGCAGTATATCAGGACAGCTACCCCCTATCATTAGTCTATTCAAACAGGGAAGGAGCTCCATCCATCTCAGCCTCCCATTCCCATACCAACTGATTGAATACATAGTAATATTAAAACCCAAATTCACCCCGCGGCTGCAGGACCTTATGTGTCATTCTGCCCATTTAATGAATGAGTGGCCCACATTCCAAATCTTCAAGCCTGTAGCCTGAGGCCCGAGAACAGAATCTGTAACAGAAACACAAGTTGACAACCTGTACAATTATTCAGCAAGACCCCTCCCTCCTGGAAACAATTGGACGACCATCTACCCAGATCCATTATTGATCCCGACCCCAATACCGCCTACCAACTTCTGTAGCCATACCTATTCGGAAAGAGTGAGATCCAAAATCGCATGCATCCAAACCAATAAGAGCCAGCGCCTTGTGCATTATTGCCAATAATTGAATAGACGTAACTAGTTTCCCATACTCAAGATGAAAAACCTTCTCTCCCCCAAGCACTGATAAAAGGCCGTAGTGCGGCCCCCAAGTGATCGGGGCAAAGCCTGGCTAAAGGATATACCTGGAGGGGTATGCTCCTGCCCTCACTCCTTTAATCTGTTTTGGATTTGTATAGCTAGACCCGCAGTCCTTCCTTATACCGACTGACCTCCTCTGCCCCTACTCCTCCTACCCCCCATAAGCTCAGAGACCTGAAAAGCGCAGACAAGAATTCATGTCATAAGGGCTGAGAACAACACAGTCTCAACTTCCCATTGACAAATTTTGGGAAGAATCCTAAGCATGTCACTTAAAATGTCCAATGTCAAAGGCCTCCTCTTAGGCCTGCAATGACCAACTTCCCTAGACCGTCCTTACAAAATTCTTCGCCTGAACTCACCTGCGGAGGGGGCATAACCCCACAGAAGCTTATCTATAAAGGCAATACTTGCCACTTTGACTGGCCTTGTTAATGAGAGACATCATGAATTGAATGACATCCTTTGTCCTACCCTATTCCTCCGACCTCCTCCTAGCCCCACACACCAGAAATTCAGACCAGGCCTGGGCATAAGGAGACTTTGTAGAATCTGCTACCAGCTAAAGCATCCTTTCTCTCCTGCTGACCAAAGATCCTGAGACATTTGGGTCCTGACTCTGTCCACCTCTGTGGCCAGCACATGGAACCGCTCCCACTGTGAATGAGACAAAGCATGGGCAATGTCATTATTCACACCTGGTACATGCCTGGCTCTAAATATGATATCAAGTTGTAGGCATTTTAGAACAAAAACCTTCAGCAACTTCAACAGCTCTATCTCCCTCGCTGACTGCCTATTAACCACCTGCACCACCGACATGTTGTCAACTCTAAAGATAACTTTCCTGTGGGACAACTGCTCACCCCATAACTCAACTGCCACTACCAAAGGAAAAAAACTCCAGGAATACAATGCTGCGACTGCTCGGCTTCCACTCTGGCGGCCAATCCTCAGCATACCAATTTTCATGTCAGTAAAGCCCAAAACCAGAACCCCCTGCCACATCTGAAAAATCTGAGCGTTCCAATCCATATCTGTCAATGCTGCTAGGGAAATCCTGTAAAAGGATTGAAGAAGAACTCGCCACATACTCAGGTCCTCTTTGACAACTGTGGACAGCCTGATATGATGGTGTGGTAATGGCAACCCTGAGAGTGCCAAACTCATCCTCCTACAAAATGTCCTCCCCACTCTCACCAGCCTGCACACAAAGTTCAAGTGTTCCAACAGAACCTGCACCTCTTTGACAGTGACGTTTATTTTTCCCAACATTGCATCCAGAATACTCCGCATTGTAACTTTTTTATCCTCCAGAAATTGGGCTTCCACAGTCCTTGAATCAATCTCAATACCAAGAAAAGACAAGACCGTGCTGGGTACCACCGTCGTCTTTGGTGCCAGAGACACTCCTAGGACACCCATGAGCTACTGGAAACTTAACAGTAGGCACTGGCAGTCAGCAGAACTGGATTTTCCCACATAAAAGAAGTCATCTTGCGCCCCGTCTACCAAGTGAAGAGCCATTGCAAAAATGTGCTGAAGCACTCAAAGAGGGCACATGAAATGGAGCAACCCATTGGAAGCACTTTGTCCACATACCATCTGTCCTCAAATAGTATACTCAACAGGTGAAAGTCAGCAGGGTGTACGTGCAACAAATGGAAAGCCAACTTAATGTCGCTCCTAGCCATAAGTGCCCCTGTGTCCCACTCGTTCCACTAAAGCTAGTACTACATCTACTGATGAGTATGTCACAGAAGCTTCATTGTCAGGGTGAAGTCATTGACTGACTGTCCTTCTGGTCAAGAGAGATGATGACTCAACCTAAACTGACCCTGTTCTTTCTTGGGAACCACTCCAGTCGGAGACACTATGAGGTGTTCCATAGGCCAATCCTCAAAGGGGGCCCACTATCCAGCCTTCCTGAATCTACTTGCACAATTTTTCTCTCATTACTTGTTGTGCTCACTGGCTGATTTTAAATTAGCCGCCCAGCGGTGCACTCTCGAGTCTTCGTAGCCCAGTCTGAATCCCCAAGTAAAGCCTTGTAACAGTAGCCTAGCGTCTTCCTGCCGGTCATAATGGGAAAGCCAAAATTCCAATCGATCCAACTTTTAATTGGCGTACAAGCACTTCACTCCGGATCCTTGTCCACCCCTCCCCGCCCTGTAGCCAGTTGCCTGTCATTGCTGGTGCCCTCCTGTGGCCCCTTGCTGCTGCCAATGTCCCGTTGACCGCCTTCCCCAAAGCAGTTGACCAAAGCATGCCTGCCCACGCATTTGGAGTATTCATGCCGGAGCTTACAGAACTCCCTCGTGCAGAGACCCTTCTTGAAGTCCCAGCAAGCCCCAATCTGATTACCCTGTCCTTTGCCCGAGACCCCAACTCCTCCTCAGGTGGGGTGCCCTTTAAAGGGACGGTATATAATCGATAACCCACTCACAGTAAAAATCATTTTTCCCAAACTTAGGGGTCGATTACGATGGCGGACGGAAAACCCTTCCGTCCGCCGTGCTCGCGGTAAAAAAACGCCTGCATGTACTGCGGCATTTCCACCGGTCACATTACGATGCAATGCACGTAAAATCCTACTGCGGCAGACGGAATTCCCAAAAGACCGTCCGTAATGGTCGGAAAAGCTGTAAATCCGACCGTGGCGGACGGGGAAAGCTGTTCAATGGACTCAAAAGGCCGCTACTGCCGCAGAATGACCGCACCGCCAATTACGATGAGATAGCGGAGCTGGCATAACGATCATTGCTGTTCCGACCGCCGCGGTCGCGCTCAGGCAAAGTGAATGGCAGTCGGAACAAACTTCACTACAATGCTCAAAGTGTGCATGTACTCTCCGCAGCCCTCAATCACATCAGACACGCACCAATGATACACCACAAATGTATTCCTGAAATGAAAGCCATGGTCAGCATGAAAGAGACACCTGGTGGTTATCACTCATGTGGACACACCCACATACCACAGTATAAAACCAACCCCTTCCTGGACCAGCATCCTTTGCAAAGCAGACGCTGAGACAGAGAGACAGAGAGAGACGGGACACCATTTTGGCACACAGTACACAGCACCACATCACACCCACCCAACTCCACACACCACCACTTCTCATCCACAAACCTGACATACCTAACACATCTTCATCACCACCTTGCACCCTGCACCTTTCATTCATTTGCACCATGCCCAATCAAAAAATGCCCAAATTCTCAGACACAGAGTTAAAAGTGATGGTAGATGAGATAATTAGGGTAGAACCACATTTGTATGGGAACCTGGTCCAACAGACCCCAATTATGCGCAAAAATCAGATGTGGGCAAGGATCTACAACAAAGTCAATGCAGTAGGAACCATCCTACGCACACTGCGTGACATCAAAAGTCGGTAGACCGACCTTAAGGCCCGGGTCAAGGCTCGGGCCCAGAGTAACCACGAGGCAACCCAAAGAACTGGTGGCGGCCCTCCCATTCCACCTCTAACCTTCAATGAATGGGAGGAGCAGGTGCTTGCCATACTGCATTCAGAGAGTCTCACAGGAATCGCGGGGGAGTGTAGGCTGGTAAGTACAAACAAAATGATCACATCCCATTGTAATGTACTGTTGTGTACAACAAGTGAGCCTCAATTGACAGACCAAATCAAACTCATGTAGAATGCACACTTTCAAGATGAATATCCCACAAGGCTAGCATGTCCTTCCTTAGCTCATGCACCCTGGCCTCCCTCCCAAACAGCATGGAGCACCCTCCCCACCCCAGAGCCATGTGGCAGCCATCACAGTCGACAGTGCTGTAGGTAGCCATCTTACTGGGGAAGGGGTTGTTGAGACCGGACAGCAAGACCATCACTCCCACAAGGCCCTCTGTACTCCCTCCCAAACAGCATGGAGCACCCTCCCCACCCCAGAGCCATGTGGCAGCCATCCCCATTGACAGTGCTTCTCAACAGGTAGGTAGCCATCTTACTGGGGAGGGGGTTGTTGAGACCTGACAGCAAGACCACCACTCCCACATGGCCCTCTGTACTCCCTCCCAAACAGCATGGAGCACCCTCCCCACACCAGAGCCATGTGGCAGCCATCACCGTCAACAGTGCTTCCCAACAGGTAGGTAGCCATCTTACTGGGGATGGGGTTGTTGAGACCTGACAGCAAGACCACCACTCCCACATGGCCCTCTGTACTCCCTCCCAAACAGCATGGAGCACCCTCCCCACCCCAGAGCCATGTGGCAGCCATCACCGTCGACAGTGTTTCCCAACAGGTAGGTAGCCATCTTACTCGGGAGGGGGTTGTTGAGACCTGACAGCAAGAACACCACTCCCACAAGGCCCTCTGTACTCCCTCCCAAACAGCATGGAGCTATTTGACCACCACATCCCGTACTTGTTAGCCAACTCTGTAAAGCTCCATAAGTTGTAGCCTGTGCACACACAGCTAATCCCATTGAGAAGTCACATTAATCACAGTGTCATTGATGAAGTCACATATAACTGCAAAGCTAAACCCAAGAACGCAATGGCCAAAATCCAATGTGCAAGTCCCATTGTCTCAAAGCATAAAGGCTCACATCAAACATGCATGGAGACTCAGTCAAACATCACAAACCACAGGAGGTCAGTACAAAAGAGCACAACAGAAATCATTAATTTGCGACATAGTAGACAGATACTCATAGAAAAGTCACAAATATCCTAGCATCAACTGAAGTGGATGAGCAACAAGTTGGTACCAGAGGACATGTCCGTGGAAATACAATATCTGTACATATGAAATTGTTGCTTCAGCCATGTCACATCACTAACGAGCAATAAATGTACCTCTACATCATGTTCGACTGCTGACAAACTGTTACGAATGCCAAGTAATGCCAATGTCAAAAGTCAGGCCATCTCAAATGAAATGTGCAAAACATGATCATCAAAGTTGTGCTGTGTACTGAACATGCTGACAATCTAACCTCTGTCCAACAGGTGACTCGCTAGCAACAGCAGGCGACTGTGACATGAATGAGCCAAGCCAGTCTCCCTCCCAGGAAGGTGAACTCGCGGATGCAGATTCCCTGGTTTTTTCGGATGAGGAGGACCAACCTGGCCCCTCCGGCATGGCCAGTCAAGCTCAGTCCCAGGACCTCACTGTCCCCACCACCACCACCACCACGACTCCCACAACAACTGCAACAACAACGCCGACACCTGCAACAACGACCTGTGTGGCAGCCACCTCCACCATCACCACCGCGGCCTCCAACATTGTCCCTGTGGCAGTTGTCGCCTATACCACCAGGCAGCCTGGGGACGCTGGGGACAGTGTGCGGCAGCGGCGACAGGCAACGCCACAGGTCCGTGTCTGCAGGGCAGGTGGGAGGTCAACTGGGGGACAGTCACAGGAGGACACTGAGAGTGAGGCCCTGGCCACCGTGAACACAGTCCTTGGTGCATACCAACAAAACCAGGGACAGATGAGCCAGGTTGTGGAAGAACTGCGTGAACTCCGCCTCCTGCAAAGGTCCATGGACACACGTTTGGGACAACTTGTGGAGTACATGGGCCAGCTTGTGGGTGTTCTGAGGGACATCCATGCAGCTCAAATAGCAGCACCCCCACCCAGTGGCCAGCCTGATGATACTCACAACACCTCAGCAGCGGCCACAGGGAGGGGTGAGGCAGAAGACACAGACTCCTCAGACACCTCCGAGAATGCAGCAGATTCCCCCTGCCAAAGGACAGAGGGGACGTCCGAGAAAGACCAGGGCAGGATCACGTGGCAAAGCACCTTGCAAAACCAGTTCTAGGAGCCACCGTTGATGTCACCAGTGTTGCACAGAGCATTGACTTTGTTGTACATCCGATCCCACATTGCCACAATGATGGGAGTGTTCTGTTGGACTGTGGAATTCCACCATTGTGTGTACTACCCTAAGTATCCATGTACCAGCACTTTCGACTTCACCACTCACCTGTCACTCATGTCAAAATAAACACAATTCACACCCCTATGCCTTTGTGTCAGTAATATGTTTATCATGGTAAGTAGCATGTTAACTCACATTGCAATGTATCACAAGATTTGAATGCGACAATCCATTGAGAGAGCGGAGGAACCTAGAACGACACAAGAAAATAAGAGTGAGTTGACATATGATGGCATGACAGCTAAAGCACACCACTAGGCAACACTGTACAAGATGCATTCCAGATAACACTGGCCAACACCATCAACATGGACAGAATGGGGATGGGAGGACACTACTTCACCTCCCAGCACAGTTCACCCCATAGCATCCTGGTAAAAGCACTTCTGTTTAAATGCTTACTTGAATTTCCGTTGAAGTGTTTCACCAAGGTTGTTGCAGGTTAGTGCTGTGAATCTCCAGTCACATGTGTTCCTGGATATTATCCTACATCAGTAGAGATAAAAAATGAAATTCTGTGTTTGCTGAGAAAGCTGCCACAATCCTCTCAGGTCTCTGTACCTCTCCCTGATCAGAGAACAGTGGTTTATATGTAAACTTAACACTGTGGCAAAAGGCCTAAATTCCCGGGAAGACTGGATGTCTATAATCTGTTGAACATATTATGTATACTAGTTAAGAGCAGTTTATAAGTTACATAATTTAAAAGCATATTAGGGACCTTCAACGGGGTCTCTTATGTATGTAGTGTTTGCCCCTACTTAGTGCAATGATTGGATTTTCTATATAAGTATAAACATTTTAATTAAGAGCAGTTTATAAGTTATATAATCCTAAAGTATATTAGGGACCTTTAATGGGGTCTCTTATGGATGTAGTGTTTGCCCGTCTTAGTGTAATAATTGGATTTTCAATATAAGCATGTAATATTCCTGTATGATATGGAACCAATTTGGACAATGAATGAAAAAGTTCATGTACCACCTGGATCACGAAAGAGGGTAGGGACAAGTAGACATTGTCTACAGTCCGTAATAAATACACAAGAAGTCTGTTCAACAAGGCTATTAGCGATTTTAATTCTAGCAAAGATAAATAGAGACTAAAGCGCCATGTCAAATTATTTTAAAACAAACTATCTTGTCAAAAGTTTGGAATATATACCACCCTTAAAGGTGGACCTGTGAAGAAAAGATATGCATGGACAGAATAGCTGTGTTGGCGCATTAAATCTCTTTTTTTAGGTAGATTTAGCAATTGCTGGAAGACGATCTTTTATCACAGTGAAGGGTGGTTGAAACAAATAGGGGTGTAACTGAAACTACATGTAGGAAGGGAAAGAATTGGGCTGTATGAGTTCAAGTTCCCGGCAATTTTTTGGCAATAAAGTTTTCTCTGTAAACCCATTAAAAGAAGAACAAAGCAAATGCGGCGCGTTGCTTTGGTTACATCTTACGTTCCATCACGGGGAGACGAGAGAGGCACGTCACCCATGTGATTGAACGTTGCCGGAAGAAACATTTAAAAACTGCACTACCGGCAGAGTTTCTTAAATAGAAAACACGATACCAAGTCGGACGTACTGACACGCCGCTGGTCTGCTCTGGGAACTAGCAAGGTAAGATGGCAAAGGCAGGAGACATTCTTTTGGAGTAAAATAAGAGGTGTTTGACGGCAGGATACGGTGTCACATAGTATACATGGATAGAAAACTTTAAAAATAGTGATTTTGTATAATTTTGACATCCGCGAGGCGGAAAGTGAAACTTTATGGTGTTGTCAGAAAGTCTGTAAAATACGGGGAGGAATAATCATGGAAAAGTGTCGATGGGTGTACATCTCCATTTGTGGTTTGTATTTCAGAACCGGAGATACAAAAGAGTATTCACCAGGAATATAACGTAAACACAACGATCCTGCATTATGAGCTCGTAAAAAATAAAGAAGATTTATACATGAGGCAGTGAAATACATCTTTAAATACAAGGTATAGATAAATATTTATGAAATGATTTTAATTAATAGAAATATAATAACAAATATAATGAGAAATTATAAATTTTATGTATACAGCTAAATATTTGAACCGAAAGGATACAGGGACTTTTGAATCAAGGCTAGTCCATCATCGCAAATGAGATGCTCGCTTCTGAAAAGATTTGATAAAGTAAGTGGTAAGGCATCATTCCTAAATTCAGATGAATTATTTTAAATAGGAGTAGTACAATATAATACACAAAGTAAACGATGGTAATATAGAAAATTGTATTTTTTATGATTCTGATTTAGGAAAAAAGGACGACTTCATTAGAAGTGTTTCAGGGACTATCGTGTCCGTATGATTGGGGGGCAGCTTGATCAAATCGCCTCAAGTAAGTTAGATTTTTGTAGATAACCCGCGAATTGAAGATGTGGCTTTTTACAGCTATAAAGACTGAAAGTGAATTTAGAAATGATAAAAGGGATACAGACTACTGTATTAGCCCAGGAATAAAACAATGAGTAAAAAAGAATAAAAGGGGTTAGGAATGTGAATGTAATTGAAGACATGACTGGGATGTGTGTTGGTTCACTATATTGGCATAAAACATATTTGTTCTGTTTGTTTACAAGTGGTGTCCAATAATTGAAATAAAGTATAGAGATGGTTGTTAACTAGATGTTGATATTGTGTCACAGTGTAATGTATTGTATTGTTTTGCATTTATAGATTTTAAAGAACGGGAGTAAGAACATTACAGTCTTGATAAAGAAGGTTTTAAGCGAAATATACCTTCGAAACGCGTCGACGCCATTAATAGTAGCCACAAATTAATTTGTCTGAATATCACCTTAGATGCGTATAATGTGCTAGGCAACAAGGTGTATGTGTCAGAATTTTGTTTCTTCTTGATTGTGGCCATTAAAGACAAAGGTTATTGTCTGTTGAAAAAACTCTTGTGAAGACATATATGCGGTTGCATATATTTTTTATTATTATAGTTTTTACTGTGTTTTTTTAATCAGGATCAATTTGTTTGTATATTGAATGGATTATAATGTTTCTTTATTGATTTGTTTAACTGAATGATTTGCTTAATGTAATGTAATGTAATGTTTTGAAAAACATCTGTGTCTTAATAAACTCAATTGTTATTATATTTTCTATAGGTTTTTGTGCCAATATTTAGTGTATTGAACAGCTTGGATGTGGTGGGTATGATTCAACCTGTGATCGTGTGATTGATATTTGAAGTGTGGAATTGAGTGCAGAGATACAAAAAAAGATTTCTCCCAGAGGACGTTCTTGTTGAAAAGTTCGTGTTTGAACCCTAGTCCTTTGGGTTACCCAAGGGTCCCTCTCTTTTTCGATATATTCTTCTGTACAACCGGTTGGTTGGAGAGGTCAGTGTGTGATCTGAGCTAGGTGGCCAGGCGTGGAAATTAATAAGAAACACACGCAAAATGGATACATTTAAGACCTTTGGCTTTTCGGAGGATCAATTTAATAAATTGATAAACCAAAATCCACGCACAAATGGGAATATCAACACCAGTGCAGTGAGTAGTGACCAACTCCTCAAGATACTCAATTTAAATTAAAAATGATTAGGACAGAGCTTCATGCCGAGTTCCTTGTCGAATATTTAAAATCAGGGGTAATTCCAATTGGTCTCCGGGTTCGAAATGAACCTGGCCTGTTTATTGAAAACAGGAAGTTTTTAGAGACATGGACGCATATTGCCAATCGGTGTAGCCGAGATTGGATTATACTAATCATTGAAACGGCAAAGGAAGTTTTAATCATAGAGAGGAAAGAAATTGAGGAACTTGAATCTAAAATAAGGGCCAGTACAGGTCTTGAAGAAGCTAAAAAGAAACTTGAGGAATTGGAACGAGAAACTAGTGGATATAGGGAGTACCTAATTAACAAAAAGAGTAATAAATTGAAAAAAGACAGAGAGATATAATGTAGAACAGGTTTACCCATATCTTGGGAAAGAGTATTACAATAAGAGAAACCCAAGATGGGAAAGACCACATCCTCAAAGACCAGTGTACTTTAGAGGTAGAAATCAAAGGGTTACCTTCTCAGAAACATCAGGAGAAAGTAGCGAGGAAGATGATTACAATAAAGATCAGCAGGGGGTAGAGGGGATGAACCCTGAACATGAGTCTTTTTTAGGCCAGAGACAAAGGAGAGGCCGAGGGAACTATCGGAATGTACGAAGAGGGGACCAAGGGAGGACATTTTTGCAACAGGATCAGGGCAGGAGCTACCCACAACAAGATTATTTAAAGACGCGCAATCAAAGATATTGGAAGTAGATAAATTCCCAATAATCAATCTTTCGGAACGGATTCTTACTAATAGTGAAATTGAAATCTTAGAAAAGGGATTTAGTTTTGCCCCGAGTACAACATTAAATAGGTTTGAATTTGAAAAAGATTTAAAAGCACTGTTTAGAAAGATCCGGTTAAAAAGGTTTTTGGAGAATAGGGATTATCAGCCAACTGAGAACATATCTGGCCTCAAACCAAAATCTACATTCACTCCCTCATTAAATTTGGTAGATAAAAATATTGAGGTATATGAAAGAGTGATGGAAATAGAATTGAAACAAATTTTAGAAAACCCTAGTAATAAAAAATGTTTTAATAATAATCTCCCTAAACCACTTTGAGATGCATTGAGGTCATTAAAAGAAGATATGGGCATCACGATCAAACCAGCCGATAAGGGTGGAGGGGTCGTGGTGTTCGATACTAGTGATTATAGAAAGAGGATGTTAGGTTTATTAATGATTCCAGAACATTATAAAAAAGTTACCCATAGCAAGATTCAGCAGCTGAAAGGTGAAATTGACAATGAAATGAAATGAAAATCGATATTTGTAAAGCGCGAACTGTCACTCCGAAAGGAGCATCCTGGCGCTGATACAGAGGAGATATCGCACTCTGAGTGTCTTAGATAAGAGAGAGGCAAAATTCGTCTGTTGCTCCGAAGATCCATGTTTTTAGAGCTTTTCTATACTGGGTTTCAGTTTTATGCATTCTCAATTGCAGAGGTAGTAGGTTCCAAGCTCTGGTGCCTAACACTGCTATAGTTTTTCCTCCTTTGGTTTTGCATCGGAAGTTGGGAGGTGAAAGCAGGTTAGCTGATGAGGACCTGAGAGTTCTGTTTGTAGTATAAGGAGTGAAACGAGATGAAAGGTATTTTGGTCCTGTCTTGCGTGACGCCTTAAAAGTGACTAGGAGAATTTTGAACAGAATTCTCTTATGTAGTGGGAGCCAGTGGAGGGTTCTAAGAGCTGCAGAGGCAGAAGACCTTCGTGGAAGTCTTAAGACAAGCCGTGCTGCTGCGTGTTGGACCACCTGGAGTCTTTTTACTGTTTTTTTGCTGGCTCCTGCCAGACAGAGCAAGAACGGAAGGCTGGATATGCGAAGATGAATATAAATTTCTACATACTAACTCCCCAATTACACCGGCAATTTATGGACTGCCTAAAGTCCATAAAGACCCAAAGAACTCCCCAATGAGACCAATTGTAAGCAGCATTGGTTCTCTTTTAGAACCTCTCAGTAAGTTTGCTGATTGTTTTATTAAACCTCTTGTACAACAGCAAAAGTCATACCTTAACGACTCAGCTCATGCGATCTCGGTATTTGAAGGGAAGGGCTTCAACAGGGTGACCCAATTTTGGGTCACCCTGGACATTGAAGCCCTTTATACCAATATACCACAAGATGATACCATAGAAGTAGTGAGGTTGCTGTTACAGAGAACAGATCTCCATGGTGGGAGCATGGAATTCATCTTACAGTGTGTGACTATGGTTTTGAAAAACAATCTTTTTTTATTTGAGGAAAACCTATTCCAGCAGGTGAAAGGCACCAGTATGGGAGCCACATGTGCTCCCAGTCTGGCTTGCCTCTATGTGGGGGAATTCGAAGAGAAACATGTCTTCAATGAAGTGGCACCATATTTTGAGAACGTGAGTTCGTGGTGCCGCTTCATTGACGACATTATTTTTATCTGGGAAGGATGCCAGGAAGAACTGGAGGAGTTTATTGGTTGGTTGAACCTAGGGGACCCCAACCTTAAATTCACTTCGGATTTCAGTAAGGATAAGGTGAACTTCCTAGATATTTGTATCAAGGAGAAAGAGGGCCACTTAGAGGTTGAACTTTACAGTAAGCCTACGGATAAAAACACTTTGTTACACTATGGGAGTTTTCACCCTAAAGCACAAAGGGATAATATTCCCTTTGGACAGTTCTTGCGATTATGCAGGAACTGTTCTTCCATAGGTGACTTCAATAAGCACTCAGAGATTCTAAAACAAAAATTAAAAAACAGAGGCTACCCTAGGAGATTAATAAATCAGTCCTATAAAAGAGCAAAATATTATGATCGGGAATTTATGCTTGATCAAAATAGAGTGAGAAATGAGAACCAGAAGATGGAGAAAATCGTTTTTGTAAGCCAGTTTAGTGAAAGGAGCAATCAGATTAAGAATATTCTAAATAAAAACTGGAAAATTCTCAATGATGGGCAAGATCTGAAACTAGAAAAGCCACTTTTTTCCTATAGGAAGAATAAAAACATTAGAACCAGCTTAGTTAAAACCTATAGGATCTGTAACAAAGAAGAACAGGGCACACTACAGGGCACAAGGGCGATTGGCAACCACAAATGTGGTACATGTTCAATCTGTGAGCACTGCATAGTTGCAAGTAATATTACATTCAATAGCCAGGAGATAAAGTGCAGAAGCTTGAGTAACTGCCGAAGTAAGAACTTAGTTTACCTACTAATCTGCCCATGTGGTTTAGGTTATGTAGGGGAAACAAGCAGAGAGCTCAGATTTAGGATACAAGAACACAAATCAGCACTGAGAACAGGAAAAGAAAATGCACCCCTAACAGAGCACTTCTCGAATCTAGGCCATAGTTGCGGTGGTTTCTCCTCGAAAAAATATTCGGGAACTTGAGAGGTGGAGACATGAATAAAAAAAGAAAACTCAGAGAACAGTGGTTTATATGTAAACTTAACACTGTGGCAAAAAGCCTAAATTCCCGGGAAGACTGGATCTCTATAATCTGTTGAACATATTATGTATACTAGTTAAGAGCAGTTTATAAGTTACATAATTTAAAAGCATACTAGGGACCTTCAACGGGGTCTCCTATGTATGTAGTGTTTGCCCCTACTTAGTGCAATGATTGGATTTTCTATATAAGTATAAACATTTTAATTAAGAGCAGTTTATAAGTTATATAATCCTAAAGTATATTAGGGACCTTTAATGGGGTCTCTTATGGATGTAGTGTTTGCCCGTCTTAGTGTAATAATTGGATTTTCAATATAAGCATGTAATATTCCTGTATGATATGGAACCAATTTGGACAATGAATGAAAAAGTTCATGTACCACCTGGATCACGAAAGAGGGTAGGGACAAGTAGACATTGTCTACAGTCCGTAATAAATACACAAGAAGTCTGTTGAACAAGGCTATTAGCGATATTAATTCTAGCAAAGATAAATAGAGACTAAAGCGCCATGTCAAATTATTTTAAAACAAACTATCTTGTCAAAAGTTTGGAATATATACCACCCTTAAAGGTGGACCTGTGAAGAAAAGATATGCATGGACAGAATAGCTGTGTTGGCGCATTAAATCTCTTTTTTTAGGTAGATTTAGCAATAGCTGGAAGATGATCTTTTATCACAGTGAAGGGTGGTTGAAACAAATAGGGGTGTAACTGAAACTACATGTAGGAAGGGAAAGAATTGGGCTGTATGAGTTCAAGTTCCCGGCAATTTTTTGCCAATAAAGTTTTCTCTGTAAACCCATTAAAAGAAGAACAAAGCAAATGCGGCGCATTGCTTTGGTTACATCTTACGTTCCATCACGGGGAGACGAGAGAGGCACGTCACCCACGTGATTGAACGTTGCCGGAAGAAACATTTAAAAACTGCATTACCGGCAAAGTTTCTTAAATAGAAAACACAATACCAAGACGGACGTACTGACACGCCGCTGGTCTGCTCTGGGAACTAGCAAGGTAAGATGGCAAAGGCAGGAGACATTCTTTTGGAGTAAAATAAGGGGTGTTTGACGGCAGGATACGGTGTCACATAGTATACATGGATAGAAAACTTTAAAAATAGTGATTTTGTATAATTTTGACATCCGCGAGGCGGAAAGTGAAACTTTATGGTGTTGTCAGAAAGTCTGTAAAATACGGGGGAGGAATAATCATTGAAAAGTGTCGATGGGTGTACATCTCCATTTGTGGTTTGTATTTCAGAACCGGAGATAGAAAAAGAGTATTCAACAGGAATATAACGTAAACACAACGATCCTGCATTATGAGCTCGTAAAAAATAAAGAAGATTTATACATGAGGCAGTGAAATACATCTTTAAATACAAGGTATAGATAAATATTTATGAAATGATTTTAATTAATAGAAATATAATAACAAATATAATGAGAAATTATAAATTTTATGTATACAGCTAAATATTTGAACCGAAAGGATACAGGGACTTTTGAATCAAGGCTAGTCCATCATCGCAAATGAGATGCTCGCTTCTGAAAAGATTTGATAAAGTAAGTGGTAAGGCATCATTCCTAAATTCAGATTAATTATTTTAAATAGGAGTAGTACAATATAATACACAAAGTAAACAATGGTAATATAGAAAATTTTATTTTTTATGATTCTGATTTAGGAAAAAGGAAAAAGGGACGACTTCATTAGAAGTGTTTCAGGGACTATCGTGTCTGTATGATTGGGGGGCAGCTTGATCAAATCGCCTCAAATAAGTTAGATTTTTGTAGATAACCCGCGAATTGAAGATGTGGCTTTTTACAGATATAAAGACTGAAAGTGAATTTAGAAATGATAAAAGGGATACAGACTACTGTATTAGCCCAGGAATAAAACAATGAGTAAAAAAGAATAAAAGGGGTTAGGAATATGAATGTAATTGAAGACATGACTGGGATGTGTGTTGGTTCACTATATTGGCATAAAACATATTTGTTCTGTTTGTTTACAAGTGGTGTCCAATAATTGAAATAAAGTATAGAGATGGTTGTTAACTAGATGTTGATATTGTGTCACAGTGTAATGTATTGTATTGATTTGCATTTATAGATTTTAAAGAACGGGAGTAAGAACATTACAGTCTTGATAAAGAAGGTTTTAAGCGAAATATACCTTCGAAACGCGTCGACGCCATTAATAGTAGCCACAAATTAATTTGTCTGAATATCACCTTAGATGCGTATAATGTGCTAGGCAACAAGGTGTATGTGTCAGAATTTTGTTTCTTCTTGATTGTGGCCATTAAAGACAAAGGTTATTGTCTGTTGAAAAAACTCTCGTGAAGACATATATGCGGTTGCATATATTTTTTATTATTATACTTTTTACTGTGTTTTTTTAATCAGGATCAATTTGTTTTTATATTGAATGGATTATAATGTTTCTTTATTGATTTGTTTAACTGAATGATTTGCTTAATGTAATGGTTTTATTATGTAATGTTTTGAAAAACATCTGTGTCTTAATAAACTCAATTGTTATTATATTTTCTATAGGTTTTTGTGCCAAGATTTAGTGTATTGAACAGCTTGGATGTGGTGGGTATGATTCAACCTGTGATCGTGTGATTGATATTTGAAGTGTGGAATTGAGTGCAGAGATACAAAAAAAGATTTCTCCCAGAGGACGTTCTTGTTGAAAACCTCTCCCTGACCAACTTTAGTGAAACACTTCAGATACATTTCAAGTAAGCATTTGAACTGAACTGCATTTACCCGGATGCTAAGGGGTGATCTGTGCTGGGAGGTGAAGCAGTGTCCTCCTATCCCCCTACTACCATCAACATGGACATGATATAAGTTGTAAAACTCACACAGCGCTGCACAATGTAACCCTTAGCAGTGTGCCAACAAGAGCCAGCATCCAAACACATCCTGTTAAATGGCCGTTGGGGACATTGTCGCCTTCACTAACTGAGGTACAGTTACACAGGGCTTGTAATGTATCATGCAAGATTTTTGCATGTTTTAAAAAAGGAACACCAGTCCCTGCCAACATTCCCACGCTAAAGCTCCTTTTTCACGGAAGTTATCTTATCCTGAATAACCACAACCACTGCGGTTTACGTGCAGGCGTCCCGTATATAGTTACAGTTTCACAACGTGTAACTTGCTGTAGCAATGTTCTTTTAACTCCCCCATATGGGATTGTAGATAGTTAGTTGTGGCCTCACATACCCACTATGAAAGCAGACTTCAATGAGTTAAGCAGGTACAAAGCGCTTTTTATTTTTTTTGTCCTCATACTTGACATTCGGCGTATGGCTGGGGCTATGTGCATACTGATTGGGGAGTCCCACACTTCGCCTCTGCCCGGGAAGCCAAGGCCTTGTTAAACTATGCATCTGGAGCTATATACGATCTGACTGCACTCCAGCCAAGTTTAGTATGCCTTAATCATTGGACTTTACTATATCGTCTCCTCTTTATACATTTTCCAACTAATGAGTCACCCTTGCGTGGCTTCTTCTGGAAGCATCTCCCAAATTGGTCTCCACATTTTAATCCGTCTAGATAGACCTTTGGCACAATCTAACCTACAGGTATTTTTAACATATAAAATCCATTCTCTTAATGATGGTGCTGACTGTGTTACCCATTTCGTGCATATTTCTCTACGTGCCATAATTATCAAAGCAAATAATAAGTGTGCTTGAGGTATGTTCGCTAAATAATTTTCATTGCCTCTGTAGATTATCCCAAAGATAACAAGTTCAAGGCTTACCTGGACTTTGATTCCTAGTGTTTTGGAGACAAACTCACCCACCTCGCACCAGAAGATCTGGATTACCGGACATCGCCATAGCATATGCACGTCGTCCGCATTTTCCAGCCCACACTTTGGACAGTATCTTCTCATGCCTCCTCCCATTTTGGCCAACTTTTTTGGGGACCAGTAAGCTCTATATAGAGTAAAAAGATGATTTCTTCTTAAAGGAGCAGATCTGATATTTGACCAAAGTGCTGCATATGATACTTGCCATAAAGTGTGAATATCAGCGTCTGGTATGTCCGTTCTCCATATCTCCTCTGGTGCAGGTAGCTTGTTGTCCTCCGCTTCCACTAGCATCCAATACCACTTGGATACTTCCTTTTTAAATACTTGATCTTTCATGAATTCTCCCTCCCATTCTGTGTCTGAGCTGAACTGCCATTCATTTCGAGCCCAACTTGACAATTGGAGATATTTGAGTCTTGCCAAGGTGTAATTTGTTTTTGAGGCAAGTGTATCCCAAGCAATGAGAGAGTTTCCTTCAATTAAATCTCCCCAAGTTGTCAAGCCCGCCCTCAGTAAAGGGAGGGCTAGGATATCCAAGAGACATTCTGGCGTGCCTGGAGAATTCCAAATTGGAGCTTTGCTACTGTAATATCGTATACCCATGACTCGTTTGATTTGTACCCAAACTTCACAGGCGGCTAGCAAAACCTTGGACCTGATCTTTTTGAAAAATTTAGGATGACCATATTTGAATAATTTAACGCCCGTGAGTAGGGTGGCGAGTTTTGTACATTGTCCATAAGAAGATGCCTGGTATTTTTAAAGAAGAAGGCCCAATGATATAGTTTAAAATCCGGCAAGGCAATTCCCCCATCCACTTTCTTTTTGCGTAGTTTTTTCCATGCTATTCTCACCGCTTTATTTTTCCACACAAAGCTGGTCAAATCACTTTGCATTTTTTGCAACCATTCTGATTTAAAATGTAATGGTAAAGCATTGAAGATGAAAGTGAACTTTGGGAGAATCATCATTTTAATCAAATTCGCTCTACCCAAAACAGATAACGGCAGATGCATCCATGATTCCAATAAGGCCTTTGTTTCCAGCCGTATTCTCTTAAAATTTATGAGGGCTATACTATTCAAGTCTTTGGTTATTCTAACTCCCAAATATCTAATCTCTGGCTTTTCTAGTTGAGAGTTAGTTGGTCCGTTCCACGTCATGGTTTCCATTTTATCATTATTCACTAGGTAGCCAGATATTGTTCCAAACTTTCCCATTATTTCCATTATTCGTGGTAATGCCGTCCTAGGATTCGGTGTATATATCATCAAATCATCCGCGTATAGAGCTGTTTTTATTTCCCAATCTAGGTGTCTAAAAGGGGTAATCCCAGTTTCCGGTCTGATTCTCCTGGCCAGGGGTTCTATATAAATATTAAATAATAAAGGGGACAAGGGACAGCCTTGCCGAGTCCCACGCCCTATCTTAATCGGCGGTGAAAGTGAACCATTTACCACTATCCTAGCTGTTGGTGTTTCATAAATTGCTTTTATAGTGTTTAAGAAGTTATCCCCCAAGTTATTTTGTTTTATGACTCTGTACAGGAACGGCCAACTTACTCTGTCGAAGGCTTTAGCAGCATCTATCATTATTACAGTTAGTGGTGTTTTTGTAGTAGTGGCTATATCTATGGCTGTGATTAATTCGTGTGTTAAATCCTTCAACTGTCTATTTTTCACAAAACCCTTTTGGTTGGAATGTATAATGCTCCCCAATGTCTTGCCCAACCTTACCGCTAAAATTTGAGTAAAGATTTTATAGTCACTGTTTAATAATGAGATTGGCCTATATGATTCGCATTTTAACGAGTCCTTCCCTGGCTTCAATATTAAAGTAATTACGGCCTCATTCCATGAGGTTGGGATGGAGGCCTGGTGACTATGTATACTATTAAATAACTTGTGTAAGTGTGGGGTTAAAATCTCCTTTAAGACTTTATAAAGTTCATTAGGGATGCCGTCCGGTCCCGACGCCTTCCCCCTCTTTAAACTAGAGATTGCTTTTTCTATCTCAAGGATGGTAATTTCCTGATTTAGCATTTCTTTTAAGTCTGTGTTTATCCCAGGTAGGGGATCCTGATCCAGCCACCCATCTAACTCTAGTTGGGAATCTCTCTTCTCTTCAGTGTATAACTCTTGAAAAAAGTCTCCAAATGTCTTGCCTATGCTAGCGTTATCCTCGCATGGTATTTGGGAACCATTCTCCTGTATTTTTTTGATCTCGTTTCTCAGCTGATCTTGTTTTACTTTCCACGCGAGGAGTTTCCCGCACCCTTCCCCATATTCATAATGGGCCATTCTACTGGCATCCCATCGTTCTTTAATTTTCCCTTCCAAAAATTCTGTGAACTGCTCTTTAGCTTCATTTAACTTGTTCTGTAGTACAAGCCTTGAGGCATTGTTTTGGCAACCTGTGAGGGTTTCCTGTGCTATTTTAATCTTGTCTTCATATGCTTTAATTTTTTTCTCTCCTCTTTTTTTATAAAAAGCAGCCTGACTTATCAGTCTCCCCCGGAGATAGGCTTTAAAAGTGTCCCAAACTATATATGGTGCTGCTGAGTTTGAGTTTATTTTAAAAAATTCAGCCACTTCTTCTTTTAATTTGTCCACCACTTCATGTTTCGCTAGAAGTGTTCTGTCTAGTGTCCATCTATTTTCTGTTATATTTCCTCTCATAGACATTTCTAGCCTCACTGCTGCGTGGTCAGACAAGTGCTCTGGTTGATGTGTGACCTTGATGTTGTTTTCTCTTAATCTCTCACTCACCAGGAATAAATCAATTCTTGAAGCGTGAGAATATTTTTTATTTTGATATGTAAATTCTTTTTTATTGCCAACATTTAGTCTCCATATATCTATTAGCCCTAAACTCTTCATCAGTTGTTGTAAGCTCTTTCTCGTTTTTGGTGCGCTTATGATGTGTTGTGATGATGATCTGTCAAGTAGAGGATTCATTAAAATATTAAAATCTCCTGCCATAATAATGTTATATTTGGATTCTAGTAGATGTCTATATAGTTCATTAAGAGGGGAAGGGTCATCTATGTTGGGTCCATAGTATCCTACCAACGTAAGACCTAGTTTGTCTATTTTGATGTCCACTATTACCCATCTACCCCCTTTATCTACTTTACAGTCTTCTATTTTGACATTGGCCACCTTTTTAAATAATATAGCTACTCCCTTAACATTACATGATTGCCAAGAGCATACCATATGTATTATCCATTTGTTTTGTTTGAGTATGTTTCCCCACTCCTCTTCTCGTAGGTGCGTCTCCTGCAATATAATTATGTCGTTGTCAGACAATTTAATAAGTTCTAAGATCTTCCTCATTCTTTTATGCACTCTCAACCCATTAACGTTCCAGGATATTATTCTGAGATTATTCATTTTCTTCTCCCCTTTGCCCTCGCCTTGGTTCTTTAAACCCTTCTTTCTGATATCTATTTATGTCATGTATGAGGATATTTTTTTTGATTTTTCCCCTTAATGCTCCTCACCCAGTGCTCCTATTTACAAGTAAGAGCGTGCATTCTTCTTGATGAAACCCTCCTCCCACCCTAGGGAACCCTCCCTTTTTCCATATGGGGTGTCGCATTGCACCCCTTGAAGCTCCGGCGTTCCTATTTCTTCTAGGTTTTAATGTGTACTTTTTGACTATTTATGAGGTCTATCAGGTTCTCAACCTCTTTGACTTCTCTGAAGTTGTACATTTTATTCTTCCACATGACTTTCAACGTGGCAGGGAATTTCAATTGCGCTGTTGCCCCTAGTGACTCAAGAATTTTGATGTGCTTCCCTAACTCCCACTGTCGATTTAATGTGGTACTGGCTATGTCTGATCTTATGTAAAAGGACCAGTCGTCTTTTTGGAATGTTTTTGCTTTAAGGGCCGCTGAAAGTATTGCCTCTTTGATGACATAAGTACAAAAGTTTATTAATATTTTCCTTGGCTTGTCCCTTTTTGGATCCCGTCTAAAGGGATCCCTATGAGCCCTCTGTATATCTTGTTCCAGATCCCAAGTTTGAAATTCTGGCATAGCCTCCTTGATAACGGTCACCACAAAGTCTTTCACATTCCCCTTTTCTAAGCCTTCTGGTACGTTCAGAAGTCTTAAATTATTCCGTCTGGAATTATTTTCTAGTGCTTCCAGCATGTCCTTGATTTCCTTTTCGCTGCTTTTTAATGTTTTAATCTCTCTTTGATTGACCTTTACCTCTTCTTGTAGCCCCTCGAACGCTGTCTCCATTGCTGTCAGTCTTACTGTTATATCAGCCATTTTAGTTTCCAGATTCGTACAGGATTCCTGTATTTTCATTTGATTATTCTCTGATATGGAAAATTTATCTTTTATCTCCTTTTAGAGTTGGACTAACATTGAACTTACATCAACAGAGTTTTCCTTTGTTTGTCCGTCTACTTGTTTTTCTGTGCGTACGTTAGTTTTATAGGTATTTAAGGTACATTCACTTCCTGGAGAGATATACGACAAATGCTCCCCCACATGCTCCCCCTCAGGCATAACTGTGTCGTCTGTATCATGTTGTTCTAGTACAGAATATCTGTTTGAGATGGTTAAGTTAGTTTCAGTCACTGTCTGCTTACTCCCAGGCATAGTTGCCATCGTTGCCATAGAGCCCCCAGCAGATTGATACCCCAGTGATGTTGAAATATCTGAGGGTTCTGCTTCTTTTAATTTAAAGTATGACCTCAGGGATGGAGTGACTCTCGGCTTCCCTGCGTAAGTTTTATTTCGCCTTGTAGTTTTCTTCGGCTTATTCGCGCTATCTTGTTGTTGATTTAAGGGTGTTTTTGTTGCCAGGGGAGGTGAAACTCGAGTCAGTACTGCACCACTACCTATCCCCTTATCTTTATCTTTGCCCCCTTCTCCTTCAGTTAGCAACTGAATACATTCCGCATTCCTCAAGGAATATCTGTTTCTTGCCGAACCTGTATTTCTATGCGTTGGACCCTCTTTGGAAGAAACTTTATGTGTGCTGTTTAATGTTCCGGTGGGCAATTCAAACCTTGTTTTACAAATCGTCTTAGGGATTATACGTCCTTCCCCTGTCTTAGCTGTTCTGCCTTGCCCTGACTGAGTACGACCAAGACCCAGTACCTCTCCTTCCCCTTCTATTTCACCAAGTCCATCACCAAGTCCATCTGTAGATTTTTTTTTCTTTTTCGACACCACTCTGCCTCCTTTTTTTGGGGTCATATGGCAGTCCACACAGTGATTCCGGTATTCTCCCTTACTAATATTTTGGGGTCTCTTATTTTGTAAACAGTCTTTCCCCCCCCTGAACTGACAATTACACTCTTCTCTTTCACCTTCTCACCATTGCTCTCTCTGTACGGCGCTCCTGTCCATCCCTGGGTTTGTGCCGGCCTCTGTCCTGCTCTCACTCCGCCTCCACCTCCACAGATCCCGCCTGCTCCAATTCCCAACACCCGGAAAGCCAGGCAGCCCAAGCGCACCACCGCGCGCCAGCTCCCGCACAACAGCTGAGCCGCACGCCACCACGATAGACCAATTACGGTCGTGGCCTCGCACTCCCCTTGCTCCGCTGTCGCACCAAAGTCCGGGGAAACTACCAACGCCACCATGAGCCGCTCCCGAGCTCTCTGCAGACTCACACAATCCGCCATCTATCAGGTCTTACCGGCAGCTCTTCCAGTTTTTTCAGCGGAACCAGCACTGGGCAGAGCGGTTCTTCCCCAGGTACAAAGCGCTTTTGTTTCAACAAGAAGTCGCCCTCACATCAGCCCGTGAGACCTTCGAATTGCAGGTGGCTCGAACGTCCAGTGAGATTCAGTCACTGCTAAACACAACTCTCCCACTCCATTTTTGGGAACTGATACACCAAATATCAAAAGTGTCTGATACTGAAGGCCTTGCACATATTTTATTAACTTGTGGGCTATGGCCTTGTTACTTCGTTTCAGACTATGTTTGGAGTACTACCGGGTGTCATTCATTCAAGTTTTCAAGTGCATTTGGCGGTTTACCATCACTCCTTTGGCTGTTCTGCAGAGTGCTGGTTCACCTACTGCTCTTACGCAATGGCTGCCCGTACTGTGGTCCTGGCCAACCCCGGTCAGTTGCAACTGTACCGTGAACGAATGCAGCTTAATTTTGGATGTCTGCCATTAGCTGTGCTTTGCATCAGTTATAGGCTAACCTTCCGCTATGCCTATCACCTGTGTGCAACCTGTATTCTACTGTCGCTGATGCCCCTTTCAATGGGCCATGGATGTCTGCCTTTCCAACACATCTCTTGCTGATCTGGATTATGACCTGTGGGTGAGTCCTTTGTTGGCCCATGACCAGGACTGTTCTGGTGATAGCCGTTTATGGGATGCCTCACAACATGGCAGACGGGCTGCCAGCTGCGCCTATGCATTTGCGCAACGTCTCCTTTGCCATGCCTAATTCGAACCTCTTCCAGGTTGCCCTGAAATGCTCCTTTCGTCCACGGGGTGTGAGGAGCACATCTGTTCCTTCATACTACTGCATTGGATGGCGGTCCTTTTTGCTGAAGCTGATTCTGATCGTCTTCTGGAACTGCTTGCCTTCGAAGCTGCAAGTGCTTTCTTGGATTCGTAACTACTTACCAGCATCTGCAACTGTTTGGAACTAATTCAATATTGTTTTACCTTTTTTCACCTCCTTCAGAAATTTCATTCGATTTATCTCAAACCTTGGCCCTGTCTGCATTCGATTTGACTCTGCTTACCTTTGCAGGCTGTTTCGCTTGGTACCACAGACCTGAGCAAGGGGAGGCTGTTAAATGGCCGTTTTGGACATTGCCACCTAGTATGAGCCCGGCTTACATTATGCAGCTTTAGCGCACGTTAATACATGGCTTTGTTGTTTTGCAAGTAGCTTCGTTTATGTCTTTCACATGAGAACTGTCCGCAGAGCTTGTTCTCTGTGCGGTCCTGGAGTACAGTCTGTACATCATGTCCAAGGTCGTAAACCAATGTCCCTTGTTATTCTGTTCTGGTCAGGCCCTAGCACCCAGACTCAACAAACTCTCGCAGCTGCTAGAGCCCACGGGTGCCTTTTTGATAATATGGGGAGGTGGGCTAGGTGCCCCACACATGGAGAGGGATTCTTCCATAGAGAAGAGCAACACAGCACATGTGAGTTACATTTCACCATCTATAGGCTGAGGAATGGGGTCTGCTGACAAGGCCCTGAGATCTTGGGATACATAATAAGACTTCTTCTAGCATGGGGAGGGGGGATAGGCTCCTAGGTCTTCCTCCTGAGGGCTTATTAATATGACATCTCCCTTCCTGATATATGGACATGTTTCTATGCTGACTGTTTTTGTATTATGCATTATTGTGCTTGTTGTGGCATGTATACTGCATGTCAGGACACGTTAGTTGAAATAAACATTTGAAAATATTTCTTGTCTTCAACTGATCTTATTGTGGATAAGTATAAGAGTGAGGGCAACAGGGTATGTCTCGTTACCGCGATTCCTGAGAGATCTGAGAGTGTTATGTCCTGGGGTGTATAAGCGCTTGTTTCACTGTCAGTGAGTAGGAGAGCTAGTGAGGCACTATAGCTATTCGGTCCTGTGCTCATGGGTACTCAGGTGTTTGGATGACTCAGTGCCTGCCTGCCCAAGTCCTATAATCCTGCGCATAGTTCTGTCTGTGGGCAGAATCCCTGCAACAATCCTCCAAGTTTGGCAGACAACAGCAAAGCGCACAGACACAGTCATAGTTGCTCAATGCTAACTTACACTCAATGGAAGTAGTTGGCGATGAGCTGCTCACGCAGGTCAAGACCTTCTTCCTCACCACTATCATCGTCACTGGGCATGTGTGGGTGTTCAGCAAGGGGCTCCTGCTGCTCATCATCATCCTGAATCAGGGGTATCTCTTTGCGCAAGGCCTGGTTGTGTAGCATGCAGCATGCGACTATGATCTGACACACCTTCTGGGGTGAGTAGAGAAGTGCACCACCACTCTTGTCCAGACACCTGAATCTAGACTTTAGAAGTCCAAAAGTGCGCTCCACCACACGACGTGTCCTCCCATGGGCATCATTGAAGTGGACTTCCCCGGGCGTAGTTGGATTCCTCAGTGGGGTCAGCAACCACGGACGATTGGGATACCCTGAGTCACCTAGTTGTGAGAAACACAGACAAACAATGTAATGGTAATATGTGAGGAGAGCAGCATGTCACACATACATCACACTCATTGACTGAGCCCACTCACCAACAAGCCAGGCACGCTCTGGGTGAAGATTTGCCATCAATTGTGGTATGCTGCTGTTCCGCAGAATGTATGAGTCATGTGCCGAACCTGGATACTTTGCACACACGTGTGATATTATCTGATCCGCTTGGCATACCACTTGCACATTAATGGTGTGGTGATGTTTGCGGTTACGATAGATGTGTTCACGTGCCTGTGGTGGAACTAGGCCAATGTGGGTACCGCCAATGGCTCCCACAACATTTGGGATGCGTCCAAGATCATAAAAATCCCCCTTCACAGCTGCCAATTCATTTCTCCTTGGAAAGTGTATATAGCGGTCCTTGTAGGTCATCAATGTAGACAGGACATCACGCAACACCATGCTGAACATAGGCTGTGACATCCCACCGGCGCTGGCCATGGTGTACTGGAAAGACCCAGTGGCAAAGTAATGCACCCATCACTTTTACTGTAGCAGACAATGCAGCCGGATAAGTTCTGTTGGGCTCCAAATGGGGCTCCAACTGAGCACATAGCTCTCGCAGTGTAAGGCGATCCAGACGGACTTTCTTTATGATTTCTATGTCCTCCATCTTCGCTAGGTTTGGGACAGGGCGATAGATAGGTGGTCTCCTCCTACGTACTCTGGCAGGGGACACATGCAAAAGATGAGTAAAAGATGAGAGGTGGGAAACAGCTTAACCAAAGACTCACACAACCACAACATTGACAGGACTCTTGTACACATGAAATGCACAAGTGCCATACATACAGACCTTGATTTGCATCACTCAATCGACATACTAACTACTACAACTTCAGAATAAGACACTGTGTATGACATATGGTACACTGCTACATCTTAGTGTGAGCAGCCCTGTTGGTAGATGGCACAGCACATGTGGTTAACAGCATCATTGCTGAGTTGCATGTATCTGCTGTCACTGCACGACCTCAAGCTTCAGTCCCACAATACACAACAACATTACGAAATGAGGCCAGTGAATGTCAGCTGGACAGCAATACATGAATATGCAGCACAGTGGACAGACAAATATGAACATTATGGGGTCAGTCCATCGTGACTGTGTGAGGATTTTGCGTGACAGACATTGCCATGCTCACCAAAATGATACACAATTACACATGGATTGTGTATACATGCACACATGGCTGAAAATGACCGATGATGTCGGCCACAGCGATGTTTGTTTGTTACACATGTGCACTCCTCTGACGTGTGTGAAAACATATGCAGGCAATGGCAGCTAGGCAGACTAGGCAGACTGTATGCCACAGCAGTACGTGTGTTAAAAGTGCTAGAGCTTACAAGTATGTCTGATTTCCGTACAATGGACACCTCTAAATGCCAGCCAACATCACTGGCCCTTCATGTGACAACCCATGGCCGAGAAATCGACAGTCAAATAGCAAGGTTATTCAAACAGTGTTCACAGGTTGAATGTTTCAATACACAACATTAGTACAGTGCGAGAGGCCTTTGTCCTTTTTGACTCCTTAACTCATTTCATTCCATGCTGGCCACAACAAGATATGACAATGAATGTTATTTCACTCTCCTTTTCTTGGACATACCATGTGTGCGAAGATTAACCCAAAGGTCACACTCTATAATACCTTCACAGGGTGCACAAATCACTTTAGGCAAATGTGTTGGGATGAGTGATGTAATTAGCAAAGCGAGAATGGAAATGCAAAATGTGTTTACAGGCGCGGTAGCTGGCATCCACAGCGGTGACACGCATTGGCCCCAATTGCATGGTGCAGGATAGCGGTGGACGCTTCCTGACCTCTGCGGTGCATCACCGCCTATGAGGAATAGCCATCAGCCAATGGGAACCGCCAGCGGCTTACATTTTTGAAACTCGCGGTAGGCGTGCTCTGCCACTGCGGGCCCCGGCATTGGCCCCAATTGAATGATGCAGGATAGCGGTGGACGCTTCCTGACCTCCGCGGTGCGTCACCACCTATGAGGAATAGCCATCAACCAAGGGGAACCGCCAGCGGCTTACATTTTTTAAACTCGCGGTAGGCATGCTCCGCCACTGCGGGGCCCGGCATTGGCCTCAATTGATTGATGCAGGATAGCGGTGGACACTTCCTGACCTCCGTGGTGCATCACCGCCTATGAGGAATAGTCATCAGCCAATGGGAACCGCCAGCGGCTTACATTTTTTAAACTCGCGGTAGGCGTGCCCTAGCAGTGCGGGGCCTGGCATTGGCCCCAATTGAATGATGCGAACCAGGCTGGCCAATGGTATCAGCAGAGCAACACTGGAACAAGCCTAGGGCCCTATATACATGCCTGTGAAATGTCCACACCTGTCACTTGCCTAGAGACACTGCTGCCTGCCATTCCTCACCACGAACTGCTGCTGTACCTCATCTCTGGAACAAGTCATGGCTCGTACTGAGAACCTGAGGGCCCGTCCCTTCACCACAGAGGAGCTGGAGGTCCTGGTGGACGAGGTCGTTGGACAGTACGGCGAGTTCTATGGTGCTCCAGAGGTACTGGTAAGTTAATGCTAAACTTACTGAGGATGCTCCGAAGGCTCACAACATGTTACTGTACAGTGCTCTGTGCCTCAGACTGCAAGCCAATATTGGTGCTTTCTGATTTAGTCGTCTGCATTTCCCAATCATGACGTACTACTTGAGTATGTGGGGAGGATGGCACACTCGTCAATTTTGCAGCTCCATAGGTGCAAAACGTCACACTTGTGAATCTCAGAAAGGTTGATGTATACGTGTTGGAGTCTGTGTAGCCAAACGAGTTCAAGTGCATGGTGTTGAGCCTTGTTCCCCCTGAGCCCTGAGTGCATGCAATGACGATTTTGCCAGAACGTGGTTTATCAGTAGTACAGTTACAATGATGACTTCATGAAATCTCTTTTTGGATACACATTCCCTGTGCCATGTCCTCTATGAGTTAATTACGTGTACATATGTACATTAGTGAGGTGGTAAGTGTCAATTGGGCAGAGGTTGATGATTATGAGGTGTGCTCATTCTAAAGGGATACTATGGAGATGAGCCCAGTATGCACAAGAGTACAGGGCCTGTTACTGTCTAGATTAGTGTGAAATTACCTCTCACATCTGATAAATGTACAGTGGACATGCCATCCTTCTTTTGGTGTCATTATGTGTAGACTCGCTCATGAATATGCACTGTGTACTGACACACAATGCACCACTACAAAGTGTTACAAATGTCAACTCTTGTCTCCCATACCTACAGCTCAAGGTCCATCAGCGGAAGGCGATATGGAGGGCCATCAACCATAAGGTGCGGGCCTTAGGGTCTCTAACCGTCGACACAACCACTGCCACAAGAGGTGGGATGACATCTGCCGCCTTAGCAAAAACGTCGCCGAAATGACGCTGGGCCTGGTTCTTCAGACTGGTCAGTTGGCGCACCGGAGCATGACCCACTATTGACCCTCATCCTGGCAGTGACACAGCCAGAGCTGAATGGACGCCTGAGGGCCCAGCAGCAGCAAGTTGGGGGTGAGTATAGTACAAAGTGTGATGTTGCTCATGAATTGCTGCACGAATCCCAGCCCAGAGCAAGGCTGTAACCTATGAGTTGTCTCTAGTGTGGTGTAATTGCCTCTCAGTTGACTCAGTGGTGAGTGCAGATATTCTTGGCCTGTACAACGTCTGTATTGTCATCTGTCCAGGTCACATCAACATAAGTGTTAGTCTCTGTGGCATCAACTTGAAGTGAACATCAGTGAGCATCATGTCAGGGTGATTTTAGAGATTGATGTTGTGCATTTCCATGTAATTGATACATCTACAGATTGCTTACCAATGTTCAACAGTAGTTGTGTTGCAGGACATGAATTAGTGGATGTAAGGATGTCATGTCACTTAACAATAGTTTCCTTTAACTTACTATGTGTGGGGTTCTATCACCTCAAACTTCCAATGTGACACACACAGTGAATTCAGATGTGTAGCTCTCTTAGCTGAAGGCATGTAGATGTGCCTACAGACAATAGGATGTGATGTTGAGATGCCAACACATGCCAAGCAATTTGGCAGTATGAACGCAACATGGAGCATGACTGTCCAATAAGCATAGAAATATTTTGACTGATGCAGACAGTACATGGAGAGTCAAATGTGTGCCTTGAGTTCAAGCATTTCGGTTATTATTGCCTAACATGTTTGTGATCCGACCACTTCATTGAACAGTGTCTCTGTCTCCTACAGAATCTACCGAGGTCAGAGAAGGAGAGGGGCCCGAAACCGCTGGTGAAGCTACTGGCATCACTGCTCCCCGGGAGTACAGCGACACTGAGGGGACCAGGGCACCGGAGGGGGACAAGAGTGCCCTGGAGGAGTCTGCTCCAGAAACGCCTACCTCCACTTCCTCACACTCCAGCAGGACTCCTTGGTGTTGTCAGGCACAGGAGGATTGGCCTCTGCTTCATCGTCCGCCACACCCCATCCTGTGTCCACCCTCCCTGATGCTCCCCCAACTGGTATCCGGGCCCACTGCCCTAAGAAGGGTAGGGTATCTTTCCCCCCAGGCACAGCTGCCCCAGCCCCTGTGTCCCCTGCTGCCCTCAGTGTGGAGGCCATAGACATCTTGCAGCAGGTGTCTGTGGGGCAAACTTTGCTCCTGAATGCCCTCCAGGATCATGGCAACGAGTTGTCACAGGTTGTTGCGTTCATGGAGGGCATTCATTTGGACATCTGTGGCCTGCACAGGACTGTCCAGTCTTTGGCCTCCACACTGACGGTAGCCGTTCTGCAGTCACAGGCTCACAGTCCGGCTCCTGTACCTTCTGTAACCACACTGCCAGTGACACCACCTGACCAGAGAACACACACACCAGAGCACTCAGGCACCAAGTCATCCCCACGCAGCACACGACGACAGCAGTCCAAGCGACAAAGACACGAGACATCATCCCCAAGGCACACAAGGAGCACACATGCCAGCCACACCACAAGCGCATCACAGGACACAGAGAAGCCGAAACACATTAAACATGCATCCACATTGCAGCCCTCACATTCCTCGCCCTACAAGAGCCCTCCAAGATCCACAGCTGATACTGAATCAGCACAGGAAGTTGCCCTGGCTGCCGTGGGCCTGTTGCCTGCCACAACTGCCCCCCGCCCGAGTTCAGAGGCTGTTGTGCCCAAGACTTCCACTACCACCCACCCACCCCCTAGGAAGCATGGACATAGAAGCAGTGAGGTAGTGGTAGCTCCAAAACAGGGGAGGCAGGGTAAAAGCCCACCCCCCCACCTAAGCGTACAACCAGATCCGAAGGTTTTTCCCTGAAGGATCCACGAGCACCTGCTCTACTTTCTGGGAATAAGGAGGCTGTTGTGGCCACCTCACCTATCCCTTGGTCCAAGACACTTGGGGGCCATCGTATCCCCAAGCAAGTGAGGCCCAGCCCTCCACATGCAACATCAGCCACTGAGCCTCCCCACTGCATTTCACCACCTCCTTGTGTGACAACTCCACCAGGTCCAGCCAGCCCTCAGACTCCCACATCCAGGGATCCCTCTACCTAACCAGTGCTCCCCCTCCCAGGTCCAGTCCTCCGACTACCCCAGACAGTCATTCCCCCACCCAGTTCCAGTTCGCCACAAATTTGAGGCAGAGTCCCCCTTCCCACCCCATTCCTCCCTGAGCGGTGCCTGAGCTGCCCATTTGCTGGCCCTATCCTGGTGATATTCCCATGGCTGTGGACTGTGTTTCAATCATCTGTGTGGCATTTCGAAGCACACATGTGCGGACTTGAGTTTGGACTGGCCGTTGCCCTTAATGTTTTGCACTTTACATGCTGATACTGAGTTTATGTAATAAAAAATACATTTATGTTCTGAGCGTTGTCGCTGGCCTTACTAATGATGCTGTACAATGAATGTGTATATGTTCATCGGTTCCATTCTCTGAATTCACACTTTCCCATTGGCATGTACTTAAGTTGATATTGCAGGTGTTACCAGGGGTTCCGGCAACTAATGTCCAGTTTGGACTGTGAGGATTGATGGGGGCGAGCTGCTTGCCTGTGATGGTCCACTCTGGTCCTGTTCGTTATGTTGGCTGAGCTCTTCTTATTCACACATGTCAGATTTGTTTGCTCTCCATCATGAGATTCTATTCCAATTTACATGATGACTTGAGGGGTGGACAGGGTACAAGATTTCTGTGTGATCTATCTTGATGTGTACACACCAGTGTGGGTGTGTTGTCATCTTGGCCAGGTATGGCTTCATAGTCAAATGGATGGATGTACATGTGCTTACTGGAGTCATCAGATGGTGCGAGTGTCCTGTCATTTTCAGAGGTGTTCATGTGTATGTGCCCTTGAGCGTTGCCCTTTCCCACATGTATAATCCAGTTGATGAGTGCATTTTTGTTTCCATGATCAGACACCATGTGGAGTGTTTGTGGACATGTTGGGGTTGTTGCTGGAGCAGTGTGCAGTGTGTCATTGTAACCTCGCAGTCCTAGGGTACACCCACATCTTATCCACAACATTTGTGAGTATGCAGAGTGTGTCACTGCAATGTCTGTGTTGTGAGTCTTTACGATCCGACCTGGCTCTTGCTTACCTTTGTTCTCACTGTGCTGCATGTCTCTTGGATACAAACATGATATGTGAGTTTTCACATGCATTGCTGTCACTTTCCACTTTATGGGCTCCAATATGTGTTGGTCTGATTCATAACAGTCACAGTCATACCATTGAGGCATACACAATGTGAGATACTCCACTATGGCTTTTTGCTCTGTACACTCCTCACCTGTACAATTCTCGTGTATACACCACTTCAGTCAAAACATGTGCCACTGCATGCCATGCACATGTTTGACCCTCCCCGCCACTCCATAGTGTGACACTGTGCTGTGTGCAAATGATTTGTAACCAGAAGCATTGCGGCCCTCAGTACTGTTTCAGTAAATGATATGTGCTATTTGAGCCTACTTGATTTCAGTCATGGTTGCTGATGTACAGTACAGATAGATTTCCATGCACAGTCCTCTTGTCTTGTTCCATCATGGATGTTTGCCTGGGTTGTGTATCAGTAGGTGATAGCAATAGTGTGTATCTGTTTGCTGTGACACTGCTATCCATCCTGGGCACGCATCTTCCTCACTTTGCAATCTGCAGTGTATACACTCCCAGCCCCCAGGCAAATCTGCCACCTTGTGCCCGATCGGAGCTGTGTGAGTGGTGCTTGTAGGTGGGGGAGAGGGGAGCAGCATGCCAGGAGGAGTCAGCACAAGGCAGCCTTTGGGAGCCCTGAGGGTGTCACTCATGTAAATTTAGGGAGCCTCACACATTGCATTTCGCATGTTTCCCCAAACATCGTAGAGCCGGCCCTGCCTGCACGATTGCTGGGAGTTGTTGTTGTACCGGGGTTGCATGCGTGGAGATGTTTTGGACGTACCTCTGCTGTTGAGCGAGGCGGCGTCTTATCCGCTGGTGATGCATCAGGTAGAGCAGCGGAAAGGCCTGTAGAGCAGGATCCATGGCGGCTCTGGTCGCATGCAGGTGTTCTGGTTCGACTTTTCCTCTCCGTAGTTGTGCTTCCGCCATCCGCGATGAGGTGGTTTTTCCGCTGCGGTGGGATTGGCTGTTTGATACATCGTAATCTGGTTGGTGGACGGGACGTGATTCCGCACGCAGTTCTTGCTCTATCGGCTCTGTCCGCCGCCCTTGTGTAACGAAAAAACGTGCGGAGCCTGAATCACCGCGACGGTCGGAATATGGCCTATGCTGGCCCATTGTAATATGGCAATGACCGCATCAGGAGCGGAAAAATCGACGTTTTCCGCCACCACTCCGGATGCACTTCCGTCCGCCATCGTAATCAGCCCCTTAGCTGGTCCCTTAGTGTGCTGTCACAGGTCAGTGTCAAGCTCACCTCATTGTGCTTCAGGATCTACTGCTATCCAGGCCCGGAACTCCTCAAACATATTGGGCCCAGGCGTACCCCCCATCCCTAATTTAACTGGGCTTTTCTGATGATGTCTGTAGGACGCTGGCTCTCTATATAGTGCACTAAATTGAAGTACACTGTGCAGAGAGTCCAGTGAGATCCAGACTGGTGTACACAGTCAAAAGTAGATAATACTAATGCTTTATTTGTGGTAGTGTGGGTGAGCAGTTAGGCTTATCAATGGTAGTGCTAAGCACTTGTCGTACTCATATAGGCCATAAATGAGACACATACAAGATTAAATCTGAGACCAATTTATAAAAATAACAGATTTTTATGTAATTTTTCAGACCAAGAACTTTGTTCCACAGTAAGTACTTTTTAAGTTATGAAGTTTTAGAGTTCACAAAAGAAATTACTGTTGTGCGTAATTACACACAATAGAAATCAATGGGAGAAAATAAGAAAAAGCATAGAAAATTACACAGTGGGTTCTCAAGGTTCTCCTTCTGGATTCAGGTAAGTAGCACGGCCAGGTCCAATGTTCCATCAGTAGTAGTTCTGAAACCTCTAAGTGATCACTTCCCGTGGGAAGGGGCACTATCATGACCCTAATTGGCTAATTTTCTCTCAAACCAAGATGGAGGGAACTGAAAGGTGGGATCCACATCGCCTGCCCCACCTTAGAAGTGGTGTGGGCTGAATGGGGACCCACCTCCTGATTTACCTGATTTTGCGCATGTCTTCCCACTGAAATGTGGTGCAGGAAAGGGGGTTTGGCCTCCTCCACTAGCTGGAGCTGCCTGGGTTGAATTTCAAAGGTGAAATTGCCTTTTAAGCTTCCCGCTTTGGAAGGTCATCCTGTCCTGGGGAGGTGTGAAGCACCTCCGCCCAGAGCAGGCTTTGTTCCTGGTCTCTGAGGGCGCTGGCCCTCACCCCATGAGGTCAGAAACATATCTGGTGGTGGCAGGCTGGCTAAGACTAGCTAGAGGCCACACCAGTGCTTGGCAGGTTTTCAGAGGACTCTCTAAAAGGTCTCCTGTGTGCATTTATTAATAAATCCCACACTGGCATCAGTGAGGATATACAAAGACAAGATGTTTGGTACCAAACATCTTAGGGTACAGTAAAGCCATCATGGAGCTAGGAAACTCGTAATGACAAGTATCCAACCCATGTACTGTCTAAGACTTCCCAGTGCACTTACAATATCAAATTACATGGGTGACTGAAGTTATGCCAATCATGGTACCGGGAACCTGGTTGGCAGGGAACCAGTGCACTTTCAATTCAAAATCACATCATACACCAGGCAAAAAGTGGGGGCTAACCATGTCAAAAGAGGCACTTTCCTACAATGTCCATGTGTTTGAATAGTGTGACCGACCTCCCTGGGTACTTTTCACAGTACACGCTTCCATATATAAAAAATGCTGGTGTCCATTTCTTTATGGTCACCGGCACCCTCGGCCATTTAGACAATTCCAGCTCTTGCTCCTTTGAACCATCTTCAGACCGAAACTCCCAAAGTAATAATTTGAGCATCTCCACGTACTCCCCCTTCCAAATCTTCTCTTTCGTAGCCAGCATGAGGTGAGCCCCTAAAGGTTTTGATTTCCCCATATAAGGCACATTTTTGATTTTTACCTCCTCACTCTCCAATTCATCTCCCTTCCTAGACTCAATCGCAGTATCCCCCTGAGTCTCTCTCCCGGACTCTGAACCCCTACCCTTGTCCTCGACTTTACTGGATGAACCAGATTGTTCTTTGCCCAGATCACCTTTTCCTGTGTCCCTTGTTACCTCTTGTTTTTATCCCCCTGCCCAAAGAGTGAAAAGCCTGTGCCCAAGTTGTGTTCCTCCATACACTCACATGGAGACATTTCCACAGGCGGGCCTCCCCGCTGTCATTAAGCTTCTTCGCCTCAACCCATACAGATATCTTGTTTGAAATTAATGCCCCATCTCCTGGTACCTTACCTGGCGCCAAGGTCGGTGCCCGCTTAGTGACCCACTGCATCACCACTTTGACCTGCTGCTGGTTCCACCCCGTCCGCTTTGTTGCTGCTAACTACCCACGTCCTGAAAAATACTAGTGGCATATGTGTTAGGGAAACCATCCGCCCGAACCTTCATGCCATCACCCAGCTTCCCCAGACTGAACTCCTTGTCATACCGCAACTCCCCTTCCTCCTAGCTCTCCTCCTCATAATCAAGAATTGATACATCCGCCAGATTCATTTCCACCACTTGCTGGGCAATCTTGCGTATGGCTATAACCACATAGCATTGTTTCACAAGCCAACTTATGCGGGGTACGTACCTTGCCCTCCCCACCGCTCCAGTGTTGCTGGACGGATCATCCCGTGCACTCTCCCGCTGGGGGTTGTACCAAGCCCTCCTGCATGTTGCACCACCGAAGAAACATCAGACCTTCTTGGGGTGGTGATCTTGTTGTCCCACTGATGCCATCCGGCCAGCCACCCAGGGCTGACCGAGCCTTCTCTTCTCTTCCCTTCAGGGCCAGGGCACCCACCATTACCCTTTCATCAACGTCCTGCAATGAAGAAAAAACGAGGTCCGGTGTGTTGGTATCACGTCTTGCCTGTGCCATCAGGGGACCTGACACCTCATACCAGTCACCCACCTCCGCACACACTTCCCTCGCGCTGGCCATGGGGAAACCAGAGATCTCAAACTACTCACTGACACAAACCTACGTGGCAGGCATTCAGCCCTCACCCCCCTAAATGTCCCCTGCCATGGCTCCCCTGACCTGCCTTCCCGCACACTTTCACAGGGGGCCTATTTATGGGAACCCAGAACTCCCAGTAGGCCTATAAGAATCAACTGTGCCACTCTCCTGATCAACCTGATCCTCATCACTCCAAACTAGATTGGCAATTGCCACTGGAGGAGAGGACCATTCATCTGCAACCTGACCCCCCCGGAAGCCAGCCCCAATCCCCTGCCTGTGCACCAACTCCAGCAACTTTCCGCACCTGCCTACTCACCCCTTGCTGGCGCTCAATGGCCCACAGCGCTTCTCCCCTTTCCGGTGCCCTCAGCTGCCAAGTATCTCTGCCCCAATCTATGGGGTCCCACCGCTCCTTGTCCATGCAGGTGGGGCCCCACTGTCATACTCAACTGGCCTGCCTCACCCCCTCCCACTTGACCTTCCTTTTCCCACTCCTGCTTGCTTCACTACAGGGTCCTAACTAGCCCCCCCTTCTTCAGGCAAGCCCTCCAGCATCTCCTCCTCCCCACCCAGCCCCTATAACTGCCCTAATGCTCGTTGTCCCGGGCCTCCTACCCCTCTGATCTGAGGAGCCTTTTCCCCTCCCTTTCCGTGTGGCCGCGTGCGCATCTGTGGCATCCCTGGCCACTTTCGAAAACTGTGACGCCTCTCCCAACTGCTGAGAGGCCTCATGCTCACCCTGTTCACCTCCTGCGGCCCCACCCACTTTCTGCAAATGCAAGGCATCTGCTAACTGCCCGGACGCCTCGTGCTCAACCTGTGGAGCTCCCAGATTAGCCCCCCCCCACTTATGGGAGCTGGAAGCAGTCCGAGGCCCCACCCACTTTCTGCAAATGCAAGGCCTCTCCTAACTGCAGAGATGCCTCGCGCTCACCTGTGGAGCTCCCAGATTAGCCCTGCCCGCTTATGGGAGCCACAAGCGGTCCAAGCACCGAAGCAGTGAATGAGAGGCAGCGCCTGGGGAGAAGCGAGCGGTGCCCTCCTCGGCACTTGCGGCCTAAAAAAAAACAACAGCAGCAAAGAACAATGTGGAGATGGGCTCACACCCGGGGAGTCAGTAAAGGCGCCGCGAACCACGCACAGGCCTATCAGCGGGAGGGACTGGCAGAGACAGGAGATCGGCGAGAGCCGGGCGCGGCTCATTGGAAAGAGATGGAGCTGCGATCGTTCCTCTGCCCGGCCCTGCTGGGACGTGGTCTGTGAGAGCTGCATGCAGAGGCAACGGCCGAACTCCGCAGGAGGGCCTGAAGGAGCGGCGATAGTGAAGAGGTAAGCGGAGGTCCCCTTCCAGGAGACACAATAACGGGGACCCCGCGCTAGCGAGGGGGAGGCTTGGGGGGGATTCGGGGGTCACAAGAGACACCAGATGGACGGGGGAAGGATCCATTCCCGCCCCACCCCAAAATGGCAGAAAATCGTGGCAGAGTTGCACGAAGGTGGGCCAGGCAAGGGCTGTGCCTGTCCCTAAAATGGTGCCCGGAGCGAGACTTCGTTGCTCATATCAGGGTCTCCACAACACAAAAGACTAGCAATGGGACTGTTTTTACACTTAGCCCTACGACAGCCTCACTCACACCGAGAGAATTGCTTGGGGCAACAGCTGAGTGCCCTACAACCACGGGCCTACACATTATATATGCCTGACCTTAAGATGGCTGTCTTGGCCTGTCCCCTGGAAGCATTGCTATCGAGTGCATATCAACCTTACAGTAAGTCTTAGCCTCCCAGTAACTCCGGGATGGGTGCAATTGATCTACGACGATGCCCACCGGACTGAAACCTTGAACATTGTACACACCACGGAGCCGGATCAACATGGCCCATGCCCGATGGAACTTTGATGGAATTTTCGATGGACCTTTGATGATGCCCCCGGGGCGGATACCAAAACTGTTTGTACTTACCTCGGTGCACGAGCAACCTTGGCCGATGCCCGGTGGAGCTGTCATATGCAGCTACAGAGGAATCTGGCCCTGGTTTCACCCCCTCGGCCGTCACCTACCCAGCCGGTCATCTGACATTGTTCTCCTCGTTTCCCAGTTGTGTTTCTTTCCCTCCCTCCCCCTCCCTCATTGATTCTTTGATTTAATTGATGTAACTATGTAACCTGTAACTCGCTGATCCTCATGTAAAGCGCTCTGATACCTCCGGGTCTAGCCAGCGCTATATAAAACTTTTCAATAAATAAATAAATGACCCACTGCAGCCCTCACAGGGGCCGCTCTCCATCTATGGGAGTGGCCCCACCTTCCTACCTGGCTTGCTGCTGTTAAAGGGATCCGGCGCGGCGGTGAGCATGCCCACACCATTGCTGCAACTCCGTCAGCCGCTTTACTTGCGGGGCGACCCCCACGAGACGGCACCCCTCCACCATCACCAAATTGAGGTGACCCGCCTCCGCCCGCAACCGCATTGCTTGGGCCACCTTGTCCTCGCTGGACACGCCAGATGCTGCCATTCTGACCGAAGTAAGGAGATTAACAATGTGGTGATATTAAACTGCTCGAGAATACTACCCCGCACTAGCATTATACATAGGCTAAGAATGTGAGCAACAAATCTACCCTACTGCTACCTGACACAACCACAAAATTGCTAACTACCAGGTACCAGCCACCGTGTCACCAAGACAAAATGGTAGCTGTTACCTCAAAATGGCAGTATATATACACCCCTGGGCTACATAAGTAGTCCAAAAACAGCCCAAACTCGAGCTGTCGTCCGACTACTCCACTTCCCCCAAATACCTGGGGGGGGAGGCAGACCGCTATATGGTTGGCTGCCCGCCTGTAGGAAAGTGGGTTTCTGTTGCAGTAACCCCCCCACTTTTTGCCAGACTACTGATGCACTTTGACTTGATGTGCCCTGGGTCCCTGCCAAACAGGTTCCCAGGGCCTGTGTTCTTTCCCCAAACCTAACCCAATTGGCATCTCTGGCCACAGGTCAGCCCCTGGTAAATGGTACCACAGGTACCCAGGGCACTGTGACCAGGGAAGACCTCTAAGGGCTGCAGCACTTATTGTGCCACCCTTAAAGGCCCTGTACCTTTACACACACACACTGCCTTTGCAGGCTGCGTATTTTGGTGCAGAAAAAAGTAAGGAGTCGACATGGCACACATCCCTGTGTGCCATGCCTACAACCCACTGCCCTGGCATAGATCAGTCACCCCTCTAGCTGGGTGCCCTATGCCAGTAGAGAGGGTACAGGTGCATGAGCCCTGTACCCCTACAGTGTCTAAGTCCATTCTTAGACATTGTAAGTGCAGTGTTGCCATTAAGAGTATATGGTGCTGGGAGCTTGTCATTACGTACTCCACAGCACCATAATGGCTACACTGAAAACTGAGAAGTTTGGTATCAAACTTCTCAGCACATTAAACCAACACTGATGCCAGTGTGGGATTTAATGAAAAATGCACACAGAGGGCATCTTAGAGATGCCCCCTGAAAAACGACCAGCCTCTGGTGGGTTCCCTGACTGGTACACACCAGCCTGCCACCACGAGACATGTTTCTGGACCCCTAGGGTGGGAGCCTTCGCTCCCCGAGCCCAGAAACAAAGCCTTCCCTGGGCGGAGGTGTTCACACCTCCCCCAGGCCAGGAAGAGCCATCTGTGGCAGGGGAGCTTCAAAGGCCTGGCAGCCTTTGTAATGCGACCCCCAGCCTCTCCTGCTATCAGGAGCAGGCCCCCTTCCTGTCTCCCCTCCTTTTTGGCGGGAAGACAGGCGGGAAAAACTAGCCAGCCCAGAAGGTGTGCCCACCTCTGCCAACTCCACCCCTCAGGTGGGGGAGGCGAGGTGAAGCCCACTCTTCAGTGCCCGCCATCTTGCAGATGGCAGGCACTCCCCAATCAGGATTAGAGATTGTGCTCACTTCCCCATGTGGGGTGAGCACACCAAGGGTGTAGTCACCCTAAGGTCAGTAGCCCATTGGCTACTGACCTCGAGACCCCTAAAACGCCCCCTAAATACAGTATTTAGGGGGCAGCCCTGAACAAAGAAGGCAGATTCCCGCAACCTAATAAGAAAAAGGACGAAAGAAGATGCCCAGCAGAGGAGACTGCAGAGAACAACTACCTTGGCCCCAGCCCTACCGGTCCGTCTGCAGTTTCCAGAGATCCTGCGCCAAAAATCGTCTTGTCCTGCAGCCAGCGACCTCCAGAACCCCTGGGAGGACTGACTGCCTTCAACAAAGACCGGATCTCCTGTGAACAGCAGTTCTGTTCAGAAGAAACCCCAAAGAAAGACTCCGAGCCTGCTGAGGAAAAAGAAACCCGACGCCTGGCACCACCACTGCACCCGTCGCCTACGGCCTGAGTTCGAGTGGCCCACTGGTCCCAGCGAGGTCCCCCAGCGCTCCAGAGTCCGAGTCCACCATGGGTTGACCCCTCTAGGACTCCCCGACGTCGCCTGCAGCCTCTGCACGGAGACCCCCCCACCCGCGCGTGGCCCGGTAAGGTGAAATCCGACCTCAAAAGACACCCCTGCATCCAGCCGCCCTGAGCCCTGGAGAACAGAACCCGAGGTGCACCTACGTCCCCGAGCCCTCCAACTTACCTGCCCAGCTGTTGGTTCCTCCTGGAAGTCTTCCTGGACCGAGCCTGCAGCTGAAAACCAAAACCGAAAATCCCCATTGAAAACAACAGGGCACCCGACGCCAAACCAGCACCCTGCACCCAGCCGACCCTGCGGGTGCACTTTTTGTGCTAAACAGAATCCCCTTTTGCCCTGAGCCTAACACCAGGAGCTTGGCTCCCACAACCTTGTGGCCTGCTTGCCAGCAGCCACCAACCGGAGGCCCCCTATCACCCATTGGATAACATTGGGCCTCAGCACTCTGCACTCGGCCGCCCTAGTGCCGCTGAGGGTGTAACGAGAGTGCATCCTTGACCTTGGGGGAACCCTTGTTCTAACCCCAGAAGCTCGACTCCAAAGACCGATTACTTACCTGGTAACCGTTAACTTCATTTCTCTCCATAGGAACCTATTGACTGTTTTTCTCTGAAAAATGTTCTAAGTGTGGAGTTGATTTGTATGGAAACCTGAAAAATAACAATTGTGCAAAACTGATTTTACTTACCTTTTCTCTAGGAAATGTCCCATTGTGATATTTAGGCATATCACACTGAGTAGAAAAAGTAATCTAAAAAGTAATATCAAAAGTAACGTAAAAGTAACTTACCTGTAATTCTTATTGCAAAATTGATACAAAGTATATGTACAGCATTTCACAGTATTGCATTACCAGTAATTCAAACTGTAACCATTTCAAAGTACATTTACAACTGCATTTCAAACTGTATATTTACTGCAAAGTATTTATCAAATTACCTATGCCAGGCTTGCTTGGTTCTAGGAAATAAAATAACTAAAAGAATATTTTTATACAAAACCAATTGGTCTGAAGTTCAGTCTTTGAGTCTGTGAAATCATTTGATGATTGAGTGGGTACAACAAATGCTTAACACTGTCCTCTGATACTGCCTTACTGCTCGACCACACTACCACAAATAGAGAGTGAGGTGCTATCTAACTTTACCTCTGCCTACCTTTGGGGATCCACTGGACTCTGTGCACACTATACTTCACTTTGGTATAGTATATACAGAGCCAGCTTCCTACACCGCCAAATCCCGAATGGGCATTACCTGAGACACCGTGGCAGATCACGTGATTTATACCTGTGACTGCTGTGGCCCTGTTGGAAAGCGGAACTCTTCCTGAATATAGCACTTTCATCTTAATGGTCTCCTCACTACTTGCTACCAACCACAATGTAAAAATTAACTATGCAATAACCTCAAGCAATAATATAAATTTAGCAGACCGAAGCCATAAAGAGTGTGGGATATTTTTATGCCAATGTTTGTTGAAGGTCAGCTTAAACCAATCATGTGCTAAGCACGTACAATTACTGTGATATGTTAGAACAATAGGTCATCAACAAGATGCGTACATGTGCAATTTGCTATACAGTAATGCACATTAATGAGATATCTTATCACCAAATCTATAGACTCCCCATTGCTATTGTGCGTAACTAGCAAGATTTCCCCAGCTGCAAATTAATGTTGTAATGCTGGTAGAATGTCAGAACCCCAAAGAAAAAATCATACAGGGAAAAGTGCCTTATGGTGTCTAAAGCAACTGATCTATTTGAGCAGTTATCTCAACCACATAACACTTTCTTAGGTGTCTACAAATGGCGGAAATATACACTCTCAGTAACCAAATACAGTCCCAACGAAACAAACAAATCCATCACTGGATCAGAAATATGGTTATGTGCTGATCCTGTGAAGAGGCCTCCAAGGGCCAGTTCATCTGATAGCATTCTCCTAGGCAAGGTTTGCATTAAGCCCAACAAGATGAGCCTGAAGAGTAAAGACCCAGTGGATTTCGCTCATCTTCTGGTATTGTATATGGTCCCTGTCCTCAAATGGTCTAATCTTCTCCAAGATAGTCTGTCTTAGACTATTGTCCGAATGCCTATACTCTATGCCATGCTGGATGGCGGTGGATGACAGGATCACCACCCAAAGAAGTTCTGGTATGGCCTCGGTGGTGCAACATGCAGGAGGGCTTGGCACAACTCCCAGCGGGTGAGCACACGGGATGATTCATCCGCATCAGTGGAGAGGTGGGGAGGGCAAGATACGCCCCCGCATAAGTTGGTTTGTGGCATGAGCCTTCTTCGTTTTTATCACTGACTTAAGTTCAGTAAACCTGATACAGAATACTCATCCTGTTTTCCCGACAGACGATGAGGGGCAGATGATGAGGTATAAAATAGTCTGTGATTTACAGTTAGTCGTCTCCTTCAGATATACAAACACTCTTCTGTATTCAACTGTAATTGATGTAATGGCTGCATCTCAAGCTTGACATTGGCTGCATTTGTGCTTTCCAGAGGTAAGTGTAGTGCCATCAGTAGTTTGCTGGACAAATGTGCTGAATTGGAAATCTAGACCTTACTAGTTTGTCCCTCAGATTTCTATACCTGCGAAATGCAAACAGGAATTTTGGCAACTTAGGTTCGTCATCATTGAAACTGAGAATACACCAATGTGAGTTGATGATCTGCGATACTTTAATATTGAGTGTCAATTGATAGGTTACACAAACTAGTTTCTTGTGCTGAGTGCATTCATTTTGCACAAACAAACTTTTTGTATTTTAGAATTTGGCTCTTTTGTAAGAAACCCTAACTAACCATTGGGGGGATCCTCTCCTCAGAACCTTTTCTTTGAGAACTTCTGTGTTCGTATAAAATCTTGTATGTTGGTAGAATTCCACCCGACGAACTGTTCAAAGGGAATGCCTTGTTTTTGACTCGGAGGATAAAAGTTGTGAGAGTGAAGCTGTGTGTTTCTTGCAGTTGGTTTGGTATGTAGCTCCACCTCCAGCTTATTTTCTCTGTGTAGGATCCAGATATCCAAAAATGGCACCTTTCTCTGATTGATGTTAGGGGTGAACCTCAAGTTATAATCAGATACATTTATCCATTCAATCGACCTTCATCACCAAGCCATATGAAAAAGAGTTTGTCTATGTACTTGGACCAATGCTTGATGGTCTCATAGAACTGGGCAATCTTGTTTATAAATTGCTCCTCAATAAGGCCCGTGAAGGTGTTCGCTTTGGAGGTAGCACATTAAGCTCCAATGCTGATCGCTTCAGTTGGAATACTCAAAATAATTGTCCACGAGCACCATTTCACGTGCACTCTCGAGGCATTTAACCATAAACTCATTCACTCTACTGCCATCTGTATGTTCCAATACATGCCTGATCCCTTCAATGGCTTGCTTCTGAGATGTGTTGGTATACAATGCCTCGATAGACATTGTGACCAAAAGTTCTATCAAAATCAAATGATGTTGGCTGACGTCATACCTAAAAAGACATGTCTGGGGTACAAAGTTTGCACTGGTACCAGCGCAATTTTACCACAACATTTTCACTAAACGTTGTAAGGTATTTTTGCACTAGTGAGTAGAGGCAAATGCTCATTTCTTTTCACTTGGTGGATGGTGAAAATGTCAGCGAAAAATTGCACTGTCATAAGTGTAATCTATGTAATCTGCAAGTGATGGTGCAACATTACATTGGCAACAGTACTGTGCATTCACCTGAACTATTCACAGGTAACAGCACTGTGATTTCTGCTTGTTTAAATATGTCTACATGAACAATATACAATTTTCCTAGGTTAGGGCCCACTGTTCCTATTGGTTCCCCTGATCATTTTCAGCTAAAGGATGCTCGCAGATTCATTTCTCACACTGAAATAGGGGTGTAGACATTCACGGCAGGTCCAAGCGTTGTTCTCTTTACAACAGAAGATTATGTGCAAAAGCTCACCCCGCCTCCTTTTTTAATGATTTAGCATGTTCTGAATCCCAGAGCTCTCCTGTCTTTAAAATTAAATGTTTAGTTACCATGACGATTGGGCTAGGAACATTCTACTAATTGCATTTAAGTCTTTTTATGGACGTCTCTGGGTAAGCATTTCTGCCAGACTGGCAATTATCCATGAATAAGTTAAAAGAGCCAACGGACTTTTTTTTTAAAGCAGGAAATTATCTTAGGTTCAGTTAAATGATATGATTGAAGAGACAGAGGGCGCTGCTATAGATCAACAAATGCTTAACAGAAGGGTGGGGGATGATGCAGGCTCGAAGGATTTATCAGGCAATCCCTGGTGTAGGTGGCATAAAGTTAGTACTCTGTTGCTTGGTTGGATGGGTGAATGTGTGCATCAGCACCATACAGCAGGTGGAAAAGCGACTCAACAGCAGCTAATGAGCAAAATGCAGCGAAAACACAAAGGGGCAGTATTACTAAGATTTTACGCCATGCTTGCGTCACAAAAGTGATGCAAATCGGCACTAAATCTTTTCGTCCGATTTCTTTCCAGCGCTGGAAATAACGTGAAAGTAACGCATTACTTAGCACCAAGGGGGCGTACCATGGGTGGTGCATGGGTGTTCCTTTGCAAACACCCACAGTTTCAGATGCTAAACCCAATTCACTAAATTAAGTAGACATGGTTAAGCATAAAAAAATAACGCACCCTTCAACCAGGCGCTATAAAGGAGAAATTCTTTTTTTTCTCCTTTACTTTCCGACTTCGCATTTGTGCTGCACTGCAGTGGGAAAATGTTTAAAATTAATCTAAGCATGGTATTTTGTACTGGATGGGTATCCTTACAGTACAAAACATATGCTTGACTCATGGAAACACCCTTGCACTTTTGCGCAAAGGTGTCTCTGTGTCGCATGGCAGCTAATTTCAGCATCAGCGCTAGATAGAGGGGAGGAGAGGGCAATATTTCAGTAAATTTGGTGCTCTCCTGCTCTCTCAATCTCACACAGTGCAGTATTTGTGGCTGTTGCACTGTGCTGCATGACACATTGGTAAATCTGGCTCTAAATAGTTACATTATGTTGGGTCTGATTCACAACTCTTTTGTAATTGCAAATTCAGTTTAATTTACTACACTGACATGCGAGCCACAAAATGTTGAATTTGTTGTCTGAATTATGAAAAATTTGTTTTTTATGTTTGATTACAAACTTCAAATGGCACAGAGGAAAATATGCAAGTTTCGCAAATACTCTGATCGTAAGATTAGGGTGAGTGGTATTCTCAGGGGACAAAAATGAAGCGGTGAACACCACCAATTCAAAACATTTTTAATGTACGCAGACACTGATTTTGACACACAATTTGTACTCTGGAATAAGTGTGCATATTTGGTGTGAACCCCTCCCCTCTAGAGGACACACGTACTTACAATGGCTGTAGAAAAAAGGCTGTTGTCCATTTCTGTGAACTACCGAAAATGCAAAATCTACACAATGGAAGGTGCATATTTATTCTATGATGCACAAATTTACACATCTTTATGTAAATGGCCCTTTGAGTAGAACGTCTGACCTCCATCCAAAACTATTTCCATGTCAAAAATCCTCAATGAAATGCGCAAAGAACTTGAATTGTGTAGTGTGTCAACATGAGGGTGCCACCATCTAGCAGCAGTGTCTTCAGGTCTTGTTGACACGGTATCATGCAGATAGGCTTCTCATCCGCCTATCTCTTCATATCTCCCTCTTGGCTTCTAGCGAGCACTGAGCAGCAGCACTGCATCCATGAAGAGATACAGGAAGCTGCATCATACCATGCTACCGAATCAGTGCAAGAATAAACGCCTGTCTATAATGAACTGACAGAGGCATGAGGTCATTTCAAAGCTGGAGCTGGTGAGATGCATAATAAGCCTCAAGCATGCTATCCAAACACTTTTGTGATGTTGACTACAGAATGAAACTATTTTGACCAAAAAAAGTGGACAAGCCTTAAGCTGCTGCTGGAAGAGGAACACAGTCTTTGAGCCCCACGGACCAGTTGGGACGTTACGGAGGTTCGGTGTATATAGGACCCTGGCTATACTGAATACCTACAGCATACAGGGCCAGATGTATCACAATCACAATGGAGAACTACTTCCCGGTATGGGTGATTTTCTACAGTCCCCAGGAAACAAAGAGTTGAACCAACTGTGAAAATTGTCCCCAGGACATAGAGTGTGCTAGATGCAGCACGTCCCCCAAAAGGTGGCCGATATCCCTTCTGCCATATTTACAGTACAACTGAGATCAATGCCCTTTTAATATGGTGGGAGGGGCTTCTACCTCTTTTGGCGAACATCTTGGATCCGCCCAACCACCTCTACTGGTTAGATTGCCAATCACTTAGATAAATTGTCAATTCAACAAGGTCTTCCAACTTGGGGCAGTAAATGTGGTGAGAGACTTTACAGTTTGTAATTAGCAAAGTCAAAATCATATGGCTGAGAAAGAAGCAGGTCAGTCACTGACGTCTCTAGATAGGAGGATTGGTGTCCTCCTACAGGGTAATGATGTGCCCGTCCCTTCTCAGCCTCCTTCATGCACAATACCAACAAACTGAACAGATCAGCACCTAAGCAACTACAGGCCAGTAGCAGGTCCTCTCTTCAAAAAGGCCTTCTCCCAAGTGCTCAGCACAATGTTAGAACGCCTCTAATATGCCTTTCTCCGCTTGGGATGACTGAAAGGTGCATCTACCCATTTCCCAAGTGTAAAGAAATACCCCAACAAAGAATGTCATGCTCTTAACAAAAAAGCCCATTGCGCCCTGGCTGTTACGATAATGCTGATGACACAACCAAATTAAGCTATGTGGGAAGCATCCTCTTCCTCACCTATGGCAAAACTTAGAAATACATCCTTGACTATCTGAGGCTTGAACCCATCTAGCAGCAGCTACTAGGTGAGATGCATTGTTCTACTTCCTTCACCGGGGGTGAATCAAGTTCTAATCTTCCAATCCTCCCCAGAGTGGCATGTGAAGTAAGGGTATAAATTAGGCCCAAGCAAAATTTAAATTTCGCAGGCATAATTTATGGAATTTCATGTTACACTTTGTATTCAAAATTTGCCAAACAACACCATTACACCACTTTACATAATTACGCCACCATTCGCAGCAAAATTACACTGCAGGAACAGCACTCTAAACCAGAATGTGAGTGGGTGCGGGTCACAGCAATTTTGTTTTTTGTGGTATTTTTTAGCTTCAAATGTTCCTCACGTTGATGAGGAAATACAGATAGAAAAGTATAAATTGTGCACACCAAAAGTTGTATTCTAGTCACATTTATCAGCAGAGGTTGATGGGCTACCATCCTTTTTAAGGAATGCACCTCATGAGAGAGAAGGAAGGTATAATGGAAGCGTCTTTCTTCTTAGGACCTGAGAATCTCAAAGAAAAATATGCATATGATGGGCTTTAAAATAGGCCCCTTCATTTTCTAGGAAGCAAGTGATGTGAGATAAAGATTCTGTAACATATGTGTTAGACCTGTCAGCATTCGGGTGGTCTTCGTTAGGACTCTGTGCATTTTGCCACTTCTGACAAGTGCTAAAGTGCTTGTGATCACTCCCCTAAACATGGTTTAATTGGCTTATGTCTGATTGGCATATTTATTTTACTTATAAATCTCTTGTAGAGTGGAATACCATATACCCAGGGCCTGTAAATGAAATGCTACTAGTGGGCCTGCAGCACTTTATTGTGCCACCCACTTAAGTAGCACCTTATCCCAGGCCTGCCATTGCAGCCTGAATGCAGTTTTAAATTTCCAATTCGACTTGTCAATATAACCCCTTTGCCAAGCCTTAAACTCCCCTTTTTATGTCATATAAGTCACCTAAGGTGTAGGTCCTAGGTAGCACATGTGACAAGGCACAGTGTCATTAAAAGGTTGGACATGTGCTTTTAAGTTTTACATGTCCTGGTAGTGAAAAACACCTAAATTAGTTTTTCACTAATGTGAGGCCTACCTGTTCTATAGGATAACATTAGATTGCCTTATTACATTTAATAAGTGCTAACTTTTGATTGGGACTATGTAAACATTTCCTGCTTGGTATCTATGAAGTTGAAATGAAAACTCTTAATGGTAAAGTCGGATTTTAAATGACAATTTTGAAAATGCCCCTTTTGAAAGTTTACATTTTCCTGCCCATAGCCATTTGGTGCCTGCAGCCTCTCCTGGGTCACATGACTGGGTATAATTGACAGTCTTTGTGAATTCCTCCCAGACAGTCACACAATAGAGGGATTAGGTGTGCCTGAATGGGCCATCTTCTGGCAGGATGTGGGGGTGGAACTGGGTACAGCCCCACATGCAACTGAGTAGGCTGTGCTCTGCCTTCACACAAATGGCTTATCACCTGCACATTGTCACTGCAGCCAGCTTGGAGCCAGGGCAGGGGAGTCAGGAAACTACAAGCACTTCAAAGAGAAATTTCTAGAAACGTCTCCCAACTTTAAAGGAGGCACTAAGTATAATAATAGGGTCCTCAGACTCACTCTTCAGTTCAGGTCTGGACCTGCAGAAGGACTCTGAAGACTGCCTGATGCTGTGACCTGTTGTACACTTTGCAAAACTACTTTGCTGTATTTGGAAGCACTGCTTTGCTGCCTGAAACCTGCCTTGAAATCTCAGAGGCCAGCGCTGTTGTTTGAGCTTTGCATCTTCACCTGAACCCAGGACTACTAGAGTGACTCCAAGGGCTAGTTTGTTGGCCTCCTGTTAAGAGCCACATTGGCACAATAAGCTCCCACCATCCTGAACCAACACCTGGACCTAACTTGAGTGAGTCCTAAACATATAAGTGGTGTTGTGGGTTGTGGTGCTAAAGGTGCCCATACAGCATAAATCTAAAACTTTGGACTTTAACATTTTTTGGCTTAAAACTGCTCTGAGAACCGAGGGATAATTGGGACCAACCTGCTCATCTATCAGCCCAAGGTACAAGCGTCGGTCGGCTTGACTTTATCGCTGCACCCACTACATTTTCCGCAGCAGCAAATCCTGTTCAGCAGTCCTTTGCCAAAGGCGTATTCGAGCTCCTGGAACTATCTTTGGCTACAGTCTCCTGCCTCATCCTGCTGGAGATTTTCAACTTCCAAAAAAGAGACAACGAGCCTGATTTATATATTGGCTGGGAGGGTACTGCGCCGCAATGGTGACAGAGTGCCCTTCCCACCAATTTAGTGTTCCCGCCTGCCACATTTAGATGTGGTCGGACCTTCAGATTAATCACAGCTCACTATGATTCACCCCCTCCGACAGCCTTGGGGAGTAAGGGCCATCGGGGAAATGACTACATGTCCTCCCACCCAATTTGGACGGGCGGACATGTAGTAATTGTTTTATTGTTCCTTACCACCAGGTAAATCCTGGCGGTAAGGAACAGTGAAAACATTTTAATGCTCCCCGCTGTGGAAGAAGCCTCTCAATGCGAGAGAAGCATTACTTATCCCTATAAAAAATGAAAATCCCATTTGAGGGAAAAAAAGATTACTGTTTGTCCTTCTGGCGCAGCCTTGTAACAAACAGTAAAATACATTCACAGAAACAGCCAGACAGTGGTTCCTGCAAATGGCTTTATAAATGACTGCATGCTTGGTGGCCATTTATAAATCTGGCGCGTGGAATAAACCCTCCTCCATGCCAATGGTGAGTACTCCATCACCCAGAATATTTATCTGGCCCTAAGCCCAAATGTAGAAATCTTGACTGCAGCTTCAACCCAAAGCTTCCTGATGATGACGCTCCCTCCTTGGCCACTGCCTGCAGTCTTACCCCGTTGAACTTTACCTTCTCAGAACATTTTCCTAGAAAATTCTTCTAAGTCCGAAGGTAAGCGCTGACCGAGGCCAATCCACTTCTTGCATCCGAACTGCGCTCCATCGCGGTCCACCATATTTTTTTACTTTGACCCAGTCTTGCGCGACTAGATGTCCGCAATTGGCACTTTGATCTTTTACTCGTAATCTCTTTATTTAAAATGAAAGAGAAAGCATAACAAAATACAACATGTCTTCTATAAGCCATTGTAATAATACAGGAAACAGGGTGATGCACTTCAGGTAAATATAAAGTGGTGGCAGTAAGGATTCGCAGCAATAGGTAAAGCAAGTGCAAAAGGTCCATATAAGGGAATCTCCCACAGCATGATGTGTCACAAACAGGGAAAGTAAAAACATAGAAACAATAGGGTGCAACAGGTTCTGGTCAATGTTTTCAAAAATAAGTTCCGGAACATGAGTAATGTTGTGCGGTAGTGTATAAGTGGACTTTACTGACGGTGGGGGAGAGAGAGCTTGTTGTTGAAGATATGAGTTGGAAGGCAAGTTATTCAAGAAAGCTCCAGTATGTGGTTATGAGGCTGCAGGACTACCAGATGCGACAAAAGTCCACTTCGCACTACCAGCAGAAGGGAGACGTGGAGGGGTATATGGTGGAGAGGCAGGCTGGCATATAATACCATTGAAACATGATCTTATAAGCTGTTTCCCTTTGGGATAGGCTTTGCTAAGTTCTGGATATATCTTGACAAAGGAGTTCCCACTGCCTAGGGGAGATGCCTTCTGTATTGTTAGTCTGCCAGCAAGTTTGATATGTGTGGGTTCGGGGGAGTGTTGAATATTGAAGTATCTGGTAGGTATTAGAGATTAGTCCTTTAGATCAGTCATAGTCTTTCACTAGTTTTTCAAAGGAGATATAGGATCTAGTAGACTCAGATAGTTGGAGGAGTGCAGTGCCCAGTGCCGCAGCTGCCAGTACTGCATACTCAATGGCTCAGGTAGGTGGAAGTCAGCCTTAAACTGTTCTAAAGTTCTTATTGAGGCTCCCACAAAAGATCCCTTAGCATCCTACAATCCCCCGCCTCCCAGCTAGGAAATGAATGGGGTTTGAGCGCTGGAGTGAAGGTGGGGTTGTGTGCTATTGGCTTGTTAGGGGAAGGGAAGTTGGCGAACCCCCTCTTGAAAGCTAGTTTCTCTCATATTTCGAGCACTGTCGTAGTGGGGGAGACTATGCAGGCGCTGTGTGGCCTGGCGTGTCTGGGTAACCAGGCTAAGTCACAAAGGGATTGACAGGCCACTGCCTGATCCATGCGGAACCAGTGTTTCTCACTTTCGCGGACCACCCACTCAGAGATGTACTGTAGATGAGCGGCCCAATAGTATTCCAGGAGGTTGGGGCAGGGTATCCCACCCCTTTCTCTAGGCCGCATCAGTAGGGAATTAGAGATCCTTTGTAGCTTCTCACTCCAAATAAAGGAGCAGATGTCCTGCTGTAGTCACGTTATGTTGTCTTCAGGATCACAGTAGGCAGGGACTGAAAAAGATACAGGACCCATGGGAGGATATTCATTTTTATGACATTGATGCGACTCAGCCAAGATATGTGGAGAGGTTTCTAGCATCGGAGATCGTCTAGGATGGATCGCCTGTGGTTTGGCCAGTTGGCCTGTGTCCAAGAGGACAGCATGGGGCTTAGGTTAAGACCCAAGAATCTAATCATGCTGGGAGCCCATTGGAATGGTGCAAGGTCTTGTAGAGCAGTAAGGTCTATGCTTGGGTATGGTAAGGTTGAGCGTGCAGGATTTGGTCATATTGACTTTCAACCTAGTTATCGCTTCAAAAGCTACAATGCTGTCCATGACATCCGGTAGAGAGGTAGCGGGTTGAGAGATAGTAAGCAAGAGATTGTCCTCAAATAGGCTTATCTTTAGAGCTCGGCCCCCAAAGGGAATGCCCAGAATTGCAGTAGTGTGTCAGATGGTAATAGCCAATGGCTCAACCACTAGGGCGAGGAGAAGGGGTGAGAGGGGACACCCCTGCTGGGTGCCCTGAAAATATGAATCTGAGCTGTATTCTGTCCATTGACACATATGGAGGCTGTTAGGGTGACATATGAGGCTTTATCTTTAGCTATCATATCCAGTCCCAGACCCATCTTGCCCAAAACTGCTTGGAGGAAGGTCCAATTCACTCTGTCGAAAGCCTTCTCTGTGTCAAGCGAGAGAAGGCACGCTGGGCTATTGTGGAGGTGTGCTATCCGGCAGAGTCTGTGAGCAAACAAGGAGCCCACCTTGTTCCCTCCTTTGTGGTATTTCTGTTTCAGGGATGAGAGGGAGTGCTCTTCCCTATTAGTTCTATGTGCTCTCATTTGACTGCCAAGGACTGTTAGTTGCGTCTAGAGGGGGCTACGTAATCTTGCTTCTCTAAGGCTTTGATCTTAGCCGACAGGTTCGACTCCACCAGGCAAGCTTCCCTTCCTGTGGTGATGGCAGAGATCACCCCCCTGATGGTAGCTATGAACCCATCCCAGAGTGTGTACAGCGAGATGTCCAGGAGTGCGTTTAGCTCAAAGTAATCAACTATTGCCTGGCGGTTCTCAGCCACATCTACTGGGTCTCGGAGGTGTCTCGGGGGCAGGCGCCATCACGGTGGCCCTGTACGAGTGATATCCGTAACAGCCGCTGTATCAAGGTCTCTGATGAGAGTGTGAGTAAGGAAAACATGGTCAATGCGCGAGTATGATGCATTAACATGGGAATAAAATGAGTAACCATGAACATCCGGATGTTTATAATGCCAATTGTCTACAAGCCCCAAGTCCATGTTGTACCGGTTAAGTTAAGCAGACATTGCTCCAATGCCCTGATATGTGACCTTGCTTCTGACTAGGTCCAGGTCCCACACCAAGTTAAAGTCTTCGCCCAATACAATGTCACCCTCCACCCCCTCTAGTTGATCCTGCAATGTGTCCCTGAGATAAAGGTCTTGTGTGTGGTTAAGGGCATAAACGTTGAGTAATGTAAGAGGCTTTTTGTCCCTGAGCACGTGCAGTTCCAAGAAGCGGCCCTCTTTATATATCCTACCACCTTCAAGATGGAGGAACAGAAGCCTGCCTTGCATAGAACAAGCACTCCCAATGTTTTTGTGGATGTGTGCGCCCAGTATGGTAGTGGATATCTTGGGTGGGCCATCCAGTGGCTATCTGCCCCACAAAATGAGTCTCTTGGAGGAGGACAACGTCCGCGTCTTGTTGCGAATGGTATCTACATACCTGCTTGCGTTTGCTAGGCGAGTTGAGACCACAAACGTTTAACAAGAGCAACTTAGTTCCCATGGTTGGGTCTTTGGTATAGAGGGATGTGTGCTGTTAGCGTGATGCAGAGAGGTCTTCTGATGGGATGGAGCTGGTGGAGGGTAAAGGATCCTACAGAAAACCTTGAGCCCTCTCCGAGAGCGAGGGTTGTCAGGGCTGGATGATCCATGGGGATCGTGATAGCTAGAAAGGCCAACACGTGGTGTGGGCTGTGCACCCCCAGTCGGGTATGGTGGTATATAGTGTGTGGCTTAAAGAAATCAAGTGTGACATTCTCTAATGATGATTGACCTGAAAGTAGAAAGGAAACAATAAAAACCAAAACCAATGGGCCAACCGAACCCAACAAAGTCTTTTGCGTCCCGCAGAGATCAGCAAGGGCATGCACAAATCCTGCTTGAGGAGCCACCCTCCCGGGGTGCAAATCATGGGGAGTAGGCTACAAGAGTCTGAGTCTCAACATGTGAGAGTGGGCAGAGTGTTTTCTGGCCCCTGCAGCTCAACGCAGTCTCTATCTGGAGTCCTTAAAGTTGTATAGGCCACAACAGCCACCCACCCATTGATGCATAATTGTACCTGTGTTACAGTGAGCCATAGGTAGACAAGGCTGGGAAGGGCCCTTCCCCATGTTCTGTAGGGGATGGATAATGCCGCTTTTGATCTCTCAGGTGAGGGAGGGATCCCAGAGGGGTGTGACAAGCCCAGTTCTGTCCCTCAGTTTTCCCCCAAAGCCAGTGTGTGGTTTTTATCAAGCGGGGGCAGGTATATATGCAGGCACAGTGTGTCGGCTAGTCCTCCCCACCGCGCTTGCACTTTGTTACTCTCCACACTCCTGCTTGGCTTCCCTTTCATCGCTTGGGGGAGACCCTGCTACTTTCTTAAACCACAACACATTCCTGGTGACCACACAAGGGCCCCGTTGCGCAGAGATCATGGTGCCATTAGCCGCAACAATTCTCCATACCTCTGGTTCGTAGGGTGTCTGGAACTTCCAGCCGGGGTACCGGTCCTTGATACTGACATAATTGCCCACTTGTAGCGAGAAAAACTGTGCTCTCTGACTCATGCTTGCCTTCTGATTGTTGGCTTCCCTCCTCGCCTGAGTGGCCTCACTGACCTGGGCTAGTGGGTATATTGTCCCTTGTAGGCTTCTGTAAGATCAGATGGGCTGGTGCACAGTTAGTGGTGCTACGCAGGGTTTGTCAATAGGCGTTTAGGAACTGGTGCAAACAGCCTGTAGCTTTCTCACCTCGTTCTACACCTATCTGGAGGGTTCGGTTGAGGGTCCTCATGAAGTGCCCGACTTCCCCATTTGACTGGGGCCACTGTGGCGGGATTTTCCTATACCGGATGGCAAGAGAGGCAAGGTCCTCCTGGAACTCATGGCCCTGAAATGGAGGCCTGTTGTCAGACTTTATTTCTTCTGGCAGGCTCAACATTGCAAAGGTCTTATCCAGCACTGCCTTGACTTGAGGGATGACACCACTTCCACGACGGGGAATTTTGAGTGTGAGTCCATCCTTACAACGTTGCTTCGGCCATCGGGGAAACTTCTCCCCTGCTTGTTCTTGCGCTCCTTCTTCTCTCTCTCTCTGCTCCTCCCTCTCACCCTTCTCTCCTCTCACCCTTCTCTTCATGTATTTCTCTCTCCTTGTGCCTGCTTTCCACTTTCTCTCTTGAACCTCTTTGTGCCAACTTTCACTATTAGGTTTCATTGTACCTGTTTTTCCACTTTACGCACCCTCTCCTAGGCCTCTTTGTGACAGTTTTCCACTAGTGCTCCTGGGCCTCTTTGTGCCCGGTTTGCACTTTACACCTTCCCTCTCGAGCCTCTTAGTGCCCGTTTTCTACTTTCCTTTCTCTCTCTTTGTACCTCTGTGTGCCCCGCTTTTTCCTGCTTTCTGCCTCCTTGTGCCCTGCTTTTCCCTCCTTTGTGCCCCGCTTTTCCTTTGTACCTGTTCTCTCATGCTTTCCTGCCTCCACCTCCCATGCTTTCCCACCTCCCCCACTCCTTACCTGCGTGCCTTCTCCTGCCTCCTATGCCATGCCCTTCCTTAGCCACAGCCTCCACCACACTACGCTCTCCTCCTGCACAAAGGCCTACTTAATGGCGGCTGCTGCACAACCGCACAGTGGGTGTGCCGCTGGCGCACTAAAGGCAAGTGCGGCTGCGCCTGTCCATGCCTGGACTATGCTCAGCACCATTAATCAATCATTTGTAAAGCGCAACACTGTCCCCCCTAAGGGTATCTGGGTGCTGAGGGTGTTGAGTCTCCATTGAAAAGCCAGGTCTTGAGTTTTTTTTCTGAAATGCGCTTGCACCATGGACTACACAGCCTCCAGCCTGTATGCACTCAACATCGGATGCTGCCACATCAGATGCATCTGTGCCTTTCCTCGCTCCATGTTAGTACCTTTCTCCTGCACTCGCTGCCTTTTCACCTGCACCAACCCAACAAGCACCTGTCATGCATCACACATGCCTAACCCCGTTTGGAAAGCATGCTCCTCAACACCAGATCTCTGAACAAACACACCACGGAGATCTGGGACACCATCGAGATGCACTCCCTAGACATCTTCCTGTCAGAGACCTCGCTAAACCAAACATCAGCACCCACCATCGCCAAGCAATTCCACCAAGCTACAAGATCTCCTGCTAGGACAGGCCTAACAAACCAGGGGGAGGACTTGCCGTCATGCACAAGGACTCCATCACCTGCACCACCTCCACTGACGAGGACACAACCTTCATGGACAATATGCACTCCATCTTCGGACTGGCTACCACACTGCTATATAAGGCACCCTAGCTTACCATCCACCTTAACCACGAGCCACCTTCAGTAACCTCCTCACAGATTTCAATGCCCCTGCTGCCATCAGTTCGAACTAATTCATCTTACTCAGTGACCACAAATTCCATCTTGAAAACTGAAAAGACCCCAACTCCACAGCCCTACTCAAGAGCCTTAAGATCCTAGGATTTACCCGGATCACCCAGGGCCCCACTGACAATGCAGGTCACACCCTTAAGCCCACCTTCACAGCCAGCAACAAGGTCACGTTCAGCCACCTCACTCTGCTCACCTGGAACGACCACTACATCATCCGCTTCTTCATCGATGCACCCCAACCCCTCTCTGCCAAGACTACCTACAACCTCAGACATAGCTGGAACAAAAAAAAGGACACAGACTGGACCAGCACTCTCACTGCCTACCAACCAAACTTCATTGGCAACTTGCATGCCGACACCAAAACCTTCAACACCTGAATCACTACCAGCGCAGAAACCGTAGCCCCCCTGAAGAACATCAGACACTCAAGAACCAACAACTGAGGCAGCTTGTACACCAAAGACCTCAGAAACTGCAAACGACTTTGCACATAGCTGGAGAGAAAATGGAGGACCAGTCGCTACACCACTACAAATACCACACCCAATTCAACGAAGCAAGAAAAACAGCCCTATCTTAGACAAGAAAACAGATCCAACAACAGCAAAGTACTCTTCAACATCATCAAAGAATTCTCTAACGCCACCACCAACTCCATCACCCTTCGCAAGAGCTCTGCAACAACCTTTCCAATCTCTTCCGCAACAAAATCCTCAACATCTACCACATCTTTGACCCCTAACACAAGACACAAGAACTCATGAACCTGCTGCCAACCACCTGCAAATCTGACCCCTGGATCACAAACTGGAAACTCCTCAACCCAAAAGAGACCGCCAAAATCATGAGAACAATCAATTCCTCAGCCCCATTGGACCCCTGCCCTCACCATATCTACAACCTAAGAGGAACTCTGATCAGCTCCCACCTCACCACTTTTATTAACACCTTCCTCCAAAGTGAACCTTCCCGGCCAACTGGAAAAACTCAGAAATCACAGTTCTCCTGAAAAAACCCACAGCAGACCCAAAAGAGCTCAGCAACTACAGACCCATCTCACATTCTTCCCTTCCCATCCAAAGTCATGGAGAAACCTATAAACAAATAACTCTTCAACCACCTGGAACAACACCAAATACTAGACATCTCGCAGTCTGGATTTCACAGCAACCACAGCAAGAAAACCATTCTCATCACAGCAACTGATGACATCCAGACCATCATGACCATCATGGACAAAGGGGAAAAAGTAGCACTCATACTACTCAACCTCTCTGCCGCCTTCAACACCGACTCCCACAATACTCTCATCACAAGACTCCACAACTCCAGAATACATGGCCCCAACCTAAGTTGGCTGGCCTCTTTTCTCTCCAACAGGTCCCATCGAATCAGGCTCCCACCCTACACCTCTGAACCCAAGAACCTCATCTGCAGAGTCCCTCAAGGATCATTGCTAAGCTCTACCCTCTTCAACATGTACATGGCGCCCACGTCATAAGATCCCATAGAATAAACATCATATCCTATGCAGACAACACCCAGCTTATTCTCTCCCTCACAGACAACAGCCACACCAAGACCAACTTCAACACCTGCATGTCTAACATAGCAAACTGGATGAAACAGAACTGCCTAAAGCTCAACACAGATACAACTCAAATACTGATCTTTGGGAACAAGAGCTCTACATGGGGCTCCTCCTGGTGGCCAACAGAGCTGGGACCCATGTCCACCCCCACGCCAAAAACCTCGACATCATCATGGATGACAGACTCACAATGACCAAACAAGTGAACGCCGTCACCTCCTCCTGCTTCTGCACCCTATGTATGTTCCACAAGATTTTTCATCGTTTCCACACAAGCACCAGACGTACAGTCACACAGGCTCTCATAACCAGCAGGCTAGACTATTGCACACACTCTATGCTGGCATCATGAAGCAACTCATACAGAGACTCCAGATCACCCAGAACGCCACCTCCAGACTCATCCTCAATATCCCTCACAACACACACAGTGTGCCCCACCTCAGAGAGCTACACTGGCTACCAATCCAGAAGCAATGCCAATTCAAACTGCTCACCTACACATACAAACCCATCCACAATGTCAGACCTGCCTATCTCAACCACCGCTACAACTTTCATCAACCCACCAGACAACTGCGCTCAGCATCCCTCCACCTCGAGCAAATACCCCGCATCCACAGGAGGACGCTTTTTCTCCAATATCACTACCAAATCCTGTAACGACCTTCCACACCACATCAGGACCTCCAATCTCTTCTCCAGTTCTGCAAGAAATTGAAGACCTGGGTATTCAACGAGGACGCCAATCAGCCTACTCACCTACCCAGCCCTCAGGTAATAAGCGCATTCTACAAATACAGATACCAAAACATAACGTTCCGTTCCCCAAGGCCAAAATCTAAGGGGACGGGGGCATGTAGCCCCCCCCTCTTCCAGCCCTAATAGGCCACAGAGACCCCATCCTCTGGGGCAAAATTCAATAAAAAAGGGGAGAGAGGCTGCGTGGCTCCTCTCCCTAAGCCTTGTTATGTCCCGGGGACCCCATCCCCCGACCCAAATATAATTTTAAAAAAAAGAGGGGGCAGCATGTCCTCCCTCCCCAAGCCTCATTAGACCCTGGGGACCCCATCTCCCAGGGTTGTGCATTGTTTCAAAAGGTGAGAGTGGCCCCTCTCCCTGAGCCTCTCCAGGCCCCGGGGACCCATTCCACGGGCCACTATTAATAATAGGTGGGTTCCCCTGTGCCCACCCAGGGCACCCATCTACCACCATGTTGGTGGTTGTGGAAGAACTCCCCGGGCCCCCGCGGCCCTAGCTGGCTCACCACATGGTACAGGAGCCGGCATTGCTCCCACCCAGAAGGAGCAGCTGCTTTTTGCATGCTCCGGGCGGGATCAATATGTGCTTTGTTTCCCTGCTCGAATCAATGCCGGCAGGGAAACAGAACATAAGCTTGCTTCCAGCCAGCGCGAGAATTTCTTAATCTCCCGCAGGCTGGGAGCAGACTCTGAGTCTGATTACAATCTCGGTGGATGGGATACTCCGTCACAAACGTATTACAAGTTCGATAGGATATAATGGAATTGTAATATGGCAGACGTGATTCATTTTTGTGACGGAGTAACCCTGTCCACCAAGATTGTAAACAGGCCCTTAGTGTATGCTCCTGTTAGGCGGGAGATTTAAAAATGCTCACGTCGGGAGGGAGTAAATACATGTTTCCCTGCCCACGGTAGTGTAGATAGGGAAACTACTATCCCCGAGGGTGAGCTCCCCTAGACACACTCAGCGAGCCAGTCCCAGGGGATGGGGTTCTAAGGGCCTTTAAAGGCTCGAGCAAGGGAGGCCACAATGCCCCCCTCCCTTTTAATTAATTTTATGGCCTTGCGGGATAGGGTCCTTGCAGCCTTTTTAAAGCTCCGGAAGGGAGGCTGCGTGTCCCTCCTTTTTTTAACATTTTCCCACATAGGACGGGGTGCCCGGGCCTAATTAGGCTCAGGGAGGGAAGCTGTGTTGCCCCCTCACTTTAAAAAATAAAAAAATCACTCACGGAAGATGGGGGTGCCCGGGGCCTTCACAGGCTCAGGGAGGTAGACCGCACGGCCCCTCTCCCTTTTAATTAATGTTACAGCCCCAGGGGATAGGGTGCCTGTGGCCTTTTTAACACTCTGGGAGGAGGGTTGCAACGCACCCTCCTCTTTTTTACAAATCCGGCCCCAGGGGATGAGGTCCCTACAGCCTCCATCAGCTCGGGGGGGGGGGGCTGTGTGCCTCTCCCTTTAATTAAATATACCTGGCTCCAGGGGATGGGGTCCCCGGGGCCCTAAATGGACTTGTGGAGGGGAGTCCTACTTATACCTCTCCCTATATATTTGTTATGAAAATGACGGGCCGGCATTGTTTTTTGCCATGATCCCGCAAGACTCCTGCAGGAACGCTGCAAAAATTGCAGATTTTTCAAACATTTTGGCCCCAAGGGGCTTTCTCTAGCTTCCCACCCCACAGGGCCTAGGGGGGCAGGGTATCCCGCCCTTGATCCCTCATCCCTTATATTATCATTATTATTATTTTTTTTACTTCAGGACAGGGTTCTAAGTCCCCAAATCCTGTAATGGCTGCCAGCAACATTTTTCTCATGTTGCTGGCAGTCAATCAGAGCGCTGCTCCCGTGGGAGACTGACTCCTGCGGGAGCGAATTGGACCAAGGGTAAAAAAGCTCCCTGACCAATCAAAACGCTGTATACTTTGAAATTCAGAGGGATTCTCCCGAGAGTCCCTCATTCCCAACCGCCCAGATATACATATATAGTATTCAGGTAGTATCTGCATGGGGTGTTATTATAGATACCTCATTTTGTTCAACATTTTAACTTTGTGTATAAACATTTGCCTAGTAATTATGCAATTGTTGGGATCTATATGCTAGAATCCGACACTGATCATAGGTATCTAAACCGGAGGTCGTAGCTTATTATAAATAACAACAAGCAGTGTACTAGACTTATTGCACTTTCATAATGTATTGTTGTTGTGACAATAGTAGTGAAACCATTCAAACAATGCCTACAGCTGCCTTTTATGTCTATCAATCACGTGTGATACATGAAAGCTTTGTCCTTTATGTGAGGCCGAAACTGCAGCCGAAACGTGTTCTGGATGATGAACTGTGTTTGAATAGATTGTGCAATGGGATTTCAGGCTGGGTTGGCTCTGTCCATTATGTTGGCGCAGGTCTTTGAAGATATATAAATATAGTTTTCATAGAAAACGCATTTTTTTTTGTCCAATATCTTTGGGGCCGCTTGACGAATCTTCACGAAATTTTCAAAACCTTCCTTTTTTTTGGTTCAGTTGCTGTGTTGAAAGTTTCAGGGTGATCCGTCAAGTGGGGGCAGAGAAAAAAGGAGCGGTCCCAAAATGCGTTTTCTTCATGCATTTTCCTATAGAGATTTTGAACATGACTACAGCCCAAACCGCTGAATGGAAATACACCAAATTTGACAGAAAGCTAACTGTTGGTCCAGAAAGCGTGCTTTTTGTGATTTGGTGTAAATCTATTCAGTAGTTTTAGAGATATATAAAGTTAATAAATATAAATATCTGAGGTTGCTGCTCCTTGCAGTGGACTCACGGATCCTACTGAAATTTGATTGGCTGCCAACACTTCAACCAGGAAGTGTTGGCAGCCATCTTGGGACTTGGCTTGAAGCCAAGATCCACAAAAAATGTACAAAATAAAAAATAGAGGGCATGGTAGGAATACCCTGACCCCCCAGGTATGGTGGGAGGGGGTCCCACAGGGACCCCGCCGGGGTATAACCATTTTTTAAATTAAATTTTGCTTCAAAGTCGTGGGTGGGCTCGTGGATCTGCTGCAAAATTGAAAAAATGGCACGCAGGGCTCCAGCGTGTCTTTTTCAGGAAGCCGCCGGTTGGGCCAAATCCTGGAGGCATGTACAAAATAAAGGAGGGGGGCAGATGGGACCCCGGGGACCACCACCTCCCCGGGATACCGATAATAAATTATGTGGGGGCACTAATGGACACCCAACAACCCAGGGGACCACTACCTCCCTTGGGCATAACTTTAAAAAGAGGGAGGGGGCCATATACACCCCGGGGACCACCACCTCCCTGGGGTGGCCCTTTAAACTGAAAGGAGGGGGGCCCCCCTTTTAACACCACTCTGCAAATGCACCTTCTGGTGCACTACTAGTAGGGGAATGAAGTCCCCTTGAATCCTGAGGGTCCTTGGGGGCCAGCAAGCCCTCCTGTTACCTCCAGTAAGTCTTAAACAGCGAGATTGCTGAAAGGTCTTAAAGGCCACGCCCCCTTTCTCCACCACTCTGCAAATGTATCTCCTGGCACACTACTGGTTGGGGGATGAAGTCCTCTTGGAAGCCGAGGGTCCTTAGGAGCCAAGAAGCCCTCCTGTTACCTCTAGAAAGTGTGACGCAACGGGATTCATGAGAGCTGGTCGGAGGCCCCACCCCCTTTCTCCACCACTCTACAAACGTAACTACTAGTTTAAAAAACCATTGAAATTTATTGAAAAAAATCAAAGGTTACAGGAGCGTTGTAGTTAGGAAAAAGAATTAAAAAAACTTTAGAAACTCATTGAAAAAACTAAGGTTCCAGGGACCTTATGGTTAGGTTCCAGGGACCTTATGGTTAGACATTTGACTCGTACAAAACCAGAGAAATTCAGCAGTTATAGTTAGCTGAGCTAACTACAACTCACACACTCGCAATTCCGTGCTTATTATCTCACCTATTATATCACTCATGCCATGGTCAGTGACATCACTCATGACATCACTGATGACATCTCAATTGACATCATCCAGTGATTGTGAGTGTTTTCTGAAAAGTTACTGAGTGTTAAACATATATACTAAGGTAAGTGCCTGTGGGAGTTTCTATATGAGTGAGTGAGTGGATGTGTAAGTGGTGTATACAAGAGTGAGTGGGTATGTGAGATACTGGCTGTGTCAGTGGGTGTATGAGTAAGTGAGTGGCTGTGTGAGTATCTGTATGGGTGAGTGAGTTGGTGTGTAAGTAGGTGTAATGGTGAATGAAAGGATGAACGAGTGGCTGTACCTAACTATAACATCCCTGTAACCTTTGGTTTTTTCAGTGAATTTCTAAGGTTTTTTAAATTTTATTTTCTAACTATAACATCCCTGTAACCTTTGTTTTTTTCAGTGAATATATATATATATATATATATATATATATATATATATATATATATATATATATATAGTAGGAAAGCTTCCGGCAAAAACCAGCTCCTCTCCAGACGGGGTGGGTGCGAGATCCGGGTGTCAGAGACCGGCTATAATTCCACGAAATCCAGTGAGCACTTTCCCTCACCAAGAAGAAGACTCGCACACCAGGGTCAGTGTAAACAAAGAAGTGTTATTGGCGACGCGTTTCGTATAGATATATATATATATATATATATATATATACACACAGAAAAAGACAGTGATACATATATATGTATATATATATATATAGTTACTTAAACTAATCAAAAACAAAAAAAGATTGAGGCGTGTTTGGGAAGAATAAACAGAAGGCGGACTGCCAAGTTTTGTACCTTTTACAGTCTCTGACTCAGATATTCTGGGATTCCTAGGTAAAAGATGTGGACATAGTCCAGCCTATTTAGGATCAGTGCCCGTTCCACTGCTTTCTGGGCTTCTCAAGGCAGGAATTTGAGAATTTTCCTTAGCATCCTTAGTTTCCAGCATGCAGTTTTAATCAAAGCTGAGATCTGGGGTTTAAGGGATAAATGTGTATCAACAAGAACCCCTAAGTCTCTCGCCACCTCAATGGGGGGGGGGAGAGAGTGAAGTGCAGCTGGCTGGCCAGGCCCCTGACCAGCCGGGCAGGGGGTTGATACCAAACAAGAAGACCTCTATTTTTTCACGGCTGCATTGTAGGGAGTTGGTCTTGAGTCATCCCATCACAACTGTCATACAAGCGACAAATTTACCTATGGCCTCCTGCTTATTGTTGTTATAGGTCAGCAGAAGTTGTGTATCATCTGCATAGGAGACCACCTGGATACCAAAAGATTCGATAAGGTATGTCAGCATTGTAATATATATTTTAAAAAGTGTGGGGCTAAGGGCTGAGCCCTGAGGCACTCCATACTTGAGTGTTTTAGCTTCAGAAAAAAAGGCTTGAGCCATACTGCCTGTTCCCTGTCCTCTAGAACGGAACCCAGCAAGTCTGAGGCATTTCCCTCCTCCCCAATGTGGGTAAGCCGGCATAACAAGATCTCATGCGAAATCGTGTCAAATGCTACTGAGAGGTCTAACAAAATTAGTGGGGCATTGTGGCCAGCGTTCAGCTTGAATTTAATGGAGTCTCTAATTTCCATGAGTGCTGTCTCCATGCTGTGAAGGACCCTGAAGCCCGATTGTGATGAGTGTAGGAGTTTACAGATTTCCAGGAATAACATTAGCTGGATATTAACAACTTTTTCAATAATCTTGAAGACCCCGGAGAGCAGAGATATGGGTCTAAATTTCAAAAGTATTTTAGGATCTGCATTCAGTTTTTTTAAAAAGGGGTATAACGTTTGCCTTTTTCCAAGAGGAGGGTATTATCCCGGATCACAGAGAATTAGTAAAAAGATCATGGTAAATAGGGCAAAGGCTATTCCCTCTAAGCCTCATAACCTGGGGAAGAACCGATAAAATGGGGAGCCAGATTTAGTTTTGGCGAATAAACTTCCCAGGTCTTCGACTGTTGGAGGGTTAAACTGCATCGGTTTATCCTGAGCCTGGGGCATTAAATGACATACATCGCTCAACGGCTCATTGACTAACATTTTTGCAAGATTGTCCTGATTTTTTAAAATTTTATCTTCAAAGAATGTACTCAGTTGAGTACACAGGGAGGCACTTGTTTTAAGAGGGGTGCAGTATAAAATCAGATACAATTTAAACGATGCCTTTTGCATTATTGTTTGCTTTCCCAATTCTATTAGAGTAAAAAGTGTAACGTGCCAGTTTCAGATGAATGTGATAGGTACTAAGAGCCGCTTTGCACTTGCTTTTGTTGGCTTTATTATATTGTTTTCTCCATGCGCGTTCTAGCTTTTTACAATGTTTCCACTAGTTCACTCCTAAACCAAGGGATGGACGGTTTGTGTCAAAGAGTCCTGTCACTTACTTCAGGAGCAGCTATAGAAGTGGCTTCCGCGAGCCAGTTGTTCACACTGACCCCATCTAACACTACGTCGCCAGTCAGCGTAGGTTTGGTGGCAGCTAGGGTATCCGTCAATAGGGATAAATCCACCTTATTACAGGCACGATTAAAAAGAACTACATTAAAAAAAACTTAGAAATTCACTGAAAAAGGACTATCGTTTAAAAACCAAAGAAAACAGGGAAATTCACCAGTTATACGTAACTGGCATAACTCCATTTCACGAGATTTCCACTTGCAACATATTATGTTAGGTTAACAGCACTTGTACAATGTGTACCGTTTCCATACTGATGCCACAGAGCTAAGATAAAAAAATATTGATGTCACATATATTCAAGTTTTTTTTACATCACACATTCAGCTACGCAAAGCGTACATTTAGTTTCCTTCATATCTCTATATTCCTTATAGAGATACGACAGATGTGCTCGCATGCGCTATCACGCGCAAGTATCAACCAACTACCGGTAAACTTAATAGATCGTCATTCACCTTTAAATAGGAGACCTGCTGGCTTCTCCAAAGCTCGTTTTGTAATTTAATTCACAGTTTTGGCTTAATACTATCCATTATTCTGCGCACTGTGTACAAATAACTCAGCAAGTGAAATACAAATTTACTTCCAAAGTTCAGAACTTTTTTAGATATTATCATTCGTTGCCAAAAACATCTGCTGATGGTTTGTAATCTATGTTTTTATCTTGATAATTATTTATTTAAAGTTATCTATCATCCAGTCCATTTAGTGGAACCCCCTAGAGACGCAAAATGTTGCAGGATTACAAACATGTACCTGCAGACGCACAGAAAAAGATGACAGAATAGTTGTATGGTAAATTTGCATCAAATCATTCGATAACATATCCTGTTGTTTTCCGAAGAAGCAAAGTAAACATTTTCAAGAAAACAAATGCCACAAAAACACCAACACCTTTCGCATGAAAAAGAATTTCAAACATTGAGTAGCATTTGCATTTTTATTCAGCGTAAAAAAAATAAAAACAATTCTTAATGAAAAGACCGCTGCTACAAATTCTTTTTTAGGGAAAATAAACAGAAACAAGGTGAACATGTGGATTAGGGACACCAAATTAAACGTTTCAGGTAGAAAAAAGTAACATGAATATGTTCTAACTCTGACAGACATTTGAGTGCATAACAATGATTAGCATTCTTAGCTCACATTAATTCTTACAAAGCTTTTTCCGTTCTAGAGCAGCCTCGACCTACAATTCCGTAGTTTACCCACTAAAATGGCAACCCTGTTTTTATTAAAGGCGCAAAATATTGCTCTGTAGCATATTTTGAAAATAATATAAAAATAATTATTTCTATATTACAATTTTTAACTTGGCTTGTAAAATTCCAACATAATACAGCCTTAAATCTACAAACAGGACATACATACAAACACCTTTCTTGTTTCAACAACCACTATTCGTTTTTATCACATACATAGGCAATGTGCAAATGAACGGAAAGTAGAGTAAACTTCTGAGCCCCTTCCACTTCCTTACCACTGATAAACCCATTTGGTAATAAGTCTAGAAAATTCGGCCCAGCTTTCACAAGGATACCTGTGGTACATATAAGGTTACAGTGGGTAAAGCTGAAAAGTCACCTACAGTCAGAGTCCATGACCTTCCTCACTAGCAAGAGTGCTGCTAGGTCTTGCTATAACTACTGAGATTTCTAGGGTCCTGGCAGAGTGAATATACTCCCAAAAGCTAAACGTATAAATAAGTCATGCCCGCCCAAATATCCTCAAGCGGTGGGTGTACAAGTTGCGTTCTGTATATACGACAGGCAATACTTTACCTGTTCAATTGCAATGTACGTGTTGACATGTCTATGCCTATTCATTTCTACATTTGTGTTGGGTGTGGATTGTGAATTTAAGTGCTAGTCATGGTGGCAAATTACACAATTATAATCCATTGTTCACACAATGCCATATTCACTTGATCATACACACAAAGTGTATGTCAAAATACATGTGCAAATGCAGAGGCCAAGGTCTACTGGATATGTAGATGAGTAAGTTCCCCCACAATTCCCTAACATTAAGAGACCCCAAAAGCCAGGGGAGAATCGTAATGCCACGTCGCTCAATTCTCTGGCCCTTTGGGTGAAATACCTATTGAGAACCTGTCAGCTAAAATCCAATTGTGAATGTTTTAATTTCTGTGCACACAGGGCAGGCATCTAACCATGATGGCCATGACTAAAGCTAGCCAACAGTGAAGCAAAGCTGGATAGGAAAGGCATTCAGTTGCCACCAACATTAGCTGGTTAAAAACCAGGCACCTGAATTTAACACTGGAGCAGTCCTGCCAAACCATTTCAACTCACGCATCCCAACAATAAAATGTTTCTCATAATTATCAAGCATAGCCAAAACACAGGGTGCACCCCGAGGGCTACTCTCAGAGAGGCACACAGAGCCTCTAAAGTTTGCGCCAGTTAGCAGCTGGTAGACTTGTCCAGGAATTCTGCTTGGCACTTGTCATATAATGGTCAGAAGTGTGTAGCCCAGCTTCAGATCTTAGGAACCACAGACAGATTAGTTGCGAATTTTGCATACATAGAACCCACAGGCAAAATGGTGTCCAATTTCTTAAAGGGTTCATCCTGAATGGTTTCACAATAGGCCTCTAAACACAAGCAGATATCAGCAAACAACGGAACATTCCGGAATGCCTTTTTGGGTGATTGTTACAGTTGCAGAACAGAATAAAGAGAACATTTTTTCTTCTTCTCAAAAACAGGTGGCTACTTTAAGAATTAGGTTGTTTTTTAACAGATTGTTCCTGAGGTTCTAACCCATCTATAGCTAGTGAAGCTTGGTGAACAATACACCATAAGATGTTAGCCTTAACATAGGGCACGAGCATTAGTGAATCAAGATGGTCATTTTGTTATACTTTTACAACTTGTATCTGTTCACCGAAGGCTCAAATTCTGCTCTTGGTAAGATTAAACACACAAGACCCTAGGTGCCACATCCCTCATGACTATATACAGTTATGTTACCTTTGAATTCTTCAAGATTACATTGGTATTAAACACTTACAAAAGCACAAGAAGATCCCCCATTATACAAAAAAAATTTTCTTACTCTACAGCGCATCTACCTGGGGAATCTTTGCATAGCAACTGTTAAGATAGCATTAGAGTGAGAGAAAAACACTGTTCAATACAGAGCTATTATCTAACCTACCTCCTTCTAAATCGAGTCTCACCCGTGTCAGTTTTGTGCATTACGGAGATTTGTACATGAGGTTATAACCATATGGAAAGACGTGACACATCCACTCAGCTAACAGCACATGATTCCCTTTTCAAAGTGTCCTATACAGAATTGAAACTAATAACTGGTGACTGAGATGGAGAAGCGGAAAGAAAGTTGGGAGCAAGTCCACTTCAGTGAAGGCCGCTCTATTGACATTACCTCCTCTTCCTTCTTCTCACCCATGCCCTTACTGGCACGAGGACTGAGATGAGAAATAACAGGATTTGGAGTAATGAAGTTTACATGTAAATAATTGGACCCTTCCCTCCTTGTCTGTCTTTTTCATCCAAGTCCTCATGTGGTAAGGACTGGGAAGAGAAAGCCTAAAGTGTGAAATAATGAAGACTAGCAATAAGTAATCAGGCAAATAGCACTTCCATTGCTGCCTCCTTAGCTGGAGAAAGCCACCAAGCTCCCCTCCACACCTGTTCTGGAGACCTCTCTGCAGCACGTTTTAATATATTTTTCTGTGGATCACAGGACAAAAAATACTAACCCATGAAAAACCTCTGATCGGCCCAGCAAGTGTCACCATGTTTTGTAAGTGAGAGTTCCTGTGTGACATTAAAAGCAATTTCAGCTCATTCCTTGCAATACATATTTTGCTGTGGCAGGGGCTGCACAACAATTCTTTAGGTTACAGTGGAAGTCCTCTGAAAAATGTAAATGAAAAGATCATGCATTGCTTGAAATGTGGTACTTGATACACTGCAAACTGAAGAGTTAAAGGGAAAGAACCAGAAAAACTTGTGTGATTAAGGGGACACTACTAAAAAAAATAATTCTACTTTAGTATCATTGTCTTGACTTTAATCGTGACTGCTGTTGTATAGATAAATATATTGTTTGATTATATAAAGTTGAATATTGGGGGTTATATTGCTCCTAAGTGCTTGCAATTTTTGCAGGAAAAGGAACTTAGACTAAGTGCATTGTGCATAAATACACCATCTCTTCAAGGGGAAGAGTAGGGATTAAACTCCAGTGTCCGTAATCTCCATTCAACTACAAGACAGACCTCCCTTCATGGATCCTACACTGGGAAGTATTTTCACACTCTTACATCTGTTCCTGGGTTTTTTCTCTTGGTCCTTTTGGCTTTGCCGTTCATTACTGCCTCTTTTACAAAACTCTTGTGTGATTGCATCAAACGCATGGCACTGTCAATAACTGGTCTACCAGCGTGCTACTTCCTGGATCTTTTGCAATGTGGGCACATTCATGGTATTTGCATGACCCGCCATTTTGAAATCTCCTCTGTCTCTATTTAACAAAGCAGGTGCAGTTTGGAACTCTCAGTGTAGATGCAAAGGAACTGTGACTCACATTGACGGTAGCAAGGAATGAAAACAGGACTAGCCCTGGCCCTAGGCAAATTTGAAGGGAGCCTGTAACCTGAATCAGACCTCATAAGGACATAATGACGATAAACAGGTTTTAAGCTTCCTTATTTCAGCCAACATTGTTGCGATTCCAGTACTAGTAATGGCGGGGAAGTCTAAATTGAAGGAACTTAAAACAGATGCATTCTGCCTGAATGTGCACTAGAAAGCTACAATAAATTGACTTTAAAAAGGTTTAGCAGCTGGACACTGAGCTGCTGTTACACAGACAAGTCTATTGATCAAGGCATATGGCAAACTGCTGCTGCTTCCAGTGCGGATTCCAGAGCCAGGAAATTGGAGACAATTATGGCATTGAACGCAAAGGTCAGAAATGCTTTTCGAGAATCAATATTGGGCTAATTAGTGCGCATTTATTGTTTGTTCGTGTGCATTACTGAATAAAGATGGAAATGTTAGCTTTGTATCCATATCTGTAGAACCATGACCATCTTAGGTTAGTTTAGATTGATTGTGCCGATGAAATTATTAATTTGCATGTGGAAAAAATAATTGCATATTGTGGATTTTATCAACATACGTTTCAATAGGTAACTGTATATGTATGAAGAACAGTATCTATACATTTCGCTACTGCAGGTTATCAAAGGATCATCTTTTGTGTAATTAATCGAAAAACGGTTATTTTAGTATTATATAAGTAGCACAGAATTGGCCTAACGTAGGTGCTTTTTGTTTAAAAATAAGCTTCATGAGCAAAATTTAGGTTTGAGTACTGTTTTACATCTTAAGTCAAGCCTGATATACAGTGTGTAGAAATCTACAGCCAAAAAGTGATTACTATAGGGGTGGAATATGTGAACTAGTACTGAAGGAGCACTCTTTTCCATCCTCTTAGACGCCATTTGTGAAAAGGCACCACAAATTTAAAATTGGAATAAAATATTCAAGGAACATTAATATACAATTAGTACAAATAGTAAGGATTGTGCCCTCTTTGCACAATTACTAACAGGGAGTTGGACGTTTCGGGGCTGAATCAGAAAGGCAAGTACGAGTATGTAAAAGAGTACGCTTGCAGTGTTACTTCCCTTACTCAGAAATACTTTTGTGAATCAGCCTCAAAATAAATATGTATGCTATCCCATCATATTTTCAAATTTAAAGGAATATGCTTCTGTAGCAGGGTTGTACACAACACTTTTAAATTGCATTCAATTAGATTGTATTTAGTTTACAATGATAAATGGACAAATTCATCTATCAAAAGGATTTTGTGATTCTAAATGCAAAATGAAGATTGCATCAGTGCTCCTTAAACAATGGCCATTATTAGTTACAGAGACCCAAAAAGAGCAAAAGGCAATGTCTGCGTTTAAGAAGGCACAGGAGCAGTTGCCCATCTCTGAAATAATGATAATGCGCTTTCAAAGCGCTCTAATTATTATTGTAATTTTTCAGTGATGGTATGCCTTTTAAGGAAGATTCATCAGTTTTCAATTTTATCTTAAAACTTCAGTGTTAGCAAGGGAATGTTGATGGTTAGTTTTTGATTGAATATATATAAGTAGTATTCATTTTGTAGTATTTATATAGAGCTTAATACAATTGACAGGCCTGTCAAGCGCTTATTGCTTCAACCACCATTATTTCTATTGAGCCTTCAATGTAAAGGTATTTGAAATAATTAAGGATATTTAATGAGAAAAATGATAGCAAAGGATAATTTGCACACAATGCAATCTATGAAGTATATGATGCAATGGGATCTCATATCATACTTTGTGTGGGGGCTTTCGCGTTCCTATTTCGTTTTCAGGTAGCAGTCCAACAGTTCTTTCTGGGGACACCGAGGACCTATCATCTTTTGGCATTAACTACCACCAAGGATATCCAAGACCAAGGCCTTATTGTCCTTAACATATACATGCTTTTTTGATAAGTAATGGCAATTTGCATGGGGGAATTCATTTAAGTGAGGTCAAAGAAAGAGGTCCATTGGCATTAAAGGTGAAAAATGAACTGTTAATGTTTTCACTTAATTATTGGTGATCATATCACCTGTTGAGGGGTATAGAGGTACAACGGAAAACTCAGGGAATAACCATGTTGAACAAATCTCGCAAGGAATCCCAGGTGACCCCAGGAGTGTTCAGAGGGTGTTGTGGTAAAGGAAGATAAGATCTATGGTTTTTTTAGGTGAAAGAGCATGCAGGTCACTATGGGCAAGATTTGCGTCAATTTTTCTGCACCCAAGTTGAATCTGGGTGGTCAAAAAAGCAATTTACACCAAATATAAAATCCCAACCATGGTTCATATAACCCAGTATGATGAAATTTTACACAATGTAGGGTCCACTTGTGAATGCAAACATTTACCATTGCAACAGAATTTTCACATCATGTTTAGCCTTTCAGAGCAGATTTGTTGGTGTTCATGGGTGGGGAACTGCAAAAGTAGATAAACATCCACAAATGCGTTCATTTGTAGGTATTTACATACCTCTTTTAGGTTGTTTCCTATCCAGCTAGAACATGTAAACTTGCTTTTCTTAGAGACGTTAGTGCGTTTCCATGGTGGAACATGTGAATCCCTAAAAAGTTATAAATGTACTCCAAGTATAGAAGTAATTCCATATTAGCATATTTCCGGCTTTTGCACCTGGTCCATGTTTAAAATTTTGGAGGAGAAAAGGTCAGAATACAGCAAATTAGTGGTATCAAGCATCGAGTCAAATAAGGCTTCACCAATGACTGCATAAAGACCTTCTAGTAAAAAGAACGGACAGATCGCAGGCGATAACATTAAAAAGAGTAGACTAAATTACTATTTTTAGTTAGAGTAACAACTTTATATCAGGGACAAAGAGATAAACCATGGTGTAAGCTGATAAAAAGATGGGAGAGGTATGTCTAAGAAACTAACAAGTGACAAAAGGGAGTTCTTGCTCTGGTAGTGAAAAGCCACAATAACACAATAACAAACTTAGAGAAAGTTTAGTAATTGACAGCAGTCGATAGATGATGACATGCTTCAACATGAAGGAAATTTGTCTTTCTATTGGAGGAGTTAAATATTCTAATAATCCTATGCTGATATTTCATATTTACGGTTAAAGACTTAAGTTAAGTTGCTAGCAGAGCTCCAAAGTAAATGTTTTCCAGGTGGATCATACGAGGCACCATATACCTTAACACCCCACTGTGGATTTAAAGTGTTAATATGTAGCAAATTTAAGCAAAACACAATGGTGAGATGATTACAATAGTTCAAATGTAAAACACTGGGAATTATTTGGGGGTCATTTGAAACTTTCCTTGTTGCTCTGGTACTACTCCATCCTAATCCTCCTCACAAGTATCTTGCATACTTGTATCATGATTTGATAGGATTCTGATCTCCTCCCACATTTTTGGTAATACACCAGCCTAGTATGAACTTTTTGTGATCGTTTGTTTGAACTATTTAAACATTAATTAATGTGACTTACTCATTGATTCTATTTGCAGCCCATGTCTTAAGGCATTTTCACCCACTTACCCTGTCACAACTGCTGCTTCACTGCTTTAATAAGTATTGGTTATGTTCACTGGGGGAATTTATCCTGCTGAAGAATTCTGTGTTTTCAGTTTAATCTTAAAAAGTGTGAGATAACATGGAATCTTCAATATTCTTTACACTATTCAATGTGAGTGTAGCTGAACACAATGAAGTTTGGTATAGAGTGACTGATTTTTAAAAGGCCGAGTTATAGTGCAAAATGAAGAATGATCAATTGATCAGTACTGCAACTAATATTTGATACTTAGTGTACTGCAATGAAATAACAAGTTCCCCAAGTTTCTTTTTGATATGTTTATTTTTCACTGTCTTCCCAATTGCAACAGCACTTCAGGATTTGAGGGCCTCTAGGCTCGATATGTAGAATATTAAAACAAATGCTATGTGTTAAATTAGCTCTTCTGAAATATTTATGACGGCCTTTGGGACATTATGTCTCATGAAATAACTAGTGATGCTCAGTCCTCTGAGTGAAAGACATTTTCCTCATAATAAGAGACTCCACTCCAGCATGACTCAACATCAAGCATTAGTTCTAAGGGTTTAAAATTAAATGGACCCCACCAATTAGCAGAGGATGTCCAGTAAGCTAGAGGTGACCCAATAAGCCCAAGGGGAATTGGAGGTATCATGTCAACATTGCCTTTGGTTACTGGCACTGTATTGTCAAAAAGCCTTATTAACATGTATTCTAAGGCTCAGATAATATATGAAACTCAGATGATGTACGAACTAGCTTTGATTTAAGTCAATAAGTATGATACGCAACCTTCTAACTCATTCAATCTGCCTTTGCCCTAAATACCAGACATAGAGGCTGTGTTTCATTCACGCACCATTTGTTTCTAAACACACCCACTTGTTTAATGTAAGATGTCAGCAATGAATGTACAGGAAATGTACACCAGGCGGCTGCTACAGATACACAGACTTTGTTTTACTTAGGACCACTTTACCTATGGCATCTGAAAGATCCTAAAATCTTGGATTAAGACCATTCTAAAGCAAAGTGTTCTCATTCTATCTTATTGCCCCCTGATGACCTCCAACTACCTGAGTTATGTCAGTGTATTTTCAGGCACATTTAGTAATCTAGTACCAAAACATATTTGTCACTGACAAAGGAAACCGCTGCATCTCAGCTAGACCAATGTACATCAATGAGATGTTGACAATGAAAAATAATTAATTCATTAAAAGTTTGCCATTTCATTTCCGCACAACCCCCAGAAAATCAGCCATGTTGATCCAGTATCACATCCTTCTAAAAATTTGCTTTTGCTCCAGTGTTTTCTTTTCAAGTTGGAAAACAAAACAAAATGAAATTGTCTGTGAAGATCACTATCACATTCAGTGCCTGTGGGCCTTGTTTTCCTTATCTCTCCTCTTCAGCTCCTCTTTGTAGCAGTAGGAACAGTAATTTCCAGTCTCAGCGCGTCCATAAAATGAACAGTTTTCCCTCTTACAGCGGCTCTGATGGAGGGAATATATAGGAAAAACTGAGTTTCGCCCCTTGTTTTTATCATTGTTCAACCAGGTCTGCGGAGCTTCGTGGTCCGCATATTCTAAACAGTCTCGGATATCAGCAGTGTTAAATCCGTTCGTGTATGTTTGAGACTTATGCTCAGTCGGCATAGCATACGCCAATGTTTCCACTGTGTTTACTGTGCGGATGCCTGCAACCCTGGCGGGGCTGTAGCTTTGAGAAGACAAGGAGCGATTTTGTTGCGGATATGTCGCACATGTTTTTAAGGTGCCTATTGCTGGCCGGTAAGCGTCCTCTTTGAAACTTGAGGGCTTAGAGTTGACATCATGCAGATGGATCACACTCTGCCTTTGGACAGGAGGTGTATGGCTGTAGTGAGCAGATACCGGAATGGGACTACTTTTTTTAGCACCTGTGTTGGGTGAGGAACAGGTTGTGGGAATTGGGCTAGTGCGGTCCTTCAGTTTTAAAACAAGTTGTGTTGTATGGCTTTGAGGCAAGACTGGTGAAGCTCTATCCTGAGGAGAGGCATCTAATTTCTCTTTCACAAACCCATCTTGCTCCAGCTTCCTGCTTGCCAGGCCATTCAAGGATGCTTTCTTTTCCGCCTCTTTCCTCTTCTGTTCCTGTTCTGCAGTGAAGCGCTCTTGGGCACTTGTCAGGTAGAAGCCAATCATCTCTTCATGAAATTGATGCCTATGGCTGGTTAGCAGGAGGCCGGAGAAGATGAACTTGCGTTCACCTTGCATAGCAGCCCTCAAGATGTTAAGACTGAGCTTTACGTCAGTGCTGTATTTCCATGGATCACACTGCTTGTCCGAGAGAGACTTTGTAAGGATTCTATCAACTGGAGAAATGCTTGCTTTGTCTGTTGGAGAGGGGCTCAATGTCTTCTCCGAAGGAGATGTACTAGCAGACTGACCAGACTCTTCTTTGCTTCCTTTCCGAGACTTTGACTTTTTCACTTTTTCAGTTGAATCTCCATTCTTACCATTACCTGAATTTGCCCGGCTCATTTTACCATGAACCAAACCTCCCAGTCCTCCCATGTTTTTTTTCAGTTTGATGCCCAATGTTTTGCTTAGACTCCCAAGTTTATTAGCCACAGAATCTGCCCGGTTCTTATCTTTTTCTTTTCGTTGTTTCTCCTTTTCCTTTTCCTTCCCGTTCTTCCCATTGTTGGTGTTTGAATTACTGCAGATGGAATCACGGTCCGAGTCCATGGAGTCTGCTAGAGATTGGACATCTTCGCCCACAGAAGCAGTTGGAGATTCTGGTTGGGCCAGTGGAGCCTGTGTGAAGTAATTCAGAGAGATTGTCAGTGCTTTGAAAGTTTTTAACAACTATTAAAAATGTAATCAATTCTTTTAATTGCCTACAATGTTCATTAAGAGATGCATGACAGACTGTGTACTAGGTACAGTTGGTGCAGCAAAGTGTTATACAGCATATACATGATTAAATGAAGGATAAAAAACATGCACCACCCTGAAATACACAGATGGAGCTATTAGACAGTGAAACAGCTCCTCCCCCCCTCCCTGGGGTTGCAGCGATTGGAAGCCCTCCCTGACCTATACTAAGAAGGCAAAGGAAGGAGGCTAAATAATGAGATTTAGAATAATAGCCATGGCTTAGCTTTCTTTCTCTGTACAGCACAACCTGGCCTTGGTGTGGAATCCAGACAGCATACCAGCAGGAGGGGGAGGAAGAGGTCCTTGGATCCTTCTGGCCCTTCTCAAATTTTGAAGGTAGAATAGGTGGGATATGTGACATCAGATTGTCAAATCATGCACATGAAAGTGAGCAGCATCCATCATCATGTCATTTTACACATTCCTGAATATTGTACATGCACATATCAAACCTACGCGCATATTGAAATTTACCAACATTGAGTAGCTTTGTTCATGATGTAAATTTAACATGCGTATCAAGGTGATTTCCAAAAAGAAGCAACAGCAATCACTCTCACAGAAAAGCAACATAAAACCTATTAAAAAAAAACACTCATTAAGGATATTAGTCTGCCCCTGAAGCAATCCTATATTCTGTTATGTTATGTTGTTATGTTATGTGTATTTGTAAAGCACGGGTATCTTGGCACTGATTGGCCTTCTAAACATCATATTGGTTATTGCAACAAAAACAGGAACACATGTATGCAATTCCGATTGTCTTACAAGCATGCCGTCTATTGATCTAGTGCTCCTCCCGGTCTCTATAGATAATTCTCTCATATTCATCCGAAGTACGTGCAGATATGAATTTGACATTAAAGTGGGGGAGAACTAGTTCTCAATATCCTATCATGTTATATTTGTATTACGTTCTTGCTGCAAATCATCCTGCTTCATGGTGCTACCTGTACAAAATATTAGATAATGCATCAAATACAAACACTGGCATACTTTATATGCAGATAACCAGCGGTCACTTAACCAGTTGTTTACAAGAGACGTCTGTATGCATAAGCCAAGGTTTCCCTCTTTGGCCGTAGTTCTTATACACTGTTTCCTAGTTTAGCTGTTCTGGTAATGGCATTCCCAAATTGTGCACTTGTGTTTCTGTGAACCTGTCTGGAGTTGTGTTGTTAAAGGCACAGGGATGTAGCTCAATTGTGTTAACTTACAATAGTGCCTAAAAGCAGTCAGCATGAACATGGCTTTGATGCTAGTTAGAGACTTTTGAGGCCCTATTATTCAGGGGCATGTTTGGTTGACACCATTTAATGTCTACCTGTGGCTAAATAGGAAGCTAAAATAGCTGTCTCAACAGTGCTGATGTAAGAACTCTATAAAGCAGCCTACATTTCTTGTTCTTTTCCTTTAATAGGACAAAGCCTTTTGACAATATAGTTCAAATATGTTTAGACCAGGGGTCTCCAAACTTTTTTGTAACAAGAGCTACTTATGTTCAATGAAAATCATCTGGGCTACTAATACTAGCGACGTAATAGTGAACACCATCCAAGAGTGTCAGCAGCGATCACATCAGTGCATTCAGCAGGGTTTCCAGAAGTAATGTAAAAAAGGCTTTGACAACTTGAATTGAAATATTACATGGGCATTACATACAAACTATAGCTGCAATCCCCCTAGCAGCAAGGTATAAATATGGGCAATAAATCTCCCCAACTCAAATAATAGCTTTTAGTACATTTTGGAAATACAACTATTTTTCTACAGACATCAGATTATGAGTTGAGAAAATACACACGTTTGTCTTGAGTTTAATTTTGGTATACATATAATAATTCAACCAAGCAAAAACTTCGATAGTCGTAGGCTGGGCTGCACACAGGAGAGATACTCACAGGTAGCTGGAGAGCTACTGGTAGCTCATGAGCTCCTCGTTAGAAACACCTGGTTTAGACTCTGTGGAACATTGTACAAGATTAGAGAGTATATGGGCAATATGGCATAGTGCAATAGTGGGCTTAGCGTCGTGGTTCAAGGGATCGAATACAATAGACAGCAATCAAAGACTTATATGTCTCTTTGACCGAGGTTTCATTGGTCCTGCATATTGTTTTGACATGGGGGGAGCACAGTGCCCTTTCTAGGTGAGAGAGAAAGCCTTGAGAGCAGATTAATGTTATTCTGGTGGAGGGCCTAAACAATGATGATGTTTCTAGTTCAGCCGGGCGGGCCTAGCAATGTCCTGATTTAAACACTTGGGTAAGCAGTTTGAAGCGGGTTCAAGGATACGTTTTAAGCCGCCTTGTTACAGTATGTCAGGCTAAGGTGGGATTGTGGAAGATTGTGCGGTGAATTTATAGTACAATATAGGACATTGTCTACTTGGCTGGAAGGAGCAGAGGGAAAACTCTAGAAGAAGGCTGCTGCAATAAACTAGTTTATCGTTTAATGTGTGGAAGAGGGATTTGGCAACATAGTGCGTGATCTGGGGGATTATTTCTCATATGATGAAAGTGTTCTACACTGATAGTGAAGATAATGAATACAGAAATAGGACGAGTGCTGTCAAACAGTATTCCAAGATTTTGGCCAAAAACAACAAGTGGTGGTGTCTGGAGCAAAGGAGGTGTTGTTGATGTGGTAGAATATTTTCATTTTACAAAGGTCGAGTATTTAGCAACTTTTAATAAACTGGGGGCAATGGCAGAGTATGAGGGAGAAATACACCCAGAGAGCGGACGTGTAAGGCAGGAGAAATAAAAATTGTTTTTGTCAGTGAAAGGTTGGTAGGTGGAGCCAAATAAAAAGATGTCATTGATGAAGGTGGTATTTAGAGTGATAGCCAACTGCAGAGTTCTGTGGATCCCTCATGTGGAGAGGAGGTGGTGGGTTATGTTGCCTATCTGATGATACTTCAAACTAACAGTGGCAGAGGTAGGTGACCATCCAGGGCCCAGTTCTTTTTGTGATTATGCAAAAGGACTAGTACATTTGAGAAGAGGAGAGGGGTTGCAGAAGGCAGTTGTGATGAGATAGAAGCGAAAACTGTATCTGTAGGGTGCTTTCTTTGGAAACACAGTTCAATCCAGAAGGCAGGCCTAAAGGCCTCAAGTGAAGTTAAACAGGGGATGGTTGTATGAGGTAGAGGGAAGGAGATGAATATGGCAAATAAGGTTAGAATAACAGAGACTTCTGAGGACATGAAGGTCAGGAAAACAGTCGTACTTAGTGATGAGTGGGTGATGCAAGGATGAGGATTGCCAGGGCAGAAGTGAGTAGAGAAAGTTGGTGAAGTAATAGTATTGCAGTTTCGACAGGCTCATTTTGTGTAGTTTGTGTAGTCCAGTAATTGTAATTACCAAAGAGCAATATGATCAATATAAGGATAAATCTGGAAATATACCTTTTATGAAGGAAAGTAATCTATTATCTGAATGATATTTCAGCATTCATGAGGATACCCAAGTTCCTGATCTTTTCATAAGGATACCCAACCTCCTGATCTGTTCATGAGGATACCTAAATTCCTGATCTTTTAATGAGGATACCCAGATTCCTGATCTTTTCATGAGGATACCCAGATTTCTGATCTTTTCCACTAGAACTGATAGTGTGTTATAGGAGGTTTGGGATCATAACAATGCGAGGATTGAAAAATCAACAAGTAAAAAGTTATACATATTGGCTTCAATGAGGAACATGTAGGTAATAACAGAATAGCAGATGGCCAATGGGCTTATCCTCATTACCTGCTGATTTGGCCTTGGGATGAAAATGGATCTTATGGTTGCTGATCCGCTTGGAATTTGCGCTTAAAAAATATAATCTGTTAATGCAATATAAATGCATAATAGAGTAGAGAAAATCATGTAGACTAATAGAAACCAAAATACAGGTGGTGGCATCAGAGTGCTGGAAGCCATGGTGGTCGCATTGCCAAGGACACACAATCCTTTATAATTCTGACATGAAAAACTCCCTTGAGCTCCGATACCTGTATATTTGAAAACAGTGAAAGATGCATGCCTAATTAGGGCCGCCATGTGCTTTGGAGAGTGCTGCACATGTAACAGAATGGGTGCACTGTGGCCAAGCCACACAGATTCACGATCTTTCTGAGCCTTGTTTGAAGGCGGAGCTGGTGCATACTCATGGAGCTGTAGATCTGAATGATGGTGATCTGTGATGGGTGAGGGTAGCAATTCCGGCCTGATCTGTTGCATGGCAACAGAGCCAATATGTCCAGGTTACAGACTACACATGCAGGACAGAGCGACAGGAGGTGCCCCATCATGCACAGCCGAGATCTGTAATCGAGGAGAAACCATCCCTCACTGTGGCCTTGACAATACAAAAGCTATCAATTTGTCGGAAAAGAAGGCGGATGTGGAGGCAATGGGTGCTGCGGCATCCTGGAACAGGGCAGTAACGAAAGCTGAACAGGTACAAAGGAATTCCGGCTGCCATTTTCTTGACTCACTGAGACATTAAATGAAATATCCATATTGTCATCACGACTCACAATAAACCGACATATGTAAATTTGCCTGATTGTACGAACCCATGGCCAAATGCTACCGCATTAAAATGAAGAAAGGTGAAATACCTGATAAATCTGAGTTGCTGAATGATAAAACTGAGGCACTGTAGTACTGGGTGACACTGTGCAGTGGCTGCCATTGTCACCACTCATGGCTCTGAGTAGTTAAGTGTATGCAGTATCTCTTTTTGAACAATATTATTCAGCAACACAACTTGATAGCTATTTAACGACACAGAAATACAGGGAACAGGGAGTATACTTATTATGCTTCAGTACATGATGCAGAAACCCACACTGACTACTGGTTGCTCAAATGAGGTGTCTGCAGCTGGATCTATAATGTTGAAGTCCAACTCCACACACTATAGGAACAAACCCCAGTGGTCTTGATGGTCTTTCCACCGATTAGGCTGATATATGTAGTATCTAGAAATTCATAGAGACTGTCATAGGAAGAGGTGTGACAAGGCACAATAGGATGTTTTCAGTTGAATGTAGACTCGATGCCTAGCCCTGGTATGGTGCGGGAGGCATTCAAACCCTATATAAGAGGCATATGAATTACCAAACAGGTGGGGGCTACCAATATCAGTGAATTTCACCCTAATTTGACTAGAGCGAGATATTTCGTAACCTAGGAGAGCTCTATTTCCACTTCCACAGTTCAGACACCCAAGAGGCCCATAATTATTTTTAAAATTGAGAAGGGTAGCGGATTAGGAGTTCAAATTGATGTACAATATATGAGGAGGAAGACTCCCCGGAATGAACACGTGCCAGACTGTTGAAACATTATGGTCTCACTTGAAGTATTTAAAATTGTAGTTGCCAGAAGATATGGCAAAAAAGACAGATGCCAGTGGATATAGCACAAAAAACACACACCATCCTAAACATGTTTAGTAGTTACTACACACACCTAAACACATCCCAAATGCAAACTTCCGTTGAATCCATTACCTAGTTAGAATTACATTGGCGTGACAAAAAAAGCCACAAGAGGGAACTACTGATAACTCATAACCCTAGATGAAATAAAATATGCCATAGAATATCTAACAGGAGGTAAATGTTTAGGAGTGGATGGACAGCTAGAACTTCAGAGTTTTGTAGACTACAGTCATGTGATGGCCCCCATTTCCTGAGTATGTTTGAAAAGGCACAGGAGATAAGTGTTCTGCCTTCAACATTGTGCAAGGCAACCATAACTGCGCTATTGAAGCCCTGAAAACAGACTTGCCTATGCTTATCATGCATACCTGCCTCACTCATTAATACTGACTCAAACATATTGGCCAAGGTATTAGCCATAACACGTCTGCCATATATGTTAGGTAAAATCCTCCCAAATCATTTGGGTTTATGTCTAGTTAGACCACAATATATAACTTAAGGACCATATTTGCAAATTTACAGCAGATCAAACCTGACTTATCCGCGGTGGCAGTGTGACTGAAAGGAGTGAAGAGTTCAACTTGCTTGAATGACCTTTCTTGTTTGCGATGCTTAGGAGAATAAGAGTAGGGTTAGAAATATTGCAATGGATTTCATTATTGTACAGAGTGCCACATAATAAATGGGCACCTATTTCTGTATATCAACATTACCAGATGCACCAGACCAGGATGACCATTATTAAATCTACTATTTGCTGTGGCACTTAAACCATTGGCCTATTCATTGCAGAAACACCACTCTGAGAGAGGTCTGCGTTTGGTGGTGTTCAAGGTAAAGCCTTCCCCTCTACTGGGATAATGTTCTGCTGTAGAATGGAATCCTGGCCATAACCTCACTCCATTAGTGAGATTTTCCAGTGTGGAGCCATGTCTGGCCCAAAGACCAATTGGACTAAATCAGAAAGGTTCCCTCCGACACGATGCGCAAAGACGCCAAAGCTGGAATTCCCATTGATAAGGCAGGAAGACTCAGTTCAATATCTAGGTAAAAATATCCATAGAAATATAGATATCTGATGGAAACATAATCATGGCACTGTTGTACTAGAAATGCAAATGGTGGTTGATAGACAGCCTTGCCGCTCTCATTGGTGGCAAGGTTAGCGCCCTTTGAAATGGTCATTGTCCCAAAGCTGATGTACCTATTTGTGGATATGCCGATCCCTTTAAACACATTCTTTTACAAAACCCTACGCACAATGCTAACCAAAACAATATGGGCTGAATACCTACTAGAGCTAGACCACTGGCCTGGTCCCCCCGGGCAGCTCCACCAGTAAGTGCTGTCCTGAGATAATTGCGCTCTCTGTTTTGTGCCATAGGTTCAAGGCCCTCCTCCACCCACAGGCTCATGCCTGCGCCGCATCCCTGGTGGTCCAGTGGGAGAGCACTCTGCTTGTCTGCTGTTCCGTCTCTCTTGGCTTTCTTCTGTGCCCTCTTTTTCTTTTTTGCTCTCTATTTGCACTTTTGCTCTCGCACCACTGCTGGCCCCTGCGGCCTCTCCCCCCTCCAGCATGTCCTTCCCACTCCCGCCTCATCTGCAGGCCGTCTGGCCCCCGCGCTCCCTTCACCGACACCATCGCCGACCTCATCGCACCACACACCCTTGCATCCGCAGACTACATACTCCTTGGAGACCTAAACTTCTACCTGGACAACCACGACAACCCCATCACCACTGCCCTCCTAGAGAACCTCGCCAACATAGGACTGAAGCAACTTGTCACTGCCCCCACGCACACAGCGGGACACACACTCGACCACATCTTCACAGGAGGAAACAGCGTCTCCTATAGCCACACCACAGAACTTCTTTGGACGGACCACCACTGCATCCATTTCTCCTTCAGAAAACCTACCGAACTCAAGCACGCACACCGTCTCCCCTGCAGAAGTTGGAACAAAATCAACGAAGACCAGCTCACCTCCGCCCTCACCAGCACCCCACCTCCAACAACACCAGTCACTAACATTGCGGCACGCAACCTCCACCGATGGATAACTAACTGTGCAGACACACTCGCTCCCCTCAAGAGAGCTACAGGACAACACAACAAGAAAGCAAAACCCCAGAAACACGCACCTCCTACAGAACAGCCACCACAGCACACCACCAACTCATCAAATCCACAAAGAAGAACTTCCTCCAAGACAGAATCCTCACCAACCCCCACAACTCCAAAGAACTATTCTCCATCATCCAGGAATTTGACAAACCCAGCAGCGAAGCAACAGACGTCTCTCCCTCCCAAGACCTCTGAAACAGACTCAGCACCTTTTTTAACCTCAAGATTAAGACGCTCTATGACAACTTCGACAACCAGGTCCTCTGCATCGCTTCTGCCCCCGGCAATGCCACCCAACAGACTCTACTCACTTAGACCCCGCTCACGACAGTAGACACCTTAAAGATTATGAAGAGCATCCAATCCGGAGCACCCTCAGACTCCTGTCCCCCCCCCCTTATCTTCCAGAGAGCCGCCACGGCCTTCACACCCGAACTACGCTGGATGATCAACTGCTCCCTCGAGCCTGCCACATTCCCCGACATCTGGAAACATGCCGAAGTCAAGCCCCTCCTAAAGAAACCCTCCTCAGACCCGACGGACCTCAAGAATTTCAGGCCCATCTCACTGCTTCCATTCACAGCCAAGTTCATTGAAAAGGCCATCAACACCCAGCTAACAAACTTCCTCGAAGCCAACAAAGTCCTGGACATCTCCCAAACCGAATTCTGCAGTAACCACAGCACCAAGACTGCCCTACTCGCCGCAAACGACAACATCCACGCCCTCCTCGACCAGGGCCAAACGGCAACCCTCATCCTCCTGGACCTCTCAGCTGCCTTTGACACCGTCTCCCACCGCACTCTAGCCACCATCCTTAAGTCTACCTCACACAAAACTATGGCTAACATGACTGGTAGAAGGGATAGATGCCAGACACTACTGGGATAGGATGTGAATACCACAGTACTGGGTGTACAGTGGGCCTTCTGCTGCCTGCAAACAAGTTTCCATATGCAGTAAAAATAGATTTATGCATTATAACATTATAGTAAATCAATACATTATGAAATTATAATATCTAATACCTAAGCTGGTCTGGTGGCTTGGTGGACTAATTTGTCCACTGTAGGGATCTGTGTTCGACCTCATGGTCACAGGTTCAAATCCTGGCGAGTCCACTCAGCCTTTCATCATTCTGAGGTCGATAAAATGAGTACCATTGAGTTGGGTAACAATAAACATCTGTTATTCAGTGCCAAGATACCCTTGGTTGAACATGCACTTTACAAATACACATTATGTTATATAGACTTTATTATACCCCAAAGAAACCAAGATCCTTCGGCCTTGGGGATGATTTGTGCGCCATACAAATGAATGTAAAGTAAAGTAAAGATATGCACCCGAAATGCACCTTTTATCATTATCCAGAGGCCTATTTCGTATACCTTGCGCAGACAGGTCCCAAATTAGTGTCATACTGGCACCAAACCTTTACTACTAAATCCAACATGATAAATGGGTTCCTCTGCCCCAACCCACTGCTGGTCCTATTGGGTCATGTCGATGAACATCCACCATCTACGGGGAAATACCCGGCAATCCTTTGCTGCTGACCAAGCATCAAATGGCCATTATTTTGGGAAGCGATCCGATTCCTAATACTAAAGACTGGTTTCAGGATCTGTATTGTAATGACCTTGTAGATACATATTTTTCCCCAACCATTGTGCCCTGGGGCCATCCTCGCCATCTTTGAGACTACTTACTGAAGACAGAAAGGGAATATACAGATACACCAACTCAAGATGACACCGATTGACCCTAATTTATTTCGGTTGGTCAGACTCCACAGTAAGTCCTAACAGAAAGATGCTCTGGCCTCTAACCATAGACACGGGCACCAACCCTACCAAAACAAGATGACGTCTAGCAGCATAGGTATCCGAGGTGGGAGCCACTCAGCTCTACTATTTGCACAGAATGGCTATATCTAGGTTCATCCTGTTGGTCACATTATGCTAATTATGCTAACAAAGTAGGTATATCTGATGTGGAGTGGATGCAGTAACAGCTATAATGTCTAGTTCTTGGTCTTGGTGTTTTTTGTGACCTTTTGTGCATATACCTTAATCGAAATGCCACTGAAACTTGTGTTTTTGAGGACATAAATAGAATATTCAATAACAAAGAAACCTACATGTAAGAAAGGGAACCAGTAAAACCTGGTATTCAAAGCAAATATGAAAACCACTAGCGGCTTGAACACCTATTCAGTCCCCGAGGCAACATAGCATGGTGTTGAACAAACAAGAACGGTCTAAAAGAATCACTGCAGAGAGCTCTCATCTCTACTAAGCTCTCCACAAAGTGGCACCTGCTACCGACCCCACAAAAACAACAACCAAGATAAAAGACAGATCTGATAGAACATTCCACCCATTCAGAGAGCAAAAAACTAACAGACTAATATTAAATGGCTAACAATCCTACTTTCAGATAAGCCTTTTTTTAGTTTCTGTTGGTCGGGGTCACAGCTGACTTAAAATCAGAGGTAGATTGTCTGCCTTTCAGGCAAGAATTGGCAGGCAGATCCTTCCCATTAGATTTAACTAGCAAATTCAGCAATGGCTGGGCCAATCAAATTAGAGCCACTGGGGAAAAGCATAGCTGCCTAGACTCCAGCAACATTCAACAGAGGTCGATCCCTTTATGGCTTCCATTTTGAACCACTTAGAAGAGGGTGGAAGGTGACATATAGGCTCTGTATAATATCAAAGATATAAATTAGGAATAAGATAGGTGTCTTACACGAAGAGACAAAATCTTGACCACATGTTTTGGTATACCTTATGTTGTGTATCACAAAATTAACTTGATGTATAAAACACTTCAAAATTATAAGCACTGACGCGAGTGGGTTAGAATGCATTGACTAGAGTTGTTAGGAAGTACTTACCTTCCCAGATAGAAGAAGGCTTTTCAGCACAAGTGTAGTGATTCTTAGAGAAATCTGTAACACTACACTTGCAGGTTTACGCCATGTTTTCAGTATAGTAGTGATAGAGGGACATGTTCTGGTGAAATTATAGGGGTGCATCATAATCACTGGTAGTTCGCACCCGCATATACTCAGACATATATCCGTATATATTCAGTTGTATATCCATGCATGTTTAGTAAAGAGTGAATAGTTCGCAGATATTAAGTGAATCAGCAGTATAACTGTGTTATGATAATTATGCAATGTAATGCTTAACTGAATCGTGTGAAAAATAATGCATAGATAAATCAGTTCGTGTGTAATTCAATTGCAATAGTTTAAACGTGCACCATATTAAAGTTGCACATGTAATTCATTTTCGCATATGAATTGTAATGAAAATGCTTATAGAGAAAAGTAAGATGTGTGTTTAAAAGTCATATGTAAAGGCCTGACTACATATATGACTAGGAAAGGCCTGGTTTATTCTTATGTTAGCTTATTTTGTAGGCAGAGAAAAGTTTCTCTTGGTAAGGCTCTCTGGGCACAAACGGTAGATTTAATTAGCACAGTTGAGGGTCTCTGTTGAACGTATCTTCTGTTGCAGGTGCAAGGACACATGTCTCGTTAGTAAAAGACTAGTTCTTTGTTTCTAAAGATAGAGAAATGGGAGGCATGGTACAGGGAGTGCAATGGAATTTAGGGATGATACTTTCAGCGGAGAAGGTGCCTGGGACTCAAGGTCATCGCAACCGTCCAGGATGAAGTAACCGTTTTGATGGAAAAGCACAAGAAAGAAGACCTGGCCAAGGAGGCGTGACAAAGGCGTGTACAATTGTATTGGGATTTTGTATTAGGGATAGTGCCCTGAGGGAGGAGGAGCAGAGAAGAGGTAGGGGAGAACAGAGAGAAGGACAGAGAGGGTCCTGATGAAGGAGCATCAAAAAGATTTGAGCTTAGGTATTATGTGATTGAACTTCTTAGGAAGTCTTCACAGCTGACACCTTTTCTTCTTATTTACTCTTGCCTGGGAAAATCGTTAAGTAGGGATGTCAATTAGTGTTAGTGTAGGGACAGCAATTGATTTAAAGCTTGTTTAGATAAATGAAGAGCAACGTAGAAATTGGAGCAATCATAGCTTGGTTGATCCTTCTAGAACTATCGATTCTCTTTATTCTGAGTCGGATGAGACTCCTGCGTAGGTTATTATTTGTATTAGTGCCCATCTATTTCTTTAACCTCGTGTTGAGGTGTTTGCATGTCCAGTTATTTTTGGCGATAATAAATTCATAAACTTGAATTCGGAGTCAGTGGTCCTTTCAGGTAAACTGGGTATGCTGTTGTATAACCGGATAAGATTCTCTCCTTTACACTATTCAACAGGTAAAAAGATCTTGGCGACCAGAAGATTCTTATAAGTGATTAGATAAGAATCAGCGTTATCAGTAGCTTGAATTTCTTGGATTCACAATCGTTTCCAAGATAACCCAAAGGAAGTTAGGACTGACATAGGTTTGCAGGAGTGCTTCTGGGACACAATTGTGAATTACCACTCGTAGTCGTGTGAAGCCATGGATAAGTGTACAATGTGGACATTTGTGTACATGCACAAATGGCTTCTCATTAGAGCAAGTACACTTTCATCAGCACTTTTATCTATTTTACATTTTTTCCCTCTAGTGGAGAAACCATATCTCCTACTACCCACAAGGGCATTTATGAACTTTCTTGGGCGTCCCAGCCTTAAAACACCCATTTCATACCCGTGGGAGCTGATTTATGAAAGGGTGGTTACACCGTACTAATGGGTAAATCGATTTTGTGAATTAGAAAATTTCATTTGTTCTTGTAATCTAGCCATGTAAGTTGAATGTACCTGTGCAAATAGCTTTTTGAAGCGGGGCCATTAAGTCCTGATGGTGTGTTCCTAGCAACATATGGTGACACCTGTCTACATTACATACTGCTGCGCACATCTAGGAGGCAATCTTCCTCTTTTCTTGAGTACAATGTGCAGGCAGGGATGCTGAAAACTGTTCAGCAGTCACTGTGGTTTCACCAGACACTATTAAGGCGCGCAATAGTTTGGAATGATAATTACAAAGGCAAATGGTGACTCGGCTCTGATTTCTATGGTAATTCCTCCTTTTTGGTTCAAACTCTCACCTGGAGTTGTGGTTGCATTCTGCAGTCGAAAACTCCAGGTAAAAGTGAAAAAAATGACTCCATCTGAATTAAAAGGACACGAGTGATGAGGGCATAAAAGTGCAAAACAAGACAGGCCCCTTAAGTGAGATGTTAGCCTAGGTGATCCTGCCCTTCTAAAACCGGCGACGCTTATTAATATTCTATTTGAAACTGTTTAAGACACATGCATGTAAAACTGCTCACTTGTTTGTGCAAGCATGTAACAACGAGTATAAATGTGTGTTTAACCCTGTATGTTCGTGGTGGAGGACGGACACCATACCAGTTGTTACAGTGAAAGCATGCTTCTATACAATTTTCCAGCATTTATAATTCACTCTATGATTAGACTGCACATTCTGTGCTTTTTATTTTATTATTGTGCCTTAGGGTATAGCTTCTGGTTCTGTTCTGTATGGGATGGTTTCTTGAACTGAACAAGAAAAGCAGCTGCAAGCATTCACAAGGTAATTCCAAAGTTTCTAAATTTGTACTCTAGCGCCATCTAGTGCATTCTGGCAATTTCTATTTCAAGGTTCGCTTACCGAGCAGAAAAAGCATGTCACATAGTAAGTAAGGATCAGCCTCTGGCCTAGCAGGTATAGTAGGGCCCGAAACTCTACATGCTTCGTGACCTGGATCCATTGAAAGGATCTGTACTCTAGAATAATGTGACAATAGCTTTCCAGTTCAACGTGAAACATGTCTGTGGCCTCGATTCACTCTGTCAACACGCCATCAATGTAACAAGGATATACAAATGGCAGACTGTGTGCTCGACACAAACCAATGACATAACATAAACACGGCTATGTGTTTATAAAGGGTCTATGTATGACATATGGCTAGCTGTGCAATTGGTTACACCATTACCATAAATGGGAGTCTGCAACCCATGTGTAAAAAACGGTTTCTAATTTTCTTATTACAGGCCACTTGTGATCTCTCTAGTATCCTCTACTAAAAGAATGACGTAGCTCTGCTGTAATAAGTTATTACAGTTTAGTTCTGTCGTCATAATGCCTGCTGCCGGACTCAGTAAAGATGAAAGGTAGGACACCTAGTATAAATAGAGCTGCCGTTTAAACAACAAAAAACACAACATGGCTTTTGATCTGTTTTTCCAGTGATGGAGAGAAACAAGATATCTATTGCAACATGTTTATTTTTTGCACACTTTAGACAATTATAGTTAAGATAGAATGCCTGCATGTTTATTTACATTCCGAGAGAGAGAGCGCTTTTTAAGTTTGACTAACATCAAACTGATTCTAATATCTTTTTGCAACAAATACCTAACAGCTTTTTGGTGTGTTTAATTTTGCACTACAGATTCAACTTTAATTCTTTGTGCCTGCACACATCCTATCTCTTTCATATAAAAGAGCAACACATCAAGGATTTAAGTAGGTTGTGGGACGTGTGATAGTGTGGCTATGTACTAGAAGGAATAAAGTACCCCTCTGAAATAAATTATAAGAATATTTCAAATCAGGGCGGAACTTGATCGCCAGCCAAGATGGCCACTTAAGCCAGGACCTCCGTGCACCGTCGGAGCCTAGTTGCCTGACATGAAGCCTCCAAGCCTCTAATTTGGCTGCATGGACCACTGAGATGACAGATACCAAACAAGGTGAACAAGGAATTAATTTTGGCTACAGTTTCTGCACCTTTTTCATGCCACACGAGTTACTGCTTTCTACTCCCTCACAGCGGTGGCCATTTTACATTCATCTTGCACTTGTTGTAATGGAATTCTTCCCCTCACCCTAGAATGAGGCCGTTTCTCTCCTGAGAGGCTTTTCTTTACCATTATCTGTATTTCGCTACCATTTTAAAGGACTACTACATCCATGCCTACTACTATATTGCTATTCGTTATACAATATTTATTTCAGTATGCCTGCATGTGCTCCACGTTGCTAAGGGACCTCTTTTTTCTACATGTCGACCTCATGAGGAGCTCATATTAAATTTCACTCCACAGAGTCCAAGAGGAATTTCTTCTTGTTGCTGTTTTTGTGTTTCCTCTCTGCAGTACTCATTTTAAGTAATTCAGTGCTTGCAATGGAATGTTCCCCTTACCATGAAATGGTATTAAAAGGTTACTTGTACTAAATTTACTTCGGCTCCACAATAATAGCTTAGTTTATACTTGGATTACTTGTGGTGTGCTCTTGGAAGATATCTACATAGCTGTTATTTACTCCCTCGTTGCCTCAATTACTTCCTTTAGACTGGTACTTTGGTGTTGTGGTGTTGTAATGTGCATTGTGTGGGCAGACTAAAGAAAGATACACTTTCCTCTCATCAAGCAATGTCATCTTCCCATAAGTCACCGTTCTCATTAAAAGAGGACACTCGTTCTACTACAAGTGCTATACTTTAACTATATCTAAGATGTCCTCCTCATCCTTACCTTCTCTCAAAACTAGCAATGCTACCTCTACTCATAAGCGGTTTAAACAAGACCCACCTTCTCCTATCAAACCTTCTTCACCTTTCTCACTAGAACTCTTGCTGGACGACACAAGAGCTCTGTGCCCATTTATTGTGGAAACCAACACTTGCATTCAAAGTCTAGATGACAAATGGTCCCAAATGGAAGCAAGAGTCTCATCAATGAAGGAACGTATTAGTGGTGTCATACAGGAGGAAGCGAGTAAAATTTCAGTTTTGGAAAAGGAGTTGGCGCGGTTAAAACTGCAATTGAAGGACTTAGAAAATAGAAATAGGCATAATAACCTCCGTATTTACAGTCTTCTGGAAGGGCTTGAAGGCACTCACTCAATCTCTTTTTTCACTACCTTCTTGCCCCAGTTAGTGAACTTACCAACATCCACAATATTGAATATTCAGAGGGCTCACAGATTAGGTCATCATCCTCAAATATCTTCTTCTTCCCTTAAACCTAGAGGAGTGATTATTTTCTTTCTTGAATTTAATGATTTATTGAAAGTTCTCAATGCAGCAAAGTCCAAAAAACAACTCCTTTGGTCAGGAAGAAATATTTTCATTTCGCAGGACTTTTCCAGAGCCATGGCAGCCAGGAGGAAGGAATTCCTCTACCTTCGTCCAAGACTTTCTTTGTTAGGTGCTCGCTTTGGATTGTTTAACCCTTGTGTCTTCAACGTGACTTTTCAAAATAAGATGACTACCTACAATTTACCTATGGGTCTCAGGGGACTTCATTCCACCAGTACCATGGATACCTCCGGTCCTTCTACGAGTTGAGCACATCTCATGTGCTCAAACATATGTTAATTTTAGACTGTTATGTTTTTCTACTATGCATGTGTTCTATAATGTTATTCCACTCTGATTATATTTCCTCTTCTAATGAATCTCTTTTTCTTTTACATGTTCCTTGTTGTCTATTGTGTTATCATATTGTTTAGTTACGTTCTTTCTTCAATGCGTTTTGATCCCTTGCTGTGCCGTCTTCACCCTGTGCTGTCACCGACACCTCCCTATTGTCCAGTCTTATCAGGTATGTTTTCACATTCATCATTGTTTGACAAGCACTGTCTCCTCTTCCCTGATCTTCCTCCTTTTACTGCTATCCCTTGATGTTTACATATCCTTTCTTTTCCTTGTTTCTTATTTCATCTATGTTTGCAGATCTTGTAATTATAGAAGACATTTTGTACATGTATATTTTTGCTTGTCGTAACAATCAGAGTTATTTCCTGGAATGTAAAGGGGTTTATTAGTCCTATAAAAAGGCAGAGAATTTTATTGCACATAGCCAACTATAATCCTGATTTGGTCCTTCTTCAAGAAACCTACCTTAAAGAAACTGAGGCCCTAAAGCTCAAAAGTGGGTGGGTGGGCTCAGTTTTAGTTTCTCCAGCCTCTGCTAAAAAGAATGGAGTAATCCTCTTATGCCATAAGACATTAGTGTATGTAACTATTTCCCTAGAATCTGATACTGAGGGGAGATGGCTCTTGTTAAATTACATATCAATGATATTCCCATAACGCTTTTTAATCTGTATAGTCCTACACAAATCGATTATTCCTACTGGCCTACTGTCTCCAAGAAATGTTTGCAGTATGATGATGACTTTTTCAGTTGCGGCTCGCAATTCTCGCGGGGGGGTTACCGCGAGGGAGGGCTAAAATAAAATGAAAAACAAAACTTACCTGAACGGTCCCGCGCTGCCTCTGCTCCTGGGCCGGGTCTGCGTTTTCCTGTTCATGAACAGGAACAGGCATGCTCCCTCCCCTCCTGTAAGCCAATCACAACGTTGCAATGGCAGCGTTGTGATTGGTGCGGAGTCCCAGACAGCGCCCAGCCGGGCACCTGTAGGGAGGCCATTTTCTCTATGAAGGCTGCATGCAGCCTACATAGAGAAAATGTAGAGTGCGCATGACTGCTTTGGTCGGCCCCAGGGCCGACCAAACAGTCAGGGTACTCAGAGTGGTGCAAGCCACTCCTCCCCGCCCCCAACCAGGCATATCGTCCCGCCCGCCCCCAATCAGGCATACCCCTGCCTTCTGCTTTCTCGCAGCGCGAGAACCAGAAAATAAAATGGTATTTAAAATACTATTTTATTTTCTGCTTCTCGCAATGTGAGAAAGCAGTGGGGCGGCGCTCCTCCACCCTAATGGAGGAGCCGCCAGTGGACTTTTTTATTTTGGGGAGTGACTGCAATCAAATCATGGATCCTTTTGTTGAACACCAGGCTCAAGTCAAATTTACACCTCAAAAAATGCACAAACAATTTCACTCTTTTCTCGCACAACGTTTCCTTGTGTAGCTCATGGAGACTCTGTAATCCCTCCAATAGGGAATTTTCTTTTTTCTCTCCCTCTCATGGTTCTCTCACTAGGCTTGACCATATTTTTGTAAGTAAATCGCTTTCCTAAAATCTTATTAACTCTACTATAGAACCTATTGTGATTTCTGATCACACCTCAGTTATTACAGATCTAGATTTGCTTCCAGTACATTCCAAGTCGAGTCGATGGAGGTTTAATAATTCTCTTTTACTTGACCCAGTTTTTTCCTCCTCCTTTGTTAATTTTACAGATTAATTTTATTAAGATCCATGTGGATACTGGCATCTCTGCTCAACCATTATGGGACACATTTAAGACTACTGCTCATGGACACATCATCAGCTTTGTTTCAAAAAAGAAGAAAACATTTGTCAAACATCATAAATCATTATTATCTACTATTAAACGCTTAGAACATCAATATTCTATAACATCTTCCATGGAAAGCCTTGTGTTTAAAGATAATAAGATTTTGGATGAGTTTGTGAAGTTTTACCAAACTCTCTATTGCTTTATCTTCTGGGCATCCTCTCAGATTGACGACTATGTAAAAGCTGTTGTGAATCCCACTGAGACCTTCTGAACTTTTCTCCTCTAGAAAATGATATATCTCTCTCAGAAATTCTTCAGGCAGGTCAATTCCTTAAGAAGGGTAAGACACCAGGACCGGATGGCTTTACGGTAGAAGTTTTCCTTCACTACTCTAATATTTTACTTCCCAGATGTTTCCACTTTTTCCTCAAGCACAGGGTCTGCTGGGAACACCTTCCAGGATACTACCATCTGTCTCATCCATAAAGATAGTAAGGATCCCATACTTTGTAAGAACCAATTTCTCTGGTAAACGTGGACTATAACATTTTCACCAAACTGTTGGACTTGCGCTTTGAACCTTTCTTACCCACACTGATAGGCAAAGCGCAACCTGGTTTTGTCAAGAGTAGACTTGCATCAGACAATTCTAGACTATTTTTTAATGTATTAAAAAAAAGCTTTTTCTATGTCGTATTCCTTAGAGGATGTATCTATTGACGCAGAAAAAGCATATGATTGCATTGATTGGACCTTCTTATTCAAATCCCTGTCCTGGCATGGTCTGGGTCCCCATCTCATCTCTCTTATTTCTTTGCTTTATAAATCTCCCATGGTGTCAGTTTTAGTTAATGGATTGGGTCAATAAACTTCTGTCGTCTTGAAACCCAATGTTTCTTTCTTGGTGGGGTCTTCTTGACTCCATCAAAATGATGATCATACCCATTATCTTACATATTTTATCCATGATTCCAGTATACATACCTATCAGATATTTTTTAAAAATTGGATTCAATACTTTCTAAATTTCTTTGTAGTAATAAAAAAATCTATATTTTTTTTTTACTAAGCTCAGGAAGACTAAGCAGGAGGGTGGAGTTAATTTTCCAGATTTTCATATATACCATAAAGCCTTCTGCTTTAGACAAGTATTCAGATGGATTTCTCCATTACACTCTTCATTTCCGCCCTTATGGCTGGATATTGAGGGTTCCTTACTTGCACCCTTCTCTCCCACTGAGGTTTTTTTCTTGTCCTCCAACACTAATATCACATCCTCACCACTTTTCGAGCATACTTGCACTTCAGTAAAACATTTTTTTATGGAGCCACAAACTATGACTTGAGACTCTTTCTTGCAATCTCTACTTTGGTATACTAGTCTTATTACTATACACAAACAAAAAAATATTTTAGAAATCTTGGATACAAAAGGGTATATTATGGCCCAGCGATTTATTTTCTGATGATAGACCTCATTCTTTTTCACACTTCCAACAATTGTTTAAGTGTCCCTGCTCCTTCTTATCTAAATATCTTCTCCTCGCAAATATTACTTTGGATGCCCTTTGCTCTTTATCAGTACCTCTGACTCCTAGAATGCAGTCTTCTCTTTGTTCTATTTTAACCTCTAAAGCACCTCCTATTTATAAATATCATCACTCTGCAAATATGTCTAGAACTAAAACTAAGGTTAAGCTTCATTGGGAATCAGATTTGGGATGTACCTGGCCTATCTTTTCCTGGAAAATAATATGGGATAAAATCCATAAGATCTCTAGAACAGCATCTACTACTCAGTCTTTATTCTTTTTATATCAAAGACTCTATCATACTCCCACCACCATTGATAAACTCACCAATAATACTAACAATCAATGTTGGTCATGTGATCATCCTAATGGTGATCTTATGCACTTGTTATTTCATTGCCCTCCAACAGCTTCTTTTTGGAAAAAGATTTGGTCTCAACTCACAAAAACCTTTTACTTGCATTCCTCACTCTCTCCTTTATTACTTTTCCTTGGAAGTTTATATGAAGATACTGACTGAGATATTTATTAGAATAAGTTGTTGGATCTCATGTTGGCTTTGGCGTTTCAACAAATTACACTTAATTGAAAATGTTCTTCTAATATATTTTACAAGGCTTGGTGCTATAATGATTGTCATTATCATAGATCAGACACAGCTTTTGCTTCATTGTCTCTTCCATATGTTAATAGAGAGTTATATTGGTTGCCACTAACTTCATTTTTAGACTCTGTTGCTAACAAAAACACTAATTGTATTTCCATTGAAAATGTTAAACCACCATAAGATGCTTAATTCTCTGAATATGCTTTCGTTAATGATTTCCTTGTTTCACTCTATGATCTTAAACATTTATATTTTATATTGCATGCTATTGTTATGGCTTGGTCTTCAATTTTGATATCCTTCATTTTCCTCCTTCACTCTTTCCCCTTCTCCCTATAATCCCCCAAAATAGGAAAATGTTAAACAGCTTCTTTTCTTATTGACAGTTTTGTACGATTATTGTTTTTTGATATAAGTGTCTTTTTATTATTACTCTTTTTGCCAGTGTTAATTCTCAATTAAGCTGATTTACCTTAAAAAAAAAAAATTGCAAACTACCTCAGCGTAAGAAGCAACTTGGCCTTTGGCCTCATTTCTGTATATGGTCAACAAATTCCTCTGTGACTTGCAGTATCCTTATGATGTATGGCGAGAGGTACTTTATCCCATATTTAATAGCTGCAACCCTCCTGACTTCTTGATGAGACTTTGACACTTTTAATCATGAATTTTGCCTTCAATTTAAAATCACCTGTCCCAGTGTCAATGTGATATATTAAACAAGAATGCATGTTCCCCTTTCACTTTGATGTCCCTATGTCAGATTTCTGTGCCTAGTTTGGCAATGTTTTGAGTACAAGGGATAGAGCGGCTAGCAAAGGTAGGACTGGATGGCTTCACTCCACAACCCAATGACTGCACAGAATCCTCACTCAGGCTTTCACTTTTACTCTGTCCTTAGATTCAGTAGACAAATTGCACAGAAAAAAGGCAGCCCAGCACAACCTGAACCTGTACAAAGAGAAGCCCTTTTCACATATGACACCTTGCCTGACCAAAGGTCTCAAAATCAACAAGATTGCTCTACCTCTCAAAGTACTGCATTGGGATTTTTTAACTGTATCCCAAGCAAGACATCTTACAACATTAATCTGGTAAGCCACAATGCCTGGCAAGTGAGTTAAACCCCTCAAGAGGGTCACAGCAGTAGCAGTAGAAAAGTAAGGTTGGAATCTAAGACATAGAAGGTAAAAACAAAATATCAAGCCATCTCAAGATACTTAGTAATGGTTTGGAATATGTCCACGTACATATCTGCGAAGGCCCATTCCTCCTCTGTTTCAGGAATGAGTTAACGACCTCCCTCTTCAAATGCATCTGGTTTTAGTGTAACCTCTTGGTATGCCCCTTATGGAGAAAGCCCTTTACTTCAACACCTTGCACTATTCCAACTTTAGCATTGCTATACCCTTCTCCCTGCTCTTAACTTCATCCTCCCCTGTCAGAAACCCCATCTTAGGCAACATGTTCGGCACCCACTTGTCAGTACTCGAAACCTGTCCCTTATCATTTCCCTGTACTCCTACTTGTTTCTTCCTTAGACCTCACCTGACCACATACTCCTTGACTTAACCTCCCCAGTGCATGGTGATCCCTCAATTTTATAGTTTTGGTTTTAAATGTATACATCTCAATTAAATCATTCGATCAACGAATCATGAAGCAGAGCAAAGCTAACTGTATTTCTAGAGAAAAGAACAAAACAAAACATCGTCAGCACTCATTTTACAAAAATGGTGTAATTGTTATGCCCCCTAAGGAAACTTATGCAAGGCACAACTAAGACTCTATTTGCCCTGACTACGAGTATAGGTGCTATTTATTGCACATGATAAATAACGATACCACAGGTTACGTTATTTATTGAGTACGATAAATATGACCTATTACGAGCATTGGGGAATGACATGCAGATTTTGGTGTTTAACTCACCTAAATCCACATGATACAGCAGATACTGTAGGGTTTTCCCCCTTAAATTTAACAAAGATTGAATTATTTAATGTATCCGATAATTATCGGATGCGTGAAAAACCTAAAAACTCATATTTCCAAACTGTGTGTAAACAGGGGTTTACGCAAGGGTTGGAATGAACGGCCTAACTCGTAATTAGGCCATAGAGAGTGTTACAGCCAGAAAAACATTTGATTAACAACAGTCAAAAAAGGCTACTCCTCATACTTTTATGTTTTCACTTTGTGTGGATATTTGCACTTTATTTCAATTGCAATATAATTTCTCTGCTGCTATATTTGGTCTAATATACAATAATGAGTTTACACAGTGGAATAGCAAACCATAACCGTATGATTTTCTTTCTGTCTCTGCCAAGTCATGAAATTACTGACTTTTATAAAGAAATTGAAGCTATACCTCAACTTGGACCCATGTCTGCTCATATTGCTAACGGTTTTAGATTACTCCACCTGCCACCATTTATTTGAATCCCTCTATGGTGTCATATAGTTTCTGCAGTCAGCTACAGATGGTAATAAACAGAGGTCATTAGTTATACCAAACTTCGGACCTTTCAACTCTATCACTCCGTACTACACTGGTTGAACAATCCACCAGAAAATTGATTTCTGACTTTCTTAGAGGCCGATCACCTTCTGAACAACTTACAACCAGGCTTTCCAGCAGCTACAGGGGCAGCCAGTTTTGTTGTCAGAGTTGGATGTCCTGCACACAGCAGTTGATGGAGGGGTGTTGGTGAATTCTGGGAGAAGGATGCACTATCACATTATGTAATAGAGTATTTGGGTGGTGTTACATTAAAGTGCCCATATTAGTCTATAGGTGCCTCAGAACAAATATTCAGGATATCATACTGTGTTTGAAGAAACACAACTGTATAACCAGTACACAATAAATGTCATGGTGTATGATTGGAGTATTACCCGTGTTTCCGAGGGGATGCGTATCCATGTTACATTCATGTAGCTGTGCAGAAGGTTCAACTTGGCCTCCAGAGACAGGATTAAGCTGTGGAAACAAAGCAGGTAACATTATGTGTCCAGCTACTTACACATATATAGATTGACAGCTCTTTTACTACCCGCTGAGCAAAGTTCTGAAGGTTCGTTGGATCCTTACTCATTACTCCACATCCAGTCCCTCTTACCACTGCAGTACAGCAACATATCAAGTAAGACATACAATGGTTGAAGTAGTGTCTTAGTGCGATCAGTTTCTGCTGAAGCAAGATCCGTGGGGGTGAGTCCTGAAGTATCCCCATGTCCATTCTTGCCACACTCATTTTATATTAGTTTGTAAAACTCCTTTTGTGATTAGAATATCCATAATATTATTAATAGCGCTAAGCTGCTTGAACAAAATTTAGTGGACAAAAGGCATTTTTCACCTAAGCTCGATTTAGGTGCGCAAATGGCATCATATAGAAGCTTGGAGTTCACAAAACCTGCATTTACACCTATAAAGCGATTTACTCACATTTAAAATTAAACCACGTTAGTCTAATTATCCACAGGCGTAAATCTTCTCTGATGAGAGGGTGCGCGCATTCCAGGTCATTGATGCCATGGAAAGCTTGTGAACACTGACAAAATCATTGATTTTGCAGTTATTCACAGAAATTCTCACGACCATTCTCACCCTGCATGCACGAGAGATTTACTTCTGTCAATGGCTGGAGTAAAACCATACCCAGGGCGCAAAAAGGGATAGGACACTCCCAAATGTAGCTCCACAAAGATAAAGAGAAAAAAAATGCTAGCAAGAGAAAGTACATTTTTGCTACCTTTTGCATATGTGCAAATTCATTTTCTGTAGTAAATGTTTGCATGTACAAAGGTTTGTGATTGTGAGAACTATTTGGAGGCTGTGGCTGGCTTTCCTTTCTGGAGCACTCTGGGATTTCTTTTTTTTAAACAATGTGATTTTTCTCAAGACGAAGGCGTAAACCTACAGAGGAAAAGAATGCCTTTTACATGTTTGATGTGTTTTGTAACCACAAAGCACTACACTGTAATTCAAGCTGAGTTTGAAAATTGCATTATAATTTGAAGTGTATTTTTTTATTTTTTTGGAACGCTAATTATATTAACTAGACTGTACTTTGTTCTGATCGAATAAGAGTATAGTCACCAGGCAAAACGCTTCCTGCCACCACGAGATCACCAGCAAAAACAAATTGATGAGATTCATGGTCACTTTTCTAACTGTAAAGTAATATTTGATTTATAAAATCATGTGACAGTGACGACAGCTGGCCTACGAAAAGCTGGTCAGTGCTAGCATCTTGTTAGGAACTGCATTTTTGCAATAATAGATGGCCTGATTTACAGTCTATTTTGCACTGCTACATGCAACTATTTAAAAGAACAAGTGCGCAGTGGCTCAGATAAGTGAACACAAACTACTTAATGGTCTGAATGCTTGCAGGCAGCACTCAAATCCAGCTCCATTTGGGTAAAAAAGTAAAATGCCAAGTCAATAAAACTAACCTAGGTTTGCCTGACCACGCCTGTCTCTTGAAAAGGGAAAGGTAATGTGCCTTAATGGAATCAAAATGGAAATGTTTCTATTTTGCGGAAAGAAAAACATTTGCCATTTGTCTGACCGCCAGCCCCAGTTCAAAGCGTGAGAAACTTTAGAGCAATTTTATCTCAAAACCGATAATCATCTCCTACATAAGTGGAATGGTAAAATGTATTAATTTCTAACACTTGGGGGAAGGCGCTTGGGAGTTCTTTGTCCATTGTGTAGAAGAACCTTTCCCCAGTCCTGAACAAGGATACCAAGTTACCTACCTTTCAAGAACAGAATATTATTAGCAAAATGTATTCTGGCAGAAAATGGTATCCTAAATATCATTGACAAACATATTATGACATTGGGTGTAAATAGCCTGTCATAAACACCAATGGTGCAATATTTTTGTAAATAATATTTAGGACACAATGATTCTGTTTGGTTAGTATATTCTTTGACCATACTTCAGGAAACTACAGAAAACTGTTTAGAGAAGGTTGTGATTGAACCCTTTGTCCCCAAAATTGGCAGCCAAGAATGTAGGAACACAGGATTCCAGTTTGTAGTGAACTCTAAAAACATTATTCTCTTATTGGCCTTTTCTTGGTCATAATCCATTATCTCCTCGCCCGTCTTCCTTGATGCAGTCCTTACGCTTGAGACGCCTCTCCTCTCCTGACAGAACCAATTGCCTAGATCAAGCAACAAAGTTCCTCCAAGATGGCACCAATACCCCGGCACCAGCACGGCATGGAGGAACTAATGATGCTCATCCTGTAATATAGCACACAAATGAAAGAAGAAATACACACCAAACTGGAAATTATCAACTACCATGCCCAGGGTGGGAGGGCAGGACTCAGGACTGCACCAAGGAAGACCAGGACTCAGAGTAATGAAGATTACCGGTAAGTAACTGGGGCAAGATCTACATAGGTCTGCTAGCATGATACGAAAACCCAAAGAAGATTAACTAACAATTACGATTACTCTTTTGATGGATTCAGGAGCATCCGAGATAATATTAATAAAGTTAATAATGCCAAACAATGGATCAAGCAGATAAATAAATATAAATTAAATATCAAAAATATGTTGGTGCCTCTAACTGTTGACCAGGTTTATGGTAAGTGCTATGGTAATGTTGCCTTAGGAACCTGAAACTACCCACCTCTTTTATGTTTTGGTTAATTAAAATTCAGACATTTACCTGGCCAATCGTGTGTTATCATTATCATCTTTCCCCCACTCCCAATCACTTCCAGGGTCAACGGCAAAGTGCAAAGGCAGCAATTTGTGTTCTGAGTCGGTCAGAGGGATTACAGCTGCAGGAAACACAGAGATTGTTAAGCTTGCAATAGGTAAAAAAACCCAGAAACAATTAAACATAGTTATCATGTTTCTACAGACTAATCAAGACATTTTATGATATTCCAAAATTGTAAAATATATTCCTCTTCCTCTGTAACTTCGTGACGTATTCTTTAAAACATTGGAACCCTCACAAAATTTATGATGCTTGCAAAGTTTTAAAAAAATAAATAGGGTTAGAAAACTTGGGATGAAACTAGAATTACATAATAAAAAGTCTGCAAAAAAACATGGAAGAATTCTCTCGCAGAGAGGTTTCCGAGAAAACTCTCTTACAAAATTGTTTCTTGCACTTTTTATCTCACTTATCCTCTCATATGTGCATTGTCTCTTCCAAGTAGATTTTCGATCTCATATTATAAGTGCAACTTCACTTGAAGGAGACAGGTGGGAAAACAAAGTTGCATAGATCTCAAGAGCAATATCTTGGGGTATACACATCTCACAGGGCGCAGACTTTAGAGCGAACACTAGGTTATACCACTCAAATAACCTCATCAGCAACAGTGATGATAATGTAATTACACTGTTATTTAATAAGCCTACATTTTGACCCCCACCCTAGCTGCGTGTCTGTCTTTTTAATCAAGTACTCGCATATGACGATATACCGATATCACCAAATATAAGAGAGGCCTACATTGCCCATCAGAAGCCATTGGGCCACTGTTGTCATTGGTAAAATAATGCCTAGAAATAGGATAGCCATTATACACTCATCTGTTGCTCAGACAGCCATCATTTCCTGTTTCAAAAAGTCTAAAGCAAGTAGTCAGTCTTTCGCTGTCTCTAGAATAAGGGAACGGAACGCCTTGTCTTTATGTATATGGAAGTGCTGTACCCCTTAAAAATCTGTTTGACAGTGGGGCGCCCAATATTGAGTCAATCTGGGACATTGTTAACCTCGAGGCCTATTGGGTAATGTGTTCCCAAAACCAAGATTCAAAACAGCATTTCTAAATACAGTCAATAAGAAAGGACTGACTCAAAAATGGAGTTTGAGATTATATTTAAGGGAAACCATGAGTGTTAGGAATGGGGGTCTCTAGTTGGCAGAGGTAGGTACCTTTGTCCAAATACGGACCCTTGCTTCTTAGTCAGGGAAAGGGCGATACACTTCTAAAATAACACCTGCTCACCCCCTTTGGTAGCTTGGCACGAGTAGACAGGCTTATCTCAGAGGCAGTGTGTAAAGCATTTGTGAACACATACAGTAATACAGTGAAAACACTACAAATGGACACCACACCAGTTTAGAAATATAGGCAATCTTTATCTAAACAAAAACATGACCAAACGACAAAAATCCACAATACAGTATTAAAAATATGATTCTTAAAAGGTAGGAACAGTTCAGTCCCAACAAAATGTTGGATGAAACACTTTTACACAAAGTACCTTAGATGCGTCAGAAAATGCAAGCAAAAAGGGTCGCAGGGAAGGTGATGCGTCGGTTCCTTACACTCAGGGAAGGTGATGCGTTGGTTCGTTGCTCCGGGGGAGGTGATGCGTCAGTTCCTTACTGCTACGCAGAGGAGGTGATGCGTTGGTTCCTTACCAGAGAGGAGGTGATGCGTCGGTTTCTTACTGCGTGGGGAGGTGAAGCGTCGGTTTCTTACTGCGTCCCCCAACGATGCAACAGACTTAGCGCTTCGATGCGATGCGTGACGATCCGGTACGATGCGTCGGTTCTTCTTCAACCGGGCCTGCGTCAGAATCGGGGCGGTGATCTCGGACGTCGGAGATCAGTGCACAGGATTCGTCGCACGGCAGACACTTCAGTCGCAAGCTGGCTCTGCGTCGATTCCTCGGCAGCGTGATGCATCGGAAAATTCTTCTCGCACCGCTGTGATGCGTTGAAAACAGGCGATGTGTCGAATTTCATAGTTCTTGTAGTTTCCAGTCCCAAAACGACTTCCAGAGTCCCAGAATACTGGCAGGCACCTCTCAGCAGGTCAGAACTCCCAGCAAAGGAGTTCAGGGGGGACTGGGGGTGAAGTCTTTGTGTCCCTGAGACTTCAGAACAGGAGGCAAGCTCAATTTAAGATCTTGGAGATCTTCCTCAAGCAGGGGACACAGCAAAAAGCAAAGTCCTCCTCCTTTCCTTGGCAGCAAGTAGCCACTGCAGGCCAACCCTAGGCAGCAAACAGCACAGGGGCAGTATTCCCCCTCAGCTTCTCTGGCTCTACTCCTTGGCAAAGGTTCCTGTTGATTCCCAGAAGTGATCTAAAAGTCTGGGGTCTGGGCCTCTCTTTTTATACAGTAAATCTATTTGTTCTCTGTGGCAAAGAAGCTCTTGTCCCAGACAAAACCAGTTCTGTCCTCTCTGGTGCAGCTTCCTGGCAGAAGGTGGAGACAGCATTGTCTAAGGCAGACCAGGCCCATTCAGGTGTGAAAGAAATCTCCTCCCCCTACTCTGAATGCAGCTCAGGTCTAGTCAGCCCAGCCCTGACTCACCCTGGAAAGGCAGGACACACCTCAACCCCCCAAGTGGCTGCCTGAACATAACGCACATCCCCAGCCCCTGTCACACCAAAGCCAGGCAGTCAATACATAACCAAGCAGAGGCACACTGGATGGTTAGGCAAAAAAATACCTACTTTCTAAAAGTGGTATTTTCAAACCCAGAATGTAAAAATCACCCTCAATAAAAGAAGCATCTTAACATCCTGAGTTCAGGCATATCAAACTTTATTTTCCTATCTTGTTCCCATGGGCAGTAATGCTCATAAGATGTTATAAGCAAACTCCCCATGCCATCCTATGGGGACAGATATCCTTACAATAGTGAAAAACGAAATTATCAGTATTTCACTATCAGGACATGCCACAAACATCAGGGCATGTCCTACCTTTCACATACACAGCACCCTGCCCACAGGGGTACCTTGGGCCTACCTTAGGGGTGACTAACATGTAAGAAAAGGGAAGGTTAGGGCCTGGCAAGTGGGTGCACTTGCCAAGTCGACATGGCAGTACCGGTCTGCATACAGGTTCTGCAATGGCAGGCCTGAGTTACATTTACAGGCTGCTTATGTGGTTGGCACAAATCAGTGCTGCAGGCCCACTAGCAGCATTTGATTTACAGGCCCTGGGCACACACAGTGCACTGTACTAGGGGCTGACTAGTAAATCAAATATGCCAATCATGGAATCACCAATCCATAACCACAATTGACAAAGGGAGCACTTGCACTTTGGCACTGAACAGCAGTGGCAAAGTGCCCAAAGCATCTAGACCAGCAAAACGAAGTCCAACACACAGCAAAAATAACAGGCGGCAAAGGCAAAAATACAGGGGAAACCCACGCCAATGATGCCAAGTGTAACAATGAGGATTTTTTAAAAGTTAATCTGCAATGCAGAAATATGAGAATGCAAGAGTAGCAACAATCTCATTAATATAGGTAGAAATAATTTACCATGAAGTCTCTCAGTAATAGAGTAGTAAATAAGAGGTGAAATCAGAATCAGACGGTCTCAAATGTGCTGCAAAATCAGTAAGAAATAGCACAGTACCCCTAAAAGCTCAGAAAAGTCTCCGCCTAACCCTAAATTCAAAGATATATATACAGTTTTCTGGAATAGAAAAATATTGAAACTGCAAAGTCAGCATGGTGCAATCATTGCTCCAACAAATCACATTCTCTTAAGATAAACATCACATACCCTATGCCTAATTCACCATAAAGCCTAAAATGCCTGCAATATGCCATTGGTGGAGCATATTACTAGTCCAATTCCACCATAATCTCTAGAATGCCCACATTATGCCACTGGAAAAGCGATATATATCAATGGACGAATGGGGCTATCATATTGTCTATAATACTCACATATGCTAAATGGGGCCTACTTATGCCAGATTCACTGTAATGGCTAGGCATTAGGCTAGAGACAGATGCTGGGGAACTTAAATTATAGAGAGAAAGACTTATGAATTCTACTCACAAATAAAACTCAACATTGAAAATCATTACTTAATTAAGGTATCAGTAATGGGATGTAACGTTTGGAGTCGGAAGTAAATACATGAGTTTACTGCAGTGAATTGGGTATAATTTTATCCAGTGCAACAAAAGCACCAGAATTTAAAAGTTAAGATGGCTGCTCTGTTTACAAATGAACGCAGTCAACTTGAACACGACTGATCAGCAAATAGATCAGTGTAAGCAATAATACAGCAAGACTGAAGCGATAGGAGATTTAAGATGAAGTAATTACACTCCTGGGTCATACACTCATACAATACATGATAAAAATATCCTTGTGCTTTCTGGAAATGCATAGGCAATTCGAATTCCTTGATTATTTTAATGCACATTTTACAAGGCAATATTAATCAATATCTAACTTAACATCCTACAGATGACTAGTACATAATTCATCGGCGGCCTGAAGGGGCACCACAAAGCTGACAGTGATTGACTAACCTAGAGCAGGCCTTTGATTTCTGCTCTTTATTGTTCGCCTTCAATAAAATATTCTAATATTTATGGCTATGGTTCCAAATGTTTTCTCAATTAAATACATATGTACAGCTGTCTATAAACTGCCTGAACAGGCAAGTGCAATCATTACCTTCAAAGTAATATATAATCATCATGCTCTGTGATAGTGCAGCTCAATACTAGACTCATGTACAGAGGGAAATTTTTTATCAGATAGCAACAGGCCGTCTTGTCCAGGGTCGGACTGGGACAGAAAATAGGTCCTGGCACCAAAATAAAAGTAGCCCGATTAGTGAGTTAGAAAGCTGAACAATGCCCAAGCTATTGGCCTTGTAAATGTGAATGTCTTTTAGCCATGTTGTCTAGCAGCGCATCTGCTATTCAGCATGTCTGAGAGTAACAGGTTCTAATGTAGAGCACTCCAATACCTTCGGGTGGTGCTGGCACTACACAAAACTACACACAAAAAAAATTGAAAGCAGAGTCAGTGGAGAAGGGGATCTGTGCACCAGATTTCAGCGGGGGCAAGCAGCGATGGGCGGGAGGTGACATGGCAGCCAACAGCAATTGCGGGCAGCCACGGAGAGATTAAGGGCCATATGTATGAAGCCAATTTGCGATCGCAAATTAGCAGTGTGCAATGTATCACACTGAAACCTCCTCGCAAAATAAGGAATCGCAAATTTTGCGATTCCTTATTTGTGATTGCATTTAAGGAATCGCTAATTGCGATTCCTTAAATGCAATGTAAGAAGCACAAAAAAGTGCAATTTGGGCTTAAGGAATCGCAAATTACCACCAACTTCAAGTTGGTGGTAACTTGCGTATTTCACTTAAAAATGCACTATTTTGCATTTTTGAAGTGCCATGTGGCGCACATACATGCCCTTAGGGCACGTATGTGGGCCACATGTACACACATGCACATTTCAGGGATGCAACAGGGTGTCCTTTTGACACCCTGGCACCCTTGAAATTGCATTCTCAATTTGCGATTCTCTAATTGCTAATCGCAAATTGAGAATGTCTTCCCATTCATTCCTATGGGCCTCTCGGCCCATACGAATGAATGGGGAGGTATTCCTTAATTGCGAATCGCAATTTGAGATTCGCAATTAAGGAATATGAAGGATTCGCAAAATTTATTGCAAATCCTACATACATAGCGTTTTGCGATTCTCAAATAGCGATTCGCAAAAAATCGCTATTTGAGAATCGCAAAAGGACATTTTGATACATATGGCCCTATGTGATTTGGCCGTAATCACAAAATGTGGAGCTGAGGCTAGGGAGACAATGTGGCATCCTCTTAGGAGAGGATGTGGCGTAAGGGCCAGAGCTGCTGACTATGGAGCTGGGAAACAGGGTTTGAGTTTCAGTCTCAGCTTAACATTTTTGATTCTGCTCAAATCACGTACTCTCGCCGTGGCTGCAAAAATGAATGTGTCCTTGTATAAAGTAACTGGTGCTAATTTAAAGTGCTCCAATACCTTCAGGCGGTGTTTGGTGCCATATAAAACTGCACAAAAAAAAGTTACTGGTGCCTATGTAAAGCGCTCCATTACCTTCAAGTAGTGTTAGCGTTACATAAAACTGAACAAAAAAAACAAATGTGAAGAAAGCAGAGTCGGGCAGTAGAGGATCTGGGGAAAGAGGGGATATGTGGAACAGGAGTTCAGCGTGGGCAAGCAGCGTCTGGCGGGAGGATGACGGGCAGCTAACAGAAAATGTGTGCTGCCACGGGTAGATTAAGTGATTTGCGTACGTTTACAGTGTCCTCATCAAAAGTAACTGGTGCTAATGTAAAGCACTCCAATACCTTTGGGTGGTTTTGGCGATATCTTAAACTACACAAAAAAATTTGAAAAGCAGAGTCGGGGGAGGAGGGGATCTGTGCAAAACAGTCCAGTGCGGCAAGCAGCTACTGGTGGAAGATGGAAGGGCAACCCCCAGCAAATGCGGGCTGCCACAGGGAGATTAAGTAATTTGCTGCTGAAAAAGGGAAGCCCCTCTCTAATATAATAAGGTCTGGGAGAAAAGGGAGAAAAAACACAATATCCAAACTAGTAGAAAACGTCCCACTTGACCTATATTGCTTTATGCAAGGGCAATATCTGCTCCAATAGGGCTATTTGAGAAAAATATATATTAGGGCATGTGATATTTCTTTATAAACTTTTTTTATTTCAAATTATTATATTTATCTCATGGTAATTATATTAATTTCTTTGGTTGCATCATTACATTTCATCATCACATAAAAAACAACATTTTCTAAAAACATTCATTCTATAATGACATATGTTTGTTTTTATGTGTATTGTTTTTCTTTTTTAACACAAGTCCTACACAAATCCTGTATTGCTATATACAAACATATAATTAATCAACAACGGACCCTTATCTAAACAATGACAGTACAAAAATGATTCAAAATAATTATCATATACTAACAACCGCACCATTCAAACTTACAGACAACCCACATTCACATACACAGTCTGGTCAGAAGGAAAAGATGTTTCTTGGTCTCCATGACCTTGTCGTGGGCTAGGCACATACAACGTGGTCTACGCGCGTTTCGGTGGTACACAGCCTTGTACAAACCACCTTCTTCAGGACCTTCTTACATCAAACCAGATCCTCTCAATAGTAGGGGTACCTATGGTATTTGAATGAAAACTTTCAAAAGCCCATATCTTACTAAAAAATGTAGACAAGTAGATTGAACCCACCACCAATGGTGAAGGAAATTGAATATGGTTCCCGATTTGAACCAAGAGGAATTATTATCGGGAAAGAGGAGAGAAGACAATAGGATCACAAATAGGAAGAAAAAAAGAGTGGAAAGTCATAACTATCCTATTGAATAGTTCTAAATTCAGAAACATGCATAGATGCAATTGGTCATCAAGTAAGAAAGCCGCTAAAAGGGTCACTACTAGAATGTGTTGTGATTCATCCAGTGGTGCTTTGTTGTCATGCATTAAATCTAAAACATGCAAACAAGTGCCAACAAGCAAGTGTAAAGTCTTCGTTATTGGGGTGCACTCCAACCTGAAGGTTATACATGCTAGTGATAGCGAAGTCATGGCTGATAAATCTCTTACTTACAATAAAAAGAGGGATAAAATGCGGAACGTAGCTGGCTTTTCAATTGTTCACTATGGTTCACCAGCTTCCCCGTTTCTCATCTTATTGTGATTCTAGATCAATCATGCCTTAAAAGGTTTCTGATGGAAAGAAAGGATAGTTTAAGATATATTGTTCTAGTATAAAAAAATGTAATGTATATGTATATCTTTGTGTTGATTTAAAACATTTTCATTGGTGATAATACCTCGATTCAGGAAGGCTCTCACTTCGTATTGCTGTGATTATCTACACCTATATGGACCAGCATACGGTCTTGTCACACCACAGGCACTTGTATTGCTGGGTGTGGGGAGATACCTGTGGAAGATCAGCAAGGAACATGTCGGTTATTGAAAAAGTATATGGTCTCAATTCTATTGTTCCGTACAGATACAGTGCGGAAGTTTAATTCATTTTGATCAATAACCCCACCTTATTCGCCTGTCTGTCAATTGTACTAACAGCGTCGTCTCGGAGGAAAAGGTGATGCAATATGCACTTGCATTGTTGATAGATCCCTTTTCAATATGGATATCGAAAGGCAAGGCTTCACTTTTAAACATGCCACTGCTAGAATATATAAGAAGAAAATAGCATTGAGAATCTACAAGGTCAATCTCAGAAATATAAAGAATGCAAATTCCCGTTCCGGGGTAATCAATTGAGGTATTTACGTTTTACAGCAAAGATCCATGCTCTCAGCTTGCTTACAAGCATGGCATGTTAAATATGTGTAAACTACTTTTTGCCGACAAAGTACTGTTGTAAGTGCCGATATACGGATTGTGTACTCTGTGGCTATACTACGCTGTCTGTAATTTAAGGAACCCCAGACCCTCATATCTAACGTAATATACGTAGCACACAACCTACTCGTTGCCATCAAGATACTGTTTTAACTATCAATATCTGTGCTTTCTGCTATGCACTACAATTCACAGTGGCAAAGTGATAAAGGACCCCGTCCCTCTTAGCCTGAGACATGCCTACAATGCATAACTCACCTCAAAATGACTTCTGGTTGGGCATACAGCCTCCAAAAACGCAACTCTGCCGCAAGGGAGTGTGCCGAATTAAACCGGGCGTTTTGTAGCCTCCACGATGTTAGCGTATGCGTGGGGTGTGTCCCAATACGACGTATACAACGTCATGTGCGCTGTGGGCGTGATAATACGATACTGGATGTCCTAATATCACCCGTTCTGGTGGGCGCCATGTTAGTGTGTCCCTTTACATGGACCAACACTACCACCAATCACGCAAGGTATATGGGAGTGGTATAATACTTGAGTGTAATGTAGCTCCCAAGGTGTATTTGCTTTATAAGCACAAAATGCGAACCTGGACCAATATCCCACAATTTGAACGGGACTGCGAACCTCGCATATTTCTATCTTTCTTCGCTTCGGAATTGCTAGAAGCGTAAAAGGGTGGCATAAGAATGTTTGTCCTCACCAAATAGTATCCTATAGCTAGAAGTTAGTGTTATGTGCAGCCAGATATTGCATATTAAAATGAGAAACTATACCTAAAAATAGAGTGCATTCTGATAGCACTAATGCAATATATGGTAAAGATCGGCATCAAGATAGCTACACGTAACCCAAAGTGGCAGAATGAATTGCCTAAGAATGAAACACAGAAAAACGAGAATGATATTTACAATATTGAGAGTGAACCTAAAAGTAACTTCACATCATCGCTGAAGTCAATGTCAACAATGCCTGTGCATATTGCATCACCTTTTCCTCCGAGACGACGCTGTTAGCACAATTGACAGACAGGCGAATAAGGTGGGGTTATTGATCAAAATGAATTAAACTTCCACACTGTATCTGTACGGAACAATAGAATTGAGACCATATACTTTTTCAATAACCGACATGTTCCTTGCTGATGTTCCACACACAGCAATACAAGTGCCTGTGGTGTGACAAGACCGTATGCTGGTCCATATAGGTGTAGATAATCACAGCAATACGAAGTGAGAGCCTTCCTGAATCGAGGTATTATCACCAATGATAATGTTTTAAATCAACACAAAGATATACATATACATTACATTTTATTTATACTAGAACAGTATATCTTAAACTATCCCTTCTTTCCATCAGAAACCTTTTAAGGCATGATTGATCTAGAATCACAATAAGATGAGAAACGGGGGAGCTGGTGAACCATAATGAACAATTGCAAAACCAGCTACGTTCCGCATTTTATCCCTTTTTTTTGTAAGTAAGAGATTTATCAGCCATGACTTCACTATCACTAGCATGTATAACCTTCAGGTTGGAGTGCACCTCAATAACGAAGACTTTACACTTGCTTGTTGGCACTTGTTTGCATGTTTAAGATTTAATGCATGACAACAAAGAACCACTGGATGAATCACAACACATTCTATTAGTGACCCTTTTAGCGGCTTTCTTACTTGGTGACCAATTGCATCTATGCATGTTTCTGAATTTAGAACCATTCGATAGGATAGGTATGACTTTCCACTCTTTTTTTCTTCCTATTTGTGATCCGCATTTGTCTTCTCTCCTCTTTCCCGATAATAATTCCTCTTGGTTCAGATCGGGAACCATATTAAATTTCCTTCACCATTGGTGGTGGGTTCAATCTACTTGTATACATTTTTTAGTAAGATATGGGCTTTTGAAAGTTTTCATTTAAATACCATAGGTACCCCTACTATTGAGAGAATCTGGTTTGATGTAAGAAGGTCCTGAAGAAGGTGGTTTGTACAAGGCTCTGTACTACCGAAACGCGCGTAGACCACGTTGTATGCGCCTAGCCCACGACAAGGTCATGGAGACCAAGAAACATCTTTTCCTTCTGACCGGACTGTGTATGTGAATGTGGGTTGTCTGTAAGTTTGAATGGTGCGGTTGTGAGTGTATGATAATTATTTTGAATCATTTTTGTACTGTCATTGTTTAGATAGGGGTCCGTTGTTGATGAATTATATGTTTGTATATAGCAATACAGGATTTGTGTAGGACCTGTGTTAAAAAAAGAAAAACAAATAAACATAAAAAACAAACATATGTCATTATAGAATGAATGTTTTTAGAAAATGTAGTTTTTTTATGTGATGATGAAATGTAATGATGCAACCAAAGAAATTAATATAATTACCATGAGATAAATATAATAATTTGAAATAAAAAAAGATTATAAATAAATATCACATGCCCTAATATATATTTTTTCTCAAATAGCCCTATTGGAGCAGATATTGCCCTTGCATAAAGCAATATAGGTCAAGTGGGAGGTTTTCTACTAGTTTAGATTAAGCAATTTGTCCATAATCACAATATGTAGAACTAAGGCCGAGGCTAAGGAGAGGATGTGGGGTCCTCTTGGGAGAGGGTGTGGCATAAGGGAAACAGCTGCCGACTATGGAGCTGGGAAACCGGGTTAAAGTTTTAGCGTGGGATTGACATCCTTGATTCTGGGCAAATCACTTTATCTCCCCGTGCCTACAAAAATGAACGTGTCCTTGTGTAAAGGAACTTGTGCTAGTGTAAAGTGCTCCAATACCTTCGAGTGGTGTTGGCACTATAGAATACTGCAGAACAAAAGTAACTGGTGCTAATGTAAAACACTCCACTACCTTTGGGTGGTGTTGGCGCTATATAAAACTGTTCTAAACAAAAAAGAGAGATAGGAGCGAACAAGAGGGCTCATCGTCTCCCCAAAGTACTATTAGCAACCAAAAAGAACAAGCTAAATTTGGTCTCCAAAGACCAGCATCCTGCAGGTTACAGAAGTTGTCTCCCTTAAGCAAAACCTATTGGGTTTGTAAAAGAACCCTCACCAACCAACCTAGTTGGTGGCATGCTTCATCACTGGGTTCCCACCTAGGGGGGCGAGTGCCTCCTAGGTGTGCTTCGACGCCTGATTACAGCAGAGCACGATTTTGTTGGGAGGGTAGGTGAATAAAGTGGATGTGAACCTTAAAACTGCCTCCAGGACACTAAGTCAAATTATAGAAGAATATTTTTATTAGAGAGTTCCAGGGGCAGGGTTAAAATCAAGGGTGGATGTGAAGGCGAAAGAATGATCTCGAAGATCCCAAAGAAGTGAAGTGGTCTACATGTTTCAGCCAAACAAGCCAGTGTCAATTGGCTTTCTTGAGGACCAGTGCTGCTGAATGGACGCTAAGCAGGTATTGTGTACGCACACACACTAAGGTGTGCGTAAGTGAAAAAGTGGCTCCATAACATAATAATTTCCACCTAAAACAAAAATTTCTGCAAGAGAAAGGCAGACTAAACATATACATGTAATTGTGACTACAGTTAACAGTGGATGCAGAGTGGACCATTGGGGTATAATCTAGATATATGTTCACACTCTCACCCTGCAGGGACCACAATCCATGTGCCCACGCCACCTGTAATTTGTTGTCTCTGTCTCAAAAATTCAGCTGCCTGGCTAGGATCGCCCGTGGCAGCGCCCCAGGAGCGTACGAGCAGCCAAGAACTCTGTGTGCGAGTTCCACTGTAATTCACTTCAAGGTTTTGCCCCCCCAGTACTATGGTTGACAGACACTCTTCCAGACTCAGGGCCATATTTACAATGAAAGTAACTCAGTGTGTGCCACAAGCCATTTGGCTGCCCCGCACTGAGTCACTTTCAAAGCACAGGGATGTGACATATTTACAACAATGTGTCGCATCCCCATGCTTTCCCCTGCGCTGGTGCACAATCGGCTGCCATGCGCCGGCGCAGGCACCCTTGCACCATGGTGCAAGAATGCCTGCGTCGTGGGGAAATTGTTTATGTGCAGGAAGGGGTCCCTTCCTGCACAAAAACAGTCAATTGAGGTGATTTCCACTTTCCATGCGTGCTGTAGAATGCTGCACGCATTGAAAGAGCAAAGAAATGAGGAGAAATGTAAACATTTCTCCTCGTTGCACCTCGCTACACCGCCCCCTAGGGTAACGTAGCATTATGACGCATTTCCAGGTTTACGATTGCTCGTAAATCTGGAAATGCATCAAAATACATGGGTGTTGCAGGGGAACACCAACAGCAACACCCATGTCACACCCCTTACGCTCAAAGTGTTGCATGAGAAGGGGCGATATTTACAAGCACACGTAAAGCCACGCAGGGTGGCTTTACGTGTCTTTGTAAATATCGGCAGCAGGTTGCGCCGCCGGTGCATCACGCAACGTTACTACCGGCGGCACAAGGGGCTTGTAAATAAGCCTCACAGTTCCATACTTGGGTCTTCCTTCTTTTCCGGGACCCCGACCACCCTGATGTTGTTACGGCAGAAGCATCCCTCCATGTCAAGTATCCCCGGCAGAGTTGCCACTTCTTGCTCCAGTTTGTGCAGGTGAGCGTTGTTTTACGCCAACGCGGGCTCAAGCTGGGTCATCGTGGGCTCCGCCTCCGACATCTTTTTTGGCCAACTTCTTGTGATCTGTCTGGAGTAGGCCTGGGCGGAAAACTACGCTACGCTCGCGTAGTTTGCGAAGTTTGCGCTACTTCGCACAACGCGAATTGCACGTAGCACAGTGCAAACACGCGTAGCGTAGTGCAGCGGTCATTTTTTGCTTGCTCGGGGTCCTCAACGTCAAGTTGGCGACCGCGAGCAAGCAAAATGACATCCCGGCGAGACTTTTTCCTCGTTCGCGATCAGCAACACAAGTTGCCGATCGCGAGCGTGGAAAATAAACCTCCCGGCGAGATTCTCAACGCGGGAGGTCAGGTTTCTCATTGCGAGTGGTCGCGTATGTTCGCGACCGCTCGCGATGAGAAACTACCAGTCCGCGTTGAGAAAGCTGCCGCTCGAGTAAAAATCTACTCGAGCGGCAGTAAAAGACAGCTCGCACTGTGCAAGATGCCGTTTTCAATGATTGCACAGTGCGGACAAGCATCCGGCACTGTGTAATCATTGCGAACACGCACTACGCAGTTCGCGTAGTGCTACGCGAAGCTCACGTAGTGCGAACTTCACTTTGCGTAGCTTCGCGAAGCGCTACTTCGCGAACTACGCCCAGGGTTAGTCTGGAGGAGACCCATGTACTGAGCCACAGTATCTTGTGTTCCCCGGCCGATCTTGTGTCCTTGATAGCTGCTAGTATTGCCACCGAGTGGGCCTCCAGTCCCGGGTCTCTAGACTCCCATGGTATGCTGGCATTGTCCTCACTCCCAGTGGAGCCTCTACAGGGGCAGCTGCCTGTGTGGATTCATTCTAGCCATCGCTCATATGTGCATGCCTAAGGTCCAAGAAGAAATCCATGACTCCAGTGCTCCCCCTGAACCTCAAGAGAAAAAGGGGGGGGCGTATTCAGGGCTGCCACCAAGAGCTCAGCTGCTACAGCTCAACCAGGGCTCCATACCAACCCTGGCTCTGGCACACACCGATATGCCAGCCACCCAGCGCCTCTGTGCACACTGACCAGGCCAGAAACATCGCCGGCCCCACACAAGTTCCGCCACCTTGCCCCTCTGGCATGAGCACCCCAAGCGCCCTCAGCACTCTTGTACTCGGCAGTCCGGCGGCAATCCTCTCTAGGCCCCATGTGTGCCAGGCAGGGTCCTCCGTCTGTCGCCTCCTTGCCCCTCATAGGCCAGCTCTATGGCCTTCCACACTCTGGTGAGGGGGAGAGAGAACTGCAGGGCTCCTCTGGTAGGTCATCCGATGCCTCCTGCATCCGAGATCCCCTGCATGTATCCAGGGAGTCGTGCCACACAGCCTTCACCAGACCTCCGGCTCCGTTCACCTACTGTTTCACAGGGGGAGGGGTGGGCAAGACACCTTGAAGGCCTGGTCCGTGCTGCCATCACCTTCAGGGCTTCCTCCGCATTCCTCCGCATTGCGTGCACCTCCGCATTCTCTGGCTTCTACCACCCAACTCCAATTTGCAACAGCTCAGGCCTCCTCTTGCAGGCTGTTGCTCTCCACAACAGGGAAGGGCCACCCTCTGCTATGTGGGGCTCCTCAATTTAGTGCAGGAGGTCACTGTCTTTGCAGTACACCCCGGCACGGAGTCCTTCTGTGGGCCACCCAAGCTCCTTTCTGGACCCCATGCAGGTCCATGGGGGCCCCCAATCCTGCCGCTGCCAGGATACTTCTGGGTCCAAGCGAGAGTGCCACCCGGCAGTCCGGCGGCAATCCTCTCTAGGCCCCATGTGTGCCAGGCAGGGTCCTCCGTCTGTCGCCTCCTTGCCCCTCATAGGCCAGCTCTATGGCCTTCCACACTCTGGTGAGGGGGAGAGAGAACTGCAGGGCTCCTCTGGTAGGTCATCCGATGACTCCTGCATCCGAGATCCCCTGCATGTATCCAGGGAGCCGTGCCACACGGCCTTCACCAGACCTCCGGCTCCGTTCACCTACTGTTTCACAGGGGGAGGGGTGGGCAAGACACCCAGAAGGCCTGGTCCGTGCTGCCATCACCTTCAGGGCTTCAGTGCTCCCCTCTTAGTCTGAGCCGTTGTTTCCTCCTGTGCTGGGAGACACGGCCGCCACCATTTTGGAATGCCGTGGTCTAACCCGCGTGGGCTGCTGCAGCCTACGTAGCCCCAGACACTGCTTCTTAATGACACCCCCAGCATCTGGGGCAATCTCCTCATCTCTGCCTCCTTCTCACCCCATCAGGGGGCCCTGGGGAACCAGGATTGCTGCCTTCGTTGACCATAGGCGCCGGAGCTCACTGCCTAAGTGTTTGTCTCCATTTGCCAGGCCACACCCCTCCTTATAGGAATGCACTTTTGTACATTGCAAAAAAGGACTGTGTTTTGATAAAGCCAGACAAACTAGCTTTGCACATGCAAAGTCTTTTGTGCATCTAGAAAAACATCTTCAATTGTTTGAGCATTGAGCAAAAACATGCTTTTGTGTAAAGCTTTATAAGATTCACAATCTTCCTGTCAATCCCTACTCTTGCCTGATTCGCCCAAGTGAATTTCATTACAGCTATTTTAGAAACCCTGAAAGTGACATTCAGGGTGTATGAATTCCAAACAAGAATAGTTTTACCCTTTAGCCTTCCACCTAGCGTTTTATGGAGTGGGAGAACTGCTGTAAAGCAGTGATGCTCCTGCCCGCCACACTAGTGGTTCCTCCACTTCATTTAAAGTCAGGGGAAATTTCAGGTTTATACTGCCTAGTAGCCTGTCCACCAGGGGCCACCAGGTCACAGTGACGTTATTCCCCATTTTGAGGGCAGGATGAATGTCACTGAGTTTCCCCATCAGTGTCTGCAACAGAATCCCTGGTGGACACAGACAGAAAAAATGTGGAATGGTGTCCACGAACAGAGACAAAACTCTCTGTGCATCATGGACATTTGCTTGTTGTTTAGAATGAACAAACTCCCACTTTGGCAGTTTGTTTTCTCTAAACAAAAAAGTTTGCAGAACAGTCACTGCGGAGTTGGATATCTGCTAGGCCTGGGCAATGAACTCCGCTCACAGAGTTGGCGTAGACTTGGTAATTACGCATTCCGTGTAGCAGAGTCAGCTACTAAACTGCACCCACAAATGCTTTGATAAAGCAACTTTACATGCTAAAAAGCATATAACCAATTCACAAAAGTGAACTTTGAAAATGAAAAATATCAGGCAATGAGAGAGGTGATGATTTTGGGGTCCCCCCTAACCTAGGGGGAGGACCAAGCAGATGCCTTGAACACAAAAAGCATATCATGCTGAACGATTCAGTGGTGGTCCCATCCTCTTAGGACCACCCCAAGCACAGTTATGGGCAAAAATACAATCCCAATCAAAGGCCCTGCAAAGCATTATGGGACGCGATTAGCAGTGGGCAGTGAATATAATAGTATCCAATATCAAAATAATTCTACAAAGAGCTGCAGTTCAACTAGTCGTTACTAGGTGTCCCTCACGAGTCAAATGCAAAAGCATTGAAATTATTACATCAAGCTGCAGTTCAACTAGTCGTTGCTAGGTGTCCCTCATTTGACTCAAGAGGGACACCTAGTAACGACTAGTGGAACTGCAGCTTCATGAAAGGGTTTCAATGCTTTTGCATTTGACTCGTGAGGGACACCTAGTAACGACTAGTGGAACTGCAGCTTGATGTAATAATTTCAATGCTTTTGCATTTGACTCGTGAGGGACACCTAGTAACGACTAGTTGAACTGCAGCTCTTTGTAGAATTATTTTGACATTGGATACTATAATATTCACTGCCCACTGCTAATCTCGTCCCATAATGCTTTGCAGGGCCTTTGGTTGGGATTGTATTTTTGCCCATAACTGTGCTTGGGGTGGTCCTAAGAGGATGGGACCACCACCGAAACGTTCAGCATGATGTGCTATTTGTTTTCAAGGCATCTGCTTGGTTCTCTCCCTAGGTTAGGGAAAGGATCCCAAAATCATCACCTCTCTCACTGCTTGCTAAATTTCCACTTTCACTTTTGTGAAATGACTATATGCATTTTAGCACGTAAAGACAGAGATACGTGTTATTTTGCCAAAAGTATATGAGGTTTCTGTTTTATTAATTGGGAGTAGAGCTAGTTTGCGCCCACCCTTAATATCTGCACAACATGGAGATCCCTCCCAGGCAGGTGGGGATTTCTACATATGCCGGATGGTCCTCTGCCAAGGTGGCGCAAACTTCGCTCTTATCCCCCTGACAGACCAGTGACTGCCTGGGTCTAAATAACCTGCCTGGTTTCCTAAAACTTTCAATAGGTCTCCAGTTGTCATTGCAAATTTTGTAAGGTAGTAAGTAAAACAAATTATTTTTACAACCAGCCTAGCTTAATTTGATGTGAACACTTTTGTCCAAAATGTACACTTTTATTTAGCCAGAATCTCCATTCATGTTGTGGTGCTATATTGTAAAATAGTGTGAAATATTATGCCTTTTTTATCTTCTACTTAGAATTTGCCTCTTCTGGTCATTTAGTCCAAATAATTCATCATCCACCATTAAACATCATGAGGAAAGGTGAGCTCTTATTTGCCCCCATATGTGCAGTCACCTAAACCATTAGCGTCTTTCCGTTATAACCTCTCATAAACGAACATGATATCACAGGTTCCATTCCTGGAGGCACTGTTCAAACAGATGTGCAGAATTTCAAACTATGATGAATAGAAAGCAGCTGCTAGAATTCTTGGAAAGCTAAAGGTAACTCATTTCCAGTTTAACTCAGTCATTTGTAGCAGAGATCATACAGAAAAGATTCTTCTGACCTATATATTTTTCGCTCTTCAGATCATCCCTGCAAGGAATGCTCACTGCCTAGAGACAACGAAACAAAAAATAGAACTTTCGCCTACATCCACTCAAGTACAAATGTAAGTATCATAGCAAACCATCGGCGGCGCTTTCTTGTATAATGTCATCACGTTTCACTGCATGGGATGACATAGTTTACTATCTAGTTAAGAACATCCTATAGCCTATTCACGCTACACTAGAAGAGAAACTGTTAGGCATGATAACTGTGATAGCAGCACCCCAAGCAACGTACTAGAGACAAAACTCCGAAAAGATGTAGAGTGCAAATGTACCCCCTCATTAACACCAACACCACCCCCACAGTTAATACTGCACAGTCAAAGTCCATAGGACTGTCTTCCATTTTGTTCTATTATGCTTTTTCTAAAGTGCAGTGCAGTCCAATTGCTTGGCATCTCTAGCACTGTTGAGATACTTCATGCGTAAACTGTCTCAGAAGGCTGTAGTTTTTTAAGTAGCTTGGGCTCTGTTGTGGGATGGGTCATGAGGCCTTCTGTTTAACCCATTTGAGCGCCGTCAGGAGGTTGTGGTGTATCACCATAGAACGCGTTCTATGGTCGAAAGGGGATCAATTCGGCAACTTTGCACATAACCCTTCTGACTGTATCTATGTGGTTTGTGTTTCATGTGTGGTGTGAGTCAGTATCCCCCAGTCCTTCTTGTGCATGCTTTGTCTGTTGTTCGTGGGATTCCTACAGTGTGGTATCTCAGGGCGAGAGGGACTTGTAAGCTTCCAACACAACCCAGGTGAAGTGACCTGTTTGAAAGTCTTTAGTTGAGTACACATATTAAAACCTACCTCATGTTTTGGGACCCACTGAGGTCAACAGTTAGTTATCCAATCTAAACAGGTCAATATATATTTATCCCATCAAAATAAACAGACTAAGGGTATGCAAACTTCAGCATTTCCTATCGTGGAAGCAGCTGTTAACTTGAGATACATAGTTTAACAAATATAGAGCTATCACAAACATTCAGGGATCATCCCAGGATTCTTCCCATTCAGTAAGGTGCATTGATTTCTACAGCAATAAGCAGAATATTTATGTTTAACTTGCAGCACACCCTAGAACTCTGTGTCCTATTAGTATATTCAAAGAAGACGGAAACAACCCATCTTGTAAATTTCCTCCCATATTATTTCATAAACTTGTCCAGGAAAAGTTAGTGTTTTGCATGATCAATTTGATGTGACATGAAAAATCCAGTTTTAATCTACTACTCAGTGAGCTCTTCAATGACAATGGCCTCTATGCTCCACTCGTGCCATCATTTCATCAAAATCATCAAGGTAGTGAAGGGGCATCACAACCCTTTCAACCTTGATAACCTCGCAGGAAATGACATCACACAATATTTTACTCAGGGATGGACAGGTCTAATTCTTTTTTTGCAACAAGCTTTACTGAAATCTCAACTTTTGAACGTCTTAATAAAGAGTGACATACAACTGGCACAAACAACCAGCTACTAAACTCCACAACAGTTTGAGACATAGTTTTAAAAAATAAGTAGTGACACTGATTAAAGTAAAGAGGTTTTAATGAAATCTGTTATAAGAAGGAATTATGAGAAGCAATATTGTTCAAACCAGGTTTGATTTATGAAAAGTTGCAGAAAAATGACAGCCAGACTCGTTTTCTGTAGTCAAGCCACCAAATCTAAGATTTCCAAACTAAATTTAAGTAAAACAAGACTCAGGGGGTTACTACCTCATTGGATTTCTGGCCATGGCTGCAATGAGAAGCAAGGCTGCCCAGGGCAGAGAAATCAATCAACAGCGCTTAGGAGAAGGTGGAAATCTCCTCATGCTGCAGGTCATAAATAATTTGTTTTTCGAGGGGTAGAATGAGAGTTTGAGAGTTTATTCTTTAAAAAAAAAACTTTTCTGAGCACCTGCTTTTTTAAGTTTTATTGCCTTCTATGGAGGAGCTCAGGTGCTGACTCCACTGAAGGCAGCAACAGTCCTGCTTGTCTGGGGGATCTCTAAGCATGGAAGACAGTGTGCAGCCAGGAAGGAAGCAATGGCCTCTGCTGACATGGCAGCTAGTCTGAGATACCCCCCTTCATTAGTCTAAAGTAATAGTATTACCAAATCATTTAGATAGACAAGGTACATATGAAATGTATTGGTGTTTATAGGCTATTGGATGGTTGCATAGTGCGCAAACATTTTACCTACAGTGCACTGATTACTGATCTTGCAGTCACTGTAATCCTACGATGAAGTCCTTTATGTGGTGACTCACTCAAGTCTGAAATGAAAAATACTCATCTTCTTACCGAGAACTCTAGTAAGCTAAAAGGAGGAAAATTCCTCCAAAATGTATTTGACATTACTCTTCAAAGAAGCTCTCCCATGCACGTTATGTTTGAGCTCTGATTTCAGATTCCACAAAATGCTCTTCGTCGAGTTTAAACTGAAAACATAAAATAGATTTACAGCTATTACAGCCACGGCATGCATATCCCTTATTGCTTTTTTATAAGAAGGAGAGTGTGAGCAAACGTTTTTGTATGATTTATTTTTAATGATTTGCAGTGTTTATTATATTATTTATATTATACTGTCTTACGTAACCTCAAATGTAGTCCTTTAAAAGTTATACAGAGCTATGTTTTATAAATCATAATCTTTTATAGATTTTTATGGACAATACATATATATTTGCATACATACATATGTATTTGCTGCATACATTTTTATAGACAATCCGTATATGTTTTTGAATGTGTTCATCATACCCTTATTTTTAACTCCCAAAAAAGGATTTTGAAGCCAGTGCGCATTCATGCACTAAGATACACCTACTGAATGGAGTGTGAATTACCAAGTGGACATGCTTGGAACCACAAAAAGGATGGTCATATCTACGTAGGTCCCCTGCCGGTGTGGGCCAACAAGAAAGATGTAGAGATTGGGTTCTATAAGTATGGGCACATCCGTGACATCGAGCTAAAAAATCAGCACATGATGGTACCCTTCACCTTCGTGTGCTTCGAAGACCCCAGAGACGCAGAAGATGCGGTGTATGGAAGGGACTGCTATGACAACAGCCACTGCCACCTGCGGGTCGAGTATCCCTTTGCCCCCAGAGGCCATGGTGGCATTGGTGGAGGAGTCCCCGTGGCAGGAAAGGACCGCTTCCTGCTGATCTGAACACAGAGTTATTGTTTCAGGACAGCCTCCTTCTGAGAGCTAGCAGGATCTAAAAATAATATGTAAGAATCTGGAGATGTCTGTTATGCTGATGTGCAGAAAGAAGGTGTGGGAGTAGTTGTATTTCTTCACAAGGAAGATATGGGATATGCCAGGACTGGCCCATCAAGGCTCAAAGGAAAGATGCACCATATGAGCAAAAGCATGCATATGCACCCAGTTCAGCACTTTGGCCAGACAGAGTGGCTAATAAAAAAGTGCTTTTTGTTCAGTTTGTCTTTTTAAAAGACGTTTGGGGTAAGGCGAAGCCTTGTGGTAAGGAGAATTGGAGTGAAGAAAGAAGTGGAGAGGAGCAGACTGACCTAAGATTTTGTGCACGGCCAGGTTTTGGTCACTGGGTGGCTGAGTGCTGTACAAATCAGTTTTTGGTGCTGCTTTCTTTTGTGAGGGACCTGTGAGTTTTTTGTTTTTGCATGGCGGAACAGGAAGGTCTGAAAGTTCTCACTTAAAGACCTTTACGGTTCATATGCCCTCTATGGTTGTCTTCTGGGAATTCAGCTTGGTCTGGTCTATCCTGGTTGATCATAGCTCCTAGACATGTGGCCCACGCCATCTATGAACTTGCAAGCAATAGCTACATCCTTATACTTTCTTCAACCTTTGACTGTAACCTTGTGTAGGTAATAGCAACTTCTGGACCATGTATTCCTTTTGCAGAAGCCCAGGGCTAATCACATAGGGAAAATGTTATCCCAAACTTAAATGCACTCAAGATCAGACTTGTGGAAGTGGGGAATCACCACTAATTCTTCACACCAGATGGAAATTTATTGCATAGGGGCGCAGACAGTAATGCACCCTCTTTCTAGTGAAGATCATAAATTATCATTTACATATGTGCTCCGAAAATTGGCTAGTCTTCTCTCTTTCTAGCCCTTAAGATGCTCCACCTGAAGCATGCCATTGTCAACAGAATTATTAAATTTGGCTATAGTTAATGTAAATGTCTATCTAAGCATATTAAGATCCCCGGCAAGGATTACTGTGAGAGAAGTGACGCCATATTGAGTCATATGTTTTTTGTTTGAAGTAAAGTTGCGGCAAATAATGGTTTGAAAATATCTCTACGCATGATTTTACTTTAGAATGTTAGCAATCTTCTTCGGCTCCTCCTGGGCAAGCCTCTGAGTTTTCACAGAGTTTAATAGTGGCTAAGACACAAATATGGAAAGTGTGGAAAATCCACGGAAAACCTTTAGTGGAGAACCTGACTGTAGAGAGGGTATTTGTATCTCTGTATGAGAATTTTATATTTAAAAGAAGAAATGACTCAAGGTACGGGCTTCTATGGCAGGTGTTCAAAGACATATGTAATTATTAGTGCATAATGAAGATGTATGTACGTATGTATATGGTATTTTGATAGAGGAAACCTAGACAAACAGCAGGGGAGTGTTGTACATGGTCAAAGACAAGCATAACGTTAATGAGTAACAGGAGAGGTAGCTAGGTCGTGGACACTTAATGAATTGTGAAATAGTGTTCTTTAAAGAGGTGAGTCTTCACCTTTTCCTAAGTTGGAGGAGTGCTGGAATGGTCCTGATGGATATGGGGATATTTTTCCAGAGATCCTGGGTGCATACATGGAAAAGGCCTGCTGTCTTGTTTTTTTTATTTTTCACAGATATTATTCTGCAGTCTGATGGTCTTCTGGCTTCAGGTGTGCCAAGAACCACCAGAGATGGACACCTTGTCTGCAAGATAAGTGTGGTTGCTGATCATGATAGTTTTGTAAATGATGCAGCTGGTTTTGAATATGGTGCAGGCCAACATGGTGAGCCAGTGTAGTTCCATCAGGGTGGGAATGATGTGATCATATTTACTCAGGTCGTGGATGAGACATTCTGTGACATGTAGGATGCCCTTAAGGGGTACCAGTGTGGAGTCTGGGAGGCCATGGAATAGGGCATTACCACCATCCAGGTGCAAGACTATGAGGCAATTCTGAAGTCACTTTCTGGAAGAAATGGTTGGACTTCTTTAGAAGAGACTTTAGAAGAGAGAGCTATAACCATGTATTCCTTGAGGGTGAGTTTGGCGCCCATGGTGATTCTAAGTGACTCAGCATTCGGTGAAAAGTTGGAAGCCCTCAAGATTCATGTCATAGAGTATAGTTTATAATGTTTCTTGTTTGTTGTTTTTGGCAAATAATAGGTATTATGCATTCGTTGGGTTGAGCTTCAAGGTGTATGAGACACCAATGTTGGAAATGTTGTCTTTTTTGTTTTCTATGGTATTTCCTTTTATGTGTACCTTCAAGTTAAAATTGTACTGTTTTCGGAGCGTTCTATACCAGATTTGCAGCGGAAGGGATTTATGCAAAGATAACGAAGGGCTCCTTTGCTGAGTGACGTATTTATGTAACTCTAAGCCAGTGCTTTGTTTCAGTCTGTAAACTGTATCTTAATAATATTTATTCTATCAAAAAATTTTGAAAGTACATTTGGAGATCAAAGTAGTCCTGTTCTTTTTTTTTTTTCAAACTTCATGCACACAAGGGGAGAATTTGTTCTGTTTGGGGACAGTGTGTACTCTGAGATTCGGTTCTTCATTGTACAAGTAATTTCATGCAGTTGGGCAGCCAGCACCACATCGTGACACTTGGCAGTGACGTACCGTCCACTGCACACTGCGCCTTCCTAATTCATATGCGAACAAAGCGCCATTTGTGCTTGAAGAAAAATCACTGCCGGTGGCGTCCCCAAGCAGCAATGCTGTCTTGAATATGTGGCGATAAAAAAGAAAATCAAATGCAGATTGCCCAGTCTGAAGATTATGAATCTAATTGGCTCAATTATAGCAGGCTTTGCTGACTCACTGTACTATAATTGTGTGCCTTTAAACCATGGGATAGTGTTTAATAAAAGCCTACCTTAAGCTGCTGATTCACTGCTATGTCTGAGCACTTGATTACTTATACAATTAATCTGGTGGGTTGGCATATGTGATTAAGTCTTACAAACATACTGACATATCATATAATGTATCAGTCAGACAAATTTGCTCAAATGTACATCGATCGGTTTCAGGTGAGCATTAGTGGAGAGGACAGAGAAGAGAAGTGCTATGGAAGTTTAAATACAAATGCTTGGTAGCATTGGTAATAAGAGTCTAAATTGAACCGAGGTATGTTCTCTGAATTTGCCAGTTGCTGCACACAACTTTGCACCGCTGGGCATTTTTTAATGGTAATTTGTGGCTAGAGTGGGAATGTGCTTAGATTCATGATCTGCTTTCCTCGACTGCGAGGTCCTGCTGTTCCAGTCATCATGCCCATGTCTGTGTGAGGTGGAGCTAAAGTTTTATTTGGAGCAGAAAAGGTGTATTAGTTGTAGTGGGAATGGAGGGTAGTAGGCAGTGGGGGTGTGACTCAAAATCCACACACAGGGGCCGGGTGGCATCCTAGCTGCTCAGCAAAGTTTGGACAGTTCTTTCAGGTTGAGAGGGCTTTCCATCTAATGGTCTCGGGCATTCATGTCATAAACTTCTAATAAGGTTATCAAATTACTTTTGTCTTGAGGAAGTGGGGCTTTCTATACCTTAGTCTTCAGATATAATCAGTAAATAACCCGGCCACTGGCTGTATGGACCTTTGTTCGTCAACAAGGAAAAATGAAAAGGAGCAAATGTCTGCATCAATCCAATAACATGAAAAATCATTTTTGACTTTTAGTGGTCAATAAAGAGAATTTTGTAAGAGTTAAAGGGTTTTTTATTTTCAGTTATTTTAGTATTTGATCATTTATTTAAATAAAAATGTAGCCTCTTTATCATCAGCATTAGAAATGAACATATTCCAATAACTGATATTTCAATATAAAGTAAAAAAGAATATTAGTCAAGATAACAGTGAATATTATAATAATACAGCATGCGTGTTCCATAAAGGAAATTCTCTAATCTAGATAAATTGGAATAATATGGAGTAAGGTGTTAGTTCAGATACTCAATAAAGAGTACTAATGAGAGACTCGATGCTTAAGCATGAAGCCTTTGCATAATAAGCTGGAAAGTATTCTCAGCTATATATCAGCAGACATCAATGAAGTAAGCTAAGAAATATCCCATAAAGAGAGATTTAGAGAAACTCAAAGATGAGTCCCCAGCCAGTGCGAATGAAAGAAATTCGAAGGGAACAGGTCTCCAAGAAAAGTCCTCAGAGGAAAAGTCCTCATCAGAGAGAAGTTCAGAGAAAGGTCCGCTCTTTTCTAGGAACACACACTTATATAAACACCAATATAAAAACACATAATATTCTAAATGCCAACAAGGGTCTTTTCATCTCCTATATTATCCAATAGGATTGAAGTAAACTCCTACTCACACTTGTACAATAGTCTTTAGTGTTAGACCTTAAAAAGTCACATCATTCACATTCTGTGGTCCACGCTGTTCTTCTTTTGAATCATCCTTCCTATTGCCACTTCTTCTCCTAGTGAGAACCTAACTATCAGTTGTCTAATAGAAAACAAATGTTTATTCACTAACTAACAGACGGCTTCTGGAAAGTTACATCATTTGCAGCATAAAGGAAAAACAACTTGTGGCAAATAACAATTTAATTTGAAATCAGACCATTGAATGTTAAGGCATTATTTTCAGTTCACATGGCATCGACAGCTACACTAATTTAAGTCAGCACTTTCTTTCTTCACTTGCAGGCTTATATCATTAAAGTATGATTACCTAGTACAAAACATTTGTCTTTAGTATATGAGTTAGTTAAACGCAGGCTTTTATATAGTTTAATAAAGACCATTCTTGTTTGCAAATGAAATTCGCTCTAGCAGTCCCAGGGCAGACTGACTCATATGTGGAACCCTAGACTTTCCACATAAGTTATACCCAAAGGTTGCGTTAAGGCAGATACAAGTAAAACTCACAATAGGAAAAAGTAACACATGGCCAGTAACTTTGTATGGTCTATATTTCAGCAAGTCAGGATGAGCATAAAAAAAACATTCATTGCAATACCATAGTTCAGGTGCCATAGGTAATCCAGAAAGAGTTGCCCGATCCCTCCTCCTATCCCCCTTTGAATTACATTATTCACTTTTTTGAGGCAGAAAAGAAACTCTGTGTGTGTATACCTTGGACAATTGTATTTAAAAGGCTGGCAAACCTCACTGATGTCAGAAAAAGAGCCTTACATTGATTTAGATCTGCCCCTGCATGTATGAGTTAGGATGTTTTCTCTCTAGCTGTACTGTTGCCAATTCTGCTTTTGAATGTGTACTTTCTGTTATACGCATCATTTGATTTTCATGTAAAACACACACACTCTTTATTTCTATGAAATCTGAAAAGTTGTACAGTTTATCTATCTTAATTAAATAATCACATCAATTGTATTGACTAATAGCGTGGGACTATTCCTATACTTAATGAGTAACATGGCACAGTCTCAATATAACTCTATTTACTCATTCATTATTCACCTTGAAAACCATTTTTTTAATCACTCCACATAATTGGAACAAACATAACTACACTCTCTACACCATTACTAAGAAGGCTCCATTTCTAGTTAATGCTTTGAAGGGAGAAGCACTACAGCTTCCATTCTCGCACAGTCTACCTTCCATTTCTATTGTTGTCGCAAGTGACTCATTTATGGCAAGCCTCTTAAACTTTTATTTCATTTTGTCTCAAGTAAAACCAGCATTAAAGTGCGATAGGGAGACAATATAAATAACAATGTAGCTTCCTTCAATCACAACATGCACTCTATCACTTCTGATGAGTTTAGACAGGACCATCCCTACCCACTCACACCTGCTCTAGACACATAAAAATAAGCCAGGAGGAAGCGACATCTGCCTTGCTGCACAATCGGGTGAATATAAGTATGGCACGGAATATGCTCTTCAGTGTAATATAGATCACTTTGACCTGTAGCATTACAAAGCATCTGCTAAATGTCCATTAAGTGTAGCCTAGAACTAAGAATTCATTGTGACTTGCCCCTTACTTGGCTGAGTGTCAATTTTTTTCAATAAGGGGGAGTGACAAGCTTATCTCGGCCCTTCATCTCTCAAAATCATGAGGCACTCTCAATTCTTAACAGGCCCCCTTTAAAACACATTTCACACAGACTCAAGTCATTACATTGGCCTTTCGTACAAAAAAGATCTGATTTCAAAATGCTCTGCCTCATTCACAAGTCTATTCATTGATCCAGCATATGAAAGACAAAATGACCTCTGTATCATTCAATCCATGTTCCTTATAGCAAATTCCAGTCACACATCCTCCTTTCAGACGTACCAGATTGACAATTTGCATATGACTGGTCTTTGCCCAGAATGGCACAGTGGGCGAATGTTATGTTATGTTATTTTAATTTTATAAGGCGCACAGCTACCCTAGGGTTTCCCGGCGCCGCCTGAAAGAAGCCAACGCAGACAGAAGGGATCTACATATTAAATAGCCAGGTTTTTAAGCCCCTTAGGAAGTTCTCATACGAAGGTTCAATTCGAAGATCAATCGGAAGGGAGTTCCATAAGGAGGGGCCCAGATGGAAAAAGAACGATCGCCCATGCGCACTAGTCTCGTCCTAGGAACAATAAACTTGGCCTGGGTGACTGAACGAAGTGCACGAGATGGCACATAAGGATGAACAAGAGTCTTCAAGTAAGGAGGTGCCTTTCCAGATTTTATCTTAAACATAAGACTCAGTGCCTTAAACTTAATGCGGCTTTCAATCCTGAGCCAATGAAGATCCCGAAGTGAACCGGAAATGGAAGCAGTTTTAGGTATCTTGCAAAGCAGCCTCGCAGCAGCATTCTGCGCTAGCTGTAGCTTGCGTAACACCTCCTTGGCGGCACCCAGATACAAGATGTTGCTGTAGTCCAGTCTTGAGGTGATAAGAGCCTGGACCACCGTACGTTGGGTAGAGGAAGGCAACATCCATAAGATTTTTTTTAGCCATCTAAGGATTGTGAAGCAAGTCGAGGCTACTCTCACTGCTTGCTGCTTCATGGACAGTTGGTCGTCAATTAAGACACCCAGGTTTTGAACTTGATGTTTAGGCTGGGGCAAAGGACCCATTTCAGTGGGCCAGTGCTGGGGGCCCCACAGGTCTTTATTTCGGCCCACAATCAGCACTTCTGTTTTCTCGCTGTTAAGTTTCAACAGGTTGGTATGCATCGAACCTGCAATATTCCTCAAGCCGGCTTGAAGTAAGGAAGGATTGAGAGCTCCAGCAGCAGAGAGGGAGAACACAATCTGGGTGTCATCGGCATATGAGAAAAGGGACAACCCTGCTTCCTCAGCAATCCTCGCCATGGGTCTAACATAAATGTTGAATAGTAATGGGCTGAGGATAGAGCCTTGGGGAACCCCATAAGGGGAATTATGAATCTCGGAACATGCTGTCGGCGAGAAAACCTGAAACGTTCGATTAGTCAGGAAGTCAGCAAGCCACTTGAGTGCTTTATCAGTCACTCCCAGTAATTGCAGCGCCTGCACTAGCACGGAATGTGAGACAGTGTCAAATGCGGCACTTAGGTCCAAGAGTATAAGTGGCCCTAAATGATTGCTGTGGCTGTGATTCATCTAAGCTTTCCAGGAAGGGACCTGGCCTGACAGTTAGGGATGGACTGTTCCTATTGGAGCAGGACCAAGGCTGATCTTCATAAGGCAAGTCTTTGTCTAGAATGGCACAATGGGTGAAAAACGATGATCTGGAATGTGGCCTGAGCGATTGCCAGTGGCTGAGATTAGTTCTAGCATTCTTTCCATCACCTTGTTGTTTTTGCAGTAGATGCCCTAAGTGCAATGAGTATGCTCAGATGTGAGTCCTGTGCTCACTGTGTCATAGGACTCCAGCTAGACCTCAGTGATGAGACCTAACTAGGTCAAAACTGGTCTGGGTTTGCTTGTGTTTCCACCTGAGGGGGACCTGGACTACCGGCTTTAAAGAAATAGGGAACAAAGCCAGAGATCATGGATGCATTAAAGGTAGAAGAAAGGAGGAAAAAAGATTAAATAAACATACTGTAGAACTGCTATGTAAAACTAGCACTGGATTGAAAAGGGAGGCAATCAAGATTGTTCCAGACAAAATATTATATATTAGATTCTGATACTAAACGGAATGAAGCTAAGAGTAGTAGAGATTAAACAGGAGTTTGTGGAATACTGAACAGACATACAAGAGACTCATGAATGCCCGAAGAATATCTATTTTAGTAGTCTAAAGGAAAAGAAAGTTTCTAAATGACAAAAATCTTTAAAATGGTAACAAAAATCTTTTGGGAGTGTCAATGGTATGGCTTGGATTAGAAGGCTGAAAGGAAATGAGAGAATGGAAACATTGTACAAAGGCAGTTATTAGAATAAGACTGGGTTTGATAAAATGTTGATTGTAAAGGTCTGAGTGTAAAAGTTAATCACAGCTAAAGAATTAAGAAGTAATTGTAGACCACATGTGGGTGTTCACCATTTCAGTGGTTAAACATCACAGAGCTCCAGGTTTCTGGTTGACCCATTAGGTAAGACTCTAACTTCCAATGATTACACTGTTAATGTGAGGCCTGAACAGAGTATATAGGAGGTGCCTTCCAGGAGTATAGTTGTCATGTCTATTAAACCTGGAAGCAGGGAGAAAAATGCTAAAATGAGAGGTGCCTTCCTGTCCTTATAGAACATACTGCTACTGTCATGTGAATAAATGGCAGACCTGCTGAGAAGTGTTTGATTTATCCAAAAAATATTAGCAACCTTACTGAGAGTGTTGGTACTGTCCAATTAGAAGGGCCATCCAGCGTGAAGAAAATAAACAATTCTTTTTAACCAGTCATGTATCTCTGACAATCAATAAAATTAATGTATGCTTTGTTAGGTGATGTTAGCTGGTGTTATGAGATACATTGTGACACCATTCACTACATGGCCCTTTTAATATTACTGCCATTTTCCTGAGAAGTGTACATGTTGGGATGACTTGAGGAACATGTAAATGTTAAGTTCCATAGGATTTTCTTCCTCTCCAGTATAGCAGAAACCCTGAACAGAGGTACAACAGACCTTCAGGTATTTTGATACAAAAAGATTTTAAAAGAAAAATGTGACTATGTTGTGGTCCGGCGATCATGGGATGATGCAAGCAGTTTGCAAACTAGTCTTTAAACTAAATCGAGCAAAATAATCTTTGGAGGAAGTGAGGCACACTCCAAACTTTAGGGGAGAGAAAGAGGATACATCCTAGAAGAGGTAAAAGTACTCTATTTTCAAGAACGAAGCTTAAATTAGCACTGTGAGAAATTAGGTTATAAGTTGTAAAGGTTGTAAGTCTGTCACAAGTAATAACTGTGCAGGTTTCTCTTTACTGGGAACCAAGTACCCCATTGTAGCACTTGGCTCTCTCAGAGCAGTAAAGCGGAGCAGTCCAAGGTCTACTCAGGGGAGGTGGTGTGGGATAGTAGCCCCAGCTCACTGGTACGCAAAAGCAACACTCAGTTTATTTATTGTCCAGTATGTGATTTTTCTTATAAAAATTACAAGTGCTTTTATTACACACACTACTGAATACTATACATTAATTACAAATGTATACAATCAATAGATGAAAATACCTTTGGTGACACCCTCAAAACATGTTATACTCTTCGTGGGTTCTGAACCCTTATTGCCACATTACTGGATGCAATATCACAATATAAGACGATTTCACTGCCAATAAGGTGTCACCACATCAGTAAAAGTAGAAAATATGTCATAACCCACCTTTGAAACTCCATTGAATCAATGGGGATAGTACCAATAATCAATACCATTTATTATAATGTGAAACCTTGCATTGGCAACCATTAACATTGTAAATAAAGCATTGCATTGAGCAACTTGTGTCTCAGAGTCTTATTTAGACTTTTACAGTGCTGCCACTACAGCTTTAGGACCCACCAACAGGAGTCCATGCACTCCCAAGTCCATTCTAGAAGTGCTTTGAAATTAGGCAAAACCTGTCCCAGGGGCATAAGTGTAACCCCTTTATGACTTTTCTGTCAACTTTTCAGGAGGTCTGCTCTACTCCCTGCAGCTCCCCAAACACATTCTCACATGCAATGGTGGTGCCATTGCCCTTCCTATCACACCAGCGCACCACAGGAGTATATGCAAATTTAAGCCCCCTTACAGGGGTTTATGGGGCACTCCTTTGCCCTCCAGCATGAATATACTTTGCCACTTTCAGGAAATGCCTTTTTTGACTTAGCAGCATCCTGCTGCAACCTTTTGAATTTAAATACTGGGTGCCTGTGCTCACCAGACACAGGGTGCCCACTCTGCGCTGCCCAGTGGGCTCCCTGCCTGACCGACACTGCTCCTGGTACAGGCACCAGAACTGGCAACTTGTTTCTCCCAACCGTGTCCTGCAGGCAAGCAGTGATGTGATGTTGTCCGCCCCACTCCCCCCTAGACATGGGCACAGGGAGCAGGGCGACTCACCACCTGAGAGAGGAGCATGGTGGCGCTCAGACTGCAGCTTTTTGTCACAAGGAGATGGGTTCCCCCAGACTAGTTTCAATTGCATTGGATCCTGGGTGATGGGTTCCCTGGGGTTGTGGAATATCTTGGTGAGGTCCCTATTTAAAAAGTTATTAAATGAGGATGCGCTGACCCCCCGGCCTGGCCCACCCCTGGCCATGCCTGGTCTGGCATTTTCTGAAACATGTAGAGGACCCGCCTGGGAACCAGGCTTTAAATGCCATTTTGCCCGGCCCGTGAGGCCTATTTCGATAATATTGGTCTCATTTTCCTAATGGGGACCAGCTCTAACCCCGGGAACATTTTCTGCTGGCCTCCTTGCCTCTTAAAGGTACTTTTCTTGGGGAGCCTGGTTTCGCTGCTTCTTTGCCAGACCTGTCTTCTGCATGGGTACTGCTTTGGTGCTGCTCTCTTCTGCTTGGTGGTGTCTTCCACAGCACCCCCGAAGCCAGGAAGCAGGACCTGTGTCTCAGCGGAGTCCAGGACCAGTCCACAGAAATTGCAAAGGAACCATTCAGGATCCCCCAGCAGGTCCATTCTTCAAACTGTTCCTGAGGGGACACAATATGGCCAATGTCACTGACCATGGAAATACCATTCCTAGTCCTGGGGGCCAGCCAGAGCCAGATATAAAATTCTTTAGTTCATCCTTTCAGAAGCATCAGGTGGCTTCTCCTTTCAGCTGGAAATTTGTGTGCTGTTGTCATTCCCAGGTTAAGTGTCTTCTCAAAAGTCTCTCCCTTGTGCAGGGGTTTTTAAGAGGGGGTAGAAAGTACTAGAAGCCAGGCACCCTGGCTAATCCTAGGGTGCCACATCATCCCTCCACCACTGCCCCAACCTTCCTGCACAGTATTCTGGGACATTTCAACATTGCCACTACAAGTGGTTTATGGAAAGACCTACACTGGGAGCTACAGCTTGGCCACCAACTGACACTCCTGCCAGTACCCTTCCCAACAAAAGTTCAAAGGAGAGCCGCTCCTGTTTTTGCCTCCAGAGGTCTGGCCTTCCTCCTTTGTTTCTGTAAGCTTTTGCATTCACAACTCAGGTTCAATGTGAGGAGTTAATATACACCTGCAGATACACCCTCCCAAACCCCCACTTTCCCAGGAGTGGGGCCAAGCCCTGTTAATGGCTCTACTGTGTGGGGATGCCTTTGATCCTCCTGCTGGCCATCAGAGAAATTAAATAGGCACAGAACGTGAGGCAAAGGTCTGCAATCTGATTATGCTTCCAGCAAAATATTGCAATTCTTAAATTGCCATAAGGAGCACAGTTATGAAAGAAGTGACTGTGGATCTCCACTCACAATGCATGTTTGCCCTGAGATTGATACCTCTCTGCACTACAGACCTACACTGTGAATGCTCACACAAGTTATAAGACCTAACTCAGGTAAGTGCCAATCCTTGAAGGGTCCCTTTTGTGATAGACTACCTGTGCGCAGTTACTGAGTCTCTCGAACATGAAGCCAATGCAAACATGTGTGGGCTCCATTGTTCATGAGTTACCAGCCTAGAGCCTTTTACCCCAGCTGCGCAGCAGCGGAGCATATCTTAAAAGGCAGACAATGGTGGTAAGCACTCTCAACCCTTTGCCACAGAATTTGCAGTGAGACTCAGTTGGTGATACTCAAACACAGTAAAAGATCAAGATCGGGTAGTCAGAAAGCAAAAAATCTAGGAGGATTAAATGGGCAGAACTCCTTTCCTACAAGCACACAATGTTCTAGCACTGAAGTGGTCTGCAAACCCTCTGAAAAAGAAAAACAAAGGCAACAAGTGGGAAAACACATATAAAGAACAACTTTTTAACATTCAATGAACGCAGGGTTAGTATCTCTACTTAATGCTCGCTACACTAGGTCAAAGGCCATGCACAGCAGAAACTGGGACATGGGGACTGGTTGCATAATATGCCTACAGGCCACACACTCCAATCAGAGCATGCTGCACAAGGCAAAAGACAATGAGCTGCATACTCTAGCACCATGTTAGCAGGGCACAAAGTACAGACAGTAGCAATTTCTTGTCTCCATTCCCCATTTGAAGTTGACTTTGGGTCCACTAGTTCTGCAAGAAGGGGATGGACTGATGCTACGCTCTGTGGCAAGAGTATCACTGTACATGCCCATAATCCATGCACAGGAAAAGGAGGAATTTTTCTTACTTCAAATCTGAGTTTGTTCAAGGCAGCGGGCAGGCAATATTAAATTCAAAACTTGAATTGCAACTACGTCAAAAGCCGTGTTGGTCCTTAACAGAAGGAAACTGGGAAGCTTCTATAGAATGCAAGCAAGATCGAATTATTTGGAACTCAAACAACATAACTTAGATGAATGCAGTAGTCATGTCACAGTGGCCTCAACATTCACTAGAAGAAAGAAGTCCCATTCAGACATTTGTAGAGATAATCTCAGTTGCTGTCTATGAGATGCAGGGGAGATGTGTACCTCGGAAAGAAAAGGCCCTTCCCAAAAAATATTCATCGGAAGTTGAACTTTCTTGAAAGTTGAACAAGCTCATTCATCACCAGTTTATTGTTTTCTTTGTCACAAGGGGCAAAGAAATTCAAGCTTTGCAAAGGAAAAGGAGGAAAATTCGCTTTGTAAACAGTAAAAACTATAATGGATAAGAACTGCGTATACTTGCAGCAAGCAGACCTACCAAAAGCAGTAAAATCTTTTGGCAGCTTATCTCTAAAATGACTAAACTGGTGATGAATGAGCTTGTTCAACTTTCAAGAAAGTTCAACTTCCGATGAATATTTTTTGGGAAGGGCCTTTTCTTTCCGAGGTACACATCTCCCTGCATCTCATAGACAGCAACTGAGATTATCTCTACAAATGTCTGAATGGGACTTCTTTCTTCTAGTGAATGTTGCCGCTATATCCATCCCTCAGATGTAATGGATTAACTACTTCTCTGAACTGTATGAGATTAACTCTGCCTCTATGAACTGTGAGGACCCCCTAAAGCCATCTCACAAGCTTGATTAGCATGTAATGCCTCCAAAAGAGAAACAGATTTAGATGTATAAAAGCAGAGCAAGATCTTCTGCAGAGATGGGTTCTGATAAGATTCCCATAAAGGTATTATAGAGTGACCTAGAAGGCTGGAGTAGACTTCTCACCCCCCTTTTGTCTCACTGTTCTGCAACAGGACAAATTCCAAGCTCATGGACAGGAAGTGTAGTAGTTCCCTTCCACCAAAAAGATTCCTGCCTTTCTCCCTGTAGTTACCGTCAAATTGCACTACTTGATCAGGCCTGGGCGTAGTTCGCGGAGTTTTGCTACGCGGAACTCCGTGAAGTTACAAAAAAACTCCGCGTATTTCCGCGAGTGGCGGAGTGCAGTGCAGTTTGTGCTGGTATTCCTGCCGCTCGGGTAGAAATTCTACCTCAGCGGCAGCTCGCGAACTTACCGTTCGCGATCGCAAACTTACCTTTCGCGATCGCGAGCGGGGGAAAAAACTCTGCTGCACATCACGAAGCGGAGTTTTCTGCACTTCGCGAGCTCCGCGGAGTGCAGAAAACTCCGCGAACGGAGCGAAGTTCACCACCCAGGGAAAATCTTTGCCTCAAGCATTATGGATCACCTCAAGGACTGGGCATACTTGAAGGGTGTGATACTGTCAGTCCAGGCAGGTTTTAGGCCCAAACACTCTGTTACTGATAATATCGTAATAGTGCAAACTGTTATTGACAAGTATGTGGTGTCTAAGTTGCAAGTAGTATACTCTGTGTTTGTTGACTTCTTTACTGCTTTTGATAGGGTTGATAGACCTACCCTCTGGAGGAAACTAAAGAGATTGGGGATCCCTAGTGACTTATTAAGACTTAATATTGCACTTCATACATCCACTTGGTGCAGAGTTTTAATGGGGGGGGAGAGAGAGGAATGACTTCTAAGATTTTATCTTAAAATGGTTTGAAGCAGAGATGCATTTTAGCCCCACTTTTGTTTTCAATATATCTTAGTGACTTTCCTGCCTGCTTTAATAAGATCAACAATTTTCCTCCACACATTGCACTCCAAAATGTGCACGTTTTAATGTATGCTGATGATGTGGTCATTTTCGACCTCACGCCCATTGGTCTTCAGAGAAATCTGGAGGTCCTTTTTGAGTATGCAGAGGATAATTTCTTGAAAATAGATATTTCCAAAACAAAGGTGGTACCTTCTAGAGGAACAAGACGGTATTGCCCGTTTAATTGGAGGTTGGGCGGAAGGCCCGTAGAGTGGTAGCAACATACATATATCTGGGAAGGGTCTTCTCTTAGAGCCAAGAAAGTACTTATCATTTTTCCCACATAAGCCTCAAGGCGACATCTCACATAGGTGCCTTAAAAAGATTTTACTGCTCCCCGGGCAGGGGCATTTTAAAATTCTCCTAGACATCTATTGGGCATAGACAACCCCCATTCTATCTTAAGCCCTCCAATATATCTCTATAAGCAAATGGTCCATTTTAAATTTATTAGACGGGAGGCTTCTACGGAAGATAGTATCCCTGAGTCAAACAATTCACGTCCAAGCATTACGCTTAGAGCTTTCCCTCCTCAGTGCCTACTCTAGATCCTTGGCAAATTTGATTAGATGGGCCTATAATCTACTTAACGAATCAGAAGGCACATTAAGAGACCTCCTAAGGAATGAAACTTTTAAGGAAAAACAGGAGCTTATACTTTTAATAATAATCTCAAGATTGCACTAGTGAATTTCCAATGTTCTTTCTCCCATTTGCAGTTATGGACGCCAGCACAACTAAAATTGTTGCTGAAAAATATGATGGCCAAACTAAGCTACACATGGTATATTACACTCTGTTCTCAGTTAGAAACTTACAAACTCTATTCTGACAGCCTATCTTTCAAGCAGAATCAAGAATACCTGAGGTTTACATTGAAACATAGTACTAGGTGATTTATAATAATGTTAAGATTGGCCATTTTACCTTTAAATAATTTTAGAAAGCACTGGTGTGACAAAGGAGATAAGACTGGAACTTTTGAACTCTGTAAGGGTGAGATTCAAGATATTGAGCATGCTCTTTTCGTCTGCCCCTGCAAGACAGTGACGGAAGCTAGGAATCGTTTTCTAAAACCTTTATCTTTCAAATATAATGTATATAAAGACAATAATCTGATTGCCTGAGCAAAGACCGCTCCTGATGAATTTGTGTGCTACAATCTGTATAGGTTTTTAAAATCATTTTTACCTATATATTACCAGTAGGCTCGTATTGAGACTGTCACGTCTTTTATGTGACCTTTTAATAAATTATTTATTATTGTTGATCTATGATGTGATCAAAATCATTAAAAATTGAAGTTGAATTAAACTAAAGACCCAATCCACACCTCCCTTTCACGTTTTTATAGCTTTTGTTTGAGTGATAAGGCATTCTGAAATGAAAGTCACGGTGCAAAAGGTCGAAGGACCACCAAATGAAAGATCACAAAACTTTGTGCAAGTATATGATTGATGCAGTTTTTATCACAACAAAAACACCAAGGGGACATCAACATATTTAAAGACAAACAATCGAGCCTGAGTGCTGCTACAGCTAACCAAATCTCTTACAGCACCTGATGGTTCATTTGTGTGGGCTGGCTTTTCTCAATCGCTTTACAAGTAGCTGAATAATTTCTTCAACTTAATCATGTAAGTGTGAGTCCTAACCATAATATGTCACTTTCAGTTTCCCCATCCAAGTTAAAGCAGCTGTTCTCCGCAGCTTTATCACTGCATGGAACCATTGTTCTTCACAATACATGAATCATCTCTGAATTGTCAATCACATACAGGTAACTTATGGCAATGCTGTTGCACATGTGTTCAGCCCACTTAGTACACCAGGGGGCATATTTATTGCCACCACAATGTCACTTTTCTTGATATTGTGGTGACGATAGGGGCTTTGCCTTATTCACAAGGCAATGTTAAGCCACTTAACGGGGCTTAACGCCGCCTTGTGAATAAGGCACCCTTTCGCGCTATACTTAGCGTGAAAGGGGCAGGCAACGGTTGTTGTGGTAGGAGTTCCACCCAAATACCCATTGAATTTGACACTGCCCCATATTTACAAGGGTGGCATAAATATGGGGCAGCCCCAAAATTAGGACCAGAGAAAACCTGGTCTTATCCTGGCGCAACGAGGAGAAATGTTTCCTTTCTCCTCGTTTTTGCTGTTTCCATGTGTGCTGCGTTGTGCAGCACACATAGAAACAGCAAAACGCCATTGATTGTTTATGTGAAAGATGGTGTCCCTTCCTGCACATAAACAATCATTAAAAAAAAAATGATTTTGCAACTTCTATGTGTGCTGCATAAAGCAGCACACATGAAAGTTTCAAAATGCCATTTCAGATTGTTGATGTGCAGGAAGTGACACCTTGAACATAAACAATCATTCCCTTCAATGCAGGCACCCTTGCACTATGGTGCAAGGGTGCCTGCGTTGGTGTTAGGCAGCTAAATCAGAGCCAGAGCAGGGGCAAACGCAAGGCTGCACCGTATTCTTATAAATACAGTGCAGTCCTGTGTTTCAGAAGTGGCAGAACGTGGCTTTAAGCCAAGGAGGCTAACGCCGTGCTACACCACTTCCTTGGAAATATGCCCCCAGGATTATTTTGCTTTGGGTCACCCATTTTCTTTTACTTTATTGTGGTTGAGTCTCACTACCTGAGTCTCACTCCCAGTAATTGCTCGTTAATTGGACTGTGCATATTTACCGCCAGTGCCCACCTTTTAAGATAAGGCTGTTGCAACACAGATAGGGAAAAGGGCACCGGGCATTACAGGTATGCACATGCATATGTGCACGGTGTAGGCTGCATGTGACAGACTACAGTTGTGCACAGCCTGGTAGCTGCACACAGGAAACCTGCCTGTGGCAATTTTAAACTGCAAATTCAACCTCTCAAAGTAACCCCTTTCTACAGGCCCAAACCTTTCTTTTAAATATTAATAAGTCACCTATATGTAGGCCTTAATCCCCATAAAGACAGGGTGCATAATGTTTAAAAATAGGACATGTAGAAATTAATGTTGCATGTGTCCTCACAGTGAAATATCCCCAAAAATGATTTTTACTGAAGTCTGGTTGCTTCTATAGGGAATCATTGGGCTACACTGTTACATTTATTAAATGCTAAATTAGGATTGGTATCAGCTAGAGAACTATTTCTTCCACTCATTTTAATTGTAAATTTAAATCCTCTTTAATGGTAACGTCAGATTTTAAATTACTTTTGAAAATACCTCTTTTAGAAAGTTGAATTTCACTGCCTAACGTTTCTGGGTCTTTCTAGGAGTGCCTGTTCTCCCACTGAGCAATGAATATTGGGGCCATGCAGGAAACAAAGGGGCCTGTGTGTTGTGGGGAGTGTGTCTTCCTGACAAGATGGGTAGGGAGGAGCCATGCCCTGCCCTGATTTTACATCACAGGAATTTGCCTTCAGCACACACAAAGGAACCTGACACCAGGCCTACCCCCACCTTTGTTGAACTAGCCTGGCTGGAGCCAAGACCAGGGGAAATGGAAGAACTGACCAGAACCAGTTTTATGGTTAGACAAAGGGGTTACTCCCACCCACAAACTGACCCTGAGCATAAAAGTGGCATCCCCAGAACATGAAGGAGAGCAAGGCCCTGGACCTGGACGGCGACTGCAGCAATACCATGAACAGCTGCAAGGACAAGCCACCTGATGCACTGATGTATGAAGGAGTCTGCAGCTGACCCTCAGTACTATATTGGCCTTTCTAGGGCCAGTGACGCTGGCTCATTTAAACCTGTGAGTCCAGTTGGGGGTAAACCTCGACTTCTGGGCCCTAGCAGAAGGAAAGGCGCCCCAGGAGCCAGGAAAAGCAGAAAGCTGATGCAGGGAGCCAGTGAAACCAGCTCCCTGCTGAGTGTTCCCTTTTGAATGCTAGGAGGCCTGCTGAAACTGCTCTAAGTAGCTGGGGCTCGCCACCAGGAGCATAGGGAGTCCCAGATTATCAACATTGGCCGGAAGAGTGGGGTGACAAGTCGAGTGCTATGCTACATCGCTTGTGTCAGCGATCAATGCAGCCCCTGGCCATCCCAACGATACAAGACTCTGAGGGAGTGACTCCTACGGATCTACAGCAAATAACAACTAGTTTTGCTTCCTATTTTACCACCCTATATGCCTCTCGGGAGACGTTGTCTGCTGACATTGTAGATAAATTCATTGATGATCTTCCCCCACGGTCTCTCTCAGACACGGCACGGGACATCTTGGATGCCCCACTGCCGATAGATAAGATGCAGACAGCCTTAGTTAGCATGAACTCGGGCAAGGCGCCAGGCCCCAATGGCTTCCCCTGCGAATTTCTTACATATAATCAGTCCCAGTTAATGGCACCATATCTAGCAGCCCTTAATGCAGCAGCTGAAGACGGTTGCCTCCCGCAGGACTGGAGACATGCTGAAATAGTAGTCTTCCTCAAACCAGGTCGCCCACCAGAACTCCATTCATCCTATCGTCCGATCTCGCTCCAAAACGTGGAGGCCAAATTATTGGCCAAGGTAATCGCAAATCGCCTTGTTCCATACATCTCAGATCTTATACACCCTGATCAGTCGGGATTTATGCCCGGCCGGGCTACATGCCATAATATTCGTAGAGCACACAATGCTATCGCGGCGGTGGATGACTTGGGGGAGCCCGCGGCACTACTTCTGGCCGATATGGACAAAGCCTTTGACTCGCTTAGTTGGGTCTATCTCTTCGCTCTGCTTAGTCGTTTAAACATCGGCCCTCGCCTGCTATCACTCATACGGCTGTTATACACAGACTTATCGGCGTCTGTCAGGATCGTGGATTCCGTCTCGGGCAGCTTTGCTATCGCACAGGGCACTCGTCAGGGCTGCCCTCTATCTCCATACTTGTTTGCCTTGGCCATGGAACCATTGGCGGCGTGGGTGAGGATCGATGCTCAGATCTGGGGCTTTAAGTGGTCGAGAGAGGTGTCCGAACGCATCGCGTTATACGCGGATGACGTTTTGTTCTTCCTCACCCGACCGGATGTGACCGGCCGGCGTCGTCTTAGGGTTATGCAGATATTCGGGGAGACCTCTGGCCTCTACATGAATAGTAGCATATCGTATTTGTGGCCGTTGCGTGGGGGGGATCGGCTAGGCGCATGGACTCAAGCAGTCACCATAGTCCCGGATGGTTTTAAATATTTGGGGGTGTTTCTATCCACATCCCAAACTATTTTGTGGGATAGGAATTTGGCTCCCCTGTGGGCGCAGACGGCAGACCAGGTCCGCGTGTGGTCCCACTTGCTGCTCTCCTTACTTGGCAGATCTGCCATATTCAAAATGGTATCCCTGCCCCGCCAACTTTATCAGCTCCAGAACCACCCTTACTACATATGGCCGACCTGGTTCCGGCAGTTAAACGCGATCCTTGCTCGCTTTCTTTGGGAGGGATGAGCGGCACGTGTCGCTTTGAGAACCTGTTGTCAATCTACTTATGATGGAGGCATTGCCACTCCAGATGTTCAGGCCTATCATTCAGCCTCACACATATTGGTTCTTAACGACTGGTGGTATGGAGATCGTAGGGACCCAGCGTATGCAGTGGAGCGTTGGCGAATGGGGGTCATGTCGCAACACCAGATCTTATATTTCAGTCCGCAACTTAACGCGTTACCGCCGGCGACCAGGACGGTCTTTGCGATTTGGAAACGAGCGCTGCGTGCGATGGGCTGGTGGGATAAACTGACGAGGGAAACCCCCCTATGGCGCAATGGTCAGCTATCCCAAGTGATGCAGCTATTTGGTTTTCGGGGTTGGGAGGCCATTGGCATTGACACAGTAGGGGCAGTTATGCGTGGAGGTAGCCTGAAGTCTTTCCAAGAACTACAGACAGAATTTCGTATGCCTCACACACAATTTTACAAGTACCTACAACCGAGACATGCCCTCTCCCCATATTTGGGGCAACAAGATACTATACCTGAATGTAACCCCATCGAGGCCAAAGTCTTTATCGGTGATCTGGGAGATCACAAAATAACCAAGATTTACCGGACAATCATAAATAACACCCCCACCACACTGCACAAAACACGGGAGGCCTGGCAGCTAGACCTGGGACCCCTCGACGAAGATGACAGGGTGGAGGTGCTCGAATCCCCACGTGGCGCAGCGATACCTGCCCGCCTGCGGCTGATCCAATTCAAGTACCTGCATCGGGTGTATTTCACCAGATATAAGCTGTGGCGGGCGGGGCTGATTGCGTCCCCTAGATGCTTGCGATGTGGGGCGACTGAGGGCAACTTCTTCCACACAATATGGCAGTGTACGTCTTTGTCGCGGTTTTGGAGGGGGGTTGCTGCGTGCCTTTCGGAGGTCCTGGGTTGGGACATTCAACCCATGCCTCGATTATTTATGCTTCATATAACTGAGGGAATAGGTGGCAATAGATATAAGCGCCACTTATTGTTTCTAGGCCTCACGCTGGCTAAGCGTGATGTGGCTAGGGTGTGGAAGAGTGAGTCTCCGCCGCTGGTTGCGACCTGGAAGAAAGGGCTTGACTTTTGTATGGGTCTAGAAATCCCGGTCTTCACAGCGAGAGGGTGCCCCCAGAAACACTATAAGATATGGAAGCAGTGGGCGGACTACAGGGGACTAGACTTAGATCCTCCCCCCTCTGTTTCTGCTGTCGAAGAATTGTTGGGTTAATGGTATTGTGCTACGCTATGGATGTGGACCTAATTTTTATGTGTTCTAAATTGCATCGACCTACATGTCTTGGATCGTTGGATGCCTTCAGCGATATTGTTATGGCACTATTGTTTGTTGTTAAAATCTTACTTTTTCCTTTATCTTTAATGTGTTTTCTACACCAACACAGATATATTATTTTGGAAAATGTTGAAATCAATGCTGCTTGTCAGTATCTTTTACTGGCGTTTCATATGATGTCAGATATGTATCGGCTTTCAACAATAAAATTGAGGTGTGAAAAAAATTATGATTGGCCGGAAGGGGGCCAAGATATGGCTGTTTATAGGATCTGACCTTTGCAAGCAACAGCGTGTGTGGGGCTCCACCTCTGCTTTCTAAACTATCCCTGGAGTGGACCGGGGGTTAGAGAAGACATGATTGCCTTAAAAAAAACCTGTGGGAGCAGGCGTGCATGGGGCCCCCTCCCCTGAATGCTAATTGTCCCCATGTCCCTGGGAGCTAACGCAAAAAGAAGATGTACTGCTGGACCAATGCGGACATTATTTTCCTGCCTCAGGGCTCGGGACCCCATTACCTGAGGCAGAGAAAATTAAGCCACAACCCCCTTGCCAGGGCGTGGGGGTGCCCAACAACACAGTGAATGGGCCCTGCTGTAGGAGCAGCGAGAGGGGGTCGGCTCCCACACAGAGGAAGCAGGAGAGCAAACTCCAGTTCCTGCGCACCGCACAAGCTGCACGCGGGAAGCCACTGGGGTTTGCAGGGGCCTTAAGTCTCCCCTCGCAGGCTCCAAAGCTGTGCACAGCTATGGGTGGCCCAGGTGGGACCAAACTTGAAAAAAAAAACAAAGAGAAAGAAACGTGCGGCCACCTTACCTCTCACGGCTTTGGAACTAACCCACTAATTAAAATGCACTGCTCCACAGATGGAGCGCCCCAAAAAGCCCTGCGGGACTTGATTTGCATGTACTTTTCCTCTTTGTGGTGCCCTAATGATGGGCAGGTGCACCACCAACGTGATTTTCAGGACTTATGGGGGCTGCAGGAGGCGCAGCAGGCCCCTCCCAGTAGATTTTCCACCTGGCCATACGTTTCAGGGAATATTGAATTACTGATACCCAGGGAAGGAAAGAGTAACTTTAATGTACTCCCTGGGCTGGAACTTCTGCTGTACAGCTTTGGAATGCAAGGACCTCTAGAGGTTGGACCAATAGCTTCTTTTTATGTGGTCTAATGGTCTAAAGGTGTAAAGAAAATACTTAGACACGTGTTGATTTTCAATACCTTATTGAAAGTATATTGCTGACAGTGATTTTTGATAAACATTACAATGCTTTATCGACAATAGTGATTGCATTTAAACATGATTACGGATTTCAGTGATATGGTGATTTCTTAGCGAGATTATTGCTCTTAAAATGTAGTAAACCCTTGACAAAGCTAATAGGCTTGCCTATTATATAGATGCGGTGACCACTTGACAAAGCCAATAGGCTTGCCTTATATTTTAATGAGGTGACCCCTTGACAACGACACCTCCGATATTGTGATGTTCTATCTGGTATAGGTGGGGTATTTTGAATGTGGGGTTCATGACCCACTAATGATCAAATTTGATTTCAGAAGGTCATCAAAGGTAATTCCATCAGCCTGATGTATATGTTTGTAAATTAATGCATACTGTTTAGTAGTGTGTATGGAATACATTTACTTTTCATTTTTCAAAGAAAAAGCAAAGACTGGACAACCACTTATTGAGTGTTATTGTTGCATGCCAGCGAATGGTGATTACTAGCGCACACCTTCTCACAGCTTCTTTCAACCAAAACACCTGCAACACTGACATACTTTTACTGTAAAGGAGTGGCTAGATACAGCTCAAGCAGTGACCTTCTATAGGAACCTTCGTGAATTAATGGCTGTAGGCTAAGCAGCCAAATAGACGTCTTCTCCAGAAGACAGCTAACTACTAGGGGAAATATCTGCTCCTAATGAATAAATATCTTTTAACGTCCCTGGTACTAAGTCGGATTTGGGATGACCACCTCACTCCAGGTCATTAAGGACAATATCTCCAGTCCTGAATTTTTCACCTACAAAACATTAATTTCAGATTTGTTAGTAGAATTAGTGCAATGGGAAGAAAACAAGGCTACAACGCCCTGAATGCATTCGGCTAAAACACAAAAATCCAGGATTGGAAACTGTAAACCTGCAGAAAGGTGGTCATCCTAGTCGGCGGGGTGGTCACCCTAGTCAAATTGTGGGTGGGAAAAAAAACCTTGTGACCGTTACAGGGAATGATGACTGGACATGCCATGAACACTTTTTGACTTTTGTTGCTCCATCCATTTATTTGCCCTAATGTGCAGACGTTTTAAGGCATGGGCAAAGTGGGCAATTGCCTATGGGTCCCCACCTTCCAAGCCCCCCGCCCCCGAGGAAGTGAAATTCTGTCCATTTGACCTCTGTCTGCTGTTATTTTACTACCAAATTAATCTCCCTCTGTCTGCCTGCTATGCATCTTGCTCTGTATCTGTTTACCTAGTGACAGCTTAAGGATTTTTGTGGTCCGTGCAAGGCATATTTCAATCATTTTTGTATGACTCAGTTACTGAAAGTTTAACACATATTTCAGTATAGTTTGGGATTATGCATTCTTAAATTAGCAGGAAGTGCGTAATAAATTTCAATGTTCTTCCGAACAGCCCCCCACGCCACCCAACATATGTCTTTAAGGCGACACTGCTAATGCGTCTATCTAAACTCCAGCTGAATTCTAGTATTCAAGAATTGAAAAAAGCTTGTTTCTCAGAAAAGCAATTCCGTTGGCAGATAAACTACCTCCGTGTTGCTAAACAGCCACGCCTGCTTCATGGCTGGTCGATGTGTAGGTAGAAACAAGTGCATCTTCGGAAGGTGCCACAGAGCTGAATTATATTTTTCTCCCTTTCTCCATTCACATACTTTTCTTCTGCTTAAGGGTTTGTTTGCATTTGGGAAAATGTCTTTGCGTTGAAAATGAACACACCACAGATGTAAGACTTGCTGATTTGTGCATAATGTGAAATGTTTTTGATTAGCTTTGATTTGGGAAAACAGCTAGGAGCTTGATTAGATGGGATTTTGTCACAGCAGGTGGGAGCAGGTGCTTTGATTACACGGAGGAAGAAATCTCATCCCCAGCCCTGCTCTATCATCTTCTTGATTAGGTGTCAAATCGATTAATTTTCTAGTGGTTTGTGTGTTGATGATCCAATTTCCAGGTCATAGCATTGATTCAGGAACACAACTGAGTTGTGCTAGTAAAGTCCTCATTATGGACTTCATTGCAAATCTGTTGTTGTTGGAAGCAACATTTTCATTACGTTTAATTTGTCATTTTTGCTTTCCACGCAGGCATGTGTGGGGAAAAATAGGCCAGCATGGCAGAAGAACCTCTGTGGGAATCAGTATGGAAGCACCGGTTCCTGAGGTTATTCCACATTTACGAGCCAAAAATTTGTAATGGTCTAGTACTCTTGCATCCTAGAAATACCAATACCCCGCTAACAGTACTTCCAGGTGTTGTATTACTGATGAAGTTCCCCAGCTTCTCTAATAATGAGGGTCTTAGAGTTTGAGCAAAAGGGCATCTCAATTTGTAATATGTTTTCCCTTGAGTATTAACTTTATCAGTAATTTTGTCAATCACTTGACATCTGGAATAGTGTGACTTGTGAATTGCCCAATTGAAACGTGATGTATGTGAATGTTCTTACATTTAAATGACTTTAATACCTAGGATGTCTAACATAATGAGCTCATTGATACTTGTATAACCTGGCACATGAGCTCTTCAAAGTCTCCTATGCATTACAGTTTGAACCTCACACTGATAAAAAGCTAATGCAGCATTTTTGATCCATGTGACATTTTCCACACTACATTACACTGTAAAGCGGGCATGTTACACAGTTATGGTCAATTCACTACTTGTTATCAGACAGTATGTTGGCATAGAATAATTTATTTTCTAGATCTATGAACCATGATGTCCATTGTATTTCAGCATCGTCCTGGCTCTACAGAGGCTACCAGGTTGCCACCTGTTATCGGACAGCTATAAAAGAGAAGATTTTTGAATATATGTCTATTGTACATTGTAATTATTTGCGATCAATTGGTTTTTTAGTGTTCCCTAATTCAGCAAAAAATCCCGGAGGCATTTTACAGGTTACCTCTAATGGATTGCACTGATTTTTACATTTTAATACTTTTTTTGTTGAAAACTTTCTCTTTCATTTTTTGCAGGCTCCGCCTTCAGCATCCCCATGTTGGATACCTATGCTTTAGCTCCCAATGATACAGATGCACCACAAGGTGCGTGAGACAGGAAGACTGCCCTGCTTGCAGGTTTCCTGTTTTTAGTACATAGTTCATACAGGTTAATTACGCATTCACTGTTGTCCTACTTTTGGGGAAGATTTTACCTTCACAGACAGATTGTTTGATTTTCCTTCACTAGTCAGTTACTTATACAGCCACTGCTTTTAAAGCAGGCATCCATTATATCACAATTTTCTTGTTCTTAAGTTACTGCTCTTAACAGCAAGAGGCATCATAAAGAAGTGACCATGTCAGAGGAGCAAAATGATCTGCCACCAGGATACAGACCCTTTAAAGTATGATTTTTGGCAAAATAAGTATCCTTTTCAATGGTTATATTAATTGTTTTAATACCCGGTGGGCCTGATGCACAAAATTAAACTTACACTTTTGTGTAAGTTTACGATTGTTTGCTATTCACAAAGGGATTTAGGAGTAGTATCTTATGAGTGCGGAGTCTCTGTACATAAAAAGACCTATCTTTTTCCATTGTTTGGTGATCTTTTAAAATGGAAACAACCAGATTCTAGATATTAATAATATGACATACCGTATTGTACTGTAGAAACAGAAAAAATATAAATTATTATTATCCAGGATGCTTCCTCATTTCAAACAATATGTTTATTTCAGAATAAATATTCCACATACAATAAAAATAAATTAACATGATAAAATCATATATTCAATAATACTTCCAGAGAATACATGAGTCTCATCATCAATAAAGAAACATTTGAAAGCTCGTACAACAAAGAAAGATCATAAAGTTCCAAAATGGCAAATACTGTTCAGTCACAACTGAAATACAGAAGAAACACAAATCTGGTAAGGGTGGGGAATCACAACAATAGTGGGTATAAAGGTAAAGTAAAAATAAAAGCAACTGTAACAAAGCTGTCAACCACTGATACAATCAAGAAAAGGCAAAAAAGAAGGTAGATAATTCATGTTTGGCAGTATATACGAATGCAATTATACTTGGAAACACAGGGCTGTATTCACAAAGGTAAACTTACACTTTTGTGTAAGTTTACGAGTGTTTGCTATTTACAAAGAGATTTACAAGTAGTATCTTTAAGAGATCAGCGTGTTCGCACATAAAATGACCTATTTTTTATCTCACGAGAATTATTTATTCTCTGGAAGTGTTATTGAATATGTGATTTTATCATATTAATTTAATTTTATTTTATGTGGACTATTTATTCTGAAATAAACATATTGTTTGAAGTGAGGAATCATTCTGGATGAAAAGAAATTATATTTTTTCTGTTTTTACAGTACAATACGGTATGTCAAATTATTAATATATAGTAGCTGGTTGTGTCCATTTTAAAAGCTCACCAAAAAATGCTAGGTGCCTTTCTTTTTTAAGGAAACATGGAATATATAAGGATGTGGAATTCTGTAATAAATCCCAATAGCCTTTGGGGATAAGTCAGCACCTCTCGCCATGTTAAATTCTTTCCCCAATAAATCCATCAATAAATTATCATGTCAGAATCTGGAAATGATGCTGGAGAGGCCACTCTTATCTTCCATCCCCCCTCTTTCCTAGTGATAAAGTTGATTCTTGTAGGATTTAATTACAAGTTGGAACATTCAATTGAGTATGGCAGATTTTGCTTTCTGAGGTCTTATCTTTTAAGGAGGTTAGCCAGCTGAATCCATCTACAAGCGGGCCACAACAGAGACACTTGACTTCTGAGTTAGCCACTGGACCATTAGCATCTGGTAAACAAACACTACCCCTCAAAAAGCTAAGTGTACAATCCCCATTTAGGGGTCTATTACGATGGCGGTCGGGAAACCTCCCCGACCGCCATGGTAGCGGAAAAAGACCGCCCTGTTGTACCGCGACATCACCGCCGGTCGAATTACGATGACCCGCTGTCGAAATCCGCCCGCGGCGGTCGGATCGCGGGCATTAACATTGCGGCGGTTGCTGCTGCCCGCAGCACCGCCGCGATGCCGAAAGGAGCATGTCCTGCATTTCCCTGCACTGCGTGGCAGGCACTGCACAGTGCCTGCCACCTGGTACAGGGAAATGTAGGGGGGTACCATGGGTACCCCCCCAGTGCACCCACACCCCCCCATCACATTGGGGGCCCACAACGGGCCCCCGGAAGACACTCACTGCATGCCTTTCAATGGCGGTCTGACCGCTGAGGAAAGGCTGGCTACCACCGGCATCATAATCCTGCCGGCGGAGCCTGCTCTGCACTGCCACCATTATCCCGGTCCTGCTCCGTCCGCCAGGCAGGAGTGCGGATGGCAACCGGCGGTAAAGCGGCGGTCGGAATTTTCCACCGCCATCCTAATGTGACCGGCGGTTTTCCTGGTTGCGATGGTGGGCGTATGTCCACCGCCGGTACAGCGGGCGCCACCGCCGGCCCGGCGGTGGTCATCCGACCGCCATCGTAATAGACCCCTTAGCGTTTAAGAGCCTCAGAGCTTGACTCGCTCCCATGAGAGACAGAGGCAAACTGTTACCTATCCTATGAGGGCCATAAAGGATACATCTAAGGACTTAACCTCGCACAGGTGAACAATGTGGTGGAGGAAGATAGATGCACCTCTGATGAGGAAGCACTGATGGCCCTACTAGGATCTAGCCCTGGTGGAACACGCTTGCTTTTTACCCTCCACTTTTTGGACCTCCATTTTACCCGTTTACTTCTTTACACCCAGAAGAATTGAATTGAATTGAATTTCAAACTTGTATAGCGCAAAAACTGCCACCCTACGGGTATCCTGGCGCTTAGAATGACGAAAACCACTGTAATAGCAGAACCAATTGTCAGAGAAGGGATCTAATATTCACTCCTTGGAAATAGCCAGGTTTTCAAACTCTTCCTGAAGCAGGTCAGAGAACTGGCCTGTCTAAGGTTCTGAGGCAGCTCATTCCATAGGAGCGCAGCGGCCACACCAAAGGCTCTGCCCCCCATCCTGGATCTCTTAAACCTGGTGGTTGTTATCAGATTTGCACTCGAGAGCGAAGCTGCCTCCCGGGATTATACCAGGTGAACAGCTCCTGCAGGGGACTGGACCCAGGTTATGTGCTGCTCTGTATACAATACAGAGGGATTTGAAGCTAATTCTTTCCCTGACGGGCAGCCAATGCAGGTCTCCCAAGGCCAATGCCGTGGAAGATCTGCGCTGTCTATTTAGCACCAGCTTGGCTGCCATGGACTGGACTCTCTGCAACCCCTGCAGAATATATTGCGGTGCTCCCAAATACAGGGAGTTGCAGTAGTCCAGTCTACTCAAAATTATGCTCCTCACTACAAGAGATCGAGTATCTTTTGGAAGTAACGGAAGAACCTTCCGTAACATACGTAGCAGGGAGAGACAGACACTGACAGTTTTATTAGCCTGTGATTCCATTTGGAGGTTCTCATCTACCATGACCCCCAAATTGCGCACCGTTTTAGCAGGAGTCAAGGGTTCATCCTCGGGGTAAGCTTAAACTCCACCGGTAGATGTCGGGACATTCTCGTGGCAGGACAATACACCACCTCTGTTTTTCCCCATTAAACTGTAAGGAATTTTTCCTGAGCCAACCAGCAGTCTGACGCATACACTCCTGGAAGGTGTCCATAGATACCGCTTGTTTCCTCCAGGGAAAAACCAGTTGGGTATCATCGGCGTAGTTGACCAGGTCAATTCCATAAGATTTAATGATGGGGAATAGAGGACGTAAGTAGATATTGAAAAGAATAGGGCTGATCGCCGAGCCCTGCGGCACCCCGTGATGTACTAGGGACTTGCCAGAGGTGAACGGCGTCAAGAACAAGGACAAATTAAATCTAGTAAGCAGTCGCTTTACAACACATTACCCAGTTTACTTACTGGTTGGCTCGCATTCTAGTCAAGGGCCGTATGTATACTTTCTTGGCTGAGTGTCTATGGCTGCTGATTGAAGGTAATCATTCCTTATCCCACAGGATTACTGTAACCTGGTCTTCTTTCTTCTGAGGTCTTGTGAAGACTGTAAAAATGCCATTAGTCCAGTCTTGACATACTGCCAAGATCACCATCTAGATGTCCTGGGCTCCTGGTGTGGGTTCTGGATATATTGGAGAAAGTTTCTTCTGCCCTGGATACATATGCATATAATATCTCTACACTTAAGGGCTGGACACAGATAGACATGTATTTCATGGGTAATGCTTAGTCCACCATTAATTTTGAAAGCTGTGAACCTGTACTTATACTAATGGACAGTGAAGCCTCAATAAGCTCAGCTTGACTTGGATGGAGGTATCCTCTTTCCAGACCAGTTCCTCAGCAGAATTTTCAGGTTTGCCTCTGTCTTCACTCAGTATAGCTCATTCATCATCAAGACACCCCAGGTTTATTTACTAAAGGTTGTGTGTGTGCTCGCGCGGTGCTGAATAATTTTGCACTGTGCCAGTAGGTTTTTATAATGGTAAGTGTATTGATGAAATGCTTGTAGCAGATGAGCCAGAGAAAGTGCAGTGTTTCTGTTGTGGTCCTGTCTTGTGCATTTTCAGTGTTTGCTTGATAATATCTGATAAGTAGGGGTAGGTTATATTCTTGGCGTAATTTGAAATATCCTTTTGAAGGTTGATAATTTTGCGATGTAGGTTAATAGATTCTAATTCAGCAATGTTTTTGTCTATATTATTTAATGCTTCTCTAGTACTAGATAAACTCTGATCATCAAATATTTCCTTCTCTAGTTAAGCTATCTCTCTGGTCATATTCTGCATGTCTCTAAATGCTGTATCTTCCCCAAGATCATCCAGTGTCTAGAGCATTGGTTTGAGATGTTAATGAAATCTCAGTGGTATTTAGGGTCATCAACATATATAACAGGAACATTTCTAATCATGTAGTTTAGTTCTTATGAGCTTATTTTTGATTGTTTTCTAATTTATCTATTTTACCTGGTGGGGTATCATGAGTATTCGCTGGGGATGATAAAAAAAGTTGATGCTGATAATAACAGAGCAATATACTCTTCACTATACAAACACCAACTATGAGCAACAACCTAACCTTACTTTCGGTCAATCTCTTTCCATACAACCGACACACCCCACAAACTCAGCGCCTATTTTTTTACAGTGAGGACAGGATGCAGCAGGAAGAGAGCGACGGGTTAATGTACCGCATCCACAACAGACACAATACCAACTGGGAGCACGGCAGATCAGGAGTCATTTTTACCAATGTTAACGCCACTAGTAGTCACCAATAAAGCCCCTATCTTTAATTTATCTACCCATTATCTGATGACTCCTCAGATTTCTGTTCTGAGCAGTGCACTGAGCTTTGTTCTCATCAACCACCCTGATTTCTTCATGATAAAATTGGAGCTGTATGCATTTTTTCAAAATCAGACTCTATTTCTTCTTCAAGGAGAGAACGTCATTACTGTCACACCAAATCACCGATGTCAACCTCCCTCCCCCTCGATTTTCTACCCACCATATACATTAATTCTACGTTGAGGTCAAAGCTTTTGAGAAAAAAATTCTAAAATAATCTGAACTGCTTAGACAGGAAAATCCTCAAAAACCTTCAGACCTAATCTGATTGGGGATGGACAAGCCACCCTACATACCCTCAAGGATCCATTAATAACTATTAGCAATGCAGACGAAGGTGGAGGGATAGTCATTGAGAACACCAATGACTATAACGAAGAGATTGCTTGACAATTATCTATATATTTACACTATGTTAAACTTCCTGGTGATCCATCTAAGGAAGTTGCTGCAAAATTAAAATGATCACCAAAAGAGCAGGGTTTCATCGGCAATAAAGAATTATGTCATTATAGGAAGTACTTGACATCTGCCTTAACCCTATGAAGGTACCAAGAAGATTTCACAATCAGCTTGTTAAGGTTTTTTTTTTAAACACATCTTATTGATTTGTTTTACAACACATGTCATGCTGGTACATGGTAACGTTTTTCCAGCTCACCACCCCATTCCAAAGTGTCAGACAGTAAGTTACACACCTTCTACTTCAATACGAGTCGATTGTTCGGTCAGACAGTACATGACATCATCTTTCATTCTGCCCTGTCCACACAGCGTATCTTCATTCGCCCTCCCCCAACATCTGATTATAGTTGGCATAACCACAAATAAAGTTTGTTTCTCAAAGCCCGTAAAACAGTGACAAGGAGAGATGATACAGATTAGATATAAAAGAGATTAAAAGGAGCCCCACAGAAAGGTGTTCAACATCATTTTAGCTACTCATCAACTTGTTACGTATTGCCATAAAAAAATAAAAAAATTCCTTAGAGGATATTACTTCCTAATCATCTGAGTTGATATGGGTGCTGCATTTGTCCATGATTTTCACCATAATGTATATGGACCATTTTGAAAAGAGGTTTCTCCTTACTGATCACAATCCTTTTTTAACAATATGGCAGTATAAAAACAGAATATTGACGAGGTGTTCTTAATTTGGACAGGTCCCCATAAAGAACTACAACTTTTCCACAGCTGGCTCAAAGAATGGACCCACACATCTAATTCACTATGACTTCGTATAATAAACAGATTAGCTTCTTGGGCCTCATAGTTAAATCCCAAGAAGGGTCTGTATATACTACCTTATAAAGAAAACCCACTAAAAGAAATTCCACAATACTGTACTCTAGTTTCCATCATCACAGTTTGCGTGATAATTTACCATTTGGGGAAAACGCCTCCAATGTACTAAGAAATACAATTATTTTAGAGAATCTGACACATTGATCTCCCATCTTGTCGAGGGAGGTTATCCTAAACACCTCCTCACATGTGCCAAAAAGAAGGACTGATTCTGCCCTAGAGAGGCCATGCTCACTCCTACTATCGCCTAACATTACATTTGTAACTCAATTTAATCTCATGAGTAGTAAATGGACAGATGTTAAAATCTTTAGATAATGACCTATAACCTCCTCTTTTCTCTTTTAAAAGAGGTAAAAACATCAGAGACTATTAGTATGAGCTGAAAGCGCATCTAGTGTCCAAAACACAGATTACCCAAGTATGGGGCTTGGCACCACTGACTGGTAATTTCACATGTGGAACATGCAGCGGGGGTATCAATACTTTCAATACCAAGACTTTTTTTAAAACACTTTATTTTATTGATTTTCACATAAAACACAACAAAGAACAAAGAGACAAGCAGAACAAAATACAGAGGGGCTTATTTACAAGCCCCTTGCGCCACTTTTGCGTAATTTTTAACATGGGAAAAGTGACGTACCAGTGGCGCAAGGGGCTTGTAAATAAGCCCCAGAGTACTTTGAAATAGGAGTATTGCTCCCTTGCATCCAGCCCACGCCACAATCAACAGAGCATTACCATGACAGGCAGGTTTTAGGAGGTAGAAAAACGTACATCCAGAGTAATAGAATGATAAGTCCAAGACACTACCTGATTACTCGGTGAGAATATAAGGGTATAAATTATCAGACTTGGCAGTCACATTCGGTGCAAGGCATTAAAATCTAAACAAGCCTCTCACTCCTCATTGCCCGAGCCCTCCCCCGAGCTGGTGTCGCCGTCCTCATTGAATATATTATGAATCAGCTACCAGGTCATGATCTCATCCTTCGCTTTCTCATCAGTACGGGTGAGGCGCATATGGGCCTCCTCCACCGCACCCCATTCACATAGGTCTATAAGCCAGGAATTTAACTGTGGCAGCCTGTCACCCATCCACCCGATGGCTATTCTCCTCTTGGCTAAGAGTAATGCGAGCTGGGCTAGCTTGTAAGGGATCTTGCGGCCCTTGGGTTTTGACACCACTCCCAAAAGGTAAGCCAGCAGGGTAATGGGGATCTCCAAACGGGTCGCTCTCACTATGACTGGTACTACAGTCCTCCAGATATTCTGGATCCCAGTGCAGATCCAGGCCAGGCTAAATTGAGAAAAGAGGCCCCACCTCCCCACACAGTGCACAGCCAGCTTCTCACACGGAGTCTATTCTGTACAACTATCTAGGGGTCACATAAATGTGGTATAGGAAATTGAAATTCAATAATTTGAACCTGTAGTTACAGGACACCCGCCTCACCTTTTCAGAGTGCAGGATCAATCAGTTCCCCGGCCCAAGTTCCTCGCGCTGCACACTCCATACCCACCTCTACCATGCTATAAAACAGGGTAATAAGGTCTTCCCACCAAAGCAACCTGCCGAGCACCTGGGAGGGTCGGGGCACTGCCGGAAACCCAGCCCACACCTATCTCGCTGTATTCTCCAGTTTGGCATAGTATAGGAAGTGACCCGGGCCCACCCAAAACGGCTCCTGTGCCTCCTGAAAGGTGAGGAAAATCTTCTCCGGTGTAGGTCACCCGCAACTGTGCATCCACCCACGCTTCACTGCTCCATGGACATATTCCTGTCAATAGCACGAAACGAGGCCAGGTCCCAAAGACTAAGCTCCCTGTCAAAGGAAACTCTGTGTATCACCTTCACGACCACAGCCTCCCACACCATTGCTGTCTGTCTTACTAAGTAAGGGACAGGGTGTTCTGAGCGACCTCAGTACAATCTCTTCTCCCAGTTGTCAGAGTCAGTCACCCATTTCGCTACGTGTTGTAGCGTGGTGGCATAATAATACGTTTGTAAGTCTGGGAGAGCCAGTCCCCCATCCTCCATGTCACATTTAAGGACTGACAGTGCAACCCTGTTGCATCTCCCTGCTGACACCAGTGAGATAAGCAAGCTGTCTAATTTACGAAAGAACTCAGGCCGAAGTGGGAACAACCCGTTTTGGATTAAATAGAGACACTGAGGCAAGAAGACCATCTTCGCTACTGCCGCCTCACCCATCACCGAAAGGGGGGGGTTTAACTAACCCTGGGCGGTGAACTCCACTCCACTCGCAGAGTTTGTAGAGTTTTCTGCACTCCGCGTAGCTCGAGTTTTTTTCCTTGCTCGCGCTCATCAATGTCAAGTTCGCGAGCGAGGAAAATACACCTCCCGGCAAGATTTTTCCTTGCTCGCGCTCGTCAATGTCTAATTGGCGAGCGCGATCGAGGAAAATCAACCTGCCGGTGAGATTTCTCAACGCGGGTGGTCGGATTTCTCAATGCGACCGCTCACGTTGAGAAGCCTTGGTTCGCGTTAAAAAAGCTGCCGCTCAGGTAGAAAATCTACCCCAGTAGCAGAAAAAAAGCAGCGCCTTCTTGCACTGCGCATGGTGCCGTTCGTGATGATTTTCCAGCACAGGACAAACACCTGGCGCTGAAAATCACCGTGAACCTCATGACCCTAATGACCCTAACGCACTCCACCGCTTGCAGAACTACCCATAGTGCATCAGAGTTTTTTTGTCACTTTTCAGAGTTCCGCATAGCGGAACGCCGCAAACTCCGCCCAGGCTTAGTTTTGACCAGAAAGCTATAGAGGTCCTCAGGCGTTCTAGGAGAGTGTTGACATTTAGGTGTTGAAAGGCAGCCTCTGTATGGAAGACCCTTATTCCTAGGTAATGAAACCCCTCAGTCTCCCACCAGAGGCCCAACTCCGGCAGTCAAATACTAACACCTTTAAATCTGCTAATGTACATTTCAAACTTACTTGCCATAATAATTGCAATTTTTCTAATGTGGTCCATGCCATCTAGTGACCATGCTGTAAAAGACACACAAAGTACACTTGGACAGATCAGCTTATCTCAACAAATGTTGGACTGAATAGCTCAGATGAAACTATGCAAACTTTGTCAACCTACATATGATTTCTCCTATAAATTCTTGTATATGTTAGCTTATTTCCCATTTGTTGTCCTGTAGCCAATACTCTAGTTTTTCAATTGCTCTTTTGGATCACTTTAATGTGCTACAACTGAAAACTATAATTACTGTTTTCTGCTCCATTTATGATGTACCTAACTTATTAGCCAATTTTGTCCTTTGTTACTCCAACTAAATATCCTTTTGTAACGTTTTCCAGTGTTTTCTATTTGTAATTCCCCCCAATGCACCTTAATTACTCTCCTGGATTACCTCAGTGTGCGAAATGTTGATGTGATTCAATTAAAATTTTCCTCAAATAAGGGCAGTCTGGAGTGTTTAACTTTACACGTACTATTTGAATTAGGCCTGGGTGGTGTACTCTGCTTTGTTTGCGGAGTATTCCGCAATCCGTGCTCCGCGGAACTCCCAAAAACTCTGCTTCCACTCACCAACGTTAAGTGAGCGCAAGTGAGGAAAATCCAACACTGGACCACCTTCTATCGAGATTTCTCAATGAGGGCGGTCGTGGATGGTCGCCTACACTCGAGTAGAACTTCTACTCGAGTGGCAGAAATAAGCAGCACCCTCTTGCGTTGCACATTGTGCCATTTGCGCTAATTTTACAGCGTGGGACAAACACCCGGTGCTAAAAATCAGTGCGAACGGCGCGATGTAACGTACTCTGCAGCTTGATGGAACTCCGTGTAGCGTGGCGCAGTTTTTTTGTCACTTACCGCAAACTCCGCCCAGACCTAATTTGAATACATTTATTATAGGTGCTACGTTTTTCCTATGTTTGTCTGGCTCAGTCACTCTGCGCCCTGATCTCTCTTGTCTTCCACCCCATCACAAAAACTAAAATTAAATGAGCTTAAAATGTCCATCAATGTAGAGATGGATCAGAACACTAATAACAAAACTGAATATTTGTTTACTTCCGGGAGCCTAACTTCACAGCACCGTCGTGCTCCACTGACAAATGACTGAGTTCCTTGCATCTAAAAACTGAGCACTTCTAAGTGTCATAAACTTAGCTTAATGAAGAAGCTAACAAAGAATATGTGCTTTGAACTAACAAATTCACAAAGACTTGTTTTCAAGTGCTCTGCTTCACACCTATGATCAAAGGACTGTCAGAATGAAAGCCCTTTACTTTCATGAACTGAATTAAACCCAAAGGGTTTCTAGCTATTTTGCTTTCAACGTAGTTAACTCTATCGAAAAAAGGAATTAGGGACATTATATAATAAAACATCAGTGCCTTTTCAATGGGCACATAACATGCAAATACAGCAAAATGAAAACAACTGCGAATGATATTAAGATTAAGAGCTGTAAAGCAGGAATTTTAGAAAAATCGTTTATATTGCCTTTGACTGAGAGAAGAATGTCCAATGTGGTGGAGGTGATCTGATAAGATGTGCGTCCAACGAAGCCATAAATGTAAATAAGCATTGACCTAATTACAAAGTATGGTATAATTTGTATGTGGTCACAACGCACTGCCCTTTTCCAGTGTTAGAAGTGTGCATGGCAAACATAGGTGGCATGCCAGAGTAGAGAAGCAACTAATGTTGCGGTGGCCTGCTGCCTAGACATCTACTTATTGAAGTGAGCCCACAAAACAAGCAGACGGCAATAATTATCATGAGCAGAGGGTATGCTGTTGGGTTCTACAAGACCCCCCCAGGGCCAGGCAAGTTCCAGGCAAAGTGACCAGAGAGTGGTTGAAAGTCAGAATGCAATGTGGGACCCAATCAAACTTCTCCTAAAGAAGACAGACCACACTTCCTGTTATCAACTTGTCAGGACGTTTTCAATTAGTAATGGATCAAATGTTAAGTCTGAAGTAACCACTTCAAGATGGACAACGTTAAGTGAATCAATCTAGGGAATATATGACTTTGATAGATATCATGCACAATTACCTCATCCTTCCTCTCCCATCATCACATCAGCAGTTCCTGTGGTTTGCACTGCTGGAATGTTACTTTTAATTTTCATCTTAACTTTTGGACTTAAATCTTTTATAAGGATTTTCACAAAGGTCATGATACCATTGGTACGGATCAGCCAATAAAAAGAGAGTATAGGGTCTCCCTCTCTACGTGACTCACTGATTCATGCACAATTCCTAGCTCCTATAGAGAAAGACATACAGACTGTGCACGATATGTTTCGGCAACCTGTGTTATGCTGAACATGGAGAAGACCCATCTAGATTCCTTATGCGCTCTAGAATTCATTGGAATAGGATTCCAAAAGCAGCAGTGGAGAGATCACCTTCTAAAAATCAAAGTAGGCAACTTACAAAATCATCCTGTCTTATCTATTGCTGGACCTGGCGCTTTCTGCAGGGTTATCGCCAAACTTTTTGCTCTCCTCCACCTATTCTTCTGACCTTCTTTTTGTTGGGTTTAGGACTCTGGGCATGTTACCACTGCTAATCAGTGCTAAAGTGGATGTGCTCTCTCCTCTAAACATGGTATGATTGGTTTACACCTGTTTGGCATATTTGATTTACTAGTAAGTCCCTTGTAAAGTGGTATATAAATATACCCAGGGCCTGCAAATTAAATGCTACTAGTGGGCCTGCAGCACTGCTTGTACCACCCACAGACGTAGCCTTTCAAACCTGTCTCAGGCCTGCCACTGCAGGACCTGTGTGCTCAGTTTACCACCACTTCAACTTGGCATTTAAAACTACTTGCCAAGTCTTAAACTCCCCTTTTATTACACACAGGTCACACCTAAGGCCCTATGAGCAGGGTGCTGTGTAAGTAAAAAGTAGTACATGTGCCTTTATCTGTGGGATGTCCTGGTAGTGACAATCATCCTATATTGTTTCTTACTACCTACTCAGCTCATTGGCTAGCATTGGGAATCCCCTTATAATTACTTAAGTGGTAATTCCTGATCTGAAAGGAGTGGTGTTGCCATGTCTGGTATGTCTAGAATGGTAGTGATAAATCCTACTTACTGGTGCAGTTGGATTTTACATTGCTGTTTTAGAAATGTCGCTTTTAGAAAGTGGGCATTTCTCTGTGCTTATGACTCTTTGTGCTTTGCAGCCTGACTCCAATACAAGTCTAGGGCTGAGTGAAAGCTACACTTGGTGCATACTTTCCAGACAGCCACAGCACATGAAGGGCTGGGTTTGACAGGGATTACATCTGTATTTATCTACATACTGATGGTCTTCCTGAGCTGGGAGAGGGAGAGGTTGTTCACACAATACATTTGTGTAGGTTGTCACCTGCCCTCACACAAAGGGCTGATTTACTCCCTACTGATCGTCCGGAGCCACGGCTGGGTTGAAAGGGATTGTTGCGCACTTCTAAAGGTTCCATTGAAGTCATCCCTTCAAAGACATTTCTGAGTAAAAGCAAGTTGAAGCAAAAGACCTAGGCAATTAACTGATCATGAAAAGACCTACAACAAGCTCATTGATGTATGTATAAACTCAGTGCACTAAACATTCATTTAAAATCTTCATTTTTATTTTTATATAAATTCATGCTAAAATCTATTTAATTCAAAATGTTAAAACATACTGTGTTGGACGACATAATCACAAAAAGTGCAAAATACATTTATACAGACAATTATGACATAATTCAATATACAAAATTCAGACATAAAACACAAAAACAAATAAACATGGAATACATTTTTCTTATTTAAAATATAGTGGCTAGATGTTGGACAAGTTCTTAAGTTGTCTACGCGCGTTTGCCTGAGCCCGGAAACCATGCCGTAATAGGAGAAATCCTTGCATCAATGATTTGTCCCTCCTCTTGATACCATCACGCGGTCAAGTGGCCCCGTATAACTCCATAGAATCGAGATTACCTTCATTGGTTTCTTTTCTCTTTTTTTTAAAAAAAAAGAGCCCCTCCATTCGGCATCATATACATATTCTATATCTGGAGGGCTTCATTTGGTTTGCCCGGTGACTCGTTTCAGTTTCATCCATTGATCTATAAAACATATTTGTTTTTAGCATTAATACCCCCAACTTGAAGAATTCCTCATTTTCTCTAAAACTCATGAGTTCCTATTGAACTTCAAGTGAATTCATTTACCTTGGGTCCAAATATCCATTTTGGTCTCCTTAGCATACCTATTTAGGTCTATTTTATGGCTGTCCTGAAGAAGGCGCTTCGGGCTGGACTGTTCCCATGAGGCACAGGGTCAGACTGATTTGCATATGGCCATGTCTGAACTGGGGTGGTGGAGTGAGCTAAAGAATGATGATGGATTAAACCCAGATCAGTTGACTGGGGGTGAGTGTTTGATTGGCTCAAACGTTCCATCCATCATCCCCTTTGTATCGCTTTGTTCGCCCTAAGTTGGCGGGGGTATGCCCAGACGTGGGTCCCTTGCTCACTTTGCCACTGGATTCAAGCAAGCCTGGCTGATGACGGCTGAAATGCCAGAAACCGGTCCTAGGATGCTTGTTTCCGGTCCAGGGAAGACATGGCTTGGCAGTTCGGGCTGGACTGTTCCCATGAGGCACAGGGTCAGACTGATTTGCATATGGCCATGTCTGAACTGGGGTGGTGGAGTGAGCTAAAGAATGATGATGGATTAAACCCAGATCAGTTGACTGGGGGTGAGTGTTTGATTGGCTCAAACGTTCCGTCCATCATCCCCTTTTGTATCGCTTTGTTCGCCCTAGGTTGGCAGGCGGTATGCCCAGACGTGGGTCCCTTGCTCACTTTGCCACTGGATTCAAGCAAGCCTGGCTGATGACGGCTGAAATGCCAGAAACCGGTCCTAGGATGCTTGTTTCCGGTCCAGGGAAGACATGGCTTGGCAGTTCGGGCTGGACTGTTCCCATGAGGCACAGGGTCAGACTGATTTGCATATGGCCATGTCTGAACTGGGGTGGTGGAGTGAGCTAAAGAATGATGATGGATTAAACCCAGTTCAGTTGACTGGGGGTGAGTGTTTGATTGGCTCAAACGTTCCGTCCATCATCCCCTTTTGTATCGCTTTGTTCGCCCTAAGTTGGCGGGGGTATGCCCAGACGTGGGGCCCTTGCTCACTTTGCCACTGGATTCAAGCAAGCCTGGCTGATGACGGCTGAGATGCCAGAAACCGGTCCTAGGATGCTTGTTTCCGGTCCAGGGAAGACATGGCTTGGCAGTTCGGGCTGGACTGTTCCCATGAGGCACAGGGTCAGACTGATTTGCATATGGCCATGTCTGAACTGGGGTGGTGGAGTGAGCTAAAGAATGATGATGGATTAAACCCAGATCAGTTGACTGGGGGTGAGTGTTTGATTGGCTCAAACGTTCCGTCCATCATCCCCTTTTGTATCGCTTTGTTCGCCCTAAGTTGGCGGAGGTATGCCCAGAAGTGGGTCCCTTGCTCAATTTGCCACTGGATTCAAGCAAGCCTAGCTGATGACGGCTGAAATGCCAGAAACCGGTCCTAGGATGCTTGTTTCCGGTCCAGGGAAGACATGGCTTGGCAGTTCGGGCTGGACTGTTCCCATGAGGCACAGGGTCAGACTGATTTGCATATGGCCATGTCTGAACTGGGGTGGTGGAGTGAGCTAAAGAATGATGATGGATTAAACCCAGATCAGTTGACTGGGGGTGAGTGTTTGATTGGCTCAAACGTTCCGTCCATCATCCCTTTTGTATCGCTTTGTTCGCCCTAAGTTGGCGGGGGTATGCCCAGACGTGGGTCCCTTGCTCACTTTGCCACTGGATTCAAGCAAGCCTGGCTGATGACGGCTGAAATGCCAGAAACCGGTCCTAGGATGCTTGTTTCCGGTCCAGGGAAGACATGGCTTGGCAGTTCGGGCTGGACTGTTCCCATGAGGCACAGGGTCAGACTGATTTGCATATGGCCATGTCTGAACTGGGGTGGTGGAGTGAGCTAAAGAATGATGATGGATTAAACCCAGATCAGTTGACTGGGGGTGAGTGTTTGATTGGCTCAAACGTTCCGTCCATCATCCCCTTTTGTATCGCATTGTTCGCCCTAAGTTGGCGGGGGTATGCCCAGATGTGGGTCCCTTGCTCACTTTGCCCCTGGATTCAAGCAAGCCTGGCTGATGACGGCTGAAATGCCAGAAACCGGTCCTAGGATGCTTGTTTCCGGTCCAGGGAAGACATGGCTTGGCAGTTCGGGCTGGACTGTTCCCATGAGGCACAGGGTCAGACTGATTTGCATATGGCCATGTCTGAACTGGGGTGGTGGAGTGAGCTAAAGAATGATGATGGATTAAACCCAGATCAGTTGACTGGGGGTGAGTGTTTGATTGGCTCAAACGTTCCGTTCATCATCCCTTTTGTATCGCTTTGTTCGCCCCTAAGTTGGCGGGGGTATGCCCAGACGTGGGTCCCTTGCTCACTTTGCCACTGGATTCAAGCAAGCCTGGCTGATGACGGCTGAAATGCCAGAAACCGGTCCTAGGATGCTTGTTTCTGGTCCAGGGAAGACATGGCTTGGCAGTTCGGGCTGGACTGTTCCCATGAGGCACAGGGTCAGACTGATTTGCATATGGCCATGTCTGAACTGGGGTGGTGGAGTGAGCTAAAGAATGATGATGGATTAAACCCAGATCAGTTGACTGGGGGTGAGTGTTTGATTGGCTCAAACGTTCCGTCCATCATCCCCTTTTTATCGCTTTGTTCGCCGTAAGTTGGCGGGGTATGCCCAGACGTGGGTCCCTTGCTCCCTTTGCCACTGGATTCAAGCAAGCCTGGCTGATGACGGCTGAAATGCCAGAAACCGGTCCTAGGATGCTTGTTTCCGGTCCAGGGAAGACATGGCTTGGCAGTTCGAGCTGGACTGTTCCCATGAGGCACAGGGTCAGACTGATTTGCATATGGCCATGTCTGAACTGGGGTGGTGGAGTGAGCTAAAGAATGATGATGGATTAAACCCAGATCAGTTGACTGGGGGTGAGTGTTTGATTGGCTCAAACGTTCCGTCCATCATCCCCTTTTGTATCGCTTTGTTCGCCCTAAGTTGGCGGGGGTATGCCCAGACGTGGGTCCCTTGCTCACTTTGCCACTGGCTTCAAGCAAGCCGGGCTGATGACGGCTGAAATGCCAGAAACCGGTCCTAGGATGCTTGTTTCCGGTCCAGGGAAGACATGGCTTGGCAGTTCGGGCTGGACTGTTCCCATGAGGCACAGGGTCAGACTGATTTGCATATGGCCATGTCTGAACTGGGGTGGTGGAGTGAGCTAAAGAATGATGATGGATTAAACCCAGATCAGTTGACTGGGGTGAGTGTTTGATTGGCTCAAACGTTCCGTCCATCATCCCCTTTTGTATCGCTTTGTTCGCCCTAAGTTGGCGGGGGTATGCCCAGACGTGGGTCCCTTGCTCACTTTGCCACTGGATTCAAGCAAGCCTGGCTGATGACGGCTGAAATGCCAGAAACCGGTCCTAGGATGCTTGTTTCCGGTCCAGGGAAGACATGGCTTGGCAGTTCGGGCTGGACTGTTCCCATGAGGCACAGGGTCAGACTGATTTGCATATGGCCATGTCTGAACTGGGGTGCTGGAGTGAGCTAAAGAATGATGATGGATTAAACCCAGATCAGTTGACTGGGGGTGAGTGTTTGATTGGCTCAAACGTTCCGTCCATCATCCCCTTTTGTACCAGCATAGAAACAGCCTAGATTTCATCAGAGCTTTTGGACAGGAGTCTCTTCCAGTTCTGGCCTTCATCTCCCATATGTTCAAGTGTCAACTCCCCAGTGACTCTGCAATCACACCTACCAATGTGGTTAAATTCTCACATTTACCCAACACATACTTTGTCAGCATTGATTGTCACCACTTATACCAGTGCCCAGGTCTGGGGGGGACACTGTGGGTCCTCTTTCAACAGAGTTTTGGTCAGTCCTGGATGATGAAAGGTTGTCTGACTAGAAGGAATATGTGGCAATCATCATACTCTGCTTGATTTTGCTGCTCTAATAAAGAAACCAGCATAATGGATACATATGACTACATGACTGCTAATGTCTACATAAATACTTAGGAGTATACTCTCTTTCAGACTTAGATGGCAGGAACACTTCTTGGGCTGTCAGATGGGTCATCTTAGCTCCGTGTTCATTCATCTGCTCTCGAGAATGTTGTGGGTCACATAGATACTTCTGGGTGCTGTGTAAAATGTAAAGATATCCGTCTCTCAATCTCTTTGAAGTTTGCCTTGAATGATTTGTGTCCTTTCTTTTGGACCATATAAGTGAACTATGGGGGATATTTACTATCATGTCCAGGGCTTCTAGAGTTTCTGTATGATTTTTCTTCATTTCCACTCATTTGCCAATGTCTACCAAGGATCAGGAGGGAGAATGCTCAAATTGTGATAGTGGTTTGAGTGTTGGCCAAAATGATCTATTACATTTTCTCAATTAGTCAGCAGTAACCCCTGAGTTGTCCCAACTTTGTTCCCTACCCATTTGTGCACATACCCTTTCAGTTTAGGTGTTAAGCCACAGACGATTGCCTGTTAAGGAATTGAGAGGGGAGCCCTCAACATTTGGAAGTTGCAGTACAATGTTCCCTTCAATCCTCTGCTAACGAGAACCAAAGGGCATTTCTTTTTTTTAAACAGTTGCTCATTTAAAGGGGGAGGCAGCACAGGAACAGCTCATCATCTGCAACTCTGCAGGAGAGGGTTGATCTGGGTTGGTACTGTCTACAATTAGACTTTGGTAGTGTGACACAGATATTCAGAACTGAAAACCTCTGTTGCGGCAACACTAAAGATGATGGTGGCTTATGTTCTTTGCTAAGTAAAGAGCTTCTCCTTTTCATCATAATTTTCCTTAATTTCTCTCTCAGAACTTCATTTGGTGTAAAGGAGTCTACAAGCGATACATTAGGCTTAACACATGGGGAACTTTGTTTCCCGGATGCATACATTCTGTAACATTAGAATGCATTTGGACTGATTAGTGGTAAAATTGAGCTCTTGCTTTCTCTCTAAGATTGGGCCTTTTTCTGTCTGTGAATCCGCGGACATTCTGTTCTTGTCTCCACTTCTGAAAATCCCAAAATGTTTTCTTTTCATTACGTAGATGCCCGGCAGAGAAGAATTATTTTTTATGAACTGTAGATCTTCTAAGAAGCGCCTGAAACCTTCCACAAAACTCTGAGTAGAAGGGTAATTATGGTTACTTAATTTGTGTACTTTCTGGCACAAATTAGCATAGCCTTGCAGCACAGCATCCTGGAGTTTGCTAGTTATTTTGGGAGTTTGGCAGAGAAGATCTCTTTCTGGCCTTTTCTGGACAATTACCTGAGCTATGCCTTCTACATTCCTCCTCCATTGCAGATTATATCCAGGAGATCTACTGTCAATTCAGCAAGGGTGTATAGTGATAACCCTTGTATTACATGATCTAGATGGGGCACTTATGTGTTTGAGGTTTGGTGTCATGTGAGGTAAAGATGTTACAAGGTCTTCAGTATATCTTGGGTAAATTCTTAACTAAGTAAATGACTGGAATGAGGTAGGGTAAGGAGGTATTATAAGGAGGCATTTCTTTCACAATGAAGCAGTAATATTCATTTCACCAGGACCTCCTCTTCCTCATTCAATTTACAACCAGGAAAAGGTGTTACTTAGGCTTCGAAACTAGGCTAAATATGCAGTGAATTTAACTGGACAACAATAAGATGTATGTGTATAGCAGAGTAAGCACTACAAAGGACACATTTAATTCCTGTATGAAATATTAGATGTAGGCAGCAAGTTTGTTGCTAACTATTTAAGGAGGGGATCACCTCTCTCAGATACTTTCCTAACCGAATATGACCACTTTAGTTTAACTCCAAAAGTGTGATAGAAACGATGTATCCTTTACTGCCTGTGAACACAAGTGGGCTGAGAAATGACCACTTAAGAAGATAAGATTGTGGACCCTGTTCAAAGGATGTTATGTAATGAGTATTTTTAAGGCACGCATCTCACCCAGGAGGGTATCCTGGCACCTAAATAACGGAGGTATGGCCTCAGATAGGGTCTATTGGAAGAGCCAGGTTTTCATTTTCTTGCAAAATTCAATGACTGAGCTGGCTCTGAGTGTGGGGTGGGATTTTGACTGTGAGTCTGGCAGCAGTGTTTTGGATTACCTGGAGTCTTTTGGTGAGGTGTGCAGGGATACTGATATAGAGTGTTCCAGTAGCCTAGCTTGCTGAACACTAGGGCCTGGTGATGATTCTCTGAGTGTTGATTTTGAGACAGCTGAAGATTTCTTTGAGGAGCCTGAGGGTAAAGAAGCAGGACAAGGTGAAAGTATTGACCTGCCTGGTCATTGAGAGCTGGTTGTCCACCATTAGCCAGAGGTTCCTGGGTTGGTTCGAAGGGTTTGGTGTCAGCCCCAATTCTGCCAGCCAGCAATCTGGTATCCACAGTGAGGTGTCCTTACCGAAGACTACCACTTCCATTCTGTCTGAGTTGAGATTTAAACAGCTGGTCTTCTTCCAGATGGTGACTTCAGACATGCATGTGGTGAATTTCATCCAGGTGTTGGAGGAGACATCTGAGAGGATAAGCTAGGTGTCGTCGGAAAGGAGATGATGCTGACTCCGTGAGCATGGACAATGTTGGCGACTGGCTCCATGGAGACATTGATCAGTGTGGGGCTGAGCGAGGATCCTTGGGGGACTCCTCTGCTTAGTTTGGAAGTCGCAGAGGTTCACAGCACCACACTGACAGACTGGGTGCGTTTGATGAGAAAGAAGCTGATCCAATAGAAGCAAGTCCTCATGTGCTAGTTTCATGGAGGCATTGAATGAGGATGGGTATGGTGTTGAAAATGGCTAACAGGGTTGAGCAGTATGAGTGCTGCTGTGTCTTCTCTGTCCATGATCATGCAGATGTCGTCATTGGTAGTGATGAGGGCAGTCTCAGTGTTGTTTTGGGCCTGAATCTGGATTGAGTGGGGTTTAGAAGATGGTTGTTTTTGAGATGATCACAAGTTGTTTGTTTACAAGTGTTTCCTGTATAGGTCTGGTATGGGGGCAAAGGGTTGTAAATAGTGCTGTTATTATCACTGTAGTAGAGAGCTAGGTGCTGAGCTCCAAAGATGCGGTGATGGTCATGAAGCTGGAAGCGGGGAGGTAAACTCCTTTACAATGGCAAAAGGTTCTTTGGCTTTGTTTCTGCTATTCTTGATATGTTCGGTCAGTGCAGAGTGTTCGCTAGATCTGAGTGGCTGGTGGTAGAAGTGGGGGGGCAGATCTGAAAGAGGTTCTGTCATTTTCGTCATGGGTGTGTCTCCACCCGTATTCTAGATTTTTTGTGTACCAGTTGGCTTGAGGTCTGGGCCTGGGGCTGGTAATGGTCATAATCATGGCCAGAAAGTCTGCACCACAAGTGATCCAGGCTTTGAAGTTGGTGACAGACTGGGAGAGGTCCTGATTTTGGTGTGGAGGGTGGCAGGTTTGGAGCTCTGAAAACCATGTTTTCTTGGGGATCTTGTTACAGTTGCATAAGGTGGTTTTGGAGGGTGCGGTCCCACGTTAGTGGGGGAGAAGCAGGTGAAAGTAGACGAGGTAGTGGTCAGTCCACAATGATGCTGGATCGACAGAATACACCCCCACTACCCTTCCAAGCATTCTAATCAACGAAACAGAAGATTGGGAACACCGCCCTACCCGAACCCCTTACAGTGCTACTGACACACTAAGTACTGATCTGTAATTTGTCATGATGATTGATTGTAGAGTCTCTAACCTCACTACCCATTTTCCTAATTTACTTTTCTATTTTATTGACTGTTGTTCAGGTTGTTATAAGGATATCTCTTAATATACAGTAGACCGGGATGATAGCACCAACAAGTGTATAAGTAAATGCTACAAACTCTGTTATAATTGTATCACGAAACTGTACTGACGTAACTTGAAATACTATGTTAAATTATTGCACCATATTGATATAACTCACGGAACTGTACTTCGTACATGACGTTTATTACAAAAAAAAACAATAAATATCTCCCCCCCAAACAAAACAATGATGCTGGGAAAGCTGGTAAAGATCGGGTCAAAAAGGTGTCCGGCAGTGCAGGTGGGGTCCTTCAGTCATAGGATGAGTCCAAGTCTATTTAAGGTCTTCTAGGAGGTTGTTGGTGTTTTGGTCGGTGTGGTCTTCCAAGTGAAAGTTGAGGTCACTTAGAAGGATGAAGGAGCTAGAGTTGATCACTAGTGGTGCAATGAAGTACATGATGGCAATTTGGAAATTTGATCTTAGGCTGGGAGGGCGATAGAGAAGGAATCTTCCCGTGGTGGTGTTGCTGGAGATGTAAAGCTTAAAGGCCAGGTGTTCCAGGAGGCCACTGAAGTTTGGGGAGGTGATTGAGCAGGGGATGCTTTCTTTGTGCATAGCCAGTCCCCTTCAGAGTTTGCTGACTATGTCCTGTCTTACAATCTTGAACCCGGGGAGGGGTTTAGCTACTGCGATGTTGGGCACAAAGGTCAGGTGAGGACGTCTTGGTCAGGAAGAGAATGTCCAGAGGGATGTTGTGCAAGAGGTCCCAAACTTCACTGGTGTGTCTGAAGAGAGAGCAGGTGTTGAGGAGGTAGGTCAGGGTGAGGTGTGTGGTGTGTGTTGGGGTATTGTGTGCTGTGTGATCCTGAGCATCGGGTGAGGAGAGGGGCTGAGGGGGGGTGCGGGTGGGGTGTGCCTGAAAAGCGGCCAGTGGCACAACCAAAAGAACTTTCACTGTTGGATGGGGGGCTATCAGCAGGGAGCTGAGGATCATCCGATGTCCAGGCCGCAGAGGTCTGTAGCCGAGTAGCGCCTGGGGTTGTGCTGGGTGTGAGCAGGACATGGGGTCCTGACACTGGATGTGACATAGTCTTGGATGGGTGCAGACAGGCATGCCTTTGGTGCACAAGCAGGGCTTACCCACTGAGCGCATTTGCGCTGTGACCACCCTTAAGGATCAACAGCAGAATGTACTGATTTTTTAGTAATTTGCATTTAAATTTGTCCTATCAACAAAACAGTGACAATCTTCTCCTAAAGACTGAAACTACAAATTGAACTTGAATAAGGATTATGAAAGTGAGTCAAATCAATACTTGAATGAGTCAGAACATCAACCTCATTCTTCAGATTTCTCCATTTCACCCCTGGGAGTCATACCAACTCTGATCAGTGAGAGAAAGACACCTGGTGGGATAGGGCATTGGTAGCTGCACACATTGACCCAGAGTCATGTAAGAATACGTCATATTTTCCAGCATTCAACTCTAGTTCAGTTCTGTATTTTATGTGGACTTTAAGTGGCCATGGGTGATGGACTTTAAACTAGTCTATACATTCCTGTGCCAGATCACTACTAATTGTTCTATTGCCTCATATCTTATGTAGGATGTAGGCACACCAGTGAAAGAAGACATGACGCTTGTAAATAATTCCTAATTATGCCTTTCTGCAACAGATGCATACATTTAAATAACCTGCCAGAGTTTGGAACCCAGAATACTGAAAAAAAAAATTCATGTGGTAGCGAGTACATTGAGTATACAGTGGAAGTCTATTGATGAGTAGTTGTAATAAATTGGGTTGAGGGGGGTGAAACCCTACCCAAACAGCAACCACAATCATTGTCAGGGTGAAGTCACAAGGAAACCCCAAATTAACCTGTGCTAAACCCTCTGGTAGCTTGGCACAGAGCCGTGTAAAGTGTAAAGTATTTATACAGCTCTTCAAACAGTAACTGTTGGAAATGGCCCTCTTTGCAGGGTTATCCCTAAACTTTTGCTTCTTCCTCCTCTGTTTTTCCTGACCTGTGGTTGTTGGCTATAGGACTCTGGGCACTTTGCCACTGCTGATCAGTGCTAAAGTGCATATGCTCTCTGTGTAAATTGTTATTGTGATTGGTTATCCATGATTGGTATATTTGTTTTACCAGTAGGTCCCTAGTAAAGTGCACTGAGTGTGCCAGGGCTGGTAATTCAAATGCTACTAGTGGGCTTGCAGCACTGATTGTGCCACCCACATGAGTAGCCCTAAAATAATGTCTCAGGACTGCCACTGCAGTGCCTGTGGGCAGTTTGTTAACTGCCATGTTGACCTGGCCAGTGTACCCACTTGCCAGGCCTGACCCTTCCCTTTTCTTACACATTGGACACCCCTATGGTAGGCCAAGGTACCCCCCTGGGCAGGGTGCAGTGTATGTGAAAGGTAGGACATGTACTAGTGTGTGTAACATGTCCTGATAGTGAAATACTGGCAATTTCGTTTTTCACTATTGAAAGGCTATCTTGCCCATAGGACAGAATGGGGAATGCTGTGTAACATGTTTACCTGCATATCTTCCCATAGGAGTGAGATAGCCCATTGGAGTCTGGTATCCCTGAACTCAGAATTTAATAACACATCTTTTAGTAAAGATGGTTTTTAAATTCTGTGTTTGAAAATAGCACTTTTAGAAAGTGGCTATTTTCTTGTTCAACCTTTCTGTGTGCCTCTGCCTGGTTGTGGATTGACTGTCTGGTTTGAGAGTGACAGGGGCTGGGGTGGCTCCAGGAGTCTGGGTGAGTCAGCACTAGGCTGAATAGATCTATCTGCATTTGGAGTGGTGGGAGGAGTAGCACCTTGGGCCTGAATAGGGCTGTGCCTGCCTTCCACAATGGTGGCTCCACCTCCTGCGGTGCGTCTGAAGACCCTGGCCCACCTTCACAAAGGAAGAAGTTGTGCACTGGCAGAGTGCACCCAGAACTGGTTTGAACTGGGCCCAGGACCCCTAACACATGAAGAACAAAGACTTTTGGGGTATAAAAGTAAGAGCTGAAACCCCTGTAAAATTAGACTACTTCGTGATCAAGAGGAACCTCTGCCAAAGAAGAACAGCTGAAGAAGACTGAGGAGAAGTACTGCCCTTGCTGTGTGCTCTGGAGCTGGCCTGCAGTTTGCTGATTTAACTGAGGAGAGGACAAGGGACTTTGGTGTGTGCTGTGTCCCCCACTGCTTGCTAAGGACTTTGCTGTGTGCTGTGTCCAGAAGTTAAAGAGTCTCCAAGGGCCTGAGGAGAGCTGGCCTCCTGTTACTGAAACACAGGGTCATAAAAGTTTCAAAGATTCCCAGAGGCGCTGTGTGCAGGCATTTGTATCCAGCTGGTGTGCTACGTGGAGCCCATGTTGCTGAGAAGGGCTTTTCTTCGTGTTCTACAAAGCACTGTGTGCCCATTTCACCGCCGGCGGCCCATGAGCCTGAAAGCGCTGTGTGTGCCTGCCGGCCCGTGACCGGAGGAAAGCGATGTGTGCCAATTTCGCGCCGCCGGCCCGGGAGCCTGAAAGCGCTGTGTGCCTGCCGGCCCGTGACCGGAGAGAAGCGCTGTGTACCTGTGATTCACCGCCGCCGGCCCGGGAGCCTCAGGAGCACTGTGCTGATTTCCCCACAGACGTCAGAGGGGAGCCGCGCTGGGATCAGTGCCAGCGCGGGGTGTTGCCCGGCAACGAGGGGCTCGTCATCCAGGGGAGCTGCGCTGAATTTGAGGAAGCGCGAGGTGTCCCGACTCCGTCCCTGCGACCAGCTGCTGCCGGCGAAGGAAGGAGAGAGACCGCGCCCCCCCAGGTAACCGCTCGGAACAGACCAGGGAGCGTGTTGTGTTACCGTCTGGGGCGGGGGTGCGGGTCTGCGGGAGAGCGCTCTCGGCCTCCCGCCTTTTTTGAATAAGTCAGGGGAGCGTGAGGGCCCGTACTTGCCCCTGGAGGAGCGGCAGTACCGGGGTCTGTGCCCCAAGACGATCTGGGCCTCCTGAGAGTATATCTGGGGCATATTTCTTTCATTCACTGAAAAATAAGTCAGCACTGCAACTAACTGCACAAGGGGTTTTACCCGGAGCTGAGGGCTCCCCTTTTCTTTAACACGCATCGGAGCTTGTGTTGTTTACGAGTTACAACTGCTGCTCACGGAGCCCATAACCAGCCGGGGGAAGTCCGTGGGTGACGACCGGACGGTGCAGGTGCGTGGGGAGTCCCACGCTAGTGATTCTTATCTGAGGTCTAGGAGAGATACAGTCCCTGCACACGTTTTCTTTATAATCCTGAGACTGAACTGGTGATCCCACCAAGTTTGCTTAAAGACTTACAGAACCTGCCAGTTTATTTCCTTTCTCTTACAAAGAACCCTGTCAGAAAACATTGCAAAGAGGAACTAATGGTATATGTGGAATTTTTGTTGTTTTGGTCTTGCCTGAAAATTAGATAAAGATATTTATATTTTTATAAATAACCTGTGTGGTGTCCATTTGTGGTGTTTCACTGTGTTACTGTAGGTGTTGGTGCAAATACTTTACACATTGCCTTGGGGATAAGCCTGTAGCTCGTGCCAAGCTACCAAGGGGGGTGAACAGGGGTTATCTATAGTGTGTTTCCCCCTGACCCTGACTAGAAGCAAGGGTCCCTATTTGGTCAAAGGTACCTACCTCTGCCAACTAGAGACCCCCATTTCTAACAGTAACAAAGTGAAAATGCAATGCAAGAAAAATCCCACATCAAAATAGCAAATGTAGAATACATTTTAATAAATAAAACAAGGCCAAAATGTCAAAAATCCAATTAGTAGAACCGGAGATATGCAGTTTTAAAGATTTCAGTGACTATAGCTCCATAAAGCACAGAGAACCAACTGTGGATATCTGGTCGCGCTGGAACGGGATAAAGTCACAAGTTCAGGCTGACCTCGTTGGAGCACGGGCAAGCTACAGGGACCCCGTTAAGCCCGCTGAACAAGAGTACCTTAAATCCTGAATGTGGAGTGTTGTGACATCCCATGTCGAGGATGCGCTGTGCAACCGAGGTGATGCGAGGTCCGGGTCGGAGATGTGTCGCATAGCATCAGTTTCGATGAGCTGCAATGCGAGGTCCGGTGTCATCAAGGAGGCTGTCAATGAGTGGGGCTTGCGATGCTATGTTCTGCATGGAGGATGCGTTGGGCACCGGCTGGTTCCAAAGAAGCTGCAGGGTTTACGATGTGAAGTCCTGCGTCGTCGCCGAGGATGCCATCAATGAGGGGCTAGCGATGCGTAGGCCTGCATCGGAGATGCGCCATGCAGCAGTGGTTACATGAGGCTGCGAGAGCGATGCAAAGTCCTTGCGCCGCGGGGGTACTCACAGCAGAGGCGAAACGTCGGTTCTGCTGGATTTACAGATGAGCTGGCAGAACACCTTCAGGCCCACTTCCAAGAGTCCAGGACTGTGGTGGCACCACTTGGCAGGGTAGGACTCTCAGTTGCAGAGTCCAGGTGCTGGTTACAAGGGACTAGCCCAAGGACTTACTCTGGTTAAAGGTTAAAGGTCAATGCAAGAGGGCAGCAGGTCGGCACAGAAAGGCAGCAGGGCAGCAGTCCAGCAGAGTGGCAGTCCAGTCAGCAGCACAGCAGTCCTTCTTCCTGGCAGAGTCTTACACAGGTCCAGAATTGTACTGAAGAGTTGGTGTCTGGCGTTCAATAATTATACCTGGGGCCTTCTTTGAAGTGGGAGAAGCTTCTAGAGGATTCTTTTTGAAGTGCTGTTTCCTACCTCCCTTGCCATAGCTCTAGAATAACTACATGGGATATGCAATCCTTTGTGTGAAGGCAGGACACAGCCTATTCAGGTGTAAGTGGGGCTGTGACGAGCTGCACTCTCCTCATCCTGTCAGTGATGGCCCATTCAGCACACCTAAACTCTCTGTTGTGTGTGGCTGTCTGGGAGGAATACACAAAGACCAGCTGCCAACTACACCTATCCATGTGATCCAAAGACAGGCTACAGGCACTAAATGGTTAAGGCAGGAGAATGCCAACTTTCTAAAAGTGAGAAAAAAACTAGGACGAATGTCCTAGACATCAGGTGCACTACAAAGAAATCACTCACAAGAGTGTAAGCCAAGTACAATCAAAAAGTGAACAAACATTCTCATTCACTATTCAAAATGCAACATACTGATAACAATTTTCATTGCACAAAAGTCCAACATGAAATGGTAGACGAAACGCTGACAGTAGCTCATTCACATATTTATTGAGCGAAAAGAAGAGCTGGTCGTGAACTGAATGATGATAGCTTGAAACCACACGTGCTAGGGTATGGCTCTCTCTCATAGCGCTTAGAGACCAGAAGGTGATAACGCACTCTACAAATGTAAAATACAAATACAAATACAAATACATAGGTGTTATTCCCAATGCATTTAGGGCTTCAACAATAGCCCTTCGTCAGGGGAATCTATAAATAGGAAAAGTAATGTCATAATGCATACTTCTTAGAAAGGATAAAGCAACAAACAAAGCATACACGGCCATGAGGACAACCTTAAAAGGTGAAAGCATAAGATGAATACTCCTAGCTAGAACTCTAGGCTAAAACAAACTCATGATGCAAATAAAAATAAAACATAAACACTAAATCCAAACGGAAACCAATAAGGGTACAAAAGTGTAACCAAGAGTCTGAAGTGGACTTGCTCAAAATTATACAGAGTGCTACGTGAACATGCAAAAATCCCAAGTGCTGAATGAATAGACTAATGTACCATGTGAGCCGGCAACCTACAAGCGAAAAAAAACCAGGGGTGGTAAACGAGAATGAAACGTGTACCTCCAACCGGAGATGCGATCATTCAAGTTAAGCAACTGGTAAAGATGAGACTGAACAAGATCCCTGTATAGCATAAAAAGAAAACATAACCTAGATGAAAGTCGCCACGAAAAAAATCACTAAAAAAACTACTTGTGCTGAAGCAAAGACTTACCAGCTCCACGTGAAGGAAACTCGACTCAACGGAAATCGCAGTATCCACAATGGTAACAAACAGCCTCCCAGGGCAGGAAAGCCAAAAAGAGCGCGGTCGGAGGTGCCGCACGCGTGAGAACAAGTAAGCGTGCCCCCCGCTAACCCAGAAGTTAAAGCCGTAGGGAAGGACGCTCCTCCCTACGGATACTAAAAAACGACGTGAACAAAGTGAAAAAATGAAACCCACGAAGTGAAGCGACATGGGCACGAGCGTTACTCGCCAATATAAATGGTCGAATGAAGACCATCCAAGTTGAAAAATACAGAGCATTACAGTGACAGAAAGATAAATACCATTAAGATGCAAAGATGTACTAAACAAAATAAACCAGAATTAAAATAACAAGCAGTGTGTGAAGACAACCTCATTACGTGCAGACAGAAAGTGACACAACGGAATCTGTCAATGTTGAAAAACAGGCTATAAACAAACGAGAAGTGATACAATAACCATACTCTGTGTAACTTAAAACAAGCAATAAAGGAATAGAGTCAGCTGATAAATGATAAGAAACAATCATAAGTGATACGAAACAATTTAAAAAAACATCATGGCATGGTCCATACAACCTACACTGAGGATGTGAGCAAACATAATACATATACTGATTAAATGCAAATTAAAAACCATAGGATAATGTTAAGCAAAAGGCTTGGCATAATATTCAGCATGAACTCAATAAACAATAAACAATCATCTTTGCCTGTGTCGACAGAATACATCTTCATGAAAAGTAAAATGACAAACAAAATACAAAATAAGATACCTTAAAACATAATCGGTACTCAACAAGTATACAGAAACCATGTAAGAACAATAGAAAAATAACTGTTAAAAATAGTGAAAAACAAGAGCCTAGCTCAGGGCCAGGTGAAGAATCATGAGAAATATCATAGGAAGTGTCGTAGAAAGTATCAGTGTGTTACAGGAAACTCGAGAATTCGAGTCTATCATTGAGACCTCTCGGTGTCACGGTATCCAAAAAGCGTATCCAATAAAGGTTGAAAAGGTGGACACGAAAACTTCTCTTTTATTCGGCTCTTTAAGTTGTTTTTTCAAAAAGGTGTCTCTTGGTAAATCTTGAACACGTCGCTCTGCTGCATCCACTATTTCAACGGGGTAACCCCAATCCAACATTTTTTTCAAAGATTCGCACAACGTGACTGTGAGTTGTAAAACATCAGATGTGATTCGTTTAGCCAGTCTAATGGCACTTCTATGGGCTTTTCCGGGGCTCCTAGATACGCAAACATTTTTATGATGAAGTTCGAGTCTGAACACATTTTATCTGATAAAGAATCAGGCAATCAGTCCAATTCTTATCGCAGATACATTGACGATATACTTATCATCTGGCATGGCACTCAGGTTGCTCTTGAGGAAAATCTGAAGCTACTGAATTCGAGACATTCGAGGATTAAGTTCACATTTAGTATGGACCAACGGCGACTATCTTATCTTGATGTTAACATTGACATTGAGGGCACAGTCATTAAGACATCATTGTTCAAGAAACCAACTGATCGCAATAACTCTCTACTGTTTTCCAGTTTCCATCCACCGTCTCTCAAGAAACACCTTCCTTACTCCCAATTTATATGGGCTAAACGAATCACATCTGATGTTTCACAACTCGCAGTCACGTTGTGCGAATCTAGGAAAACATTTTAGGACCGGGGTTACCCCGTTGAAATAGTGGATGCAGCAGAGTGACGTGTTCAAGATTTACCAAGAGACACCTTGTTAAAAAAACAACTTAAAGAGCCGAATAAAAGAGAAGTTTTCGTGTCCACCTTTTCAACCTCATCCCCAGCCATCAAAAAAGTAATCTTGAAACGTTGGGAAATATTACAACTTGAACCGGATTTTTAAGGCATGTTTTCGGACCCTCCTATTTTTGCTTACAAGAGGTCGCAGAATTTGAGAGAGCTTCTCTCTAAACCCATAGCAGATGTTAGTATGGATCACAAAGGCATGCGTAAATGCTTTAACTGTTCTCATTGTAATAATGCATTAGTTGGCAGTAGCATATCTCATCCATGGTCAGGCAAAATCATCAAATTACATTTCACCGCCGACTGTAATAGTCAGTGTGTCATTTATGTTATCCGCTGCCCATGTGGCTTATATTATGTGGGCAAAACGGAAAGGGCTCTACGTACCCGTATTACCGAACATAAAAGTTGCATACGAACAAAGACTTTTAGCTCACCATTGGCAGCTCACTGGCATGAACATCATCACACTATTGCTCAATTGAGATTCACCATTCTTGAAGTGGTAAAGCCTCAGGTTGATAAAGATATGTCAAGACTTCTGTCACAACGTGAAATTTATTGGATACGTTTTTTGGATACCGTGACACCGAGAGGTCTCATTAGGGGTGGGCGGAATTTGCGTAGTCGCGCTACGCAAAGCTCCGTGAAACGGTAAAAAATCTCCGCAAACACGCAAAAGTTCCGCGAACACGCGGAATTGCTTGTACCGCCCGTTCCCGAGGCTTTTTTCCTCGCGAACACGCATTTTCAAAGCGCGAACAAGCAAAAAATTCCGCGAAGCCGCGGATCGCGGAATTTTTTGCAATTCCGCGTTCTCCGCGGATGCGAAATTACCCAAATTCCGCGAATTCCACGAGCGGAACGGAATTTGCCGCCCAGGCCTAGTCTCAATGATAGACTCGAATTCTCGAGTTTCCTGTAACACACTGATACTTTCTACGACACTTCCTATGACATTTCTCATGATTCTTCACCTAACCCTGAGCTACGCTCTCGTTTTTCACTATTTTTAACAGTTGTTTTTCTATTGTTCTTACATGGTTTCTGTATACTTGTTGAGTACCGATTATGTTTTAAGGTGTCTTATCTTGTATTTTGTTTACTGTCATTTTACTTTTCATGAAGATGTATTCTGTTGACACAGGCAAAGATGATTGTTTGCTGACATCATGCTGAATATTATGCCAAGCCTTTTGCTTAACATTATCCTATGTTTTTAATTCGCATTTAATCAGTATATGTATTATGTTCGCTCACATCAACAGTGTAGGTTGTTTGGACCATGCCATGATGTTTTTTTAAATTGTTTCATATCACTTATGATTGTTTCTTATCATTCATCAGCTGACTCTTTTCCTTTATTGCTTATGGTTATTGTATCACTTCTCGTTTGTTTATAGCCGGTTTTTTAACATTGGCAGATTCCGTTGTGTCACTTTCTGTCTGCACGTAATGAGGTTGTCTTCAAACACTGCTTGTTTTTTTAATTCTGGTTTATTTTGTTTAGTACATCTTTGCATCTTAATGGTATTTACCTTTCTGTCACTGTAATGCTCCGTATTTTTCAACTTGGATGGTCTTCATTCGACCATTTATATTGGCGAGTAACGCTCGTGCCCATGTCGCTTCACTTCGTGGGTTTCATTTTTTCACTTTGTTCATGTCGTGTTTTAGTATCCGTAGGGAGGAGCGTCCTTCCCTACGGCTTTAACTTCCGGGTTAGCGGGGGTACGTTTACTTGTTCTCACATGCGCTGCACCTCCGACCGCACTCTTTTTGGCTTTCCTGCCCTTGGAGGCTGTTTGTTATCACTGTGGATATTGCGATTTCCGTTGAGTCAAGTTTCCTTAATGTTGTGCTGGTAAGTCTTTGCTTCAGCACAAGTAGTTTTTTTTGTGATTTTTTTCGTGGCGACTTTCATCTAGGTTATGTTTTCTTTTTATGCTTTACAGGGATCTTGTTCAGTCTCATCTTTACCAGTTCCAGTTGTTTAACTTGAATGATCACATCTCTGGTTGGAGGTACACGTTTGTGACACGCTTTCATTCTCGTTTACCACCACAGGTTTTTTTTCGCTTGTAGGTTGCCGACTCACATGGTACGTTAGTCTTGTACACGCACGCTATTCATTAGCACTTGGGATTTTTGCATGTTCACGTAGCACTCTGTATAATTTTGAGCATGTCCACTTCAGACTCTTGGTTATGCTTTTGTACCCTTGTTGGTTTCCGTTTGGATTTAGTGTTTATGTTTTATTTTTATTTGCATCATGAGTTTATGTTTTAGCCTAGAGTTCTAGCTAGGAGTATGCATCTTATGCTTTCACCTTTTAAGGTTCTCCTCATGGCCGTTTATGCTTTGTTTGTTGCTTTATCCTTTCTAAGGAGTATGCATTATGACATTACTTTTTCTGTTTATAGATTACCCTGACGAAGGGCTATTGTTTAAGCCCGAAATGCATTGGGAATTACACCTATTTGATTTCAAGCTATCATCATTCAGTTCACAACCATCAAGCTCTTCTTTTCGCTCAATAAATATGTGAATGAGCTACTGTCAGCGTTTCATTTACCATTTCATGTTGGACTTTTGTGCAATGAAAATTGTTATCACTATGTTGCATTTTGAATATTGAATGAGAATGTTTGTTCACTTTTTGATTGTACTTGGCTTATACTCTTGTGAGTGATTTCTTTCTAGTGCACCTGATGTCTAGGACATTCGTCCTAGTTTTTTTCTCAGTTTGAATCAGGAGGTTGGGCTGAGCCTCCTCTGAGGGTGCACACATCATTGTTTTACTCTGTTTACATTGTTTACTTGATTTGACTATCAAGACCATTAAGTGCAATAGGCTGTTTTTGCTTTCACAACTTGCTAAACGTGGCATTTTCAAAATTGCAATTAAAAATTCATCTTTACCAAAAATGATGATTTTTCATTACAATTCCAAAGAAACCAAACATGAACTGCTCATATGTTACCATTTGGAAACTATCCTTATTAAATGTAATAAGGTAACCCCAATGTTATCATAAGGGAGAGGAGAGCCTTGCATTAGTGGAAAACAAATTTAGGAGTTTTTCACAATCAGGATGTTAGAAATTGGGTCTCTAGTTGGCAAAGGAATGCACCCTGTTCAAGTAGGGACCACAATCCTAGTCAGGGTAAGTCAGATACACACTAAAAGACTACATGTGCTCACTCTCTGGTAGCTTGGCACAGAGCAGTCAGGCTAATCTAAAGAGGCAATGTGTGAAGTATTTGTGAAACACAACACACAGTAACACAATCAATACACCACACAGGGTTAGAAAAATAGAGAATTATTTTATGAATAAACAAGACCAAATCAACAGTGATCCATTAAGTGGAACCGGAGTTATCAATTTTTAAAGAATAAATGAAAATATAGTACTTAGAGTCTTAAAGCGCCAACTGGGGACATCTGGTCGTCCTTGACTGGGGTAAATCCAAACGTTCAGGCAGGCCGCAATGGAGCCTAGGTCGGATACAGGGATTAGCCTTGGCCACCACAAAACAGGACCTTTGGAGGGGGCTATGTCAACGTCGAGATGCGAGGAGCAGGGAGGCGATGTGTCACCGTCGATCCAAGGGATTCGTAGGCAATACGTAGTTGTCGAGCTGCATACTTGTGGAAATCTTCGTTGTCAAGCAACGCTGAAGATGAGTGAAATGCGCCGGGTCCGGTCAGCGCAATAGCAGCAATGCGTCTTCGTCAAGATTTGCAGCACAGAAAACCTCACTTTCAAGGGCCCAGGAGTGTATTGGTACCACTTGGCAGGGCAGGACTCACGGCAGAGTCCAGGTGCTGTTGCAGGAAGTCATTGATATCCCTGAGACTTCAGAACAGGGTGCAAGCCAGCATGCCCTTGGAATAACTCTGGGTTCAAGTGAGATGGGTCCAGTCCTTTCCTACAGCAGGGAAGAGGGTAGCAGACATCAGGAGGGGTCAGAGACCCAGTACTAATACCCAGTTGTGCCTTTGATGTGGGGGCGACTTCAAAGGAGGGTCTTTGAAGTGCAGAGAGGTCCTTTCTTCCCAGCCCTGGCTCCAGACTATCAGTAGGGGGTAATCAGGCATTTGTGTGGGGACAGGAAACTGCCTGCTCAGGTACAAGTGTCAGCTCAGGATGCAGCCGCAGCCCATGCAGGTAAGAGCAGTGGGGCCGGGTGGGGAGGAATTACGTCAGACGACAAAGAGGGAAAATGAATTATTTATTTAATTTTCCCTCAACGTTGTCTGTCGAATCCACCCCCGAACCCGGCCCCTTCGTTCTTACCTGCACGGGCCACAGCTGCCAGCATGAGCCACCAGAATGCGGGTGGGCACTCAGACACACCTACCCTTCCTGTATTTGTGGCAGTCTAAAGGGAATGCACAATGAAGCCAAATTCATGCTGTTTTCACCTCACCGCTATAGCACTCCAGAGGCTTCTCAGCCGCTTGAGGATGCCCTCTTCTCACAGAAACCAGAAAGAAAAGCACACTGGCAGTGGATGACTACAAGGGATGATTGTTCCTGGTCGACACAGTGGCGGTGCAGTCAAAAGGGTGCACTTTTGTTTAAGTGAAACAGGAACTAGGACAACTAGGAATCAAATACATGGTGCCACCATTCTGAAAATCATAGATAATAATCACTGCAATTTTTTAAAGGATCCAAGAACAGCCTGGTATTGAGCAGAGTAGCAGACTGCAGAACATGAAATTCTGATTGCCATACCTAGGGACAGGCAGCCAGGCAGATGAAGAATGAGAACAAGATGAAAAGACACCATTCTGCAAGAAGCAGGAGGCTGCAATGCTGCCTGCCAGTTCCTGGGATTATAGAGGAACTTCCACAAGGGAGATTGACACTCATTCCACATGCAAGGAAACTGAATTAAGGAGGACAACAGTGGAGATGAAAAAATATATGTACTAATGTTACACCCAGTAAGAAATTGGGCTATTTGTGGAGGGAGGTGAAACCCTATTCAAGCAACAAACACAATCTTCATCAGGATAAACCACAAAAGTCATTAAATAAACCTGTGCTTAACCCTCAGGTAGTTTGGCACAAAAGCTATCAGACTTAATGTAGAGGCACTGTGTAAAGTATTTATGCAGCACACAGACAGTAATAAAGTTAAAATACAACGCAAGAAAAATCCCAATCCAATTTAGAACAATAGAGTGAATTTTAATAAATAGAATGACACAAAGATGACAAAAATCCAATTAGTAGAACAAGAAATATTGAATTTTAAGGTTTTAGGTAGGTATAACACCGAAAAGCACAAAGCACTCACAGTCATCTAGTCTGGCTAGACTGGGGCAATGTCACAAGTTCAGGCTGACCATGAAGCATTGCGGGCCAAATACAAGGAACAGGTTAGTTCTGCTGAAAAAGTTACCTTCTCAAAGTCTAACGCAAAGAGTCCAGAACTTTAAGATTTCTCCTTTTCTTGTAGAGGAGTGCACTCTGATATTAGCCAAGGGATCAGGCCCTGGTGAGGCACCTCTTTAGGATCAGGAACTCACTCTAGCAGAGGCCAGAAGGGCTAAGGCAGGTCCAGCCTCAGGTCCAATTGCAGCAGGTGAGCGGGGCAGTTGCAGTGAGGCATCCGGAGCTTGTTTTGTTCCTGTAGCTCAGAACAGGAGGTGCCATTGTCCGTTCTTTTGTGGTGATTTTCAAGCAATTTGTTTTGAAAAAGTGGGATGTGTGTGGAGCCTGTGTGTCATCACTCTGGGCAGGCTTCGGGGCGTTTATGACTGCTGGCTTAGGAATGGTGAGCAATGCCTCAGTATCCTCCATCAGTTATTTGAAACAAGCACTTTGAGGACGCGGGAACCCATTACAGGACACGGAGGCTCGAATGAGGGAGCGAATATGTCAAATCAGACAGGCAGCTTCATATAACTGATGGAGGATACTGAGTCATTGCTCACCATAACACAATTGACACCGCAAAAGAATGGACAATAACACACATAACAACAAAAATAAAAAGTGAGATGGACTCCATATGAAAAAATTGTCCACCAGTTCTTGGCTCTGAGGAAAAACCTGAATTGTGGTGTTTTAAACGCGTGATCATTTTTCTGACCAAGGGAGTTGGCTGAGAAGCTCTGGCATGCAGGGAACCTATCTTTTCAAATAAAAAACCTGTGTCCTTTTTATGGCCTGATTAAGAAGTGACACTCAATCCCTGGCTATTGTTCACTGAAGGAGTCTGGATAAATGTGACAACCAAATGTTTACACCATCTGTTTTCAAAATTAAGGACTTGGACACTATTTCTTATCACCAATTTCTAGATGTTTATGGTTAATATTTTGTTTGTAAAATAGTTTGTTGTTTAGCTTTCACTATTAGATGTTCTGTTGCTTGTGACATAAGCTCTCTGGTAGTCATGTGGGTTTCAAAATATCGTAGTTGATTGCCATATACAACTTGGTCTTACGCTCTAATGTTTATGACATGTTACGTTTAAAAATTACAAGAGTATTTTGATGAAAAGTGAAAGATGGAATCAAAGGTGATATTGGCAATTGATTTTCGGGTCCACGAATAAAAAGTAATTGCGTCGCTAACTAATGTCAGTAATGGTCTTTGTATATGTTGATTAACATTCTAAAAGTGGCATTTCCAAAATTGCTATCTAAAATCCAACTTTACCATAAAAGAGTATTTTTTAATTAAAATGTATTTGAATACAAACATGACATTTCTACCTACTCCCAATTAAAAGTTAGCAACTAATAAATGTAATAGGGTAACTCAATGTTATCCAATGAGAGAGATAGGCCTTACAGTTGGGAAAAACAAATCTAGGAGATTTTCACTACCAGGACATGTAAACCTTAAACCCATGTGTCCTAATTTGTAAATATAATGCACCCTGCCTATGGCCTTTGAGGCCCTACCTCAGGGGTGAATTATATGTATTAAAAAAGAAGGCTTAGGCCTGCAAAAGGTTTATTTTGCCAGGTCATACTGGCAGTTTAAAATTGCATTACAGGCTGCAATGGCTACTGTTGCTTGCGTGTGGCACAATGAGTTCTGCAGGCCCAGAGGTAGCATTTAATTTACAGGCCTTGGGTATATGTAGTACCATATACTAGAGACTATAAGTAAATAAAATGGGCGAAAGAGGTGTAAGCCAATTTTACCATGTTTTTAAGGAGCGAGCACAAGCACTTTAATACTGCTTAGCAGCAGGAAAGTGCACAGAGTTCCAGTGCCAACAAAGACGAATTCAGAAAACAGGAGAGGTGAAGATCACACCACGGATGTCAAATCTAACACACTCATGTCAGATGCAGAGATGACAGGATGATGAAAACTGCCCTGCACACTGCCTTTAGGACCAATAATGATCCTTCATATAAATCCAACTGTAGAACAAAAATAACCGGTGGAAAGAGAACATTGCAGAAGAACAACTAGCGGATAATGATTCAAGTCTTACATGTATCCTTATAGTCATCTTTTAACAGCACATGGTAGGAAGGCTGCAAGGGAGCCTTGTCTGCAAATTCCCCCTTAGCCCTATCCATGAACTTTCAGCCCACACCAGGGGATGAAACATTAACTGGGACAGTTCATGTATTTCTTGAGCTTGGAAAGTTGGGGTCCCCACTCTGGGAGGGTATTACACATAAAAAAAATATACACAGGCCATGACAGGCAAGGATACAAACTGTGACTCTGCAAGAAGGTATTGGGACATCGACTCCACCTACTTTGCCCTAGCCAGTCACTGGAAAACTCCACTAAATAGCCTATCTATTGCAACCACCTGTCAGATGCACAAGTCTGATCTGGTTGCATACTCAGAGTACCCACACATGATGCAACTAGTTAGTTGCATCATGATGACATGGAAGCGTGGGAGATGGGTATTTTGTTTAAATGCTACATAAATTATGCCTGTATAAGACGAGAAGTAGTACATATTGTATTTATGCAGAAAAATACAGCTGACGGGGGAGAGGGAGAGGGAGAAAAGCTTAAGAGAAGATGAAGGATCCAGTTACTCTAGGCATCTTATTTTTCTCATGCAAGAGGTATGCTACTATGAATTACGCAGGGTGCCCACTTTACTGTGAAGAACACATTGATTGACACTTCTGGCAGGTATGTAATAGTAGAAGATAACTTAGATGGGAACTGATATGACTTATAAGTGTGTACATCCAGAACACTACACTGTCCAACTTCCTAAACAAAATTATCATCACTAGTGACACACATACAAAATATTCCCACTGTGTAGGAGGTGACTTCAACTGTCTAGGAGACTCAGATATAGATAGGTCACAGCCATCGCTACCCGGAACTGTAGCCTTAGCCGCTTCTATGCTGCATCAACTACTGGGTACTTACTAATGCATAGCAAGCAGCTCACCCTGTGGTAACAAACTGCTCCTTCTGCTCTTGTGTGAACTTTCTCCACACTAGAATAGACCTCTCATACACACTGAATATGAAGGGGTCATGTGCTGACTGCAGAATGCTTAAGTAAAATATGAGATCACAACATGCGTTTCATCAAACTGCATAGGGGCAAGCTCCCAACCTCAATATTGACTTGCCGACCGTAGCCATAAGCATTGCAGGATACTGCATACACGGAATAACTCAAGACCACAATAACATATTTTACCAGAAACATGGCATCAACATACAGCATGCAACTTGAACGGAAAGCATTCAAGGTCTGTGTTAGAGGGACCTGCCTAGGGACAACACAGAGGGTAAGTAAAGCCTTGAGTATGGATGGCTTAAGTCTTGAAGCAGAAATGAGAGACCTGGAAAAAGCAGGAGTTACAGACCCAGGTGCTAGGGAGCACTGAGAAGAGAAAAAAAGCAGGCTCCACATAACTACTGGATACGCTAAGGAAAATGGATATGTCCTAAAGGCACAATGAGAATGATAAGGCTGCAAGCCTTCTAGTCTGGCTGGTTAGGTCTGAAAAAAATAGTATCCTCATAGCAGCGATGCGGAAACATGATGACATTGTGGTACATGTGTAAAAACAAGAGGGGGTACTTGTTCCTGTCTAGAAGAGATTTAAGGAGAGTGGGTGGTATAGATAAATATACTCCTGGACCACAAGGGCATGAAACATGTCGACCTGACTAAGTATAAACCACTAGTTAATTATACTTCACTCACCAGACAGTCACGCTTCATGATTCTGCATCAACTGCCTTTATATTACCTCTTTGAACCCTACCAAAGGAACCCCTTAATAAACTCTCACCGGGCACCCTTTAGGTAGTTTTAGATCACAGACACACTCACTTATTAGCTCCGCACACCTGCACGCATCATCATGGCTGTTTTATTATAAAGATCTCCAACAAAGAGCCCTCTCGCAGGGCCTGTGGGGCATTGCAGCGCCGGCCCCACGAGGAGCAAAAAGCCTGATGATGAAGCATGACATCCACATGGGTGTGTGAGGGCATCACTTCCTATTACGGAAGATCCCCCTCGCATTTTTCTATACCAACCACTCTTCTTAAATCTCTTCTAGACAGGACAAAGTACCCCCTCTTGTTGTTACACATGTTAATCTTCCTAAGTAGCATGGGTACTGGACCTTGATCAAGCTCCTTGTCCCTCTCTCTGTTTTGATATATGACATTGTGGTACACACAGAAGCTGAAATAAACAGCATACTATCCAGAGTTAGCAACACTAGAAGATTTGAACATCAAACAACATTTATGCGTGAATGAATACATGAATTTTACACCACCTAACAGAACATACTTGCCCCACGCCTACTAGTGATGTATCTTTTGGCAAAAAAAGCGAACTCCCCATCACTAAAGAGGTGCTAATAGAAGCATTTCTGAAACCACAGAGACCCATTCAATGAAGCATCTTCTTGCTGATTATCAATGCTGAACTTGAATTATAAAATACTGGGTAAAGTTTTAACAACCAGAATAGCTAAAAAAAATTTAACCCGAAACACACCCCTAAAAGTGAGGCATTTGTTTCTTGTTGTTGGCAATCCCCTTCTGACCAGCCTGTGGGCAGGAGATAAAGATAGTACCCCACAGCTCCCATGGCTTTGATGGACTTTGCCTATCATTTATCATCCGCTCTGCTTGGATCAAGCTGACAATTGTGTCCTGTCTTGATTTTTCTCTATTCCTTGGGCTGCTCGGGATTTGGTGCATGGAGTCCAGTTCGCATTTTCCTCATGAGAAGCAAATCAATTCGTCTTTTGAATCTTAGACCACCTTTTATTGTCCGATTGAAGATTGTCACGTCTCCACTTTGCATCTGTTGGTCCTGATGAAGGTGGAAGAAGTATGTATGGTTCACCGAAACGTATGTCAACGCTTTTAATGTGCCTACTGTTGTCGGCCATTTAAGGAAGAAAGAATAGAGATCTTCTTAGCCTTGGGACTGTGACACACAACAGGGGCCTGTTTTTAATGAATGGAGAAAACTGGTTTCGATTTTGAAGGTGTTGGTGGGGGACTCTTTTTACAAAAAAACAGTTACTAATTGGACAACAATTCTGTATTTTGTCTTTCTCAGATGAATTGTGATTAATTGGTTTGAAATGATTGTTTCAAATTAATGGTATATTTTCATTTTCATTTGTAAATGAATAAGGGACACGGGGCCAATGTTTTGCTCAAAGGTTCAAGACTTTCACTATCTAAGGTCTGGGTATCGAATGCTAAGGCTGCATAGTCTTGAATCCACCTCATGCCTCTTTAATCCACTACTATATATTCTCTGCCTATCTAGCTTACTCTTGCAGTTCTTTTCCTTCCGTGGTTTCTCCCTTTGGCCCTGTTTTACTGTCTTTCGCTTCCTCATACTTTGACCCATTTGTGTTTTCCCTGTCTAGTCTGGATCAAAGTCTGTTACGCAATAATAAGTACCGAACCCAAAAAAGGAGGAGTGATGGGTCCCAACTGCAACCACTGGCTCAAAGTAAGCACTGGCTGGGGATCCTGTAGCTGCCCCAATGAGATAGAGAAAATGCTTTTACACACAGGCAAACTAGAAGGATAATTATATACAAACGATAATGGAACAAAAGAAGCCATGACGATGGAGGGGCAAGGCGCAGTAACAGGTATAATTGGCTGGGTACTTTTCTTCTAAGATATTATCCATTTTGTAAGCGGAGAGTTCTACGTGCAGCAGGTGAAATGCTAATAATAGGTGAAAACACTTTTATCTGAAAATAGTGCAAAGAAATATGATGGGGTGGATTTTGTGGATTAAAGTAACCGGGTAGCGGCTTAAACCAATTCGTGGAAGAGAAATGAGAGCACAGGGACTCCAGTCTCTTATAAAACGTATGCAACATTTCACCCAGCAGAACGCAAATCTACACTTACACAGTACAGGGTCAGGTGTACTCAGCGTTCTTAGGGTGGGGCTTCAGAAAGCGTCACTTTAAAACATAACAGTCTGCAGAACAGTGTTGTTCAATGCATTATATTTTGTGAGTCTCTCACTAGAAGGTTAATGAGATTCTGCATATTCTTCTAAAACATTTGTTGTTTTGAGAACTTTGCGATGCAAAACTGAAGGGCCAGAACAGTAAAACAAACCTTATACTAAAGCATGACTCATTCTTTCCACCCTTTTGTACATTGAAAACATATTGACGTTTTCATTCCTTATGTAGATAAAAAGGCACCACCCTTCCTCCTCAATGAATCATGATTTTCATTCCTTATGTGGATAAAAAGGCACCACCCCCTCCTCAATGAATCATGATTTTCATTCCTTATGTGGATAAGAAGGCACCACCCTCCCTCCTCAATGAATCATGATTTTCATTCCTTATGTGGATAAGAAGGCACCACCCTTCCTCCTCAATGAATCATGATTTTCATTCCTTATGTGGATAAGAAGGCACCACCCTTCCTCCTCAATGAATCATGATTTTCTTTCCTTATGTGGCTAAAAAGGCACCACCCTCCCTCCTCAATGAATCATGATTTTCATTCCTTATGAAGATAAAAAGGCACCACCCTCCCTCCTCAATGAATCATGATTTTCATTCCTTATGTGGATAAAAAGGCACCACCCTCCTCCTCAATGAATCATGATTTTCATTCCTTATGTGGATAAGTAGGCACCACCCTTCCTCCTCAATGAATCATGATTTTCATTCCTTATGTGGATAAGAAGGCACCACTCTCCCTCCTCAATGAATCATGATTTTCATTCCTTATGTGGATAAGAAGGCACCACCCTCCCTCCTCAATGAATCATGATTTTCATTCCTTATGTAGATAAAAAGGCACCACCCTCCCTCCTCAATGAATACTGATTTTCATTCCTTATGTAGATAAAAAGGCACCACCCTCCCTCCTCAATGAATACTGATTTTCTGTTGATCAGAAGTATTAAGACAATCTTGTGAAATCCTCATCTCCCTTAATGCCTAAACCCATGACAACGACCAGTTAACACTTGCAAAGTGTTAGAGCTGCCTTGTGTAAGGAGCTTTCTTAGTAACGCGTTAAACACATTTGCTGAAATGTGCAGATTATGCTGCAGAGGGTGTACGGCGGCACTAGCTCAGCAGTTCCATAATTATAAAGAAACCCCAGCATTGACCTGCATGTAGGTTAATGTTTAATAGATGTCGGCTATCATGACAAGCAACGACAAACAGAAAGCGAAACACAAGTACTGCCTCAGTTTTGTCACAGTTGTATTGCAGCTATGCAAGCGAGCTGTGGCACAAGCGAATAGAACTGGCTATATTCTAAAGGAAAGTGCTTCGTCATTTATAGACGCAGTTGTGTGGAAAGGTGAGTGGGTGAGTGTGAAAATGAATCAATCATTGTATAGATGACTGAGGGCATGGATGGATGAATAAGTAACTAAGTGCATGGGGAAAAAGAATGGATGCATGTATGATTGATGAAAAAGGTGGATGTACGGAGGTTTGAGTATGTGAGGTTATAAATATACATAGGTAACTGGATTTCTTTTCCAGAAAACACTTAGATCGTCTTCAATTGTTCGAATAGCTGCAGAAATAATTTGTGTCCTTTGTGAGGTCATCTAGTGCCAATATACAGTTTTTTAAAGTCATTAACAAATTCTTTGTACAGTCTTGAGAATTTTTAAATAAAGATGGTTTCAGATGGATCCATTACCTGGTGGAATCTGTTATTTATTTTAATATTCTGCAACTATTAATGCAGTCAGCTTTTGCCTTGGTTTCTGTCTTAATTGAATACTAAGCAGCAGCATATGCTTGTTCCCACCATCACTTCATCATATCAACAATTTTTGCTGTCCTACCCATTCAGGTACTCAACTTATATTGCGGCACAGTATTAAAGGTTAAGTGGTTAGAGTGGAACTCAGTGATTAGGTATTCCTCATTTATATTTCATGGGGATCAGGAAATCACTCCAGCAGAGGCCAACAGGGAACAGTCGGGTCCAGTTGCAGGTCCAGTGCAGTAGGTCAGCTGGGCAGTTGCATGGATGCCTCTGGAGCTTGTTATGTCCCTGGAGCTCTGAACAGGAGGTCAGTCAGCTGACCCTTGGAGTCACTTCAGGTATCCTGGGGTGAAGGAAGCAGGTCCAGTCTTCGTTCTAAGACAGCATGGCAGATCTCAAGCAGCAGGTTGGTCCTCTGGGCCATGGCAGTCCTGCTTCTATACTATCTACAGGTCCAGGAGTGTACTAAAGAGATGGTCTGGGAGTCCAATATTTATACTTGGTGCCAGCTTTGAAGAGGGAGAAACATCTAGACTTCCCCACGGTTGTATGACGTTACAACGCATGTTTTACCCCGCTTGCTGTTGGGGGTGCGCTGGAGTTTGGAATAGCATAACATTACTATTCCAACTCCAGTCTGTGCAACAGTAGGGAAGGTGTTGGAGTTAAATCCAACACCTTGTACCCCCTACAGCAAGCCATTTTCGTTGTAATGGCATGCAGGGTAAAAGCATGCATTGTAATGCATGCGTTGTAACAGTTGTTTCACCTTCCCCACAAATCTGGAATTTCCTTCCTCCCTGCTCTGGTCCCAGAATGTCTGGAGTCACAAAAGGCTAGTGTCAAGTTCTTAGTGTGTGAGCTGAGGCAATTTCTTTTAAGTGCAAACGTGGTAGGTGACAGCACTGCCCTTCCCATCAGGTCCCGCTTTGTGAGACTGTCTGTGAGGGAGATACAAAGGCCAACTGCCAACTACACCTAGTCATGTGACCCAGGATACAGGCTGCAGGCACTAAATGGTTAGGACATTAAAATGCCAAATTCTAAAACTGGCACTTTCAGGATTTTGACTTAAAATCCAACTTTACCATTGAAGAGGGTTTTAACTTACAACTCTGTAAACTCCAAATTTGACAGTTCTACCTGTCCCCAAAAATGTTTATGACTTTTAAAATATATTAAGATAACCCAATGTTATCCTATGGGATAGGTAAGACTTGCAGTAGTGAAAAACACATTTAGGAGTTTCTCACTACCAGGACAGGTAAAACTTAAAAGTACCTGTTTGACTTTTTTAATACAATGCAACCTGCCTGATGAGCGGTATAGTGCCTTCCCTATGAGTGCCTTATATGCATAAAAAAGGAATGTTTAGTCATGGCAAAAGCCTTATTTTGCCAGGTCGAAATGAAAGTTTAAAACTGCACATGGGCTGCGGTGGCAGGCCTGACACATGTTTAAACAGGCTACTTAAGTGGGTAGCACATTAAGTGCTGCAGGCCTACTGGTAACATAAAATGTACAGGCCCTGGGTACATGCAGAACCACTTTAATAGGGACTAAAAAGTAAATTAGTGTGCCTGAGAAGAGAAGGTAGTACAAGCACTTTAACACTGGTTATGCAGTTGTAAAGTGCGCAGGGTCCTAAAAGCCAACAAAAACTGGTTCAGAAAACAGGAGGAGTGAAGGCAAAAAACCCAACAGTTACCATCCTATATACCAATCCTCTCTCTTTGGAAGTACTGTACACTAGGAAGGGATTTTCGCCGTTCTCCTATCTAGCTCTCACCAGAGCATATTTTAATTAATGATCCTTCCAATGGGCTTCTTGGAAGAATTTGTTACGTTTCAGTCTCCAGTTCAACAAGGATTCTAGGAAAATAGTCAATAATATTTGACTCATTTCCTCTTTTAAAGGCCTACTTTGTTTCTCTGTTTCCTTCCATCTAACTGGGGTTTCCTCTTTCTTTGAAATGTTTAAAGGAGCAGTAGCTAGCCATGGTAAATCTTCTTAAGCTGGGGGGAGACTTCGAAGCACAGGTACAAAACACAGACTACTGGTTCTGTGTTGTAAAAACCCCATCATCATCAAAGATTATTTTTCTCTTGCTCTTTAAGTCAACTTTTTATATGGACAGACCTTGGTGTCCCTGTGGATGCAAACTATGGGTTCCTTTTCAATTGTGGGAACCGCTTTGTTTAACTATGGACTGATCACTGTATGGAGACATCTATTGACTACTAAGGCTCGAGTGGCTTTACATCCTGCTTATATGGTTGATTCAGAGGTATGTTGTTCCACTAGTACTAGCTGCTAGACCAACCTTCATTAGTTCTATTAGATTTGTTTGAGACCCTGTTCTTCGTTTTTGACCCAACTCTCCATGCTCATAACACTCAAGCTCCACCACTGGAATACTTTCTCGTACAGCAGTTCTTTCCATATTCCTCTCTTTGAGTTCCCTAGACTTCTTTCTTTCCTTTTGGATCAAAAAGGAAAACTCTCCACAAATAGGCCATCGGAAGACACGCAACATCGTCTAGTACTCAAACAAGAAGAATACAAAATCAAAGCTAGGGAGCAGATGATGGCCAAGCACCTTCATACTCAACACAGAATGTACGAATTGGGCGATAGGGCCGGTAAAATGTTGGCATGGCTAGAGAGGCGAGAACAAGGAGACAGATGGGTGCCCAGGCTAACACTGCCCAACGGCGAGACACTTACCCATCCCAGGGACATAGCGGAGGCATTCGCAGACCACCTGGAGAAGATTTACTCTCCCTCTACTACTTACACAGCGGAGGATTCTCACCAACTCCTATCGGATAGTGTCTTACCAACACTGTCTGAATCTGATAGAGACACCCTTGATGATGACCTAACAGATGAAGAGATTCAGAAAGCCATTAGTCAAATCCGCTCTGGAAAAGCAATGGGACCCAACGGTACTCCCATCGAGTTTTTAAAAGTGACGGCCTCGCAAGTAGTCCCACACCTACGAGCTATGTACAATGAAAGTTACGAAGTGGCAAAGCTGCCCAACGACCAGCGTCTGGCTTCCATAGTAGTTATCCGTAAGCCAGGAAAGACAGGGGACAGCTGCGGCTCCTATAGACCAATCTCGTTGATAAACGTAGAAGCCAAAATTTTAGCGAAAGTTCTTGCCACCAGACTAATTGCAGTTATCTCCTCCTTGGTTCACCCAGACCAATCTGGCTTTATGCCGGGGAGAAACACAGCACTCAATATCCGTCGTCTCCATAACGTGCTCGCACGCAGAGAATTCATGGAAGAAGACGCAGTGGTTCTGTCTCTAGATGCCCTCTATGGCATTTGATTCTATAGAATGGCCGTACTTGTTCGAAGTTCTGAAAAGGTTGGGATTTGGCCCGAAGTTTCTGGGCTGGGTGAAGTTGCTCTATACAGATATAAAGGGGCAAATAAGAGTAAATAATTACACATCACGCACATTCACATTACGGAGAGGTACCCGGCAAGGCTGTCCTCTGTCTCCACTGATATTTTCCCTTATGTTGGAACCACTCACTGCATGGATTCGTCGGGACGTCATGGTAAGGGGGCTGAAATGGGCGGAAGATCAGGAAGACCGAATATCCTTATACGCTGATGATATACTGTTATATCTTGCCTCCCCTTATAAATCCATTCATGCTGTCCTGAACATTTTCACGAATTTCAGAAAGTACTCCGGATATGCTATCAATTGGAGCAAGTCGGTGCTGTTCGTGCTCCGGGGACAGGTTCCTCGTCTCCCGGTAAATTGTACGATAGAAGTGGCTAGAGATGGCTTCCGGTATTTGGGAATTTTTATAACATCAGACCCGGCCCTCTTTCATAACCGTAACTTAGCCCCACCGCTGGCCCGGCTGCGAGCAGATATAAAACACTGGCAGTCTCTGCCTCTATCCCTAGCAGGCCGTGCTGCCCTCTTTAAGATGCTAGCTCTTCCGCGCTTTTTATACATTCTTCAGAACTGCCCAAATCGTGTCCCAGATACATATTTTAAAGCAGTAGAAAGTGAAGTCCGTACGCTGCTGTGGGACGGTAGGGCCCCCCGAGTGGCAATGAAAAAGCTAACGAAAGGTTGGTATGACGGGGGCATAGCCCTCCCCGACCTTAAACTCTATTATTGGGCCTCGCAATTGGTAGTGGTGAACCACTGGATATACCATCTCCCTAATAATCCGGCATATGGTCTGGCCAGATACCAAACCGACCATTCGGGCTATTTGGGAGCGCTGTATTCCAAAACTAGGAAGCATAGATATTTTGGGCCAACCTCACACACAGTGGGAATCTGGCATCAGGTGAATTCTCGCTTGGGCTGGGCCAATATCCTCACAAAAGCGACTCCATTGTGGCACGCCCAGAGACTAGGCACTCTATGTCATCAACCAGGGTTCGACAAATGGGACATGATTGGGATTTCTGTAGTGGGAGACTTGATTAAAAAGGGGTCTATCCTTAGCTTTGAGGAACTCCGGGGACATTACCAAATGGCTCAGGGGGAACTGTTTAGGTACCTACAAATACGACACGCCCTGGCTACGGCTTTTCGGGATCTCAAAGACATACCGGAATCGTCACCGTTAGAAGACCGACTGTTAGATGGGCCATTACATTCGAAAGCCATATCTCTCACCTATAAAAAATTGTGCAATAACCTGCCCGATACATTTAATAAACTTAGAGAGCAGTGGCAAAGCGACCTGGGGCCTATCGACGATGAGGACTGGCAAACGGCCCTAATGTCCCCTAGAGAAGCGGCTATCACACTCTGCTTCCGACTGATAAAGCTTAGGATTCTACAACGGTCTTACATGACAGGGGTCACTTTGGCCAAAATAGGCGCAAGAACAGATGAACTCTGCCTCAGGGGGTGCAGACAAGTAGCCACCTTTTACCATACGATCTGGGAATGCCCTGCTATACAACATATATGGGAGGGAGCCACTACATACATTCAGACCGCACTGGGCAAGGAGTTCACTCTTACACCGCAACTGGGCTTACTTAATATTTGGACAGCTACGGACCATACTGAAATTGAGCAACAGCTGGTAACATTAGGATATACATTAGTTAAGCGAGAACTGGCGCGTGGGTGGGGGGAGGCGAGCCCACCATCCATTCATAAATGGGTGAAAGAACTCGACAAGTGTATGGTGGCGGAAAAGGAAGTATTTATAACACGAGGATGCCCTAAAAAGTGGGACAAGAAATGGAATAAATGGAATGTCTATCGTGGAGACCTATGTGTATCCCCAATGGAGGAATTAGAATTACGCAGAGGTGGGAAGAGAGGTATAACTATTTAGTGACTGTGACTTGCCATCCCCTGATCATTATATGAAGTGTTGGATAACTGTAATGTAAACTGAATGGTACTGTGTATATGATGGTTATTGAATTTAATAAACAGAAATAAAAAAATTAAAAAAAGGAAAACTCTCCAGTGTCTGGCTTTGCTCTGAAAAATACCTAGAACTAAGACCCGTTTGTATTTCTCCACAGCAATAATTAAATGTAATGGCTCCAGCCCATTGAGATGAAGAAGTGAGACCGCCACTCATTGAAGAATATAGTTCAGGTGCCACTTCAACAATTGTTCCAAGTGCTTCAATAATTTATTTCATACAGTCTTACATTTAAAAGCCTCCATTGTTACTGGGGTTCAGTGATTTGTCGGCCAGATCCAGCATTCTAAAAAATAATTGTGATGGTGTTTCTGGGTTTTGCAATTTGATGGAGTGGAACTTTGCTCTAAAGGCTTCTTTTTCCAAACCTAAACTGTAGCTGCTTTCAGATCTGCATAAGAAGTGTTTCCATTTGTGTCAGTGTATTGAAGCAATGTTTGTATATCATCCTATAAAAGAGGGGCTATGGATTGTCAACAGGGTTCTTGTGACCAGAATGCATTGTGGACTACTCAAATACTATAAAGAACTTTACAGCAACGTTTTCCGGTGTGTATCTTTGAAACAGGCTTGAAGGTACATTGGATCAGATTTATGCACTTGCAATGAGTTCAGTTAATTATACCAGGGATTTCTGATGTTTTTCTTAGTCAGTTACTTGGTGGGTTCCTTGTGCCTGCAAAGCTTTCTTAAACAACTCTTTGTTGAATTGATCCTGCTGCTGTTGAAACCGTAAGGCCCGAGGTAATTGTTGTAGTAAGTTCACAATCTTTGGGCGTTCTTAAGTCCTACTTCAGCCTACACACTGTCATGGTGCAAACAGCAGGGCCACACCAGTATAAGAGGTTTGTAAATATGTTATTCTGTCTATCACAGTTCATAAGAACATACAAGTATTCCTTCATACTCCTGATTTATGTAGCTCTTTCTCTTTCCCTAATCCCAGGTTCTTTCCAGATCATTTTTCCAGTGAAGGTCTCCAGCCAACATATTTTTCCACTAATCCATTTTGTGGTAGGACGCGGGGGGTGTCTTCCTGTAGATATTGTAAACCCTACAACCTACAGACTGTACTCTACACAAGAAATTGTCGTAATTGATCATCCATTTTAGGACCCTGCATCCCCCGTTTTCAGGCAATTACATATTTTATATAAATAGGGTTCAGCAGTAGATTCCCTGATACTGCCCTGTCCCCATTGCTGATTGGCTAATATCTTTGTACCGCTCATTCCCTAGTTGGCCCGTCCAATCAGCCCTAAAGGCTTGGAGTGTGGTCCCACACAAGCCCATCCCCTTTAAAAGGATTTTCAGGACTGTACTCTGCCCTTTTGTAATGACTCATGTCCGCTGCTAAGTCCTCTTAACTCCTCATCTTCCTGTCTGCCTGTCTGCCTGAGAATGGCAAGCCAGCTCCGTCTCACATACTGCACCATCCAACCCATGGGAACTGTCCATAGAACACACTAATTGTATTCTACACGAGACAGTGCATACAGGTGCACCATCGCCATCCATGCTAACCTCCTAAGGAAATGTAAGGTAGTTCTACCTACTTGGATCCTTTCCCTACCAAATCTCGGAGCCGCCACCCCTGTGGGAGTCAGCCACGAACACAGTCCTGCCCATGTGAGCACGTGATTGTAAGAAGGCGTCATTTCAATTTTGTTTCGATTTTTCTTAATCCAGGTTTCATATTCCCCATGGGTAATTGGGATTAAGAGGCATATGTAGAAGCCCCTATCGTCACGGAAACGTCACTTTTAGTGATGTTTCCATGGTGATAAGGGCTTCTCCTTATTTACAAGGCAGCGTTAAGCCACTTAACGTGGCTTAACGCTGTCTTGTAAATAAGGCCCCCTATCACGCTATGCTTAGCGTGAAAGGGGTGGGCAGTGGGTGTTGCGGTGGGCGTTCCACCGCAACACCCATTGATTTTGACACTGCCCCCTATTTACAAGGGCAGCGTTAATAGGAGGCAGTGCCAAAATTAAGACGAGGGAAAACCTGGTCTTAACTTGGCAAAACGAGGAGAAATGCTTCATTTCTCCTCGTTTTTTCTTTATCCATGTGTGCTGCCTTGTGCAGCACACATGGAAAAAGCAAAACGCCTTGGATTGTTTATGTTCAGGAAGGTGACACTTCCTGCACATAAACGATCTTTTAAAAAAATGACATTTTGTAACTTCCATGTGCACACATAGAAGTGACAAAATGGCATTTCAAGATTGTTTATGTGCAGGAAAGGGGACCTTCCTGAACATAAACAATCTTCCCCTGCAGGTAGACACCCTTGCACTATGGTGCAAGGGTGCCTGCGTTGGCGCTACACTGCTAAGTGTAGCGCCAGCGCAGGGGAAAACGCAAGACTGCACCATATTTTTTTAAATATGGTGCAGCCCTGAATTTCTGAAGTGGCAGAGTGACTTCAGCTCACTCCGCCACTTCTTTGTAATATCTCCCTAAGTCTTTTGTTCCTGAAAATCATCACAATTTTCAAAAATAAAAGTGCCTCAGTAGATTTACTTAATAAAAATGTTGGATGAGAGGGATGGGAGTGGGTGGTTACATGGATTATGAAGAGAAATAGTTTATTTTCTGTAGTATCCATTATTTCATGTGCTGCATTAGGTTAATCAGCAGAATGTTATTGAGTGGATAAATGTCGGATGTGCCCCTGGCTTTTTCCATGTCACTCATTTCTATGGGGAAGCCAGAGAGTGTGAACATGACAAGAGAAAGTAATGGATTATGGTGCCACTACCCCCATTCAAATAAATATCCCCTCTGTAGATGCATGGTAATATTGTAATTTAAATAATCACGGCAACAAAATATGAACAAGTACAGTGGATCTATTGGAAGTTGCATAAATCATTTACAAGTTCCACCATGGGACCCATTGGTCTATTTTGCTGTATCCTTTCGTCTCTGTCAAGGGACATTCAAATCCTACAATTAAACTGCCACACAGAAATGGTGCAAGAATGTTTGGCCCTCCAGATACAATAGGATTTCTGGACTCATAACAAGGGACTAAGCCACATCCTTACAACTCCATTGTGCCTAAACTGCAACGATGTGTAATGGAAGAATCAACCTTTGAATGTTGTTTAGTGCTGTTCTATTTACATTTTCCCAGCCACTCCTCCTTCTTCTATAATCTGGTCTAAACAAGACCCCCCACACCATGATATTCTATGTATTGCTCTCATTGTTCCAGATGTTCCTGCTGCAATACAATCTTCTCCCTGAAACACACTGCTCCTTGGAGTTAGGTTTGCACTACAGCAAACACTTAAACTAAATTTAAAAAAAAGGAGTATTCCCATCTTACCTTGTTCTCTCTGTTGATCTTTCTGTTCCATGGACACAAGTGCAGAGAAATGAGCCTGGTCGTAGGCGAGAACGAGGGGTGAACAGTGACATCTATTAGGAGGAACCTCCAGAGGTAAATAGATCCCTCCAAATGGGATGGGTGCAAAGGCTGTAAAGAAAAAGTATTTTGAGAAGCTGCAATATAAAAAGTGTTTTTTAAACTAAATAGCAATGATCACTGTAAGAACGTGGGTTAATTAGTGTGGGTGTAAGTCCACCACAAAGAATAAGGGCGCAAACTTGTCAGGGTAAAGCACAGTTTCAATAGTAGCTGTGGCACAGAGAAGCCATGATCAACTTAGGAAAAAGTAGAAAGTATTTAAAAGCAACCAAACAGTTAAAAAGTCAAATCACAACACAAAACTCCCACAGCCAATTTCTAAATATAGAGCAAAAATATAATAACCAAAATGATTCATAAATTACAAAAATCTCAATAAGGAAACCGGAGATCAGATTTTTTGAACATTTAAGGCAAAAAGCCCCAAGAAAAAGTGAAGTACCAATCAGAAGTCAATGTTCGTGGTTGACCGGAACCTAGGGGCCTAGGCACAATACACCAAGCAACTCACCCCGGTCAGAGATTTTACTTTCTGTTGGGACAGAAATGTCCCCTGCATGGTTATGGATGTGTACCCCTGCCCTGAGTGCCCAACTGTACTAATGTTGGAATCCTTAATACAGCTCGTGTGTGTGCACCATGTCATAGGCCTGTCTCACGGATTGCGGTCTTGTTGATCCCAGAGGGAAACCCAAAGCGCTACTCTCGTATTGGTGGAAGGCTATTCAGGGGCAGCCGGTGCAAGTAAGCGGTGGGGCAGAGGGTGGGGTGGGGGAGTCGACAGACAACGACGAGGGAAAAAGAAAACCACTTATCTTGCGCTCACAGCATCCCCGAGTCAGCAATGAGGCGAGCGCAAGGTAAGGGGGTTCTTTTTCTTTCTTTAAGTTGCCCTTGTCATCGTCTGTCTACCCCCCTCCCCGCCCCACTGCTCTTACCTGTACGGGTCGCGCCTGAGGCTACTGCCTTCACTAACAGTTAAGCAGCATGAGCACAGTGGTGGCAGCAAGGCGAGTAGTGATCAGTAGGATTGGACAGGTTCTTTTCAATCTGTGTCACTGGAGTGAGGCCTACAGGTTCATTCACCTTTTTAGAGTTCCACTGTATTGTTCTCAACTTACCTTTGGCCTACATCAGTTAAATGTAAAGTGCTGCGCAGCGCAGGAATGGTGACTCTGCGCTGGATGTATGAATACCTGGGAAGGGTACAGTACAGAGATAGCGCAGTGATGTCAATGCATCATGAGTGTGTGTACTGGTGAATGTATACCAGAGAGGAATACATTACATGAGAGAAGTGGTGCTGGGCAGTACATGTGCAGTGAAAGCATGTGCTGAGTGTATGTGTGCTTCCAAGAAGTATAATACATGGAGGGTGAAGTATTGTGCAGTGGTGGAGTTTGCATGTAGCACACCATGGCACAATACAGAAAGGATACAGTTCTCAGTATTGAGTTGTGTATGCAGAGTGATTGTGTGTGCTGAATGTATGTGTGCCTGGGGTGGCACAATATACGGAGGTAGCAGTACTGGGCAGTGTGTGCTGTGTACGTACACAGAGTGCAAGTGTGCCTATAATGTTATATTACATGGAGGACCCTGGGTTCCATTTTAGAAAGTCAAGGCCTGCCTGGTGAAGACATGAGGAGTAGAGGAATCTCCCCAGATATATTTGGGTATTGCTGCATTCCTGTGAGGTGGGTAGGACACACTACAGATGGGACAGAGAGACTCACCCTGTACACTTCAAAGAGTGCTCTTTGATTCAGTGAGAGATCATAAGGAAGGGGCCTGGATACATCTCAGGAAGCAGATGGGGCCAATAAGGGAATCATATAGAGTGAGGCTTGAAGCCAGATATTAACCTTCTGATGCACATATCACTGTGGCTGACATCTAGGTTGAACTCTGGTCACTCCCATGAACTGTGTTGTGGGATAATCAGCTTCACAGTCTTATTAGCAATCACCAGCACACGTTTTCAAAATTCAAACATGCAATGGCAGCAGTAGCACATGTAAATCATCTTTCAATATACAGTAAAAAATCACAATGTGTTCCTTTTTTCTTTTTCCTTTTTCCTTTTCTTTCTTCAGGTCCCGACAAGATCTTAGCCAACACGTGTTTCGTCGCCACAGTGGGAATACATCCCGCGACTTTTTCAAGGCTAAGTGAAAATATAGAATAGATTGCCAATGTCAAAGCGTCTCGTTACTTAATGTTACATACATTATTGGGGTGTGAAATTACTGAAAAAGAAAAAAGGAACACATTGTGATTTTTTGCTGTATAATGAAAGATGATTTACATGTGCTACTGCTGCCATTGCATGTTTGAATTTTGAAAACGTGTGCTGGGGATTGCTAATACGTTTGTTTGTAGCTTAGGCCACAAGATTTGGGGAGGCAGGTGGTTCTCTCCACCCTTCAGCACCGTTGCAGATAAGACCGGTTCTAGATATTAGGTGTATTACCCAGTAGAGCGCCTATTTCCCTATATATTATACCACCGTCCTTTCTCTTACGTCTAGTGAATAGGGGGCCAGCCAGGGTGCACCATGACTTCATTTAATAACAACAGGAGCAATAGAGATAAAGAAGCTGAGGAGCTATTCAATAATCTATTGGGTAGCAGAGCATCCTCCTCAACGACTCAAGGTGGGAATGCCCAAAGGCAAGAAGGTCTCAGGGAAAAATGTATCCGCCTAGAAAGGTTACATAAAAATGAGATGTCCAAGTGGTGGGACGGTGCCACTTTGCGACAATACATAAAAGTACAGAGAATACCGAGGGGTCTTAGATCCCAAATAATACCCACATATGATGATCTCGATGCTGACCTACTGGTTGCATGGGAACAGGAACTCACTAATAACTCAAACAGATTGATGCGCATTCTTATTGAGAACTGCGATAGGAAGGCTACAAGACTACAGAAAGAAATAGAAGCGTTAGAGTTGGAGATTAAACAATTGAATCTCACTGAGGCAACAGAAAAAAACGATGCCATTTTAAATGATATATTGCTACGCCATCTATCAGAGATAAAACAGCGAAAATCCAAGAAACTAAAAAGAGACGAGTACGACTATTTGAATGGTAGGATTTTTACCTTTGCTAGGAAGTACGACTACCTAATAACTAAAGATGATCAGAATAGAGCTAAAGAAGGTTTATCCATATGTTCGAGTTCTACATCCATAGATACACCTGTCACTAGCGGTGGAAAGTCTGATAGAGGAGATGGTTCGATAGACACCTCAAACAGTGAAAAACGTTTTTTACGAGAAGTACAAAGAATCAAAAAAGGCAACAGGGAACAAAACAGGCATCCCATACCAGGACAAAGACAAGGAGGGGAAAAAGAGGGGGCAACAGGGGAAGAACGACCAGGGATGAGGACCAGATCATGGAATCAGGAGAAGTAGGGGATGCAATGTGGTGAATCTGTCAACTAAATGTCTTACTAATGATGATGTGTCGTTATTGAAAAAAGGATTGAGTTTTTGCCCAAGCAATGTGGGAAATATCTGTGATTTGAAAATTGATCTCTACAAATTTGTGAGACGGATTAAAATCAGAAAACATTTTCTAATGTCAAATTGTGAGAATAAAGTAATGAGCAAACAATATGTAACATGTCAATCCAGTGAACTTTCAATTCAAGATGTAATAGACACCAAATTACTTTGATCACTAACAGGGTGTGAAGATGAGGTGATAACTGCGAATATTGTCATGCGAGATTTGAATGTTGTGAGTGATTTCTCCATCTCCATTGGTCTGAAAGAGAAATCGAAATGGACACCCACACTCTACACCGGGAACAACATAGACATTTTTCATAAGTTAGTTCTTTCAGACCTTGATAGACACATTGACAAGAAGAGACGACCCCTAACTGTAACGGACACCTTGACACATGGGGAAAGATTAGCCTTGAAAGGCCTGATGAGAGATGACAACATTACGATTCATGAAGCGGACAAAGGAGGGAATATAGTGATCATGGAGAGTAGTGACTATGAACAAGAGATTCTTTCCCCACTGAAAGATTTTGAATGCTATGAACAGCTTCCCCTAAATCCAATATGGGCATTAACTGACCATATTAATAAACATCTCAAACAATGGCAAGGTATGGGATTACTAGATGAGGATGAGGCAGTATATTTGAAAGTAGATCGTCCTAGATATGTTTCAAAAACACAAAGATCCACCCTCAGATAGATTCAGAATTATGTTCTCACAGGTTGCGTGTGTTTCCTATAGTGGTTGGAAGCACACAGTGTTTGTTTAAATACCCCTCACACACCAAAAGGGCCCTTGGTGTCATGCTTCATCATGGGGGTCTTCCCGCCCCGCTGCGGGACGGGGCGTGCTACGACCTACGACTACGTGGGAGCACTGATTTTCAGAAAACTATGTGTTGTGTAGGAAAGTGAGTGGAAGGGTCAAGAGTGAGTGAAGTAGTGGATTAAAAAGTAGCTGGCTCTTATCGACTAAAAAACTTTAATATTCCTTGGAGCTGGTACTGTTAAAAAGGTGGGTTGGAGGTGTATTGCTTTAATGGGCAATCCCTCCTGTGTACGTCAACATGTTTCGAAGCTCTCAGGCTTCTTCGTCAGGACCAAGAAAGATCCCTTCTATACTCACTATATCGAGCAGATGTCGAGAGAATAGTCACAAGTAAATAAATGTTTAAAAGTGATATATGTATAAGTAGTGTTACTACGTGAAAGGCAAATTGTCATGCACAAGATACAATACCCACTAGGTATTCTATTTGGTAATCTGAAAGAGAAACACAACATTAAAAATGCAAGACATATACTGCATCCAGCGTTATTAATGGTGACCTGTAAGGAAGGTGATATATGTAGTGAAAAATATTCTCCTTAGCCTTAACTGTGTAGCAAACACTGGTGATGTGTCCTGCAGGTGGAAAATGACAGTACATGACACACAAACACAGAACATAAAACACACACACTATATTATGAAATCCTGCAGGTGCAAATCAGGGAATGAATATGATGACCTCTGAACACTAGAAGTATCAATCTTAGTCATAGACGATTAGTTGTGCCTTGAGAAAGAAGCATAAGTACATACTTGTTCCCAGTGGAGACAATGCCCCATGAGCCTTAGAACGGGTGGGAAGGGTGCCTATAGTCACACTCTGTGGATGGAAAAAATGGGACTGGTTTAGGGAAACATGTAAACCCAAAAGATATTCATGTCAGCCACGTGTTACTCGGCTATGCCGTACTTACTACACCAAGAACACTGCCTCGCCTAGATATCGCCTCCCCGCGGCTCCGTCGAACATTGAGACCGTGGGGTGGGGTCGTTAAATAGTGTCCTTAATTGGCCGAATTGCCGCCAAAAAGGATTACCATCGGAGCAGTGCTGAGCTGCTCAATGCGCCCCGGATGTAGTTTTGTCCGAATAGCTTCCTGTCCCGTGACCTCAGGGAAAAGTGATCCTTGAGGCTGGACCGCTAAACTTCAAAGCGGGAGGAGCGAGCAGCCTCGTTTTTTCGAGATATGCCAAATGTGCCCCGGAAGTAGTTTGTGCAAACTTGTTTCTGTAAGTAGAAAGTTTCCTCTTATAGGAAGAAATTCTTGGTGAGGGCCAGAGATACACACTCCATGACCACATTTCGTGGTGTCTGGTATTCCCATGTGGTGGTGAATAGAATTTCCTCAATTATGGACAGTGTCTCGTCATGAGGCAGACTTGTGTATTGACTCTCCACGTCGAGTCCCATGAGGAGATATTGATTAGGATCGAAGTCAATGCCTTGAAGTAGTTGTAGGACAGCTTTAGTGTCTTTTAAGTAAGTCCCGTTTTTTTGGACCAACGGGCGGAGGAAGGCATCAGCGAACTTAGATAGAGGTTCCAGAATGGAAGCAATACCCGACACAATCGGACGTCCTGGTGGTGGTTCGAGGTTCTTATGAATTTTGGGTATGGTGTAGAAGTATGGTGTTTTGGGGGATTTCTGGATTAGAAATTCAGCCTCTTTTTTAGACACCCAATCATGGGCCATAGCTTCTTCCACCATTCCAGCAATTCGGATACATATGGTTTCTGTCGGGTCATCATGTATGATCTCGTAATTCCTGCGATCTTCAAGAAGTCTTCCACATTCGTTATCATAGGAGGTGGTCGTCTGGATAACTATTGCCCCACCTTTATCCGCTGGTTTTATGACTATGTTATTGTTAGAAGACAACTGACATATCGCTTCCTTCTCCTCCTTGGATGTGTTCTGGAAAGAGGTGTTCTCCTGTGTGGACATATTCCCTATTTCTTCCATTACTGCCTTGTCGAAAGCTAGTAGTTCCACCGGTAGTGTAGAATCCGGGGGGGGTAAAGGTGGACTTGACTCGTAGTCCTGTATCAGAGCCATCTCCCTCTGTTGTTTCTTTCTCCTTGAAAAAGGCTCGCAGCCTAAGTTTGCGAATGAACTCCTTCATTTCTGCACATAATTTGAATTTGTCCATTCTGTTAGTGGGTACAAATCCTAACCCTCTCTCCAAGACACGTATCTGTGACTGTGTCAGTTCGTACTCAGTCAGGTTGACTACTAGGTGCCCCTCCTGCTGGTTGACGGTTGGTTGTTCGATGTGCCCGTCATACTCCTCGTGGAGACCCGTGGTGTCTCTTCCTCTTCGGTGGGCCAGTGGACATTGTTGCCCCTCCGGTTCCTGCCTCTCTGTGGTCCTGGGCGTGCCCCTAAAAAAGGTGGCGGTCCATAGTAGTTGTAGTTTTATTCCTGTGGTGTGGGGACCCAATGTTGATACGGTCCTCCCATAGGTGGTGGTCCATAGTGGTAGGGTGGGAAGGAAGGTGGTCCTTGATAGTTGCCCCATCCTCTCCGTCTTGGGTTGTATGGTCGTTGATATTGGCCTCCCCCTCGATGGTTTCGGGGAACACTCCCTCTGCTGGAATTCGAGCTGTTGGATCACGTGTCAGATGTATCACTGTCTGAACCCTGGTCAGTGTTAGGGTTCCTAGCCATGTAGTCGTCCCGTATGTATGGGTACACCTTCTCATGGCTAAAGCGAGCTGTGTCCTTCTTTAACTTGTTATATTTGCTCTGCTTTAGTGTGATCTCGAACTCATTCATCTGTTGGTTTAGTTCTTCCAGTCGCTTTTTAAGGACACTCGTAGACTGGTAGCTTTTCAGTTGTACTTCCAGTTTTTGGATATTAATCTTGAGTTCCTGAGCTAGTCTTGTGGCTGTCTTTATTATCAAGATCAGCCAGTCGCGGGTACAATGCCACGATATTAGTGACCAGTCCTTTTTAAAGGATTTGTCGTGTTGGAACATAAATGGTTCGTTACGGACTATCAAGCCCTGTGGTGCAGCATTTGCCCTAAGATATTCGGTCATCAGTAACCCGTGGAGGGCTGTCTTTATCTGAGTCCTCCTCAGATTGGCCAGTTCATCCCAGTCAGCATTGCTGGGACCCGGATCAGTACTGTTCAACGCCTCAAGGGGGTTGATGGCTGCTAGAATCCTGTCCACCTCCTCTTCTGCGAAAGTGAGGCCTGCTGCTTCGGCCATATTAAATGTAAGGTGTCTTTCCGAATGCAGACAAAGAGAGTGTGTGTGTGTATATGTTCAGTAGGGTCAAGAAAACAATAAGAGACTGGTCAATGACCACTCGGCACAATCAGTATACTGACCGATGCCTTTTTTGCCCGAAATACTGGTATACTCCCACAGCTGCACGCTGTCTTAATAACCACAAAAACAAAATGGGGAGTGAAGAGGTAGTGTCCAAGAAAGGAACACTGGAGGTGGATACGCCCTCCTCTTGAAATGTTTAAAAAACACAAAGATCCACCCTCAGATAGATTCAGAATTATGTACTCACAGGTTGCGTGTGTTTCCTACAGTGGTTGGAAGCACACAGTGTTTGTTTAAAAACCCCTCACACACCAAAAGGGCCCTTGGTGTCATGCTTCATTATGGGGGTCTACCCGTCCCGCTGCGGGACGGGGCGTGCTACGACCTACGACTACGTGGGAGCATTGATTTTCAGAAAACAATGTGTTGTGTAGGAAAGTGAGTGGAAGGGTCAAGAGTGAGTGAAGTAGTGGATTAAAAAGTAGCTGGCTCTTATGGACTAAAAAACTTTAATATTCCTTGGAGCTGGTACTGTTAAAAAGTTGGGTTGGAGGTGTATTGCTTTAATGGGCAATCCCTCCTGTGTACGTCAACATGTTTCGAAGCTCTCAGGCTTCTTCTTCAGGACCAAGAAAGATCCCTTCTATACTCACTATAATATCGAGCAGATGTCGAGACAATAGTCACAAGTAAATAAATGTTTAAAAGTGATATATGTATAAGTAGTGTTATTACGTGAAAGGCAAATTGTCATGCACATGATACAATACCCACTAGGTATTCTATTTGGTCATCTGAAAGAGAAACACAACATTAAAAATGCAAGACATATACTGCATCCAGCGTTATTAATGGTGACCTGTAAGGAAGGTGATATATGTAGTGAAAATATTCTCCTTGGCCTTAACTGTGTAGCAAACACTGGTGCTGTGTCCTGCAGGTGGAAATTGAAAGTACATGACACACAAACACAGAACATAAAACACACACACTATATTATGAAATCCTGCAGGTGAAAATCAGGGAATGAATATGATGACCTCTGAACACCAGAAATATCAATCTTAGTCATAGACGATTAGTTGTGACTTGAGAAAGAAACATAAGTACATACTTGTTCCCAGTGGAGACAATGCCCCATGAGCCTTAGAACGGGTGGGAAGGGTGCCTATAGTCACACTCTGCGGATGGAAAAAAAGGGACTGGTTTAGGGAAACATGTAAATCCAAAAGATATTCATGTCAGCCACGTGTTACTCGGCTATGCCGTACTTACTACACCAAGGACACTGCCTCGCCTAGATATCGCCTCCCCGCGGCTCCGTCGAACATTGAGACCGTGGGGTGGGGTCTTTAAATAGTGTCCTTAATTGGCCGAATTGCCGCCAAAAAGGATTACCATCGGAGCAGTGCTGAGCTGCTCAATGCGCCCCGGATGTAGTTTTGTCCGAATAGCTTCCTGTCCCGTGACCTCAGGGAAAAGTGATCCTTGAGGCTGGACCGCTAAACTTCAAGCGAGCAGCCTCGTTTTTTCGAGATATGCCAAATGTGCCCCAGAAGTAGTTCGTGCAAACTTCTGCCTATGGTGACCTCACCTTAGAGAGGGGTCCTGCCAAAGTCACGCTGTACTCCCGTAGGGGAGTATCTAACAAACATATTATCGCTCCTGTGAAACGATGGTCACGTGATATGTGGAGTATTACCTACATCATCTAGACCGCTAACCTCGCGTGTGATAACAAATGCCCTCTATCTAAAGTTTGCTGACGCGTTCCTCCGCCCGTTGGTCCAAAAAACCGAGACCTACTTAAAAGACACTAAAGCTGTCCTACAACTACTTCAAGGCATTGACTTCGATCCTAATCAACATCTCCTCATGGGACTCGACGTGGAGAGTCTATACACAAGTCTGTCTCATGACGAGACACTGTCCATAATTGAGGAAATCCTATTCACCACCACATGGGAATACCAGACACCACGAAATGTGGTCATGGAGTTTGTATCTCTGGCCCTCACCAAGAATTTCTTCCTATATGAGGAAACTTTCTACTTACAGAAACATGGGACCAGCATGGGGAGCACCTTTGCTCCCAACATAGCTGGTCTCTATGTGAACCATCTTGAGACTAATAGGATCTTGCACCCCGACAACCCTTTCTTTCACAACATAAAAACTTGGAAACGTTATATTGACGACGTCTTGGTGATATGGGAAGGGGACGTTCCTTCCACTGAAGCCTTCATGGTCTGGCTCAACCAGCAAAATGCCTTCCTCAAATTCACAAACACAACTTCACGTGACAACTTGGTCTTCCTGGATCTCAATATTTATCCGGATAGTGGCACCCTGAAGACCACGACACATTTCAAGGCAACAGCCAAGAATTGTTTATTACTGTACAACAGTTTCCACCCCCGCCACCTCCGGGACAACCTCCCTTACGGACAATTTCTCCGTCTCCGGAGGAACTGCACGGATTTAAAGGATTTAAAAAAACAAGCCTCTGATTTGAAAGCCAAATTAGAGAAACGCAACTACCCACCAGTGATCATTAACAAAGCTATGAAAAGGGCACGGAACAATACCAGGGATGCACTACTGGAAGACAGAGCACCTAGGGAACAAGAAGAGAGACCAATATGTGTCACCACATTTAACACTCATTCAAACGAGGTATCTAAGACGGTGAACAAACACTGGAGAATTATCAACTGCGGGAACCTCAACCTATCGAAACCTATGTTTGCACATAAAAGGGGAAGAAATCTGAAGGACATGCTTTTCCACACAAGACCACGTACAGGACTACCCATGACCATTGTGAATCCACTTCTCCCCCCAGTGCAGGGGCATCACCCATGCGGGAATTGCAGTACGTGCCACCTCACGAAGAGAAGTAGACACATAAAATTCAGGAATGGCACCGAGTGGGAACAGAGGAGATTCACCAATTGCAATAGTAAAAACGTTGTGTACATGATTACGTGCCCATGTGGCTTGGAGTATATTGGTATGACAACGAGACCAGTCAAGATCCGCATTGGGGAACACAAGAGTAATGTTCGCTGCAAGAGGAGCACAACTAGGATGGCAACGCACTACCTGACCACCGAACACACCGTGGAGGATTTACTATGGACCGTCATAGAACAACTAAATGGCGAGAACAGCCTTTTGGAGAAAGAACAGCGTTGGGTGTTCCGGTTGGGTACCCACATAGTGGGTCTGAATGATGACATACCCTGGGGCCAGTTCACCTGAGACCCTTGTAGTTAAGTACGATCGAACCCATTTACAATGTGACTACCCTTGAGTCTATCAACTGACCACTAAAGGCCACCTTGTACTTACACAGCTGTGGCCCCACATTCAGGGGGGACGCTGAAAAACGGACACTTCCTTCTGGACCAACAGTGTCAGTCACCACAGAAATTGTCCCTTCCCCTACCATCAAGAGACCACATATAATAACTATCCATAATGAGTACCCTGGTGTGTATCTCAACACCACAAAATGCTAGGCAGAGTGTCTATACCACCCTAGCGTTGAACACTACCATGAATCCTGAGCCTTTCACATTGGTTCCTTACTAGTTCCTAAACTCCTGTTTCACATTGATTTTACAATATTTCCAAAACACCCATTTTAAACCAGGGCCGTAAAACATTGCGTAGAGACAGCACTAATTGCCATGGGGCATTTGTTATCACACGCGAGGTTAGCGGTCTAGATGATGTACGTAATACTCCACATATCACGTGACCATCATTTCACAGGAGCGATAATATGTTTGTAACATACTCCCCTACGGGAGTACAGCGTGACTTTGGCAGGACCCCTCTCTAAGGTGAGGTCACCATAGGCAGAAGTTCGCACAAACTACTTCCGGGGCACATTTGGCATATCTTGAAAAAACGAGGCTGCTCGCTCCTCCCACTTTGAAGTTTAGCGGTCCAGCCTCAAGGATCACTTTTCCCTGAGGTCAAGGGACAGGAAGCTATTCGGAAAAAACTACATCCGGGGCGCATTGAGCAGCTCAGCACTGCTCCGATAGTAATTCTTTTTGGCGGCAATTCGGCCAATTAAGGACACTATTTAAAGACCCCACCCTACGGTCTCAATGTTCGACGGAGCCGCGGGGAGGCGATATCTAGGCGAGGCAGTGTCCTTGGTGTAGTAAGTACGGCATAGCCGAGTAACACGTGGCTGACATGAATATCTTTTGGATTTACATGTTTCCCTAAACCAGTCCCGTTTTTTGCATCCACAGAGTGTGACCCACCCGTTCTAAGGCTCATGGGGCATTGTCTCCACTGGGAACAAGTATGTACTTATGTTTCTTTCTCAAGGCACAACCAATCGTCTATGACTAAGATTGATACTTCTAGTGTTCAGAGGTCATCATATTCATTCCCTGATTTTCAACTGCAGGATTTCATAATATAGTGTGTGTGTTTTATTTTCTGTGTTTGTGTGTCATGTACTGTCATTTTCCACCTGCAGGACACAGCACTAGTGTTTGCTACACAGTTAAGGCTAAGGAGAATATTTTTCACTACATATATCACCTTCCTTACAGGTCACCATTAATAACGCTAGATGTAGTATATGTCTTGCATTTTTAATGTTGTGTTTCTCTTTCAAATTACCAAATAGAATACCTAGTGGGTATTGTATCTTGTGCATGACAATTTGCCTTTCACGTAGTAACACTACTTATACATATATCACTTTTAAACATTTATTTACTTGTGACTATTCTCTCGACATCTGCTCGATATTATAGTGAGTATAGAAGGGATCTTTCTTGGTCCTGAAGAAGAAGCCTGAGAGCTTCGAAACATGGTGACGTACACAGGAGGGATTGCCCATTAAAGCGATACACCTCCAACCCACCTTTTTAACAGTACCAGCTCCAAGAAATATTAAAGTTTTTTAGTCCATAAGAGCCAGGTACTTTTTAATCCACTACTTCACTCACTCCTGACCCTTCCACTCACTTTCCTACACAACACATAGTTTTCTGAAAATCAGTGCTCCCACGTAGTCGTAGGTCGTAGCACGCCCCGTCCCACAGCGGGGAGGGAAGACCCCATGATGAAGCATGACACCAAATGCCCTTTTGGTGTGTGAGGGGTATTTAAACAAACACTGTGTGCTTCCAACCACTGTAGGAAACACACGCAACCTGTGAGTACATAATTCTGAATCTATCTGAGGGTGGATCTTTGTGTTTTTTAAACATTTCAAGAGGAGGACGTATCCACCTCCAGTGTTCCTTTCTTGGACACTACCTCTTCACTCCCCATTTTGTTTTTGTGATCGTCCTAGATACCCTTGCATCCTCACGCTCCCTAAGATTCACAAGAACCTCCCGTTTCCACCTGGGAGACCCATTATTTTGGGCAATGAAGGGCCGACTGAGAGAATGTCTGAGTACGTTGACATTTTTCTAAAACCCATGGTGATCAATTTACCCTCTTATATTCGTGACACGAAGCATATCCTAGGGACCCTTGCAGACCTCCCTTGGGAAGACAACATGATTCTAGTTACATTAGACGTAACGGCACTGTACAAGAGTATCAGAAGAGACTGTGGACTGACTGCCATTAGGAGTATTCTAAGCACCAGATCTGCCAGTACATGGGAACATACGGAAATGTTAATTGACATGATAGAACTAATCCTAGATAACAATGTCTTCCTATTCAAGGACAAATGGTACCGGCAGAAACAGGGAGTTGCCATGGGCTCCAGGTTCTCTCCCTCGTACACCAACCTGTTCATGGGTTGGTTCGAGGAGACGTGGATTTGGAGTTCTAGGGGCATCAAATGGAATGATTCGATCCTGTTTTGGGGTAGATACATCGATGACTGCCTGATTGTGTGGACAGGTAGCACTGAGAAACTTGGTGACTTTTTTGGACACCTAAATAATAATGACTACAATATCAAGCTTACTTTCGAATGTAGCAAAGAGAATATTACATTCTTAGACACGGAACTTAACATCAGGGAAAATCAGATCCACAGTAGGTTATTTCGTAAGGCAACAGCATGCAATTCTGTTTTGCCTGCATCTAGCGCGCGCCCCTCACATCAGATTAAGGCTATTCCTTATGGCGAACTTATCAGGGCGAGACGAAATTGCAGCTATGATCCGGAATTTGAGGAATGTGCCAGTAATATGATGACTCGCTTCAAGAGAAGGGGATATGACAGACATACATTAGAGCGAACCAGACAGAGGGTTGGAACAATCAAGAGATTGGATACTTTAAAAGAACGAAGAAAAGCTAAAAAGATTGATGACAAGATACGTATGGTGACAGGCTTTAACACTCTATCGAAAGTACTTGTACAAAGCCTTAATAGGCACTGGCATATTCTAAAAGAAGACAGATCACTGGGGGGGTCGATTAACAATAGACCTAACATTACATACAGGAGGGGCGTTTGCCTCAAGAATATGTTGAGTCCCAGTTATACAGGAGCCAGAGTTGCTACCAATTGGCTGACACCACACACTATTGTATTTTATGGATGTGGACATTGCATTGCTTGCAAATGGGCTAGCAATAAGAAAACACACTTCAGTGGTCCAGGAAATAAGATTTATAAGATCATGTCGAATATCAATTGCAGCACCAGATATGTGGTGTATGTCATTGAATGTAAATGTAACAAGAAGTATGTGGGGAGCACGATTAGGACTTTGCAGGAGCGGATTGGAGAACACATGAGAGCAGTGAAGCAGGGGGACATGAGGTACCCAATTGCAGCACACATTGCACAGTGCACTTCACAGAATAGAAACAGAGACTTTGTATATTATGCGATAGATCAGACCCCTACACACCCGAGGGGTGGAAATAGAGAACTCAGGCTGCGTAGAAGTGAGGCTTCATGGATTCTCAAGCTACGGTCCACAGAAATGGGCCTTAATTTGGATCAAGAATTGCACTACTTCTTGGGAAGATAATACCCCGAAACAGGAAGAATGGAGGTAGTGATTCAGGGTGGATGAAGTGTAGCTGTATACTGACCATGCCCGCGGGTTTCTGATCAACAGTGTGATATGTATTGATTGATAATGCACTAAACCGAGGTATAAGCTGACTATGCCCTTCTTTCTTAGATCATTAATGTAAGTTATTTGCATAAACGTTGTAATCATTACCGAAAACGTGAGTTTTGTGTGTGTATAATATATATGCAATTAATGTATAAACCAACTATGCTCTTCTCCCTGACCACAATGTCATCTGATTTTGAATTCGTAGAAATGCTCAACAAAAACGGAAGTATGTATACACAGTCATAGTCACTGACTGAAGGAACATGACCTCCTTTGAGGTTTGGATATGGCATCACACATAGTTCTCCACCGTTTAGGAAGCGTTTTAATTAAAGACTGATCAGGTTTTAAGTGTTAAGCGTTTAACGCCGGCACGTGTGAATTTGGACTCAAAACCACATTCAAAGATGGCGCCCGCAAATACAAAGGTGAAGCGTTTTAATTTAAGACTGATCAGGTTTCATGTGTTAAGCGTTTAACGACATCACGATTGTAATTGGACTTAAATACACATTCCAAGATGGCGCCCGCAAATAATAAGGTGAGGCGAGTCCCTCGTCATTTTCGACATACACGAGACCGTGGTGAATATTAAGGCGAGGCTAGTCCGTCTGCAGTTTTTACGTACATGGGACCATGGGCAGCAGTATTTAAACGCCGGTAGAAGAGGGTTCGTCCTTGTACTCGAGGAATCGGCACTGGGCGTACACGAAATTCACAAAGAAAACACGGTGAGGAGGTAGTAGGTTGAGGAGTTGATGTACTTGCGACTCACTTTGGCATGATGATATTGGTAATAAGGGCTGAGATATAATAGTTGGGGATATTTCTAGTGGGATGGAAGAGGCGTTGCGGTATCGTTCTGATTGGGGATATGCATTGCATTTGCTGATTTGTAGCTCTGGAGTAACAGTTTGCCGATGATTTTAATCACCTGAATAATAAGGTGTTTGGTATAAAACCCACCAGAATGGGACTGTTGATAGCGGTTTCGACGGTCTGAATCACCTGAATAATTGAGTGATCGGCATTAAATCTATTAGAATGGGACTGTTGAGAGCGATTTGGACTTGAATGCTGTTTTTGGAAACTGGATGCTCGTGTGCAGCAAGTATATGTTGATTGGCGCTATACTAATTGTAATTAATAGAGGGATTGGATTTTGCTGCAGGTTTTTACAGGGCTATGAAATATATTCTTTTTTACAGAAGACACAGCTTAATAATCGGTGGTCACTTTACGGACATATTGAAATTTGACTAAGTACGTTTGCCCACGCCGGAGGATCGTGTGGGTTGGAATTATCACCACACAGGAAGTAGGTGATCCAAGATAGATTTGTTCATGATGATTGTGAAACGATACGTGGTGACTTAGGGTATTAGCCTTTCTACTCATTTTTATATTCAGTATTTCACTTTGTCTGTTCTTCAGATGTTTGAGGTCAAAAGACCGTAGAGGTTGGTGATGTTTTGTCTCGGAGCACGTATTTTGGGTGATAGGTCAGGGGATATATATATATTTTTGGCACTAGTAAGAACTCACGCACGTATGTCACGAGGGAGCGTCACAGTTCAGCAGGCCACGATATGGACAGGTTCAGTGCCCACATGTGGGATACTGAGTAATGGTGACATAGGTGCACGTAGAAGATATATACATGCACTTAGCACATTGACGTTTACCTTATATGTGACTGTCTTATCAATGAGGCCTTCCTGTGTTCACATTTCGGTTTGTTGTATCTAGTGGTCAAATGTTTGTCACAAGGTGCATGACTATAAGTTTTGGTCACTAGTAGCGTTACCACACCGTAATGAGACACGGTGAAAGGGTGTGAAATTATGTATGTAACATTAAGTAAGGAGACGCTTTGACATTGGCAATCTCTTCTATATTTTCACTTAGCCTTGAAAAAGTTGCGGGATGTATTCCCACTGTAGCGACGAAACACATGTTGGCTAAGATCTTGTCGGGACCTGAAGAAAGAAAAGAAAAAAGGAAAAAGAAAAAAGGATCACATTGTGATTTTTTGCTGTATATTGAAAGATGATTTACATGTGCTACTGCCGCCATTGCATGTTTGAATTTTGAAAATGTGTGCTGGGGATTGCTAATACGTTTGTTTGTAGCTCAGGCCACAAGATTTGGGGAGGCAGGTGGTTCTCTCCACCCTTCAGCACCGTTGCAGATAAGACCAGTTCTAGATATTAGGTGTATTCACCCAGTAGAGCGCCTATTTCCCTATATATTATACCACCGTTCTTTCTCTTACAGCTTCACAGTCTTGCCTACTTGGACAGACAATCTTTCATGAGGAAAGAAGAAAAGGAAAGGAGTACACCTCAAAAGTAGTAGAACTCCCAACGTAAAACTTCAAAGACCAGACCCTAAATCACATTTGGTGACTGGAAATGGACGATAATAAGAGGAGGTTGAGACCCCAAACATTTGTCATCTGCCAAGCAGCCAGACAGGCCGTGTGATGAGGGAAAGCTCTGCAAGACTTCTGCCTGTGACCAGGACCTGGGGGCCGAGGTCTGCTAGTCTCCCTGCTGGGTGAAGGGGACATCAGCCAGTGCAACCAAGACCACCTACTCTAGAACTCCAGCACCTTGCTGCTTGCCAGGACCTGTGTGCCCTAAGGGGAAGAGGAGTGCATTGGAGGGAGCGAGGTCCAATGGAGTGCCCTGTCGCGAGGACTCCCAGAGTGAAGTGTGATAGGCAACAGCTGCTGCATTGAAAGGGTTGTTGCCCATGTGCAGAATCAGGTTGGTGACCTCTGTTTGTCAGGAGAGGGATAGCTGTGAGTGAAAAGCTGTATGGGTAACATGAAGCCCGTACCACATTGTTGTGACTACCCCGTATGCCAGGAGGGGCTGCCATGGAAGTGAACACTGCAAACAACTGCTTAGATCTTTTCCGGGCCTAGCGGTGACCCCATATGCCAGGAGGGGCCACTGTAATGTGGACTGCAGTTCATAAAAAGCTCAACGTCTTGTGTGCAAGCACTGCGGCAACTTCGTATGCCAGGAGGGGCTGCCGGTACTAATGATCTTTTGGAGTTTGGGCTGCTGCCAATGAACTGAAGTACGACCCTTGAGTGGAAATCAAGCATCGAGGAATTGCTCCTGACCTGATTCGTAGATAGAAGAGGGCGCCGTGAGTGCATCAAACTCACTGGGACTAGATCAGGAACACCAGGATCAAACCCTCTCTCCCAGTGGGGAACGCTGAACTTACCTTGGAGGAGGAAGCACCGGAGCTCCTCAGATCGCTGCTGGAGCTGGCTGCTCAAGCTCACAGAGAGCCGGCACCTGCCAGGTGCTGCTGTGCCACCTGTGCACAGCCCAACTCGACTAAGCGTGGTTGGGGCACCCGCTGACACGCTGAATGATTCCTTGCTGCTGGAGCGGGTAACACTTGATACAAGCCTACAGGACCCAGGGGGACTTGCTGCTATAGGTGCTGTGGCACCAAGAACACTTTTGACTACTATCTAAAAGTCAAAATGAACTCTTGAGTAAGGCCTATTAGTGAGCATTTGTAGATGTGACCACCAGTAAATGGGGAATAACTTCAACAACAATAGGAGAAGCAGTTGGGACAGAGATTTGCCATTGAAACACTAGAGTCCCAACCCCAAGGGGATTGTGCTATTTCTTATGAATGTCATATTACTTGTTTGAATGCATGGAGTTAGAAATAGGCCATCATTTTGGTTATTTTGCATTACAAAAATGGACACGAAATTATAGAGATTACACCATAATTCCACATTGCATAATTTTGGGAGGAAATTTTAATGCGAGATGTACAGTTTGGTTCATTTTTTAATGTGAGCAGCATTTAAGGTAGAATTTTTACCCGATTGAACCATTTGAGTGATTTGTGAACGTGAAACTACAAGTTTGAATGCGAACGGCAGGGTTTTGAATGCGAGTGACAGTTCTTTTAATGTGGGTGGTCAACAAACAATACAGGTAGACTTTTTTTTACCTACCTGAACAGTTCGAATCCATAGTAAGTCTGGCCCCGGGACATCAGGAGTAAAACTCAGCCACCACCGTTGGGTCCAGTAACTCCTGTGTGCCCCATGGCCCTCTGAAAGGGGTTCTGACATTTTCTGACTTAGACTCTGAAATGCAAGTCAGAATTCTCGAGTGGCACAAGGTTGCAGACTGCATCCAAAAAGTCCTCTCAAAGCTGGTTAGCTGTTGGATGATATCCCGCTACAGCCGTTGGTTGGAAAAGGCCAGTGCGGGAGGAATTTCAAATTTTACAGTCACTGAAGTCATTGAGTCAGGCAGATACTTTTCACTCCTTCACCTAGTCAAAAGTTCTACCTTCGGACTTAGTCCTTTTTATTGAGCTCCATATCCTCCAGCAGGGCAATCCTGACCCTGTATCCAACAAAATGCACTCAAAATCAGACACCTTTGCCGTGAGGTCCTGCTGACATTCCAGAGGTCTTGGAAGTAAAAAAAATTCTCAGCCCCAACTTTTCAGACTTTCTGGAGCAGATCCTCTTGTTCATGTTTAAGGCCCTCCGGACCTCAAGGATAGCACTTAGGGGGCAGGACACACTGCAGTAGACACCATCAGAAGGGTCGAGTCCAGGTGTAGTTGCTCCTGGTCAGCAGGGCACTTCAAGAAAATGGTATCATGCAGCTTGTTGTGTCCCTGTAAACACACAGGAGGTCAGCCAACTGATCCATGGACCCCACGTCTTGGCTCTGGGTACAAGAGAAAGCAGGTCCAGCCCTTCAGGTCTCCACACAGGTCTGAAACAGAAAGTCCAGTCTTCTGTTAATCCACAGGTTCAAAGAGTGTTCTGATGAGCTGTTGGTAAGATGCCTTTTTTGTAGGATTCACTAGCCAGTGGGTGGAGGTGACTCCTGGGCACTTTCTAATTCATGAGAAGAAGGTTCCCAGGGATAGCCCTTCTCACTTTTGCAAAACATCTTGCTTGCCTTACTGTAAACTATTCCTCACTATTGCACTACACCCAGTATGGCACCATCTTTCTGCTCTTGGAGGCTGCTGCAATGCCAGCCAGGGTGTGTGTTTAGGGCAGTTCCTCGACCTCAACTGCAGCAAACTGGTACTGGTATATGTTTCCCCTCCCACTGGGATGATGCCAAGCCAGCTACAGAGAGCCCAGGGAACAAAGGCTTTTCTTCCTCTGCTCTGCATTTAAACTTATTTATGAAAAGGCTGACCGTACCCTGGTCCCTTTCAAGTTACTGAAGTACCTGCACTTCCTGAGCTGATGGGGGTCACATACCTCACACCCTAGCTTTCCTGCCTAAAGGCTTAGGCTATTGTCTTTGCTCTGGGAGCAGCTTTCACACCGCATTAAGGAGAAGCACTGACAGGTGCCAACTGCTGGGAGGCTATCACTAATTAACCTAGTGGAGATTCAGGCAGACGAAGTCTAACTTCACCTCTGAATTTGATTTTTAATAAATAATATTTGAAATATTTCTGTAGCCTGTCCCAAACCTAAGATAGCATTAGAGTAATTATTGTATTCTGAACTTCATTTTGTTCCTCAGAGGCCATCTATTGCCCTATATTAAGTGCTTTTGGGGGCTAATTACTGTAGTATCATGACAACACTAAATTTTTGCATGTACCACTTTTGACAGGTTCGCCTGCAGGTTTAAAAGCTATAGAAGTCAGGCTATACAGGTAGGGCTAAAGCCATGTTTTCTTTGTTGGCCTACAAGATGGCGCAACATGTGCTACAGTCTATGGGTGACATTTAATTTGTTGATGCCATTTGTGTATTTACTGCACCATATACAATGGCCTTCCTGGGAAAGTAAATTTCCCAGTTAGGAGTTAGCCAATTTTACCATGTTTTAGGGGTCAAAGCACATACACTGGGTACAGGACAGCAGTGCCCCAGAGTGCAGATTTAAAAAACAAGCGGCATCAGTCCACAAAAAGGTTGGGTTTTCCACACAAAAAGAGACACTTTCTCACAATCTAGAATTCTTCCTTGACATTTGATTATATATTCGAAACATTTGCTTTGCAAATACAGTGAACAACGTTTATTTAATAAGTTGTCCCTTACATAAGAGTCACCAAGACAATCATGGGTTTCCTCCTGTTTCAGGACTGCTTAATATTTGTACTGCTATAATCCTGGGTTTTTGCACTTTCTTTGGGCTGGTGTTGGAGTCTACCGGTGGTCATGCCAGATGAAAAGTATTACAACTGGAATTAGAAAGAAGCAGTGTTTGCTGCATTTATCTAGTTAGCATCCGGTGGAAATGCCCTGTACTGAATAAGGTTACAGTTCACTAAAGGCCAAGGAGCCCCCTTCATTGCCACAATTGTAAGAGAACTGGCTTGCCTTCAAGAGCAGGACCAGACTTTCAACCAAAAGCAGCCCAGGCAAATTGTGTCAGACAGGCCCCCATACTGCATGTAAAGAGTGAGTACAGTGAGTGAACCTGATCACTGCAGGGAGTTTGCTGGGTTTCTCCCCCAAGAAATTCTTGAAAAATTACAAATATGGTGCATTTTACAACACATTTATGTTTAGAGAACCTTGTCCAATCATTGAATGGATGGATGGATATTGGAAAAAAGGCTGCATGACTCAATGCATGCTAGTTGGATCGTGTAGAGTGGGTGAATGAATGAACTCCAGAATGGATGTCAATGAATAAAGACTTTTAGCAATGTGGAGTAAATGGTCTCAATGCAATGACAAAAGAAGATTGCTCTGTTCATTTTCGTCTCTGTATTAAAACATCACCCTCCCTATATACTAAAACTAACAATCCTTGTGCAGCATGCTTAGCCCAGATGTATTTAACACAGTTCACTGATTTAGTGCCTCAAAGAATTAAACATAAAGCTTTCAGCTTTGATATAAAATGGAAGAGAGGAAGAGATAACCATGTAGTTGGAGAGATGCACAACTTGAAACCAGAAAACTTTGCATTAATTATGGCTTCCACTTGATTGTGAGATCCTAGGCAAATACTTTTTCACAATGCTTCCTTTTTCTTCATTATTGAATAAGAGCACCTTGCAACACATCACTTTGGGGTGTGCGCTCAAAAGCAAAACATTATAATGTTACTTCATCTGTAGTAACACACTAGGCCATGTATAGGTGGCAAAAGACTTCTAACTCCTTTTGTTTCACTAATAGCATGGTTGTCATGGCAGTGGTAGTGGGGGCCATAAATGTTTCCAAGTTCCTCATTAGAATCAATCACTTCTAACAAATGCCACTCAATGTCATGGTATAATTCAATATTCTAAACTGAAATGTGTTGAACAGTCACATTGTAAAAAACAAAAAAAAACAGTCTTTCTCGTACATGCACTGGACTCTCTGAGTCATTCAATATCAGACCACCTTGGCCCCTTCCTCCTAAAGCCCTAAAGGTCATTGCTGCTTGTGACCACAATGCAGGAGACAGAACACATCTACATGCAAAACAAATGCCTGAGCATGATCTGACAGGTACACTTTAAAACCCTTTGTTTTGCACTGCTTATTTTTAAAGGTTGTGTGACATTTCATTGCATGCGTTTACCACTCAAGCCTTTACCACACATTTTTTACAATGCATGCATTTACCACACATCTGCCTTTACCACACAGGTAAGTTTAAAAAGGTAAGTGTTGGAAAGTGGATTATTATTAGGGGCAAATGTATATCTGCCACTGGAAATAAGGCCACTAACACAGTCTAGGGCCCAGAATAGGTCTTAGAAAATTATTCACATGCTCAACCCCTGGAAGTTTGGCTGCGAGCAGGCAGGCTTAACTTCAAAGGCAGGTATGTAAAGCACTTAATAACACCAATTCAGTAAATAATTAAGACACAACACACAATAAAAATCCAACACCAATTTATAAAAATAGGAATTATTTTTATCTTTAAAATGACACCAAAATGAAAAAAAATCCAATGTAGGGACCGGAGCTATGATCTTTTAAGGATTTAGCACTACATAGAGCATAGAAACCGATAGCGCCTATTGGGACATCTGGTCGCGCTAGACCGCGATGGAGCCCTGCGCAGCTACACCTCGTGGTAGGGCTCGGTCAAAGTTTTTACCTTCTGACTTAGAAACGTTTCTGGAGCTTTTCTTCCCGGGTTCCCTCGAACCTCTCAGCCAGTCCAGGTTCGGTGAGGGTTCGCCGGCTTGCCTTGCGATGAGCGCCCAGTCAAACTTATTGAAGGCAGACCTCCGGAGCTTTCCAGCGGGACGTACCAGGGATCCATGCCGGCTCATGGTTGAATATCGGCGGCATGGCTCTAGCGGTAGGTCCCGGTCACCTTTTCTACGTTTAGACTTAGAAACATTTACGGAGCTTTTTCTTGCGGGGTTTCTCGATGCTTTTCACCAGGCCGGATTCGGTGAGGGTTCGCCGGCTTGGGTTTCAGCCTACTCCCGGTCAAACTCTGGAAGTCGGACCTTTGGAGCTATTCAGTGGGACGAACCTGAACGGCAGGCTGGCTAGCGGTAGAGGGTCGCCGGCTTGGCTGGCCAGGTCGAGCCGGTCCACTTATGGAGCTTTTTTCCAAAGTTTTGGAACTTCTTCCTGAAGTTCCCCAAAGGGTCGCCAAAGTGTCCAAAACTTACTCCAAGGGTCTGGAAGCTCCAAGATGGTCCTTGAAAGTTTGGGACTTCAGCTCCCACAATCCACTTGGACAAAACCCTTACAAATCCACTGGTAGTACTCCAGGCTAAGGATTCTTGGTGGTGATATGCCAGGTGAGCTCTGTTAACCTGCCCCTCTCAGATACTAATTCCAAGTGCTCTGGGTCAAGCAGGAGGGCACTCCTGTCCAATGAGGTGCAGGGCAACACCCCAGGGTATGACCACATCCTCCAAAATGTGGCATTACTTTCTCCCAGAGATCACCATTTCTCCAAAATGGCTCATTTTCCAGCAGAGGGAGCAGAACGAACTAAAGCAGCCTAGAGAATGACTTGATCTGCATAGGTCCACTCCCCTTACATCTGGGAATTCCTCCTTAATCCCCCCATCTGGCTGTGGGGCAGAGGGGAGAGGTGTAAATGAAACTGGTTTCTCTAGCTTGTCTCCTCCTTCCCTTGAGGAGAATTATTTACTACCCCTCCCCCTGGCTCTGGCATTCCTATGCCCAGCAACCTCTCCTCCCAGAAAGGCTTCCTAACCCCAAGCGTCATTTATCACCTCTTCAAAGCAGCCAGGCTAATCCACTTATCTCTGACCAATCAAGGCAGAGCACTAGAGGGCTGAATTTTGGCTTATAGACAAGAAAGTCTTTCTAACTTCTTGTCTGTACATTTTAGGAGAATTTCTTGCCATGTTAACCTATGTGGCAGGGGTTTGCAATGGGAAAAATGACTTTGGCCATTTTTTCTAACACCAGGGCTTATAAAAACACCTTTTATAAGAACCATGCTTATATCTACAGGACCCCCCACCCCTGGAACCCCTAGGGGAGACTTTAGGGGTTCTGAATATGTAAAAATATTGCAAATCCTAGTGTTCCTAGCACAAAAGTCGATTTTGTGAAGCACTTTATCACAATGTGGGGAGTGAAATTTGCAATTTCACTTAACCCAGGGAACATAAAAATAATTTTATAAGGGTCCTCCTTATAAATACCTGACCCTCCCACCGCTGGGACACCAAGGTAAGACCCTGGGGGTACCTAATATGCCCAAACATTGTAGGTTATCCAATTTTAAGTGCCCCAAACACCAAAGTTGAGGTTGGGCACAATTTGTGCAAGTGCAGAAAGAGCTGCTGGCCTCTAAATGCCATGCCCTATTATATACTAGGGACTTAAAGGTAGTTTCAATCCCCCTGCCATATTATGTACTAGGGCCTTATAGGGAAGGTCATGCCAATCACAGAGGTACCCTAACCCATAGTGTACCCTAGTGTATGTAGGCGTTTTCACTGTATTTCACATTTGAAGTGTCTCTTTCAGCATAGCACTGGTCAGTCAGAGTCAGTTACTACCACTACCAGTCAGCAAAAAGTTGGGGGTGCCCAGGGCACATGATTACTTTGCAACAGTAAGTGATATATATATATATACACACACACACACACACACATATATATATATATATATATATATATCCAAAAACAAAGCGGTCACAAGGCAGTGCACTCTTACTGCTGGTGCAGGCGTTGGTGGTTGACCATACCCCAATGAAGGACGCCGCACTCCCAGGGAGTTACGATTTTTCCTTTATACTCATCCAACAACCACTGACGCATTTCGACACTCCAGTCTTATTCAAAGTGGGTAAGTTCAAATGAATGAGTCCTTTCTCAATTTCTATTTATACAATTGATTCCAAAGTGGGGCATTCTGGTAGTTGTAGTTTGTTCAGCCCCACTTTGCCTTCAGAATGATGTTTTGATAATATTGCAATTAAGACGATGTTTTCTAATCACAAATTCAGACCTCCCGGGCCCGTACAAACTGAAACCATTATCAGTTGCGGGCCGCATCGGCATCACTTGAAAAGAAGTGTCCCAATATGGAGTGCACGGCATATGAAAGTCCATACCTATCCAGGCTATCATAGTCTTTCAGTGTCCAGCACACCTGCAAAGATTTGTATCTCATGTACACCACCGCTGATTGGGATCTCTCACTCCTTATTGTGCCGGGCGACACCGCTATTACAAATATCCAAAAACAAAGCGGTCACAAGGTAGTGCACTCTTACTGCTGGTGCAGGCGTTGGGGGTTGACCATACCCAGACATTAAATGAAGAAGCAATGAAGGACGCAGCACTCTCAGGGAGTTATGATTTTTCCTTTATTCTCAACCGACAACCACTGATGCGTTTTGACACTCCGGTCTTTTTCAAAGTGGGTAAGTTCAAATGGACGAGTCCTTTCTCAATTGCTATTTATACAATTTATTCCAAAGTGGGGCATTTGAGTAGTTGTAGTTTGCTCAGCCCCACTTTGCCGAGAACACTACATGTTGGAAGCTCAGAGACAACTATGAAAAGAAGAGCATTATGAGATCTTGAAAATTAATCCCATTAAGGAAATGCAACAAGAATATAATCTTATGTTGTAGGATTGGTACAGATCTGGTCTCCTAGATTATGAAGAATATACAAACCTTAGAATAGACCATCCCATTATTCCTCCCATCTACTTTTTAACAAAATCCATAAAGATAGACTAAATCCGCCTGGTAGACCCATTGTAAGTTCCATAGGGTCATAAATGAAAAAAAACAAAGATACGTGGACCTCTTTTTGTGGGAACATGTCACCACATTACCATAGTATATCAGAAATACTAATGATTTTCTAGGAACAATTATTAACATTCCATGGAAGAACACATGTGTCATGGTGACAATGGATGTTGCCTTACTGTATACATCAATTAAACACAACCTTGGAATGGATGCATGCATGCACTTTTTGAGATCAAGATCAATTAATTACTTACAACATACCCAAATGATCATGACGATGCTGCAATTTTGTTTAGCACACAATGTTTTCTTGCTTAATAATGAATATTATATACAAAAACTGGGAACACCAATGGGAACCTCCTTTGCTCCCACAAATGCAAACTAATTTATGGGATGGTGGGAGAAGGAGGTTACCTGGGCAGAGACAAATGATGTATATATGGAACGAATTGTGCTATGGGATTTATTGACGATATATTTGTAATTTGGGATAGTAAGGAGACCACACTAGAGATGTATCTTGATGAACTAAATAGTAATGAATTTAATATCTAACTCACCTCAGTCTGGAGCAAAGTGAAGATCAATTTGTTAGATGCTACACTGTATATTGAAAATGATGTTTTAAGAACAAAAATACATTGGAAAGAAACAGCAAGTCCTTCACTACTACTGCCTACAATGGTCACTCCAAGGTATTAAAGTGGAGTATTCAATACAGCCAGCTATTGAGAGCATGTAGAATTTGCTCAACAAGATTTGGTTTTTGTAAAAGAATCAGCATTGATGATTATAAGATTCATAAATAGAGGCTACCCCAAGAAGAAACTGCAGGAAGCAAACAATCAAGTGTGGAATAAGAAAAGAGTTGAAAACAAAGATACATAATAAAGAAAATTCCCATACCAGATTTTTTAAGGAATACAACAATGAGCATAAAAATATAAGCTCAAGATTGAAAAAATAATTGGAATGTTCTCCAACATGATAAGCATTTTAAATCAATAGAGGAATGCCACCCCAATATTACATATCGCAAAACAAGACCTGTAGGAGATATACTCCAGGAAGTTTTTTCAGTCAATAAAAGAAGAGAATTGGTTGACCAACAAAAATAATGGGTTTTGGAAGTGTGGCAAATTTAAAGCATGCTCATATGGGGTGAGCATGAACTAATTTAAAACATTTGAAGAAAAAACATGAACCATTACCGAAAGAATTACATGCAACTATATGTTGAATATGTTTTAGTGTGTGCATGTCAGCAGAGATATGTTGGAAGTACAATCAATAAGGTGGAAATGAGGATCTTACAACACTTGAGAGCAATCAGAAATCAGGACAGAACATACCCCATGGCTAAACATTTTTGGGAGGTATATAATGTGGATTTCACAGGGTTCAGATGTTAATGGATAAAATACAGTAATCCACATCCACAAGATGGTAATCATGATTTGGAATAAAAAAATATGCGAATTAAAGATGATTCTCTTACACGGTACAGAAAAACCATGGGGACACAATCTGGATGCAGAACTTTATTTCCATCTCTAATGCTGCAATTATCTCTTAACAGGGTAAAAATAAATTGGAAATAATATTGAATATCAGATCCCTTATCCACTATGTCTTCATTGTGTACAAACAGTATATGACTATTTAAGACTGGGAGTGATTTAAAGAACTTATAGATGGTCTAAACAGTAAACACCATAGTTATGCAGATAATTTTATATATGATCTGAAAGTATACAGATGATCTGAGTTCCCTGATTATGTGATTGAACTTTCTCTATGGCTAAAAGATAAGATACATTACATATTGATTACATTTTAGTATGTTCTTTCTACCTGTATGAGAAAATAAAAGAAATTGAGGACATTGAAAATGATCTATCTAATGGAGGATCTCTTGGTAAGATATTAAATGCACACATTTTGCATTTTTAAACTGTTGCTTTTATGCACTCTATATGATATAATATCCTGCTTAAGATAGGCTCTGTAAAATTTAACTGATGGCTGCTCTACATAGTGAAGGTAAATGATGGTTATACAAATCACTTCTAGAAAAACAGAAGGGGCATGCAAAATGTGGGAAAATAACATTGGTAGTCATAGGTGTCATGAGAGAGAAAAACAAGAATGACGAATACCGTATTCCCTATAAATGGATAATGTAGAGACTGGTCAAGATCAGTATATGCACTGCTGCGCTTTTGAATATATAGCACTTTTAGCATCCTGCACTTTTTCAACATATATAATATCCTTTGGAGACAATTGGTTTACCCTCAAAATTACAAACTAAACATGGATGGGTACATATGAATATATATACTTACATATCCTTGATTGTAATGGATATGTAAAAATCAGTGTATGAAATTTTTATTAAACTCAAATGAAAATGATATTGTGTGAAATTGAAAAAGAAAATGAAAATAGCGCTCCAGGATGGACAAAAATGGCTATACAGTCTCTCACCTAGATATGAAGGAAATAGTCAGGTGCATCATGACAAGACTATATAAAAGTGATAATAATATATTTTGCTAATGATGGCTTATGTGAGATCGGACAAGGTCATTGTAAGCACCAGTGCTCTTTACATGAGAGAGCTCTTTCAGCCCTATGCACCTTCTTGATATATAGCATTTTAAGGTTTTTTTAAGCAAAATATATTATTTGTTGATTCATGTCGCAAATATAGATGGAAATATGGGCAGACGTATATACCATACATAACTGACTGTAATGATTTCATGAAAATGAAAATTAGATGTGTTAAATTCTTCCACTGTGCTCATTTGGAAAGATCTTTTTATGACATTGTATAAAATTAAAAGCAAAACGGTGCTTCTTTATGGATGGAAATGGCTGTAAGGTCAGCAGTTTAGTCGTTCATATGGACACGGATGTATAAATGAATAAATGTATTAATAAATAATTTTTGATTGTGAGGAATTTATAAACCTGATAATGTATGCATGCAGGGCAAATTTACTGTATTGAATTGATGAAAATATATTGGTGACATTGTATCAATGAAGAAACAAAATGGGATCTGCAGATGGATGAAGATGACTAAAAGGTTGACACTCTAGTCTTTTGTTTTGTGGAAATGCAGGAAGGACAATGTATAAATTAGGCTTACTAATGTTTTTGTAGTATTAGCCCGCCCAAAGGCAATTGCTGAAACGCGTTGGCTGCCCACACTATGGTATATATATAAAGAAAATTGGTATTGATACTGGTCGGGATTCCTTGATAACTTGTATGCAAAAGATCTGAAAGTGACACCCCAGGCGCGACTTCCGCTGGACTCCAGAAGGGAGTGGAATGAAAATAAATAAATATTATATATATATATATATATATATATATATATATATATATATATATATATATATATATATATATATATATATATATATATATATATATATATATATATATATATATAATCTACTGGCGGTCGCCAGTAGGTAGTTATAGTTAGGACCAATTATCCATAGGAAATTCGTAACATTCTTTTTACAATAACTTTGGCGCCGGTTGACGAATCTTCGCGAAATTTTCAAAACTTATTGTCCGCTCCGGTCCGCTCCTATCTTGAAAGTTTCGGGGTGATTCGGCAAGCGGAGGCCGAGAAAAAAGGGGGTCCCAAAACGTGTTTTCTCCATGTTAATTTCCATAGGAAACTTTAGCCACGGCTACAGCCCAAACTGCTGAACGGAATTACACCAAATTTGGCAAAAAGGTAGTGCTTGGTTCAGAAAGCGCCCTTTTTTTTAAATGGTGTAAATCCGTTCAGTAATTCCAGAGAAATTCAAAAATCAATTTCCCTTAGGAAACTTTATGCAAGGCTACAGCCGAAACTACTGAACGTATTTACCCCAAATTTGGCAAACAGGTAGTGCTTGGCTCAGAAAGCAACCTTTTTAAAAATGGTGTAAATCCGTTCAGTAGGTGCTGAGAAAATCAAAAATAAAAGTTTCGATATTTAGAGGCACGGACGATCCGCGGACCCTCCCGACCAAGAGCTTCATGCTAATTGGCTGTCAACACTCCAAACCAGGAAGTGTTGGCAGCCATCTTGTGCCTCGGTAGAACCAAGGCACAAGAAAACAGAAAAACGAAGGCGCAAAACAAGAAAAGGGAGCAGGGTAGAAACACCCTGACCCCCTAGGCCTGCTCAGGGGGTCCCAAAAAAGCATTTATTTTTATTTTTTTAAACGGCGAAATTTGCGTCGGATCCACGAATCCTGCCGTGAAGAAAAAAAAACGAAGCGCGGACTCCGGCGCTTCGTTAATATTTAGCCCCCGGGTGGGCCAAGTCCCGGGGGCATGCGAAAATTTAATAGCGGGGGCCCAGGGAGGCCCCCGCAGCCCCGGGGACCGCCACCCCGGGGCTTTCCATAAATATTTGTGGGGGCTCATGGCCCCCCCGCAGCCCCGGGGACCGCCACCCCCCGGGGCTTTCTATAAATATTTGCGGGGGGCACACAGCCCCCCCCGCAGCCCCGGGGACCGCCACCCCCCGGGGCTTCTTATTTTAATGTATGGGGGGGCCTCAAAGGCCCCCCCAAGCCCCGGGGACCGCCACCCCTGGGACTTTCATTGATTATTTAGCGGGGGCACACGTCCCCCCCCGCTGCCCTGGGGACCGCCACCCCCCGGGGCTTTTAAAAAAAAATAAAAGACCTGTGTGGGGGGGGGGGCTCGAGCCCCCCACATGCCCCGGGGACCGCCACCTCCCGGGGCACTAGTATTTAAATTCGGGGGTCCGTAATGGACCCCCGGCCCCGAGGATCACCACCTCCCGGGGCTGTGCAATTGTTGGGAGGGGGGCCACGCGGCCCTCCTCCTGGAGCCCTTCATGGCCCTGGGGACCGCCACCCCCCAGGGCCAACTCCTGCAGTGTCCCGGGGTGCCCACTCCCGGGACACTGCTGTTTGCAATGACAGGGCGGGAGCCGCGCGGCTCCCGCCCTGTCATTGCAAACTGCTTTGCTTCATTGAAGCGAGAGCAGGGAAACCTGCTCTCGCTTCAATGAAGCAAAGCAGTTTGCTTTTCCACATGGGGAGCTGCATGTTAGCAGCTCCCCATGTGGAAAAGCAATGCCGGCTCCCGCAGGACGTGGGGAGCCGGCGGGACCGTGGGGGGATTGGGGACCGCCCACGGTCCCCAACAGAGAGACCATGTCCCAGGGGATGGGGTCCCCGGGGCCAGGAGTGGCCGGGAGGGGGCCACGTGGCCCCCTCCCACCCAAAAAAATTAAAAATAAAGGCCGGCCCCGGGGGATGGGGTCCCCGGGGCCAATAGAGGCCTCAGGAGGGGGGCCACGCAGCCCCCCTCCTTTAGAAATAATAAAAATAGGTGGCCATGCCCCAGGGGATGGGGTCCCCGGGGCCGGAACTGGCCATGGGAGGGGGGCCCACGCGGCCCCCTTCACGTTCATTTTTTTTTTTTTATTATTAAAAAAGGGGTCAGGCCCTGGGGGATGGGGTGCCCAGGGCCCCAAAAAAGTAAAAAGAAGGGGGGCCACACAGCCCCCCTTCCAAAAAAAATAATTTAAAAAACCGCGATTGTGCTGGAGGCCCCGCCCCCTCCCAGCAACACTCTGCAAACGCGCCCTGTGGCGCGTTTTAAGTTGGGAAATGAATTCCCCTTCAATACTGGGGGTCCCTGGGGGCACATGATTACTTTGCAACAGTAAGTGATATATATATATATATATACACACACACACACACACACACACACACATATATATATATATATATATATATCCAAAAACAAAGCGGTCACAAGGCAGTGCACTCTTACTGCTGGTGCAGGCGTTGGTGGTTGACCATACCCCAATGAAGGACGCCGCACTCCCAGGGAGTTACGATTTTTCCTTTATACTCATCCAACAACCACTGACGCATTTCGACACTCCAGTCTTATTCAAAGTGGGTAAGTTCAAATGAATGAGTCCTTTCTCAATTTCTATTTATACAATTGATTCCAAAGTGGGGCATTCTGGTAGTTGTAGTTTGTTCAGCCCCACTTTGCCTTCAGAATGATGTTTTGATAATATTGCAATTAAGACGATGTTTTCTAATCACAAATTCAGACCTCCCGGGCCCGTACAAACTGAAACCATTATCAGTTGCGGGCCGCATCGGCATCACTTGAAAAGAAGTGTCCCAATATGGAGTGCACGGCATATGAAAGTCCATACCTATCCAGGCTATCAGTCTTTCAGTGTCCAGTACACCTGCAAAGATTTGTATCTCGTGTACACCACCGCTGATTGGGATCTCTCACTCCTTATTGTGCCGGGCGACACCGCTATTACAAATATCCAAAAACAAAGCGGTCACAAGGCAGTGCACTCTTACTGCTGGTGCAGGCGTTGGGGGTTGACCATACCCAGACATTAAATGAAGAAGCAATGAAGGACGCAGCACTCTCAGGGAGTTATGATTTTTCCTTTATTCTCAACCGACAACCACTGATGCGTTTTGACACTCCGGTCTTTTTCAAAGTGGGTAAGTTCAAACGGACGAGTCCTTTCTCAATTGCTATTTATACAATTTATTCCAAAGTGGGGCATTTGAGTAGTTGTAGTTTGCTCAGCCCCACTTTGCCGAGAACACTACATGTTGGAAGCTCAGAGACAACTATGAAAAGAAGAGCATTATGAGATCTTGAAAATTAATCCCATTAAGGAAATGCAACAAGAATATAATCTTATGTTGTAGGATTGGTACAGATCTGGTCTCCTAGATTATGAAGAATATACAAACCTTAGAATAGACCATCCCATTATTCCTCCCATCTACTTTTTAACAAAATCCATAAAGATAGACTAAATCCGCCTGGTAGACCCATTGTAAGTTCCATAGGGTCATAAATGAAAAAAACCAAAGATACGTGGACCTCTTTTTGTGGGAACATGTCACCACATTACCATTGTATATCAGAAATACTAATGATTTTCTAGGAACAATTATTAACATTCCATGGAAGAACACATGTGTCATGGTGACAATGGATGTTGCCTTACTGTATACATCAATTAAACACAACCTTGGAATGGATGCATGCATGCACTTTTTGAGATCAAGATCAATTAATTACTTACAACATACCCAAATGATCATGACGATGCTGCAATTTTGTTTAGCACACAATGTTTTCTTGCTTAATAATGAATATTATATACAAAAACTGGGAACACCAATGGGAACCTCCTTTGCTCCCACAAATGCAAACTAATTTATGGGATGGTGGGAGAAGGAGGTTACCTGGGCAGAGACAAATGATGTATATATGGAACGAATTGTGCTATGGGATTTATTGACGATATATTTGTAATTTGGGATAGTAAGGAGACCACACTAGAGATGTATCTTGATGAACTAAATAGTAATGAATTTAATATCTAACTCACCTCAGTCTGGAGCAAAGTGAAGATCAATTTGTTAGATGCTACACTGTATATTGAAAATGATGTTTTAAGAACAAAAATACATTGGAAAGAAACAGTAAGTCCTTCACTACTACTGCCTACAATGGTCACTCCAAGGTATTAAAGTGGAGTATTCAATACAGCCAGCTATTGAGAGCATGTAGAATTTGCTCAACAAGATTTGGTTTTTGTAAAAGAATCAGCATTGATGATTATAAGATTCATAAATAGAGGCTACCCCAAGAAGAAACTGCAGGAAGCAAACAATCAAGTGTGGAATAAGAAAAGAGTTGAAAACAAAGATACATAATAAAGAAAATTCCCATACCAGATTTTTTAAGGAATACAACAATGAGCATAAAAATATAAGCTCAAGATTGAAAAAATAATTGGAATGTTCTCCAACATGATAAGCATTTTAAATCAATAGAGGAATGCCACCCCAATATTACATATCGCAAAACAAGACCTGTAGGAGATATACTCCAGGAAGTTTTTTCAGTCAATAAAAGAAGAGAATTGGTTGACCAACAAAAATAATGGGTTTTGGAAGTGTGGCAAATTTAAAGCATGCTCATATGGGGTGAGCATGAACTAATTTAAAACATTTGAAGAAAAACATGAACCATTACCGAAAGAATTACATGCAACTATATGTTGAATATGTTTTAGTGTGTGCATGTCAGCAGAGATATGTTGGAAGTACAATCAATAAGGTGGAAATGAGGATCTTACAACACTTGAGAGCAATCAGAAATCAGGACAGAACATACCCCATGGCTAAACATTTTTGGGAGGTATATAATGTGGATTTCACAGGGTTCAGATGTTAATGGATAAAATACAGTAATCCACATCCACAAGATGGTAATCATGATTTGGAATAAAAAAAATATGCGAATTAAAGATGATTCTCTTACACGGTACAGAAAAACCATGGGGACACAATCTGGATGCAGAACTTTATTTCCATCTCTAATGCTGCAATTATCTCTTAACGGTAAAAATAAATTGGAAATAATATTGAATATCAGATCCCTTATCCACTATGTCTTCATTGTGTACAAACAGTATATGACTATTTAAGACTGGGAGTGATTTAAAGAACTTATAGATGGTCTAAACAGTAAACACCATAGTTATGCAGATAATTTTATATATGATCTGAAAGTATACAGATGATCTGAGTTCCCTGATTATGTGATTGAACTTTCTCTATGGCTAAAAGATAAGATACATTACATATTGATTACATTTTAGTATGTTCTTTCTACCTGTATGAGAAAATAAAAGAAATTGAGGGCATTGAAAATGATCTATCTAATGGAGGATCTCTTGGTAAGATATTAAATGCACACATTTTGCATTTTTAAACTGTTGCTTTTATGCACTCTATATGATATAATGTCCTGCTTAAGATAGGCTCTGTAAAATTTAACTGATGGCTGCTCTACATAGTGAAGGTAAATGATGGTTATACAAATCACTTCTAGAAAAACAGAAGGGGCATGCAAAATGTGGGAAAATAACATTGGTAGTCATAGGTGTCATGAGAGAGAAAAACAAGAATGACGAATACCGTATTCCCTATAAATGGATAATGTAGAGACTGGTCAAGATCAGTATATGCACTGCTGCGCTTTTGAATATATAGCACTTTTAGCATCCTGCACTTTTTCAACATATATAATATCCTTTGGAGACAATTGGTTTACCCTCAAAATTACAAACTAAACATGGATGGGTACATATGAATATATATACTTACATATCCTTGATTGTAATGGATATGTAAAAATCAGTGTATGAAATTTTTTATTAAACTCAAATGAAAATGATATTGTGTGAAATTGAAAAAGAAAATGAAAATAGCGCTCCAGGATGGACAAAAATGGCTATACAGTCTCTCACCTAGATATGAAGGAAATAGTCAGGTGCATCATGACAAGACTATATAAAAGTGATAATAATATATTTTGCTAATGATGGCTTATGTGAGATCGGACAAGGTCATTGTAAGCACCAGTGCTCTTTACATGAGAGAGCTCTTTCAGCCCTATGCACCTTCTTGATATATAGCATTTTAAGGTTTTTTTAAGCAAAATATATTATTTGTTGATTCATGTCGCAAATATAGATGGAAATATGGGCAGACGTATATACCATACATAACTGACTGTAATGATTTCATGAAAATGAAAATTAGATGTGTTAAATTCTTCCACTGTGCTCATTTGGAAAGATCTTTTTATGACATTGTATAAAATTAAAAGCAAAACGGTGCTTCTTTATGGATGGAAATGGCTGTAAGGTCAGCAGTTTAGTCGTTCATATGGACACGGATGTATAAATGAATAAATGTATTAATAAATAATTTTTGATTGTGAGGAATTTATAAACCTGATAATGTATGCATGCAGGGCACATTTACTGTATTGAATTGATGAAAATATATTGGTGACATTGTATCAATGAAGAAACAAAATGGGATCTGCAGATGGATGAAGATGACTAAAAGGTTGACACTCTAGTCTTTTGTTTTGTGGAAATGCAGGAAGGACAATGTATAAATTAGGCTTACTAATGTTTTTGTAGTATTAGCCCGCCCAAAGGCAATTGCTGAAACGCGTTGGCTGCCCACACTATGGTATATATATAAAGAAAATTGGTATTGATACTGGTCGGGATTCCTTGATAACTTGTATGCAAAAGATCTGAAAGTGACACCCCAGGCGCGACTTCCGCTGGACTCCAGAAGGAGTGGAATGAACATAAATAAATAAATAAATATTATATATATATATAATATATATATATATATATATATATATATATATATATATATATATATATATATATATATATATATATATATATATATATATAATCTACTGGCGGTCGCCAGTAGGTAGTTATAGTTAGGACCGATTATCCATAGGAAATTTGTAACATTCTTTTTACAATAACTTTGGCGCCGGTTGACGAATCTTCACGAAATTTTCAAAACTGATTGTCCGCTCCGGTCCGCTCCTACCTTGAAAGTTGCGGGGTGATTCGGCAAGCGGAGGCCGAGAAAAAAGGGGGGTCCCAAAACGTGTTTTCTCCATGTTAATTTCCATAGGAAACTTTAGCCACGGCTACAGCCCAAACTGCTGAACGGAATTACACCAAATTTGGCAAAAAGGTAGTGCTTGGTTCAGAAAGCGCCCTTTTTTTTAAATGGTGTAAATCCGTTCAGTAATTCCAGAGAAATTCAAAAAATCAATTTCCCTTAGGAAACTTTATGCAAGGCTACAGCCGAAACTACTGAACGTATTTACCCCAAATTTGGCAAACAGGTAGTGCTTGGCTCAGAAAGCAACCTTTTTAAAAATGGTGTAAATCCGTTCAGTAGGTGCTGAGAAAATCAAAAATAAAAGTTTCGATATTTAGAGGCACGGACGATCCGCGGACCCTCCCGACCAAGAGCTTCATGCTAATTGGCTGTCAACACTCCAAACCAGGAAGTGTTGGCAGCCATCTTGTGCCTCGGTAGAACCAAGGCACAAGAAAACAGAAAAACGAAGGCGCAAAACAAGAAAAGGGAGCAGGGTAGAAACACCCTGACCCCCTAGGCCTGCTCAGGGGGTCCCAAAAAAGCATTTTTTTTTTAAACGGCGAAATTCGCGTCGGATTCACGAATCCTGCCGTGAAGAAAAAAAAACGAAGCGCGGACTCCCGCGCTTCGTTAATATTTAGCCCCGGGTGGGCCAAGTCCCGGGGCATGCGAGGCTAATAGCGGGGGCCCAGGAGGCCCCCGCAGCCCCGAGGACCGCCACCCGGGGCTTTCCATAATATTTGTGGGGGCTCATGGCCCCCCCGCAGCCCCGGGGACCGCCACCCCCGGGGCTTTCTATAAATATTTGCGGGGGGCACACAGCCCCCCCCGCAGCCCCGGGGACCGCCACCCCCCGGGGCTTCTTTTTTTAATGTATGGGGAGGCCTCAAAGGCCCCCCCAAGCCCCGGGGACCGCCACCCCGGGGCTTTCATTGATTATTTAGCGGGGCACACGTCCCCCCGCTGCCCTGGGGACCGCCACCCCCGGGGCTTTTTAAAAAAATAAAAGACCTGTGTGGGGGGGGCTCGAGCCCCCACATGCCCCGGGACCGCCACCTCCCGGGGCACTAGTATTTAAATTCGGGGTCCGTAATGGACCCCGGCCCCGGGATCACCACCTCCCCGGGGCTGTGCAATTGTTGGGAGGGGGGCCACGCGGCCCCCCTCCTGGAGCCCTTCATGGCCCTGGGGACCGCCACCCCCCAGGGCCAACTCCTGCAGTGTCCCGGGGTGCCCACCCCCGGGACACTGCTGTTTGCAATGACAGGGCGGGAGTCGCGCGGCTCCCGCCCTGTCATTGCAAACTGCTTTGCTTCATTGAAGCGAGAGCAGGGAAACCTGCTCTCGCTTCAATGAAGCAAAGCAGTTTGCTTTTCCACACGGGGAGCTGCATGTTAGCAGCTCCCCATGTGGAAAAGCAATGCCGGCTCCCGCAGGACGTGGGGAGCCGGCGGGACCGTGGGGGGATTGGGGACCGCCCACGGTCCCCAACAGAGAGACCATGTCCCAGGGGATGGGGTCCCCGGGGCCAGGAGTGGCCGGGAGGGGGGCCACGTGGCCCTCCTCCCACCCAAAAAAATTTAAAAATAAAGGCCGGCCCCGGGGGATGGGGTCCCCGTGGCCAATAGAGGCCTCAGGAGGGGGGCCACGCAGCCCCCCTCCTTTAGAAATAATAAAAATAGGTGGCCATGCCCCAGGGGATGGGGTCCCCGGGGCCGGAATTGGCCACGGGAGGGGGGCCCTCGCGGCCCCCTTCACGTTCATTTTTTTTTTTTTATTATTAAAAAAGGGGTCAGGCCCTGGGGGATGGGGTGCCCAGGGCCCCAAAAGTAAAAGAAGGGGGCCACACAGCCCCCTTCCAAAAAAATAATTTAAAAACCGCGATTGTGCTGGAGGCCCCGCCTCCTCCCAGCAACACTCTGCAAACGCGCCCTGTGGCGCGTTTTAAGTTGGGAAATGAATTCCCCTTCAATACTGGGGGTCCCTGGGGGCCAACTAGCCCACCAGGTACCTCCAGTAAGCGCCACAGGGCTGCGTTGCAGAGAGGTGGTCCAGGCCACGCCCTTTTACACCTCTCTGCAACGCAGCTCTGTGGCGCTTACTGGAGGTACCTGGTGGGCTAGTTGGACCCCAGGGACCTCAGGATTCAAGGGGACTTTATCTCCAACTTAAAACACGCCACGGGGCGCGTTTGCACAGTGGTGAAGGGAGGGGCGGGGCCTGAGGTGACATGTGTGCAAACACGCCCTGTGGCGTGTTTAAAGTTGGGGAATTAATTCCCCTTGAATACTGAGGGTCCCTGGGGGCCACCTAGCCCACCAGGTACCTCCAGTATGTGCCAGGGAGCTGCGTTGCAGAGAAGTGTTCAGAGGCCACGCCCCTTTTTACACCTCTCTGCAACGCAGCTCTGTGGCGCTTACTGGAGGTACCTGGTCTGCTAGTTGGACCCCAGGGACCCTCAGGATTCAAGGGGACTTTATTCCCCAACTTAAAACGTGCCACGGGGCGCGTTTGCACAGTGGTGAAGGGAGGGGCGGGGCCTGAGGTGACATGTGTGCAAACACGCCCTGTGGCGCGTTTTAAGTTGGGGAATTAATTCCTCTTCAATCCTGAGGGTCCCTGGATCCAACTAGCCCACCACGTACCTCCAGTAAGCGCCACAGGGCTGTGTTGCAGAGTGGTGTAAAAAGGGGCGTGGCCTGGGCCACCTCTCTGCAACGCAGCGCAGTGGCCCTTACTGGAGGTACCTGGTGGGCTAGTTGGACCCCAGGGACCCTCAGGATTTAAGAGGAATTAATTCCCCAACTTAAAACGTGCCACAGGGCGTGTTTGCACACATGTCACCTCAGGCCCCGCCCCCTCCCTTCACCACTGTGCAAATGCGCCCCCTGGCGCGTTGTAAGTTGGGGAATTAATTCCTTTTCAATCCTGAGGGTCCCTGGGGGCCAACTAGTCCACCAGGTACCGCCAGTAAGCGCCACAGGGCTGCGTTGCAGAGAGGTGTAAAAAGGGGCATGGCCTCAGACCACCTCTCTGCAACGCAGCCCTGTGGCGCTAACTGGAGGTACTTGGTGGGCTAGTTGGACCCCAGGGACCCTCAGGATTTAAGGGGACTTAATCCCCCAACTTAAAACGCGCCAAGGGGCGCGTTTGCACAGTGGTGAAGGGAGGGAGCGGAGCCAGAGGTGACATGTGTGCAAACACGCCCTGTGGCGCATTTAAAGTTGGGGAATTAATTCCTTTCAATCCTGAGGGCCCCTGGGAGCCAGCTAGCCCACCAGGTGCTTCCAGCAAGCGCCACTGCGCTGCGTTGCAGAGAGGTGGTCCAGGCCATGCCCCTTTTTACACCTCTCTGCAACGCAGCTCTGTGGCGCTTACTGGAGGTACCTGGTGGGCTAGCTGGACCCCAGGGACCCTCAGGATTCGAGGGGACTTAATCCCCCAACTTAAAACGTGCCATGGGGCGTGTTTACACAGTGGTGAAGGGAGGGGGCAGGGCCTGAGGGTACGTGTGCAAAACACGCCCGTTGGCGTGTTTTAAGTTGGAGAATTAATTTCCCTTCCATCCTGAGGGCCCCTGGGGGCCAACTAGCCCACCAGGTGCTTCCAGTAAGCGCCACTGCGCTGCGTTGCAGGGAGGTGGTCCAGGCCATGCCCCTTTTACACCTCTCTGCAACACAGCTCTGTGGCGCTTACTGGAGGTACCTGGTGGGCTAGTTGGCCCCCAGGGGTCCTCAGGATGGAAGGGGAATTAATTCCCAACTTAAAACACGCCAACGGGCGTGTTTGCACACGTCACCTCAGGCCCCGCCCTCCCTTCACCACTGTGCAAACGCGCCTGTGGCGGGTTTTAAGAGGTAGTTTTAATCCCCTACCCTATTATGTACTAGGGCCTTACAGAGGAGGTCATGCTAATCACAGGGGTACCGCAACGCATAGTGTTCCCTAGTGTATGTAGGTGTTTTCACTGTATTCTAAGTGTCTTTTAGCATAGCACTGGCTCTAGGCCTGGTTAGTCAGAGTCAGTTACTACCAGTACCCGTCTGAAAAAGTTGTGGGCACAGGATGATTTTGCAACAAGGCCTCTTTCTTTTCCTCTGTTGGTTCTTTCTGCACGTCTTGCTTCTTCCTGCAATTTTCTTCATCTTTGTGGACTTCTGTTGCCTCTTTCTGCATTTCTTTTGCTTCTTTCTGTGCGTTTTTTCTTCTTTCTTCACATGTCCTATCTCTGTAGGCATAGTTAGAAACTAGCATTTAAAAAACCTTTGAAATTCACTTAAAAACCATAGGTTTCAGACACGTTATAGTTAGTAATTAGCATTTAAAAAACCTTTGAAATTCACTGAAAAAACCATAGGTTTCAGGCACGTTATAGTTAGAAATTAGCATTTAAAAAACCTTAGAAATTCACTGAAAAAACCATAGGTTTTAGGGAAAGTTATAGTTAGTTGGACATTTCACTCGTACAAAACCATAGAAATTCCCCCGTTATAGTTAGTTCAGCTAACTATAACTCGCGCCCCGCAATGCACTGCTGATGACGTCACATATTACATCACTCAAGACATGGTCAGTGACATCACTGATGACATCACTGATGACATCATCCATGTGATAATTTGATGCATCTTCTCACACCCTAATATAACTTTTGATACACCCACTCTAAATTACAGACTGCCATTCTCAAAACCATAGACACTCCAAGACCAATAACTAGATACCCACTCACTGATTCTTAGGTCTACACACACATCCACTCACTCACCCGTACAGTCACTCATACTTACGGTCACTCAGTACAGGACTATCATATGCACTCATTCACCTATATAGACACTCACACACCGCCACTCATCCATAGAGGTACTCACACACCTAGTCAGTGATGTAAATAATTAATCACACTCCCATTTACTCACCTATACAGTTATACACACACCAGCTCACTTACTCATACAAATACTAGCACATACTTACGCTCTTATACAATCACTGATACAAGCACAGACTCATCCATACAGCCACTCTCACAATCACACACTCTCAGTTATAGCCATTTATATACTCCAACACACATATATACTGCCTTTCACATATGTAGTTACTCACACATATACAACTGAGATATACATTCACTCACTAACACACCCATACACACACTCACCCACCCATACAGTCCATCACAGATGCACTCTTGAAACCATGCACCCAGTGAATCACCCACTCACACATCTATGTACAGAGTCACACACACCCCACCCACACAAACACTCAGGCACCCATACAGATACTCAGACAACCAATCAATAACCCATATAGACACTCATATAGCTATTCGCAAACCCATGCAGCCGCTTACACACCAACAGACAGACGGATACAGACATTCACACAGTTTACTCACTAACCCATGAATTCAGTAAGATAAGTTTAATCACTCACTTATAGAGTCAGTCACGCACCTACTAAATCATCCATTCAGACACTTATACACCCACTCATTCTTCAATACGCCTTTCCCTATATATATTAAACATATTTAAACTTTACAGAAACACACAGTCACTGGATGATGTCATCAGTGATGTCATCAGTGATGTCATTTAAGATGTCATCAGTGATGTCATCAGTGATATCACTGACCATGTCATGAGTGATGTAATATGTGACGTCATCAGCAGTGCATTGCGGGGGCGCGAGTTATAGTTAGCTGAACTAACTATAACGGGGGAATTTCTATGGTTTTGTACGAGTGAAATGTCCAACTAACTATAACTTTCCCTAAAACCTATGGTTTTTTCAGTGAATTTCTAAGGTTTTTAAATGCTAATTTCTAACTATAACGTGCCTGAAACCTATGGTTTTTTCAGTGAATATATATATATATATATATATATATATATATATATATTCACGCTCTCCAAGCCTCCACACAGCAAGGACTTCACGGCACCACGAAGAAGGGTCTAGACAGGTAGTTTCTTCTTTTTGTAAGTATTTATTTAACCACCATTGTGCAAAAACATGGACCGTCTACGCGTTTCGGCTCTGTGCCTTCAACTGGACCATAGAGTCCGGCTGTCTAGATCGCCATTTTAAAGTGACAAGTGCCCATTCAAGTCCTTCATTGATTTTTACTTCTTGTGCAGATACTAGACTGTTGACCCACTTAGTTCCGTGGTGGCGATATATATCCACCATTTTTCCACATTTCACTTGCTGTAAATTACATTAGTGAACATTTTTAAATAGTTTTTTAAACATTTTTAAACAATTTTTTAAATAATTTTATATATATATATTTCTTCCCTGCAGTTTTAACCATGCAGTGCCTTTTCCATACAGCTTTTACCAAACATGCATTTACCATGCATAGTAAGTCTAGTTAAGGCAAGTATGTATGGGTGGATGTGAATATATATATATACTTTGGCGTCCATTATGTGAGCAAGGTGGCTTGACCGTCGAAACGCGTCAGGGTCTCTCTGGAAAATAAATGTGGTGTTGAAATTCCACAGTGTCAGTGCCTGTTTGTATCGCAGTAAACAGGACTGGAAGCTATATTTAAGAAAGGCCCAGGATCGTCACGCTGACCCACCTTGGTTTGGTGCACCGCGTCTCCGGGAATTTGGATGGTGATTTACAGAAAATAACACGGAGCCCCCCGGCAGCAGATACACACGCCTGGCTGGTCGGTGACTGACAACGGGGAGAGTAGCCTGTATCCAGTGCGCCGGAGGGTGATCGGGGTGTCAGGTAAGCTCCTTGAAGTAAGTGTACGGCAAAGCGAGTGAAGTGGATGCTGGGAAAGGTAGTCTTTGCTGATTCAGCGAAGAGTGGAGAACACCGATTTTATCATACCAGAGATGGCCGAAGAATGGCTACGGGAGAGGGAGCAGGCAGCAATAGACATTTTCAATGACTACTTAGCCACAGTCCCTGATGGCACAAGTAATCGAGCCACAACACAGACGCCAAATGCCAACTTAAAAACCTGCATACAAAATCTTGAAAGACTCAGAAAGCAAGAAATATCGAAATGGTGGGAGTGCAAGTCACTTCAAAGGTATTTAGATATGGGTCGCATCCCTAGGGGGCTGCGGATTCTGGTGCCTCCTACATATGAAAACCCGGATCCTAATATGTTGAAGGAGTGGGCCGATAACAGTGCTGAGTCCTCGCAGCGCATGCTATGCATATTAATCAAATATGCATCGAGCGATAGGGAGAAACCTATGACCAGAATAGAGGAGATGCTCAATGAACTGGAAGAGTTGGACAATAAATATGAAGTTAAACAATTGCAGACGGAAATGGGCAATAGACTGCAAAGATATGAGCAATCGATACGAGAAAAAAAAGCAACAAAGTTTCTCCGTGACAAAATAGATTACCAAAGAGGGAGAATTTATACCTTCTCCAAACAATTTGACACCATACGACGCCAACAACTTACAGTGAATGCAGAACCCGCTGCCATGGCAAGTGGTTACATCAGCTCAGAACTAAGCTCGGAGGTTGACACTGACCTGGAAGAAAACAACACGCCTGGTGCAAGTGGCACCAGTGGCAGAGATGCGCCGTCAGTAATTGAAGAGCTTCGTTTTTTACGACTAGACAGGACAATGAATTTGAGACCTCGGCCACAACGGAAGGTAAAAGTGGGAAGAGGAGGAGGAAAAATAACAGAAAAAGCAGACGCTGGAGAAGGCAATACAAAAGACCCAACAAAACGGACACTGAGAAAGTAAATATGGACCAAATTGTAGATAACACAGTAATAAACCTTACAAACATGGATTTAAACAAAGACGAAGAAACAATTCTAGCTTTGGGACTATCGTTTTGCTCTACTAATAATTTTGACTATGCTCACACGAGGATTGACTTTTTCCATTTCGGCAGAAAACTAAAGCTACAGAAATACTCCAAGAATAAGCCGGGTCACATACAAAGTAGCAATGATGACACTCCAGTCACGGGATCTTTGGCAGTTGATGATCTAACACTTATGCAGGACTTGGATGAACTACAAGGAGGGTCCCAACCAATAAGGAGGCCGGCAGAAGAATTGGCAGCCGAAATGGGATTAGATATCTATGGCACTGTACAAACACAGTTCAAACCGAAATCCATCTTCTTGCCAGTAATGCCCGTGACTCTTTAGACATTTTTTCTGATAATGTGATATGCAATTTGAAACAACTTGCACTTGTGTCAAGCACTACATTTTTACACTCTGGGCACAACACGAGAACACAGTATAAACAGGTGATCAGCAGAATTCAAGACAGACAAGATATAGTAGTGGGTGGTCAGACAAGGGGGGTAATGTGGTCCTCTGGCCACTAGCTATGTATACTGCTGAAGTGCACAGGCAACTGCAGGGCAGAGATTGTTACTTCAGAGTGGGCCCTTTGAGTCTCCAGAGTATAAAAGAAAAATTCCACATGGAATTGTTCCAATGGAGAGGCCAGGGTCTTATCTCTAAAAACTTGTTTGATTTCCTGAAGATCGATTACCCAGTCACTCCAATTCTGTACCTAATCCCGTAGGTCCATAAAAATGCAGACAACCCACCGGGTTGTCCCATAATCTCAGCAATCGGGGGGTTGTTTGAGAGTACTTCCAGGTTCATAGACCATTTCCTTCAAGAGTTTGTAGTTAAGCTGCCCTCTTACATCAAGGACACTGGAGACTTTATGAGAAAGATATACAATGTGTCCTGGGAAGAGCAGTTTCTCCTTATGACCTTAGACGTCTCTGCTCTCTACACAAGTATCAGGCACGTGGATGGGATGACCCATCCTGGAAAAGAGACCCATCCATCTACATCGACATACACTCATGCTTCTGAATATGGCGGAATGGTGCCTAGATAACAATCTCTATGTATGACCAACACACCTACAAACAGACACAAGGGACAGCCATGGGTACCTGCTTCGCCCCCAGCTATGCGAACCTGCACATGGGCTGGTGGGAGGAGCAGGTACTCAAGGTCAAACATGCTAGAGAATGGTCTGAAAATGTGGTACTACTAGCCAGATACATTGATGATCTATTTATCTTGTGGAAAGGCTCACCCGAGTCAGCGCAAACATTCTCACAAGAAATCAATGATAATGATCTAAGCCTCACTTTCACGAGTAACATCAGCAAAAAAAAAGTACATTTTCTTGATCTGGTTGTGTATGTAGATGATGGTAAACTACAGACCAGAACATACAGAAAGCTGACAGCAGGCAATTCAATTCTCCACGCCAGCAGCTTCTATCCCACTAGACTTAAAAACAGCATTCCGTATGCGGAATGTTTACGCATGAAGCACAATTGCAGTAATGAGGTAGTCCTGAGCGAGGTGCAGACGGATCTATTCCTCAGAATGAGAGCTAGGGGCTATAGTGAGGAAGTGTTGCAGTCAGCTGAGGAGAAAGCGAGACCCAAGACTCGTGAGGAGGTACTATTTGGGGAGAGTAAAAGTGAGAGGAAGAGGAAGAACCACACACATGAAGGCCCAGTCAGACTTATTACAGGATACTACGCTTATCATGCAAGAGTACGTAATATCCTTTACAAAAATTGGAAGATTGTGACAGGTGACCCTGTAATAGGATCAGATATACCAAGTGCCCCACCAATATCTTTCAGGAGGGCCAAATCAATGAGGAGAGAATTGGTGCAAACTATGCCACACACCAGAGGTGGGTCAGATTGGCTCAAAGCCAAGAAGGGCTTTTTCAAATGCACCAAGTGCAAAGCGTGTAGGTGTGTTCGTAACACCACTACCATCCAGTCACCCCTTAGATCTTACCCTATCGAGATCAGGGGCACGTATAACTGTAAAACTGATTTTGCAGTATATGCGTTAGAGTGCACCTGCCAAAAGAGATATGTGGGTAGCACAATCCACAAAGCACACGTCAGGATCCTACAGCACCTCAGGGCTATCGTAAACGATGATCAAAGTTATCCAGTGGCGAGACACATCAACCAATGACATCATGGGAATGCCGAAGATCTGGTCTATTACGTCATTGACTCTGTCCCCAAAAGTCCCAGAGGAGGCAACAGAAAACTCCAACTACGGAAATTGGAGTCAAGATACATACTTATGTTAAACACCAAAATACCTCAGGGACTGAACTCTGATGAGGAGTTAATAGTACTCCTTTAGCTGCTATGTCACTCTCCCGTAGACAGGGTGCTAGGTACAGAGATGTTAAATATTTGTATATACATTCTTTCTTTTCCGCATTATATCATTTGGTATATATCTTTGTTTTACAGGACACCGTTTTAAGCATGTACATTTGTGTTTGGTGTTTAGTACTTCAGCAGGGAGGTATCAGAAGCTGATGCCATACAAATGGCTTACTATTAATCTAATTTTGTTAAGAGGTGATAGACGATGCTAAAATGTTCATGTTACAGGATGGTTGGCTCACTGGGGCGCAATTCTCACTTAGTACCGTCATAGTTGGGACACAGACAAATGTTGTTTGATAACTCACTTGAGAGTTAATGTTTACTCACTTATTTATCGGTTTGCATGTGTTTATATCAATAGACACATATTGTTTGTCCCGTGTACAGAGTACGTCTGGATATAGAGTCATTGATACCCTTATACCCTGTTGTTTTTTCTAGTGACACGTCATTAACTTTGTTAGCAGACACCTCCATCGCCTCTATTGAATGCCGCAAAATTGCAGATTCCTATCACCAGCACATGTGTTTATGTATGACTGAATTCAAGTCTCCAAATTGTTTAGCATTTAACTCACTTTACAATTTTTATGTTTATCACGAAAGATGTGAACTCTTCTATGTCCATGCGGCTACTGTGTTGCCATGACGATCTGTCTGTGTGGGAAAGCATATGTAAGCCTGAACTTTGGCGCCCATTATGTGAGTAAGGCGGCTTGACCGTCAAAACACGTCAGGGTCTCTTTGGAAAATAAATGTGGTATTGAAAATCCACAGTGTCAGCGCCTGTTTGTATTGCAGTAAACAGGACTGGAAGATATCTATCTATCTATCTATCTATCTATCTATCTATCTATCTATCTATATGTATAGATAGATAGATAGATAGATAGATAGATAGATAGATAGATAGATAGATAGATAGATAGATAGATAGATAGATAGATAGATAGATATATATATGGCTGGTTTAGCCCCTAACAAGAAAAACAGCCTCTACCAGCAGTGAAACTGGAACCCACCCTGCCAGCCCACTAGGAAAATGACTGACATGTGGTAGCGCCAGTCCGGGCCTACCGAGAAGCCTAGGAATCTGTAGGTGCAGCTCAGATTTTAAGCTTGCATGGTGTTCCCTTCTACACATGCCACTTTGAATGCCACTGTGCTCATTCAGTAAACATGGAAAAAGAAGTCTGATATATAATGATCCAATCGAAAGTTATTAGAGTGAATACCATATCATGAAACTGCATATTCACTGCCATGATGTAATAGAAGTGGAATAAAAAGTTGCTCTTCCACTGCTGTAATGTCACGTAGGGAAGTGATTGTTTCCCTATTATTCCCAGGCCACAGTTCTCCAGAGCCCCACACTAAAAGGTGGAATATAGGGTAAAGGTCTTCCATCTCACCAACTTGTCCTGACACTCTCAGGTTTCCATAGACCCATTTGAGGCACATGAAGTTCAAACTCTTCCTTCCTCTGCCACTGGAGGACTGTAAAGCCCAAGCAGATTTCCTGCTTTAATAAGAACAATACCAAATCTCCTAACAATCTATTCAAATCTAAAAACACTCTTCCAAGCTCTTTGTATCATAATTCTTTTTCACTTATAGTTACACCAAGTTAAAAGTGTCATAGATATAGTTATTGGAATCTGGTATTATGAATGGTCAATGTATCAAAATGGTCTATATATAGCTTTCACTGCCCCTGCAGCGAGGGCCACACTATATATGTGCATATGTATTCACAATAAACTCACATTGCAAAATGGTGCAATCCTGTGATAGTCTTTTGGATCTTTGGAGTTTGGACTGGCCTTGGTGGCTATTTGTCCCTCTACCAACTTTTATGTTCAGAAGTCATAACATATAGAAAAATAATGTGAAATAAGTTCCATTACTTTGGCCATGATTCTAAGTGGACCAGAAGAGGGTGAGGTGTCTTAAAGCACATTATTATTTTGGAATTGGCTACCCTTGCTAACTTAATAAACACTCACTGATCATGCTAAAACTCAGTTCTTAGAGCATCTCTGCTCAACCCAGAGTAGCTCTGGAATAGCAGCAGTCAATACCCCCAGAGAAATGTGCTTTAAGTTCAGTTAGTACCAACAACTTTACAGTCAATAAAAAAAATCAATACAATTTCTAATTTAGATAAATAGTGAAAAATTAATTCAACACGATTACACCAAAGCAGATAAGGAGAAATAGAGAAATGCATTTTTTAAAGTTGTATGGTAAACAGTGCCTAGAAAAGGTACCAGTTTTAAGCATCACTTCACAGCTAACCAAGACCTAGAAGTGATTTCAAGCTGACCACGATGAAGTAGAGGTCAGCTACACCAAGCAGGTTGCACCTATCAAAGTTTTTATCTTGGGGCTTTTTGGAGCTCAAAGTCTTCCTGTGGGGTAAGGGGCAAAACTGAAGCCCAACAGGCGCCATCCAAGTCAGATACATTGGTGTCGAGCTCTTGCTAAAGTTTTTGGTCTTCGCAAAAAGAAAAACAATACAGACAGGATCAAGTTGAATTTCTTAGCTGCTGAGGTTACTTTCCCTCTGGAATAGATTTGCCATCTTGCCCTGGTCAAGATTTTACCTTCAGACTTAATAACTTTCTGGGTTCTCAGAATCCACCAGTTGAACACACCTGGTATTTGGGAAAGGGCAGTACTCCGCAAAAGCCAGATACCTTTACTGCAAGATTCTGCTCAACTAGTTTTCAGCATAGCAGAAAGTTCTGAGCAATAAAAACCTAGTTTCCGTGCCCGCCTGGGGTACAGCTCACTGGGGCAGCCCAGAAGTCTTTTCTCTATCTGCTGGGAAAGTTCCCTCTGGTCATTCCTGTATCCATCATGTCCTCAAGGCAGGGTTCTAGGGTCATGAGCTCTCTCCAGCCAGGGCTCCAATAGAGTCCAGTCTACAGAGTTCAGCTGGGCTTTGTCTGAGTCAGTAGTCCTTGTGCTGTAGCAGGTAACAGGAGAACAAGCGCTTGATCCTTGGAGAGCACCTCTAGTCCATGCATGCCAGCAGAAGTGAGGAGTTCTCGAGTCTTCCTGGTTTTTATCAGCCAGATAGAATAATCTTTTTCAAGATGTTTTCATACCAGGTGTAGGGCTGTTCTCAGGTGGTGGTAGTGAGGTGCCAGTCTATCTTGTGTAGTGGCCAGTGATTGAAGAATTATCTCCACTCAATCCTGTTTTCCCACGAATTCCCCTCTTAATTTACTGCAAACATTCCTAAGAGACCTGAAGCAAGATGACTCCCACCAATCTCCAACAGGATCAGCTCTGGTCCTTCCCCAAGCAACTGCAGTATTTTTGATTAGGTGTTCTCCCTTCTAAAAGGGTCAGAATTGGTTTTAACTCCTGCTGGGGTTGGAGCCAGAAAGTCTTGCATGGCCCTCAGAGGGACTGGTAGCAGTTCCTGTCAGTCCCACTTAGCATTTATAACTCAAAGTAAGAGCTGTTAGGACTGTCCTTGATTCTGCCAAATGTTCCTGGTTTACACCCGGATAGCTAATCTCTGTTAAATGGTCATTTGTTGCCAAGTCTCTTGCCTTCCTGGGGACAGAGGTTAAGCTATTGTCCTCCTGGAACAGGGTCATTGAGAGACATCCAAGAATGTGTACCAAGCCTCTAGAGTGAGAATGAGATGCAGATAAGAAACAGTTGTCATTCAGGCAGCAAAAACTACCCTGTCTTAAAGTTTATTTACCACTAAAGGTATCAAAAATCTACTTTCACTGCTGAATTAGATTGTTTGAGTATTATTAAATATTTTCCCTGGTGAAGATATAAAATAATGCTTTTATTCATAGCTAGGTTTGTTCCTAGAATATGCAGCTTTCCCTACATAGCGAAAACAACTTTTTGACAACTATTATCTGTGAGGACATAAGATCAACAATGTATAGTATGCCACCTTTTTTCAATTAAGCACCCAGCCCTGTGATCTTACATGACACACTACAGAGGCTGTTTAGGTAATATGTAAAAACAGATTTTGCTACCAAGCAAAAACCCCTTTCCTTGTCCTGTTCCACTACAATGATTATAATCTGCAGCACAAGCAAGGCACAATGGTGCTCTCTGAAGCCATATATGTTTGTCATATGTGTGAGCTTTGTAAACACACACTGCAGCTCACACATGGCAATTAACCTTCACACCACTAGCACAATTTTCTGAGGCAATGTACAATGACCTTACTGGAAAGTTAAATACACCAACTGGGTGTAACACAGGGTGTACTATTTTCTGGGTGCAGTAAATGCCTGCATTTCTCGAAGGATGATTTTGCACCCAGTTTCGCATGTATCAGAATTTGCTGCATATTCAGGTTTGGCCTGAAGAAATTCACCAGGTGAAACTGGGGGTGTGTGTTCATTAACAAGGAATTATAGGGGCACATGAATCAACCAAAATACCTGTGGCAAACGGGCCGATTCGCAGAATCGGCCCCTTTGCGACCGGTATTTTGGCATTTGGGATGCATCAACCCAAATGCAAATTCGCAAAATAGGTAATCGCAAAATTTGCGATTACCTAAATTGCGAATGCATTTAGGGAATCGCAAATAGCGATTCCCTATGTGGAATGCAACAAGCCTTTCCTAAATGCGACTTCGCATTTAGGAAACACTAATTACCATCAACTGCAAGTTGATGGTAATTTGCAAAAACTTTGAAAAATGCACAAAAGTGCATTTTTCAAAGTGCCACGTGGCGCACACACATGCCCTTAGGGCATGTGTGCGCCACATGTACACACATGCCAATTTCGGGGGTGCATCAGGGTGGCCTTTTGGCCCCCTTGCACCCTTGAAATTGCATGCGTAATTTGCGAGTACCTATTTGGTACTCGCAAATTGCGCATGCAATTCCCATTCATTCCTATGGGCCTAGGCCCATAGAATGAATGGGAAGCTATTCCTTAATTGACAATCGCAATTTGCTATTCACAATTAAGGAATATGTAGGAATCGACAATATTTTAGCGAAACCTACATGCATAGGCAATTGCGATTCTATAATTTCGATTCCTTAATAATCGCAATTATGGAATCGCAATTGCCTACCTTGATGCATGTGCCCCATAATTTTAAATATCTCCACTACTTATGACAAGAATTGCCAGAGCTGCAGCAGTTTTTTAATGCAAGTAAAGCATAAATGACACCTGTTTGTATTTTTTGTATTGATACTAGCTACTAAACAATTCAAATAAAAATTTCAAGAGGACTAGCTCTTCATATTATCTACATGCTCATTTGATCATCCCACTTTGTGTAACCCCTGAACTAAATATTTTTATCCGCTCTTTCCAACATCCCCCACTGACCACCGTCCTCTTCCCCAATCCTTGCTCCAATCACAGTTGTACTCTTTATATTGTGTCCTATTAGTGGACTTTTTGCGGCCTGTGCAGGTACAGATTGGCATCTGAGATCAAAGTAAACTACTGCAGTACTGAGTCAGGGCCACACTACATTTTGCAAGCTACTACAGTTACAAAAGCTAAGCCATTATATTTTGTGACAACAATGGGCCAGATTATGATGTCGGGCGGACACCGTATCGTTCTGGAACCGTCTGACCATAGGTTGGCAGTTCCGACTGCCTGATTTTGGCAAGAACATCCATTCTACAATGGAAGCTTGTACGGCGGGTGGTTTCGGCCTGCAGCACAAGCTCCCATTGTAGAATGGATGTTTTTAAACATCCCTGCACCGTGTGGCCCCACACAGTGCAGGGAGGATAAGGGGGGCACCATAGGTGACCCCCAGTGCGGAAGGACAGGGGGGTCAGGGGCCCTGCTAGTGGCCCCCAAAGACACTTTTCGACAGCCTGTTCATGTCGGAAAGGCTGACATGAGATGGCTGCCATCATAATCCTGACGGCAGAGCCAAGCCTGGCTCCACTGTCAATAGGGGATTATGCTAGCTTCCGATGCTCTGACAGGCTCCTTGAGCCCGTCGAAACTGCACCGCAATCTTTCCGCTGGTTTCATACCGGCAGCCATCATCCTTATACGATGGTCGGAATGAAACCTACAATGTTGGCCAGAAAGTCACCGACCTCTGGTTGGAAACTTTCTGCCCGACATCATAATCAGGCCAATAGCTGTTGCCTCCTATTGCATGCGAATAAAGGCAACTAAAGCAAACTATTCATGAAATACAAGTATATGTACTTCTGTTCTGAAAGCAACAACTAAACACTTCCTGAGTGTGATCGTCCCCACTGTCCTGCACACGATGCCGATTAGTTATGCCTATGTACCCAAATTTATAACATATTTTTCCTTGTAGATGTATTAATTGATATTCATAAAGAAATGTTAACTTATATTGGGAAAGGTTCATTTAACTGTTCAATGGAGTGAAACTTTATTTGTTAAGGACTTACCTTCTCCACCTGAGTCTCTTAACATGGTATCTGCCACAACCACAATAGGTCTTCTTAGTATGTGAGCCAAAACAAACACATGAAACTCTTCCAAGCTCTCGTACACTGGATCCTCCGCATTGTCCACTCTTGAAAACACAATACAAATTGTATAAGATATTTTCTCACAAATATAAGGACTGTGTCAAATTTATTAAACAAAAACTTAATGGGCAATGTCTCAAGACTGGGAATTTAGTGAAAGACCATTTTTCACAATACCTACATTTAGGGATAGAAAATGTTGCAGTAACTTCCATTTTTAAATAGCTCAGACGTCATACCCATTAGGGCACTCATAAAACTTTACACGCAGTGGTTAAAGTACAACATGGTTGTATCAGGTGTACTTGAGCAAACAACGGGTATAGTGTGGGGATGTTCACAGATGTAGGACTTCATTAGTATAAACTTCTGGACTTTTTCACTAAACAAATCAAACTTTTAGAGTTGGAGGAAATGCATTCACAAAGCATGTTTGTTCATGGATAAATGTGTTTTGTCAGAACATACTCGTGAAAATCTGTTTTTCCGGGAATCTCGACCTGTAGCAATAGTACAGGTTCACAACCTTCGCACATCACAAACTTGAAAAATTATGAATTTCACAGAACTTCCTGATTGGAATTTGGGGCCACATGTACAAAGAATTTGATTAGTAAAAAAAAGTGCTCATAAATTGCGTACCGGCTTTTACAGAATTATTTCTGATTTTGTGAACCAACATATATAATAGTAGGTCAGTTCACAAAATATAGAATCATAGTGGGTTACAATTTGACCTACATCATCTAAATTTATGAGGTAAATCACAAAGTGTGGCCCACTTCATTTGGCCACTATCACAGGGATGGTGGCCTGCTGGGGTCAGCAGACCATAATTCTGTGATCGTTTTTAAATAAAGCAATATTTAAAATAAAAAAAGCCTGCATTTTTAAAAAAATGAAAAGTTGCACAAACCTTTTTAGGAATAGGCAATGGTACTCCTAGAAAACTTTTAAGTCAACATTTACAAAGTGGGAGGGTTGTCTTGAGGACCCCATCCAGGTTACCCCTTCCTTTGAGTTGATGATGAAATTTGAATGGGTGGCAACTGGATTTCAGTCACAAAATATTAATACATACCATAAGGAATAGGTATTTGGCCCTAACACACCGCTTCCAAATAGCAGTTCTGTGTAGTTTCCTAAACCCATTTAAGAATTCGGAACACATTTTCCAAATCATTCACTGGGTTTAGCAAATATTAAAAAGTGTTTTTACAGTCACAAACCTTCAGGTTTACCGAATCTGAAAATTTCCAACTGTTAAAACACTTTGTATATGAGGCCCTTAGTTTCGGCACACTCCTAGTACAGAGCAGAAGTGCATATGGGTATGTGTCATTCAGCGAGTGAGGGCTGCTCAATAAGGGTGAGAGAGGGATAGGAACAGGCACAATTAGTTAGACTTCAAAATTCAGACTTAGTCCACTCAATATTATATTATATAGATATATATTTGATGGGGTTGTCACGTAGTTAGGATAGGCCCAGGTAGACACCACCATTTTACATGCTCATGTTTCTTAAGTTGCATTCTTTCTTACACAGTGATATTGGACATACATTTGCTTGCATGTCGATGCAGGATAATATTCTCTGAAACTGCATTGCTTACATTTCCATTTCGTAGACACACTCTCACGACACCTTGAACATTCTGTACAAAGGATAAAGTTAATTGTGCAAATGTTTCTGCTTGTTGTTGTCTGGTAGGCGACTCAGCTATCACAATAGGATAAAAAATAGCGGCCTGACTGGGGCTACAGCATGGCAGCATGGGTGTTATTATATATACAGCATCGCTTTCTTGTTTAAATTAGAGGAGCATTTCGCTGACACTGCGAGGTTGCTGCATGACAGAATTCCAGTCCATCTGATTCCTGTTTACCCCTGCAAAGAGAGATGACCAGCTTACGATCAAGACAGGCAGCCTGATGACACTTACCCTCAGGTAATGAGGAGTTAGACTACCCGACAGAGATTCAGCAGATCACCAATTCAGGCAAATTAGGTTAGGAAGGGCTAAGTAGGAGTACACTATAACACAGTACTTATATGCCAGCATATATTCACTGTAATACTACAATGGTGGAATTGTTAATCTATTTCACTATTCTCATAATGCTAATTATGTTATTCAGTTTTATTCTACTGACTATCGCACCGCACATATTTTATGCAAGAATCACAATGCTGCAATAAATATTAAAACACATTGCTGAGTATTTCTTGTGTATTTCTTTGGGTATGCCCGAGCAACCAAATGAACGGGTTCTAGATCTGTTACCACAATTTCCTTGGGGAGTCAGGGTTGTCATGTTCTGAGGTTGCATAATTCATCTGTTACCTGATTGAATTTGGGGTGCAGATGGTGCACTTTGAGCTAGCAGGAATATAGGCCAACATATCCTGAGGGTGTGCATGGAAGCAGTCTGGCACAATCCTGACATTTATTTTTGTTTGCATCTTTTTATTGACATTTTCATTTTATTCATACAACATGAACAATGCATAGACACCATGTATAGTTTCTTTCAAGTGATTCGATGCCAAGTACAGTACTGTGTAAACAGGTAAGTTATTCAACAGGATACTGAGAGAAGACTTGCGACAGCATCTGTATAGAGGGCGTATCAATGCCAGAGAGTCTTACCAATGCACAGTCTTTAGACGTTTCAGACATGGTGTATCATAGGCCAGAACTGTGGACATAGGGTACAACAAAATGAGGACAACTTAATCAAAGGAGGGGTAAGGGAGTCGCTGGAAACCTGCTGCCGTATGTGGTGTAACAGGGGGGACCAGCCCTAACAGGACGCAATGACAGCGACATTATGAAGCGGGGTCATACATCCCTGGAAGTCGGCACTACTCTACCCATGTGCCCAGGGAGGGTGAGTGCTGGGTGTCAGACCTGGTTACCGTCTCGAGGCTCCCCTGTGTTGGTAACTATGTCCTGTAAATTCAACACCATAGTATCCCTTTGAGACTCTAGGGGGAACCTACGGATACCAAGTAGGTCCTCTCTGCGCAGAGCCACTCCCTCCGCCCTAGCCCAGTTGAGTAGGGACTGGTGCCAGGCTAATGTGTGAGGTGCCAGATGGGATTTCCAACGCTTGGTGATCAAGCGTTTTGCTACTACTAGTCCCAGATCAAGAAAACGGGTGGCAGCCCGGTGTTTCTTATTCCTGCTGAATAGGTGTAGTATGTGTACCTCCCACCTAGCTGGGATAGCGCGAGATGTGCAAGTGGCCAGTGTGGTTGCCACGCTGCTCCAATATTCTTTTAAGACAGGGCAATGCCATAACATATGGAGGATGTCCACATAAAGCTGATGGCATCTAGGGCAGGAAGCATCCGTTCTGAGGAAGTACTTATTGATTAGAGCTGGGGTGAGATAAGCCCGATGTAACACAAAGAATTGAATTTGCTTAAACCGCTGATTGCGCGGGATGTATGTCGGACTACCCCGGACAGCAATCCACTCCCTATCTGTGAATGCCCTCCCCAAGGCCCCCTCCTAGTGTTGCTTCAGAGGGGTCAGGTTGGCCTCCGTGTGCTGGCAAAGAGAGGACGCGAACCATCGTGTCAAATGTCCCCCGGTTCCCGTCACATGGAGGTATTGCAGGGTGTGGTGTGTGGGTGGTTCCTGAGCAAGTGTACCCCACTTAGAAGACAGCGAGGCTATACGTGCTCTGTGCAATAAAAACTGCCCCGGGCGTAAGTTCCCTTCCGCTATGAGTTCCTGATATGGGATGAGTGAGCCATCTTGAAAAAGATCTCCCATGTCCTGGATGCCCTATGCGGCCCAGTGTCACAGTTCGGCTGATGTGGTGTGAATGTCCCCTCGTGGTGTTCCTAGTAACAGGATAGTGGGCACATATGGGGTGGTAGTTCTGGTGAGGAAAAGGCTCCTACGAAAGCATTTATAAGCTACTTTGAGTAAGAGCGTGACCGGAGGCCTGGGCTTCGCACATGGATGCAAGACATACAGTAAGACATGGAGCGCTATTTGGGGCTGTAATGAAGCTGTGTCTGCCAAATACCGAGATGAGAGCCACTGGGCAACCCACTACAGCTGAGAGGCTAAGTAATAGTGCTCAAAATTAGGCACCGCCAGTCCCTCCAACTCCGCAGGCAAATATAGTTTCCCCATAGACACCCTATGTCTCGACGCCCCACATATAAAGTCCCTCACCGTCTTTTCCCATCTGCGACAGAATGGAGGGGAGATAATAATAGGCAGGGTGGCAAAGTAGTAGTGGAGGCGGGGAAGGGCTACCATTTTAATAACAGCAATCCTCCCCGATATTGCCAACGGAAGGGTTTTCCAGAAGTTCATTTGTGACTGGATGGTTGTGGTGGCTCTAAGTATGTTCCCTTCAAATAAGTCTTCACTAGTACGGTAACACACACCCCCAAGTATTGAAAAGGGTCAGTGCACCATGTTACTGGAACTCCCCCAAGGGCATATCCCGGGTCAGGAGTCTCCTGTAGGAACGGTGAAAGAATAGATTTCGCTGCGCTAACCCGCAATCCCGAGGCTTGTGCGAAGTGCGTGAGGGCCTAATCTAGGGAGGGCGGAATGTTATGAAGGTCATGGACATACAACAACAGGTCATCCGCATTTAATGAAATAATGTGCGTGACATCTCCTAAAGTAATACCCATGTCGACATGGGCGCGGACGTGTGCCGCCAGCGGCTCCACTGCTAGCGCAAAAAGGAGAGGAGACAGCGGGCATCCCTGCCGGGTCCCCCGTCGCACCTGAATGGGATCTGAAATATAGGGCCCCGTTAGCACCCGGACTGTCGGATGTTGGTATAGCAGTTGTATCATACTAATAAAATATGGTCCCATTCCAAACCCGGCCAGGACAGCGAAAATGAAATTCCAGGCAAGCGAATCAAAGGCCTTCTCGAGGTCCAGTACTACGCAAACCGAACGAGGCCAGTCAATAGTACCGAAAGTAGCGTCGTATGTTCAAAGCGGTATTGCGGTGAGGGACAAACCCGTTCTGGTCGGAATGTACCAAGCCGGGGACAAGTGGGGCCAGCCTATTGGCCAGAATGTTAGCTAGAATTTTATAGTCCGTGTTTAGAATTGCAATTGGTCGGTAGGAACCAGGAGACGTTGGATCTTTGCCTGGCTTCAACAGAGAGACCACGTTAGCTGTACGCATAGACGGAGGCAGGGTCCTGTCAGTGATTGCAGCTGCTTAAAGAGAGTGCAGATGAGGCACCAGTCTTTCCGCGTATGTCTTAAAGAATTCCGTCGGGAGTCCATCAGGACCCGGCGTCTTGCCAGATGCCAGGGACCGTAGCGCTTCCCTTATTTCATCCTCCGTTAATGGGGATTCCAGGGCTAGGAGCTGATCTATCGTTAGCGTGGGCAGCTCCACTGTGTCAAGAAATGACTCCATACTTTGGCCATTTCCTGTCTGCCGGGTCGCATACAGCCTGGCATAATGATCTGTTATTGCTGCGTGAATGTCCCTCTGTGTACTCCGCCTGTGCCCCAGGTCATCCACCAGCGTCTGTATAGGGCGTTGGGGACGCTCTTGCCGTATCAAATAGGCCAATAATTTCCCCGCTTTGTCCGCAGCAGAGTGTGAACGGGCCGAATGTGCCAAATAATTATGGCACCGCAGTCTTTCTAATAGTGCCCTTCTTTCCGTATGGGCATCATCTAGCCGCCTTCGTTGGTCCGGTCGAGTAACGGTCCGCGATTCGAGCTGGAGCAATTGTCCCTCAATGGCAGACAATGACGTGTCCAGCTGTTTGCGAATACTCCATGTCTGCCCTAGACAGTGCCCTCTAACCACTACATTAAAAGCCTCCCACTCTGTCAGGGTTGATTCTGTAGAATCCATGTTGAGCTCGAAATAACTGACCACTGCATCCTCCAGTGAGCTTCGAAACACCGGGTCTTCCAGGGCCTCTGTCTGCAATTGCCAGACCGGGATCGGAGGTGGTCCCACCTCCCAGGCCAGATGCATTATTTGTGGATTATGGTCCGAATGCGTAAGACCCAGGTAATCCGTACACTGTATCAGAGGGAGTAGGGCAGTGGATGTTAACATGCGATCTAGTGCACATGTGAGTCGTGAACCGGGGAATAGAAGGAATAAATTCTAGAATGCTGATGACGTCCTCGCCAGACGTCGGTAAGCGACCAATGGCCCATCCAGGTACGTAGAAATTGTGCGTTTGAGGAAGCTGTAGTGCGATTTAGGGGAGGGAAGGAGCAATCAAGAGCAACATCTAAACCGGCATTAAAATCTCCCCCCAGTAGCCATGGGACATCCTTCCACTGTAGCAACACCTCCGACAGACTGTTTAGGAAGGTGCCCTGCGCAGTATTGGGGGCATAGATGGAACCCAGCAAGACAGACTGGCCATTCAGTCTACCCCTAACCAGCACATATGGCCCAGCGGGGTCTACCAGCACCTCCTCCTCTTCCCAGGGAACCCCTGCTTTGACCCATATAACCACTCCTCTAGCCATGGCTGAGTAGTTAGTGCTATATATCTGACCCCGCCAGCGACGGCGCAGCCGGACAGCCTCATGGTTCGTCAGATGCGTCTCCTGCAATAGCGCGATGCTGGTCGCTCTGCGTTGCAGGTAAGCGTATATGGAGTGCCGCCTGGAGGGTGTATGTATGCCCCTGACGTTCCAAGTTACGATGTTGAGATTAGTCATTGTGACGATATAAGGCTATCAGGTCTCACCCGCATGGTGTGTTGCCCTGTGTGAGGTGAACACCCCCGGGAAGGGTATATATATATATATATGCGGCGGCAGCAGGTCTCTGAGCAAGGCGACTCTTGTGGGGGGGAGAAAATAATAATATGTACCATCCAAACTTCCTGAAACATTATAAGAGCGGACCCCCAACATGGAGGTCGACCCAAACATTTATGCCTTATCATGGCAACTAGTCTAACGTCGTTGTTTGACTTCGGGGGGAGCACCGATTTAACAAAGAGGAGAGAAGAGACAAAATGGTTACAAATTCCATCCCCCTTATTCACCCCTCTACAGTAGGAGATAGAGCATCGGGTGTGTAATTGTGCGTGAAAAAGTCCCAGGAGTACATCATGGATCAGTGGGGATTTGTGTGTAATCTAGAACCTTGGATCTCTGTCACATGTAAATACAAAGCAATTGGAGCTGTAGGCAACATGTTCTCAGATAATGTCGTCCAAGGTCTGGGGAGTGACATCTGGAGGCCGAGGCGAGCCCGCGTGAGTTGACCATTCTGATGTGGAGCCGGCATTTCCGGACTTTGGCAGAGATCCGACGGAGCCTGTGGGTGAAGGCGATCTGGCAGGCTGAAGGGCCGCCGCGACCTGCAATGCCACTTGATGTTTCGATCTGATCTGTTCTGGACCCGGGGCGGCAACGGGCGACCGCATATCCCTGCCTTTCCTCCTGCGACGGCCACGGCGGAGTCTCACGTGTGCTCGGGAGTCTTCAGAGGGCCTAGGGGCCGTTGTCAACCCATTTTCTTCGAGCCAGTCCCAGGCCTCTGAAGGGGAATCGAAGTATCGGGTGTTACCGTCTCTGATAACTCGAAGGCGGGCAGGAAAGAGTAGGGAGTATCGGAGTTCCAGATCTCTGAGTTGTTTCTTGACTGCGCCGAAGGTGGCTTTCTTTCTTTGAACGTGAGCAGTGTAGTCTGGGAAGAAGGAGACAGTGACATTTTGCACCTTAGGGCCGGGGTGCTTGCCTATTTCCCGCAGTATTACATCTCTATCCCTAAAGTTCATTAAACGGAACAAGAAGGGACGAGGGCGAGCTCCCGGAGGGGGTTTACGAGCCGGAACTCTATGGGCTCGTTCCACTACAAACTGCGGCGAGAGCGACTCCGGGGGTAGCAGTTCTCTCATCCAGGCTTCCGTGTAGCCCTCTGGATCCCGGCCCTCCGCCCCCTCCGGAAGTCCAATCACCCTCACATTGTTGCGGCGCGACCTCCCTTCGGCATCATCTACCTTCTCCGCTAGGGTGCACACTCGATCCATCAAGTCCTACAGTGTAGATGCGCAGTTACGGGATCGGGGCTGGAGGTCCGCCAGTGTTGCCTCCGTGTCGCGGACCCGGTCAGATAGCTTGTGCTGATCAGCGCGGAGAAGCGTGAAGTCGGAGGTGATGGTGTCCATCCTGCCCTCCAGGGTGGTGCGCGTCTGTTCCAGCGTGGTGCCGATCCTTTCCACCGCCGCCAGTACCGAGTCCAATTTGGCTACTATGTCCGGCTGGTTCACCCCCACTAGTGGTCTTGAAGCCTTGGGTGTTCCCTCGGACTGGCCTCGGGGAGGGACATTCTGGTGCGTATTAGAATGTAGGCGGCCCATGACGATCTGCTCAGCGCTCCGGATAGGGGGCGAGTTGTGAACGTCTATCATCTGCAAACTGCGCAGCGCCTCCACTACTCTTCCCAACTTCTCAGTGCTACGCCCTACCCCAGAGATCACCCAGATGAGCCAAGCATGTGTCTTTTTAATGAAGAGCTTGTGGGTTAGGGACCACTCCAGCCAGTTGTTAGCACTGCCGCAGCCCCGCCAGGCCGTAGCTGGGGAGGTCTTGTGAGGGAGGAGCTAGGCCCAAATGGCCCCCGGAACCCCCCTATCTCAGCCAGTCCCCCTGCCCTCAAGCAACGATCCCTGTAACAGAGTCAGGACCAGCGTAGGCCCGATCTGGCCCCACACTGATCCTCGCTCTGTGGTGCCCAGGTAGTCTCCCGCCACTACTCCGCTCTGTACTTGGGGGGGGCCTAGGCCCGACCAACCCCCAGACCCCCCCCACCTCAGCTGAACAGCGCCGCCGCAGGCTCACCTGATACGTCTCTGCATCAGTGGATGCGTGCCCCTCAGGATGTCACCTCTCCTCTCGGGTGAAAGCCTCCTGCCTCCTCCGCCGTCTTCAGGATCTCTCCAGTTGTATGCCCGCCACCTCTGGGGGCAGTGCACCACGTGTGTGGGCTAGCCTCCGCTGTCTCATTCAAATTGCGGCCATCCGAGAAGCCAGACTCAGCGGGCCCCCACCTCCAAACGGTAGGGGCCGTGTCAGCGTCGTTCTGGCCATGGGGTTTTTGGGCGGCCTCAACACCGGGCCCGGCCGCACACTGCTCCGCCCAAGAGGTGTCACAGGGGGAAGAGGGGGAAAAAAACAGGCCTCACCCCCTATGCGCTCGGCCTGATCGCCGCGTGTGTGGGCCCACCTCTGCCGCCTCACTCAAACTGTGTCAATCCGAGATTCCAGACTCAGCGGGCCCCCACCTCCAAACGGTGGAGGCCGGATCAGGGTTGCTCTGTCCGTGGGTGCTTTGGCAGACGCAGCGGCCTCAACACCGGGCCCGGCCGCACACCGCTCTGTCCCAGAGGTGTCACAGGGGGGAGTGGGGGAAGAACCGGCCCAACCCCCGATCAAAGGGGGACTCCCACACCAGCCAAGCGTGCACCGATCATGAGCAGGGCCCCGGGTCCGTTCTGGTCTGCCCGGGCCTTAACGGGTGTATAGGGGACCCGCTACGTCGTAAACGCAGAGTCTCCAAAGGGCGCTCCACCCAGGACCCACCGCGGCCTCCGGGCGATCTCCCGGCCGATAGCCCGGTGGATCTATGCCGTGCCTTACAGTTCAGTGGGCGGGGTTCCCACTCCCTCCGGTCTCGCGAAGGCCCCGGGCGGCTTCACCAGCTTTGCCGCTCCCGCCTCACCCACATCAATGGCTCCGCTGTTCCAGTTCTTGTAGTGGGCGAGACTGGCAGGGTAGCCGTGCCATCTCGGCCCAGATCGCCATATCGCTGTTGGCGCCGCGCCCTCTCTTGCTCGCCGAAGGGGCTCTACCATCCAGGCCCGTGCAAGCTCCTCCCGCGCTGCAGCTCGGGGCTCCATCCCTTTCACGATTCTGGCTCTAAGAGACCCCTCGCCCAGGTCAGTGTGTGCTCCTTAGTGGACTCCATTAGGGCAAATTTCCGGTTGCCGCTCTGGTGGATTGCCAGGATAAACGGGGGATACAGAGCGGAGTGTCCTCAGAACACGTCTGCCATTTTAGGGCTTGGCCACGTCCCCCACAATCCTGACATTTATGTTGTGCAACAAACGCACAGTTTTACCGGAAAGGTATAAGCCGCACGACAGGGTCATTGCAAATTGTAATAAAGCATTTTCCTCTAATTCACAAGAGCAAATAAAAAATACAGGAAGGTTTCCATGGAGTCAGATGAGTATATACATTTAGTTTTAAAGAAACACACCACTAAGGTCTCGCTACAGATGCCAGTCCATCAGGCCAAACACAAATGTAGAGAAAATTGAACATTTGTGCAGGGAAATGTCATTCATAGCCAATTTGCTTACTTGCAAATATAAATGCTGAAAAGTAGGATACATTATTTGCAGTTTTTCCATAAGCTTTTTGCATCAAACTTTGAGAAGAGTTCTTCATACGTCCTTTCAACAGTGTTTCAATTTGAAGCATCCCCAATTTTAAGTTAAATGTATTTTCATTAGAATATATAAATTCTTCACTCTGAACTGAAAAGTGTGATTGTTCAGCTGCAGGTGTAATATACAGTTTACCCTGAGACTACAGTTCTCGAATCCGCCATGTAATTTGTTTAAAATAAATGTGCCTAACCCCACGATGCTTGAAACATGATTGGAAGAAGTCGAATGTGTCTCTGATTGTTTCACGTACATGAGACAGGTTAGTTATTAGCTGAGCAAATTACGCAGTACTACTCTGAACTCTTGCTTGTTCTCTATAAAGCTAAAGAAGATGTGTTCAGCAACAAGAAGTTGCATGCCAACACAGTCTGCATTTTTCTTGAATTTAGATTGCAATCATTATTTAGAGGGTGACATGGCTGTGTGGTAAGTATTATGTCAAGGTGAATTTATAATGTCTACTAGAATTGGGGAAAAGGAGATTAAAGCAAAATATTATAATTTTCAGAAAGAAAGTTACCATTAACTGAATTATCATCTTCTACTACATCACATTAGAATATTTGGTCTATAAATTAAGCATGCTGGATTTCGCCTCATTATGCCTGTACATTGTATATGCAACACCCACAACAAACAAGCATTGGCATAGCCAATAGGTCTCTTGGACCATGTAAGTGTTTAGCCATGCAGCACATTATCCTGGGTGCTGTGCTACAAGGGATTAAAGAGCTATACAACTACTACACAATGGGCCATGCAGTGTAATTCAGGAATACATGCTTGCCTCAGGAAATATTTATGAACCAATTCCAAGGCTTTTTAATGACCAGACGGAAAGACAAGTGCCTTGATGCAAGTCAACAGCACTATAAAATTCTGTGCGCAACTGCATCACTAGAGTATTGAACAGCCTATGAAAAAAATCAGTGAAGTACTTTCCAATGGCAGAGAAGTCACATCCCTCCTCCCCCAGGCCTCAATTCACCATGCTACCTTCTCCAGAGTTTTCCATTCACAACACTGCTCGCACCATCCATTTACCAGCAAGCCCCTGGGCTTGCTCTCTGTCCCAGCCGCCTGGGTATAGGAGCACAGGAAATAGCAACAACTACAAAATGTTCCTATTTGTCAGGTAAAGGGGAAATAATGACTAAACAGGGACTGCGTCGACATCACTTAATCTCTGCGCACCTAAAACCCCCAAAATGTACTTGACGTTTTGTAATGTAACTAGCACTTTTGTAAAGTACTCCAAAACCTTCGGGTCAGGCGAGTTTGTGCACTATAAAAATGCCCCCACAAATTTATCTGACCTTGTGTAATGTAACTAGCGCTCTTGCAAATTGTTTCAACACCTTCAGGTTGCTCAAGTTCACATTATATAATGATAAATGTCTCACAGTCTTTGAGGAGCTGCTGTGAATGTGCTTTGAAATTAGAGCTCTGAAAGGATGAGGACGACAAGAAGAGGCAGGGGGTATGCAGTGATGTGGGAATGATGAATGCTACTCCCATTTGTCAGGTAGAGGGGAAATTATGAATAAACAGGGGCGGCATCCACTCCTAAAACCAAAAAAAATTAACCTGACCTTGTGTAATGTAACTGGCGCTTTAGTAAAGCGCTTCAATACCTTAACGTCAGTTGAGTTTGTACTCTATAAAAATGCCCCCAAAAATTAATCTGACATTGTGTAATGTAACTAGCTCTTATGTAAAGCACTGCAACACCTTCGGGTCACTTGAGTTCATATTATATAAACAAGCTTCAGAGAAAATGCGATGAGAGTTGCCCAAGCCTTGCCCTTAACTGTGCTGCAAGGTTGGGCGGCTGAAGGTCCAGTGACCGAGGCTCCCTAAAGCAACAAGCAGCGAGCAGGATGGGTTTGGGGGAAGTCCTCACACTTTGAAGTCAGGGAAAACTTCATCTCGGTATTTGAACAGGACGGGGAGATTAAGTGACGGGCGCCAAAGCTGAACCATCGAAGACAGGCTAATAGTGACAGTAGCAGGCATCAAAGAAACAAATTGTCCTACAAATGAACACAAACACAGAAGAGTAATGTTAACAGTAATTGGGCTGTGCTCTGTGGGTGAAACCGAACACAAAAAGGAGGGGCAAAGAGGAAGGATTAACCACTAGCGAGCAAGCATTTTTGAACGACAATCAAAGGACAAATAAAAAGGCAATGGGTGGGCTGTAAGCCCACAGAGTGAATACAGCATGTCTCGTAGAGACAGCACATGCGCTGCCTAGGCTCAATCTAAAACAAATGTCTATGAAGAAGAGAAGATCTTCAGGAACTACTAACTCCGATGATTATTGTTAGACGAAAATTGTAAACTTCCAGTTCACAAAAGGCACCATATCGCATAATACACAGTAAAGACAATGATCTGCTGAATGTCTGAGGGTGCAGATCTTTTGTAAATTTGCTAATGTCCCTCAGAACGTGAAAAACTATTGTTACTATTCAACGCCATCTTACTCCGCCCAAAGAACAAAAAAAGTTGCCTTTTATTAAAATTTAGATCAAACAAGTCATGTAAAAATACATGTAACATTCAATCAGGTCAAGTTATAAATATCAGAACTTTAAAATATCACGCATGAAAAGAATGACTCACTATTAAGAACAGAGGTTTTATTTGTTAATTATATTACTAAATGTCTAACCTTATTCATGCTTACACAGCTCTTGGAAAAAATAAAAAAATAGGACCTCAAAAACTGTATATGTTGGTGTTCTATGTCCTGCAGGCCAATGTCTAGTAAAAACAATGTGTCAAAACTTGTGGCCAAGACTCTAGGCTCCTAATTCTGAGTTTGTCTGAAGCCAGGTGCTCCTTAGTGCACCAGATAAATATGAATACCGAGGGGTACTTTATTTTTTGAGTGCGATAAATAGCACCTTCTACGAGTGAGGAATAACATGCAGGTCAGTATGGCACGCTAAAAACTGTACACTTTTTTCCTCTTAAATTCCGTCAGGTTTGACCTGACTAAATTTAACTTAGGTTGAGATATTTGATGCACCTGGTAATTACTGGATGCAGTAAGCTCCACCCAATTTGAAATTCCGATCACTAAGCAAACAGTGTTTTAAGCATGGGTTGCAAAATTCAGACCAACTAGTGATCAGGACCTAAGGAGGTTGTGAAGCAGGAATAAGCAGGAAGAATCACTAACCTTAAGCCATTTTTTAAGGTCCAAAGTACATTAGGATGAAACCACCTTTAATTTAAGTGGGGTGAGTACTGAAAGGCACTCTAATTGGAGGTAACATGGCCCTAATTTTCAAAAGAAGGAACAATCTTTTTGGTAAGCTGAAGGACAGGAGAAGCTTTAAAGAGCCACTCAACAAGGCATATTGGACTTATGCACTCATTTTTCACCTTACAAGCAAAATCACTGGGAAGTGATAAATAAGGCAGTGCAGCACCTGCTTCAGTTTTTTCCAGCTCTGCCGTGAGCATCCAGAAAGATACAGGCAGCTAGTTTTGTTCAGTGCAGCACTAACTGCACAGCCATCCAAGACCCCTATCCGGTCACATGAGTTGTCTCTTTTTGCAGCAGACCTGGCAGGAGGAAACCTTCAAACAGCCAACTGATCGCAAGGGTAACCGTGATAGGAACAATCCTATAGTGGCAAACGTAAGCACAACTAGTGAGCTGTTCAATCAGATCAATAAAGAGGTAGAGGGCCCTGAAGTGCCTGATCTGCTGAATCAGGAACAGGGGTAGAATGCATATACTCTTTTGAGCATGATTGTAGCCACAGTTTGGCTGAGATCGCGGAGGAGGCTACAACCATAAAGACACGTGTTCATGAACAGAGAGCCTGAGATATTGAATGCAGGCTGCACAAAACTAAAGAAAGGAGAGATGAAAGGGAATAACATGGGAACTTTGGCAAAGGAGTAGAGCACATGTTGTTCTACTGGTACATCTTGCTTTTCAAATCCTGCTTGGGACCCAAAGATTCCTTGCATCCTGCAGTTAATCCTTTGAGTAGCCTCTTTATTAAAGCATCTAACAAGTCACCAAGTAAGCCTAACAGTTCTTGATCTGCACCGACATCCTCATTTTGAGTTGACTGCTAAAATCCAAATGGGTTATGAACTGTACAATAATTCTGCACTTCTGAGATTTTTCCACTTGCAAATTTCACCAAGGTATACCAGGGAAAATTATCACAGGTAAAAGAGCCCAAAATATCTGTGGTAACTGGGTGAGCAAATTCTTATACTGTATGTTAACTCTTATTTCAAACTTCTTAACTTGGAACAGGACGGTAATTTTGCCCAGGGGTAAGATTCACATTAACTCTAGAGAGAACTGATCAGCTGGTAAATCTGTCCATTTCCTAACGATTGTCTTAGTTAAAAAAATTACAGATCCGGTGAATTTGAATATCTGCACAAGTGTTAGAACTAGGGGTGGGCGGAATGTTTCATTACGCCCACGGAATTGGCAGAATTTGGTGACTCTGCGTTACTCTTGTAATGCGGAGTTCTAGTAAAATTCTGGCTATTGATGCGTGACGGAATTTTTCCCGCGATGCTCCCAAAATGAGAGCGATATTTGGTGTCTCGTAGTGTAATGTTCTAACGCAGGCATGGTCATGGGTGGTCACGGTGAGAGGGCTGCTTCTAGAGTAGATATGTTGCCGCTCAAGTAGATTTCCACTTGAGCAGCAGCAAAATCAACTAGAATGCCCACGCGCTCTTGCGCACTGCATGGTGCTGTTCGCATTGATTTTTTCAGCACTGCTCATGCTACTGGCACTAAATTGCAGTGCGGGCAGCACAACATGCATATTTCCACCTTCTGGCAGAACTCTGCAGAATCTCGCTGAGTTTGTATGTAACTCTGTGGAATTCCCCGTAGTGAAACTCTGCAAGTTCCGTCTACCCCTAGTTCTAACGCAGATACAGGACTTGGTTCAGACCATCAAAGTAGAGCAGAGAAACAGTATTTGTAAAAACTTACATTGAAATATAGTAACTTCAAATATATGGATCGTGTCAGTAATCATTTTGGAATATCTAACCATCAAGGCATGAATGATCCTTGAGAGAAGAGGCCATAATTATGTTGCTCGCCATATCTCGTAAATTGTAGTGGTTTCTACAGTTTGTATTGTTACAATAAAGTCTGCTCAACTGACATTTTCGAGGGGAATTTAAATGTGTTTTAATAACAGACAATATTTATTGGCCGAGTAAAGAACTAAATCTATGCTTTAAATATTTTTCAGTGATTTTTAAAATGTTTTGTAATGTTATACTTTGGCCCTGTGCAAAATCTACAATCTGCTGAACATCTCTTTCAGCCAGGCACAGCATCTCTGGGAGCAGGGCATGGGGTGCAGAATGTAGCCTTCATCTATGCCCTGCAACCATTCTATATGCACCTCATGTGGTGCACCGACACAGAAACAATCATGCACAACGTCAGTCACACCATGCCTCTAGTCCAGTTCTCCTAGAACTCACAGCACATAATAGTTGGCAGTGAACAGCAAGCTCCAGGCACAGGGCATGGGCTATGCTTCCCACAACCTACACCAGTCACTGTGACCCAGAAATCTTCTTTGCACAGCTGAGGGCATGGTATGTGCCCTAGAACATTGTGGACTTGCTTTTCATGTTATTTTGCTATCAGTAACTTTTTTATCTGTAGATTGTGAAAGGGATCTGTGCATCCAAGATAGAGGTCAGATCCTTTAAATGGATCAGCAGAATGCAGGCTGCTCCTGGAGACTTGCATATCAGATTTTTGAGCTATGGATCTTGGAGTTTCCCACTTTTGTGGCCCTAAAACATCCTCCCTAGTCAGCACCTTCATCACCCTTACAGCCATTCACAATTTTTATGCAAGGGTTTCAAGGATATCTGTGGATCTAACACGCACCAAAATGGCAACTGTGTGTAGATCTACAAACAATACAGAAAGAAACTGGGATTTCTTTGGTGTCTTTAAACGTAATATGAGTCTAAAGAATACTCTTTAAAATCCTGTTAATCACCTTTAGAGCTTCACTTAAACAAGGACCTAAGTACCTCTCTAAAAGGTTCACCCCCTACATTACAACCAGAACCCTCAGGTCCTCATCAGCCAACCTCCCTAAACCCCCCAGATTCAGGTACAAGACAAAGGGAGGGAAAACGTTGGCTGTCCTGGGTACCAAAGCTTGGAACCTATTGCCAATGCCTCTGAGAGAGACAAAAACTGAAACTCAATTCAGGAAAGCATTGAAAACTTGGCTCTTCGGAGCCACAGATGAATTCTGTCTCTCTCGCATCTAAGTTCACCAGAGCCCCTTCTCACCTCCAATTCAGCGCCAGGATGCTCCTTTCGGAGTGGCAGTTAGCGCTTTATAAATACCTCATTTCATTTCATTTCATTATAATCTCTGCTCATCCACCCTTGGGTTAGGCGATACATCACCTGCTTCCTTTTAACTCCCATTTTGTTCTGTGAGTTGAGATTCACAAATATTTGTAAATCCCTTTTGCAGCCAAGCCTATAATTTAATTCTGTATCCTGCATTTATGGGATAACTAATTGAGCGATGGGAAAAATGCTTTCTTATCCAATCAGATCTTAAAATGTTTCATATATTTTACCCTTGGATACAAATCTTTGAGAAATCTGATCAGATTTTACTCCACGCCTCAAAAGAACTTATTCCAGGTGAAGTGCTGCGTTCATGACAAATTTGAGATCCCTCCTGTGATTGCTAGTGTAGAAAGCATAAAATCCAATAGGAATTACACTGGAAAATGCTTACTTTTATGTAAACTCCAAATATCCTTTCCCTCATTGACTGATTATCACAGTATTTTAAATTCGAAATGAGTATAGAGGATATTGCACTAGTGGTGCCAATGCTGTACTTGTTGTGTGAGGAAACCTTCCCTAAAATATGAAGCCCCTTAGATATCCATTTTGCTTTCACTTGTATTTCCCAGCTTATGCTTCTTTACAAGGAAACACAGGGCCTGATTCACAGAACTAACTTACGTCAAAAACGTAAACGTAAAGTTAGTACTATTCTGTGAATACCAAAATGAGTAAGTGTATTCTGTGAATACCTAAAAAGTATTAACTTTACGTTTACGTTTTTGACGTAAATTAGTTCTGTGAATCAGGCCCACAGTTTGCTTCTTCCCATGCTATTTTGTCTGTGATGGATGTGATGACTCGGATGCTTGTCCTGCTGTTGCCTGTAACGTGCCTGCTCTTCCCAGACATTGCTTGATTTCATATGTGAACCCCTCCTCACCCACAGGTAGGTTCTTTCTCTTCATGTTCATTCACACTGTCATGTGTAGCTGTGCCCACTATTCACCTGTGATTCTTGCCTCAGACTGCTGAATGTCTTTTATTGTATTATGCATATAAAACATATCAATGTCTTTGCTATGTTTAAATATATATTATGGTGTGCGTTTTGTTCATATATTGATATATTTATTGGTGTATAGGGTTTTGATTAGTCTGAATGTTCTTTATATACCCATGCAGGACTGATTCTTCACATATTGCTTCAGCATCAGAAGAACACCTTCTCACAGTCCTCCATTACAAACACTACAGATAGGAAGCCATGATCTGTCTGAGACAAAGGGAAGCATTATTTTTCCCAGGGACATAGTGGCTGATAATAAAGCTGGTCGGCCACAGACTGGTATGTGTGGGCTCCAATTGGCAAATTGATATGCGATTGCTGTATTCCACACCCTCTGACTATTAATTCTTAGTTGCACGGAAATTACAAAAAATACCATGTTGTACCTCTTTATAAGTTTAAATCCTTTATATTATCTGCTGAAACTGAAACAGTGATATTAATCAACTGTTTGATTGAGTCGTGCACTATAATCCTAATTTGCTGTACAATGGCAAATGTAAATGTGATAAGGCTGAATCTGGTAGTTACTTCCAGTATTGCAAATCTGACAGAACCATTTTACTCATGGCTAGAAATTTAAGTAGTAGAACAAACCTCTGGACATATGTGAGGTATAAACATGCATAGCCGCCTGCTAGATATACAGCTTATCTGAGGATGGAGATGGCCAAATATTTTTAGGAACGAATGAGGTGGTGTAATGGGGAATTTCTTTATGTTATAACATTAGTAAGACTGGGACCATTGAGCTTCTCTGGGGATGAGCATGGGCAAAACTATTGGGCTACACACCACACCCACAACATAACAATTTAAATCTTGATCAATTGAAAGTACTGGCAGGAAAGTTGGTAACAGTATACTAACAGTCTAGACAGCAAATGTTGTATCCTTTGTGGACAAATGTGAATACAGGTGGTTTTCATGGTGCATCTGCAACTATGATAAACCCACAGACTGTTAATGCAGAAATAGGCAAAGAGCCCACTGAGTGAGATTAAGTACCCTTCAGGATCACCCTCAAAACCAACCTAGTGGAAGCGGGATACTCTTAGACAACGCTTCAAGAGATTATTGACTATGTCTGTTCCCAATGATTGGTTCCACCTGTTCAAGAATGTTCTATTGGGAAGTATATTGTCTAATATATACCCCATTACGCACAAGACTACAGTGGTATTACTGAAGGTCTTAAAATAAATAAATAAATGCAGGACAAATATGGAGCCACCCCAGTGGGTGACAATGGCGTGAATTTAATGGGAAGTGTTGACAGGGTTGCTGAAACAACTCTCAGCAGCCATTCAGAGTGATGTGGCCCTATTGGCTATATGAAACAGGGTTGAGTGCACACCCACTAATAATGTTCTTCCATTTTTATGTGATGCTCGAGCAGGTTTTTTGATGCGTGCTATCCTGGAGCGCGCTCCGTGTGTGCGCGTCAATATGGTTCCTAAACATCAGGGACCTCGTCAGGTACCCCATCCCAGGATGCACAGCTGAGAAAGGTAAATGAACCATCCAATGAGAAAGTACTTTCAATTACATATGGAATACATTGGATAAAAATGTGGACAAGAACATGTTTGAATCTCATTGGATGGTCCATATACCTTTCTCAGCTATGCATCTTGGGATGGGGTACCCAACGAGGTCCCTGATGTTTAGGAACCTATTGGCTATATGCCAGCATCTTAGTACCATACCTTATGACACAGAAGTACCTAAAATAATATCAGAATGTATACATCTCCAGGGTCAAAAATACATTGGGTTGATGTGAACCTAAACGCTAACTTAAGGCAAAGGCAGAGGTGGAATGGACTTTGCAAAATTAACGACCAACTGCAAAGTTGAAAATAGATATTTTTGACGGATTACCACATTGGATAGAGTTCGGATGGGGTTATAATTTGAGGAACTGCAAAGCTTTAAAACAGCATGATGCGTATCAATATGCTGATTATCATCTTTCACAATATTCAGTAGACACTGTGGATAACAGAAGACAGACAGGCATTCTGTAATAAGACGGCATGAACAAACTGAATATCGGGAAAGGAGAAGTCGTCTAAAAATGAAGCTTTTGACAAAGGGCAACCTTGACTTGGGACCTCCAATCAGAGCAGTAAAAGAAGAGAACACAGGTTTAGATCAAAAGCTTCAGCTCAAGAAAAAAAAATTGGTATGATTGACTACTAAAAAGAAACAACATAGTCCACAATTAGAGGGTTCTCTTAATAATCAGGAAAAGGGCTCCAGCATTTTTAGACAGCTTCTGGACAGGATACCGGCCAGTCCTTACTACAATAGAAAACATCGCTAGATCCCCGATTTGCATGTGGCCCTCTCAGAATAATTGTTCTTAAAGATAATGAAAAAGCATTCCAAGGTGGCCGCCATTCGTATGCACACCCTGCAATGCTTTTAATTTTGCATTAAGATAAAGCATTTCAAGGTCGCTGCATAGGTGCACCCAAATAGCATCTATCCGGTAAAAAAAGGCATCATAAGAGAGATCTATTGGCTTCGCCAATACTCGTTGCACCTTTCTTCCCTAATCAAATAAGGCTTATGGCTTTTGCCTCACTTGATTCATTTAGAAAAGTGCAACCTTACATATACTCATTTATATTTACACACTGTTATTGCTCAGTATCATTCCTGGAGGTGTTGTTTGTATATGCATTACTGCATATATTTGTTCACAATTCAACTATGGCCTTTGGGCTGCTGAGTGCCTTTTATTGTATTCTGCATATAACAATATATCATTGTATTGTGTATGTTTAGTTTTTACATATGAAGATAGCTTTTCACTTGTATATTTAATGTGGTACAGTGTTTAGCTTAGGCTCCAAAAATACACTCTGGCCCATAATAATAAACCCAGCCTCCTATAAACTGAATTGTGTGAAGTAAGGACAACATGCCGTTTGGCAGTAGGTATGCGATTGCTGGATTCCTCCTCTTATGATGACAGCCCTTACACATCTCATTATAGCTTCTCCAAACTCGTCGGAGGGCGAAGAGTGGTCTGCCAGGAGACGCCGCACCTTGACGCAAGTGTGACTATAGGGCGGTGTTCCCACTCTGGCTCCGAGTTTGGAGAAGCTATAATGAGACTCGGGTACCCACCGTGAGTGTGTCTACCTAAAGGCAAGTAAAGCCATGTACCTGTCCTTATTAACTGGTGAAAATAAACCCAGAGGGATTAGGACTATAGAGAGGGATCAGTATCCTCACGAATTCCAGTGACCTTGTAGGGTGTTAATTAGTGGCTGAAACCTGGCGGTACAGGTAGATGGGGTAATGGAGATGTAACTCCTCCTATATACCTGTTTTCTAATTTTTCACCCTGTCAAGGGGGCCAACAATAAATAAATATATAGGCACCTACTTAGACAGTTTTGAATATTAATTTTTCTGCAATAGGGATCCCTCATAGGAAAATACTCTTTGCTTCTTTTTAAAAAAAAATAAGCGTTCCACCCTGAGTGTTGGTCTGCACCAGGGTGTGTCAGTGGCCCTATGATGAAGCATGCCACTATACAGTGGGTGAGGGCATTCAAAAAACTTTTGGGGCTTTTCCAGTAGGTATTTTCCTTTTCTTTTCTTGTCTTAAGATAGCTCAAACCCCTTGGGGGAAGGGCTTTATGCGTCAAACACAGAGCTTTAAAAGACAACCGTTTCTTTATTGGCAGCCAGTGAAGGGATCTCAATCCTTCCCTTACTGAGGCGTGTTTGCATACTCCCAGGACCAAGCGTGCAGCCGCATTCTGGATGACTTGGAGCTTATTCAACAAGAGTTGATTGATGTCTAAGTACAGTGCATTACAGTAGTCTAGACGCGAGGTGATGAGTGCGATGACCACTGAAGTACTGAGCTCCTTCAGAATATGTCAAAGTAGTTAACCTGACATTGAGTAATAAAATAATACATGATGCAAGTTAGATACAGAGGCAGGAACACGTCACTGATTATAAGAAGCCCACTGTTTGCCAAAAGGCTTTTGTTGAGAATGTGGAAATGCCCCCTCCCCCCTGATCTGAAGATAAAGTACTGGACCTAAGCAGTGTCTCTATTGGTATCAAGTGGGTTTCACATAGAAATAAACCCCAGGACTACATGCATGAATTCATATTGCACCTTATGTGGAGCTATATCATGATTAATTGTGAATCTGTATAGAATGTAATACTTTTAGATTCAGCGTTCTTTAATATTACTCCTTTAGAGAACTGGAATAAATGTTCATTTCCATACTGACAGCAAAATAGAACTTTATGTTTTTGGCATTCATAACAGTACTGACATATATGAAGTTTCCATTTCAGGGCTGGACTGAAAACTAAGATCTGCCCTGACAAAGATTTCCAAACTAGCCCCACTCTAGAGAAGGATGTGACAAGAAAAGAACCATGGGGGCAGAGTTGGGTCTCAGTAACCCACTACACCTTGCAGCCCACTGGGACAATGCCAGAGTGTCAGAATGGCAGTCTGGATCTGATCCTTATTTCGACGAACGACAGTGAAACAGTGTTTTAATGATTTCTGTTATGTATGGACAGGGCCGGACTGGCCGTAGCGGGCACCGGGCGTTTCTCCGGTGGGCCGCTAGAGTGGGGGCCGGTTTTGGGCCCCTGGGGGTTGATTTTGTTACAGGGCCGTTTTTGCAGCATAGCTGCAATATCGCCCCCTGTAACAAAATCGGCCGAAACCGGCCCTGGCAAACAGCTCGGCTACAGCCCCAACCACCTGGGGGGATGGCCGAGCACTTTGCCAGGGCCGGTTTTGGTTCCCAGTCCGGCCCTGTGTATGGACAACCAGTATATGTTTTAACAAGCATGTCTTTTAGCCGTGTTGTCTAGCAGCACATCTGCTGTTCAGCATGGCTGAAAGATACTGAAATCCTAACACAAAGAAGTGCTATGGCATGGCTGGCGCTGGTCGCATCATACCGCTTTTTTCAATGACTTTTAGCCATGCTGAACAGCAGACAACATGGCTAAAAGACATTGCCGCAATCTATTGGCTTTGTCAATGCTTGTTCGGTGTTGACGGGGTCTTGCTGAACAAATGTGGAAGTGATGGTGAGAAACAGCTGAAGAGCTTTGAAGTGAAGTGAGGATGTGGCGTAACGGCCAGAGCTGTCAACAGGGGAACTGAGGAACCAGGTTGGAATCTCGGGGTCAGCTGAACAATCTGTCATTCTGGGTAAATTGCTTCCGCTTCCCCTTGCCTACGGCAAAGAATGTGTCATTGTGAAATGTAACTGGTGAGCACTGAATGCCCTCCAATACCATTGGACGGTGTTAGCACTATGGCAAGATGGAGGACAGAACAAGCGCTTCAATACCATTGGATCGTGCAAAAAAAAAAAAAAAGTAGCAGCGCAATGAGGGAGGCAGTGGGGGGACGGGTCAAGCAGGGAAGCAGGAGGCGATGAGAGATGGGCAAGTAATGACGGGAAAAAAACCTTAAATGAAGCAGGGTCAGCGACAAAATGAATGTGGCATTGTGTAATGTAACAGGTGAGCACTTAAAGCGCTCCAATACCATTGGCTTCTGTTCACGATATGTAAAAGACAGACGACAAAAGGAGTGCTTTAATACCATTGGATTGTGCAAAAAATGTTTCAACACCTTTTTAAGAAATGCATTTGTTTATGTGCACGCGCATGCATTTTAGTGGTGTGTGTGTATGTGTGCAAGAGGGATGGCCTGAAAACACAAGTACTCATATGGAGTGCTTGAAAACAAAGAAAAAAACAGCTCTGCAAACCGGGAACAGTGTAAGGAGGCATTTACTTGATCCATGCGCTATGGGAAGGCCAAACACAAGAAGAGAGCATGATGCCCGCATGCCATGACGAATGGCATCAAAGAAAATGAGAGCCATGCTGAAGTTTACCAATGGTAGGAGATGGGCAGCCTGTAATCCCACAGATAAAACACACCACGCCTCTTTGAGGCAGCGCATGCGCTGCCTAGCCGAGATCTAAAAGGATTTTATATAGGAAAACGCAAGACTTTTTATTTCACAATAACACAGTTGCTGTCTTATTCTTTGACTGCGAGTAAACTGTCAGTAATGAAGCCTGTGATCTACTGTGTGTGTGTGTGTGTATGTGTATGTATGTGTGAGTATGTATGAGAGGTGCTTGCATAGCTACTGTATGTGCAGCATATGTGTCATGGGTCTATACTGCTGCTCTATAAAGGTCCTAGGCCAGTTCAGTAGGTAGAAAATAAGTTTGTTCATAGGCTACTTGCCATGCCCAATCATGCCCTGCCTTTATGTGCCTATCAGAGTTGGACTTAACACTTGTAGGTGACAGGAAAAAGCTGGCACCACTACTCTTATGGCTGAGAATTTGGGGGAACCATGATGTCCTACTCTCTAAGGAAGTGCTAAAGGATTCTCTCTTTGGACAAGGCTCTCAATATACCCTGGTTAGATTTATAAAAAATGAACTCCTAGAATTGGGCAAGCACTGACTCCAGGGCTATCTCCAGGAGGCATTTCGGTATAGGCAAGGCAGAGCCCTCCAGGTGGCCTTTGATAATCTGCTTGCAAGCCTCACTTATAATCCAATAAATTTGACACAGGGGTGTGAGCCTTTTCTGTCCTGGTTTCCAAATAGGAACCTCAGGTTTTATTTAACAAGACTATTATTCAGTCTATTGCACCTGATAGTTGCTCTTCCTAGGAATATAGTCTGGGGAAAACCACTGCCTAGATGTTCCGTGCAATAGCACTGCCACTCAAAGCACACTGCAATTTATTGTATTTTGCACTCAGTGATACCCCATCCTTATCATATTTGTATGTTAGGATCAGACCTAATTTTTTTAAAACTTTTTTACATTTTTTAATCTTTAGTATGAAACCCATCAGCCCTTTTTATATATGTTTTATGCATCTTATCATTGGTATGTACCCTATGTAATGTCTCTCTTGAAGCTACCTGTATTATCCCTGGATGTGTCTTGAACCTTGAAATGCTGCTCTATTTATTTATGAAATGTTTTTAAGTATCTGTACTTTTATGGCTGCAATTGGCCAAATAAAGTTTTTGTGACTGGCTGACTGACTGACTACGAGTAAACGGTCAGTAACGAACCCTGTGATCTACCGGGTATGTTTTGTATGTATGAGAGGTGTTTGTATAGCTACTGTCTGTGCAGCATATGTGTTATGGGTCTATACTGTTGCTCTATGCCCTGTATCTGCTATATTTGTGACGGATGCTTCAACTGTCGCTGATTGTAAGATTTTATTTGGTTATTTACACAGTGCTTACTACCATCAGGCATCTAAGCATCTGTTCTTTGAATGTTGGTGAAACTGTGACGACCTGTTCACCAGGGCTGGACTGGGAACGCATACCGACCCTGCGAATCAAGTCCGACCGGCCGCCAGGAGGAGGTGCACGTGGAAAACACTGCAGCTGCTTTTGTTACAGGGGGTCGATAAAACCACCGCCAGTAACAAAAACGGCCCTCCAGGGGTCTAAAACCAGCCCCCACCGTGGCGGCCCACCGGGGAAACTCCTGGTGCCCGCTACGGCCAGTCCAGCCCTGCTTTTCACTATACTACAGGCTTATCAATGATTGTATTTGTAAGCTCCCTGAAATGGCCATAGGTTATCTGTGGTCCTATGGAATGTGTTAACGTAATGAGATCTGTTCACAGAGCTTATTGAATTTCATTCTTATACTTAGGCAAAGTCTTTGGACGGATTCACAAAGCCATTTTTGCTACAAGGCTGGGTGTGGGGCGGCCTGTGGAAGATTAAGGATAACAAGACTAAAATCCTGATCATTATTGCCTGGTCCAATAATCTATCAGCTGCCTGGGAAGCTGGGCCTACCCCCAAGTAGTGGACTGAACCATAATGATCTTTCTTTTGATTCCCGAACCCACAAACTTTGGACTTGCTATTTCCAGCCCATCCGTGCTTTCCAGTCATAATAGTGTGTATGTTTATGGCAAGCGAAAAAGAGCAAATATGCCCTTTTTATTGGTGATTCTCTTTGCTAATCTGACTCACAATTTACTCATCTGTACATTAGTCACAATTGAGTGCAATGTATATTCATCAGTATGAAATATATGTGCATGATCTATCCATGTGATGTATGTATTAAATTCGAAAGAAATTGATGGCCCATGAAGTGTGGGTCACCGTCGAGTTGCACAGCCTTATAAACACAGGTATTCGAGTAATACGCCTTCACCATAGTATTTCAAATTTTTTGAACCATTTTATTGCCATAGTTTCTCCAATTTAATCCTTCACGTCAAAGGTGCGAAATTTGATAATCTTGCGCGTTTAAATTGATCCAGAATTGCCCATCCGGGCCTATTCATGAACATTTACAACTTTCGGGTTCTCCTAATATCCCAATAACATCGCCCAATGCATTTCGGTTCATTTAACCTTCGTCAGGGGTATCTGTAGTTAATGAGAATATATATCAGCCACATCATTTAAAGCCCAATACGATCCTAACTTCAATCCAAAATAATGAACAAAGCAGTCTCCCATAATTACAAAAACGCCCCCACAGTGATTTCAACAAAAACCTGAATCATTAACCTATGCTAAACATACCCCCAATTTTTTATGAAACATCATTCAAAACTTAAAAAGCTCCCCCCATATAAACCCAATTTCATCAAAGAAAAACCAGCTTTGCGTGTACCTCTCCAATATTCTATGTGAAAACATGTTGAACTCAAAACACGAAATCGTCTGAATTGCCCATTCAAAAATAATACCACAGCCACCCACAGTTACTAATACCCTCCTTATTCACGTTAATCATCATTCTGTGCCCGTATGCATAACTGTTATTTTTGCCAAAAAACATCATCCTCATACGCTTTTCCGTATATTTTACCTTACTGTGTAAACCCAACTGAATTTAAAACAACCGAAAACATCCCCACATGTAACTCAGTGAACGTAAAACGTCACGTGTCCACATTGCCCCGCCCCGTTAACTCTCAATCATCATAAATGCTTAAAGTGACAACACTCCAAAATAAATAAATGCTAATCAAAACAGCCTTATAAACACAGGTATTCGAGTAATACGCCTTCACCATAGTATTTCAAATTTTTTGAACCATTTTATTGCCATCGTTTCTCCAATTTAATCCTTCACGTCAAAGGTGCGAAATTTGATGTTTTTTGGCAAAAATAACAGGTATGCACGGGGGCACAGAATGATGATTAACGTGAATAAGGAGGGTATTAGTAACTGTGGGTGGCTGTGGTATTATTTTTGAATGGGCAATTCAGACGATTTCGTGTTTTGAGTTTAACATGTTTTCACATAGAATATTGGAGAGGTACACGCAAAGCTGGTTTTTCTTTGATGAAATTGGGTTTATATGGGGGAGCTTTTAAGTTTTGAATGATGTTTCATAAAAAATTGGGGGTATGTTTAGCATAGGTTAATGATTCAGGTTTTTGTTAAAATCACTGTGGAGGCGTTTTTGTAATTATGGGAGACTGCTTTGTTCATTATTTTGGATTGAAGTTAGGATCGTATTGGGCTTTAAATGATGTGGCTGATATATATTCTCATTAACTACAGATATCCCTGACGAAGGTTAAATGAACCGAAATGCATTGGGCGATGTTATTGGGATATTTGGAGAACCCGAAAGTTGTAAATGTTCATGAATAGGTCCGGATGGGCAATTCTGGATCAATTTAAGCGCGCAAGATTATCAAATTTCGCACCTTTGACGTGAAGGATTAAATTGGAGAAACTATGGCAATAAAATGGTTCAAAAAATTTGAAATACTATGGTGAAGGCGTATTACTCGAATAGCTGTGTTTATAAGGCTGTGCAACTCGACGGTGACCCACACTTCATGGGCCATCAATTTCTTTCGAATTTATCACAGTGCGTCAGGAACGGAGCACATTGCGAGTGCTGCACGCTAAACTTGGAGAAAAACGTAAAAGAAACTTTATAAGTAAAAAAAAAGGGTGTGCTTCAGATCTTTGCTTTGATGTATGTATTAAAAACATATAAATCTCAATTGGGTATTCAAACACGGGCGTACCCATTGTAATGTCATAGGAGGCAAGTAAGCTACAGTGCAAATCATTCACAGATCGATATGCACTTCCTACACTTATGTATGCACCTAAACTGCACATGAATCAATCTAGTGTGGTCCAATGCACAATTCTGTCCCGTTTAGTCATTATAATTGCAAGTACATGTCAATGGAATACGCAGACCCACACTCCGCTGGATCAGCTCCTTCCTCACTGGACACACTCAAACTACTAGCCTGGCCCTGTACTTGTCCTGTGCCTCCTACCTGATCTGTGGTATACCTCAAGGCTCCTCACATAACCGTTCATTGTTCACTGTTTACATTGCCCCACTTGCCAAGATCGTCCGTTCCCCTAGACTCAACATCGTCTCCTATGCTGATGACACCCAGCTCATTTTCTCCCTCTTCAACAACACCTCCAACACCCAGATGAAGGCCACCTACTGCATGTCTGAAGTTGCAAACTGAATGAGGATCAACTGCGTAAAGCTCAACAACAAAACAGAAGTAGTCATTCTTCAGAAAAAACATCTCCCTCTCAAAGAAGCTTGACGGGCCTCAGACCTAGGTCCGACACCCACCCGATCAGACTCAGCATAGAAACTAAGGATCGAGATCAACAATCAAATCTCGATGTCTAACCAGGTCAACATGGTCGCCTCCACCTGATTCTACACCTTGAACCTCCTCAAGAACGTTTTTATATGGCTCCCGCTAAACACCCTATGATTCATCCCTCAAGCACTGAACACCCACCGACTGGACTATGGAAATGCTCTCTCTGTTGGAATCACCACACAACTGACCAAGAGGCTCCGGGCCTTTCAGAACGGAGCAGTCAGACTCACTCTCAAACTCCCACTATGCACACACACACATCCAACCACCTTAAAGACCTCCACCTCATCCCCATTAACAAACACACCTTCCAATTCCTCACTTACACCTACAGAGTATTACACTTCCAATAGGACCCAGTCAGCGCAGCTCCTCCCCTTCTTAGGTGCCAAGATATCTCCCGATTGATATGCATGCCTTTCAAATCAACATAACATACCATAACACTGAAATGTTCTAATATGTTATAAAAACATGGTTATAGAAAATAATACTGAATAAAATTAATAAAATTACAGCTCAAGGGAATGTAAGAGGATACACAAATAATGGAAAACAGCAAAATGCACAAGTTAGGTATTCCACAATTTACACATCTAAATCATACTCATTTGAATCGGCCCCTCTTTCTTTTCGTCCCAAAACATGCCAAAGTTATTACATTTATCTATGGAACAATAGCCTACCTAGAATGGCTCATCAGAATAGAAGTGTTCTCAATTGGATGTATGGATTTTCTTTGAACATGTCTGCTAAACTGTATAGTTGAGTTTGATACATTACCATGTTGTTTCTGTGGTTCAAATTAAAATAACTTTTTAAGCATTTCTTCTTCTCATCTTTTGATTTGATATCAGCAGGATTTACTTTGTAAAAGAATACGTTTTTCTCAGAAGTCCCCGGTTGGTGCCATGGAATGTCAGAGGTGCCGAATAAAAAGACAAGCCATATTTCCTCCTCATGCCTCTTTCATACACCGCAAGACATTCATTACCTGCTCTTTATCTCACTCTTTCAGGTTTTTTTTCTATACCTGTTTTCTTTCTTTGCCACTTATTTCCAGCTTTTCCTTCCCCCTTTGTGTTTTTCTCTCTCCTGTACTGGGTCAAAGTCTGATGAGGAAAAATAAGCACTGGTCTCCCAAAATGAGTGCTGGTGCCCCAACTTTAATCACCGGCTCAAGTTAAGCACTGGATACCAGTGACAGAAAGAACACCGCTCTCATTTCTAGGGGCCAGAGGTTCTGCCCTTTCAGTTTGTCCATTGAGCTACTAAATACAAATCAGTTTCTGTGGAACACCAAGTCAGTCATGTGCAATGTAGAGCACCTGCAACAAAGGGCTTCCGCTATTCTATATGAACAAATTCACCCAGGCAGGCATTGGACGAAGAGCAGCCACGTGGCGTCTTCAGGAACCCCGATACATCTCTAGCTGAGAGAGCCATTAGCCTTCGCCCTCAAAATGCCCGCAGACATCTTTACTCACTTTTTTAACATGAAAGAAATGTCACAATACAGCGCATGCTACAAAGGAACAGTGATGCATCTCGCCACATGAAAAGGCAATTATGTCAGTACTAAGAAGCAAATGTGCTTCGTGATAAAAACTGCTTTTTGCCCTGGGATGCCGTGAATTTTTTCAACCAGTGTCAAGATGAGAACGAGAAACAAGCATGTTAGAAAACAAACATTTAAAAGCAAGTCGCCAAGGCTGATTAACGTCTATAAATTGTAAATACACATTCTATTTCGAAGTGAAGAAGGTCCAAGAAGGGACATGGTTTTACTTTGTACAGGCATCTGTGCAATATCAAAACGATGCATTTTATGATGTACTATATATTACACACACACACAAACACACAAACACACCAGTATATTGTATTTGCATAATATGACCCCAAAGGAGTAATACAGTTGAGTCAATTGATAAACTAAAGCTGGGGTAAAAAGGGCTTCTATTCAAAATGTCATATGTTTTTTTTTTTTAATGGATAACAACCTATGCACCTGTGAACTTCCAGAAAAAGTAGCCCTATTCAAGTTTCATGGACCACTATCTAAATTTCCCCTGAAAAATATGTGAGCGAAAACACTTCTCTCAAACACTTGCATGGACACGCAGTAGGAAGTCAAAATGTTTGCAACAGCAAAATCACCTTAACATTCAACACAATTCTTAATTTAAATTGCACCAAAATAATTATCTAAGTGGGGTTTTCCGAAGAGAATGCATACTGCCCCTGATTTTCATTGTCAGTGCCTCTGGAAACAGAAAGAGAAATGTCAGCTTTTTTTTCCATCAAAAACAATGTAACAGGAGGCGCGCGGCAGCGGCGATCCAAGATGGCCGCCACCTGAAGAGCTCCGCTAATACGAGCTCCGCTCGCCGACGAAGGGACTGCTTTAAGCAGCGCTTGCTTGCCGCAAATCGTGGTTTCCTGCACAGGAGCGTTCCAGCACCATTATGGCAAGTTTCTAGACCTTGAGAAGGTCATTTTACATCGTTATCGGCCCCGATGTTTCCTGCTCGACAGCGGCCGCCATTTTGTGATTTGCTTCATGCAGCACTTCACCCGACCATCAGGGGAATGTTCTCCGGATAATTCTCCTCTTTTCGCAGCACTATCCCTGTTTTTCAATGCTGACCTTGTTGTGCTTTTACACCAGAAGAGACAGACCTACATTTTAACCGTCCTTTATATCGTCAGCTCCGTCTGTCTCCGCCTGATAGTGGCCGCCATTTTGTGTCTTTACTCATGCAGCACTTCGCCCGACTGTGAGGAGAATGTCCATCGGGCTGACCATGTTGCGCCTTACATTAAAAAGGCAATCCAGCATTCATACTAATCCTCTTGCTGCTGTGTGGGGCGGATGGTGGTTCTGCTGGATATATGCCTCTTCCTCATTACAGTGGATGTCACCGGATACAGTATTCAACTCGGTGGTATCTAGTGAAGTAACAACTTTTTTTTTATTTTATGTGCAGACCGCCTTTCTATGTGGACACTTCGCTGGTCAATTCTTCTAGGCTTTTCTTCAACTACAATAATAAAGCCGTTTCCTGCTTTTCAATCCTACACTGCCTTCTCTCTGCCGTTATGGACTCTCATCATCCACACAAGCCCCAGGGGGTGCTGCGGGTGGACGGAAGGACACTGTGGCCGGTCCTGGTAAACGTACAAAGAAGGATCCACCCTCTCCGTCAAAATCACCGCTCCCTCTTACATTAGAAGATATAATGGAGGAACTACGTCTTATTCGTCCTTTTATGTCTGACACAGCTGCTACCCTGCAAAGGTTAGACGACAAATGGACTGGACTAGACCAGAGGCTTTCGGATGTGGAGCAAAAAGTCAGTGACGCTCAAGATGTTCTCGCCAAGGTCGACTGCCTTACTAAAGAAGTCAGTTTGCTCAAGAAATCTACAGAGGACTTAGAAAATCGTAATAGGCGTAACAACCTACGCATTTATGGTATTCCGGAAGGTTCCGAAGGATCAGACATGATTATATTTCTGAAATCTCAAGTCCTTCAGATTGCTGGTTGTGCAAAATCCACAGACTTCAATATCCAGAGAGCTCATCGATTGGGTCCACAGAGTGCATCCTCTTCATCTAAACCCAGAGGTATAATTGCTTACTTTCTTCTCTACTCTGATCTCATGGAAATTCTCAACGCAGCTAAGCAACACAAGCAGATGTTCTGGTCCGGCCACAGGGTTTTCTTCAGTCAGGATGTCTCCAAGCCAACTGCTAATCGGCGCAAGGAATTCCTCGACCTTAGGCCTGCCTTGAGATCTATGAATGCCAGATATGGGTTAATACATCCTTGCTTCTTCAAAGTCACCTACAAAGACAGAACTTTCAGTTTTGAAGATCCGGCCGACCTTCGGAAGTTCATTCACACCCATAAAGGAGAATCCATGGAACTGAGCAAGCCTTAATTACTTTATGTTATTTCCTTGTTTGTTTTGGTTTGTCTCAGTATGTAGCTCGTAACCTATAATCAAGCCCTTGTCTGTTATTTTTCTCATTTCCCAGGCCTCCCCAACGTGGAACTGCTGTAGCTGTTCTCCGCTCGTGTCACCCCCTTGTATGTTATCTGTGACTCATGTTGCTGCAATTTCTTCCCAATGTTTGGTAAGTTCCCTTCCTTTTGTTCGTAAGTTTGCCTTCTTGTTTTTACACTTGCCTCCTTACCTATTTTTAGAAGGCAATTTTGACTTTTCTCGGAGTCTCTTTGCCTGTGTGGTTGTCTTGTCTCTCGCCGCCCCCCTCAACCGTCATTGTACTTCTTCATTTTGTTCTTTATGACTAAAGCCGTTCGGCTTTTTGTCATCTTCTCTTTGTTATCTTTCCTTGGGAGACTATGTTCTCCACCCTTGCTTTCTCTATTCCCCTCTTTTCCCTCCTCGCTTGCCATCTCTTTCTTTCCATCTCCTAACTGGCGATCATGCTTTTTCTCCCTATTTCCACTCCCTTCTCTTTCTCCGCTTTCTCTTCTCCTTCCTTCTGGATCTTTTCTTTGCACGGAGTCTGTCGTTTTTTTTTTTTTACTCTTTTACAACAAGGTTTTTACAATTACCTTCTCGCCAACTTCCTTCACCATACCAAAAAAAGTTGTATACCTTTTTTTTTTCCTTTTTACTACTCTATTTTACCCATTCCTTTTTCCTTGCTATATTCGTATCCTCCTGGTCTCTTACACTTTCCTTTTCATTGAATCTCTATATTTTACGCATTAACTTTTTCGCACTTGTCATGTTTAGAGGTTGTTTATTCTCATATGAACCTTACTTATGAAAAGTCTCCGCATCATTTCATGGAATGTAAAAGGTATGCGTAATCCTGTTAAGAAGCAGAGAGTACTGTCCCACTTGGCTAAATTGAAATGTCATATTGCTCTATTGCAAGAATCACACCTCAGATTACAAGACTTGCCCTCACTACGTAAACATTGGGTTGGTGACATCTTTTGCTCCCCAGCTGATAATAATAAGAACGGGGTTGTTATTTTATTTCATAAGTCATTGTCTGTTCAATTACAAACTGAATCTAAAGATACCAATGGTAGATGGCTTTTTCTAGACGTTACAGTTAACAACACTCCACTCTCCCTTTGCAATCTATATGGCCCGAATGGCACTGACTCATCCTTTTGGTCTGATTTCTCCACTCTCCTCGCCTCACATTCTGCAGATAATTTGATTGTGGGTGGAGACTGCAACCAACTTATGGATCCCTTTCTGGACCGAAAATCTCAAACCAGATATATCCCCAACAAGATGCAAAAAATTTTCTATAAGGCAATTACTGCTAGAGGATTGGTTGATGCCTGGAGAACCTCACACCCGGATGCACTTGAGTTCTCCTTTTTCTCTCCTGCACACAGATCTCATTCCCGCATAGATTACATTTTTCTCACTCAACATACCCTACAATTCATGAATGAGATCGAGATTGGCTCCATTCTCATATCCGATCATGCCCCCATCATTTTAGATTTAGATTACCCCTCACCCATATCCTCAACTCGGCGCTGGCGCTTTAACAATTCTCTTCTCTTGGACTCTCAATTTGTGGAACAGTTTTCGCTTTTTGCTCAAGAATTCTTTCTTCATAATCTCTCTTCTGTCTCTAAATTTCATCTGATATGGGATGCCTTTAAAGCCTCTGCCAGAGGTTTTATAATAAACTTTGTGTCTAGGAAAAGGAAGAAAGCTCTCTCTGAATCTACATCTCTCCTCAAACAAATCAAAACGTTGGAACACCAGTATTTTTCAGCCAATTGCCCTGATACCTTATCCAATCTGATTAAAGCGAAAATGCAATATAACAAACAGTCTTGGGATTCGGCTTGTAACAACCTTCTCAAATTCAATGCAAAAATGTATGGCGGACGGAACAAAGCCGGCAAAGCACTAGCTAATTACCTTAAAATCAAAAAACAAAAAGCTAAAATAGCTGCTATTAAGGATCCTTCCGGAGTTTTACATCTCTCAGATGCCAAGATTCTTGAGTGTTTTACTGATTACTATACCTCTCTGTACACCCCAGAATCGTCACCTTCTATTGATCTTATTGATTCATTTTTTCAACGCATCCCTAAAAATCCCGAAAATCAGGTCGATCTTTCCTCTTTAAATATTCCCATCTCCGAACAAGAAATTATCGCTGCTATTTCCCTTTTACCTAAAGATAAGACACCGGGTCCTGATGGTTTTACTGTTCGATTCTTTCTCCAATTTAAATCACTTTTGATTCCTCATTTCCTTTCCTTAATTACTCACTTTCTTACTACTGGTGCAGCGCAAGGCACGTTCTCTCAGGCTATGCTTTGTCTGATACCTAAAAAAGACAAAGATCTGTCCTTATGTAAAAACTATAGACCCATTTCTTTGATTAACACAGACTGCAAAATCTTTGCAAAATTACTCGCCATACGAATTAACAAAATTATCCCTGATCTTGTAAACATATACCAATCCGGATTTATCAAAGGTCGTTCTATTACGGATAACTCACGCACCTTTCTTAATATCATCCATTTGGCCTCTAAATTCGATTCTCCGTTAGCCGCCATAACATTAGATGCTGAAAAGGCGTTTGACAGGGTTGAATGGGAGTTTATTTTCAGTGCCCTAAAATGGCATGGATTTGGCCCTCCCATCCTTCAATATATTCAACTACTTTATTCAGTCCCGACCACTTCAGTCTGGGTAAATGGTTGCCAGTCCCGGTATTTTCCCCTTCTTAGAGGGACTAGACAGGGCTACCCTCTTTCTCCTCTTCTTTTTATCCTAGCGTTGGAACCCTTCCTAGAAACAATCGAACGGTCTCCTCACTATACAGGTCTTCAATTTAAATCACTCAATCTTAAATTTACCGCATATGCTGATGATATTCTCTTATACATTTCTAACCCATCCATTTCTCTGCCGGCTTTCTTTTCACTTTTGCAGGAGTATTCGGGTGTATCTGGTTATAAATTAAACGTGGAAAAGTCTGAAATCTTACCACTTAACAAATTTTGCCTTCCTTCTATGTTTACAAATACTGGTTTTGAGTGGACTTCTAGACATATCAAATGCCTTGGTATCTTATATGCTAACACCATCAAGGAAACTATCAAAATAAACCTGGCGGACATCCTCAAGAAAATTTCCGCCCTGACTGAGGGTTGGTCACCGCTATTTCTTTCATGGTGGGGCAGGGTAGCCACCATCAAAATGATGCTTCTTCCTATCATAAATTTTTATTTATCCATGCTTCCCATTTCTCTTCCTAACCCCTTTTTTCGTGTTATTAATAGTTCTCTATCCAAGTTCCTCTGGAACAAGCGTAAACCTAGGATTTCATTGGCTCGCCTTCAATCCTCCAAAGAATTAGGCGGTGTCAATTTTCCTAATATTCGCCATTATCACTCTGCTTTCACTCTTAAGCAAGTATGGACTTCTCTTTCTGAGAGCTCAGAACTGCCTCCAACTGCATGGAGACTGTTGGAGCAAGCTCAATACTCTCCTTTCTCTTTTACCTCTGCTGTCTCTTTGTCCCAACCTCCGAAACGTTTCTCTTCCCCTATTTTTATTCACTCCAAAGCAATTTCCACCTCTCTGATTCACTCACACTTACCGTCAGCTGACCCCTTTTTCGCACCCCAATTTGGTATAATAAATCCATTAAGATTAACAAACGTACTCTATTTTGGAAGGAATGGATTGACAAGGGAATTATTACACCACAACACTTAATAAAAGATGGTTCCCTTATGGAGTTCTCGGATCTTCAAGCCTTTTATAACGTTTCCGCCTCTCATGCCCTTCATTATCCCATGCTTAAGGAATCTCTCACATCTCTCTTCCTTCAGGACCCTCACACCATTATTTCCAATCTGACATTCCCTACTTCCATTGATTTCTCCACTCAATTTAGTGCCTCTTCAATATATAAAATACTATCATACCCTGCGAAAATTAGAACCAAATCCAAATTAGAATTCTCATGGGAAAAGGATCTTGCCCTAGAAATCCCCATACGCACATGGAACTCCGTATGGAAAAAAATTCATACCGCCTCACGCTCTGCTAGCACTACTCAGACTTCATATTATTTTTATAATAGACTTTTTCTCACCCCCTACGATATGTACAAATTTAAGTTATTAGACTCTCCCAAGTGTTGGTCTTGTACTAATAATAATAGTGATTTCATGCATATGTTTTTTCATTGCCCTTTGGTTAAATCTTTTTGGGCCCAGGTTTGGTTAAAATTGAATGATATTTTAATGTCTATAGTTCCTTTTGAAATTTCACATGTTTTTCTGGGAAGTTGCTCTCCTGTTTGGGATGCTCATGGTTATGCTGGAAAATTTATTGATCTATTTCTTGCTATTACCCTCCAAATTATAACCACCAACTGGAAGGACACCTCAAAGATTTCAATCCAAGCATGGTGGAATTTATTATGCCATCACCATAGACTGGATCGTGCCTTTGCTAATTCCACTGCTCTGTTGATCAAAAAAGACTTGTTATGGTTACCTCTAACCTCCTTTCTCTCTAGGTCGAAAAATTTATCATATACATGTTACAATTTTTATTGTAGTTTATATTATTACATATCTTATGTTTCTTCTGATATTAATCTTTCTTCTGTTCCCATCTCTTCCTTTCCTCTCTCCCCTTTCTTTTCTTTTCGTCTCTTCTCTTCCTTTCCTCTTTTATAAGTTTAAAAAAACGCATTTGATTTTGTACAGTTTTTACAACTGAGGTGTGATTCATTCCCAATTTTAATGCTAACGTTTATTCTGTATTGTTACTCCTCATCATATAATCTGTAGTGATGTTATACTTTGTTTACCACTTCAATAAAGCTTTCTAAACTTAAAAAAAAACAATGTAACAGGGAAATCAATTTTTTTTTTTTTTTTTTTAAACAAATGTTATTCATTTTCTTCAAGTTACAAAAGATTACCTTTGTACAGCAGGACAATGTATATGCACATGAGTGGTACAAATTTGCACTTATATAAATCTTTGTCCTTCCTCAGTACTTACAGTGAAGTGTTTAGAACATGGCCCGTTCTAATAATGACCGGGTGGACATTAGATATCTTCCCTGCTAGTACATTAAAATGACTACCTTACTTGACGAGGATGAAATAGAAACATAACATTTTAAACTACCCTCCCACCACCCCTGCTGATGGGCACAAAAGTAAAAAGATTAAACAAAGGGGGGGGGGGGTGGAGGGACTGTATTGTGGAGGCTGGTTACAACGTACCAGGTTAGTTTTGTGAACACATGAATTAGAGCTGCAAAGAAGCTGTTTATAATTTGCACGCTATACTTCGATATCTAGGATTTGGGGAAATGGTGAATACGGGGTCATGCCAGTATCTATCGCCGTATGCTTCCATGGGGAATAAGTGCTGTTTCCTAAGTAGGAGTATCTAGATTTTGGATGTGAGGAGAACTCGTAAATGAGTGGTATGGTATCCTCAGGGGTTGAATATGTAACAGGGATATCACTTTAAAGTACAGATTATACTCTCACACACACACACACACACACTGAGAAAGGGTGTGGCATAACGGCCAGAGCTTCCGACTTTGGAGGTGGGGGAACCAGGTTCAAGTCTCAGCGTGGGCTTAAAATCCTGTGATTCGGGGTAAATCACTCAATTGCCCCATGTCTACATAAAATGAGTGTGTCCTTGTGTGATGTAACTGGTGCTCTTGTAAAATGCTCCAATACCTTCAGGAAGAGCTCACACTGTATAAACATTGCAAAAAACCCTAACTAATTACACTAAAGCAGCACAGTGGACGGCTTCCTAGGGATGCTAAACTAGCACCCAGCACTGCACCTTGGGGACACAGACCCACAACAAGGTATACTAGTAAGAAGATAACAAAAAAACACTTTACATAATACACCATAGGGAAACAACCCACCACATTGCACTACATCTTATAAACGCTAACCCTACTTTTACCACATTGCACTGCATCCTAGCATCAGTAATCTACATGTCTAGATTATATTCTAGTGATACTAAATAACTAAAATGCATTCTATTTTAAGAATAAAAACCCTAAACACTGTAGACCATCCGAGGCAGAATGAGCCTTTCTAGGGACACTAACTCATCACACTGTAATACTTTTTAAGTACATCAGCCCTTCACACTACACTGCATCTTAAGTCAATTAATCCGTTTCACTGCACAACATCCTACACACACACACCTTCCCAATATACTGCACTGTTGAGTAGGTGTATGATGCTATTAAGTAGGGCAACCCGTCAAACAGCACTACATATTCCAGACATTTATCCACTGCCCAAACATTTGTATATCAAAACACTAAGGGCCAGATGTACGACTATTTTTGCATGCGCAAACGGGTTTGCGAACCTGTTTGCGCATGCAAAAACAGCATGGGAAATGTACAAACCCTATTTTGCAAGTCGCAATTTTTTGCGGATCGCAAAATGGGGTTTTGCGACTCGCTATTAGGAAGGGGCGTTCCCTTCCTAATAGCGAGCGCAACCCTATGTAAGAATATTTTGCGTCCGCAATTGCGGGTGCAAAACACTCGCAAATTACCACCCTCTCCAAGAGGGTGGTAATGGGGTCGCAAAAGGGAAGGGGTCCCCAGGGGACCCCTTCTCCTTTGCAAATGCAGGGGGAAATATTTTTTAAGGGCAGGCAGTGGTCCCAGGGACCACTACCTGCCCTTAAAAAATTAAACGAAAACGTTTCATTTTTTTCTTTTTTAAATGCATCCCGTTTTCCTTTAAGGAAAACGGGCTGCATTTTAAAAAAAAACTGCTTTATTTAAAAGAAGTCCCAGACATGGTGGTCTGCTGAGCCCAGCAGGCCACCATACCTGGGAGGGCCTGCCATTCCCAACGCGGTCGCAAATTGCGAGAGGCTCATTAATATTCATGAGCCTCTCTATTTGCGACCCCATTGGGAATCGCTAACAGTGTGAAAAACACTGTTGTACATTGGAAATAGTGCCTCGCAAATTGCGAGTCGCAAAAAACTCGCAATTTGCGAGGCGCTATTTCCACGGTCGTACATCTGGCCCTGACCTCGATAATAGCGAACTGAACACATAATTTCTCAAAAAATGTAAGCATCAAGTTAAGCATAAACAAGAAAATGTAGTTTACCTATTCTTAACTCCACATCTACTTATCTGACAAGATGTTAGTAGTCTATATTGTGTGAGTCAATGTAAGGGAACTTCAATATTAAAAAATCTTGATATATTGGTTGAACACATATATAACTGCATTTTAGGGTCAATAAACAACTACACTACACTGTATTTTAGGGATATCAGTGAGTTACACTGCATCCTAGGCACACAACACTTTGCATTGCATCATAGGGACATCAGTCCACCACATTGTATTGCAACTGAGGGGAACACACTGGTCATTAATCCACCACAAAGCACAGTATATTTTTGGGACACTAATCTACTGCATATATCCAAGGGATAGCAAAAGTGTGAAATTCCAAGAACTATATGGAGCTTAGTAATTGTTATCCACGTGAGACTACGCTCATGTAATAAAGATTTTTCACAACATTAGATGGTATCCAGGAGCAACATCTCTCCATTGCATAAAACCACACGTATGCCTACAAGACATGGCTGTAACCAAGAGTAGTAAAAGATGTATTCAGATCCTTCGATTTTGAATATCAAAAATTGTTAACCATTTAGCCCAAAACTCTTTGGTGTTAGATAGGAGGAGGGTGAAGTGGTCACCTATATCCATAAAGTTGAGCGAATTTAGGGAATTTCGCATTGGATGAAGTACAAAATTCTCAAAAGTAACCCAAAGTGGCATCGTTTTATTTCACCCACCCAACAATGCCTGGAGCCAAATATCCCCTCCAACTTGGATGAAGCATCCACATTTCAAGTTCGCGCACTGCTAGTCTTTTTGTCAGACATATTGTTTTGTGCAGATAAGTAAAAAAAAGTGGGAGATCCGTTACCCTACCTAATGAACAGTAATGTGCCCAGTAAAAGACATTTTATGAACAGTAGCCGCATATGTGTGTACCAGGGGAAGCAATGGCTATTTGATACAGTGTGACACTGCAAAGAATTACCAACCCAACGTGAAGCAGAAATAAGAGATAAGACAAATAAAAAGCAAGGACACAATGTTGATCAGGGGTCCTGGGCAAAGTAGTAACAGAATGGATGGTTGTACATTCTTTGGCACTTTGAGTAGATAGGAGGGGTGCACAAACATTCCAGGATTTGGAAAAAACTAGTATAGTGCTGCTCAAGTCTTCGATGATGCAGCTTATAACTAGAGTTATCGATTTTATGATATGTAGGTTTTTTTAACATTTCCGTCTGTATTCATCCATATTTATTTTGTGTTTTGAGTCGTAAAATCGTATATTTCTGCATGTATTTAACTGATAAACATGCACTCACACTTGGATACCCATCGAGTTTTAACAAATTAAGCAGCTAACTGTAACAAAAGACTACACCACAGGTAAATATTAGCACGATTTACAAATATATATTAACATATAGCGGAATTTAGGAAAATTTCAGCCTGTTTTTTTTTTTTTTAACTCTCCATGCTGTCGATCTGTTCAACTTTGGCCTGGAACTCATGAAGGACAGCACGGAGAGTCACTCATAAGAAGCACAATTTTCTGTAATGTTCGCTTTTAAGAATAAATACAGACACTTTATTTTCACTCTGTATTTATGTAAAAATCGGTCAAAAGGCAAAACTGGGAGCGTTACTTGTAGCACAATTCTCGATAAATTAACTAGCCAGAGCCTGCAAGAGGCGACCAGGATGCTGAAATAATCCAGGGTTGTTTATTGTGCTGTAGGACTGCTCACAGAGACAGGAGATGCTTCAATTTATCCTGGACTGGACTGATTCTGGTTATAAAGACTTGGATCTCAAAGTGTAAAAAAGATGAGTCAGTCTGTAGATATTGACATGATGTCTGTGTCCACATGATGTAAAAAACGATTGCCATACCTCAGTGCCCTTGCATGTACACACGTTTCGTATATTTATGTACAATGTATTATAACATGACCTGCCGTCCAGCTTCATAATGAGTCAATAGGTCTGTGATCAAAAGGATAATAATATTGAAATACATAAAACGTATGACATCATGATAGGAACACAGGAAAGCCCAGAATCGATCATTCTCTTTCATTTTATTGAATTAAACATCAATCACCAGCACTAGAAAGCCTGTGATCATTTTCTCTGTGGACGATAGAAGAAGACTACCAGGAAACGTCCATCTCCACCCGCGACCAACCCCACCATTGCCCCTTCCTAATTCACTCCCTTGTAAGCGGCCCATTATGAGCCAGGTGCAAAACAAGGTTTCTCCCGCCCCATAGGAAGTTACTAATACAGTGGCATCAGTAATTCCAGTAGAGAGGGAATTGCTCCGACTACGAGGTGCATCCCGAGGGTACCCTTAGAAGTGGGAAATTATCGGGAAATCAGGAACATTGCACCCGATTCCCAATGGCTAATCCCTCATTTTAGCCCAGTATTTCAGTCAGACATTTGCCCAGTTTAAGCAGGTGAAGTGTGGGGGTGAAATACACAGTATTGGTCCCATTGGGATTAGCACAGGCTTCATAACAAGGACATTAGAATCTAACATACTTGGGGGAGATTTAACAACATGCAACGCAGCGCAGCCTCCCGGGAGGCTGCACTGCGTTGCGTGACAGGGATGGAGCAGGAGAGCGCCATATTTTGAAAGATATGGCTCTCTCCTTTATTTATTTAATGAGTTTTATATAGCGCTGGCTAGACCCGAAGGTATCAGAGCGCTTTACATTAGGATACACATGTTACAGAAAAAGATAACAATTACACATTACGTAAGAAAAAATAAGCAACACATTGAAAGAGGGAAGAAAGGAGAGTGAAGTAGGGAGAAGGGGGGGAAGGGGGAATTGAGAGGGGGGAAGATGAGGGAAAAAAGACGGCAGGAGAGACGAAGGTGAAGTCTGACCAAAGACCGACTGGGTAGGTGACGACCGAGGAAGGAGTCCACAGCCCGTCTCCCCTATAGCTAAGCAAGGTAGCTCCATCGGGCATTAGTCACATGTCAAGGTCTCAAACTGACGAGGGACGGTTCGCGTAAGAAAGTCCAGTGGATAAACAGGGTGGGAACTGTGAGCAAGGACGGGTGAGGACAGGGGTCAATAGCTGGGAAGAAGAGAAGAGGAGAGCGGTGGGGGGTAGGATGGAGGGGGAGGAGGGAGATAGGGTCACTGCGAGACGCAGGAGAGTTTGCCCAAGGACCGGATGGGTAGGTGATGGCCAAGGAGGGAATCCATAGCCCATCTCCCCATTAGCTCGCAAGGTAGCTCCACCGGGCATCAGTCAAAATGGCTGGGTCTCAGCAGTCGATGGAGAGTTCACAGAGACAATGGCTGAGGCGACCATCTTGAGGTCAGGCAGGGGGGGATGAGTCCTTGATGTAAGAATTCAGAGGATCCCCATACTTTTCTGTTCTCTGGATGAACGGGGGTGCTGACTAGGCAGGGGATCATCATGAAGAGTAGAACCAGGGTCTGCATGTCTTTCGGGGGAGCGCGTGATGTCGAGCGATCTTTGCCCGAGGGAGAAATAGCCGCCATTTGCAGGACAGGCGGGGGGACTCACGAGGCTAACTTGCATCAATAGTGCGAGTCCCTGCATATAGCGTGTAGAGAGAAACCCCGATAGCGATTCAAAAAGTACTTCCCACTTCCTCGAGTTAACCTCACTGGTTGGTTGTACGCTCAGGGAGAGCACGGCGCTGGGCTTGCTGCTGTTGGAGGTGCAGGTCTCCAATCAAGATCAAGGGGGTGCACGCTCTCCAATGTGCGCTGAACGCACTAGGGGCAGTCACCGCGGGCCAAGTTCGTTCCTCACACCTAGCCTCTGGATTAGGGAAACATGCCAAGTCGCGCCGCCACAGTCTCGCATTCGGGCATTCATCGCGCGTTGTAGTGTAGCGCTTCCCCGCCCGTCACCGAGCCAATCCATGCAGCCCCGGTCTCAGCAGCACTCACGGGATCGATGCCGTAGCCGGAATCAGGGAGATGCGATCCTTCTGGTGGTCATTATGCTCCGGTGCAGAGATCGGCCGCTCCTCCTTCAGCCCCGTCCGCGGTCGTTAACTATCCGCCGGCGCCATGTTGTGAGACGGGGGCACGGAGCTGGCGCTGATTACAGCTGCCGTGCGCCACGCACCACCTTAGCACCATAGCGCTAGGCTGTGTGTGTGAGTCTAGCATAGGTTTTGTACAGGAAGGATACCCTTCCTGTGCAAAATACTATCCTAGACACGAGGGAAAGCTTTTCCCACTTTGTATGCGTGCTGCCCAGTGCAGCACGCATGCAAAGTTGGAAAAGGAAGGAGAAATGAAAGCATTTCTCCTTCCTTGCGCCTAGTTTGAAAGGGTGCAGTTTGCTCACGCTTAAGCCAACCTACTGTATTTGGTAAATTGGGTTTAACGTGAGAAACCTTGGGTGGATGAATGGGAACGCCCATGCACCACCCTTGGCACGCCCCCATGGCGCAAAGTATGAGCTGCTTCGCATTACTTTTACGTTATTTCCAGCGTCATAAACAAAACTATAACAAATGTCAGTGTCTGTCCATTTGTATCATATATCTCTGACGAACAACTGGTGTAATAATCCGCTGTTGGAATCAAGATTTATTGATTTTGTGTACTTCGGTTGGCTATGACAAGGGTTACCCGATTCAAAAGTTTCCCATTTGATCCAGGCTTCACCCAGGTTAAGGAGGGGACATTATCAGTGCTTTTCTGGGGGAGAGAGGCAACACCCCTTTGTGTATTGTGGTGGAATACAGTCCTAATTACCTCCTCTTGTTAAAGTACTGTCTCACCTTTTTCATTGCTATGCTCGTAATTGGGGAAACCCTTGTTTTCTGGTTTTATCAGCTGTTCTAACAACCCACCTCCCATTTTGTCTTCCTGTATTCTCTACAGCCTATGCATGTCAGTATTTAACATCAGTGGTCTAAGCGTATTTCCCCTTCTTTGTGTAGCGCTTCTTGTACCCCACAGTGCCGCATACATCTTTTTCCAGTAAATTAATCTGACTATTCAGTAAGATCAGAATATTGTCCCAGAATGAACACATCCTCAGTTTGATGCCTAGTACCAAAATTCATGTGATATTTTCCCCACTGAACTCGAGGCAATGGTGAATGTGAGCTATTTAGTTTAATATCAAGTACGCAATGGGGGAGGCCAATGATGGCTTAAATCATAAACAATTGTCACTTTTCATACCAAAAAGTAAAAAAAATAAAGTTTTATCCAAATTAAATGTAAGAGTTACAGTAGGAGGGGGAGGGGGAAAAAAGATAGAAATTCACAAACATGTGGTTTTCTTATTAGAGGACTGCACATGGCTCCAAGTCATGTATATGCCATCAGCATGTTCTGGCTTTTCAGCTAACAGAATGATTCATTCTGGGGATTGCAGTTTTGCTTTTAACACTGCCATTATGTGTGTCATCCGTGAGGGTATCCTGGTGCTTTGCAGGTGTGTGGTGCTAGCCTTGAGGGGGTTTACTCGAAGAACCAGGTCTTCAGTTTCTTGCAAAATTCAAGAAAAGATGAGGAGGCTCTAATGTGGTGTGGGAGGTCATTCCATGCTTTAAGGGCAATGTATGTGTTTAGAGTTGCTAGAATGTTCCTATGTCACACAGAATATAGTACTAGCAATGGATTGTCTTCTTATGAAGAAAGGGGAGTTGAAGTGAGGGAACTGTAAGAAGAAGCTGGTGGTAACTTGGATGGCGAATAAACCTGGATTTAATCTATTTATATCTGTGGTGGATTATTATAGTATGAGAATTGCACAAACTCCTGATCTGCTGTTGCAAATGTGTGGGATGTGTGCTAGTGAGAGTCAAGCAGGCGCGCACCACCCATTGGGCTCAAAGGGCTTCAGCCCCCCCCCCCGTCGTGTGTGTCAGCCCGGGCTGAGATAGCTTTCCGGGCTACACACAGACAGCTTTTGAGCTGTTGTGGTCTTACTGGAGCAGCAGCCGAGTACTTCACAGATCTTTAAAAGACCATTTATTTGTTAACGAGGCTTTGTTGTTCTTTCACCCCTTCTTAGAACCCCTGCATGTTCAATCTGCCGATTGCTGGAAGAATTATCCCACCCCCGAAATTTGTATTAGCCCCCCCCCGAAATTTGAATCTAGTTGCGCCTCTGGAGTCAAGCATAGCGGAGGTGTCTGGATGGTTGGTGGAACTGCATGCATCTGTCCAGGTAGACTGGGCATATGCTGTGTACTGTTTTTTATGCGTGGATTGAATTGTTCATGCTTATGTTTTGGGAGCCAGTGTAATTCCTTCAGGTGTGTAGTGATGTGTGACCTGCATGGGAGGGTGAGGACCAGCCTGGCTCTTGTGGTCTGAACGGTCTGAAGTCTTTTTGTGAGTTGGTTGGTGATTCCCGCACACAGGGTGTTCCAAAAGTTCAGCCTGCTGGTGATGAGGGCTTGGGTGACTGTTTTCCTGGTGTTGTTAGGTAGCCACTTGAATAGCTTTTTCAGCACTCTCAGGGTATGGAAGCAGGCCATGATGACAGTGTTGACCTGGTCCTACATGTCCAGCTTGCTGTCGATAATGATCCAGAGGTTTCTTGCTTGTGTGGTGGGGGTGGGAGTGAGTCAGAGGTCTGTAGGCCTCCAGGTGGAGGCCCACAGTGAGTCATCTTTTCAGAAGATCACCAGTATGGTCTTCTCTAGGATTAGTTTGAGGCAGGTAGACTTAATTTAGGAGGCAATTTCGGTCATGCACAAGTTGAAGTTGTTCCACGTGTTGGGTGTTTTGTTCGCAAGTTGTGTGTCGTCAGTGTAGGTGAGTATGTTAATGCTGTGGGCATGGATGACACTTGCCAGTGGCATCTTGTATATGATGGAGACGTTGGGGCAGAGCAAAGAACATTGTGAGAGTCCGCAACTAAGTTTCTGAGCTTCTGAGGAGTTGACTGTTTTGTTCTTCCAATGAAAAAGATGCAGGCCCATTGGGGGGTGGGTCCTTGGATGCCAGCCTCGTGAAGTCATCTGATCAGGATGAAGTGGGAGACTATGTGGAAGGCTGCAGAGATGTTGAATAGGATGTGGGGTGTGGTTTCTCCTCTGTTGAGGATCATCTGGATATCAACTGTTGCTGTGATGAGGACTGTCTTTCTACTGTGGTTAGGTCTGAAGTCTGATGGTTTGGTGTTGAGGAGCTGGTGGTTGCAAGGTGGAGGCATCTGTTGATGTCTTGTTCTACGACCTTAGCTGGATATGGTACAATGGAGGGACTATGGTCTAAAAATTCAAAAAATGCAAAGTGATGTTGGCTAAAGACAGGCCGGTCTGGGAGCTGAAAACAGCAGACCTGGTAAAATATTTATCAATCCAGCCCCCATTTACAGAGGATTGGGAGTAGAGTTGAAGTATCTAGCTACTAACCTACTCAATAGCACCCTTGTTATCAACCTGAGAAAAATTAAGGAGCAAGATAAAACCTGAAGGCATTTAAATGTTTTTTTGCAGGTGACATCCAGCTGTTTGCATTGAGCGATTCCCTCACTCAGTTATTTCACAAGGAGTGGAACATCTGACCTACAAGTTAAATAATGATCTATGCAATAAATATATTAACTCACAGAGGTATTTTACTGAGACTACAAGTCTGGGGTATAATGGTTGCATACAACTCTTGGCAGCAGACATTCTCCAAGCTATGTCATGGTTAAAACTTGTTACCATAAATTGCACACTGGTCCCTGCAGCAAACGTACTGATTGATTGAGCCATTTTACCAATACTACACATTGAGACTTGCTGGGTACACATAGACATCTAGAGTAGAAGGCTTAACCTTCTGAACTATACTCGATTTGTGACAAAGTAAGCCAGAACAGCTTTACAAGCATATTGTCCCTGTTGTAGACTTAGTAAATAATGCAGCTATTGGTGATATACAGACGGCTACAGGCAAATTGTCATTGATTACTACTCAAGATCCTGTGGTAGGCGCCCAGCCCTCCTGACGTCGATTCCATCACGGCATGGCAGTGTTCCATTCTTTGGGAGGCCTCCTGCCTCTGCCACATCCACCTCCACCTCCACCTCCACCTCCAATATCTCCTCCTTCCCCATCTCCCTCGTAAAGGACATCTGCAGTTCCTCAAGTTTTGCCACCAGTCCCAGGCCATCTCCGGGGTGTTAAAGAATAGAGTCTTATCTCGATAAATGACCTTCAGTTGGGCAGGGAAAAGGAGCATGTAGTGAATGTTATGGCCCTCAGCTTCTATTTCACTTCCTGGAAGGACCTCCGTTGCTGTTGTACCTTCAAAGTATAGTCTGGGAAGATCATTACTGGAAAGGAATGAAATGTCAGGTTGTCAAGGGAGCATGCTGCTCAGAGAACGGCATCCCAGTATGCATAGTTGAGGACCCCGAAAACGAAAGGTCAGGGTGGAGAGCCCACAGAATGCTTGGCAAGAAGGGCTCTGTGCGCCCTCTCGACTATGAAGCAGGAGGAAACCTCAGAGTTGGCACCCGGCTCTTCAGCCAGTCTAAGATTAATATAGTCAGGGCGGCCTCCTCAGTTCCCTTTGGGATGCCCATAATGTATAGATTGTTGCTCCAGGACCTACCCTCAGCATCCTCCGCTCAAGCCTCCAGTTGACTGACCAGTCTTTGTAATGCAGCTAGTCAGGATTCTGCACAGTACAGCCGTCCCCACCGGAGCTCCTCGGAGGTAAGCTGTTGCCACATCCCGGGACTCAATCCTGGGTGAAGAGCCCCAGGAATGCACCAGGTAAGATGGATTCATTCCACGGCAGTGCGGAGCTCTTTCATAGAGCAGCCACCATGGTAGGCCTCCAAGCCACGCCCCAATGATGATTTTAATGCCAGCTGTTGCTTTCTAGATGAATCCATGAAAGTTATCAGATTAGTTCTATCAACCTCTCCTAGTTTGCTTTCAAGTCTGTTATAGCTTCCGAGAACATAGCCTGGCTGTGATGGAGTGAAGAGCAGTGGAGTGAAGCTCCCCTCCCTGCCTGGGAGGGAGATGTTGGAAAGCGCCTGGGTCCCACTTGGCCTGGGAGGTAAACTCGGCTCCATTTGTGGAGTTTCAGGATTTATCCGCACTCCGTGGAGCACGTTAAGTTCGGAAAAACTCCGCTCCACGAAGTGCAGTAGAGTTTTTTCCTTGCTCGCACTTACTAGCGTGAGCGTGAGCAAGGAAAATCCAATGCTAAACCACCTCTCAGTGAGATTTCTCAATGCGGGCGGTCGCGGATGGTTGCGACTGCTTGCATTGAGAAAACATTCCGTTTGCGTTGAGGAAGCTGTAGAACATCTACTCAAGAGGCAGAAAGAAGCAGCGCCCTCTTGCGCTGCGCATGGTGCCGTTCGAGCTGATTTTCCAGCGCGGGACAAACACCCAGTGCTAAAAATCAGCACGAACAGCATAACCTAACGCACTCTGCCGTATCTGAACTCCGTGTAGCACGGTGGAATTTTTTGGACACTGAACACCGCTGCAGCTAAAGAACAGTAATTTACATCCCACAACAGGGGGGGGGGGGGAATACTGTCAATATACTGGGCCTCCCTGTCGGCAACGGAGCCCTCTTAGTGCCCTTGGGATCACAGCACGCCTCTCTCCTGGCACGCACGGGCAGAGAGGAGAGACAGCCCAAAACCAGGTGCATATAGGAAGGCACTTGACTGGGAACTGGGACAGTAGCAAGGGCAGTGGGACTTGTGGACTGAAAGGAAGGTGGGGGCCCATGATTAAAGGCAAAATGGAGGCTAGGGAGCCCTGTGGATGGTGGGCCGGTCCCATTTGGCACCAAAATTGACTGGCTGATGGCAAGTTGGAGCTAGGATGGTGGGTGAAAATGTGAGTTTTAGGAGGGGACAGTGGCCCCTAGTGTCTTGCTATGCCGAATACTGGTATAATTACTCAACAACATGAAACATTGACCCTGAGGGACTTGGTCGGCATGGACAGAGATATTGATCACTTTACAAACCAAGATGGGTAGAACCAAAAAACATAAGTAGGAAGCAGCAGGAGAGGCACAGCAAAGGTTGCATAAGGGGCTAATCCACAGTGGTGGTACCAGCAGAGTGCCTCTCCAAATGTTATGCATTGGAATGGGCGTACATGTTTCCGATGCACCATCTGAGACCTAGGGGACCCCCACAGCTTATAGTGGCTCTGAACTTTTTATGTCGCTTTTAGGTTTTAATGGCTTGTGTACCCAATGTATCACAGAGTGGTAAACTTCCAGAACTATTCTCGATAGTTCTTGTTCATAGTCTTGAACAGGAAAGACTGCAAGCCTGTAGCGCATGGTCAGATTTGATGCTTCTCCCTTAATGTTGTTTAGGATGATTGAGGAGACTGTAAATAATGTTCCCATTACCTACATAACTAAGTACAGAGCCGCATGCTCATTTTGTATTTGTTTAAATAGTTCAGGGAGAAGTGCTAGTGAGGGTGTGCTATGTGTATTAGTGTAGATGCATGCAAATATACTTCCCCAGGTGCTGCACTCCTCTTCAGGTGCCACTATTTTAAGGGGAAGACACATAGTCGATATTCTATGCTTGTCTTGTGGTGTCTTATAAGGGTAAACTGCTTCCAACTGGTTGGTCTTGTGAGCAAACAAGAAGGCAACTTCATCATGCTTTATGGGCATCCTACCCATGATACTGTTTATTGACTGTGGAATGATTGCTTGTACTGCAACCTGCTCCTGTACTAGTGGTCCTGCTAAAGCTGGTCTAGGTTTCATGGTTCATGGCACATACTGAATGGATTTCCTGTATAAGGAGACTGTGTAATTCAAGATCCTTAAAACTTCAGTGATGGGCTGGGTTTCAGGATATGGAAAGGGAGTGAATCCAGGTAGTACTGGTGATGTAGCCCCTTCACTACTCAGGGTACCCAATTTAACATTTGTGTGTGTGTGTGTGTGTGTGTGTATGTGTGCTGGAACTCACCTGCAAACCAATATTAGTGCTCTTGGTAAGTCAAAGGGGTTTCCATTTGCTGGTGTACTCTATAGAGTGCAGGCGATGCTGTTGGTTTGTAGGGCTGGAAGTGCCCTGAGGCAGTGCATATAGCCTTGAACTCTACCCATGAGTAAAATGTCCCAAAGGCATATGCTGCATGTGCATCTATTACAAATTTACCTGCCCCTCCCCCGGGCACACCTCTATTCTTGAGATGTTGTGTGTTTGCCCCTTGGTAATTAACTCCTATCGTAACAGGAGCCACCATTATAATTGAACAGATCCAAAGACACTGGATTCAAAGAATACCAAAAACCCACATATGGGGAATAACCTTTTAAGAGTCAAACTTGACAGACCTATTTTGATAGGTGCTCCCTTATTCCCTGTAGGAGGTAAACCTTGATTAATACGGATGTCTCCATGTATCTGTAATAATGGTTTTCTTGTGGGTGCATATTTAGAGACTACTCAAAGAGCCAAAAGTCCAAATTCCCCACATTGGGCACGAGGTTGCATAAATTAAGGCTTTGGCTTAGTTTTTTGAGGTTTGACTTTCCCACCAATGAATGCATGAACTGAGTTCCGAGCACCAGCGCTTCAGTGTGAAAGTCAAGGTTGTTGTAGTCCCGCACAATCCCCCTCAACAGGCTTGTCAATTAGGTGTCCATGATTTATGGGTTACTAACAGTCTCTTAAAAAGGGGGCAGGGATGTAGTGGTTATTCAAGCCTAATTCCATTCTTTAGAATATCACACACAAGTACTGCACTAAGAAAAAGACACTTTATATTCAAAAGTGTTTTATTTCAACAGTCTCATCCTGTTGCTTAGCACATGAATAATAACCACAAAGAATATAAACAGAACAGCACGTATGCAGGTCACGAACAACAAGAATAATATGAACATTTCTAACAGGGTTGTAATGTCATTTGACAATCTAACACCCTAAAAATCACTTCTAGGCACTATGCAATGAGAGCATGTAGTAACATAACTTGCACGTAGAGTTTCTTGGGATTTAGCACACTGCACACCTGTTTATAGCAAGAAGCTGTTATCAGACTTTGGCCAGGAGAGAGTGTTTCCTCAAAAGGAAAACACACATCAGCTGGGCCTAGCTCCTCTCAGAATTGGCTCAGTATCACCTCGCAGCACAGGAATGTATGCTGTGGCAGCACGGTAGTCTGGCAAAGGAAGAAGCTCTTTTTACACTTTTTAAATCTTCTGCCTTTTTAAAATATTCATTCATTTCTTTTATTGGGGATAATGGGGGCTTAACGGGGGAATGGGGGTGAAATAATTGTACTGTTTAATAGATTGTGTGGCGCTGTGTTTTTTTTTTTTTTTTTTACTTTGGTGCTTGTCACTTTTTAACTCTGCACTGCTCATGGCAGCGGTCTAGTTTCTGGAACGCCTTCACTTCCGTGCTCCAATGTTTTGGTAGTGGGTGGGGCGGCGCTTTGTTCTCTTGCTCCAGACACAATGTTGTATGTTCAAAGGCAGGACTCACAGTGGGCGCGCCCCTGGGGAGCCAAAGGCAAGTCCGTCGGAGCCCATCAGTGTCCCGGAAGCGACCAGCGCCAGCTACTCTGCCCATTTCTTAACAGACAATAGGGTAAGAATGATATACTCAAAAGCTGACCTACTAGCCCTTAATATCCCTAATACTTGCCCCATTAAATAGACCCTCACGAGGTAGCCAACACCTCTACTTGCTTTCTTTGCAATTTTAAGATAAAGGTATGATTCTTGTTGGATCCCCCCTCAAACAAAGGGATGAACCCTTCTTAGCACTCCTTGTTAATGTGCGCTCTCTTCAAAAGCACGTGGTCTCTGTATGTGACCTTCTCTGTGATGAGAGGCCTGATGTTCTATTTATTATGGAAACTTGGTTGTCAGCCTCATCTACACCTATCATAGAAATGGCTATCCTCCCCGGATATAAGATGCAGAACCTAGATTGCGCAATAAGTAGAGGAGGCGGCATTGCTATTATTTATAAGTACACCTATACATGCTCAACTTTCTCGGCAGCTGATCTACTTGAAGCAGAAGCATTAGGATTCTGCCTGGCATTGAATGCCCAGCAATCTGTTGGCGGCATTTTGATTTATAGACCACCCGTACCTACGGGCCTCTTTTTGAACTCCCTCAACGAGGCAGTTTCTTATGTAGTTCAGCGTTTTTTGCAGTGCAACATCTTAGGCGATTTTAATATACATTGGGACCGCCCCTCGGATAAAGACATGATGACCTAAAGGATAGTATGTCCTCTTTAGGTCTCCCTCAATGTGCTGACTAACCCACTCATATTGGTGGCCATACTATAGATTCACTTTTTCTGATATAAGTTTAATCATTTCCAACCCCCTCCCACTACCTTGGTCTGATCCAATTCAGTTGGCACTTATCCCTTTAGAGAAGTCGAGACCATTTCCCTGCTTGGCCCTTAGCTAGACCTTTCTCCAGGATTACACAGAAGAACTTGCTGGGTACTTTTGAATACAATTGACCAAACTTACTAGGGTCAATAGAGTCAATTGAGTCAGATGCATAGGTGATGGACAACTGGATATTTACCACTGTTGAAAAATTATCCCCCTCTCCCAGATAGAATACCGGTAGATCAAAGATCTCTTGCCCCTAGTTCAATGACACCCTGAAACAGCAGAAAAAAATATGTAGAAAAGCTGAAAGAGCCTGAGGACAGAGGCAAGTATAAAACAGTGCTTGCGAAATATTCAGCCCTTATTAATTCAATAATCCTAATGCTCTGAGCAGTTATAGGTCTATTTCCCTCCTGCCAGCACCATTACAACATGTGGAGAAATGTGTTGATCAGCAGGTGTCCAGCTATACCAAATCTAATGGAGTAATTCACTCCAGTCCAGGACCGGCTCTAGGGCGGTGCGATCGGTGCGACCGCACTGGGCGTTGACTTGGGGTGGGGGCGTCATTTTTGAAAATGTGTATTAACATTTTAAAAGCACCTGCTGCCTCGTTCCGGGCCTCCAGCAACTTTCAGACATCAATTAAAATGTCAAAAGAAGTCCGGTGATTAATCGTCTTCCTGGAAACGGACCGGAGGTTTGTCTAGTGGAAGTTTTGACTCATCCTAAGGTAGCGCAGAGGGTTAAAATGCCTGCTGCTAAGAACATGAACCATGCAGATAACGAAGTGCATATAATGTAAATAGGTCAGTGGGTCACTGCTTCTGTAAGAGAGCTCCTATAAAACTCCTACAAAACTTGGGAGTCAAGTTCAACAGTCTGATGACTATGCATAATCAAATCCATATGGTAGTAGGCACACACTTTGGACTTTAGCGCTTGGCAAAAAAGATTCTGCATCTTTTTTCTGTACCAGTGAGAATAACAGTGGTACTGGCATTGATTCTGCCCACGTTAGACTATGTTAATGCTCTTTATGCAGGTCTCCCACAATATTTGCTGAGAAAACTGTGAACAGTTCAAAATGCGGGTGCTTGCTTGGTGCTCAACTTACCATACCGAGCACATGTCTCACCGCATTTGAGAAATCTGCATTGGCTCTCTGTGAACAAGCTGATTGTAATGACCTGCGTGTCATCATGTTCCGTGTACCACACTCAGAATGGGTTTGTACATTCTAGAGCCTTCATCGTGTTTGAGTGTAATCAGAACTCCCACTGGTCAGTCCCTGCTGGCGCTGTGTGGGTAGGACGTTATTACTGTAGATACCTGATCTTCCTTCAATAAATCATCTCCAGTCAACCTCATCCAGTGTACCAGCATTATTACACTGGCGACGATCTTGAAACGGACCCACTGCAATCATCTATGCTGACCTGCTTCACCAAGCCTCTACAGACGTCCTAACACACTACGGTAACTCAGCCTACTACAAGACCACCCTTCAAAATCAACAAGGTACTGTTAGCGCTTTCTACCTGCTATGCGCATTTTGCTCACTAGAATTAGTGGTCACTTTGCTAATTACTATTTTAAACGCGCGCCTCTCGAGCCATCTGGGACCCGCGCTAATCTCCCGGAAAACACTCTGCTTTGACTTGGCATGCTACGGGATCACCTTCTTTATCAACGGGATGCTGTTAGCGCTTTTTTATTTTAATGCGCATTTTGATCGCTATAACATTCATATTGCCACCTTGCTGTTTACCGTTTTTTTTAAACGCGCAGCCCTCGCGCCACCTGTGACCCGCGCTGATCTCCCGGCCCTGGCAACCACTTCAAGACTCATCCAATTACGGCGCATGCTCCACTAGGCACGTGACTTGATTTTCTGCCTTGCAACAAATGACGCAACGCTGTTCGAGTCTCTTTCTCCTTCGGAGGTGTTTTCTAGCAACCTACGACGCTACAGCTTCCGTGGACGGAGACAGCGCTCCTTCGTGATTTCTTCGTCTTGCCTGCCTCTTGTTATTTCTCGCTGGAAGGCACAGCTTAATTTACCGCCTACTTGCCGTATCGCTGATAGGCACAGCTGTTAGTTTCACAATAATTCAAGCCTTCCTTTTGTTACGTTTAGCCGCTTACACTGACGAGCTCAGCCTGCTTCCTTTTACCTCTCGCTGGCAGGCACAGCTCAACATTTAGCCTCCTCACAATTTCGTTGGTAGGCACAACTGTTTGTTACTGCAAATAAAACTTCAAAGTCCCACTTTTGTTCAAACCAGCCTGCTTACGCTGACGGGCACAGCACTTCTTAATTTCCCGAAGGTCTACATTACCTCGCCTGCCTTCTATTGTTTCTCGCTGGCAGGCACAGCTTGGCATATCGTCTGCTTGCCCTTCCGCTGGTAGGCACAGCTGTTTATTGTGTGTTACTAATAATTTTTCTACTTTGCCTCCTTTCTGTTCGATTTTCCTGGTCAATTTGCCTTCTACGCTGACAGGCACAGCTCATTTCTATTTTATTTATTTACGACCACCAACCTTTAGTCCTTTATTGGTGCCTTCTCCTCTGTTACTGCTGTGATAAGCACACTTCCCCCTGGAGTGCTTTCACTACTTTCTTCGGTGACAGGCACACCTCTAAAAATGCAAAACGTCACCCCGCCACCTTTCTTCTTGTCTAATCCAGGTGAACCCTCCATCCGCTGGTCAAAATGGAAGAAAGTTTTTCTCAATTACGCTAGGGTGTGCGGAGTGTCACTTAGTGCCAAGAGGAAGTCAGCCTTACTTTTACACTGTCTGGGTACTGAAGGGCAAGAAGTATTTGAACATTTACCAGACCTCAACGACACTGAAACCGACAGTCTCAACGAATTTGAAATCTGTTTAAAAAGACTAGATAAACACTACCTTCCCAAAGTCAGCACCATCTTAGAACTGTACCATTTTGGGAAGCGTGTACAACAACCTAAAGAGTCCGTTGAGATGTATGCGACTCATTTACGCAAACTAGCTTCTACTTGCAAATTTGAAGGTACACTTGAGGAACGCATTCGAGACCAATTTATGTTAGGTTGCTCCGTAGAAAAAGTGAAAGACGAACTATGGCAAAAAGACGACCCGAAACTTGATGAAGTCATCTTGATTGCGAAACGTATTGAACACTCCCTCGCTTGTGTAGAAGTGATTAAAAAGGAAAATGGCTCTTCTAACACAACTAATGACAAAGTGCATGTTGTTTCTAAGATTAAGACGTTTAAGCAAAACGAACCTCAGCCTTCACATTTTAAAAAGACTTTCTCTGGTAAATGCTATCGTTGTGACATGGTTGGTCATCTGGCAAATGACAAGTCGTGTCCTGCTCTAAATTCAAAATGTCTTAACTGTGGGAAGGTTGGTCACATAGCGAAAGCCTGCAGAGTGTCGAAATTTAAAAAAAACAAGCGAGTGAAGGAAGTTTGTGTTCGAGATGAATCGGACTCTGATCCTGACAATCTGCATTGTGGTGAAGTCTGGACTCAAGTCTGTCCTGTCAGAACAAGTGCAAAAATCCTATTGACAGTGTTCTAATAAACAGTCATCCAGTCAAGATGCTCTTTGACTCCGGAGCTAAAATCACTTTAGTTCCTAAGTGTTTTTATGACTCCTCTCTTTTGGGCAAAGTAAAAGTGTTCAAACCTGACATTAAGCCTCTTGCATATGGTGGCCAACCCATCAAGTTGTTCGGCTACTTTGAGGGCGATATAGAGTACAAGAATAAACTAACCGCTGGGAAAATCTACATCTCCTCAAAGGGTGACAGTATAATAAGTTGGATTCACCAAGCTGATCTCGGCGTTATGCTAGTTCCTGGTGGGGATCCATGTATAGTGTTGAAGGAGGATTTACCTCCATCACATCCCAATTCTGTTGGTTCACCCGAGCCTGCCAAGGTCGATCAAGTGGATGAATTACGCACTGAGTTTGCGCAAGTCTTCAGTGAAAAGTTAGGTTGTTTGTCTGACTATACACATAAAATTATCCTGAAGCCAGATGCTGTCCCTGTCACATGCAAGGTGCGTAGTGTACCGTTAGCCCTGAAGGAGTCAATGCAGAAGTTGCTAAAAGAAGGAATCATTGTTGAAACCGAGGCGAGTGATTGGTTAGCCCCTGTAGTGCTCGCCCGCAAAGCCTCCGGCGAGGTGAGGCTGTGTGTGGACTTGCGCGTGCTCAATCGCGCGGTCACAGCCGATCAGTACCCTCTTCCAAATATTGCAGAGATGCTTACACAATTAGGTGGGGCTGAAGTCTTCTCCACATTAGACCTCAGGGCCGCGTACCACCAGATTAAGATTGACCCTGACTCCATGGACCTCACGGCATTTATTACACCGTTTGGTACGTATAAGTTTACTAGGCTTCCTTTCGGACTGAACTCTGAAGCCTCTGTCTTCCAGAGAGCAATGGAAGACGTCCTGCATGAGTTACCGGGAGTCAAGATTTACCAGGACGATATACTTGTACATGGTCCTTCACAGGAGTTACATGATGAGACTCAAGGCAGTCCTGGAACGATTCAAATCGCGTGGCTTGACTCTACGTGAAAACAAATGTAAATTTAACCTCATCGAGATTGACTATTTGGGGCATAAGTTGTCTAAGGAGGGTGTCAAGCCTAAAGACCATTTAGTAAAGACCATAGAGAACCTTCCTGTGCCTCAGTCCAGGGACGAGTTAGTCACCTTTCTCGGCATGGCTGAATATTACAATAAATTTGTCCCGCAATTTGCTTCCCGTACTTTCACCCTCAGGGCTCTCCTTAAAAAAGGTGTGAGATTTTTCTGGTCACAACAGTGCCAAACAGAATTCGAGGACATAAAAGCAGCTTTAAGTAAGGCGCCCTCTCTCCAAAGTTTTGACACTTCTGCACATTCCATTCTCATCACCGATGCCAGCTCAAAAGGTCTCGGCGCTGTTCTTAAACAGGTGAAGGACGGGCACGAGATCACTATCATGTTCTTGTCACGAGCTCTGGTGGGATCCGAAATGCAATACTCTGTCATAGAGAAAGAGACTCTTTGCATCTTTTGGGCAATTAAGAAACTAAAGAAATTTCTCTGGGGAAGTTCTTTTGCTGTGCACTCTGACCACAAACCCTTGAAAGACTTATTCACTAAAAAGAGTCATGATGCCGTATCCTCAAGGATGATACCAAAGGGGATACCAAAGGGGATGATGGACGGAGAGTTTGAGCTAATCAAACACTCACCCCCAGTCAACTGATCTGGGTTTAATCCATCATCATTCTTTAGCTCACTCCACCACCCCAGTTCAGACATGGCCATATGCAAATCAGTCTGACCCTGTGCCTCATGGGAACAGTCCTGCCCTTACTGCCAAGCCATGTCTTCCCTGGACCGGAAACAAGCATCCTGGGACCGGTTTCTGGCTATTCAGCCGTCATCAGCCAGGCTAGCTTGAATCTAGTGGCAAAGTGAGCAAGGGACCCACGTCTGGGCATACCCTGCCAACTTAGGGCGAACAAAGCGATACCAAAGGGGATGATGGACGGAGCGTTTGAGCTAATCAAACACTCACCCCCAGTCAACTGATCTGGGTTTAATCCATCATCATTCTTTAGCTCACTCCACCACCCCAGTTCAGACATGGCCATATGCAAATCAGTCTGACCCTGTTCCTCATGGGAACAGTCCAGCCCGAACTGCCAAGCCATGTCTTCCTGGACCGGAAACAAGCATCCTGGGACCGGTTTCTGGCTATTCAGCCGTCATCAGCCAGGCTAGCTTGAATCCAGTGGCAAAGTGAGCAAGGGACCCACGTCTGGGCATACCCTGCCAACTTAGGGCGAACAAAGCGATACCAAAGGGGATGATGGACCGAGCGTTTGAGCTAATCAAACACTCACCCCCAGTCAACTGATCTGGGTTTAATCCATCCTCAAGGATAGCAAGGTGGATTGTTGCACTCCAAGACTATGATTTTATTGTACACCACATACCTGGGGCACAGAATAATATTTCGGATTGCCTTTCCCGACTTGTCTTGAACAGCCCCAAACAAACCGTTGATGTCTCCGGAGATTGGTGGGAGGATGGCAATTATATGGTGTGTGAGGTCATGGCTGGTGTCTTGAGCGAAAGAGAGTAGAAGTCTTCCATGGAGAGTGACCCTACGATTTTCGAAGTGTGTAAGTTGGTGACTGAAGGTTGGGGGGGGATAAAGACCCTGAATGAGAACACGCAAAAGTATTGGAATGTGCATCACGAGTTATCTGTCTCCTCTGGCTTGCTTTGGAGGGGTATCAGGCTTGTTCCACCCCTTCCAGTTAGGCAAAAAATTGTGCAACAAGCTCATCAAGGGCACCAGGGTATTTCCAGGACGAAAGAAAGAATTCGCTTGCACTTCTGGTGGCCCGGAATTAATCTCATGGTCGAGCGCATGGTGAGGGATTGCCCAGAGTGTGTTGCCTCTGACAAGGTCTATAACACTAGAGTCCAACCCATGGTTGTGCGTGAGACCTCGGTTCGTTGCAGGCAGGAAGTAGCTTTGGATCTTCTTGGTCCCATTACTAGCAGTTCCGGCCAGTCCTATGTCCTGGTGTTAATCGACATGTTTTCCAGGTGGCCGGAGATCAAGATTACTCCCAGCATTGAGACTAAAGACGTCACCAAGTTCCTTGATGAAGTCTTCTCCCGAGAGGGACTCCCGGACTGCCTTCTAACTGACAACGGGGTCCAATTAGTTTCGAGGGAGATTATTTAGCAGAAAGGGAAATAAGGCACAAGCGGTGCGCTCTCTATCATCTCGAAACTAACGGGATGGTGGAGAGGTTTAACCGTGTTTTAAAAGAATCCATACAATTGTCCAAAACCCAAAACAAGGATTGGAAGTCTGAGGTCGCGGAGCGTGTAGCGATTTACCGCCTCACACCTCACTCAACCACGGGTAAAGTCCCTTTTGAGCTTTTTCGCGAACGGAGTCCCAATACCCAGATGTTTCAAGCGTGGATGAGGGATAAAGGTGCGAATGTGAGTTTGGATGCTGGTTCTGGTGGGCTGACTCCTGCTCAAAGAGTACTTTGATGCTATACACGCTGTCACTCACACTCGCGTGGGGACAAGGTACGTGTACGCCTTCCCCAGAGGTCCGCTGGAGTTTCTAAATTCTCTCCACCCTATATGGTGAAGAAACTCTTTCAGAATGCGGTAAAGTTGAATGATGGTCATATCTGGAATTTGAACAGGATTGCACCCATGCGCACTAAAGTGAGCTCTAAGTTGGTTGTTCCTCCTAAAAATCCTCCCAAGGTCCAGCCTGCATTGCGAAGGAGTTCTCGCATTGGAAGGGTTCCTGCAAAACTGCTTGATTTCGAGCCTTAATTCTACTTTCTTTACTCCTTTTTTTTGTTCTCTTTTTCTCCTACTCTCATTGCCCCTTTCCTTTCTTCCTACTATTTTTTCTGCTCTCCTTGTGAAAAGGGGGAAGGTGTGTAATGACCTGCGTGTCATCATTGTTGGAAGCCGGAGTCCCAGTCACGCGCCACTGTCACAAATGCGAGACCCGGGACTCCTCACTCAACGTTAGGCCAAGTAAGGACACCGTTTGAGATAGCCCTGCTCACCCCCTTAGTAGCTTGGCATGAGCAGCCAGGCCTATGTCCAAGGCACGAGTGTACAGTATGTGCAACCACACTCACAGCAACCCACTGGTGACACCACAAATGGACTCCACACGAGTTTGATAAAAACGAGTATAAACTTTATATAAAAAGATATACGATCAGACCACACGATACAAAACCCAACATATAATAAAGGGTAATATTCCTTCCGGCTGGCTGGTAGGTTCAAATCCCAACCACCGCTTTCAAAATGCTATGCTGGTCGTAATGCTAGAATCACACATGTTGCAATGGACAAACAATAGTGCGCTGCGTAACGATACAATCCTGTGCTGGGCAAAGGAGAGATAATACAATGCGTAACGATACACCCCGGTACCTGCAATGGGAGAAATAATGCAATGCGTACCGCTACAATCATGTACTGCGCAATGAAGGAATAATGCAATACGTCACACCCCAATCACGTACTTTGCAATGAATAAATAATGCAATGCGCACCGCTACAATCATGTACTTTGCAATTAAGGAATAATGCAATGCGTAGCTACAATCATGTACTTTGCAATGAAGAAATAATACAATGTGGGCCGCTACAATCCTGTACTTTGCAATGGAGAAATAATGCAATACGTAGCGCTACAATCGTGTACTTCATTATGCAGAAATGTCAGGCGTCATAAGACAGTCCGACAGTTCGTTAGCAGCAATATTGGCAATGTGTATTACGACAGTCAGCCTCTTCGATAACAGTTGCCCCCCACACGTATCAACGATGACAAAGTACAGCTTCTCACTCTGGCCCCATTACTGCCACTCCATTGGCCAGTACGGGCCCCAATCTGAGCCGAAGCAAAGGCTCACGTCGCCAGAAGGACTGAGAGGCTGAGAGAGTGTCCCTCCGAGCCCGCACCCCGCCCAGGCAGTGATCCACATTACCTGGGGCCGCGACCCCACTCTCCTCTCCTCCTTCAGTGAACTAGGCCTTCCGTGCAGAACTTTCTCAATGGGCCTCAGCGGCTCGGCCTGGCAGCTCAGCTCCTCTGGGGCTGCGAGTCCTGAGTGAGAGCGATATACCGTGTTCTGGGTTGTCTAATCATTGGTACATTAGTGCTAATGGGACGCTAAGGCTAGTTGGGTTGGGGTTTTGGGTGCTAAGGTCTATGGTTGGCTCACCACTATATTCCGAGGTCCTATTATCCTGTGCATAGCTCTGTATGTGCAGAAACCTTATGACAGCGACTGTTAGGAAGGTCTCAGGCGGCCGCAGGGCACACGTACCCCACGCCCCTGAGATTACGTTACTCCGGGTGCACGTTCACCACAGCACCCTCCGGGTCTCCTCTGGCACGAAGCCACACACACAACGCTGCTGGGACTTCACGACGACTCCGAGTGCATGTTCACCAGGCACTTCTTCCTGCGGTCTCAGTTGGCACCAAGACACGCACACCGCGCTGCAGAGACTCACTTTCTTCCGGTGCACACGATGATCAGCCGATCACCTCCACAGTCCCAGGTTGCACCAAAGCACGCACACTGCTTCACTGAGACCTACTCCAACTCCGGTGCCCCGATATCCAGGCGCGCTTCACCAACGCCTTCGGCCGCACCACCACACGCTCACCGTGTCTGAGCCTCACGTCTCCTCCGGTGCACTCGACGACCAGGCGCTCTTCACCAGCGCCTCCGGTGCACCCCGACACGCACCCTGCGCATCCGAGACTCACTCCACTTCCGATGCACACGTTGACCAGGCGCTCTTCACCAACACCTCCTGTGCACCACGACACGCACCCTGCACGTCCGAGTCTCACTTCTCCTCTGTGTGTCCAAGATCACAGGGCACACCTTCCGAGGGTCTCAAGCTGCCACAACACGCGCCCACCGCGTCGCTTGAAACTTCTCCGGAAACTTTTATGTTCCTGTGTTTCCAAACAGGGAGCCAGCTCACCTCGGGCCCTTGCGGTAACAAGACACAGCACAAAGCACAGTCTTCTTCAAGCAGGGGGACCCAGCGCACACAGCACAGTCCCAACAGCCTCTTCCTTGGTTAAAACAGCAAACTGCAGACCAGCCCCAGATCACGAAGCAAGGGTCGGTCCTTCCCAGCAGTCTCTTCAGTTGTTCCTTCCTTAGCAGAGGTTCCTCTTGACCACGAAATGAGTCTAAACCTTTTCAGTCTCAATCCATTTCTATTCCAACGTTCAGGGGTCTCAGCTCTCATAGTTATACCCCTAAATGTCTTTGAAGTTTGTTGTGCTCAGGGGTCCCTGACCCCTGCCTAAATCAGTTCTGGGTGTCTCCCTCCCAGTGCCACCTTTCTCCCTTTGATACTGGGGGTCTGGATCCTTAATCACTCAGCAGGAGATGGGTCAATTGTTTTATAGCCGCAACCCAGGCCTTTTCACCTCCCGGGGTTTCCCCTCGCATACTCTCCAGATGCAGGTCAGCCTGGTGCCATCTCAACCCCTCCCTGTGACCTCCCCCGGCTCTTCTCCCCTCTCAGATCCAGACAGTCAATCCACATTCAGCAGAGACACACAGAAATGCTTAAAGCACAAAACTCAGCCACTTTCTAAAAGAGTGGCTTCTGAACACACAGTGACAAAACCACTTTCATAGAAAGATGTGTTATGACGCTGTGAGTTCATACATACTAAACTTAACCTCTCCATTTTAAACTTATGGGAAACTAGGCTAACAAACACAATACCCAGCCTCCCCCATTCTGTCCTATGGGCAGGATGGTCTTTCACCAGTGAAAAACGAAATGGAGTGCTTTTCACTGTCAGGACATAACACACACCTCAGTATAGGTCCTGCCTTTTACTTACACGGCACCCTGCCCAGGGGTTACCTGGGACCTACCACAGGGGTGCCCACTGTGTACGCAAAAGGGAAAGTAAGGCCTGACAAGTGGTTGCACTTGTCAGGACAACATGCTAACTTAGCAACTGCGCGCAGGCCCTACACTGCAGGCCTGAGTTCCCTTCTCCGCGCACCTTTGCATTACTAGCCCTGGCACACAGAGTGCACATCACTAGGGACATTACTAGTAAGGCAACATACCAATCATGGCCAACCAATTACCATTACACTTTACACAGGGAACACTTGTACTTTGACACTGATCAGCAGTGGCAAAGTACCCAAAGCATCTAAATTGGCAACTCTATGTCAGGAAAACGGTCTAGGGGGAAAGCAAAAAGTTTAGGGAACTTTAGCCAAAAAGGCCAAGTCCTAAAATCATGTTCTGTGTACCACACTCAGAATGGGTTTGTACATTCTAGAGCCTTCATCGTGTTTGAGTGTAATCAGAACTCCCACTGGTCAGTCCCTGCTGGCGCTGTGTGGGTAGGACGTTATTACTGTAGATACCTGATCTTCCTTCAATAAATCATCTCCTGTCAACCTCATCCAGTGTACCAGCATTATTAGACTGATCTTATTTAAGACTCTTCTCCAAATACACGGAGCAATGAATCACTCTGGTCCAGCTTATCTCCCATCCAGGATACGCCACCATTCACCTAAGAGCCCTGAGCTCCTCTTCTGGCCATTTGGCCACAATTTCTAGGGTACGCCTAACCACACCAGGGGGGATATCCTTCTCCCTCCTGGGACCTCAGGCCTTAAATAGGCTCCCAATAGAACTGCGCCAAATTGAAAGTGAGGATCTTTTTAGAAAGAAACTTAAGACGTGGCTTTTTACACTTTAGCTTCTATTTTTCCTTTCTTTTTTCTTACTCTCCTTATAGCACCGGGACACTCTTTCTGGGAAGCCATGCGCTTAACAAATTCTATAATTTATTCATTCATTCAGTCTTTGCCAGGATCTCTGGCAGGATCTCCTGCGATAATCAGGGTTCAAACCTCTCTGCCTTAGCGGCCACTTCAAGCAGTTTTTATAGTATTGCCCACTGACCTTTATCTTACATGGGGAATTTTTGTGGAATTTCTATCAAATTCCGAACATAACCTGTATGCATCAAACTGATAGTCTTAAAACAAACAAGTAGGACAAAAGTACGTTAGTTGAGACTACATTGTTTATGGTATATTTGCTATCTGACCTTGAAATATAGATAAGAGGGAATGTGTCTCAGACTGATGTGTTTTGTCAAGGTCGTTGTCTGGATGATTTGACACTTTCACAGGTTCTGCAAAACATAAGGACAGACAGTATGTAGGTCAAAGGTAGGCAGGCCAATGATCAGGCAGAAAATGGAGTCTGGCTTGTCAAAAATTGAGTTTGGCCTTTCGGGTATTTACAACAGCATCTTACACTGTAGGAACCACAATTTCATACTATAGAAAGCGTGCCTTAAGGGCCCCTTCACTGTGGAAAACATGACAGTCTCCATTTACCTGGATTACAAAGCACAGGTTCAGAGACAACGGGCATCATATATTGCAGTAAAGAGGAGAATGAGAGAGGAAACAGATGCATGGTTAAACACTTTTTTTTATTTTTTTGTTACCTCTCTTGAGGCCACAGAATGGAGTGATACAAATCCGGCAGAGGATCACACGTGGCCAGACACCACCCAGCATCTGCACAACGGAAATGTCGCAGGACACGTCGAGCGGAAGCACTCATCCCACATCAGGGTAGGAAAAAAAGAGAGCAGGCCGTTATGGTGGCCGTATTATGTAGCACACTCACAAACATGGAGGATATCTGGACTCTGGCTCCATATATAAAAAGAAGGGAAGTTAAGGTAGCCTTCCTATAAGAGACACAAATCTAACAAAGGGGGAAGAACAGGCCCTGCAAAAGAAATGGCATGGGCCTCTACACTACACTACACTATATATTCGGCATTAGACCGTGGGGTGCTGTACTGAGTATGTCCAGGAGCACCTTTTCAGCCCCACACCCAAATAACAGACACAGAGGAAAGTACATAGTGGTGGGAGTAAGACTTGAGGAGAAGGACATAGCTTCAGGGAACATATATGCCCCAAATGCAGACCATGAGATGTTCCTTGTCAGCATGGCCCCACACATCTCAACTGTGTTACATTCTCTCCTAGTTATTGGGGTGATTTTAGCTGTATAAAATATGAAATAGGGGACATTTCTCATCCCCCTGGCACCTTCCATGGTTTTTTAGCCAGCTAACACTTTTTATAGTTAGCTGCAGCACGGGGGGATGTCTGATGTATGGAGAGCACGCAATCTAGATGGGCAGGATTATTCGTATAATTCTGGTATGCATGATCTCCATGTTCACAAATTTGTGTGCAACTACCCCATACATGAGAAGGTCACACAGATAGAATATCTCATTAAACCACACTCAGACCACAATCCGTTGTTGCTGACCATAAATTGGGAACCCCTCACATACGTATTCTGAACTAGAGGCTTAATGTAGAGGTGCTTGAAGACCCTATGTTCAGAGATGTGCTGAAGGACGCAGTCCCCAACTATTTCACTGAAAATTAGGAAACCAAATAATGGTTAAATGGAAGGCATTAAAAAATGTGATCAGAGGGCATTGCCTGATGACCACAGTTGGGTTCATGGTGGCAACTCAATGATAACAATATAAAAAAGGGAAATTACTAAACACACTTGAATGGGTGGCCCTAATTGAATTGACCACTGAATGCCAGGTAAAAGTAGAAAGTAGGGCTTACTCCCTCTGATAGATCGCCTAAAAGGCTATTACTCCCAAAAGAGCAAGAAGAAAGAGACAAGACGGGGAGGTTATTAGCATGGATAGCGAACCTAGAGAAAAGGGGCTCACCAATCTTAAGCATCCACACTGCTAACATCGACCTAATTTACATTCAAGTAGAATTTAATGAGACATTCGGGGTTCAGTATGAAAAACAATATGCTCCGCAGGAATCACTCCAAGTGCAGGAGGCACATGATTACATGATAAGTGCCAGGATGGCCTGACAAAACTAATTCCCTGTGGGGTGGATCCTGGTTCAGGAAGTCCAGGGCACCTTAGGGTAAGGTACCCAAATCAGATAGCTTACCCATAAAATTCTATCAAACATATGAAGACACACTTGCCGCCAAATTGACAGGGATGTCACTCTGTATAGCCTCCCCAAATGGTTTCCTGCCCTAGCTCCTGTTCTTCTTTATGACGTTACCAATACAGATACCTAGGTGTGTATTTCAGGAAATTGACACCTTATTACTGGAACCGATTTGGGGGCCTATTAGGAGCAGGAATCGCACTATCCAAACTCCGACTCATGATGGACCAGGGTAGCTTGGCTGTCCCTAATTTTGAAATTCATTACCTAGCTGTGCCACTACAATGGGAGACTAGGTGGTGGGACTACTGCTGGGGAGCATCAGGAGATTGCCCACCGGATGCGCCGGACCAAATCTACTCATGACACTGTTCCTTAGTCCATCCATGATCCACTGCTCCTTAGTCCATCCATGAAGCCTCACTTTCAGAGGGAGGGAGCTTAATGCGGACACTTGGATATGCATGGATTGGAGCCTTACAAATTACACACGCTTGCCATATTTCCCAGATATTCCTCTACCAGCACTATTGGTGTTGCCCCATGCAGGTAACTGGAGTGGATTGCATGACTGGGAAGCAAAGGGACTGACCACACTGGGCGGGCTATTTGAGGCTGGCAGGCTCAAGGAATTGCATGAACTCCCTGGAGAGTATGGGATCCACTAATGGTAATTTGTATTGTATTTTGCAATAGTTGCTACATTACGTGGGTGGTGGCAGGGCTGTCTACTGGAAACCCCCAATACACTGATGCTTTAGCTCTATTTGCACTGTGCCCAAGTTGAAAATTGGATGGGGCAGATTTTCATCATACGGTATGGAGTTACCACTCGCTGAGAGAATACTGGGACAAAGTGGTGCAAATCATTAACAGTGCTACAAAGAAAACTCTTCTGTATCCCCACAATGATGTTTGCTGGGTCTTTATCAGAGAAATAAGGCAAACATTGTTACACCCAGATTCGCAGACCTAGTGATTATTCTTGCTAGACAACAATTGGCAATGAGTTGGAAAATAACTAAGGGCCCTTATCTCTGGAAGTGCGATATGGAATTGATAAGGTGGGCAGAGCATGAGGGTGCAGTGCTAAAAAAGGAAAAGAGAAGATGTCTAAGAAAACAGGAAATGGTGCAGTCCTGGGAGATGATATGCCCAGCTTGTCTGACACAGGACTATATCAGAAGTATCCTCCTCCCTTTCGATGAGAACGAAAGCAGATAAATATGCACCCGTGCCTTATGTGCAATCTTCGGGTTCTGAACACACCAATTTAATTGCTTTGCCCCATGATAGGGAAGATCAGTCAAGTGTACAGCGAGCCACCCTAGAGTGCTCCCATACAAGTATAACGCTTGACAAAGAACATTTGAACTATTTAACTCTCTCTCCAGCGCTGCTGCTGTCTTATTTATGTTGCTTTTGATGGCTGGCGATGTACATGGGCGTGTTATTTATGTGATTGCCTGATTGACTCTGTGTTGCTCATGGAGATACACTATACCATCGTAACATAATATCAATTTTATAACCTCTAAATGGTACAAAGGATTGATCATGTTGGTTGTTATGCTGAAATCATTGCGTATCTCATGTCAAAAACCATCTAGATACCACCAGACTCCTCCTTGCACATATCCTACGCGTACACACAACCGGACCCGTCAGTCGGGCTTTCCCTTACAACGCTCCTAAAGTGTGGAACGACTTGCCATTACACATCAGAGTCTCCTACTCACTTCTGAGTTCTGCAAGAAGGTGAAGACCGGACTTCTTGTCTAGCTACTCCACCCAAACCACCCACAAGGCTATTCTCAACCTGCTCGGCGCTAGGCCTGGGCAGAGTTAGCCAAAAAATACTGTTCCGCAAGCGGCAGAGTGAATTAGGTCAGTTCGATGAGTTCTTCAGAACTCCGCGCAGAGTGGGAACCACTCCACCAACTCTGCGAGCAGAGCGGAAATTCATGCCCAGGCCTACTCAGCGCCAGGATCCCCTCCCAGGTGATAGTACGCTCTACAAATACTGGACTCATAACATAACATCGATCATTTTGCATTACGTCACTGTTTTATACCCAAGATAAGTAGTATGCATAGTGCTTCTTGGTATGGATATGTTATTGCATTACACACAAAGGGTACATGTAATTACCATTTCCCGTTACACAATAGAGTGAGGCCACGTGCTACTTTAGTACACTACTTTCTGAGATGTAAAGAACAATCAGAATCAAAGAATTCATACGTCAAATGTCACATGGTTTATATACATATCTCCCCGGTAAGGTTGTTTCTAAAGCTGAGGGCGAATTAGCCTTGGGAGCATGTCAGGGTGAGAGCACCTACCTTAACATTAGTTAATTACAGTCACAGATTTTACATAAGGAAAAAGCACAGATGTTTACCGCACTATTATAGGTGAGAAACGTAAGAATGAAAGAGCCAGCTGCTACCTAGGAGGTCCATTAGTGAGATAATCTCCTGGGGGCAGGATGAGCGGGCGCCTGCACTAGTATGAAGTCTAAGCATCTTGTATGTATTCAGTGAGGCATGTCTACATTGTCTCCACATCACTGTGCGTCGCCTTTCCACAAACCTTTCAGTATGACAAAACCAAATGTCTCCATTCATCTTAAGCACTGCAGAAATAGCTCTTCACAAACAGAAAATATATATTATTCATAATCTCTGCGATGCATTTTTAGCTTTGTAAAATACCAGCACTGTAGATAAAAGAGCGCCATGGAATGCATTCCTGGCTGGATGAATATGTTGTGTTCCACAGCTCTCCAGACGAGGCTGCAATTCACCCCCGACCCACATGTGCAAAAGACGAACACTCGCTGAACCCCCAGTGCCTCCTCGGGACCTCGGCGAGAGAGCAGCCCCCCAGGAGACTCAGATAAAGGAGTGGCCGGGAGGCAAATGTCACCAGGCGTGCACTGCTTGCAGGCATCGCTTCAAGTTATATCTATGTAATGTAGATAGTGAGGGAAAACTGAAGCAGCAAAGATACCCCCGGGAATAGGGAACAGTTGTTAACATTGACAGTATTTAGAATGTCACTATTGTTAAGCAGTAAAAAAGCAAATAGTTAAAAAAAAATAAAAAAAATGGAAGGGAATTGAACAGAGCCCAGAGCTAACAAGACCACACACACACACAACATTGTTTATATATCACTATGAGGACCGGCCATTGACCGCAATGAAGTGTGTAATTACTATTCTAACTCCACGAGCGCCTTGATAGTAAGCCTGGGCGTAGTTCGCGAAGTAGCGCTACGCGAAGCTACGCAAAGTGCAGTTCGCACTACGCGAGCTACGCGTAGCACTACGCGAACTGCGTAGTGCACTGTTCGCAATGATTGCACAGTGCCGGATGCTTGTCCGCACTGTGCAATCATTGAAAACGGCATCTTGCACAGTGCGAGCTGTCTTTTACTGCCGCTCGAGTAGATTTTTACTCGAGCGGCAGCTTTCTCAACGCGGACTGGTAGTTTCTCATCGCGAGTAGTCGCGAGCATACGTGACCACTCGCAATGAGAAACCTGACCTCCCCGCGTTGAGAATCTCGCCGGGAGGTTTATTTTCCACGCTCGCGATCGGCAACTTGATGTTGCTGATCGCGAACGAGGAAAAAGTCTCGCCGGGATAACATTTTGCTTGCTCGCGGTCGCCAACTTGACGTTGAGGACCGCGAGCAAGCAAAAATGACCGCTGCACTACGCTACGCTACGCGTGTTTGCACTGTGCTACGTGCAATTCGCGTTGTGCGAAGTAGCGCAAACTTCGCAAACCACGCGATCGTAGCGTAGTGCTTTGCCCAGGGTTACTTGATAGTAGGGTAGGTTATAAAGCGCACCGAAGCAAGTCAAACTACACTTTAAGTTTTTCGATACACTCTCTCAAAAGTACCTAAACACACTACTGGGACCGGTCCTCACAAAGATAGTGTTTGTCGGATTTTGTCAAGGTTAACCCACGCTATGAGGACCGAGCCGGTCCCCACAGTGTGGATTACACACACACACACACACACACACACGCACGCACGCACACGCACACATATAAACATATTATATTAAGCAGGAAAACTAACTTTAAATTTATTTATGACAGTTTCAAGATTTATTGATGGGAACCTGCATAGTACTGGCTAACATGGCAAGGTTCAGAAATGAAAGAAAATCAGAAAAGATCATGGACTCCATACACAAGTGCATGGAAATGAGCAACTGTCACCAATGACTAAATAAATACACATGCAGAGGAAATACAGGTCACCTGCTTCACCTCCAGGGTAACTTTTATTTGTTTTAAGAAAAACATTCGAACAATATGTAGCTTAATATTGCAGGCACCATGTTATATTCTCCTTTTTGCCAAAACCATTACAGAATGTACAAAACCCTTGAACATATTATTTTCCACACCACCTATTCTTCTGAAATGCATGTTTCTGGTCACTCCTTTCAACTTGGTACTTGCCTACTTAGAATTAGAAAGGGACTTATATTTGCTGAAATTATGTGAATATTTTGTCACTGGATCTATGTCAATGTCTGCAGGGACTACAACTATTGCATTCAGTCTCAGTTAGTGCTGAGGAGACGTTCAATATAGCTGTAACACGAGGGTGAAGTATAACAGCCAAGATGACATAAGAGATTCTTATTAGGTGTCAGGATGATGAAATAAAATGGCGTTGGTGGCAAAGGGAAGAAGGATCTCTAATACGTTTTTAATCAACCAATAAATAAATTCACATGGCCACTGTCCCCCCCCTCTTAGTTTTAAGTTTAATGTGGACCACTGGTTTCTGCACCTTTCCTTGGCCAGCACACCTTACCTAAATGGTTTCTGTTAAAATGATGAGCCTCTTTTTGCAGTTCCTGCTACTGTGGATCTGGCTTGTTTTAATGCTGAGGCACTCGGCAGCCACTTGGAGCTGTGAAAATAGTAATAACTAATACTTTTAGAGTGCTTGCTTAAAAAGTTGGGTTGGTTGCAGAATGACCTTTATGGGAGGTGCTATGTGAGGTGCATGAGATCTGGAGTTATGCTTTAAGCATTGTGTGGAGAATAGAGGCAGTCACACAGGTTTAGGGTGGACTATATTAAAGCGTAAAAGTAACCATTGATGTGGATCAGTTTATTAAACTGTATGAACCTGCCCTGAATTCCTCACCTTTGGAAAGTTTTCAGAGGCCAGGAAAAGCTAAAAGGTTCCCCTCAGGAGTCTTGGGTCTAGAGGCGGAATCAAGGAACGAGTAAATATTATATGAAGCCAACCAAAGAGCAACAGAAACACAAATACTGGTGGCATAGTTAAGGAGGCAGCAAAAATTGAATGGAGCTAACACACGACTTTGAGTGGAGTAGACATTATACAGTCCCCCCCCCACCCCCGCAGTAAAAGCTCAGAGGAATCTGTTCTAGTGTAGCAGGATGAAATTCAATGGAGTCTCTGAGAGAGGTTACAATCGGTGACTATAGTAGGTATGAAATTAGGTTGCTGAACAAGTGTGAACAAGGGTGGAATAGCGGGTCTCGGTCAGATAAAGTTTTAGGGAAGTGAAAGCAGGTGAGGTGTTCTGATACTAGCCCAAGCGTCATGGCTGATGAAGGCCATCACAACACTGCTTCACCCTCCTATGAGCAGCATGGCAAGAAAAGTGGGAAAAGGGAGTTAGCCACACAGTTTAAAACATGTAATTGTAATTGTATTTATATTGCACTTACTACCCCTGACAAGGCGTTAAAGCGCTTCTCAGCGAGTAGCATATTACTCTAGAACCCAAGCTGGATTAGTAGAAGGATATATAAATTGTTACTGTGAGTGGTGGGAGTTGGTGGACATGTGAGCTTGTTAGTTGGATGAATAGGATAAAAGATGGATAGAGGAGGGAAGAGTTTAGAAAGGTTATTTGGGAGATCACAGTAGAAAAAGAGGTTTGGGATGAGTCAAAGAGTGGAGGTAGGGGATATTTTGAGAGGAATAGGATGAGTCATAGAATAGTGGTTTTGGGAGGTTAATTAATTTTTTTCCCCTGCAGTGGAAGGAAAATATATAAATATGTAGATACATAACCCCACATTAAACGTATACATACATAGTGATTTTAATATGATAAGCATATGCAAAATAATCAGGATGTAAAATTATACAAGATAAAGTCCCATATGTACATGCATGGATAAATATTTACAAACTCAGGATTTCCATTTTTGCTGTAAAGTAGGGTGTTTTTTTTCTTTTTTTTATAATTTTTCTTTTATTAAATGTTTACATTTTTAAATTTTATATTTGTCCCCCAATATTTTAGTAGTGAGGCACCTATAGATACATGTATTATAATCATATTTATACATTGTGATAGATATGTATTATAGGAAAATAAACTCATAAGCATACATGTTATTGATCTACTTATATATGGATATAATGATACAGTTTGTTTATCTATCTGAACCCTAAAACTAACCCTTGCACCCCAAAGCAAACCCTGAACCCTAAAATTAATCTTTGAGCCCCAAAAACACACCTTAAAAATCATATTTGACCCGAATGCACACCCCACTTTTCATAATTGACCCCAAAACACACCCCAAATTTCAAATTTTACCCCATAATACACCCCAAATTTCTTCTCCGACACCCGAAACCCATACCCACCCTAAAACTTAAAAATATCCCATTACTGACCTCACAATGCGTTGTAATGGAATGCGATGTAAATGCACCTGCGTTGTTGGGGTTGCGTTGGTAAGGCATTACAATGTAATGCCTGCGTTGTAATGGACGTCTCCCGTGCCATAGGCAAGCCATAGGCATGCCAGTTTGTGTCCGTCTGCCCCTGGAACGTGCTCAGCACCAAGCACCCTTCCTCTTGGACACGCCACCGCTACGACGCCAGCACTCTCCTCGCCATCAACCCTGGACGTCACATCGCCTGCCAGGACCAACCTCTGTTCCGGACCGGACATCGCCATCGCCATCACTGATGGCTACTAAATCACCCGCAAGGACCACCCCGACCGTCCAGGAGGAGGCATTGCCATCACCTACAGAAGCACACTCCGACTGACCACGCACTCTAATGACCCAACGGTGACCATGGAACACCTCAACTTCCAGATCCGGACCAACCCCAAGCCCAAGCCCATCTTCTGCGGCACCCTCATCTGCAGGCCCCCTGGTCCATGGACCCCCATTATCCGATACCATTGTAGACCTCATTGCACCCCAGGCTCTCCCATCCACCGACGACATCCTACTCGGTGAACTCAAGTACCACCTGGACAACCCCAGTGACCAGAACACCACCCCCTCCTGGGGAAGCTCCCCAACATCAGACTCAAGTCACCGCAGCAAGCCACATAGCAGGACACATGGTTGAGCACGTCTCCTCCACCAGCGGGAACTTCAACTACAGCCACACCACCGGACTCTCCTGGACCGACCATCATTGTATGCATCACGTCTTCACCATGCCCACCGTACACCACCGCCATCATCGCCCCCCCTCGCAGCTGGATCAAGGCCACCGAAGAACATCTCGTCAACTCCCTCAGCACCACCACTCCGCCTACACTTACAGACGATGACACCGCAGCGTGCAACCGCCACCGATGGATCTCCAACTGCGCCGACACCCTCGCGCCCCTCAAGAACGGCACTGCGTCAGTACCTTACACCTGCCTGATGGCAGGCAGAAGGGTGACGCAGTGCCACAGGGATAGGCTGGCCCCATGCATTGCTGGTGTTGCGTCATGGTTGTGACACAACTGCAGCAATGCGTGACTTTGGCACAGACAGATACATCAGGATTCCAGACGTATCTGTCATTACTTGCGTCATGGAGCGCTGTCCAGTGAATACAGCGCATCCATGGTGTCGCAAGAAGGGGGTAGTGAAAAGTGATGCAAAGATGTCTTGTCACAGCACTGCAACACTTTTCATGACTGAGGCCCAGGAATGCGCACTATCTTATTGATGGTGCGCATTCCGGCCCTGTATTTTTGTTGCAGGGCAGCGCAGCAACATTGCTTGCAGCGCTGTCCAGCACCAAAACCTGCTGAAAAGAGGCCCCGAGTGTTATCTCCATTATTAAGACCAGCTATTTTCTGGTCTTAAAAAACTGCCTCTAACTGCAGTTAGCCATAGTTGTTTTGGTCCTCCAAAGTTCAGGAATCCCCTTGTATATATCGCGAAGTGGGGTTAGAGGCCGTTTTTGCACGGGAACGCCTTTCTTGCATGTCATTATCGCTAACAGAAGTGGCGATCTTTAGAATGGACGTTTTCGCCGGAAAACTGCCACTAACAGAGGTTAGCGGCAGCTTGTACAAAAGGCGATAAAAATCTTGCCTCAAAACCATCTGAAAAGTGCCGCTAAGCCGGCGTTAACTCCTTGTATGCCCCTGAGAGTCTATGCTGCTCACCTGGACTTGCACCATTCATACCATTGACAAGTCCTTGGGACGTGCATACTTTAGGGTCCTTATGGCCAATCAAAACGGGTAGAGCTTCTTTCCACATGGCCATCGGAGCACTTCAACTTTTGAAGGACTTTCCAGCTATGCAGAACGCACCTGGCACATTTAGTGGCGTTTGCTTCAGGGATCAACAGCTCCGTATTCACAACTCCGGGTCTTCTACTTGGGTCACGGTGCCCACAGCGGTGGTATGATGACTCTCTATTGACTATTTTATCTAAGCACGTTGCACTTTCTGGTAGCCTTTCCTAATCAAGGTGGCTGGCATGATACCTTCCTGCCCATGTAATAATGTTGCTAAATAATCTACTCTGCACTTTGTTTTGTGCATTGTACAAAAATTTGAGATCCAAATTTCTGCTTCCGATACTGAGGCTGGGCCGTCCTTGTTCTTATAGAGTAGGTTTTAGTCACTTACAGTTGCTCTACTGCTTTGATATTTGTGTTGCTGTCTTAAATTTGATAAGAGGAGCCCTCATAAAGCAAAAACGATACAGATAACTGAGCGTATCAAATTGTAGCTCATGCTGTGGTGTTTGTTTGCATATGCACTTTATCTTTCTTGCAGGCTGGGAATGGGATTATTTTGAGGCTATGACAGATCTGCCAAGAAATGTACACTGGAATAATCTTATTTAGTTGCCATTTTGTTTCTTAACTTATTTGTCTCTATTTCTTATGGTTTTATTGGATTCAGCATCCTTGTAATAATTTTGAGTATTTTACTTAAATTATGTATCTATACTCCATGGCATATTTTTATCGAAAGCATTTATGTGTTTTAAGATTTACATGCCAGATCGAATAAAGTTTATGATTGACTGATTGACTCTCTTTACTCAGCTCTTGGCAAGTACCACAATAGTTTCTCAACCTGGTTTTCACTGCCTTTACCACTTTTCTATATTTAGCTATTTTCGCTGCTATTGCTTAATCACCTTTGTCTGCTGCTGCTTCTAGCGCTTCTCTGTACCTGGTTATTTCCACCTTTAGCGTTATTGTTCTGTAGGTCTTATGGCTCTGTGTTGCATCGTGGCGCAGTCCCTCTTTTGTGGCCTTGACAGCAGGTTTCTGGCCAACAATGAGTAAACTTCTCAGTGAGGCTTTCACTATCATCAAATGCTATACATTGGCTGGAGTGGCGCTGTGACTCCACATACCCCAATCAGCGATCTTCACTTTGACTGAAGCACATGCGGCATGCACGAGCAACTTGCTGGACCTCGGCAAACTCTCTGGGAGAGCATGGTCAATCTTCGGGTTACATATCCCCTATCTCGTCACCAGTTGTATCATCCTCCCCACCCTGGGTACTAGTAAATTAATATGCCACATACAGAGGTTAGTATTACACGTCTTTATTCCTGTGTATTTAACTGCGAACTCGACGTTCTAAACATGAACTCTATTCACCACACTCAAACACTTACGCCATAGTTCTACAGAGTCCATCAGGAACCAAAAGGGTCCCCTCATCAGTCATCACTAACTCGTAAGACACTACAATGAGTAATAACGTTCAATTGGGAGCAGGTATGAATGTTGCATTTGGTGTCTAAAGAATTGTATTTTAAAACCGGCTTTGATTGTAAAGTTAGATTTTAATTCACAATTCTGAAAATGTCACTTTTACAAAGTTGGCATTTTCTTCTCCTAACCATTTAGTGCCTGCTGTCTGTATCCTGGGTAAAATGACTACATGTAGCTCTAGCAGTTGGTCTTTGTGTATTGCTCCCAGACTGTGAGACAAAAGGGGAATAGGTGTTGGCAGAATAGGGCATCTCTGACTTGATGGGGGGGTCACCTAACGACCTGCACCTCACAAAGGCTCTGCCTGCGCACACTCTCAAAAGGTTTGATACGCGTCTTTTGCGCCCCTAGACAATATGGGGACAGGGCAAGTAGGCAGGAAATTCCAAACACCTCTGGGGGTGGAAACCTCCAGAGCCTTCTCCTACTTCAAAGTGGGCACCAGTTATAAATAATGGACCCTCATACCGAACTCTTCAGTGCATCTCTGGACCTGCGGGAGACTCAGAAGGACTGTTGTGCTGCTCTGCATAAAGGAGTGCTACTCTGCTGCCCTGCTGCCTGAGTGAGAAGAACTCGACATGCATCTTGAACCCAGGACTACCAGAATGACTACAAGGGCTAATTGGATGAACAGGCTTCAAACCACCTTGATCTCAGCACCTGGATTCTGCCTGCTTTGAGTCTTGCCCCCAAGAGGATCCACCCCAGCCCTGCACCCTTGGAAGTGGGCTTGAAGGTGCTCTGCCAAATCAGCTATGGTCTGTCAGGCAGACCCAATGCAGCGCTACAAATCTTCTTGCAGCACAACATTGGAACTGCTATTGCACGATGCATTACCTACACAAGGCCTTGCATTGCAGCCTGCTTTTCTCAGAATCACCGCTGTGCGACGCATCACACACGCAGGACCTCACATTTCAAGCCTTTGTTGATGGTATCCTTGACGCGGACGCAGGACCTCGCATCGCAACCCCGTCAATGGCCTCTTAAGAATCACCAGTGCGCAATGCATCTCCGCTGTAGGACCAGGCATCACTGCCCACAGCCCCTTGGAACCGTCGCTGCGAGGCTCATCCTCGGCACGGGATGTTGGAACGGTCTGCCACCAGGATTTAAGGTACTATGTTCAATGGACCTAACCTGGTCCATGTATCCGGCCAGTGCTCCATCACCGTGAGCCTGAACTTGTTACTATGTCTTGGTCCCATGCAACCAGATAACCATTGTTGGTGCTTTGTGCTTCTAAGCACTGTTTTTCATTTAAATCTTAAAACTTGCATATCTCTGGTAATACTAGTTGGATTTTTATTGTTTTGGTCTCAAATGATTTATTAAATGTTACTCTATTTGTCTAAATTCGTGTGGGATTTCTTCTTGGGTGGTCTTTTCAATGTATTACTGTTTGAAGTGCTGCCTAAATACTTTACAAATTGCCTCTAAGTTAAGCCTGACTGCTTTGTGCCAAGATACCAGAGTGTTGTGCACAGGTTAATTTGGGGGTTGTCTATGTTTCACCCTCACAGGAATTGTGGTTGCTGCTTTAGTAGGGTTTCTCCCCCCTCAACCAGTCACCCAATTTCCCACTGTGGGCTACTTCATGTGTGATATATTCAGCCAGTTCTAGATTTTAGCAGTGGCGGCTCCTCCACTAAGGCGGAGGAGCATCTCCCCACTTCTATTTGAGCAGTGCAAAAAGAAAAAGAAAATGATAATAACAAGATGTTATTGTCATTTTATTTTTCTGCGCAGGACTGGAGCCAGGTTGGGGCGGGGCTAAGCAAAGTGAGGAGTGGTTTGCACTCCCTAAGTGTGCATGAATGTTTGGTCATCCCTATTGGGCCGGCCAAACATTCATGCGCGTTAAGCATGTTCTCCACCTGGCTGTGTTGCACAGCCCGATGAAGAACATGCCCTGGCTCCTAGGCACAGCCTGAGCGGCCAAACAGGCCGCTCAGACCAATTACGACCCTGCTCATGCAGCATCATTGATTGGCTGAAAGAGTCTGCTTCCGGGCTGCCAGTTCAGAGTAAGAGGACGGAGGAGAGGCGTGTGGCGGCGGCGGCTGTAGCGAAGGGAAGGTAAATTAATTTTTTTTAACATTTTTTTATCCATTCACCCCAACCCACCACCCCGTTCAGAGACAGTCGCCACTGGATTTTAGCCAACAGAGAATTCTGAGTATGAAAATACCAAAATGCAGAGTGCTTTATAATACAAGCTCAAGCTCATGACTGGCTGAAGGAATCACACATCACATAGGCGACTTGGAAGCTTTGTCTATGTGTTAAGTTTGATTATCTCCTGAAGAAGTGGAGTACAGCACTGTTGGCATCATGGAGTACTTTATTGGTACAGTGACACACCACCAAAGGACCAGGCAGAAAGGTAGTTTCTCCAAGAGACCCTAATCCATTTTAGCACCACCTACTCTCCACATTCTAGTGTCCAAATCCATAGGTGATATCACAACATTCTATGTCAATTCACACCAAAAGAAAACCATATCACATCCCCCTTTGTACCAAAACAATTATCAATGAAATACAAATGGTAATAGATGCGCAGCACAACAACTCTACTTGAAGAAATGAAAAATAAATATGTATTTAAAAAAAAGGAATGTTGTGTCTTGAAAAAATGAATGACCAAAACAACATACACCCAGTACATTAGCAGGAAAAAACAGACGCAACGCCACAGTTCTCCATACTTCTTTTTTCCTCACAACACAGTTCAACCATTACGGGTTCAACTTCAAGCTGGCACACAATTGTATTTGACAACCACAGGCACACCAATAGGGCAGTTCTATGATGTGTAATGGCAAATGCTCAGAGGAAATTTTGCATCTTAGCTGAGAATAACTGTATACGATTGTCAGTTATTATGTCTTTGGCAATGTTCTCACAAGCAAATCCATCTTTCAAGAATTCCATTGCATTACTTGTCCGGACAGAACTCACACATTTGGCGGAGACCCACTATGTCGTATATAATCAGCCAGAAAAATGACCAGTCACTGATTGTTGCAATAAGGCTTACAGTCCACTAAACGTTCATCCCTAACTTACACCATGGCTCCTCAGTAATCTCCACTGATGCCGAAGAAGTTTGCCACCTCATTTTACAACTCCACGAATCCTATCACACACAATACCCCCACCATTCAGTTTATTTTAGGCAACCAATATGGTTCTCTAACACAGGGACATATTAGCAAGAAGAGGCGATAATCATCGCTAACCCTGCTTAGCATGATTTTGTTTATCGCCGGCTATCGCTGGAATATATCGCCACGCTAACGCTGTATTAGCAACGATTAGCGCTATGGCGATGAATATTCCAGCAATAGCGGGGGAAATGGGCCAACATCGCTGAAAAACCAGCGATGTTGCATGGAGAAGGGAGAACACCTTGCTGATACGACCCTGTGGTCGTATCAGCATAATCCACCCCCCATGTTAGGTATGGCTAACACCTGCTAATTGCAGGTGTTAAATAAATGGCGATGACTCCGGTTAGCGCGACTTTTCACGTCGCTAACTGGGGCCATGGCCACTTTGCTAATAGGCGATAGGCCTGTTAGCGAGTGTTTCCCAGGTTTGTTCGTCGGGAACGCCCACTTTGCATGTCATTAGCGATAAATATCGCTGACATGCAAAGCGGTAAAAAAACGGGCGCTAATGCCCGCAAACTGTCGCTAACTGCTGTTAGAGACAGTTTGCTGATAGGGCGATATAAATATCGCCGCTTTAGTGGCAAAAAGTGCCGCTAAGGCGGCAATAGTGCCCTTGCTAATATGCCCCTATATCCATTGTCAAATTCCTCCCTAAATGTCGTTCATGAGTCAAATTAAAAATCTTTTCCCTCACTCTAACAGGAGGAATCCACCTGCTACTCCTGCATAACTGCACATCATGTACCGCACAATTCTTCTCGAACATTCCAAACCCCTTTGGTAAATCTGACATGGTTCTATAATTAGGCTCCCCGCACTGTCAGCAGCATATTGTCAAGTTTGGCCTCCTCCCACTTTTTCTTCTTTACAGCTCACTCATACACCCGCATAACAGAGTTTTATCAACAACACGTTAACTCACAACTGGCAACCTATAAAGAAAATAAGTCAGCTGCCTTATTTTGTCAAATATTCTAGAGAAAAATTGAATTGCCCAACATCTTTCATCCATCTGCTCATCCTAGGAATAGCTCTCACTTTCCTTACAATAGGGACCATGAATTAAATGACAATTTTCTCTTAGAGGATATTCCTGAAAGGAAATACTTAAATGTTGAATAGCTCACGTGCAGGCCACTCTTCTCATTCAATAACTTAGGGCCTTTGAAAGAACGAGAGGCAAACACCACCACCATCTACCCATTATCCAGCTGGCCAAGCTCACACCTACACCCCGCAAACTGGGATCCGCCATCAACACAATATTCCTGTGCACACCACAATGCCCTAAGATGAACATCTTCCCCATCTCAAAGGCACACTAGTATTCCTCCAACCATACATTGTGCTCAATTTTTTCATTTGCGCTCTTAAAATATGCAATGCTGGCAAAGATCTGGAGAAATGCAAACAATATTCGGCAATTATAAGAAATTAATATCCGTGTTCGAGAACAGATGCCTTAACTATTTTCTCTGGCAAGTCAATCATGGGACGTGTTCCCTCAAGTGAGATGGTGTGCACCAAATGAGGCACCTTGTTTATTTGCAATTGACATTTTTCCTCTTAACTATAAGACTGCCGTTTTCTAGTTTGTCAAAACCTTGATCAACACCTTCCCAAGTTCTTCCCTTTTCTTCCAATCCACCAGTACAGCATCATGAAAAAGCATTACCTACTGTACCCCTTCAATCTTTTTCCTTAGCCATTAAAAACATGCCTCAACAGAACCTGCCCAGATGATGATTTACTAATAGCGTTCACGATTGTCAGTAGCAAAAAAGTTCCTGTGCACCACTCTTTGACTAACAGAATTAACCCCGGGCGGAGCAGGCGGAGTTGCTCTACGCGGAGCTCCACAGAGTTGGGCAAAAACTCCGTGGAGCTCCGCTCCGCGCCTCCCACCCACCCACCACAATTAAATATTTTTAATAAAAAATTACAATTAAAGTAAAATAAAAGCCCTCTTACCTTTATCGCGGCGTCTCCGGGTTGCCCTCCTCGCCGTAATCCCCTACGTCAGACGTACGTCATGGTAGGACTGTGCATGCGCGCACATGCACAGTCCTACCATGATGTACATCTGACGTAGGGGATTACAGCGAGGAGGAGGGCAGCCCGGAGACGCCGCGATAAAGGTAAGTGGGCTTTTATTTTACTTTCATTGTAATTTTTTATTAAAAATATTTATTGCGGGGGTGGGAGGCTCCGGGGCTGAACTTCGCTCCGCCGTGGAGGTGGAAGTTTTTGCAGACTTTGCGTTCTCCACGGAACGCGGAGTATGCAAAAATCCGCAAACTCCACCAGCAGAGTGGAGTTCGTGGCCTAAATGCATAGGTGCCTCTGTGTGTTGTCTGTGTGCACCTAGAAGTCTGAAATAATTGCAGTTTATCTTGTGCTGTTTAGTGCATAGTTATGGTCTGTTCATTAAGTATCTTATCAATCCTGTGATGTTCAGCCAGGTCTGGAGATGGAATCAGTGCCACAGTGGACATTCAGTCCAGGCGAATCCCGCTCAGCTGCAAGCTGCGAGTCTGCTTTTAGGGCTGAGTAGGTCTGCTATTAATGATTCCTCTAAGTGGTTAGTCAATATATTTGAATCAGTGCGCTATAATATATACTTATTTGGAACCAATGTTTTTTAAAATTTTCTTTGGGTAAGAACTCTCCTGCCATTAAACCAATGAAGAGGGGCATGCTCATTCGCTATGCCAACCTATGCGGTGAGGTGTGGGGCTTGTTTGAATATTGTTGCCATGCCTGGTTTCGATCACTAGTCAAGCTCGGCGGGTAGCCAAAGCCACTCTTTGTTGCACAAAGGATTCATGACAAGCCAGTCAGGCGCTCTGGAAGGGCGCCTTCACTGGCAAGCATTTTGTTTCATAAAAATTGACAAAACACTGCATGTTTACTTTATAATGTGCGAACATACGCAGAAGCATTATTTGTCTGCTCTGTAGCAGCCTACTCGGATACTTGCCGACTTGCATGTACACAGGTCTCGCACTGAATTTTGGAGATATCCTGTGAGTAAATTGTTCTAGAACAGGTCTGCCATGAGGGAATAGTAATGAAGAGAAAACTGTGTCTTTCCCCCCACAGATTTAGTGACACTGAACTTATAATTACGTTTGCCAGCAGACATAGATGTGTTCCAGTTGCCTTTCGCTGTCAGCAGGGTTGGATTTGCTCTTAAGCTAATACAATATGAAGGTCTGAAGATTGCAGTTCACAATAATAACCTCGCACAGCGGGCCAAGGGCTCAGCCTCCCAGTAAAGCTGCCCTCGCGAGTTGCAGCATTACTCCATCTAACATGATTTAAACAAGTGTTACATCCTCACACGCTCCCTAAGATCACATCAATTTTCAAGGTAGCAACCCTTTCAAGCCCAAGCAAACAGAGCTGTGTGTATCTATTAAAACATATCAACAAAACCTCAGTGTTGGCTGAAAGCTAGCATTAAACTGATACATTACACCAACCAGTTCGCTTAAGATGGCGGTTTTCAGCTTGTGTCCACCAGTCTATGGCAAAGATCATGTAAATTTCACCAGCAATGGAAAACTAGTATTTTATTCAAGGCAATTTTGCACCTTGTCAGGCAATTTTGCACTAAACTCTTGTACATGAATGACATTTTGTATCAATTACATGATGCAAATGCCATGTCAAGAAGGGGGAAATTGCCCAACACGTATGCAATTGGTGCTATTTGACCCTTCCTAGCTAAAATTGAGCAAAAGATATTTCAAATTGACGACTGCTGTACGTTGCACTTTTATTTATTGTAATACTATATTTTTTAGCATTCCTTATCGTATGCAGCTCATCAATTTACTTCAACTATGAGTGGTTAATTCTTTCTCTGGAGTTCATGTAAGCACTAGTTTTCAAGTTTATTGAGTATATCCTGTTTAAATATGCAAAAGACTATAATTGTTGTGTGGATTTCTCTTTCTGAAACTTATTAACTGACGGATCCCAAAAACAGATTTTTTCACAGGGTAACTGAATTTGTCTACAGCATTTTAATTTACCATTCTGCGGGATTTTATTTTCCATCCTAATGATCCATTATGTAAGGTTACGGCCTCCCACCTTGAACTTCTGTCCATTATGGGGCTCTCCCAGCAGGTCTGCACACTTGCCCATTTCTCAGGGCACACTCTCGATGGCATTTTCTCTTGACAATTTGACTGCCGACTGTGTCTATCCTCTTAGGTGGACAGACCACCAGGCGATTCTTCTTAGTGTTTCTTTCCCTCATTCTCTGTCTCGGGCAAGCCTGGCCTCTTCCAAGCCTGTTATCTGTCAAAATATGTGCAAAGCTTCCTCGCTATGCTAGAACAGGCTCTCAAGTGCTCCATAGCCAGTCATGTTGATAGCCTGGGGTATTCCGAAGAAGGCTTCCAAGCCTAGGTCACTTCCTCCTTGGATAGAATAGCCACACTTAAGTCTAAATTAGCCACTAGAAGTAAACCGCCTGTGCTCTGGTTATCTGCGGAACTTATGGGTCTCCACCAGGATTGCCGCAGACAAGAGCGTAGATGGAGGTCAACCCTTGGAGCATGGAGAAAAGGAAAATCATAAGGCCCGGTTACTGCGTTATAAGCTTGCCATTAAATCCACCAAGGCTGCTTTCTTCACAGAAACAATTAGGGCTGCCAACAATTCTGCTAAGCCACATTATAAAGCAGTTAAAGACCGGCCTACTCCCTACCACAGTCTCAGAACTTGGTGAATTCTTCGCAAGATTTCCCTAACAGAATACCGTTCTTGTTTGGGACAAAATTCTGAATACTTATTCTGATTTTGAGTTACCAATGGATAACATAACTTTTCCCATAATCACCATGCCATGCACTTAGCTCAGTTAGCTTACTGTTTTCCCCTTATTTCCTTACATTAAACTAAGGAATTGCTGCTGAGTATTAAATCGGGATCTCCATCTGATCCCTGCTCTCCTAAAACACTTCAAATTGCTACGGAACCCATTGCTGACTTCCTGCAGAACATGTTTGCCCTCATTCTGCTGTCAAGAGTCTTTCCCTCTGCCTGGAAGAAAGCGATTGTTACTCCCCTACTGAAAAAAACAAATGCAGACCCGGAGGATCTTAAAAAATTCCGTCCTATTTCCTTGCCTCCAGCACAGGCCAAGATTCTTGAAAAGTTTGTTAACTAGGAACTTTTCAAATTCATTGAGGTTCATGATATACTTGATCCATCGCAGAATGGCTTCAGGAGCGACCACAGCACAGGATCTGCTCTTATTGTGGCTGCTATCAGCATTCGCGTTAATGTTGATCAGGGGGACTGCCATTCTTGTGCTGACTGGTTTATCAGCAGCATTTGGTACCATTTCTCTGGTACAGGCAATTGAATGGCTGCAGCAAATTGGTGCTGGTGGGTCTGCACTCAAGCTCCTCCACTCTTTTCTCACCAACATAGTTCATCTGGTTAGCTGTGGAGGCTTCAAGACTGAACCTTTTAGTCTTCCTTGTAGAGTCCCTCAGGGCTCACCCCTGAGTCCAACACTTTTCAATATTTATGTTGCTCCTTTGTCTGAATTGGTGCACTTTTTTGGGTTCCAAGTACTGTCGTATGCGGATGATACCCAGATCATTGTGTCCATTTCCAACAACCTGACTTCTGTAGCTGATGAGTTCAATCACTTTATGTCTAGCATTAGCATGTGGATGAAAGACAACGCCTTCAAACTTAATGCTGACAAGACCGAGGCCTTGGTCTTTGGTATTCACGAGTCTGTCTGGTCTAACATCTGGTGGCCGGAGGATTGTGGACCTCTTCCCACCCCTGTCCGATCAGCCAAAAACTTGAGTGTTTGTTTGATCTATACCCTGAGCTTTGAGTCTCAGGTCAGTCATACCACGAGTGCATGCTTTCTCATTATAAGGACCCTGTGAAAGATTTTTCCCTATACTTTAAATGATTTGTGCCAATCAGTCATCACTGCCCTTATCACCTCGCAATTGGATAATTGCAACTCCTTCTACCTCTATATCAATGCTTCCTGTGTTAACAAACTGCAAGTTGCTCAGAACGCGGCTGCCTGACTTATCTTGAACAACCTGAGGCATCTTTCAGTCATTGGTTACAACTGAAAAAAACAGTATGTTGATATTTATTGCTGACATCTAATAGTCTGCAATTTAGTGAGGAAAAAATAAAATGATACTGGCAGCTTTTACTGCTGACAGCTGTGTATGTGAGACAACTATATTTTTCAGGTATAAGTTTGTAAAAAGATACTATATAAAACTTTAATTTCTTAAGACATTTGTAGAAAAGGATGTGAAACTACCATTATGATACATTCTCCCCTAAGATAACCAAGTTTACAAAGCTGAAAGATGAACAGAAGATCTGGATCCTTCACTTGTAAGAACGATACCTGATACAAAAAAATGGAGACTAGTTTAAGGTCTGTGACAACTTAGATATCAAAATGCCTATATGTAAATACACGCTGCAGTAACTGTTAACCTCCAAAGCTTTCATAATACATGCAAACCAAAAAGTCATGTAAATAGAGTAATATTAAATAGAATTGAACTGAATAGAAAATGGATGTTTAGCATTTAATGCGGACTTTATATGTGGCTAGACAAATCTAATTTGTTAACAAGATATCAGAGGGCTAACTGGTTTAAATTGAAGCTGGCTGTAGAATTAAGAGAGGACAAGATCCATGTAATAGTGAGTCTCAAAAGATGTCTTTCTAATTAAGCGGTGGTAAATGGAATATGAGTCACAGGATTAATGACAGCTTGCATGGGGGTATTCAGAGCTCGAGCCTCACAAGAACTCCAATGTGTATGATGGAATCTGGCATATGTTGCCAGGCATGTGCTGATACATTATTGGTTAGATCTTGCTGTAACACTCCAAGGGCCATATGTAGGTAGCTAAATACCGGTCGGTAACGGCCGAAATTCAGTAAATCTCCCGTTACCGACCGGTATTTAGGCAATTGAGATGTAGGAGGCTAAAAAGAAGGATTCGGTAATTATGAATCGGTAAATACCGATTCATCATTACCGAATTCTAAATTACCGATTCGGAATTACCGATTCCTTATTTACCGAATCGGTAAATAAGAAACGGTAAAAACGAAAAAAGAGATGTAGGTAAATTCGGTAACACCGAATTACATGAAATTCGGTATTTAAGAGTCGGTAATTAACACTGACTGAAAGCAGGTGGTAATCATCTACAGCGTATATATGCAATCCCAAAATGCAACAGTGTGATCACTATGGCGGCTTTCTATGTGATTGCAAGGCGGCTACGTCTACAGGCAGCAGGAGTGAGGATCTGGAGACAGGAGGAGCGCATATACAGACAGCGCATCACACTCTTCCAACAGACTGAGGCTGAGATCCATGAAAGGTACAGGCTACACCCCCACACCATCCTAGACTTGATAAGGGACTTGCACCCACTCCTGGAGCACACAACACCAAGGGCGCACGCCATACCACCACATGTGCAGGTGGTCTGTAGCCTACATCGTATGGTGCTCCGTTTTCTGCCTCTCCCTGCGCCGTGTTACTCTGTCCTCATCCATTTTGCTGCACAGCAGCATCACAGACTGGGACATGTCCCGCATGCCCGCAGCCATCTCCTTCATGCCCTCAGCCATTGAGCTTATGCCCTTGTCAATGTTGGTCATGTTGTCATTGAGGTGCCTCATTTGTCGCTGGACTGACTGAATTGCCTTGCCTTGTAGGCGCTGCACCTTCACCATGGTTGCCTCCAGCCCTCCGAAGACACCATGGCTCTCACCCTGTGGAGGTGGACTGCTCACACGAGCCCTGCGGCGGCGTCTGGCACCTGTGCGTGCTCCCTCAGAAGTGGACGGCAGACCAGCATTGCTACCATCCAGTGGCACAGTAGATGTTCCCCCCCCCCTCGAGTCTTCTGAGTAGGACTCAAACTCCAGCAGTCTGGCAACAGCACGCCTCCTAGGTCTAAGCACTGCAGGTGGTGTTGATGCTGGTGAGGCTAGCAGTAGTGGCGAGGCTAGCTGTGGTGGCGAGGCTAGCAGTGGTGGCGAGGCTGGCTGTGGTGGCGAGGCTGGCTGTGGTGGTGAGGCTGGCTGTGGTGGTGAGGCTGGCTGTGGTGGTGTTGTGTGCCCTGCACTCGTACTGGCCTTCTCTGTGATGTCCTTCCGGGGTGCCCTCTCTCCCTTGTCCTGAGCAGTCCTGCGCGATGTCTCGCCTGTGGACAGAAATTGTACATCAGCTCAGTGTACCTGCAGCCCTGCATTGCAAGAATAAATATACATTTCTGCCACACTATCTCATTGTCTTCTGCCTGCTTAACGCTGATGTGTGTCACATGCCTTGTTGTTCAGTGCGATTCCTGTCATGATAGGGGGGTTCACTGACTACATCTCCCATAATGCATTGCTGGTTTGAACAAAAATCTGTACTGGAGTGGGATTCACATAGCCCAATTGGGGATTTGGGATAGGGGAAGGGGGGGCACAATGCTGTGCATGCTTCTTACCTTGTTTGGAAGCAGCCCTGGCAGAGCTGTCTGCATCCCCGATCCCACAGACACTTTCAGGCTCTAACGTGGACTCCACGAGCCGCTCAAGTTCAGTCAGGGCAGGTGCCCTGTTCCTTCCTCCTCCTGTCAGCCTGGCTTGTTTATTAAGATCAGCCATCTTCCTCTTGGTGATGATCCTGATGTCATACCACCGCTTCTTGAGCACATCAATGTCCCGGGGGGTCACTCCAATGGCATTCACCTGAGACTGGATTTCAAGCCAGATGTTCCTTTTTACTGACTCTGCAACTTGCAGGGACTGCTTTCCAAACAGCCTTGTGTGCTGCTTCACTACCTCCTCCACAAGGACCTGCAGTTCCCTCTGACTGAATTTCAGTTTCCTCTTCCTTTCCCCTCCTTCTCTTTCTGTGTCCTGGCTGGCCATTGTGCAAGATTTGCAGACGAGTTTCAGGCAGTGGCTCTGTTGCTCTCCTCTGCACTCCCAGACTCTCCAGAAGGTTCTGCTTGTGTGCACCTGCCTGGGTGTGGCCACTTCCTGGTTGGGAGGCGTGGTGGTTGCACAGGATTGGCTGATTCCTCAATTGCTGTTTTTTTGAATTTCCGATCGGTTTTTCCGATTTGGTATTTACCGATTCGGTATTTACCGATTCGGTAAATACCGATTCGGAAAAATCGATCGGTATTGTGGATTCGGTAAATATTTACCGATTTTTACAGATTCGGTATTATTTACCGAATTATTACGTACATCGGGAATACCGAATGCTAAATACTGATTCGGTAAAATTCGGTAATTAGGAATCAGTATTTCCAGATTACCTACATATGGCCCCAAATATTTTATTTTCAAGAGCCATGCTGATCTATAAAATGATACTTAAGTGTCGGTCAAGGAATTTCTGATCAAGTGAAATAGTATTATTGAGATGATCAACATTTAATTTCCGGGCTTTATAACTTAATCATGAAACTACAAAATGCCCTTCCAGCTAATACCTAGGTACGAGTTTTGTTTCAAGAAATATGTTATATTTTTTCCTGGTTTTATTGTAATTTTTTTTGTTGGATCTTTTTTCTCTCTTTTATATGTTTTGTATTTTTAATTGCTTTTATATAATCTGTATCTATTTCTTTTATGGCCTTTTAGACCGAAATAAAGATATTGACTGCTTGGTTATATTTTTAGATATTTTACATTAAGTTATATTTATTTATATTTTAACTATTTTAAATAATTCAACGTAATATTATTTCTTATAGGGATTTATTTTAAGTCCATACCACCATTATTTTCTATGGGCGGGTTTTGCAGTACCAGTCATTGGCCATGTGTTGTGCAGGACTTACTCCAGCCCTGAGCTGGAATAAATTACTATGGTTTTAAGACCCTTTTTGGCTGCAGTAACTTTAGAAGTGCAGTTCGTGAATATCAATCAATATCCCTAAACCCCCCCCACACTCCCTAAACCTCTCCTTACTTCTCCCAAAAACCTTTCAATTAGGAGTAAGTATGCACTTTTTTCTAGCCACTCTCACCGCCCCCGCTATATTTACTATGAAGTATAAAACTTGCATGTGTGAGGATCTCCCCAATGGTGAACATAGAAGAGGAGGAGGCGGAGATTTACACTCGTAGGTTGGTGAATACCATTTTGTAGTACTTTAGTAGTATTATTGTAGTATTACCAAATGTACTAAAAGATGCAGTTTGTGAATAGGCCTTGTGAGTTTTCAATATTTCTAAAAGCCTGTTTGGAGGTCAGTTTTTGATTCCTGTACTAAAAGCCTTTTCTGCAAAAGGTAATTCTCACTTTGTATATGCAGCTTATGCATGGTGTGGGTAAATTGTTCCATCTTGCATTAATATATAATAAGTGAACATCTTGGGAATGTAGATACTGTATACAGGGCAATAAAGGCCTGGTGGTGAACAGCTAAAGAACAAAGCCAGGTTTAAGTATTAAAAATCCATTAGTGCCGAGTTTTGTGACAGCATCAAATATCTGAAAGGAAAAAATATAATTGTGCACATTTTTGTATTTTTGACCATTATATATAAAGACATTCATGGAAACTTGCCATTTAAATGTCACCTAGATTGGATGTGTTTTTCCATCCTTATTTCAGTTCTGATATTTGCGGTAGAAGTAAAAGTAGAGTTTGCAGGTTTGTAATAACAAATTGGAAACTGTTGAGCGCATTTTGTTAATTCTCCCTTTATTTTTAGCTTAGAGTAGGCTGCATTTTGTGATATTATGATTCATTATCACCTTCCTACAAAGATTAACGCTGTACGTTTATAGTAATGAAATCTGAGACATGAAAGACATTTAGGAGCATAAGGAACAAACTAATGGAGCTTCCAAGAAAGGGTAAAACTCTACCCTACTTCTCTAAAAGAATACATTTAACAGAAGAGGCAACCTGCTGGATAGCCATGATTATTTGAGATTTGGATAGTTATTGATACCTGGGCCTAATGATGTGATGGCCTAGGTAACTTGTGACAAAAGGCAACAGAGTGACCTACCATGTCATCTTGGGCTACAATTCTGAAAGCCACGTCATAACACAGCTGTCAACCTTACCCAGCCTCTCTGCCTTCAACATGAGCACCACCAATCATTTGTTCCCGCCAATTTAGCACACAGAAACACAGACATGGGGGCATATTTAAAAGCCCCTATCGCCACCACAACGTCACTTTGTAAAAGTGACATTGTGATGGCATAGGGATCTCGCCTTATTTACAAGCCAGCGTTAAGCCACTTAAAGTGGCTTAACGCTGCCTTGTAAATAAGGCACTATTTCATGCTGTATTTAGAGTGAAAGAAGAGGGCAATGGGTGTTGCAGGGGCATTGCACCGCAACACCCATTGATTTTGACGCTGCCCACTATTTACAAGAGCAGAGTAAATAGGAGGCAGCACCAAAATTAAGACCAGGGAAAACCTGGTCTTAAACAGGCGAAACGAGGAGAAATGATTCATTTCTCCTCGTGCAAATTGCCTATTATTGTTTATGTGCAGGAAGGTCCCCCTTCCTGCACATAAACAATCATTTAACAAAAAAAAAATCGTTTTGTAACTTCTATGTGTGCTGCATTAGGCAGCACACATAGAAGTTACAAAACGGCATTTAAAGATGGTTTATGTGCAGGAAGGGGGACCTGCCTGCACATAAACAATCTTCCCCTCTGCTTGCGTTGGCGCTAGGCAGCTAAAGTTAGAGCCAGTGCAGGGGGAAATGCAGGGCTGCACCATATTCTAGTAAATATAGTGCAGCCCTGCGTTTCTAAAGTGATGAAGCGTGTCATTAGCTTTCTTGGCTTAACAACACGATTAGCCACTTTATTGTAAATATGCTCCATAGTGTGTGGCTTCTTACATGGAGATATACCTTTACAAGGTAAGACCCCAGCGCTACTGGCAAAATGAGTATGAATTACATATTTGAGCAATTCTTTCTCCACGTTAGCATTAAGCCCAGGTGAAATTTTGTTTACGCCGATTTAGTCTTAAGCAATTTCTGACATTTTAACTTACACTTGTTATTTGAAATGCCCAACAATAGCCTGCCACTAACTGCCATCTCTAGACCTCCCCTGTTCAGATGACACATTAGAGTTCTAAGTGACATCACATTTGGGGAAAGTCTAAGAGGATCATTCGCCTCAAAGGCTTTAGCTTATTTCAATATTGGATAATCCTTTTTGATAGGCCACTGCCACACTGAGCAGCCTTCTGGAAAATAATAGAAGCAACTGGTGCATATACCGCACAGACCTTCACGGAACAGTGGTTAATACAGAACATTTCTCTTTGCACAGTATTTGTGATGGCTATATTTCCGGTAGGGCCTCCTGTGCCAGATAGATACTACTTCTCATGCTATTTGTCGGCTGTGCTTGCAGTGATACCATAGGTCACACAAATTACTCAAAGTGCATGCATAATTGCGGCTGTGCAGTACTAATGTTGCAGAGTACTCTGGCAGATCTCTCACTTCTATTCCAGAGTATGCTTGTAAAACCTGACGGTTTTCAATCACATTATTTAGAAACTCCTTGAATCAATGGTTTAAAATATTTCTTGGACACCTTACCAAACTGCCCTGGGGAGGGTTTGGCAACCTCTTCAGATCTTGAAGTGTTGGAATAGTTCATAAGTGCCACTTCAAAAAGAAGTGTAAATGTATGGCTTATAAGCATTTTTTTAAGTGCTGCAAAAAGAACTTCTAGCCCCATTCTTTTTAAAATTCTTTTGGGGTACGACCTATTCATATTTTACAGAGAGAGGATCCAGTTACTCCCCGTGCTTGCTTGCTCGATGCCATTTAGCAATGGTATTTATACTGTAGAAAATTGAAAGCTCACCAGCCGCCTTAGAATCATAGACTCATCTGTGGCAGTATTTATTTACTACTTTGGCTCATTTATTACATTCATACACATATTTCTTTGACAAATTATAGCAAATTTGTCTTTATAGTCTTGGTCCTGTTAGATAGTGTCACTGTCCACCCATTGCCTGGACACTGCCTCACCCCATGCTCTCAAGGATCAGAATCAATGTCACCCTGGTCACTCTAAGGCATCAACACAATGGAAAATTCAAGGTTATAGCCCATGGTTGACCATTAGATCCTTTGCCTACCAGCAAAGTCCACCGATCAAGCAAATCCAGAATGCTTATTTCTCTCAAAACTTTATACTTTTTGGAAATGACAATTTTCATAAACTAAATACAATACTGTTTAATGGCTGTTGTGCTTTTGAAGCAGAACGCTTCTCCTGGCTCCAGCATCATTATCATAACTGACCACAGAGACATCAGTATTAGCAGTGTTCAAGCTTTGAGTAGGTGGAGAAAAAGACTCCCAATATTTATAAGCTTCCTTTCCATGTGTGATTGTGAGTCTTGAAGTATTCAGCTAAGACAGTACGGCGAAGCTTTCAGTGGTCAATGATTGCAGAGTATGTGGAAGATACCCTCAAATGCGCCTTCAATTGTGTGTTGAGGGCTTTAACAGTCCCACATTTTCTTGAAGTAAGAAGCTCCTGCTGAAATGAGCTTGAGCTGTGATGGTAGCTTGAATATGTAGGATTACATACTTAATAATAAACAAAGGATGTAAACTTACCCACCACCTGCTCCGCCATTTTTGCTAAAGTGTGTTCGTGGCTCGCTTGAAGCAAGTTTCAGGAGTTCATTCCATTCTCGTTCCCACTCTTCTTCAGTATAAACCAGGCCAGACTACAAAAGAAGAAGGGTAATCCAATCTGAGATAAATGTCAAACAACACAGCTGCACTACTTTCCCATGTCACTAGGACACCATTTATACCCAATAGATGCATTCTGGAAGTAGTAGTCTTGGTTCACTTGCAGTGAATCATTTAGATGAAATACAGGATTTCTAAAGTTTTGAAAGAAAAGGTCACTAACAACGGTGTCTGGATGACATGGATTCAAACATACAATTTCCTTTCATTCCAACTAATTCAGTATTCAAATATTCCACTGTCTACATGTTGGTGTTTGGATAAATATGAGACTTTCTGTTAATTGTATTTTTTAATCATTTATAAATAATTGTCTAGATGGGAGTAATGGTGCACTGCACAATTATGGCACCATGTTTTCCTCGATTATTGATGCTATGAATTACTTTTATTCAGCTCTCCTGCACGTTTTGGATCAAGAAGCTTCCCTTAGACCACATCAATAACTCATCCATAAAACCAGAAATAAATGATTCTCACAGGACCTTAACAAAAGAGACTTGCACTCCACCAACGAGAGCAAAAATGGTTCAAATCCTGCTCTAGACCGATTCTACTGCCTTCACATTGCAAATTAAATCTTATAAGAAAGATCTTTTAAAGGCTAAATACAACCTCCTTTGTAACATCATCATCAACATCTTGCATCATGGGAAATGGGAAGACACCAGATTAATGAGAAAGATTAAAGGAGACAAGATAGGATACAAACTAGGGTGGATGGCAGAGGAAAAATACAGCGGGTCGGAAGGGGCAATCCATATAGAAATGGACTAGGAGCTTGGGTTCAAGGAAGGGTGTGAAAGATTTATAAGGAGAAGGTAAGTGATGAAGAAGCAGAGGAGCAGGAGAAGTATGATTGAAGAATAGCTTTCATTTGTTAATCTTAGAAGTGAAGAATTTTGCAAGGTCTAGCTGGAGAAAGTGGCAAGAGGACCAAAGGGTCCATAGACTGAGACAAGAAGTGGTACAGTACAGAGAAGTAATAAGTTCTTGATAAAAGAGTTGCATAGCATGTGGGAGAGCAGCATCAATGAGAGTGTGTAGAAGACAGATGGCATGGCCAGATGGAAAGTCATCCTTTTTTCTCTTATCTGCCCTTTGTAGAGGGAATTAGGGTGAGGCGAGAGCGGAGGAACAAATCACAGTGGGAAGGTTAACAAAAGAGGACAAATGGAGGAGGGGGCAAAGTGAGTCCAGGGCACAGGACATTATGGTAGAAAGATGAGCTGAAATGAGATTATGATGAAGGAATGCCGATACATTTCTGAGAACAAAGAGAAGTTGTAATGGAAGACACCAAAGCAAGAATATTAAGGGTTCAAAGTTCACAAAAAAGTAAATGCAGCAGAGGGAGGAAGAGTACAGTAAGAGAAGATGTGAAGGTAGTGAACCACCTCTGGAGTAGGTAGAAAAGAAATAGTAGGTGAGGGGTGAGAGAAGAAAAGTAGACCAATTTATAATCCATTGATGTGTGTGGGATTTATTCCACTGGGTCAGAGTGTATAAGCTAAGAATAAGATGATAGGAAGATAATGCATGTGCAGATGAAGACTGAAATCCCCAAAGAGAAAGAAAGTGAAAGTATAGGGAAGTAGAGATGCTACACAGTAGTCAAAATGGTGGCAGCAGTGGAGGTCAGGAAAGTGTCTGAATTCTCAGGGGCCATGACACTAACCGTAGTGCATGCATTTGCTCACATTGCCACTGTTGACTGTGCTGGCTGACTGGAAATGCCACAGGAGCAGCACTGCATGCCTGAAAGCATCTTCTGCCAGGGTCTGTAGAGCATACTGCGAATCCCTCCATCTACTACGTATACATCAATGGAAAATTAACTCTAAAGATAGGCTAATCAGTATGTGGACACAAAAAGATGATGAACCGAATGCTGGACCTAGTCAAACATTCACTCCAGTCACGGATCTGGGTTAAATCCATAGTTTTCTTGCTCACTTGCTCGCCACGCCACCCCAGTTTGGACCCAGCCGTATGCAAATCAGCATTGACCCTGCTCCCCATGGGAACAGTCCAGCCCAAACTGCCAGGGTAGACCCTCCCTGGACCAGAAAACAAGCATCCTGGGACAGGTTACGGGGTATCGCCCCTCCTCAGCCAGGCAAGCTTAAATCCAGTGGCATAGCGAGCACGGGACCAATGTCTGGGCATACCATTCCCACTTAGTGTGACTATAGCAACACAAAGAGATGATGGACGGAATGCTGAACATTGTCAAACATTCACCCCCCAAAATTACGGTCCAGGGAGAACCTGGCCTGGCAGTTGGGGCTGGACTGTTCCCATGGGGAGCAGGGTCAAGACTGATTTGCATATGGCTGGGTGCAAACTGGAATGGCATGGTGAGCAAAAAATTGATGGATTTAGGCCCAGATCTGTGACTGGGGCTGAATGTTTGACATTGTTCAGCGTTCCGTCCATCATCTTTTTGTGTTGCAATTTTCACACTAAGTTGGATGGGTATGCCCAGACGTGGATCCCGTGCTCACTACGCCATCAGATTCAAGCTAGCCTGGCTGATATGGGCTGATATCCCAAAACTGTTCCCAGGATGCTTATTTTCCGGTCCAGGGAGGACCTGGTGTGGCATTTCGGGCTGGACTGTTCCCATAGAGAGCCGGGTCGAGACTGTTTTGCATATGGTTGGGTCCAAACTGGAATAGCGTGGTGAGCAAAAAAATGATGGATTTAGGCCTGGATCTGTGACTGGAGGTGCATATTTGACAATGTTCTGCATTCCGTCCATCATCTTTTTGTGTGGCAATAATCAGTATGTGATTCAGAACTCAAACATGGTACTTAACCAACAGTCAAAAGCCTGAGCACCAAGGTGTGTACTCTAGTGATTCATGTCTGTCAATGCACCGGTTTTTTATTTTTTCAAATTTCAGGTTTTATGTCTCAGTATCCCTGGGAGTGTTGATTTAACTGGACTGCAGAAATTTTCATGATAGCAATAACAATAACACATCTGATGTGGTACACTATGATAAAACTAGAAAATTCAAACACAAACAAGCCCTAATGCTACTAAGAGTAGTGAGAATGATTATTTGAATGCTTACTCATGTTTTTCTTTGCTGGCAAAGCATGTCCATGACTGATTCTGCACACCAGGCCTGGCATCCAAAGCTTTTCTTTTTGTGCAACAAGTTGGTGCATTCAACAAAACACTGCATGCACTTCATAAAGAGCACCTTCTTGTCGACCAAGTGTACTGAAAGGAATGTTGTGCCATAAGAGTGCCACTGCTGAACTTAACTGAATTACCAGGCACCAGTGCAAACCTACCATGAACCCAAGGAGTCAGGACTAAAACAGAGGCTGGAGTCATCGACATTCCGATGCCTCCACTGGGGTCATCAACATTCCAATGCCTCCACTGGGATCATTGACATTCTGATGCCTCCATGGTTCCTCCTATTGCCCCTGGTGCTATCCTTCACTATCCAATCAGAGGACTTGCTTGGCCGATCAGTCTGAACCTCTCTAACTATTGGGCAGACACATGAGGTAAGCCATCCTCTCTAACTCCCCACCTCAGGCATCAGGTGCCATGCTAACGCTCTACTCCCGCTACGTTCCAAAGCTGTGTAGTTCTACTCAAGTTTGACGGGGCAAGTAGAGACCACCATTCGCTGCAAGCGATCCCTTCAAACCAACTGAAATAAAGCTGAAAGCAGCCATGTTGCTTCTGCTCAGCACCGGTGAGTGAATTTCAACATGATTGCTCACTTGCTTCAGCTGATGCACTCGCTCTCAAAAGATTTGCCATCAGCTAAATAAGGAGGATGCCCTTGGCGGGTCTCACACCACTGACTCTTCTAACAACAAAGTTAAATACTATTCCCTTCATCACCCAATATGTAAACAATTAGAAACTGAAAGTGGGAGCCTTAAAATATGCAGCACATTAATTAAGTCAAAGTAATTTTTCTATTAACTTGTATTGAAGTGGAAAAAGGTTTTAACTTGGATAAAGCTAAATTTAATCCATTTTATATTTAAAAATCAGGAGGATTGGCACAGATGCCTCACCAAGTACATGGCCAAGCACAGTTCTACTCATCACATGCAGTTCTTAATTTGCATGCCCTCATTTACTTTACTCTAAAAAAACTTGCCACTTGCCTGTCTCTCCTCACTCAGGAATACTATCCCCGAAATATACCCTAGGGTCCTTTTCAGAAACCAGTGTGCTCTTTGTAATTCATCACGGTTTTCACAGATTGCAGGTAAAAAGTCTGGATTCCTCACCACATCCCTTTTTCACTCATCTCTCCATGCCCAGGTGATCTGTGCCTACCCATTTATCCTCACAAACCTCTTGAGCCAGGACGCCTTGCACACCATCATCATGATGAGGGAGAACCACCAACATCAACGTAAATGCAATGTAAATACAAGAAAAATAAGTTAAAAAAGGCAACAACAAATCTAGAAGCCCCACATCGGATGTGCATACACCACGACAGATCTCTGACTTACGTCAAACCTGGAATTAAGGCTAAATAAACTACAGTCTATACTCATCTCAAATAATCTTACCCTTACAATATAAGATAAATCCTCATTCAAGTCGATGACAGAAATCTATTGACCTTCGACGAGATCATCCAAAGCCTCACTAGCAGATCCCACTACTTATATAACTCACTCACCCTCAAACATACTAACCCTTTACCACTCATCGATTGCTACTAGATTATGCTGCTGCATTACCATCTGCCCCACAGAACCAAATTTCTCCAGCCAACTACAATCCAACTCAATCTGGCGCCTGACTCCATGTTTTGAATCCCAAAATGCCCATGCATTGACCCAGCCTAAACACAATGCTAATGTTGATCATGAACTGCCTCAAGGCCTGGTCTCAATCCTAACATAACATCTATTCCACAATGAAGTATTCTCAAGAGAATGAGGGCTTCACATCTGAATCTAATGCTCAGTTACCTGACCATGGTCCAGAGTCAATACAATTAAGACCCTCAACATCCTATCTCCTCAGGGCCAAAAATAATTTGTAATATGAGATGATAATTAGGAGAGCGGGGCTTAGTAGCCTACACAACAGCACTGAAATTTTCAACACCTCATTTCCATCCTTGCAGTACATCGAGGCTGGTGCATCATCAAAATCTCCTTCATTTTAACAGTGCTACAACCTCATGTTTCTGGGAAAGTTCTTTGATCTCACTCTCAACCTACAGACAAACGCCAATAATTTATGATCATAAGAGACTTCAACCTGTGGGTTGAAAGATCATATGACAAACCTGCTACTGATCTCCTTAATAATATGCAGACACTTGGCTTCAAATATGTGTTGAGTAGCCCAACAGCACAAGCTAGACTGCAGTTGCTCATATACCCTTGAAACCTCTAACACAACAGTACAACCATTGGTATGGTTTGACCACTCTTTCATCTCGGTCACGCCTTTCAAATCTGACTTATAAACCAACCACACAAACCAGGAATGACCGAGGGCCTGATTTATAGCTTGACGGACTGTATTCAATCCGTCAGGGTGGCGGAGAACATTGTGTCTGCTACCCTGATGGACTACCATCTCTGTACATTGAAAGGTACCTCTGTTACAGCAGTTCATTTCAATGTACTAAATGATCAGTGGATGGCAAACGTTTTACATTTTTATGTCTTTCAGAATCAAACTCCCAAAGCTGGGGTTTGTTTTTGAAAAACAAAAAGCTTATGAGCCCCACGCCCTGTGAATTTTCACCCCAACATGGGCCCCTGTAGAATCATAGAGGATGCATAAATCTGTGGTGCTACAAAATTATAAAAGGGGGATTGGGTGCCCATGAGGGTTTGGTGCCTGCTGGGGCCCAAAACCATGCCATGGATGTCTGCAGACCATGTTCGGTCGGGGTTGACTCTTCATTGAGGGTTGGGTGCAGGCCTGACCACAGGCTAGGTCCTGTGCCCAACCCCATGCCATCTTACTTTACATTGGAAAAAAACCCTTAGAAATTCAATGAAAAACAAAAGTTATAGGGACTTTATAGTTAGGTGAGAATGTCAGTTAAAACCTAACATTTTAAACTTAACAAAACTACTAAAATTCCCCTGTTACAATTATCTCAATTAACTATAAACAAGTAACTATAACTTATGCCCTTAAGTAGCTAGAATATGTACCCTCGCCATGCACAGTGCTGTTATCAATGATGTAATTTCAGATGTTGTTAGGCATGTTATCAATGCAGTTACTGAAGATGTCATGACTGATGTATTACGTTAGGGTACAAGCCATACATGGCGAGAGTGCGAATCACAAGTCAGACACAATTGTAACATCTCCAGGTCAAAAAAGATATGAAAAAGCCCACCTTATGAAATACAACAACGGTTTTTAAGATATTTGGACAGATTCTACACACCTCCTTATTTTGCTGTGTCTGCTGCCATCGCCACCGTCTTTTAAGTGCGTCTCTTTCTGCGCCATTCCTCATCATGGTGTAAAGCGCTTTCCGTAACACAAGGTCCCGGTCATGAAATCCCCACATACCTAAGAATGGCAAAAAATGCATCGGAGATCATTCCAAAATGTTGCAGTGTCTGAAAGAAGATGATGCATTTGCAGTATGATTAAATATCCTTCTAGCATTCACTTTAGAACATGAGCCAAATTTTGAATGCAGCTTAGATATTGGATGCCATCTGTTTAAAAATATAAAGGCAGATTTTGAGAACTCAAGCTCAATGATAATGGAAGAAGCACTCTTGAAGATGCCATTATATTCTTTGTCTGACAGATAGTACACAAGAGATATTCCAGCCCCTTATGATTCCAAGGATCACCATGGAAGTGTACTTGTCAGGGGATCTAGGCGGCTGAAATATCCATATGAGGTATTTTTGCAAATGTGGGGTAAGACTGGAAGGTAAAACATTTAGTCACAGTCAATGGCCCATTTACATTTCAAATAAGGGAAGGCACTTAGGCCAATCATGAATAAAGTGATCTGTATGGAGGTCAGATGACTAAAACACCATTCTAATCAAAATGAGGTTGCTTGAGATATACCTTCTTTCTATGAATGCAGGACCTATTTTGGTCTTGTTTGATAGGATAAAGCCTGACATTTAAGAGCCACATGGAGGAGAGTAAAGGTGGAAAATCCCAGATATTCAAAGTCTACTTTATGAATTTGCCACATAGCATAACAGCATGTCTGATTGAAGAGTGACCAGAGCTGGATCTAAGGAGAAGGACCCCAGTGAAGGATTAAAGTAAAAATTCTGCAGGAGAGTCTCGATTTTTTAAGCTAAAAAGAACATATTTTAGCTTTCTCTTACTTTTGTTTTATTATTTGTATTGTTTTTTTTATAATAAAATAGAATACTCAGCATTACACTTCGTAAGAGCCATTACAATTTATCAAAGTCCAATGGTGTATATTGATCTGGGATCAGCACCAATGACACCCATGCGACCTCTGCCTTTGTTCGCTCAACAGAGCGGCACCACCCACATCACAGTCAATAACTTTCTCCTGCTTAAGATTTCCTCCACCTCCACTGAAAGGTAAGTTTATGGTGAAATTAAATCCTTCAAATTGATTTTCTAAATCTTCCTGATATCTGTTCTTCAAGGTTAGTGTGTGTGTTTAAAAGACAATTTGCACTGTTACAAAGAGCACTTCAACATGTACAGGATACTGCAGAAATAGCAAGGCCTTTTTCTTATGGTTTACAAACTAATAGAATTATGTTTTGACACATTGAAGCAAGATTTGAACTCACCAATGTTAGATCTGTGATTCAGTCTGTAGAAAAGTCGTTTGCTACATGAAGAATCAACCTTGTTTGCCCAAGGGTGTTACTACATAGCCAAATAGTGGTGAACCGTCTTTAGGGTAATTTATGACATGATAAGATAAATTCCGTATAACTGATTTTATTGGACCAGAGCATGCAATATGCAGGTGTCACAAATATGTATGAACATTTGAGGTCTCATGAGACATTAAGATTTCTAAACCCTTTTATGTCTGTAACACCTTTACATTGTGTTGTTCAGAGGAATGGTATGTTGTGGTCCACAGAAAAAGATATTACATTCAAACAACTTTACAGAGAAGTAAAACTGACAACTCTAAGTGACTAAGGAGTGGCTGTGTATGCTGATGTATATAGAACATTTTTAATAATCACTCTTACTATACCTTGTTCTACCATATCGCCTGGTAATGTGAACCCCAAGCACAGTTAGTTCATAGTTCTTATTTAAAATTGTTAGGAGTATTACCAGTCTGCTATTGTAGTTTGTATATTAAAAAAACAGATTGAATACAACTCAAAAGAAATTCTGGAATTCATTGTCTCAGTTCCTACCAGGGGGTTAGATTACAAGCATGAGATTCAGCTCTTTTCAATTCACTATGTTCTTTGACCATCTCTTTTGAGCAGGTCTATTTGGAGGAACCTCTGTTTTGCATCTGGAATAGCAGATCAATATGGTCACTGCGCTTTTAATGTGATCCGTTTCATTGTTAAGAGCAGGGGCCCTATATCGTTTGTTTAACTTTTTATTTTTAACAACATATGATAACTTAGCCCTTCAGTATAAAAACTCCATTTTGAGATACATTTTACTATGTGTTGCATTAGGAGCACTATCTAATCACACTTTATTTATTCATCCTTACTGTGTTTATAGTAATACACAACTACATTCAGCTTCTGGGTTGATGGTTCTGGTTGGAGCATAACCTAGCCGCATGTCAAACAATGATGGACCTACATGATGCTCTGTTTTTTTACCAGATTCTCAACGTTTATTTGGGGGGGGGGGCTAGTATTGATTGTCTGTTGTGTAAATATTACAGAGCTGACCTCACATGCATACTACTGTTAATAAAAGACAGTACATTATTTCTTGCTTCTAGAGTTTTATCATAAGCACTCCAGTCATGCAAAGATAAGGGTCTTCTCAGTTAAGAGGGAAAAAACACAAGGGTAAAAAACCTGCTTGGGAATAGTATAGTTCTTGACTGAAGGTGAAGAGTAATGAAGAAGCAGAATAGCTATGAGCCAGATTCTCCCTGACATCAGAGAAAAGGAAAGAGCCATATGGGAAATCAAGCAGAAAATTGAAAGGTATATGAGTAAAAATCATGGACAAAAATAGGAGCAAATGGATGAAGAATGCGATGAAGAATAAGGGAAAGAGTGTGCTGTGATGCATTCTTCACTTGTTAATGCCCAGAGAAGTTTTAATGCTAAAGATATCCTGCTGCATGCCACCGCGCTGCAGGCTAAGCACAATTCCTTGCAACATTTGGTAGGGTCTCAGCATGGATGTGGCAGCTGAGTATGACTGACAGGACATTCAGCGGTCCCCTTTAATGGAAACTACCACCTGGGAGATCTACATATTGACAATGCTACCTGCACGTGTGTGGAATTAGATAGGGCCTACCCATTTCACGGAATGCCAAGACTGACAGCTGTGCCCGTTGCACATTCACCAGGGTGGCGTAAGTTGGCGCCAGGTCTGGCTTTATGGCAGTGTGAATGGTGCGGTGGCACTGGGCGCTGACCAGTGGAGGAGGCGCTGGCCTCATGGAGGGGCGCTGTGTTTAGCAATTGATTGGAGAGATGAGAGGCACTTTTCCCTGGTGGTAGTGAGGGAATCCGAGGAGGCGGCCATGGGGTATGGGGGCGCCAAAACTAAATATTGCACCGGGCGCCACCAGTGCTAAAGCCGGCCCTGGTTGGCGCACAGGCACAAAATGCCTGTAACTAAATAGTGTTTCAAGTCGCACCTAGTGATAGCCCAATTGTGCAGAAATGTCCCTTAAATAGGCCACTACGTTGTCCCCTATACCAGATGCGATATAGGATGTGGCATGTTTAAATAAAGACAATGTTCCAATTTGTGCATGGTAACCTACCCAGATGCCAAATTTGATTGTTTTTGTGTAGTTGTTTATTAGAACACACCCTTTAGTCATCACTTTGCAACTGAAAGTAAAAATGACAACGGAATCACTCAATACCTTGATTCTCTAACAGCATATTTTCCCTAGAATTCAACGCGGCTCCAATTAGATGAAAATAGAGACATTAATTCCATGACGTTAAATAAGTCAATGAAGAGCGTCACAGGGCCACGTCAGAATTTTGTCATCCTCATTTATTTGCACAGTAGCCGTTTCTTGAAAGCCATTTCCCTACCTAATGATGCCGCGTGCAAGAGACAGTTTCCATCCCCTGTGGTCGCCAGTGGAAGAAGGCGCTTACAACTTGAACATGTCGTAGACCACCAGTTAAGACGCCCTGTAAAAAATAAAATATAAAAATAGAATATTTTAACCTAACTTGATTTTTAGTATTTATTTTCACTTGTTCAGATATCTGTTCACAACTCACATAAGCTGTGTTTCATTGCAACACACACTGTTCTTGTAGAAATTACATAATTTTACATTTGTCCTGCATGGGCCAGATTTTAGCATTGGAAAAAGGAGTGCACCACTCCGTTCCAATTTCCTCATCACTATTTCTTTATATTCTTTGAAGATTCTTCGAAATTGATAAGGTGCACACCCATATCAGAGATGGGAATAAGGAAATTGGTACCGAAACTATCTGATTGACTGGCCACAACATCTGAGAAAAATGTCTGCCCATCATTGCAGGACTCAAGGACTACATCAACGATTGCTGAAAAAAATAAATAAGAAAAGGCACATAAGGGGCCAGTGGGAGCACATCTTAACCCCCCTCCATCTTAACACCCCTCCTCCCCCAGGGCCATCATGTGGGAGGGAGTTGTGGGGGATTTCCATAGGGACCCTCCCTTATGTTGAATTAAAATATATATTTTTAATCACAAGAACAGTGGTTTATGCGATTGGACCTATGATACCCAGTAAGGCTTCCTATGTGGTACCATGATTCCAATATATTTTTTAAATGTAATGGTCTGGTCATAGACCAGACCAGTGGCGGCTCCTCCACTAAGGGAGAGGAGCATTGCCCCACTGCTTCAGCTGCAAGCTGAATGCAAAAAATAAAATGATAATAACGTTCGTTGTTTTTTGCATTCAGCTTTCAGCTGAAGCCGGGGGGGGGGGGGAGGGGGCGGGGCCGGGCTCCCCATGCGTCACAGGGGAAGGAGTGCTGGCTGCAGCTAAAGTGCGTATGACGCTTTGACAGGCCCTCTCGGGCCGGCCAAAGCGCCATGCGCACTTTGCATGTTCTCCACCCAGGCTACATAACAGCCTGGGTGGAGAGCATGCAGAGCCTGCCAGTCCCTGTCTGAGCGCCGAACCACGGCGCTCAGACCAATCACAACGCTGCTAAGGCAGCCTTGTGATTGGTCAGGGGATTCTGGCAGGCTGGGTGCTTCCTGCCGAGTGGAGAGGAAGACGGAGAATGAAGAGGCAGCAGCCGCAGGCGGCGGAGAAGAGGAAAGTGCATTTTTTTAAATGATAATTTTCCTCCCCTCCCTCCATCCCCCGCCCCACAATCCCTGGTCAGTAGCAGCCACTACTGGAGCAGACTCTACGGCCATGGACAGCGGGGGACTGGCCAATCCTCCCTGCTGGCGAAGGTCGTGCAGGCGAAGGTCGTGCACTGCCGGAGGTGGGCCACCTGCGGGAAGATAGGTGAAGGGAAGGTTCTGGCCATGCCCTGGGGCCAACACCCCTCCCCCACTGCGCACCTCCAATCACTGCATGCTGCGGGCGGTTGCCCGCTCACATGAGTTGGGTACGTGGCATGGCCAAACTTGGTGCGCTTAATGTTCCTTGTAAATGCATGTTAGTGTCTTTTTCTGAATGGATCAATATGTTCTGAAATTTTCTTGCATGTATATGAACAAACAGAAGGTTTTCTAAAATTAAACTTTTCGGTTGTAATCATTTTCAATAATGTTCCAATTATTCGAGACCACTTTATATAACTTTTTACTTTGTCAGGAAACTGGCAAAATTAATTTCGCTCTGCTGTCATTCAATACACTTTTCATTTTCGTTTGTGTCTACCCTGTGAATAGATGTTAGTCTATACTTCACTTCAGTTAATAAATGTTTAATATAGCCTCTTTCCGAGAATTTTTAAACCAAAATGTGCCATAATGTTTAACAGTTTTGCGTTCTCTTAATAAATGATTTATGGTAGATTTCTTGTCACTGATCTTTTATGGAAGCTGGTAAATGGCAGTAAATTATTCTTGTCTGTCTTTTTTTTTTTTTTTAAACCTCGGGGTTATAGTACTGTCTCCCCGGGATGAGCCAAACGCATATCACCTCCTACATGACCCTGAATTAGTAAGAAGGTGCTACTTTTACTTGGGACTCCCCTTGGGATTAAAGTGAGTTGGAAAAAAGGGCAAGTTGTTAAAAATGGGTATAATTTCCCATTGCAAATGTTCCCAAAGCATCGATTTTGTTGCAAATAGTCCTTGCAAGCGAGTGAGAACTCTTCTAGTAAGATACGGTTAGCTTCACATTGTAGGTTTATGATACTTTCTGAAGAGTGTAAAGCAATGAAAAAATATTTGCTTTAGAAGATTTGCAGAATATAAAGTAGTGAAAATATACATTTCATGCATAAAACAGTTCTCTAAGATTCTTCCAATTCATTGGCACTCAGAATATATTATTAGTTATATTTTAAAGATCACATATAGCTATGGGATATTACTGCATTTCAAAGTATCAGCGTGTAAAATTATTTCAAATCATGAAATATTAATATTGTTTCAAATGATTTACATTAGTACATATATGAAGATCATAATCTGAAGGTTTCACTAAAGATGGCTATGCAACACCACTTTTTCTCTGGTCACTTTTCGGTGCGATTTTCACATATGCAATGATGAAATTCAAAAATGAAACCCTTCAATATCACACATAAAATTATCTAAATCATATTAGATTTCATTAATTCATCACACACGTTATTATTTCAATAAGGATGATTAAGAGATTCATAACATGTAAGGCACATTAAAATAGTATATTAAGACTCATTTGTTAATCTAAGAAGCTATATTATTACATGAATATATTCCATCTTTTCTACATTTATCTGCATGCTTTTACAATGCAGTAACTAAATTCTCTCATGTCTATTTTCAATGTTTCTTTGACGTGTGATCAGTCTGTTTATTCATGTTTTACAAACAATGTCTCACAATCGGTTTAGATATCTATCAAAGGATCTTGCTGCTTATGAGCTGTATCACCCTTTTTGGAAAAATATTAAGATTTCATTTTTTTCCTGAAATTTATTTTGTTTATTATCTGCTTTGCTCTAAGAGACCTGCGGGTGAATGTTGTGTTATATAAATACTATTTTACATAACATTACATCAGATGTAAACAATATATTACTTTGCTTGTGTTTGATTTCATGTAACCTTACTAGCAAGCTAATCACCCATGAGGGTATCTGGACGTTCTGTAGAAGGTGTGTGAGGCCAGCCTTGGGGGCTTACTCAAAAAGCCAGGTCTTCAGCATCTTGCAATGTTCAGAAGAGAGGATAAGGCTCTGATGTGTTGTGGGAGGTCGTTCCAGGCTGCAGGTGCCTGGTACGAGAATGTGTGGCCCCCTCTTCTGCTTTTGTGTGTGCATGGAGTGTGTGCTAGTGAGAGACCAACAGAGCAGAGGTTGGTCAAAGTATCTGGAAGGTTGGTGGAAGTGAATGCGTCTGTTCAGGTAGGCACAGGCAGTGTTGTGGAGAGCTTTGTAGGTGTAGGTGAGTGACATTCCCTCGGCGTATGAGGTTGAGGACTAGTTTGGCTGCTGCAGTCTACTTGTGAGCTGGCTGGTAATTCATGCATGCAGGGTGTTTCCATAGTCTAGTCTGTTGGTGATAAGAGCATGGATGATAATTTTTGTTGTTGTTGTCTGTAAGCCAATTGAAGATTTTCTTCAGCATCCTTAGTGTGTTAAAGTAGGCTGCAACCACAGCGTAGACTTGGGTGGTCATGTCCAGTTTGTTGGGTATGATGATTCCGATGTTTCTCATTTGTGAGTAGGGTGTGGGTCCAAAGGCTGTGGGCCACCAGGTGGTGTCCCATGGCAAGGCATTCTTCCTGAAGACTACCTACTCGGTCTTGCCCAAGTTCAATTTCTGGCAACTGGATTTCATCCAGGTGGCTGCTTCTATCATGCATGTGGTGAACTTGTTGAGGATGGGGGTGAGGGCCATGCTGATAGGGGTTACTCCTTTGTTGAAGGTGTAGTGGGGGTTGAGGTCCGCCGGGACCCGAGTATGAATGGTCTTTATGATTATTGCGGTCTCCTTGTGCTAATGGTGTCCCATTTGGTGCTGGTGTTGACTTCCTTTGTCACTGGAGGACTTCTGGAGAGGTCCAAGGGATCTGTTTGCAGGAGGAAGTTACTTTATATGGTTGCGATTTTGCTACAGATGAAATTCCAGAGGTACCCGCACAGATTTTGGCTGCTGGAAGAGACGACTGAGAAACCTGGTGGGGCACTTGGCTGGGCGGGTCTGCAGCAGTGGAGGAGGCTCATAAAGGACCTGTGGACGCGATGTGTGGCTGTCCGAGACGGGAGAGGCCCGGCTCGCCACTCTTGTTCGAGTGCTGCTGGAAACTGGCTGCAGCTGGTCCCGAGAGTCTTGGGGGACCTGCTGAACCGGTTGCTGGTGGGGCAGCAGAATCTGGACTGATGCCAACGGCACCAGACGAGCATGGGATGTCGCCCCCCCTTTGGGCAGCAGCGGGGAGGGCTTGATCCCTGGACCGAAGCTACTGCGGTCTGGGCTGGAGACATGGCCCGCCACTCACTTGGAGACTCTGGAGGCTGGGCGGAGATGAAGAAGGTAGGGGGTGGGGTTGGGGGATGCCGATACCAGCCCCATGTTGCGGCAAGCCTGATGGGTGGCGGCTGCTACTGTGGTGCGGCGGCGGCGGCCCGCGTGAGGGCCATTTAATAATTTTTGGGAAAAAAGGAAAAAAAAAACCTTGGTTCTGGGTTTGGTGCCCCGCTGATAGGGTGGCGGAGAACGGAGCCCTCAGCATACGTGCTGCTGGGAAGACTGATAGGGCTGTCGTTCTGTGGAGGGTGTGCTGTCCCGGCCCAGCCCCAATTAAAAAACTGCATACCATTACCTGCTGTACTGAGTAACTGCTGGGAGACCCCAGAGGGTCCCCCATACCCAAGGGCCTGAAACCTGTGGAGGTGCCTGGAGGCATAATACAAGGCAGGCAAGGTTTTTGGACATACGTGACACATTCTGCCTGGGCCTAGGAGTGTGATGATTCCACTTGCCACTGAACTGAGCAGTACCAAACCCCAGTAGTCGTGGGGTGCCACGAGTTGATAAGATCCTCCCTTTGATCATTGCCATCTACGTACCTGAAAACAATTCCCTTTTGGCAAGGTGTGAAGGGTCAAAAAGTGTGACTTTATCTGAAGAGCAACTTGGACAGGACACAGGCGGGCCGGGCCCTACCTGCGGCTGGTGGCAGAGGCATCATGGGGAAAGTCAAGATAGCTAAAACTATGCAGTCCAACAAAATTGACAATTATACCCAGATCGTGGCTCCAACGAAGAGCATGGGTGAGGCACATACTGGATCTGCTGAACAATCATCAGAGTCAGTCCAGCCAAAAGACCCTACATTGTCTGACCTCATGGCGGCCATCCAGAGCACATGCACAGAATTAGTTACTAAAATAGATTCTGTGGTCATTGATGTTACCTTGTTGCATTCGGACCTGCGGGGCGTGGCAGACCGAGTAATTACCATGGAAGGCGCCATGGCAGATCTTCAGTCGGAGGTTGCTACTGTACGTGAAACGGTATCCTCTCTTCAAAAACTGACTATGCGCCTAGAGGATCGTGTCGAAGATGTGGAGGGTTGATCTAGGAGGAATAACCTTCATTTTGTGGGGTTTCCAGAAAAGGCAGAAGGACAGTCGGCGGAGCTGTTCCTCGAGGAGTGGATTAGTGAATTCATGCACCCACAGACGTTGTTCAAGTTCTACATGGTGGAACGAGCACACAGGGCACTGGCACAGCACCCCCGCCCTGGGACCCCGCCGAGGACCATCATCGCCCGGATGTTTAATTATATAGACAGAGATGCAATACTATAATGCATTCGAGTGAAGGGCTCACGAACTTCGAGGGTCACCCGATCTCAGTGTTCCCGGACTATACCATGAAGGTCCAAGAACAACGGCGAACCTTTCTGGCAGTTAAAGGGAAACTCCACGATCACACCCTACGCTATAGCTTGATGTTCCTGGCAAAACCTTGAGTGCTAGATCAGGGAAAAATGCATTTATTCACCTCGGCGGCAAGGAATCAGATTGGGTGGACACGCTCCCGGGGCCCATCTCCCAACCATCTGGGAATCTAGGTTCACGCACCTTCATGACAAAACATAGATTGTCAAGGCAGAAACGATGAGCCGCAAAAACTGTACGACATGGCTCGCAAACTGACTAGAGACGCATAGAGGTTTGCCCTGATGGAACGCTACGTGAAATAAATACCCAGCTGGTAACCCCAAAAATCCATTCAGATAGACGGAGCGGCCCAGAATACCACTCTGACAGCACCGACAACAGCCATTCCTGACTTTATTTCAACACACCACTTTAATGTAAAGGAACTAGAGGCTCTGATGGGTGGCGACAAGATGGGAACACCTATGAAAATCTTTACAAATGTGACTGCTTTTACTATGTCCTGATTTAATGGAAACTGCTAACTTACCTCTGCTGCTGTGGAGGTAACGTCCAGAATTTGGCTCTCAAATCCTTCAAGTCTAAAATTTATATATACCAGCTAGTAAGTTGAAGGGCCTCAATTTTTCTTTCTTTGTCAAGATAATGTTATATAGAGGTGAACAACCGTACATGTAGGGACTAGGGGTCGCATGGCTGCAGCAGGGTTGTGGAGGGGAGAGGTATCTTCATTTGGTCCTTCCTTCCTCTGGTGCCAGTCGCGGTGCACCGACTCCTAGCATTGCATAACAGTTAGCTCACGTTCTTAGTTTGATATCATTGTGAGTACAGAGTTGGGTATGGGGCGGGACCAGCAGTTTTCAGTGTCGCTTGTTGTGAGGCGGGACGGGTTGGTGGTACTACCCAGAGGATTGGAGGAGTTGAGGGTGCGGGATGTTCTTTTATTGTTTCAACACAACGGGGTGGGGGGTTACTCAAGTGGACGGAAAAATGAGTATGTGATGAGGCACTACACAGAGTCCTGTCATAATAGAAACCTGATCCTACAGACACATCAGAATGGTAGATAGGACGTTCAAATTCCTGACGTGGAATGTCAGAGGACTAGAGCAGCTCAGGAAACGTCAGAGCGTGCATGCTTACCTCAAGAGATATCAAATGGCAGTCACCTTCTTACAAGAGGCACATGTCTGGGGAGACTGTCTTCTGGTGTTGCGTAGGCGAGGGAGGGGTCAGCTGTATGCAACGTCATACTTGGGGTTCGCACAAGGTGCCTTAATTTGGGTGGCCCCAAGGGTGCTGTTTCAACATAAAGGACATGTAGTGGACAAAGAGGGCTGATTCGTGATCCTGTCTTGGGTATTAGATGGTCGTGAACTCTGCTGCATCTCGGTGTATGCTCCGCATGAAGATATGGTGACAGCAGCTGCCCCGTTCTTAGCTGAAAACATACTACTTGCAGATGACTGTAACTGTACTAGATCCATCGCTGGACCGCGAGCCCCCAGAGCACACACAAAACCCCACATGACGACACGACTACAAATAATGATGCAAGATTTAGGGTTAAAGGATATATGGAGGGAAAAGCACCCAAACACCAGAACTTTTTTTTGCTATACACCGGCAGGAGATACCTATAGCAGACTAGACTATTTTTTTCTGACCCCAGCCCTTGCAACCCTGACGTGCGAGGTGTCATAACTGGCGAGGTCCCTCTCGGATCACTCCCCCCTCCTGCTAGCCCTGTTACGGGATGACCGTGCCCTGCAGTCCCACAGTGGCGCCTACGTGCAGAGGCACTAGCAGACCCGCCATTTCTGACCACGGTCCAGATGTCACTAGGGCACTATTTCCACGAAAACTGGGAAATTTCTATGACTAGGGCCTACGACTGGGAAGCAATGAAAGTGGTACTTTGGAGAGTGTGTATGAACACAACATATGGGGTGCGGAAACAACTTACCAATGATCTAGATCAAGACGAGGCTAACTTATTGGAGATAGAAAAGACGTTCCCGAAACAACCTTCTAGATTAGAAGAGTGGTGTTGCTTACGCAGTGCCATACTTGATGACTGGCATAGATTAGAAAATACACCTACACGGCCCACAAACAAAGACTACATGCGGTGTTATATTCCCGAGTTAAGGCCATGTAGCAAGACAGCTTATTCCTTACATTGTCCTAGAAAATAACGTTTCAGTGGTGACCTTTTGCACACATTTGCATGCATGACAATGTTGGATTGGTTTCTCTGAAGCTACTTTGTTTATACATCCAGCTTCGCACAACATTATCACGATGCCATGAACATCATGTACTAGGCCTCTCTACGCACTAGGTACAAAAGTCGTCCTATCTTTATCCACGGGGCGACAGCTCTACCCACATATCCATAACATCACTAACCTAACGCGCAGATCGCGAAGTCTGCTTTATTATAAATAATAGGCATCCCGATAGATTGGTAGAGGAGGCACTTCTGCTGACAACCGGAGGTCCCTGCATGCTGAGAAATCACCACGCACCGGGCTGACATTCCGTGAGGGGTGTCCAACTTGACACCAAGACGGGGTCCTACACTCTCTCCCATCAGGTAATGGGGTTGGATCGTCCCTAGGGGGATTCTTGGCTCTACACCTACACACACTCGAGGTACACTTAGAGTAGAGTTTGCATCGTAGGAGTATGTTAGGTTACCATTTTGCATATATGCCTGCATATATTCATTGCTTCAGCACCATGGTAGAAATGTATCTACTGTTTACTCTTTTGGTGCTTGTAATCTCCTTTATTTGCTTCTGTCTCCAAATTATTGCCGCACACGTATTTTATGCAAGAATAGCATTGGTTCAATAAATATTATTGAAAACGTCCCACTATGTATTCTCTGTATATTTCTCTGAGAACAAGTGGGCAGGAGTGACTGAGCAAAAGGTTCTGTTCTGTTTCCATGATTCCTGAGGAATCAGGGTTGTCAAGTTCAGTGGTTGCCAGAAACTTCTTGCTCCCTGGTAGGATAGGGGTGCTTACAGTGGCACTGTGAGCTGGCTGGTATATAGGCCAACATATCCTGCGGGGGTGTCCGGAACCAGTCTAGGCACCAAGCCCTTAGTTTATGTTGTCCAAACAATGCGCAGATCCTACGGACACACAGGTCAACCATATGCAAAATGTGTATAAAAGGATATAGAGAATGCAGAGGGTATATGGACTGAAGACCCAGGTTCTTCAGTCAATCACAAAGGATTGTTATTGGTTCCGCGCTATCCCTCACCATAACTTCCTCAGAGCATTTGTATACCTTCTATATGTGTGAAGGCGAAGACAAAATTCATACACAGGATAAACATATCACTTCACTGTATTCTGCACAATTTACAGCAATGCTCATGCACAACAGGGCCTTTTCTATGCATCTGTTCATTTGTATACCTCTGTAGAAGGAGAAATCAATCTGTCGAGACGTGAGGAGTTCGAGGAGTGCGGCGGAAGCTTGCAGAGTCTGAGGGACCCGTGCCTGCAACCAAGGGAACCTGTGCTAGCTTGGCTCCAGATTGTGGGGCATCTGAGGGGTGCTGGGGAACCTGACCCGGGAGCCGAGACTGTCTTCAACCTCTAAATCAGGAGAACGACAATGCCATACATCGCGGCCTCTGTCCGAGGTCGTTGGCTGCCTCTCCCTGGACCCACACCACAAGGTACTTTGTCGTGGAGAACATTGTGATGAGTAGGCCTGGGCAGTGAACTCCGCTCCGTTTGCGGAGTTTTCTGCACTCCGCGGAGCTCGCGAAGTGCAGAAAACTGCGCTTTGCGTAGTGCAGTGGAGTTTTTTCCTCGCGAACGGTAAGTTAGCGAGCGCGAGCTGCCGCTCGGGTAGAATTTCTACCCGAGCGGCAGGAAAACCAGCGCGAATGGCAGTTCGCACTGCACTCCGCCACTTGCGGAACTCCGCTGAGTTTTTTTGTCACTTCGCGGAGTTCCGCGTTGCGAAACTTCGTGAACTACGCCCAGGCCTGGTGATGAGGCCCGAGGGGTTTTGTGTGCCTTGTGGGCACCTGCAGCTGACTGTCGTGGACTACGGCAGTTCACACCTCTGCCTGAGGGGAAACATTTCTCCTGACTTGGAAGTGGTCCTGCTTCCTGGGTCACAACATTTTGTCTATGGGGGGTCATGATCCCACACTTGTGCAGGTGCCACCGGGTGCCTGGAGGTCTAATTCGGATGGACCAAACTAAGTAACTGTTTCTTTCCGTGTTAGGTATTTCCGACTATCTAGTCAACGGGGCACCAGCAGGGGTAACGTGCATCGTTGGCTGGTGTAGTTGAGTGACTGAGGGCCTGGGTCATGAGGCGTAGTCAAAGACCTGTGACTGTTTGACCTTTCTGCGAATGGGAAGGTTCGACAATTGCATAAAACTGTAAAGTGTATATACAATGTGTATCTCAGTTTGATTTCAGTGTGTGTGTAATACAAAGACAAGTGTTTCATACATATGTTGTAGAGTCTTCTAGTGGTGTACGCAGTGTGTTGTGTGGGTGGTGTTGTGCCCTCGGGTGGCAAGCTACCTAAGGGTAAGCACAGGTTATCGGACACGTGCATAGTACTCATCCTATCTAGAGCAGTGGATTATAAGGAGCTTCAATGCGTCCCAGCCAGCCGGAAATGGTTGAGTCTAACAATTAGCTTTGGTGTTGAGCACACACTCTACTTGTATTAGTATGAATGGCGTAATACAGAACTGGCTCCTATCCTTACTGCAGGAGAAATATTAGTTTGTGCATTCCTTAAGAGGTGGGTTCATCCTGTTTCATCTTGTCCTCCCTCCAGTTGGACAATCCCTCTCCTGCTCCCCATGGCACCAAAGGTAGGATGGGGATTCCTGCTTAAGTATGATTTGTGCATTGTTAGAAATGGGGGTCTCTAGTTGGCAGAGGTAGGTACTTTTGTCCAAGTAGGGACCCTTCTTCCTAGTCAGGGTAAGGGGGATACACTTTTAAAATAACCCCTGCTCACCCCCTTGGTAGCTTGGTACGAGCAGACAGGCTTATCTCAGAGGCAGTGTGTAAAACATTTGTTAACACATACAGTAATACAGTGAAAACACTACAAATGGACACCACACCAGTTTAGAAAAATAAGTAATCTTTATCTAAACCAAAGCAAGACCAAAGTGACAAAAGTGCACAATACAGTACTAAAAATATGATTCTTATTATTTTATTTATTTATTGAATTTGTAAGGCGCAGCAGCTACCCAAAAAGGGTTTCCCGGCGCCAGAGCAGACTGGGTGAGTGTGGCAGCTTAGTGAGATTACTGGTTAAACAACCAAGTCTTCAAGGACCTGCGGAAACAGGCGTCGACCGTTTCTTTCCGGATAGCTGAGGGGAGTGAGTTCCAAAGTGAGGGGCCAAGGTAGGCGAATGATCTGCCTCCCATCCTGGATAGTTTAAATCTGGGTACAGTAAAGCTCTCATGGGTTGTTGAGCGGAGGTGGCGGGTAGGCACATAGGGGCTAACTAGAGATTGCAGATACTGTGGTGCTGCACCTGTTTTGATTTTAAACATGTAGCTCAGGGCTTTGAACTTGATTCGGTTCTCCACCCTGAGCCAATGTAAGTCCCGTAGGTGGCTAGAGATGGAGGTAGCTCTGGGAACCCTGCAAAGTAGTCTTGCCGCAGAGTTTTGTACCATCTGCAACCTGCGAGTCACAACCTTGTTGGATCCAAGATATAGAACATTTCCGTAGTCCAGCCTTGCGGTGATGAGAGCTTGGACTACTGTTCTCTGGGTAGACTCTGGCAACATCCAGATGATCTTTCTGAGCCACTTCAGGATGGTGAAGCAGGTGGCAGTAACCTTGACTGCCTGGTGGTGTATAGTGAGCGAGTCGTCAATGGTTACGCCTCAATTGCGGACATGGCTGGAAGGCCGGGGAAGTGCTCCCATCTCGCTAAGCCAATGTAGTGGGCCCCAGAGAGCTTTGTTTTTACCAAGGATCAGAACCTCGGTTTTTTCACCGTTAAGTTTTAGATGGTTGGTGTGCATCCATGAAGCGATTCTCCCTAATCCTAGCTGAAGGGGGGATGATACGCCGGTACTTGCTTTGGAGAGAGAGAAGATGATCTGGGAGTCGTCTGCGTAGGAAAATAGAGTCAGCCCAGCATCTTCCGCAATGTCAGCTAAAGGTCTGACATATAAGTTAAAAAGCAAGGGGCTAAGGATGGAGCCCTGGGACACCCCATAGGGTGAGAGGTGGATGTCAGAGCTGGCAGTTGCGGAGGAGATTTGGAAAGTACGGTTAGCCAGGAAAGAGATAAGCCATTTTAAGGCTGAGCCACAGATGCCAAGTGATCTCAGCGTTTTTACTAGTATTGAGTGAGATACTGTGTCGAATGCTGCGCTGAGGTCTAACAGTATGAGAGCGACAGTATCTCCAGCATCCAGATGATGACGCAGCCTTTCCGTAACCCCCAGTAATGTTGTTTCTGTGGAGAAACCCGCTCTGAAACCAGATTGAGATGGGTGGAGGATTTTGTTGGTTTCTACGAATTTAGAGAGCTGGGAATGGATGTGTTTCTCCAAGATTTTCGAAAAGGCCGGCAGAAGGGAGATAGGCCGATAGTTGGAGGGTGTGTCGGGGTCGGCATTGGGCTTCTTTAGGAGAGGGGTCACCATGGCGTGCTTCCAATCTGATGAAACTGTGGATTCAAGTAGGGAAGCATTTAAGAGGTTCATAATGACACGCAGAGGAGGTGGCTCAAGCTGCTTGAGCACCGAAATCGGTATAGGATCCTTGGGTGAACCGGATTTCACACTATCTAAGAGAGTTTTGAGGGAGTATTCGTTGAGAAGTGGCCAGGAGTCCAGGATGTTTGTAAAAATATCAAGCACTCTGGCCTGGACGGGGGGGTATCATCTGCCATGTGGGGAGAGAGCGTTAGCTGAAGGGGGTTATCGGACTGTGACGGAGGGGGACTGCCGCAATAAGTGTTCGCAATGTCCGAATAGATTTTCTCAACTTTCTGAACGAAAAAGAGAGCAAGGTTTGTTGAGAGGGGGGCGCCTTGCTAAGGTCTCTGAGCCGGCAAGCTCCTTGACTATGCCAAAAAGTGTTTTCGAGCAGTGCAAAGCATCAGAGATGGTTGTAGAGACGTACTTAGCGTGGGCTGATTTACAAAGATTATGATACCGTTTTTTGGCCTTTTTGTAGACATTTTTAGATTCAGGAGCGTAGTCTCTTCTCCATTTCCGTTCTAGCGCTTTGCACTTGGCTTTCTCTTTTTTTAGAGTGTCAGTGTACCATGGCGCAGGCGGACGGTGATTGTTGATCCTTTTATTAGAAAGGGGAAGACAGGTGTCTATAGCATTAAGAAGCCATTTTTGTACGTGTCAGAGAGCGCCATCACCCTTTGTTCAGAGGTGGGTATATTGGAGCGTAAGAGGTTGTTTAAGACGCTCAAGTCGAGTTTTTTCCAGTCCCTTTTGAATACCTTTAAAGGAGGGAAGGAGGTCATAGAGTTGTCAGAGGGAATTAAACTGAACTTAGTTAAAAAGTGGTCAGATCAGCATAATGGTGGTGCAGGGGAGCAGTAGATGCAGGATAAACTGGAAAGAATGGGATCCAGTAAGTGACCTGCCTTGTGTGTGGGGCCAGAGTTAAGAAGGTTAATGTTCATGGCAGCTAAATCGTCTTAAAAGGTAGAAACAGTTCTGTTCCAAGAAAATGTGGGATGCAACACTTTTACACAAAAAACCTTGGATGCATCGAAAAATGCCAGCAAAAAGGGTCGCGGGGAAGGTGATGCGTCAGTTCCTTACACTCAGGGAAGGTGATGCATTGGTTCCTTGCTGCAGGGGAGATGATGCGTCGGTTCCTTACCTGACTGGAGGCGATGCATCGGTTTCTTACTGCGTGGGGAGATGATGCGTCGGTTTCTTACTGCATCCCCCAACGATGCGACAGACTTGACGCTTCGATGCGATGCGTGACAATCGGGTACGATGCGTTGGTTCTTCCCCAACCGGGCCTGCGTCAGAATCGGTGCAGTGATCTTGGACGTCGGAGATCGGTGCACAGGATTCGTCGCACGGCAGACACTTCAGCCGCGAGCAGGCGCCGCAACGATTCTTCGGCGGCGGCGATGCGTCAAAAAATTCTTCTCGCACCGCTGCAATGCGTCTGAAACAGGCGATGCGTCGATTTTCACAGTTCTTGCAGTTTCCAGTCCCAAAACAACCTCCAGAGGTCCAGAATACTGGCAGGCCCCTCTCAGCAGGTCAGAACTCCCAGCAAAGGAGTTCAGGGGGGACTGGGGGTGAAGTATTTGTGTCCTTCAGACTTCAGAACAGGAGGCAGGCTCTATTTCAAGCCCTTGGAGATCCTCCTCAAGCAGGGGACACAGCAAACCGCAACGTCCTTCTCCTTTCCTTGGCAGAAAGTAGCCACTGCAGGCCAACCTCAGACAACAAACCGCACAGGGGCAGTATTCCTCCTCAGTTTCTCCAGCTCTTCTCTTTGGCAAAGGTTCCTCTTGATTCCCAGAAATGATCTTTGAAGTCTTTTCTATCCCTGAGACTTCCAACAGGAGGCAAGCTCTACTTCAAGCCCTTGGAGAAACCTCTAACAGCATTCCAGTCCTTTCCCTGCCCTAGACAGAAGCAACCACTGCAGGCCAACCCCATCAGCACACAGCACAGGGGCAGAACTCCTCCTCCAGCTTTCTCAGTTCTTCTTCCTGGCAGGTTCCTTAGTTCAGCAGTAATCTAAAGTTCAGGGTCTGGGCCCCACTATTTATACAGCAAATTCCTTTGTTCACTGGTGGCAGAGAAGCTCTTTGCCCAGCCAGAAGCAGTTCTGTTCTCTCTGGTGCAGCTGCCTGGCAGGAGGTGGAGACAGCATTGTCCAAGGCAGACAGGGCCTATTCAGGTGCAAGGGAAATCTCCTCCCACCACTCTAAATGCAGACTGGGCCTTTTCAGGTGGTAGTGAGAACTCCTCACCCTACTCTGAATGCAGCCCAGGTCTATTCAGCCTAGCCCTGACTCATTCAGGAAAGGCAGGACACACATCAACCCCCCCCCCAGTGGGTATCTGAGAGAATGCACCTCCCCAGTCCCTGTCACTCCAAAGCCAGACAGTCAATACACAAGAGGCACACAGGATGGCTAAGCAAGAAAATACCCACTTTCTAAAAGTGGTATTTTCAAATACACAATATAAAAATCATCTTTACTAAAAGATGCATTTTTACATTCTGAGTTTAGGCATACTAAACTCCATCTTTCTAGCTTATCCCAATGTGAAGTTATATTTATAAGATGTTATAACAAACTCCCATTCTATCCTATGGGACAGATATCCTTGCAATAGTGAAAAACTAAATTGGCAGTATTTCGCTATCAGGACATGTCACACACACCAGTACATGTCCTACCTTTCACATACCCTGCACCCTGCCCACAGGGGTACCATGGGCCTCCCTGAGGGGTATCTTACATGTAGGAAAAGGGAAGGTTAGGGCCTGGCAAGTGGGTGCACTTGCCAGGTCGACATAGCAGTACCAAACTGCGCACAGACACTGCAGTGGCAGGTTTGAGATACATTTACAGGCTGCTCATGTGGGTGGCACAATCAGTGCTGCAGGCCCACTAGCAGCATTTGATTTACAGGCCCTGGGCACACACAGTGCACTGTACTAGGGACTTACCAGTAAATCAAATATGCCAATCATGGAATCACCAATCCATAACAACAATTTACAGGGAGAGCATATGCACTTAAGCACTGATCAGCAGTGGTAAAGTGCACAGTCATAAAAACCCCTAACAACAGGTCAGAATAAATAGAGGAGGAAGGCAAAACGTTCTGGGATGACCCTGCAAAAAGGGCCAAGTCCAACATGCATCATCTACATAACTGTAACAGCATACGTTGAAGAAAGAGATCACGTCCTTTGAAGGGCCAAGTTAATTTTGTTATTGAGGGTTGGAGGTGTGAACGAAGCTTGAGGTACCTCAGCCATGGAACTAAATGATATTGAGGGGAAGGGAGGAAGTGAGGTGATGTGGATGCAAATCATTTGAGTGCCTTGTTTTAAATTTCTGCCTTTTCAAATCTCTTAATTTATTGATTTAACAACACCTTAAAGCAAGCAGTTAGTGGTGGATGTCTGGCCTAGATATAACTCAGCCCAAGGGACAGGGACAGCCGAGGTAACAATAGGATTTGAACTACATTCAATGGCAGATCAGGTGGCCTTGCTCTGCAGGTAGGACCCACTTTTCTACCTTAAACCGTCCAGTGTGATGACTGTAGATGCTGAGAAATATATTAACATTTGACTTTAAAATGCAGTCTAAAAGGCATCCTAAAAGGCACGTTTGCCTTGCTTCATCCCTGCTCTGGAGTTGGCTATGGAAGTTGGCAGGAAGCTCACTTAAGCATCAGCACTAAAGCCAGACAAGGACCTTAGCTTTTGTTCACTTTATGAATGTGTGTGCTCGTCGCTGCCAGCCAGCTGCGGAGGTGATTGAGATGAAGCTTAGCATGCAGTGCTCAGTAGAAGCTGGGCTAGGGATCAACGGTTAACTGCAGAGCCACAAATGGCCCTCTCATAATAATGGAAATATTGTCAAGGACTCTGCATGAATTATCTCCTGTTCAGCCAGCTTTCACTGCGGAATGCTCGCATCCTTACCTCCCACCTATCCTAGCTCTCATTCCACATTTATTTGTGACCTTCTTACAACCTCCAGCCTGCACTATTAAAGCAATGCTCAGACGTTATCATCATGATTGCAGTGCACCAGTCTGCATCATCCTAACAGGTGACATGGTTTTATATCCAAAACAGTATAATTGCTAAAGCCTGTCTCATGCCCATTAAATGCCTCTTACCTACACTTCACTTTATTAACCATGTATGATTCGTGCAAAGGTTATAGCCCTTTCTATAAGCAGTATGATGCTCGGAGAAGAGAGCAGAGCCTTCCATTCAGAATATAATATAGGGTCTGTTCCTCTTTGCAGTAATGTCTGCAGGGTTATTCATCAGTCACTCGTGCCCTTGAAGCATGCATCAGAGGGAGGGACACGCATGAGAGGCCCGTGGAAACCATCCAATCAGGCAAATGCTCAGTAAAAGTTCAGCAGGGAATCTTATAAAATTCATCTTCGAGAGGAAGCCAAATGGCTGCAAATAGAATACTGCTAAAAAATGAGGTCACGGAACTCACTTGCCCGTAGGTTAAATAAATGCTGTACCACGTAGAGGAAAACAAACTCGACCATATTTTCTTGCTGTGATTTTCCATTGTTTAAAAAACCGAGCTAGTGTTTTGTTTCTTTATCATAAAGATGTTTGATAATACCATGATGAACTCTGCCTAGCTCAAAACAGTATGGTCACGATCACGAGTGTGTAGGAAGAGTTGGTATTATTTGTCACACCTGATAAAATCTGACTCCTTGGGTTTTTGGGGAATAACATGAAGATTTTGGTGCTCAAATCCACGTCACCGTAAAAGTCATACTCTTATCCCCTCTTAAATTCCAGCAGGTTTCACCTGCCAAAACGTAAGGATGCCTGGGTGAGGTATTTAATGGACCTGGTAATTACAAGGTGCAGTATATACCAGAAAATTCGGAATTCTGACCATGGCGCAAGCAGGGGTTTATGCAGGGGTCAGAAAATACCGACTCACTCATAATCAGGGCCTAAGTATTTTACAATAGTCTATGATTTGAAAAACTGACGTTTTTAAAAAAAATATATTCAACAGATAACACATAATGCAAGTTGTCTAAGCATTCTGCGGTGATGGAATGCTAAACGGTAGATTTCGGCTGCTGTAAACATCCAGATTCTCTATGTGAGAGTCTGGGAGAAAATGAGGAATAACCAGGGAAATCAAGACCCAGCATTACAGAGTTCCCAGGTAATTACTGAACGCTCATGAACAAACACCGGAGAAGAGTTGGCCTAACAGCTAGGGCGGTCGACCTCGAATCTGGGGAACTGGGTTCGAGTCTCGGCAATGACGCTGAACATCCTGTGATCCTGGGCAAATCACTTAATCTCCCCGTGCCTAACTAAAATGAAAGTGTCCTCATGTAATGCAACTGGTGCTATGTAAAGCGCTCTGAGAAGTTTGCGCTATATAAAACTCCGTAATAAATAAATACATTTAAAAAAACACATAATGGGTCAAATCTTCCCCAAACCTGGAAGTATTGATACCCCAGTATCTAGGACGGGGAAATACCAGCCCATTTTACATGCAGGACATCGTGAGGGTCTCAGACTGGTATCTCACAGATGTAGGATAGTCTTGCGCCTAGCACCGCCCATCTCAATGTGGCGATCCCTTACTCAGGCACTGCAAAGGCTTAAATTACACTACAGAACATACGCAGATCATTTCTTTAGCCCAACTTAAGACTGCAAAGGGTAATGAGCAAAGTAAAAAATGTAATTTTTCATTATGATCATTCTCACATTCGTGTGCTTTGGAAAAGTTGCCTATTAATTGACTCAGTTTAACTAATTTATAATGACTGTGGTGGTTTAACATGACATGGTATTATGAGCCTTCGAAATCCACCTTAAACTAATGTAAACCATATTAGAACATTGGAATGTTGGGAGCTCCATTGAAGACAATAGAGTGCTCCGGGCTTCTAATGGCCTACGGTAGAAGCCCGGAGCGCCAACATTCCAATGTTGTCCTTCACAGCTGTTGCTGTGAGCAAAGGCCTCGGGGAACCCGAGGGGATGTTAATCCCCTCGGGCTCCTTGAGGCCTGAGTTTAATTTGTTAGAACATTCTGCCCTCTAGTGGCAGAATGTTCTAATAGCCTTATGGCCCTCTGTAGCTGGGCTATACCGGCAATAAAGTCCCGCTCCCTTGTTAAAGGCCCTCGCCTTGGGCTTGGGCCTTTAACGCTGGAGTGGGCCTATAAAGGCAGATATAATGCGCTACGGAGGGCTATAAGGCTATAATCTGACTGTTATTGTTCAGAACAAGGGTGTGCGTTATTGATTGGTCTTTTCCAGCTCCATGTGGTATTTTCAATACCCTGTATGCCATCCACCACCCACAAAACCAGTCTGTACAAACGTCTCACATATACAAAGGAAATGGTTCAAATTGTCTCTGAACAGTTAGAAACAGAAGGTTGGGAGAAAGACCCTAGACTTGTGTCTGTGCTTTCGCTGTGCTTACACAATACTCATATCAGGGAATATACAAAGGTACAAGACAGATGTCCTCTTGGTGTACCCTTTCTGGGTCAACCTTAAGCAGGGCCGGACTGAGAACGCAAACCAGCTCTGACAATTGAGTAGGACCGGCCGCGGGAGGAGGGAAGGGGGGGCATCTGGCGTGGAAAACACTGCAGCTGCGTTTGTTACAGGGGGCTGATAAAACCGGCCCTCGGTAACAAAAACGGCCCCCCAGGGGTCCAAAACCGGCCCCCATCCTGGCAGCACACTATGGCCAGTCCGGCCCTGACCTTAAGGCTTACACGTGGGAGGTGATGGGGGTATCACCAAATATCATCAGTTTAATATGCAATGCAGTTTAGAGAACAAACAATTTAAGGACCCAGCATTTTAACTAATTTTCACTAAAATATAGAAAAATCAAAGTGTAGACAAATAGACTTAACTATGTTTAATGAAATCCAGTATGCTCAACAGTCATCACTGGGAAAAAATAACAATAAGGAACCATATTTTGTGTATCAGTATGAACCTGTTTACGGTTTGTGTGCTGATAAGTTAGATCAACTTGCAAGTGGGCAACGCTGTCCGGCATTTGAAGATGTATTTAGCGCAAACGTTACTTTTGCACTAAGAAATTTCAAATTACTTCAGTGGTCATTAATTAAGATATCACTGTGAATAGTGTTAACATTCAGAATGGAAGAATGGCATCTCTGGATGATGAGAGAAGATGTAGCTATGTCACAGTGTCAAACAACCTTGTCATCACTTTCAAAAACTCTCCAACAGTCAAAAAATGGATGATGGCAAAGTTCATGAAACTAAATCTAGAGAATTACTCATTGGAGACTTACCGCCTAGAATTAACATCAGTTGGCTAATTGATATTAATTCTGAAAGTTTCACGTCAATACTGAATCGAAAATTGAAATATCTGGCTTCGGTACTGGCTCCAATCTCTCCATGATCTCTCATATTCAGAATAACCCCATATCAGCCGGAGCAGAACACTACTCCACGAAAAGCCCAAGACCTACCCTCACTAAATCAGACTTTCACTCCACTATACAAGCAATTGTCATTTCAAAATTAGAATGGAAATGCCCTTCCCACAGGCGCTATGAATACGTCTTTGGCACCACTAACAGCACTCTTTCAACCAGCTTCTCGATTAACAACAAACTCAAGCAAATTCAATTACAAAAATTAAATTCAAATTCAAAAAAATAATAATAAATTCAAATTCAAAAACAAAATAAAAAATTACATCTCCCCTTAAAAGAACTCCACTGGATTCCACTAGGGCAAGGGTTAAATCTAGACTTGCAGGTCTCACCTTCAAAGTCTTGAAACTAGGACAAATATCTTACCTTCCTTTCCTCCTAAGAATGAAATTCTGAGATGCAAATCACCCTCTGCAGTTGAAAGTGAGAGATTTAAATCTTACCAAGCCTCACACAAATTCTTTGCTGGGTCGCCCCCCAATACTATGGAACTATCTACCTATGAGATGAGATGTGAAGAAGTCCTGTGCAGCTTCTTGAAAGACATAAAAACTTTTCTTTTCAAACAACTTTTAAACGGTGCATTCCAGCAGTTAGAATGTCCTCAATGTTTCACTTGCCACACTTATCCCTTAGTCTTACCATACAACTCCACCCCACCATTCTGCCCTTTAAAGACTGCCTATCCAACTCCTGGTTGATGAGAACATTGTTTGAATCTACTACTGCTAAATGCAAACCAGGACTCTCAGTTTCAGTTCTTAAGATTGTAAAGTGCTCTCACACCTAATGGGTAAAGCAGGTGCTGTAGAAACTAAAATAAATAAAAAATAAAATATATAATTATCAGATTCTCTTGCTGCTTCTAATGATAGGCTGTTCCTTAGAGCCTTTTCTCAAGCTCAGACTTCTTCACTAGACAATGGGCACAGTTTAAGGCAAATCACAGTGCCATGGCCTCAGATAAGCTTTGCAGGAGCCCTTGATGAGGAGTCTTTCTTCACAAGCATGAAAAGGCTCTGAATGAGACCTGTTGTGGGCACGTTCTGACAAAGTTGTATTGGCTATTGATTGAGACACAAAGCTTACTCTGGTCAAGATCAGCCGAGCTGGAATTCCACACTTGGTTGTGGTCACTACCATCAGTATCCGAAGTGTAGGTGAGTCCCACACTTATAATTGACTGAGGAACTGGTCATCTTATGACCAGTCAAATGATCATTTCTTCTGAACACTTGGGACTCAAAGCCAGGATGGCACTAACAGAAGGCAAAATATTCAACTTTAATTTAAGCAAATTAGAAAGCTGACTCTCCAAGCTCTGATCTGCAAGTTTTCAATCTCAGTAATGACATCAGGCAAGTGAGAAAAGTTATTTGCTTTTTAATCTTTTAACAGAGACACAACACTTATTCTCCAAAACTGCTACAAGGTTTGCCTCGATAGCTCAGCATTTTTCTTTTTTTTGCAAAGTCTTTTTATTGGTTTTGGACAAACAGACATTTTTCCAAGCTAATACAGCCCTGGCTTCATGTTCCAGATATCCCTAATATCAAAAATTTGTAACAAAGTCTAGAGGTATCTATATATTTCTTTTGAAAACTGAATCCATGATACAAAGTCAATGAAGCATGTGTAGCGAACTACCCTCTAGACACACCACCCATTCCTCTGTTGGTGAAGTCATAAATCTTTGTAGTACTGTGGTATTTGTTAAAGCAGCAACTGCCCTATTAGGGACAACCTCTTTGTGTAAAGGTAACAAAGCAAATTGCACACAGATTAACAAAACAACTGGTGTGCAATTTGCACATACTAGCCCGTAATCGTTTTGCCGTGAGGGGAACGGCCATCAACGCAGCACCACCCACGCAGTCATCCCGCGCCCAGAGGCGCATAAGTGCAGCGGCGGGCTCCCGCAGCGCGGGACGCGCGCGGGCGTGCCCGGGCCAAGGGCAGACCCGTCTGCGCCCGTCCGCGACAGACCGAGGCAGGGCAGGGCCAGACATCTTTCATCTGCAGGTGACTATGGGTAAGCGTAAATTCACTGCTAATTCCGACGAGGGAAAGGCTAAATCTAAGATGCCAAGACATTGTGCCTCTATTATTTCCTATTTGACGACTGCAGTGGGGGCATTAAATGAGGAAATCCAGGATGTTGAGGAGCAATTGGGCTTAGGGGGCGGTTCCAGACCTGATGGGAATTCACAGTCCATTCCTAGTAATCCTCCTAGCGAGACAGTGTGAGAAAGTGCCCTCTTTCTTGCATGGTATGCCCCCACTTTTTGCTGAATTGCTGATGTGCTTTGACAGAGTGTGCCCTGGGCTCCTGCCAATCAGGTACCCAGGCGATACAAAAGGGGATGATGGACGGAACGTTTGAGCCAATCAAACACTCACCCCCAGTCAACTGATCTGGGTTTAATCCATCATCATTCTTTAGCTCACTCCACCACCCAAGTTCAGACATGGCCATATGCAAATCAGTCTGACCCTGTGCCTCATGGGAACAGTCCAGCCCGAACTGCCAAGCCATGTCTTCCCTGGACCGGAAACAAGCATCCTAGGACCGGTTTCTGGCATTTCAGCCGTCATCAGCCAGGCTTGCTTGAATCCAGTGGCAAAGTGAGCAAGGGACCCACGTCTGGGCATACCCCCGCCAACTTAGGCGACCAAAGCGATACAAAAGGGGATGATGGACGGAACGTTTGAGCCAATCAAACACTCACCCCCAGTCAACTGATCTGGGTTTAATCCATCATCATTCTTTAGCTCACTCCACCACCCCAGTTCAGACATGGCCATATGCAAATCAGTCTGACCCTGTGCCTCATGGGAACAGTCCAGCCCGAACTGCCAAGCCATGTCTTCCCTGGACCGGAAACAAGCATCCTAGGACCGGTTTCTGGCATTTCAGCCGTCATCAGCCAGGCTTGCTTGAATCCAGTGGCAAAGTGAGCAAGGGACCCACGTCTGGGCATACCCCGCCAACTTAGGGCGACCAAAGCGATACAAAAGGGGATGATGGACGGAACTTTTGAGCCAATCAAACACTCACCCCCAGTCAACTGATCTGGGTTTAATCCATCATCATTCTTTAGCTCACTCCACCACCCCAGTTCAGACATGGCCATATGCAAATCAGTCTGACCCTGTGCCTCATGGGAACAGTCCAGCCCGAACTGCCAAGCCATGTCTTCCCTGGACCGGAAACAAGCATCCTAGGACCGGTTTCTGGCATTTCAGCCGTCATCAGCCAGGCTTGCTTGAATCCAGTGGCAAAGTGAGCAAGGGACCCACGTCTGGGCATACCCCCGCCAACTTAGGGCGACCAAAGCGATACAAAAGGGGATGATGGACCGGAACGTTTGAGCCAATCAAACACTCACCCCCAGTCAACTGATCTGGGTTTAATCCATCATCATTCTTTAGCTCACTCCACCACCCCAGTTCAGACATGGCCATATGCAAATCAGTCTGACCCTGTGCCTCATGGGAACAGTCCAGCCCGAACTGCCAAGCCATGTCTTCCCTGGACCGGAAACAAGCATCCTAGGACCGGTTTCTGGCATTTCAGCCGTCATCAGCCAGGCTTGCTTGAATCCAGTGGCAAAGTGAGCAAGGGACCCACGTCTGGGCATACCCCTGCCAACTTAGGGCGACCAAAGCGATACAAAAGGGGATGATGGACGGAACGTTTGAGCCAATCAAACACTCACCCCCAGTCAACTGATCTGGGTTTAATCCATCATCATTCTTTAGCTCACTCCACCACCCCAGTTCAGACATGGCCATATGCAAATCAGTCTGACCCTGTGCCTCATGGGAACAGTCCAGCCCGAACTGCCAAGCCATGTCTTCCCTGGACCGGAAACAAGCATCCTAGGACCGGTTTCTGGCATTTCAGCCGTCATCAGCCAGGCTTGCTTGAATCCAGTGGCAAAGTGAGCAAGGGACCCACGTCTGGGCATACCCCGCCAACTTAGGGCGACCAAAGCGATACAAAAGGGGATGATGGACGGAACGTTTGAACCAATCAAACACTCACCCCCAGTCAACTGATCTGGGTTTAATCCATCATCATTCTTTAGCTCACTCCACCACCACAGTTCAGACATGGCCATATGCAAATCAGTCTGACCCTGTGCCTCATGGGAACAGTCCAGCCCGAACTGCCAAGCCATGTCTTCCCTGGACCGGAAACAAGCATCCTAGGACCGGTTTCTGGCATTTCAGCCGTCATCAGCCAGGCTTGCTTGAATCCAGTGGCAAAGTGAGCAAGGGACCCACGTCTGGGCATACCCCGCCAACTTAGGGCGACCAAGCGATACAAAAGGGGATGATGGACGGAACGTTTGAGCCAATCAAACACTCACCCCAGTCAACTGATCTGGGTTTAATCCATCATCATTCTTTAGCTCACTCCACCACCCCAGTTCAGACATGGCCATATGCAAATCAGTCTGACCCTGTGCCTCATGGGAACAGTCCCGCCCGAACTGCCAAGCCATGTCTTCACTGGACCGGAAACAAGCATCCTAGGACCGGTTTCTGGCATTTCAGCCGTCATCAGCCAGGCTTGCTTGAATCCAGTGGCAAAGTGAGCAAGGGACCCACGTCTGGGCATACCCCGCCAACTTAGAGGCGACCAAAGCGATACAAAAGGGATGATGGACGGAACGTTTGAGCCAATCAAACACTCACCCCCAGTCAACTGTTCTGGGTTTAATCCATCATCATTCTTTAGCTCACTCCACCACCCCAGTTCAGACATGGCCATATGCAAATCAGTCTGACCCTGTGCCTCATGGGAACAGTCCAGCCCGAACTGCCAAGCCATGTCTTCCCTGGACCGAAACAAGCATCCTAGGACCGGTTTCTGGCATTTCAGCCGTCATCAGCCAGGCTTGCTTGAATCCAGTGGCAAAGTGAGCAAGGGACCCACGTCTGGGCATACCCCCGCCAACTCAGGGCTGACCAAAGCGATACAAAAGGGATGATGGACGGAACGTTTGAGCCAATTAAACACTCACCCCCAGTCAACTGATCTGGGTTTAATCCATCATCATTCTTTAGCTCACTCCACCACCCCAGTTCAGACATGGCCATATGCAAATCAGTCTGACCCTGTGCCTCATGGGAACAGTCCACCCCGAACTGCCAAGCCATGTCTTCCCTGGACCGGAAACAAGCATCCTAGGACCGGTTTCTGGCATTTCAGCCGTCATCAGCCAGGCTTGCTTGAATCCAGTGGCAAAGTGAGCAAGGGACCCACGCCTGGGCATGCCCCGCCAACTTAGGGCGACCAAAGCGATACAAAAGGGGATGATGGACGGAACGTTTGAGCCAATCAAACACTCACCCCAGTCAACTGATCTGGGTTTAATCCATCATCATTCTTTAGCTCACTCCACCACCCCAGTTCAGACATGGCCATATGCAAATCAGTCTGACCCTGTGCCTCATGGGAACAGTCCAGCCCGAACTGCCAAGCCATGTCTTCCCTGGACCGGAAACAAGCATCCTAGGACCGGTTTCTGGCATTTCAGCCGTCATCAGCCAGGCTTGCTTGAATCCAGTGGCAAAGTGAGCAAGGGACCCACGTCTGGGCATACCCCGCCAACTTAGGGCGACCAAAGCGATACAAAGGGGATGATGGACGGAACGTTTGAGCCAATCAAACACTCACCCCAGTCAACTGATCTGGGTTTAATCCATCATCATTCTTTAGCTCACTCCACCACCCCAGTTCAGACATGGCCATATGCAAATCAGTCTGACCCTGTGCCTCATGGGAACAGTCCAGCCCGAACTGCCAAGCCATGTCCCAGGATGCGTGGTTCCGGTCCAGGGAAGACATGGCTTGGCAGTTCGGGCTGGACTGTTCCCATGAGGCACAGGGTCAGACTGATTTGCATATGGCCATGTCTGAACTGGGGTGGTGGAGTGAGCTAAAGAATGATGATGGATTAATCCCAGATCAGTTGACTGAGGGTGAGTGTTTGATTAGCTCAAGCGCTCCGTCCATCATCCCCTTTGGTATCGCTTTGTTCGCCCTAAGTTGGCAGGGTATGCCCAGACGTGGGTCCCTTGCTCACTTTGCCACTGGATTCAAGCTAGCCTGGCTGATGAGGGCTGAATAGCCAGAAACCGGTCCCAGGATGCTTGTTTCCGGTCCAGGGAAGACATGGTCTGGCAGTTCGGGCTGGACTGTTCCCATGAGGCACAGGGTCAGACTGATTTGCATATGGCCATGTCTGAACTGGGGTGGTGGAGTGAGCTAAAGAATGATGATGGATTAATCCCAGATCAGTTGACTGGGGGTGAGTGTTTGATTAGCTCAAGCGCTCCGTCCATCATCCCTTTGGTATCGCTTTGTTCGCCTCTAAGTTGGCAGGGTATGCCCAGACGTGGGTCCCTTGCTCACTTTGCCACTGGATTCAAGCTAGCCTGGCTGATGACGGCTGAATAGCCAGAAACCGGTCCCAGGATGCTTGTTTCCGGTCCAGGGAAGACATGGCTTGGCAGTTCGGGCTGGACTGTTCCCATGAGGCACAGGGTCAGACTGATTTGCATATGGCCATGTCTGAACTGGGGTGGTGGAGTGAGCTAAAGAATGATGATGGATTAATCCCAGATCAGTTGACTGGGGGTGAGTGTTTGATTAGCTCAAGTTCTCCGTCCATCATCCCCTTTGGTATCGCTTTGTTCGCCCTAAGTTGGCAGGGTATGCCCAGACGTGGGTCTCTTGCTCACTTTGCCACTGGATTCAAGCTAGCCTGGCTGATGACGGCTGAATAGCCAGAAACCGGTCCCAGGATGCTTGTTTCCGGTCCAGGGAAGACATGGCTTGGCAGTTCGGGCTGGACTGTTCCCATGAGGCACAGGGTCAGACTGATTTGCATATGGCCATGTCTGAACTGGGGTGGTGGAGTGAGCTAAAGAATGATGATGGATTAATCCCAGATCAGTTGACTGGGGGTGAGTGTTTGATTAGCTCAAGCGCTCCGTCCATCATCCCCTTTGGTATCGCTTTGTTCGCCCTAAGTTGGCAGGGTATGCCCAGACGTGGGTCCCTTGCTCACTTTGCCACTGGATTCAAGCTAGCCTGGCTGATGACGGCTGAATAGCCAGAAACCGGTCCCAGGATGCTTGTTTCCGGTCCAGGAAGACATGGCTTGGCAGTTCGGGCTGGACTGTTCCCATGAGGCACAGGGTCAGACTGATTTGCATATGGCCATGTCTGAACTGGGGTGGTGGAGTGAGCTAAAGAATGATGATGGATTAATCCCAGATCAGTTGACTGGGGGTGAGTGTTTGATTAGCTCAAGCGCTCCGTCCATCATCCCCTTTGGTATCGCTTTGTTCGCCCTAAGTTGGCAGGGTATGCCCAGACGTGGGTCCCTTGCTCACTTTGCCACTGGATTCAAGCTAGCCTGGCTGATGAGGGCTGAATAGCCAGAAACCGGTCCCAGGATGCTTGTTTCCGGTCCAGGGAAGACATGGCTTGGCAGTTCGGGCTGGACTGTTCCCATGAGGCACAGGGTCAGACTGATTTGCATATGGCCATGTCTGAACTGGGGTGGTGGAGTGAGCTAAAGAATGATGATGGATTAATCCTAGATCAGTTGACTGGGGGTGAGTGTTTGATTAGCTCAAGCGCTCCGTCCATCATCCCCTTTGGTATCGCTTGTTCGCCCTAAGTTGGCAGGGTATGCCCAGACGTGGGTCCCTTGCTCACTTTGCCACTGGATTCAAGCTAGCCTGGCTGATGACGGCTGAATAGCCAGAAACCGGTTCCAGGATGCTTGTTTCCGGTCCAGGGAAGACATGGCTTGGCAGTTCGGGCTGGACTGTTCCCATGAGGCACAGGGTCAGACTGATTTGCATATGGCCATGTCTGAACTGGGGTGGTGGAGTGAGCTAAAGAATGATGATGGATTAATCCCAGATCAGTTGACTGGGAGTGAGTGTTTGATTAGCTCAAGCGCTCCGTCCATCATCCCCTTTGGTATCGCTTTGTTCGCCCTAAGTTGGCAGGGTATGCCCAGACATGGGTCCCTTGCTCACTTTGCCACTGGATTCAAGCTAGCCTGGCTGATGACGGCTGAATAGCCAGCAACCGGTCCCAGGATGCTTGTTTCCGGTCCAGGGAAGACATGGCTTGGCAGTTCGGGCTGGACTGTTCCCATGAGGCACAGGGTCAGACTGATTTGCATATGGCCATGTCTGAACTGGGGTGGTGGAGTGAGCTAAAGAATGATGATGGATTAATCCCAGATCAGTTGACTGGGGGTGAGTGTTTGATTAGCTCAAGCGCTCCGTCCATCATCCCCTTTGGTATCGCTTTGTTCGCCCTAAGTTGGCAGGGTATGTCCAGACGTGGGTCCCTTGCTCACTTTGCCACTGGATTCAAGCTAGCCTGGCTGATGACGGCTGAATAGCCAGAAACCGGTCCCAGGATGCTTGTTTCCGGTCCAGGGAAGACATGGCTTGGCAGTTCGGGCTGGACTGTTCCCATGAGGCACAGGGTCAGTCTGATTTGCATATGGCCATGTCTGAACTGGGGTGGTGGAGTGAGCTAAAGAATGATGATGGATTAATCCCAGATCAGTTGACTGGGGGTGAGTGTTTGATTAGCTCAAGCGCTCCGTCCATCATCCCCTTTGGTATCGCTTTAATCAGGTACCCAGGGCCTGTGTTCCTTCCCTTAAACTGCATTTGAAGCCTAAACCCATTTGGCATCTCTGGCCACAGGTAAGCCCCTGGTAAATGGTACCACTGGTACCCAGGGCACTGTGACCAGAGAAGGCCTCCAAGGACTGCAGCACTTATTGTGCCACCCTTAGAGGCCCTGTACCCTGACACACACACACTGCCTTTGCAGGCTGCGTGTCTTGGTGCAGAACAAAGTGAAGAGTCGACATGGCACACATCCCTGTGTGCCAAGCCCACAAACCACTGCCCTGGCATACATCAGTCACCCCTCTAGCTGGGTGCCCTATGCCAGTGGTGAGGGTACAGGTGCATGAGCCCTGTACCCCTACAGTACCCAGGTCCATTCCTGGGCACTGTAAGTGCAGTGCTGCCATTAAGAGTATATGGTGTGGGGAGTTTGTCAGTACGAACTCCACAGCACCATAATGGCTACATTGAAGACTGGGAAGTTTGGTATCAAACTTCTCAGCACATTAAACCCACACTGATGCCAGTGTGGGATTTAATGTAAAATGCACAACAGAGGGCATCTTAGAGATGCCCCCTGAAACTCGACCAACTCCCAGTGACCTGACTGAGTGGCTTCCGAGGCTGCCACCCCCAGACATGTTTCTGGACCCCTGGGTCGAGAGCTTGCTGCTCTCGGGGTCCTGAAACAATGCCCATCCTGGGACGAGGTGCCAAGCCTCCTCCCCCAGGATGGGCAGGGTTCACGAAGGAGAAGCTTCAAATACCGCCTTTGTGAGCCTCTCCAGACCACTTGCTGTACTCAGCAACTGGTCCCCACTGGTTCCCCCCCCCCCTTTGGGCGGGAGACCCGGCGGGAAAAACAGAGTGACGAAGAGAGGTGTGCCCACCTCTGCCAACTCCACCCCTAAGGTGGGGAGGCGAGGTGAAGCACAACCTCGAGTCCCCGCCATCTTGAGGATGGGGGACCCAGCCAACCCAGGACAGGCTCCTGCCCCCTCCCACTGGAGAGTGGCAGAGTAGGGGGTGTACCCACCCCAGGAAGGGACCCATTGGTCCCTGCCCTCTACCTACCTGTAACGCCCTAAATTCAGTATTTAGGGGCACCCTGAACCTTCCTTCCTCAGATCCCGATTCCGAAACAACAAGAAGAACAAGAAGAAAGAAGACCAGCCGTGCAGCTGCTAACAAGAGGACGACACCAACTGACTTGGCCCCAGCCCTACCGGCCTGTCGAACCTTGAACCTGCTCCTGCTAAACCCTGGCCTCTTCAGTGGTCAGCAACCTCGAAAAACCCCGGAGGACCTGACTGCCTTGCTCAACTAAAGACTGGGACTCCCACGAGCAGTGGTTCTGCTCAAACATCTGCAACCCCAGGCCCCGGCCTGAGACCGCGGATCCTGCCCACTCTGCAACCGCCGAGCCCGTCCCGAGCCAATGTGGACAAAGACCCCGAAGACGTCCCCCCGGCGACTGTGACCGAGAATCCAGCACCCAAGGACTCACCTCGATGCTCCTGACGACGCCTGCAGCCTCAACACCACGGACCCCTCCAACCGCGACCAGCAGAGGGTAAGATTTCCCGACACCTAAAGACTCCCCTGCACCCGGCGCCCCACGTCCCCCTGTGCCCAACTCCCGGGTGTCTACCCCTCCTACAGCATCCCAACTTACCTCTCGAAGTGGTGGTCGCACCTGAAGAATCACCGTCCCAGAGTTTGCAGCCTTTGTTCGTCTTGCAGCTTTCCCATTGAAATCCATTGGGCGCCCGACGGCCCAAAAGCCCACTGCACCCGGCCGCCCGAGTGCCGCTGAGGGTGCACCAACTACCCTGTTCGACTTCCCCACTTGCCCTGCGTAAGTGACCAGGAGCTTTGCTCCCACAGCCGAGTGGCCTGCCTGCCAGCAGCCCCCAACCAGAGGCCCCCAACCAGAGGCCCCCCGCCCGCCATAGGCTAACGTTGGGCCTACTCTCTCTGCACCCGGCCGCCCCTGTGCCGCTGAGGGTGTAACAACAGTACAAACCTGAACCTGGGAGACCCCTGAGTCTTGCCCCAGAACCTTAACTCTGCCATTCGAGTACTTACCTGAAAGCCGATAACTTGCATTTTCTCCATAGGGTAACATTGACTGGTTTTCACTTGGAAATTCTTCTAAGTGTCGAGTTTTGGAACTTTGAAATATTCACTAAAAATCGTCCGAATATCAAAAACGAAATTACTCACCTGTTCTCAGGAGAGATCCCAGTGCTGGACCTAGGTGCCCAGCCCTGATTAGAAAAAGTGATTACAACTGTGATTTTCCGATAACTTGATTTTCCTCCACAGGATAACATTGCCTGGTTTTCACCAGAAATTCTTCTAAGTGTCGATTTTTGCAACATACAAATATTCCTTAAAAATCGCCTGTGTAACAAAAACGATTTCTTTCAACTGTTTACAGGAAATGCACCAGGGCTGAATCCAGGATCCAGCCCTTAGTAAGAAAAACATTCGTAAAGTAATTCTATTGCAGTTTTCTTGAAAATCCCATTGAGTTCAATGTTATAGTGTACCAAGTATTGTGTTGCCTATGGCAACCCCTGTGCCATATTGCATTCAAAGTCTATTGTTCATTGAAAGTATTCAACAAACAGCATCTTATCTTGAGAAAGTATTTTATGCAAACCTGTGGTTCTAAAATAAAATAACAGTATATTTTTTTTATACAAAACAATTGGCCTAGAGTTTAGTTCTTGAGTGTGTGGATTCATTTGCTGACTGAGTGTGTACATCAAATGCTTTACACTGTCCTCTGATACTGCCTTACTGCTCGACCAAGCTACCACTTTAGAGAGTAAGGTTCTATCTAACTTTAACCTCTGCCAAACCTCTGGAGACCCTTGGACTCTATACACACTGTACCTCACTTTGGTGCAGTATATATAGAGCCAGTTTCTTACAGACAGTACATGCGGTCTCATCAGCTATTATGGTTTTAGACAAGGAGGTGGGCAACAATGCTTCAAAGGGGGCCACACAAGCCAGCCCGTCTTTTGTTCAGAATTCTTCGGCCCCGTATAATGGAAGATTGGAGGGAGCCGTCTTCAAGCCCTTCCTCCGTTTTCTCTTGTTGTTGGCCCCCGCCGGGGCAACAACAAGAGAAAACGGAGGAAGGGCTTGAAGACGGGGACAAATAGGGCCAACCACCAACTGGGAGTGGGGTGTAGTAGAGCTGAGGATATAGAGGACTGGATCAAAGTACATCTTGCCTCAGTCGTTGGAAATACTATCCAATCGCATCTTGAGACTTTTTGGGGGACATTCAAAGAGGACTTGATTAGTTTTATTAAAATTGCTCTGGAGCCCTTGTTAACTAAAATGACTTCTATAGATACACACCTAAATAATATGAGGGAGTCCAGGATAGGTCCGACCCAGGTCAATGCACAGGGTTGCGTTGCACCAGGTGCTTATACGGGTATAAGTCACATACGGGCTGAATCTCCTGAGGGAGCACCACATGCTGTTTCTCATCCTGAGAACCCCATGTTTGATTTAAATAATCAAGTCTCTAACAATCCCGAATCTGGTGTTCCTTTACTTCCTGGAGGGTCTCAAACACAGCCTGAACTGTTAGCAGCTCCTGTTCATAGAGTGAGGCATAGGCAGTCCTCACGAGGGCAGGGGAATAAATGTAGGCTTCACCTGACCCCGGAGGCCACCCCTCTTACAGCTGTGTTAGTAGGGGTCCCGCACCTTAAAGATAACATTAGCGAGTCTTCTGAAGAATTGATTCGCAAAGTTACCCATTGGTGTACAAGACAGTCAGAGGGTGGGACTAAAGCAGCACCACATATTATCATGGCGAGACGTGTGGGGTGGGTTGGTCAGGGATTGAAAACAGTTGATGGAGATTGTATTGTGGTTAATTTTAATCAGCCTAATGTAGCCCCCTTGCTTTTTAAAGAAAATGGTAATTGTAGCACAGGAGATATTAGAGCGCTTCCTTTGGGTTTTTTTTATCGCCCACCTAGGAGAAACACAGATGTAAACCTTGTACCCCAGTTCAGTCACTTTGTAGAAAGATCACAGACAGGGCGGGTCCCCAGGTGGTCGCATAGAGAGTATCATTCGATTAATGAGAACTCGATAACACAAGCAGTCAGATTGCCCACACTTGGAGTTGCCCCAGGCCCTAGACCTTTAGGGAATACATTAGAACTGACCAACAGATTTGCTCCTTTGAGCCAGTTAGATTCTAATGATTGACAAGCAAATAACACTTCTGTACTAGGTCAGACCTATCGGAGTCAGTCCTTCCCCAGCATGAGTACATCTACAAGGGAGAAGGAGAGAGGGACAGATACCTTGAAAATTTTAAGCTGGAATATAGCTGGCCTAAAGAATAAGTGTGATGACCCCTCGTGGCTTGGTTTAGTGAGGGAATATGACATATTGGGGTTTCAGGAAACATGGGAACCGGAAAACCCATTTTGGTTGGATGGTTATACCTCCTTTACGGAGGCTGCGCAACCGTCAGTTGCAGGTCGGTCGAAAGGTGGCCTGCTGACAATGATTTTCCTAAAAGTAAGGGGAAGTTATTGTAAATTAGATACAGGGTCAGTGAACTGTTTAGCGGTTGAGATTAACCCAGCACATGCGCCGAAGTTTCTCATTATTAATTTTTATAATTCTTTTGATAAGTTACTGATTAATGAACATTTATGTAGTCTTAGCCGCTTCTTAGAGGTGTACAGAGATAAACAAACTACCCAGCTCTCGATTATTTTACTTGGCGAATTTAACATCCACTTGTGTAAGAAAAAGTGCCAGGTTTTTGATGAACTTGATCCAGGTGAGAATGCAGAGATCCACTTTGAACACTCTACGCAAGGGGGATGCCTAAAGGAGACTCTTGCAGATTTTGGGCTGGTTCTCTCAAATAGGATAGGAGAAGGGGTGGGTATTCCCACCTTTAAGGGCAGGGGTTTGTTCTCCACTATTGATTATATATTTGTTAGCACAATTCTATCGCCCCGTGTATTGGATTACGTGGTACAATGGTCGCATTTTAGCGACCACAATACTATTCATATTAGTCTACGGGGTTGTCTAAATGACACAGATGTGGTGGAGACCAGGGCCGCCGAACCTATATTAAGAACTAGGGATCAAGCGCGTAGATTGAAATGGGCCAAGGTGGTACCAGACCTCTTCTTGACCGATAGCTATCTCGTTCCCTACGACATTTAGCATATCTGTCTTGATAGCACTCAAGGAGGAGAGGCGACTGTGGTAGCCTTTGAGAAGATCTGTAAACAGGTAGATAGCGCCCTCTCCTTACCTATTAAAGAAGGTGTGCAGAAGGCAGAGAGGTGGTTTGATTGCAACTGCTCAGAAGCTCACCGGAAATTATTACTTGCCCTGAAACAAATACCGCAGGACAGAAATAGAATAGCCATGGCAAGGTCAGAGTATAAGCGGGCACTATGCAACCGCAAATCAGAAATTAAACAAGAAGCATGGGACGACCTATTGTCTGTGGATGTGCTTAAAAACAGCGCAAAATTTTGGGAGATTGTTAATAGACCCTTTTTTTCTGACCTTGGGGCTGACTTGGTAGAGTGTAACATCCCTGAAGAGCTCTGGTTTACCCACTTTAAACATATTTATGGGGACCAACTTGATCAGGCTAATACTAACCCTGGGCATAATACTTCGCTACGCTCACGGAACTACGCACTACGCAAATTGCACGTAGCAGAGTGAAAAACTGTGCTAATTGACATAGCGTAGCAGCAGTATAATACACACCTACAAATGCTTTGATAAAGCAATTTTTGATGCTAAAATGCATATAACCAATTCACAAAAGTGAACTTTGACAATAAAATATCAAGCAATGAGAGAGGTGAGGATTTTGGGGTCCCCCCTAACCTAGGGGAGGACCAAGCAGATGCCTTGAACACAAAAAGCATATCATGTGAACGATTCAGTGGTGGTCCCTTCCTCCTAGGACCACCCCAAGCACAGTTATGGGCAAAAATACAATCCCAACCAAAGGCCCTGCAAAGCATTATGGGACGAGATTAGCAGTGGGCAGTGAATATTATAGTGTCCAATATCAAAATAATTCTACAAAGAGCTGCAGTTCAACTAGTCGTTACTAGATGTCCCTCACGAGTCAAATGCAAAAGCATTGAAATTATTAATACATCAAGCTGCAGTTCCACTAGTCGTTACTAGATGTCCCTCACGAGTCAAATGCAAAAGCATTGAAACCCTTTCATGAAGCTTTTGCATTTGACTCGTGAGGGACATCTAGTAACGACTAGTGGAACTGCAGCTCTTTGTAGAATTATTTTGATATTGGATACTATAATATTCACTGCCCACTGCTAATCTCGTCCCATAATGCTTTGCAGGGCCTTTGGTTGGGATTGTATTTTTGCCAATAACTATGCTTGGGGTGGTCCTAAGAGGATGGGACCACCACTGAATCGTTCAAAGATGTGCTTTTTGTTTTCAAGGCATCTGCTTGGTTCTCTCCCTAGGTTAGGGAGGATCCCAAAATCATCACCTCTCTCACTGCTTGTTAGTTTATCGTTTTCACTTTTGTGAAATGACTTTATGCATTTTTAGCATATAAAGACAGAGATATTTATTTTGTCTTAACTTGCACTGTGCAAGATGCCTTTGGCAATTATTGTACAGTGCAGTCAAGCACACAGCTACGCAATTTGCATAGCTACGTGTAGCTCAAAATGTACTTCACGTAGCTACGTGAAGTGCTACTATGCAAACTACGCCCAGGCTTAGCTAATACAGGCCCTATCTGCCCAAAAGCTGCATATAGCATAACCTTTTCTGCACAAGAGGTGGCTGTGGCTATAGCCCAAATGACGTGTAATAAAGCACCGGGCCCAGATGGGGTCCCTGCTGACCTTTTTAGGTTAGATATTAATTTATGGTCAAAATTACTGGCAAACGTTTTTAACATAGCTTGTCTAAAAGGGTTGCCTAAATCCTGGTCAACATCTATTATTGTCCCTGTTTTCAAAAAAGGCGATAGAGGGGATCCAAGGTGCTACAGACCAATATCGCTGATCGATTCCACAGTGAAGGTGTTGGGGAGAGTGGTCCTCAGCAGACTGACTGGATGGATTGATGAGCGTCATGTCCTGTCAGACCTCCAATATGGTTTTAGGAAAGGCAGAGGCACCATAGACCAGTGTCTTAACCTCTACCTTTTAATAGGGAAATATACAATGGCCAAGAAAGGGACTTTACATCTCGCCTTTATGGACCTTTCCTCGGCGTTTGACCGGGTGAATAGGTCCAAGCTCTGGGACCTATTATTAGAAATGGGGATGGATAAGAATATTGTATAATTTTTGGCGGACCTGCATAGGGATCTCACGGCAGCAGTAAGGTTCGATCAAAAGGGTAATCTTATACAGCAGATAGATATTACAAGAGGAGTTAGACAAGGGTGTATCTTGGCGCCCTTGTTATTTACCCTTTATATTAACCATCTTGAACCGGTTTTATCCGGAGCTGCTAAATATATTCCCTGTGTAAGGGACAGATTGATTCCTGCATTGCTCCATGCAGATGATGCGGCGCTGTTGGCACGCACAGCTGTGGGGCTTCAGCACTTGTTGACCGCCTTCACCAATTTTATGGGCTCATTAGATTTAAATGTAAACCTGTCTAAGTCACATATTATGAGCCTGGGAGGGGAGTCAAAGATAGCCAAAACGTTTTGTTGTGGCGGGACCGAAGTAACTAGGGTCTCCACATTCCCGTACCTGGGCGTCTTATTTGATGATAGGTGTTCTTGGGTCCTGCAAAGGAGGGCGAAGAGAAATGCTATAGCTAGATCAACAGGTGCGGTTCTTGATTTTGCCCGGAGGCTGGGCGCCAAGCCCATGCAGGCCATGTTGAATATATATAAGGCCAAGAGCATTGCTATTGTGAAGTATGGCTCAGAAATTTGGGGTTTTAATAATTGCACTGAGCTCCAAATTGTTGAAAATAAATTTTTAAGAAGCCTGCTCTCAGTTCCCCAATCTATATCTTCGTATATAATTCATCAAGAGGTGGGCCTCGGCTATGTTGCTGATGCGATTAGAATGTCTCCCATTCTTAAATGGATTTCAATCTGGTCTAATCCTGATTTAGTGTTAAACAAAGAGATCATACGAGATTGTATGGCTCTTGAGAGGGCCAGTAGTATACCGTGGTTGAGACATTTGAAAAGCACAGCTGAGTTGTTAGGTCGCCCAACCTTGTTTGACAATCCAGAAAATATATGTAAAAAAGATCTTGTGTGGGCCAAGACCTCATTCCTGCGCATAGCATCACTAGAAAGAGAGGCCTCGGAATTATTGAAACCTACCGTCCGTGCCCACCAGCTCCTAAAAACGTCCTATTCTATGGAGCCTTACCTGGATATTGTCACCAAGCCCCAACACCGTTTTCTTTTGACGAGATTTAGGTTTAATTATTTAAATTTTTTGCTGGCTGACCCTTTAGGCTGGGCTAAGATAGACGACCTGGTTCCTTGCTCATGCAATTGTTTCTCAAGGCAGGACACTATGCGCATTTTGTCCTGTTCTGCGACTTTTATTTGTCTATACGCAGGCGTTATATCCTTACAATTTTAAAGAACAAAGGCTTTCTGCAGGCTAGACCAGCTCTTCTATACTCTGCAGATGTTGAGTAACCCTTGGGAAATTTTCAGCATTGCTAGCTTTCTAGTAGCAGCAGTTCGAGTAAGGAAAAAAAGGAAGTAGTGAGGGAAATAGGTTTATGTGTCCGGATCGTATGTATTTTTGCCCTACTGTATATGAAATGTTTTTATATTGTTTGCATTTTATAATGATATATGCATATTTGGATCTGTGATTATATTTTAATCAAGGATGATTTTATGTTAAATTCCTTTTTTAAGTTTTGTATTGCTGGTGGGTATTTTTAACATGCTTTCATGGTTTTTAATAATAACCGAATAAAGTAATTTTGACTGACTGACACATACTTGCACATACTGGTTTGAGAACAAATATTGATACATTGGGCCTTTGATTGCCTTAATCTCTGCAAACAAGAGGCAGGTTGGCATCCATGCATACAATTAAGCATTAAAAAACTAATATGCCAAAATCAGCCAGCATTATTCAAAAAGCATCTCAGTGTGCCTGCAGGAGGCTTTACTTTACAGTCCAAAATCTTCAAGTTGCAGAGTTGATGTACTGTTGCGCTTGAGGGATGCTCACGCTGGACTAAACCCAACAATATGCACATTAAAATGGTTCAGTGGTATGTAAGGGTTGAAAGTCAACTGCGACAAAAGTTTTTCGACAGTTAAGCCCTTTGTCTGCTCAGGGGTAAGGCCACTTAGCATTTCAGGTATAAAGCTGGAGGACACCACATTTAGATACCTTGGGGTCCAGATTTATCACTGGGATTATAATGTTGTTTCTTTGAATATACACGCTGCAATATCAACCCTGAGTTGTACTGTCGGTTATCTATTGGTAAAATACAATTGGTATTAGTAGTTAAAGAACTGGATTCATAGGGAGTCTAATGGTCGCAGAACAGTAGCAGTGTTTAAATACCAGTTGTTGATGACATAGGGAATTCTGTAGATACCAGATAACGAGATTTATTATTTTGTGGATCAACTTGAATGGGTGCTAGAGTTGAACATTATAACAATATCCAAGGCATATAAGGCACCAAGGGGAAAAGAGGAAAAATCCAAATTGCTAAACATAGCAAGAAACTTTTGGTACTGATATTTCAAACATACAGCTTCGAGGATTTCATGTGACCTCCTGGCTTGCTGCTATGGGGGCCACACAAACTGAATGAGGTTTCCTGATCTCTAGGCTTGACACCATGCATTAAGGCTGGAATACTAACTGTTGATGACTTCTTTGAAGTGTAGGACCTGACAAACTTCACTAACCTCATGCAAACTTTGGAGGTGCAATCAGGGCAGTTTTTGACTATGGTTTGATTACGAGGACTATGTGACTAACCTAGTGACACAATTCAGGAGAAACACCGAGTCATGAACTATAGGGAGGGCAGGAGAGGGGTCCTGTAGCCAGCTGAAAATACGGGTAACAGTGTGAAATTATTTATTGGCATAGCTGCTTCACCATGTTCTATAGTCAATTTGGCAGTAACATAACTGCTGAGTTCACTGATGTTTGTCAGCATACTACTTGCAGGGGTTTCATTTGTATATAGTATTTGTTATCACCATAGCCTGCTCCACATCTACAGTGCTTGGAGTCTGAAAATGCTTCCAAGTGCAAAGATTTGACGTGGATAAAAAAAAACGGCAGCAGTAGGAGGATTGAAGGTCTGATTTGGAGGTTGGCGGACAGGGTACTCTTTGGCAAACCGTACGTATTACTTTGTCAGGGTCCCCGTTAGCTCTATCGACAAAATACTTCCTCCGATGGCCCAATTAAGTACGGGCCGTTGGAGGGAGGACTTTACATCATCTTCTGTATTTCGGGTGGACAGTGTAAAGTTTTTTACCTCTGCCACTACCAGGAAAAAGCTGGCAGTAAAAGGACAAGAAATAAAAATAAGGATCCCCACACCCTTGGATAAAATTCCTAGGGCGTGGGAACCATTATTTTTTTTGTTTTTCAATAACAAATTCCCACTTTGGGAATTGGGAAGCCAAAAAAAATGGTGAAAAGTTTGACGGCCAATCTGCATGGCTGATGGTTCCACCCGTCAAATTTTTCCTAAGCTGACAAAAAACACCATGATACTGGTTCCTGTCAATGTAGAGAGTTGCCTGCAGGGCCGGCAGACAACATTAAATTTGGCAAGCAGAACTCCTTTGGGGTGACATCAGTTTTGTCCTCTGCCACCCAAATGGAGTAAACTTCGTTCACCAAACTCGAAGACAGGCCCTAAGCCGAGTGTGTGCTCCCCATGGCTAGTTCCTCTTCTAATCATGCCCATATGACCTTCAGAAAATTAGAGGGCAGCATCAACAGCAGATAAATAAGGAAAAGTTATGTAATGCTATATTGATTTGAATAGCACACTTATCACTCAATGTGGTATGCAGGCAGGTGTGTAGGTGTGTGGTCCCCAAGGTGCTTATAAGAAGAGCCAGGTCTTGGCACCCCTAGTTCCATCACTGGTGCATCCGGATCAAAACGGGTTCATCCCCGCTCGTAACACCTCCCTGAACCTGCAGCACTTCTTACGTGTTTCCGCCTTCTCCACACTTCTCTGTTCTTCCTCGGGCTGTCTTGTGCTCAACTTAGAAAATGCTTCGATTCTCTGGAATGGGATTTCCTTTTTGCCACCATGCCTCGCTACAATATTGGGCCCTTTTATATTCATCTGGTACGACTGCTCTATACTGTGCCAACGGCCAGGGTGAGGACATGTTCCTACATATCGGACCCAATCCTGGTGTGCCGCTGCACCTGCCAAGAATGCCTGCTATCCACTCTGCATTTTTCCCTGGCCATAGAACCACTATCGGCCATTCTTCATGCGAGGGGTGCTAATTTGGGCATTCCCCTGGGAGACGATACTCAGATTATATCTCTCTACGCAGATGATCTCCTTCTATACCTCAAATATCTGCAGTTGACTCCCACTGCACTGGCTCACATACTCACTGACTTTGCTGCCCTTTCTGGCTAAAGGGTAAACTAGGCGAAATCTAGTTTATTCCCGTTTGCATCCACATGTCCTGATCCCACCATGACACTCTGCGGTGTACCCATCACGTGGCTACCTAATTCATTCCGCTATCTAGGAATTAGGATCTATCATCAACCAACATAACTACTTGATGGTAATCTAATCAGAGCTGCGATAGCTATTAGTTCCCAGATGGTTTTCTGGCACATGCTTCCCATATCGATCATGTGTCAGAGAGCGCTACTGAAAATGGTCGTCCAGCAGAGACTGTTATACTATTTCATTAACCTGCCTCACTATGTCGCACTTCCCTTTTTTCGTGCATTTGACGCACCATGAGGTAATTTGTTTGGAATAGCTCCCGTTGTCGAGTGGCATTTTCAAGCTTATTTGTCCACGGATCGGGGAGATCTGGCTGTTCCTAATATGGAACACTATTATCTCGCTTCCCTGCCACAGTAGGTGTCCAGATGGTTGGTGGGATTACAGCTCGTTGACACAGCCTCGCACTTACCCGCTTGGTCGCTCCAGTTGTTCCACCCCTGTGCTCGTGGTAGGCCACCGGACTCCCTACTGCTTGGAGTTGCTTACCGCTCCTTCCACAGAAGCTTGTATCTCACACGAACGATGACTCCTTATGCACGGCGCTTCCCATACTGGGTACTCCCCATGCTCCGGCTGACACCTCGTCCGCTGAGCCATCCACGTGGTCGGAGGCTGGTCTCCACACACCAGGTGATCTCTACCGAGACGGTGTCCTGCTACCCTACGGCTTACTGGTAGAGGACGATCCACACCCTGGTCAATTTTTATTGAACACCTCCTTACTCGCTGCTTTAGGGCACTGGTGGGGAGACATGTAAAGCGAGCATTAGACCCACCTCACTGTTCAATAATTGCATGTAATGGGAACGGGCAGACATCTTACCAGATGGTTTGGAACCTTGCTGCATCAGCATGCGGCAGTGCCGCTCTTACCCCTGAAACAACACTGGGAAATGACTTAGCCCACCTCTGTCCGGACAAAGAATGGGCCGCAATATTAGGAACTCCTAATAGGATTCCCTAAAATGCTCGTTTTTGCCTAATCCAATTACTTCCCACAAAGAGCATACCTTACCCCAGATAAGATTAACCAATATTTCCTTTGCACTGATGCGACTTGCCCTAGATGCCGTGCTTTAGATGCAGACCTGGTACACATGGTGTGGTCCTGCCCCCAGCTTGCATCATATTGGCGGTCGGTGACAGACTCTCTGTCATCTTGTGCTGAACGCACCATGACACACACCTCGGAGAATTTCCTACTACACCTCTTTCTTTAGGAGTAAACATCAGAGGGTAACTTCACATTTCCTGGACTTAAGGCTGCTGTGGCTAAGCGCTTAATCACAAGGAAATGGAAATCTTTCGACCACCCTCCTCTGCTAGCTTGGAGATGTTCGCTGCTGGTGTGGGCCAGGGCTGAAAGCATCACCCTACATAAAGAGGAGACTCTCTGCCTCCGGAAAATCCCCATTGCGGCTCATTGGAACGCTATACTGTATAACTTTCAGTAGGGGTCCCCAGCGGGTGGAGTCCTTCGGGAGATGTAGATCAGACAGCGGAGGGAGGTGGGGGTGCAGTGGGGACCCCCCTCCTATTGTGACTTGTATATGCTGTGCTCCATACAGGGCTGAGTGTAGACCTCACGTATTCCATAAGACTGATGGGGTCGGGGGCTTCTACGGTGCACAATGTCTTGTCATTTATGGTATGAGTGGGCTGATGCTGTTACAGATGGGCTAAGTTCTTCCTGTTATTCATGATTTGTCCCAATATTTTTCTGTCCCGCTTCCGAATCTCTACAGAGTTAACTAGGAACAACGAAGTTCCGCCTATATATATGGCCTACCTTTGGTAATCTACCCTCGACAGGCCGTCCTCTCTGTCAATTAATTGGGCAACCTTACCAACCAGCTTTTCATGCATCACCCCCCACTCACAACTCAACATTGTTCTTACCCACTGTATTTAACGCTTGTAAAGTGTGCGGGTGGGCACATGATTATATGTAGGATGAGAACGCGTCTGGTAAATGGCAACATGTTCGATTTTTCTTCAGATGATGCATCTTATTCCAGTTCACGGCTGCCTTAATAAAACTGTACAATAACAAATATAACTAATAAAAACTTATTTTAACAAAAAAGAAAAAAAAAAAAGAAGAGCCAGGTCTTCAACTTCTTGTGGAACTCCAGATGTGAGGAGGAGGCTCTGATGTTTTGAGGGAGATTGTTCCATGTCTTGGGTGCGATGTCAGAGTTTGAGCAACCTCTAGTTTTGCTTTTGCAGATGCGGGGAATGTGTGCGAGTGAGATTGAGGGAGGGAATAGGTGTGTGGTGGGTTGATGAAAGTATTTGCAGCTGTTCAAGTATTCTAATCCTGTTTTGGAAGATCATTTTTTATAAAGTAGAGGATGAATTAGATGCAATAAAAATCAGATTGTTGAACATAAGAACGATGAATAATTTTCTAATGAAATTAAATGAACGCCTCAATACCTGGACATCAAGGATCAAAATCCTACGAAAGGTACTTCTGTGAATACTCTGCTTTCCAGCAGGATCTAAGAGAACAGACCTCAAGTCCTTCATTTGAGAGGATTTGTGGCCTAAGGAACATCTGCAGCATTCCATGGAAGGAGTTGTACCATTCAGTGAGAGTAAAGAGCACATGATGGACTTTTGGACTGGGGCTGGAAGAAAGGAAAACATTTCTTCAATACATCTTGGATCCAGGTATTCCTCACGTGAGTCTAGTGACGTAATTAAGGATTGGCAATGCCAATAGGTTTTGCATTTACGAGAGCTAGAGCTATTGGCATTGTAAATGACAATGTCTTTTACCCATGTTTTTTAGTTTGGAGTGGAGTGGATGTATGTGGTCTGGAGTGGAATTATATGGGTTGGATTGGTATTGTTAGTTGTGGAATTCTGTGGGGTGGAATTGTGTGGTGTGGAGTGGATTTGTGTAGTCGAATTATGTGGCATGCTCTTCCATATGTGCTACTGGTATCTATTTTCATATAGGTACTTCCGACATTTACTCATCACCAGGGGGAATCAGCAGCGTATCAATGTGCATCCAAAAAGGTTCATAAGCAAAGTGCACCCAGAACAGCGTATGAGCAATGCGTACTTAGCAGTGTTGCTATCAGCAGACTGTACCAAGCAATGTATGTATGCAGCCTTCTGCTCATGGCCATAGTTGATCAGCTATGTTTACTAGAGAGGTGTATGAACTGTGTACCGGGCTGTTAATGGTCAAAAGCGTGTGCACGTCTCTGCATTTCCATCACACACTGCTGCTGTAAACAAGAACCGAGCCCCTGCCCAACCATACAACATGTGGCTAGTACTAAATGTTGCTGCCAGCCCCAGGGAATGACACCGAAGAGAATAGGTGAGAATACACAGAATGAGGCACAATCAGAATGAGCTAGAAACGACGTGCAAACAGGAAGGATAAGCAAAGAATACATACCTATGAGGTACACTCAAGGAGTGTTTACACACTAACTTAGATATAAACACAAAGGGGCATATTCACAAGCCCCTATCGCCACCACAACATCACTTTCAGTGACGTTGTGTTGGCGATAGGGGCCTCGCCTTATTCACAAGGCAGCGTTAAGCCACTTAATGTGGCATAACGCTGCCATGTGAATAGGCCCCCTTTCATGCTGTGTTTAGCGTGAAAGGGGCGTGCAGTGGGTGTTGTGGTGGGCGTTCCCCTAACTCATATTATTTTTTCATGAGATTTCCCAAAGACATCTACGCTTTCTGATACAGGTAGCCTGCTTTATTTTCCTTATCTACTTCCTTCTTTCTCTATGGCATCCTTGCACTCTGCAATTATGCGCCCCTTATTTGTTAAGTGATTACACTCCTTTTTTTCAGGCCCTGTTAACCACCCCTTTACCTTACGGTTCAGTCATTACTTCTAAAATGTCCTTGCAGTACTGTATGCATTGTTTCTATATTTCTCAAACAGGTACACATTTTGGAGCATCACATGTCTAAATGTTTCCATTCATGAGCCTTGATTCACCTCATGGCACCATGTTTATTCACATCACCACGCACCACGTTATTGCTTTTGCTCGGGCGCCGCACCCTAATGCAATTTTTATTCTCCAGGGTTTTTATACAAATACCCACGCCATCTTGTACTGTCACGCGTTGTCTTCACCAGGTCTGTGTTGTTTTTTCTGTGTGAAGTCACTATTATATGCCTCTACACTGTTCTTTTTGGGTTTCCACATGTAATGGTGATCTATTGTTTTGATTCTCCACAACACCAGGAGCTGCTCCAATGCAACTTTGTATTTTGTAGGTTATATGTTTACATTACTTTTTTGTATCCTTCCCAGCCGTGAAGAAGTCACGGGATAATTCCCATTGTGACGAAACACGTGTTGGCTGGTTGTGTCCCTTTACGATAAAGATTAAACAACTAAAGAGACTTTATACTACTTGAGTGGACCTTACATGATAACTCTCTAAATGCACGAGACTGTATTAACCATTATTTTCACTCTATAACGTGTGCCCAGGACATTGCTTTTCTGCAACACCCATTGATATTTACGCTGCCCCCTATTCACAAGGGCAGCGTAAATAGGAGCTAAGGCCAAACTTAAGACCAGGAAAACCCTGGTCTTAAGTTGGCGATACGAGGAGAAATGCTTTATTTCTCCTCGTTTTTGCATTTTCCATGTGTGCTGCCTTGTGCAGCACACATGGAAAATGCAAAATGCCATGGTTTGTTTATGTACAGGAAGGTGTCCCTTCCTGTACATAAACAAACCTTTTTTAAAAAATGCCGTTTTGTAACTTACATGTGTGCTGCATTAAGCAGCACACATGTAAGTTACAAACTGGCATTTTCGGTTTGTTTATTTGTAGGAAGGGACACCTTCCTGTACATAAACAAACCTCCCTGCTTGCAGACACCCTTGCACTCTGGTGCAAGGGCGCCTGCGTTGGCGCTAAGCTGCTACACTTAGCGCCAGCGCAGGGGGATACGCAAGGCTGCACCATGTCCTTGTGAATATGGTGCAGCCATGCGTTTCTGAAGTGGCGAAGTGAGGCGTTAAGCCATGACGGCTAACGCCTCACTTCGCCACTTCCTTGTGAATATGCCCCAAAGAGTTACAAACATGGGTATACTATGCTGGTACGCGTAAATGGGAGTCATGCATTGTAAGTAGAGACACATACAGGTGACAGATATGAACATGCCCGAGATGAACACCATTATGGCTTGTATTGACAATAGTGTTTCTCTAAAAATCAGTTTCTCTGTGCGTGTAATGAAATACGTAATATTGTCTAGTATTGTATTAATTGATAACTATTCTCTGGAGTTTAAAATGTTGTAATAAAAAAAACTGATATTTTATAAATATTGGAAGTATGACTATTTATTTGTACACACATTTTGATAACCGAGTCGTGTTTATTGCGAAGAATGGAAGACACACAACTTATATATAGATGGCAGTGTGTACTAACCACTGGGAGGTGTTTGTCTCGCACTCTGTGCCCGGAAGCAAGGACTGAATGTGGAACGTTTTCTGGAACCAGAGTGTGCAGCTCTGTGTCTATGTTAAAGGTGCAGGCACTTCTAAGAAGTGCTTGTTGTAAATAATAAGTTAGCAATGTGGCGTAGCATATAGAGCTGTTGACTTTGGGACTGGGGAACCCGGATTGAGTCTCGGCGTTGGCTCTGCAAAAAAAACATTGTGATGGGGTACAGGTTTATCTGTTTAATGTAAAAAAAAAATGTAATCCTGTCCTACTTTGTTCGCTGGTATGCAAAATGGGAAATTATGTATGACTACGAATTCAAGTATGATTTAACCACAAAAATGACAACACTTGCTTTACAAAAACCCCGATCACCTCCAAGCTATAAACACCTAAACAACTAAAAAATAAAAAAACTGTACACCACTAACAATTCACAATGAAGAGCATCTTCACAGTACACTGACGTAGCCTACAAATCTTTATGGTGCAATTAACACACCAGAACGTGAAAAGTAATTGCATTCACTTTAGAAACGAATCAGCAGCACACAGTGTTACCAGCTTGGATTTAATGTGACCCATGGAGCGAGGGACAAATTATACACAATCTGGTGCTACCCAACACTGCCCAGTTTATCACCTACAGATTCAGACACCGCTGGCAACACGTAAATGTGATCTGGACTTAGCCTATGAGCCAGGAGCATTGAAGTGCAGGCCAATGACATCCGAAGTCGGTCTCTCCTTTCTGTTCATACGTCACATTACATACAGTAATTGACAGGTGAACTTTAAACATGGAAATACCTTGGGGCCGCGATTAATGGAATATTGCACATTTTATTGTACAATCTTGCACTCTGTTTCTGGAAGCAGGGACTGAGGGCCAGATGTACTACCATTTTATTTTGCGCCTCGGAATTTGCGACTAATTGTGAGTCGCAAATTGCGAGGCGCAAAATAAAATGTACAATGGTGTTTAAAACTGTTTGCGATTCCCAATGGGGTCGCAAATTGCGAAGCTCATTAATATTAATGAGCCTCTCGCAATTTGCGATCCCATTGGGAATGACAGGCCCTCCCAGGGATGGTGGCCTGCTGGGCTCAGCAGACCACCATGTCTGGGACTGCTTTTAAATAAAGCAGATTTTTTTTTAAAATGCAGCCCATTTTCCTTAAAAGGAAAATGGGATGCATTTAAAAAAAAAACAAATGAAACGTTTTCGTTTCATTTTTTAAGGGCAGGCAGTGGTCCCTGAGACCACTGCGCCCTTAAAAAATATTTTCGCATGCATTTGCAAAGGGGAAGGTGTCCCCTGGGAACCCCTTCCCATTTGCGAATGTATTACCACCTACTTGAAGTAGGTGGTAATTGCAAGTGTTTTGCGACCGCAATTGCGGTTGCAAAACATTAGTACATTAGTACATGGTTTTGAGACTCGCTATTTGGAAGGGAACGCCCCTTTCAAATAGCGAGTCGCAAAACCTATTTAGCGAGTCGCAAATAAATTGTGACTCGCTAAATAGGCTTTGTACATGGCCCTTTCACATTTTGCATGCGCAAACGGGTCGCAAACCCGTTTGCGCATGCAAAATAGGGTCGTACATCTGGCCCTGAATGTGGAAAGCTTTCTGGAAGAAGAGAGTGCCACCCTGCATCTGTGTTCCAGGCGCAGGCACTTCTAAGAAGTGCTTGTTGTACATAAGTTAGCCATGCTGCGTAACATACAGAGCTGCTGACTGAGACTGGGGAACCGGGTGTCGCCTCTACAAAAAACACATGCCGATTGTAAGAAATAAAAATACATTTGTAACAAATACAATTAAACAATGGTAATCAAAATCAAATAGGAACGGAAACAAAATTACAAATGGCGATCCTACTACAGCAATTGTTGAACTCCCTTCGTGAACGTGAGTAAACAAATGGCGTGGGAGTAATTCAAAGAAAAAAAGAGTGTGGCTACCAATCCATAAATAAACAAAAGAGTAGAGAGACATGTAACCGGGGCAGTAGCTGTGAAAATGAAAAATACACCCAAAGGTGGGACAAATTTTGAGGAACTCCTACACAATAAGGAATTTTATTTCAGGCCGAACTGACAGCATTATTTGAGAAGAAGTAATATATAATCTAGGATCAGAAGTCAGTCTTGTGTTTATTAGAAGAATGGCAAAAGAGTTTATAATGGCTTGAGCCAGATTCCGACCCAGGCCACAAGACATTAAGTGAAATAATGTGATGTAAGTAAGAATGGAGAAGGTTACTTTTGTGGAGGTTGCACCTTATTGAGAAACAAAAAATATATATTTTCAGTAATAGTTAAAAATATGATATACGCCTTCATATATAGAAGACTTACTTGATCCGAGGGCAACACATGATTGCTGAACTCACAACATGCTATGTCATCAAGACACTAGCCCTCAATGTTGTGACCACTGAGACACAAACAAGTGCTGTAAGGCTCAAAATGCTTTGTTCAGACGCATACCTGCCAACACAACCAGGCATAAGGATTAGGTTGTTCCATAGGTTGTTGGTGTGACAATTACCTTGGAAGATGAGCTTGAGTGGCAAAACAAGTTCAAGTAAAGGATCTCTCATAGGTTTGGTGCTGGGGTGTTAATACTTCATTAACAGATGTTATTAGCATTGGAGATGGATATGGAAAATGTGATGTGGAAGAAGGATTAGACTGTATCAATAAATCTTTTGTTGAGAACAGAGGTGAATTAGATGAGATGGAAAGTGATGGAGTGTGTCGGTTAATTTGCAAGGTGTGGGGAAAGGTATTCAAATTACAATGTGAGAAGGAAATATGGTGATGAACCATCTAGGGTGAGCTCACTGTAGGTGGGAGATGAAGTAATGGTGAGCCAGATCTTAGATATGAAGAAGCGATCAAGTTCATAGAGAGTGATGAAGTTGTGGAAGTTAACGTTGGGTTTGTTTTCAGAATGTGCATTTATTAGATTCTGGAGTAGGGGAGTAAATGTAACACTAGTGTTAATGTCAATCAGTCAATCAGTCAATAAATAGTTCATTTTGGTTAAAAATAACACTAAAAATCAGCTAAAACAATAAAATAAAACACATTATTACTTAATCATAGATTAGATATAAAAAATGTTCTTGTTTGTACATCTGCATTTAGAAATCGTCCTACAGTAAAACAAACATGGAGTAGGGAAACACCTGCAGAAACAAAAAAAGGGGGAAATGGCCTTTACAATGTGGGCAGAGCCACACATGCCGTTTCCTCGCAAGCTCAACCATGCATGCCTTAACCACGCATGTGCGTGATTAAGGCAGGTCATTGTCTAGATGCTGGGTTGGGCGGGAACAGGAAGGATCGGGAGAGGACGCTGTGAAGTAAGTGGGGTGGGGCTGGGGCTGGGTTTTGGGGAGGCGGGGTTAGTTTTTAAGGGTCTGGGCAGTTTTTAGGGCTCAGGGGAGTCGGGGTAGTGTTTAGGGCTCAGGGGTCGGGGTAGTGTTTAGGGCTCAGGTGGGTCCGGTAGTGTTTAGGGCTCGGGGGGGGGACACATAGTATTTAAGGGTCGGGGTAGTGCTTAGGGCTCAGGGCGGGTCAGGGTAGTGTTTAGGTCTTGGGGGTCGGGATAGTGTTTAGTGTTTGGGGGGGTGGGTCGTTTTTAAGGCTCGGGTGTCAGGATAGTTTTTAGGGCTCAGGGCGGGGGGTTGGGTGTGATCTTTACCACACATCCCTATACCAGTCATGTCTTTACCACGAAATTGAGTGGGAAAGGCATGTGTGGTAAAGGAATGCGTTGTTCAGACGTATTCGTTGTTGGGGCTGTGTAGTAGTGCCTCGGTCATACAACCCAAAAAAAGCCACTTTGTAGTTAGTGAATTTTTCACGTCTCAACCTAAAGGAGATGTAAATGCAAACTAGTCCTGCTCTAACCAATGTCATTATGCTCAGGACAGTTTAGGGCTAAAGTTAAAATCTGGTTCCTGTCTTGGATTGGATTTCAAAAGAGTAAATGCTCTGTGTTTTTTCTCAGCTCTATGCTTTCTTTGAGAAATTGTTTCCTATTAGAGATCCCCTTCTGTAATCACAGTTTACACACCTTACTTATATTTTGGGGGAGATTGAACAGTTTCAGACAGCCTAACTCTGTGAAATGTGTTTTACATGACCCAACCAGGAATATCTTGCCTCTAATTTTAGGGAATTTAATAGGATTTTTGGATTTAAAGTTGTGTTGGAGTTAGTCTAGATAGATATTAAGGGTCTGTGAATGTCCTGAAATTTGCTTTTGGGTAATTTGATTTTGCGGAATTGTGCAAAATTACAGCAAAAGTACACAAAATTATACGTAATTATGCAAAACTCAAATCCATTATTTTGTGCCATATTGTAGCGTGAAATGCATCCCGCATAATTTTTAGCCACGAGGATGCATTTAAAAAGGAGCACTGTGAAAAACTGCTGCTTGTGTTCTGTTTTACCCGTGTGTTTGCAGTACATTTTTACTGTGAATGACACATAATTACACGCCATGGCATGATTGTAGGAATTTTGGGAACTTTGCATATCTAGCTTAATGCAAAATTTACTAAATAACATGAATTACGCCAATGTAATTTAAATTTTGACCAGGCCTAACAGAAGTTTGTCATAGTTCTTCCTAGCAGATAAAGTGTTACTTGCTATGGGAAAATCCGGGAAATTTCTGCAAAATGATTCTGCCTGCAAAGCAGTCATTTCCACATGACCCCAAACACTGGCACCTTAAGTAACAATAGAAACACATTTACTACTGTATATAGTTGTCATGTGTTTATTCCCAAACCAAGTTTCAAAACTTAAAACTCCTCCTATGGGCACCACAAACCTAAGTCTACTGGGCTTCAGTACATGGGGCCATGAATTATTTGTAGTGAAAGGTATCCCTAGATAGTTAAATGATGGAGAATGGGACAACACATGCTTCTTCATACATGTTATCAACCCGTTGAACCCTTTCCTAAGGAAAAGGGTTTGGATGAATTAAATACAGGAATCCATTAATAAAACTTAGAAATCAATCAGGGTCTTAGTCCATACACAGTTCACATGATCACAGCATCATCTGAATATAATAATACAGATAAAGACTTATTCCTCAGTCCGTGTGTATTCATCGCAGCCCCCGTTAATTGATTCATCAATCCATTTGTATATAAAACAAAGAGAAGGGGAGCAAGAATAGATCCCTGGCATTCACCTCAGGCTAGACTAAAACTCTCAGTTACTCACATCCCTGGACGATCTTACTCTTTCTATGTAGTCTGTGCAAAAAAATGATTGTTTCATTATACACACTCATTAATTCTAGAATCTCCCACAATTTATTCACAGTCAAATGCGGAACTTAAGTCCATAAAGGCCAAATACAAAGAGCCCCCCTTAGCAAATTCATATTTACTATACATTAGATAAATATGTAAGCATTGCTGTACTGTACTTAAACATACTCTGAATCTATACTGTACTTCAGCTAAAATAATATTTTGATCCACCCAATCTTGTATTCTGGCCATTCTACCATCGGAACCACCTTCATTGCCTGCCATATCAGGATGGCGGATGGTGTGATGGCAGTCGGAAACACCGACCGCCACACATCCAACGGGTTCCTTGAGCTTGCCGGTGCGGTGGAGGGCCTGCAATCCCTGCAATGGTGGTGGTGCCTACCAGGCACCACCGTAGGGATTACGATGTCTCTCCCCGCCAGCCTTTTCATAGCGGTTCATCCGCCAAGGAAAGGCTAGCGGATAGGGACATTGGGGGCCCGCAGCAGGCCCCCCTCCCCCCTGGCCCTACGATGTGGACACTAGGGGGCACCTATTGTGCCTCCTACATGTCCCTGCATCATGTGGCAGGCAACGCCTGGACACTCCCTAACCAATGGGGAAAAAGTTCCAAAGGGTAAACCTTCTGACTTCTGGAGCACATCCTATTTGCCTTACTGAAACTATCCCACAATGCACTATTATAACAAAATCCAAGATGGCACAGCCTTTCTGCCCTTGGAGGTGGCTTGTGTGCAAGTCAGGGTTGTGTTTAGGGAAATAAGCAGTCCCCTCCTCCTCTGGTACACCAAACTATATTGAGTACCAACTCTCTTTCCCAAAGAGCTGGTGCAAAGCTGTCTACAGAGAGGCCAGCATTCCATAGGCTCTCTTCCCCAGGTTTCCTTTTACACTGAACTACGATTGGGCAGGCCTCACCCTGGTGCCTTTCGAGTTAATGAAGTTCCTTAAGCCTCTCCAGCTGCCTTTACTGAGCTCAAAAGTGGCACATACCTCACACCCATCACTGATAGACCAGTTGCTGGCAGGCTAATGCTAATTACCCAACTAGAGGTTCGAGCAAGCAAAGTCTAAATTTTAAAAAAATCACTTTTCCTAAATATTTATTAAAAACACGACTTTACCAATGAATTGTATTTTTACTAAACATTAAAAATAGTGTTCTCACTACGAGAAATATTAGCCATAATATTTTATTCTGAACTTTGTTTTTTTGTCAGAGAATATGAACGGCCCTTCACTATGAAAATAACTTTTGGGGCTAGTTACTACTACTAGACATCTTACCTTGTGGAGTAACAGGCCTACTTTGGGATGACCTATTTCACATGTAAAAGTAGAATTGAAGTCATATTTTGTCAGGCTAGTGGATGGCACGACATGTGCTGCAATCAATAGGTGACATTTAACTTTCCATGCCATATGTGTTTTCTACGCTACATACTATGGCCTTACTGGAATGTTAAGAAGGCCAATTAGAAGTTATTTATTTACAGAATTTGTACAGCGCATTGCTGCCCCAGCAACGGGGCGTCCCAGCGCTACCCAGGTAAACTTTCATGAAACAGAGAAAGAAAAAATGCCCTGAGGCTACCCCGGAAAGAGCCAGGTCTTTATGGCTCTCCGGAACTCTAAAAGGTTCTGTAGTCCTCTAATCCTAGAGGGAAGGGAGTTCCAAAGCCTAGCTGCCAATACCTTAAATGAGCGTCCGCCTGCTCTGGCTCTACAAACTCGAGGCATGCAGACTAGCCTTTTATCTGCAGAGCGAAGAGAACGCCTCGGGATATATGGCACTAGCCAATTCGCTAAGACCTTGGGGGTTTGATGATTCAGGATTTTATGAGCGACACACAAAGTCTTGAACTGAATCCTTTTCTCCACCGTCAGCCAGTGAAGCCTGGACAGAGAGCTAGACACAGAACAGGATCTTGGGAGGGCCAGCAAAGTACGAGCTGCCGCATTTTGAATTCTTTGGAGTCGCTGAATGCAGGATTTACTAGCACCTAAATATAGGGCATTTCCATAGTCCAGTCTGGACAGGATCGTGGCCTGTAAAATGGTCTGTCGAATAGAGGGATTGAAAAAACCCAACAAAGGTTTGAGACCTCTCAAGAGCCCGAAGCAGGTCCCTGCGACTGACTTAGATTGGGTGTCGAAGGACAGATTACTATCTATCCAGAAACCCAGATTTTTAACCACCTCCTTTGGCGTGGGGGCTGGTTTGAGTTCCTCCGGCCACCACTGCTCAGACCACAGGTCACTATCTTTGCCCAGCAAAAGAATTTCGGATTTGCTCGCATTAAGCTGCAGGCAGTTCGCTGACATCCAATTAGATACTGCCAGCATATCATCCTTAAATTTCACAAGGTTAAGATCACACTTCTTAGAGAAGGCATGATACCATATTTTAAGGGTCAGAATATATAAACTCTGGCCTGGATAGCAGTCACCTAGTTTGTAAAGTTAAAAAACCACCAATAGTAGTCAATAAAAGAAAAATGGGGTGTGACCATGCAAAAAGAAGAGGCACTTTCCCATATATGTTTATTGTTATATGTATTTAATGTTCATGCATATTTGAGAACTGTAAGACAGAATGAAAGGATAGAAATGTCTAGTAATTGATCAAGTTCTAAAACACAATATAGTAGGATCATATAAGTGTATTGAAGAAAGGTGAAGGCACATGCTTTTAGACACAATAAAGCAGGATCATGTAAGCGTATTGAAGACAGTTGAATGGACACGATTTTAGAAAGTTATAGAGTGAAAAATGGGTGCCATTTCGGAATATCTTGGGGTAAATTCATCTTCATTGTGGAAAGAGTTCATGATTTCTCCTGTGCTACCTCTTGCATTTTGGTGAATGAACATCCATTGTGTGAAATAATTTAAATGTTAAAATATATGCAAGAACAACATAGATTCAATTAAAATTTATATTCAAATTCTGTTTGAATGGTGTTAGGTGAAAACATTGAGGTGCAACAAACTGGAAGTTCAGTAACTGTTTGAAATATTTACATCAAGTTGTTATGTAGGCAACAGTTATTTATATAGAGCACGTTTTTTAAAATAAATATTTTAAACTATTTTCGAGAGTGTGAGCGAAAAGGTGTGTATTGTTACCGCAATTCCTGAGAGATCTGGGAGTGTTGTGTTCTGGGGTGTCTAATCATTGGTTTCTCCATTTGTGAGTAGGAGAGCGAATGAGACACTATAGCTAGTTGGTCCTGGGCTCGTGGGCACTAAGGCGATAGGAAGGCTTAGCCCCTATACACCGAGGTCCCATAATCCTGCGCATAGTTCTGTGTATGTGCAGAATCCCTGCAACAAATGTATAGGAGGCACAGAAGAAACCAGAACAAGTTTCACTTCTCTCCATACTAGACTTGACAGCCTTAGAGTGGTCTTCCCCCAAACGTTTTGCTTTCCTCCTCCATTTTTGCTGATCTTGTTCCTGTTGGCCTTAGCACTCTGCACACTTTACCACTGCTAATGAGTGCTTGCTCTCTCTCTCCTTTAAACATGGTAAAATTGGCTTACACCCAATTGACATATTTAATGTACTTGCAAGTCCATAGTAAAGAGATAGTACATGTATTCAGGGCCCGTAAATTAAATGCTACTAGTGGGCCTGATCATTGTGCTATCAACTTAAATAGCCTTTGAAACATCTCCCAAGCATGCCATTGCAGCTTGTTTGTGCAGTTTTAAACTGCCATTTGGACCTGGCAAGATAAACCTCTTGCCAGACACAAACCTCCCTTTTAATTGCATATAGGTTACCCTTAGGGTAGATCCCGACACAGCCCAGAGGGCAGAGTGCAGTGTATTTTAAAGGTTGGACATGTAGTTTAAAGGTTGTCCTGGTAGTGAAAATCTCCTAAATTCATTGTTTACTACTGTGAGGCCTAACATTCTCATAGGATAACGTTGAGTTACCTTATTACATGTAAAAAATGATAACTTTCGATTGGGAGCAGGCAGACAGTTCGAGTTTGGAGTCTAATGAATTGTAATTAGAAGCCCTCTTTAATGGTAGAGTCCAATTTTTAGTCACAATTCTGAAAAAGTCCCTTTTAGAAAGTTGCCATTTTCTTATCCTAACCATTTAATACCCACAGCCTGTCTCTGGGTCACACGAGTAGGTATAGCTGACAGTTGGTCCTCATGTATTGCTCCCAGACAGTGAGACAAAGGGAAGCTTGGTGTTGGTAGGATGGGCCACTCTGACTTAATGAGGGGTAGGAACAGTCATCTATTGCACATCATAAAGGCTCTGCCGGAATGCACTCACAAGGGGTTTGTCACTTGTCTTTTGTGTCCCCAGACAAGCTATGGTCAGGACACAGAGGAAAGGGATGTCTGGCGCCTCAGGGGTGGAAACCTCTAGAACCTTCTCCTACTTCAAAGTGGTCACCAGGTATAAATATTAGACCTCAGACCCCTAACTCTTCCGATCACTTCTGGACCTGGGGACTCTATCAGGAAGAAGGACTGTCCAGCTGTGAAGTCTGCCATGGCGACATGCTTTGCTGCCTAAGGACGGCTGTTGCTGCACAAGGACTTTTCTGCTGTGAGCTGCTATTGTGAAAACCAGCCTGCCTGTGTGTCTCAGGACTCCAAAATCTCCAAGGGTCGGTCAGCTGACCTCCTGTTCTCAAGCCACAGGGGCACAACAGGCTTCTCTGTGCCATGTATCTTTGACGCAGGACTGAGTATTGTCTCAATGTCTCCACAAGCCTGAACCAGCATGAATCATCTCAACACTGACAACTGGACCAGCTTGACGCAGCACATCTCGAAGGAAGTACTCACAAGCCCCAGCAGCTTCATCAGTATTTGACCTCAGAAACAACGCTTGCAAGTCCTTGAAAACCCCAGCGGCTTCCTTGACTACCATGCAGGATATCGCATCACAAGCTCCCATCAATGGTCGCTGACTTTGTTATTTGATGCAAGTTGGCACAGGATCTAGCATCGCAAGCTCCACATCAATGGTTTCTCGTCACCGGCCAGCGCAACTCAATGCAAGGAGTTTGCAACACTCTGCAACTAGGATTTAAGGTACTCTTGTTCAGTGAGCCTAACTGGGTCCCCCTGAGCCAGCCCACCCTCCATCGCGTTCAGCCTGAACTTGTGCCTTTGTCCCTGTACTGCATGACCAGATAACCATAGTTGGCCCTTTGTGCATTTTGGCACTATTTTCACTTAAATATTTCAAATTGCATATCTTCAGTTCTACTGATTGGATTATTGTCATTTTGGTCTCAAGTTATTTATTCAGTTTCACTCTATGTTCCTAAGTTGGTGATGGATTTTTCCAGTAGCGGCTGCTACTGGATGTGGGTGTTGGGTTGCGGGAGAGAAAATGAAATTTCTTTATTTTCTCTTAAAGAGGCATTTTTCTGGAGCAAGGCAGAATCAACCGCCGACTGGAGTTGATCTATATGAGTCCTCCGAGTGCGGCCATAAAGGCAACCAGCTCCCCACTGATTGTGGCCTTAAATGCCCCCCACACTGAAAAAAGTTCTGCTGTGCCCTTTTTGACCTTTAAAAAATCCAATATCCAACTATCCATTGTTGATTTGAAAGAAGGAGTCGATCCATCTGCCACCTGGACCTCATCCTCCTAACCTCATCTATTTCTATTTCTACTTTGACCAACGAGTGGTCTGAAAATGAATTGGCCCCCATTTCTGATCAAGAATATTTCAAAGCACGAGATATTAGAAAGAAGTCAATGCGGGAAGCTGACTGAAATTGTCGGGAATAACAAGTATATTCTCGTTCTTCACGATGGACTCTATGCCATGGATCAATTAGCTGATAATCTTGTGCAATAACATCGATTACTTTTTTAGTCTTCGGATTGAGCTGTTTTTAATTTTTATTCGAAGTATCCTTTGTCAAGTCCTGAATATAATTAAAATCCCCGCCAAAAATAATTTGTCCTGTAGCCCCTCTGAGTATCTCATTGATCTTCATCATAGATGTCAGGTCATCAACAATTGGACCATAATAATTAATAAAGTTGAAAATATTCCCTTTTAAACTCGTTGTGACCCATAGCTAGTGGAGAGGTGTGGTGCAGCGGCCAGGGCAGCTGACTCCGGAGCACAGGGTTCACGGTTCGATCCCCGGCTCCGGCGGCAGCTCAGCTCAGCACCATGTGACTCTGGGCAATAGCTCACTTAATTTCCACTCCGGCCCTCAGCGCCTTGAGACCCGTAAGGGTGAGTAGCTGCGCTATATAAAAACAGACTTACTTTTACTTACTAGCTATCGACCATGTGGATCCCTCTGTACTTAAAAAATTCCCAATTCACCCCCGACTAAAATATATAGCAACCCCCCTTACTGCCATCCCTGCTGACGCAAAAAAAACTTTAGAAAACGATTTAGGTACAAAAAGCTTTGGAGTGTTTGTTTTCAAATGAGTTTCTTGAAGGAAAAGAACTTGTGGTGAAAATGAAGCTAACCACCTTATTATCCCTCCATACTTCTGTTTGTTCAGAACACCGTTTACATTGACTGAGTTTATCCGACATTTAAATTTCATTTCTAAAATTCATACTTAAATATTGCATTAATCCATTCAGCACAATAAACTGTTTTCCCACCACCTTTCCCCTGTGATTCTGCTCATTTTCTTCGGCTACGCACCCCAACCCCACCTGCTCCCAACCCCTCCCTGTAGCTGGCCCTCCCCAGGAGATGAGAAAAGACCCAGTTCCCCGTCTCCACCCTCCCAAAATGCCTCTCCTGTGGGGTGCCTTAGTGCTGCACCCTGGATGGCCCCTACCCCCCACCTCAAACTGCCCCTGACATTTACATTTAGTGTATCTTATCTACTTTACAGAGGAAATTTCTTTCAAGAGATCTTGTGCTTCCTCTATATTCGCAAACATATGGAACCTTCCCCTCACTAGGAGAGGGTTAAACACAGCACAGGTTAATTTGCGGTTTGCTTGTGTTCGCCCTGACAGAGATCGAGGTTGCTGCTTGAGTAGGGTTTTACTCCCTCAACCAGTAACCCAATTTCCAACAAAGCACTAATGCTATCAAACCATTGAAAGTCTTGATAGACACTGCAAATGGTTCTACTCAGTCTGATTTTCGTATATAGAGTGCACACTATACATCAAGCAGAAGAAACAAAGGTTTTATTTTTGTTAAAACATTTCAACTGAAATCTAAAGACATCAATAATAAACACCTAGCAGCATCTAGAGGCTACTAGTAATAAGTGCACTGTACTGTACTAATTATCAATTATTTTATGAATGACAAAAAAGTATTATTTGTACACAAACCGGTGTGCTATAACTAGCCTCAGTAAACGTTCAGTGGGTATTTACACCAGGTAAGATAACATGCCACCAAAACCTTTGACTGCACATATGATTTGTCTAACTAGCTGTAATTAATTTTAGTTCTGCATGGTCTGTTTGGAGATAAAAACGTGTTAAGAAGCTTGTAGATCTATCCAAAAGTCGTCACTGTAATCAGTGACCCTGAGTCCTCATACCTGTATAAGCAAATGATTGAAGTCAAGCATTCCCCAAGAAAAAATGCAATTGAAACTAAATTATAGTAAATGTCTTCTCACCTGCTTGCTCTAAAGCAACCATTGTTGACTGCTCAATTAAATCCCGTTCAATAAAGCTACGAAAGTCTTCACTATACACACTAAGATCTGGGAGCTGGAACGTGTAGATGGGCATTTCCAGAGGGAACTGTTCGTTGTTGCAGTCGTTGGCCACATGGGATCGAGCAAGAGAGACAATTGCAGAACTAGCATGAGAAATCCCCCTAGAGAGTCGCTTCTCTGGAAGAGAAATGGAGATGATTAAAAGAGTTAACATATTACCAGGAAAATACCTGGTATTTTACTAATGCAAAATGGAAACAGAATCCCTTCAACCCAACAGTGAGGAACACAGCAGAAAAACTGAGGTTACTAATAAAGCATTATGCAGCTAAATCAAAAACGTTTTAGCAGTAGAATGCCATTCCATCAGAGGGAAGGTACACAATGGAGTCAACATTTAAAGTTTAAAATAACTTTTTGATTTAGCTGTAACCTATTCGAACCAGATTTGGGAAGAAGCTCAATAAAGTCAAGTGCTTGCAGGCATATCAAAATTAGGGAAGAAACATGCTGGTATCTAAAGGTTATGATGAGCAAGGCAATAACTATTTTATCAATAACCTCCCATTTTGCCATGATTTCCAAGAACCTCCTCACAAGTATTACTAAATTTTACAAGACATCTGAGATAATCCAATGATTTTGTCTTTAAATTTAAAAACATGTGGCTCATAACCTGTAAGACAGAACAGCCTAAGTACTGATTTAGGGAGTATACAAAGACTGTTAATGCGATGTAACCTTGAATTAGCATTCATTAGAGCTCTTGTTTCAGTGCCCAGTACATGTGTCTTTTATGCATCCTAATACATAAACCTCAGTTCTGGGTTCATGACACCTTGGTTTGGGAACCCAGAAATTACTAATCGGACATGCACATAACTGATTTCTAGCTCCTTACCATGAAAGTTCTGAATCCATTAACCAGGGTTAGGCGAATGTAGTAGATGATAGCTAGATCTTGGATCTAAGTGCTGATCTTCAGAAACAACAACTCCCTTTGGGACTCCACCTGGTGGCCATCAGAGCTTGGCCTAAAACCATCACCGACTAACCATGCACGAAAACTGTGAATCATCTTAGATGATAAACTCAACATGGCCTCACAGATAAAACCAGTTAGCTCCTCCATCGTCCACATACTACGCATCCTCAGAAAACATTTCAAATGCATACCCAAGAACTCCAGGCGTACCATTACTCAAGCCCTAGTCACTAATAAAGTAGACTACGGCAATGCACTCTATAGCGGAATCCCCAACCACCTCCTCCACCATCTTCAGAACATCCAGTACACCACAGCCAGACTAATCTTGGACCTTCATTGGTGCACCCACATCATGCCTCACCTCAGAGAACTCCACAGGCTGCCTACACACAAACGCTTCTAATTCAAACTCCTCACATATGTGTACAAGACACTGCATAACATAGGACCAGCTTACCCCAACTGCTGCCTCCACTTCCACCCAGACATCTACTCTTTGCCTCACTCTCTCTAACACACACTCCTCCCATCTGCAAAAGGAGAACAGGAGGCCTAATCTTCTCCTACCACCTACCTCGCACCCAAAACATGCACCAACCTCCTTCTACATGTAAGAGCATCTTCCTTGCTTCTGGAAATCCGCAAGAAGCTGCAGAACTGGGTCTTCAATTAACACACAGCAGATGACCTACACACCTTCTCTAGCGCCTAGATACCTTTCTGGTGATAAGCCGCACTTTATAAATACAAATAACTTAACAAGTCTTGGGTTCACAGACCCAGAGCTCTGGTTTATTAACTGCATGGACTTCACTTCTGGGCATATTATGCCTTAGATTAAAGAACATAAAAAAGTGCTTGATCCTGAATTAAGTTCCCTGGGTTTGTAAATACAGAACGTGTCTACATAAGAAGCAGAACTGTAGTCCCTCTCACAAAATATGGAAAGATCCATGTTCTAGCTACTTTGATTTGTTATTGATACACTAATCTAAGTTCCGTATCTGTGCTGCTTATGTGATGGGCCCTAGACCATAACTCACAACTAGTAACCCAGAAACTAATTTTAGAAAAGAAAGACCTCAAGGTCCTGAACCCAAGAACAGGACTCTGTCTTCATAACCTGATTTCTAGATTAGCCATTGTAAAAAAAATCACTGATTTGGGCACAAGGGTTTTGGCTCCATGGACTGAGCTTAGAAAACCTGTTTATGCATCCAGTACATAGGTTTGCATGCTTAGAACTAGGGTTTCCATATTTTGGTATGCAAATCTATTTCCATGGTTTGTGAACCTGAATTTTCTGTATATAGCCCAAGACCCACATTCTAAGAACACACAACTCTGACCCAAGACCTTGAATTTGTTAACATAGATTTCTAGTCCTCTAGTACTTTGGCAGCCAGCTACAGTTATTACTTTGCTGACCAAATTACTTGCTTTGCTAAACTGGATCCTGGGTCTGTCAAACTTGTTTTATTTTTTGACAGTGTTAAGTCTTTGAGGATATGGCCTATTACTGTCAAACAAGTCTGGCAAACTCAAGATAAGGTTGCCAGTGACAGTTGTCTATTTTTGGTAATTCACAGACGCAACACTAGTGGCTTTGTCCGGTGTTTAACTAGCCAGTTTAGAGAAAATTGGCTGCAGTGCTTTATAATCCCAGAGGAGAATCAAACTACAAATAATCCTCCCGAGATTTAAAACCAAGCAAGCTGGAGTGAGTTTACTCCTGTTGACGATGACCGTAAACTCATCACTAAAGCAAGGTATATTCCCGGACTGTCTAAAGACTGGGCAAGTGACACCCCTCTTGAAAAAAGTGGGCGCAGACCCTACAGATCTGTACAACTTTCGTCTGGTGACAAACATCCCCTTTCACAACAAATTGTTAGAAAAATGTGTACACAACCAACTGTGTCAGCACATTGAACAGTTCAACTTACTCGACAAATTTCAATCAGGATTCAGATCAGAAAACAGCCCAGAAATTGCCATCGTACACATCATGGACAATGCCAGAAATGCTAAACCACAATGACTCTTGCCTACTCATCCCACTAGATCTCTCATCAGCCTTTGACATGGTCAATCACAACATCCTTCTAGAATTATTAGAAAGCAGAATGGTACAATCAGGTAACGTACTCAACTGGTTCACATCCTTCTTACAGAACCACTCAAAATGGATCAAGGCAGGCAGCCCACTATCAAAAGGCTCACCAGTGAGATGTGGAGTTCCACAATGGTCAACCATCTCCCCCACACTCTTCAGCCTCTATGTGGAACCACTGATGGAAATCCTCAAGCTATAAAACCTTGCATACCACATGTATGCTGACAATATGCAATTATACTTAAATATATCCCTCTTGGAAGATGTCATTTGACTCAATAACACTCTAGGTTAAACACAAACCTGACTCTCTCAAAACAACCTTAAGCTGAACTCTCTCAAAACAGAATTCCTATTATACAGCTCTCTATACATTCAGAAATGGCTTAATCACCTAGACACTTTCAGCTGCAAACCTACCATTATAGAATCAATAAAAACCCTTCGGAATAACACTGGATAAAAATCTTAACTGTAACATCTTAGCCACTGGCTCGGGACGCATTTTGATTGTTGTGTGTTGCAGGTTAAATGTCCTGTTCCTGGCAGGCATTTGGGTGCATATTAGAGCATACATGTATTATTTATCTTACATTTATTTTATAAGCAGTTTTCCATAAAACAGACTAGACCTCGAGGGTGATAAGAATTTGTCAAAAATGACCTCAAATAAAATTAAGGAAGAATACCACAAAGATTATAAATCATGCTTATTCCCACATTGAAGAGGACCTATTGATAGAATACTGTAAATATACAGTACAATGTTCCATTAAGTTAATGGGTATTATGGTCAAACACATGGATGAAGATGGATTTACAAATAGCCAAAATAGAAGCACTATTAAAGGAATTGGAGCCAATGAAAGACCTAGAGGAAGCTATAAAAAATAAAGAGAAATCTGGAAAAATATGAAGAAGAAACAGAAGAAAGAAAAGCACACAAATTTAATTGGGACAAATTAGATAGAGGTGTGCGTAACTCACATAATCCAACTAGATCTCTCATCAGCATTTGACATGGTCAATCACAACAGCCTTCTAGAATTATTAAAAAGCAGAATGGTACTATCAGGTAACGTACTCAACTGGTTCACATCCTTCTTACCGAACTGCTCAAAATGGATCACGGCAGGCAGCCCACTATCAAAAGGCTCACTAGTGAGACGTGGAGTTCCACCATGGTCAACCATCTCCTCCACACTCTTCAACCTCTATATGGAGCCACTGATGGAAATCCTCAAGCAATCAAACCTTGCATACCACACGTATGCTGATAATATGCAATTATACATAAATATATCCTAGTTAGAAGATATCATTTGACTCCATAACACTCTAGGTTAAACACAAACCTGACTCTCTCAAAACAACCTTAAGCTGAACTCTCTCAAAACAGAATTCCTATTATACAGCTCCCTACACATTCAGGAATGACTTAATCACCTAGACACCTTCAGCTGCAAATCTACCATTATAGAATCAATAAAAACCCTCGGAATAACACTGGTTAAAAATCTTAACTGTAACATCTCAGCTACTGGCTATTGTTCGGGCCGCATTTTGATTGTTGTTTGTTGGAGGTTTAATGTGCTGTGCCTGGTAGGCATTTGGGTGCATATAGGCGCATACATGTATTATTTATCTTACATTTATTTTATAAGCAGTTTTCTATAAAACAGACTAGACCTCGAGGGTGATAAGGATTTGTCAAAAAAAGACCTCAAATAAAATTATTAAGGAAGAATACAACAAAGTTTATACAACATGCTAATTCCCACATCCAAGAGGGCCTATTGAAAGAATGCTGTAAATATACAGTACAATTCTCCATTAAGTCAATTGTTATTCTGGTAAAACACATGGATGAAGATGGATTTACAAACTGCCAAAATAGAAGTACTATTAAAGGAATTGCAGCCAATGAAAGACCTAGAGGAAGTTATACAAAATTGAGAGAAATCTGGAAAAACAAAGAAGAAACAGACGTTAGAAAAGCGCACAAATTTAATTGGGACAAATTAGATTGAGGTGGGCGTAACTCACGTAATCCCTACAGTATACCACAACCACGTTCAAGCAGCACATGGCGCGGAGGTGTAGTAGAAGGTGATAAAACCAAGCTGTCACCCACCCTGCACACCAACACAGGGGCAAGCTTTATGGACTGTGCATGACCCTGCAGCTGATACCGGATGTGTGTGTTGTACAGACTAGATTGTAAATACTTCTTGATTCATTACGTAGCTAGTTCAGTGTGACGAAGATTATGGATATATGAGCAAACATTCTTGTGTTAATGAACAGTCTCTGTAGCACTCTCAGAAGTGCCTTGAACAGTTAAGTGATTCCGGCTAAAAGCAGCCTTCCATAGTCCAGTCTCAATAGCACCAATGGCTTAAATTACTTATTTAAAATCGTTTTCTGGCATGACGGGTTTAATACCTAAGGATCCTGAGCTAATGTTTTGTCGCTTAGGCCAATGTCTGAGCGTGCTTGAAATTTCAAGTTCTGTCCAAGAAGAAGCTTAGGGATTTAGTGCACGTCATACTGAGGGAATAGAAGTTCAGTGCACAGCATGAGTCGATCTAGGTTTTGACAAGAACAGTGCAGTTTTGGGGAGAGATCAGAAAAAACTATTTTCTAAGTGTATTGAGTATAGACCGCTATATCATCATCTGGGATTGGGTGTAAGGTAGCACTTGTGCAGCGATTTCAGTGCATTTGAGGTGGAAAAGTTTCAAATAGAGTTGAATGTCATCAGTGTAGAAGTTGTATATGACATTTGAGTGTTACACATTACCATCAGTTGTCAATGTATGATACGCACCAGCTGATAACTGCCCCCAGCATCCTCAGTCTTTCTTTAAGAATTTTGAGTAGAGTTCAGTGATTTAATATGTTAATTGTTGCTGGTCTATGAGGAGTCGACTTTATCTAGAAGGCAAGATGAATTATGTGCTGTTTTAGATTTTCTGTTTCCATGCTGCATCCTTCCTGATATGAAACCAGACTGAAGGTCATTTAGGAGGTAATTATCAGTAATGAGAAATTTAAGCTGAACATCTACACACCTTTCCAAGGTGTTTACTAGGAAGTATGTGTTTCAAACAGATGGAAATTATTGAAAACTTCAATGTCTACATCTGTTCTTTTCAAAAAGGTGAGAGATCTGACCAATTTTTAAGCATTCCTGGATGGCTCTTTGTGATAGTTCTATTCAATATAATATAAATGAAGCACTTATCTCTTAGAGGTTTGTAGAGGGCATAAGGAATTGAGAGGGTGGTTTGGTCCCAGCAACGGTAGAGATTATTTCTGAATGAGCCCATACTCAGAAATGATCTTGGGTTGCTGGAGAGTTTTACAATGTTCGTGGACCATCCTAATGTTCATGGAGCATGCTATCATTTTAACCTTGTCAGTAAAGATGCAGAGAACTTCATACATTTTTCAATTGAATAGTTGGTGTTCCTTTCAAAGATTGTGTGCATGATTTTATTTACTATCCTGAAAACCTAAGGTGTTTTTTTTGCTTAGCTAATCTCTATTCTGAAATGTAAATCTTTGCTGTTTATACTTCTTTTTCACATTTCTTAATTTTACTACGATATGTGGGTGAATAAAATTTGCACTGTAGCGTTAACAGTCTTCATTTGTTCATTCAAGTTATTTTAATACCATTCCACTGATTCTTTACACTTTATGTTTTTTGTTGTCTTAAGGCTTTTGTGTCCAGGATTCCTGTCAAGAAGCAATGAAGTTTCTTTGAAATATCTCTTTCACACATTAATAAATCGAGATAAATTTGATACTTCAGACATTATGTTGAAGATGTTCAAGACTGAGGCAAGTGAATATTTTGGACCTGAATGAATCCAAGTGAAAGACTGAACTTGAAGTAATTTCAAACTGAACCAACAGGGATGATTTACAAGTTGTTGATGGTGTGCTCTCATTTTTTTTAAATGCATTTTATATGAAGCCTCATCCTAGAGGAAAAGTTTAAGATTGTATAGTATATTTAATCATTTTATTATGACTACATGGTTCGTTTATTCTGTGTATAAATATGAATAAATAAATATTACAGAATTTTCCACTCTCTATACATCGTAAGACATATTCTTCACTTACCTTGGGCAATGTCATCCTGACGCTGAAGTCCTGTCCGCTCTACCTTGGTCACCTGTTGGAGTAGGTCCTGCTCATGCTGCTTGTAGTACTTTCCCTCATTGAATACCTGGGGTAGATTGGCCGTGTGAACTTGCCGGAGTTGTTCATAGTCATTCAGGGCTGCAGTCAGGTCCCAGTTTTTTCCTGCAAACATATGAGAGAATATGACTTGGCAACCAATGCCAACTCTTTGCAAACAGGTCTTTACAAACAATGCCAGTATGTAAATAAGCAACCTGCATGTTAACCAACACACATTCAGATTTAAAAACTAATATTTTTAGTAAAGGAGTTGGTAAATTATTGTCCGGAGTGCGTTCATTAGAAATTATACGGTCAAATAGCTTCTTTTTTTTCTTTGGCAAAAACATTTTTCTTCATAAGGAAGGCCATGCCCCTAAAACACCGTTAAATGTGGGGCTACATCACATAGAAATTAAATGAAAGAACTAATGCTGATGGGAGAACATAAGTACCTGGTCTACAATGAGCCAGAATGCCTATATTTGACAGAATGTGTGGTCATTTCCCAACACCATCTAATCCATGGATGATGGTGGATGCTGTACTCCTCTATTTTGGACAAAAATTGGTTGACGTATGTGGACCAGGTTCTCTGACCACAGCTGTGATACCAGACTTAGAATATGTAATTCTTTCATTGCGATTCATCCTGGTCATCGTTCAACACTGGCCTACACTGCCCTCCCTCATTTGCTTTCTGTCCATGCGATTGATTGATAGCATTTGTAAAGCGAAACAGCTAGTTCAGAAAGAATTGTCCCAGCACTAATGAGAAAGAAAACCTGACCACAGGTCAGGAAAGAGAAGAAAACGACCAGAATACCCTCACCAAACAACTATTTGGTATAAGGGAGCAGGTAGGTTTTAAGATATTTCCTGATGATGCTAAGGATAGATTGAGCTTGAATAGCAATCAGCAAAAAATACCATGCCTTAGCTGTCACCATCACTAAAGCGCAACCTCCTATTCTGGTCTTTTTTAAATTTAGGCATTTTGCCCTAGATTGCATGTTTAGATCTTAGAACAAGAAAAGTTTGATTCCAGCTGAACAGTGAGGCCATGTGTGTTTCTTTACCAATGCTGTAAATTGACTTGTGGCAAAGACATGGGACTTTAAATTAACATCTTGTCATGGCCTCTAGCCAGTGGAGCTTATGCTGCTGATTTGAGATGGTCCTTAGTCCCAAGATCATCATTGCTGCTGCAGTTTGGGTGTGCAATCTTTGCAACAGATATTTTAGTAGGCCAACTAGCAAAGAACTGCAGTAAGCGATTCTTGACAAGATGAGAGCTTGCATCAGAACTTTCATTGAAGCAAGTGGTAACAAAAGGGAGTATTTTTCTGATGCTATTCAGAAGACAAAAGCCAGAGACAAAGATGGATTTGAGGTATTTGATTAAGCACAAAATTAGCGTCATTCATGACTCCCGAATTCCTTGCCTGATTTGAAGGGGAAGGCAGATACCCCAAAGTCTCAGGCTTTTGTCCAAGCAGCAGCTGATCCAACCAGACTGAGATTTCATGGAGACAATGTCTCAGGTTCTGAAGACAAATTGCTGCTTAACCTGAGAATCAACTGAATATCAAGTATTAGTATGGAACGGTATGCCAAATGGATCAAGGAGGAAGGCAAATGGGGCCACATAAAGGACTCAGTATGGAGACCTAGGGAACCCTAGTGAGAATCATTTTAGGACTGCATCTGGAGATAGCCAGGGCAACTGTTTCAGTTTGATCCTGCTGAAATCCCAGCTTAGGTTAAACGATGCAATAAAATTGGGTGCAAGATGGTATCATAGGCCACCAACAGATCTAACAAAATCAGGGCTGCCACTCCATTTTCATCCATTACACACTTGATATCATCCATTGCTTAAGCCAGTACTGTTTCAGTTTAGAGGCCTTTTTAGAAAAACCTGATTGCACTTTTTGAAAAGGTGGTATTTCTCCAAAGAGTGCGTTTCAGTCAGCCTGGTGAACAAAGCGTGAAATGTGAGATAGGGCCATAGACATAACACTGGGGTCCAGGTCAGGGTCTTTATTAGAGCAAAACTATAGACAATTGTTTTTTTGTTGGTACAACTTCCAAAGAAAATTAAGAATTGCAAAGGGCAGTCAGAGAGGACAGATTACTTTTATCAACTTTCTATAGCTGCTGGACTGAGCAAATATCCAAAGGGGAAGAGGTGGGTAAGGAAGTCAAAATGGTAGAAACTTGCAAGTTTCAAAGAAGACCATGCAGAGTTGATGGCGGAATTTAGTAGGAAAACAATGTTATCAGATATCTGGGGGAAGTTACACATTCAAACTACTTATCACACAATTCTTGTGATGGATTTAATGCATTACCTTTAGCAATAGAGGAGGCCATGTTTTTATATAGCAGAAATAGTTCTACTGTTGGATTTTTAGAGCCAAGAATATACTTCTGGGCACACTCTGTTTTAATCTTTTTAACTTGTTTTCAATAGCAGTTTAATTGAGTTTTTTGAAAGAGTTTGCTATGTTGTAATTTGTCTCTGCTTCCTTTCTAGTATTTAACATTTATGTTTCATGATTTTCAAATCTTCAATAAACCATTGAGCAGCTTCTTTTAGATTTATAATAACAAAATGAAATTGTCTTATCAAGGAAAGATATGAACCAGGAGTCTAAATAGACTCAAACTCCTAGATTTGACTTTAAATAAAGTCAAATGTAGGGTTTGATCATAAATTGTTAAATGTGGTCATGTTGCATCTATGGTTGAAGCCAAGTCTTCCGGATATAATTTACTTCATGTTCTAGATGGAAAGTCCGGTTTCAGCGTGGTTTGATTTGTAATCGGGTTCTTAGTAGACTCACTTTACCTTATCTACAACTATGGGGAATTACTGTGGATTAAAAGTAAATTACCAAAGTCTTACTGAATAATGAGGTTTAGCAAAGATGGGCTTGGCTTAATAACATCATCACCAGTCAGTCACATACAAGTTTATCGTATTAATCACATAGATGACAATAAGAAAAATACAACATTTAAAAACAAAGCAATATTGTTAAAAAGGGCTTTAGAATGTATTAGGCACAATTTTGCAGCATTTTATAGGCTAAAACTAAACATTTAGTAAAATTATTAATACGAGCATGAAGTTTAAGGCTAAAACAAAAGCTGACCACTTCTAAGGTTGATCTTATTTTTGCATCAATAAATATTGTTGCAAGTATAGTCTTACTAGGTGCAAGACATTTGGACAACTACTTAGTATGAACATGATGGTTTCTTTTTTATACCCACAAAGGGGACAGACTTTCTTGCTTTGCAAGCTCTGATTCCAAGATTATTTCAATTCATAAATGGGTATGTAGAGCAGTCGAAATCTTACATATTTCATTTTTAGTGCACCATGGAGACTAGAGCTGATGTAGTCCTGATGTGGCAACAGGTATGATTTGGATACCAGGTCCATATGTTTATACTTTTGTAGCAAGGCAAGATCATTCTCCCTCTGAGTAGTAAATAGGGCCCTTCGTTTTACATTTTTACGTGCCACTCCACTTAAGTTAACCAAGGTCTCTATTTCCGGTAAATTATGAACTTCAATTAGCTTTCTTAATGTTGGAATGTTCAGTTCCATATCCTCGTTTAAGTTTTTTTTAAAGTTCTGCATAAATTAGAGAGCTTAGCGTTGTTGAACTAGACACACCACCATCACAAATATAGTTCAATATGGCCCATTACGAAGTAATACTAGAGATTTTAAATTCAACTCCAACCTTATTACAGATTATGGGATAGCAGTTTGCAGACTTAAGAGTTTTTGAATACTGTGGATATAGATTTTTTCAAGATTATTTATGGTCTTGCCATTTAAAAAAGGTGATGCGTAAAGTAATAAAAGCATTAACTTAATTCTTAATGCTTTTAAAGATGAATCAATTGCACTACCAGCAAATAATTTGGTGAACCTCATTATAGATTTGGTGGTGGTAACTGATCTGAGGTGCCTGCTTGCCAGGTGGTTACACCCAGATAACCCAGTGTCTGTTGGGACTCTGAGATAGTCATAATGATTGACTGTTTCAATTATGGCTTCTCCCATTATCCAGGCCATTTTCTAATGCTTTTTGCTGAATATCATGACCTTGGTTTTTGATTGATTAGCTGTTAGGGTGTTTTCCCCCAGTGTCAAGAAGGCTATTAATCGTAAAAATTTTGGATCTTGTTTTGATCTCCTTTTATGTATTGAATAAACTATTGCACCTTTCCAAGATGTGAGAATGATCCCGGTAGAAATAACCTTTGAGAATAAATTACTCCATAGTGTACTCCAAAACGGGGTATTGAGTTTTACCAGGTCTACCAGAATACCATTCGGTCTTGTGGCTTTTAAAGGTTGGGAGTTTTTAATTAACTTTGCTATCTCCTCCTTGGTGATTTTTAAAGTCGGTGCAAAAAACTGGTATGCTGCCTGGTTTGATTTTAATATTGGATTTATACAGCAAGTTTTCATTTGAGATATGCAGCTTGTTTCTGGTGGCTTAGTGGACTAATGCGCCGGCCTTTGTTCGACCTCATGGTCACAGGTTCAAATTCTTGCTGGTCCATTCAGCCTTTCATCCTTCTGAGGTCGATAAAATGAGTACAATTGGGTTGCGTAACAATAAACATCTGTTATTCAGCACCAAGATACCCTTGGGTGAACGTTGTGCTTTATAAATATATGTACTGTTATGTTTAGTAAGAGGTATGTCCTTGAGCTCTGCCAGACCAGGGTCCAAAATGCCTTCTCATCAGGGGTGAAAACCGCATACAATAATTTGGCCCAGGCTTTATCTTCATTATTGAAACTTGTTTCCACTAATTTATTCTTAAGAGCGATCTTTAAGCTTCTAATAATGGCATCACGTTCCTCAGATTGGGGCTGTTTGATTTTGAGTCGTAAACTCTTACGATGTAGTCTTTTTGTGTTTGCTTTTCCTTGACCAGAGAAGACATTAGAATGGTACTTGGAATTCCGCCAACTCAGAAGTCTCGTCTTTAGCTGTTCCAGGATGAATACAGTAATTTGTTCCCAGTTTTGGAGCCAGACACTATTATGTTCATTGATAAGATGGCCTATCCGCAATTTTGCAAGGCTTCCATGTTTCTTGCATGCACACTTTGCGATGTTCATTAAAATAGGATAAAAATGTTTCCCTGGATGCATTTAAATGTCTGACTAGGCCTGCAATATTCCAGGAGATTATCCAGAGTTCATTCAAATGATTGGCAATACTGCTGATATCATTAGGTATACTGATCGCTGGATAAGTTTTGCGGAACGTGTAATTCCCCTGGTAATAATAGAGTGCACGCATGTGTTTGAGGTCCATTGATGGAAATCTTGAGATTGGCATATGACAGGTTAGCCTCAGAGCCTTTAGAATTTGAAGCTATAAATGATGGACAAATCGAAGTACAAGATTATGATATTTTTGTCTTAGCAAATATGGATATTTTGGTTTCTCAACTTGTGTAATCAAAATCCCCCATCCCAACAGGTCATCTCTACGTGCCCATATTTTTTTTGACTGTCGATTGTGCTGACCTAGTTGTTATGTTTTTTTTCTACCACCAACAGATTTCAGATTTTGAAGAAAAATGTGGAAGTAACATTTTTTTAGCTTCAGAATATTTTGACGGTTTAAGATATCATGATGCCCTATGGATTTTTGTACAGTGGTGTAAAGTGTTCCATTATAAAGCATTTTTCATTGATCATGCCAAAATCCTACTGGTTGGAGATTTAAAATACTGGGCCAACAATGAGAAGGGAGGACAGCTTTCCTCAGATTTCTCTGATTATTTCAGGAACCTAAATCCTGGGAAACATGTGCTGACCCCCACTAACATCAATGGTCACATTTTAGACCAAGTCTAGTACATACACTTATCACTGTCCAGCCTCACAGTGTACCCATGTGCTTGGTCTGACCATCATCTAATTAAGCTCTCACTGACTGGTTTATTTCCACATAAACGTCCACCCCAGTCTGGACTCCTTTCCAGGAGCTGGTCACAAGTCAACTAAAAATCCTTTTGCAACTCATGGATATTAACCACGCCAGATCAAGGCAATGACATCGACCAACATGGAAAGATGGTATCCGACTGGCTCACAAAAGCCAGTGACACTCATGCACCCCTTTGTAGAATAAAACCATCCAGATGTCATGAAGCCTCTAAATGGTTCACAAAGGAACTAAAACTTACAAAAACTAGACTTACATCGTCACAAATGTAAATGGTAGAAAAACTATAACACAGAGGCTAGGACACTCTATCGACTTTCTTTACAAACAGAAATATCTTGTCCTCAAACAAATTAAAAGAAGATATTTGGAATAATTTCAGAACTGTCCAACTGTGACAGAGACTTACATCGTCACAAATGTAAATGGCAGAAAAACTATAATACAGAGGCTAGGACACTATCGACTTTCTTTACAAACAGAAATATCTCGTCCTCAAACAAATTAAAAGAAGATATTTGGAATAGTTTCAGAACTCTCCAACTGTGACAGAGTGACTTACCCATCACCCTTTCCCAGACTCTGTGATGCATTTAATACCTACTTCATAGATAAAATCAAGACCATTAAAGCAAACATCCCCACTAGTTCTCTCTCTAACCAGAATAATCTGGATGACATGAACCCTGTTACTCTATCCTGATTCCAAGAAATCAGTAAGGATTGCCAAATGGACCTAATGATAAAAATAAAATCAGGCTCTCCGAATGACCCTTGCCCCCTGTAAATTTTAAAACAGCTCTCTTTTATTCCAGATCTGGTCTTGTCCCTTCTGAACCATTCCCTCAACTCTGGAGAAGTACCCAGTGCATTTAAGGTAGCAATAGTGGTAGCTCTCCAGTAAAAGCAAGGTGAAGACCCTCTCACCTTGAAACACTTTCGCCCAATTTCCCTCTTAGCTTATTTAGCAAAACAATTTGAGGTGCATGTGGCATGCAACCTTTGCACCTTCATAAAGGAGTCTGAATTTCTGGACCCTTGCCAAGCCAGCTTCTGCTGGCACATTTCACTGAAGCAGTCATCCTCTCCGTGATAGATGACATGCGAGTGGAAGGCGACAATGGCGACACCCAATCTCTGGCAGTCCTTAATCTATCTGCGGCCTTTGACACGGTCGCTCACAACCTCCTGGCAGACCGTATCAAGGTCGCAGGGCTGTGGTCCGGCACTTAAGTGGATTACCTCCTGTTAGAAATGGGGTTTCTGGTTGGCTAAGGTACACCCAGGCCAGGCAGAACCCACAACTCTAGTCAGGGTAAACTATGTACACAGCTAAGATAACCTCTGCTCACCCTCTGGTAACTTGGTGCAGAGCAGGCAGGCTTATCAAAAGTGGAAATGTGTAAAGTATTTGTGCAACACACAGTAACACAATGAATACACCACAAAAAGACTCCACACAGGTTTAGAAATATAGATTATTATATTCTGAACAAAACAAGACCAAAATGGTAAAAATCCGATGAGTATGTTTCAAGTTATTTCATTAAGGAAACACAATGTTTAAAAGCGCATTTTCTACAGTTTGATTCTTTATTGTAATGCTAGTCCAAATGTGGGTTAAAGTGTTCTTGATCCAAGCAGTGGATTGCTAGGTGTTTACATACACAGGTTGTACCCAATCCACTCTCGTCGTGAAATCTGCACGGGTCCTTTTGGGATCGGCGCATGCAGCAAAGTGCAGTTGCCTGCGAACATGCAGGCGGGTTCACGGATCTCATTGTCCTGAGGTCGGAATCACAGTACCTTTCGGAAGCTGCAGGGGCCTTGCATCACAATGGTCAAGGTTGGCACGCAGCGTCAGAGATACCCAAGTGGCAGCGCTGAAACGGAGACTCTCATCATCAAGACAATCAGGCAGGCTGCACAGAGAGGACTTTCTTCGGTGCTGCGGTGTCCCTGGTAACAGGCACTTGGAGCTTTACCACAACGACACGCTCGAACTGCTCTCAAAGCGTGCTGAGTCGGGGTGAAGCGGCCAATGCTCGTTCTCTGTTCGCGACAAGGAGCTCAATTTGGAGCAACAGAAGCTGGCGAGTAGGCCCAGGTGGTTGATGGTTGAAGTAGAGCTGCTGAACTCCCGGATGGCAGAGTTCCATGGCAGGGATTGAAGTCTTTGATGGCCCTGAGACTTCGAGAACAGGGTGCAAGTAAGCAAGCCCTTGGAGAGCACTTTTAAGTTCAGCACACAAAAGGTAGCAGGCAGCAGGCCAACACAACAAGGAAGGTAGCAAAGTGGCAGTCCCTCCTGCAGCACAGCAATCAGCATGCAACAGGCCAACACAACAGAGCAGTTAGCAGAGTGGCCATCCCTCCTGGCAGCACAGCAGTCCTTCTGGCAATGCACGAATGTGGATCCAGCAGTATCTGTTTACAGGTCCAAAAAGTGCCTGATTTTAGGGGTCAGAGACCCAGTACTTATATCGAAAAGGGCCTTTGATGTAGGGGGTGACTTCAAAGGAACATTCTGAAGTGCACAAGGACCCCTTTCAACCCAGTCCTGTCTGCCAGGCTATCTGTGGGCAGTAATCAGCCCTTTGTGTGTGGACAGGATACTACCTATTGAAGTGTGTCAGCCCCTCCCATTCCTCCCTGCCCAGGAAGACCCAATAGAACACAGATGCAGTTGAGTGTCCTGTGTTATGCCTGACTAGAGGGAATGCACAAATGTAGCTGTCATCCAGGCCAGCCCAGACGTATATTGGAGTCAGGCTGTCAGTCACAGAGCAGTAAGTGCAGAGAAAAGTCCACTTTCTCAAAGTGACATTTCAAAATAGTAAGGTTAAATCCAACTTCACCAGTAAGGAGGATTTATAATTACCAATCCAAAGAGATAAAACATGAAAACGCAACACATTTCTGATCAGGAATTACCACTTTAAGAAGTATAAGGGAATTCCCAATGTTAACCTATTAGAAGGGTAGACTCACAGTGGTGAGAAACGAAATAGCCTGTATCTCACTACCAGGACTTGTAAAACATAAAGGTACATGTCCTACCTTTTACTTACATAGCATCCTACCCTTAGAGCTTACCCTAGGGATGGCTTACATGTAATAAAAGGGGAGTTTAAGGATGGCAAGTAGTTTTAAATGCCAAGTCAAAGTGGCATTAAACTTCACATACAGGCACTGCAGTGGCAGCCCTGAGACAGATTTGAAAGGCTACATCTGTGGGTGGCACAATCAGTGCTGCAGCCCACAAGTACCATTTAACTTACAGGCCCTGGGTATATGGTTACCACTTTACGAGGGACTTACCAGTAAATTAAATATGCAGATCATTTATACACAAATTAGGGAAGAAGCACATGCACTTTAGCACTGATTAGAAGTGGTAAAGTGCTCAGAGTGCTAAGGTCAACAAAAATAGTCAGCAAAAACAGGAGGTATAAGGCAAAATGTCTGGGGAAGCACCACCCTAAGGATGCAAGGTTTAATACCTCCTTTTTAGGAGACCGGTCCCAGTCCATTCCTCTAACTCCGTTCACCTCTTCTCAGGTCTATCTAGATTGCGGAGTCCCCCAAGGATCCTCCTTATTCCAAACCTCTTCAACATATACATCCGCCCCTAGTTCACACACTGAAACAAATGAACTGTAAGATTTATAATTATGCAGACGACATGCAATTACTCTTTACACTAGATAATTCTCCCTAATCTAAAGAGCATTTTCAATCCACAATGCTGTTCATCTGTGACTGGTTGAACAGCAACCATTTGAAATGAAAAATGGAAAAAAACTTAAATCAACATCATTAAAAATAAGCTTTAATACTGAACTGACTCATTCTGGCCGCCTGAGCTGGGAAATCCCCCTATCCCTTTGGGATAACCAAAGATGCCAATCTATCCATGAAGCCACAAATCAGCTCAGTAATCTCTTCTTCCTTCTTAATGCTATGCCAAAATTGCAACAACAAAAAAAAATCGCTTATTTTTTCACCTTTGAGGCCCTTGTCCAGGCCTTCATTGGCTTGTCCTCTCACGGATTGATTACACCAACTCTGTTTACGTTGGCTTACCCAAAGGCCTCAGTAAAAGACTTCAAATTGTCCAGAACCAGGCAGCCCATCTCATTTACAAACAACCCAAACGTTGCCACATCACCCCCCTGATGATGGGCCTCCACTAGCTGCCTGTAGAACAAAGAACTATCTTCAAAGTCAGCTGCACCATTTTTAAATCACTTCGCAGTAAAAGCCCCCGAATCCTTGAACTTCTTACCACTTCTTAATTTTAAGAAGAGGAGCTTGGGTGGCGCCAGATTTGCAGTTATTGCCTGCAAACTCTGGAACTCCGTTCCTCTTGAGATGAGATCTGAATTTTGAAACAATTAAAAATTTGGATATTTAGACAAGCATTTAACTAATACACTGCATTTTCTGTATCTCACTTCCATGTTTCCCACTTCAGCGCCATGAAACCGCTTGGTGTACGCGCATTTTATAAACTCAATAACATCACATAACCTAACAATCCAAGCATAATATTTGACCAGCTACTCCCATGGGCAGGAGATAAGTGAGACTTTTGGATCCTGAAAGAAACATGGTGTATACATGTATTATGAAGTTTAACCCCTTGCGTGCGCGTCGAATTTTTGCGCTGTGCGGGGGTTTGCATTAGCGGGCGGGGATTCTGACGGCTCCCGGCCGTCGTGAGCACACGCCCACCGTAACGAATGACGGCCGGGAGCCGTCGTGAGCATACAAGGGGTTAACTCCAAAAGGCATAAACAAAAAATCATACATGCTTTGTATAGCTGTATATCTATATGAATGTCTGAAAAGTACTCCATTGCTCTATGTCTGATAATATGCAAATGCGTATTGCAATGTAAATATATGTACATATGAATGTAAGGGAGAAATATTTGCAAAGTTAAGAACCGATGTACAGTGTTAGATGTACATCTGTCTCCAAAGCATATTTCCTTCCCTTTCCTAAAAGATCTTGATGATTTAATCTGGTTTCAGTTGGATCCCACATATCATCATGTTCTGCATAAAGCACCTCAAGGTCGAAATACTTGTGCGATAATGATACAAACTTATTCTCCTTAAAGCGCTCCTCTTTTTCTTGTAGCTTGGCTTGTAGTATATTAAATACTTGAAATAATAAATAAATCATTAAGCCATTCATCATTGCTCTATATCAATTGACTAGCAGCGGTCACACAATTAGATTGTGTAAATGGACAATGCTCCGCAACCCCTGTTCACCGACAGATATGCTGGTTAATGTGTGCTCCAATATCCCTTTGCCTTACTTCAAGTAAAGTGTATATGTGCATATGAACGTGTCAGATAAATTCTAGCAACTGAAGTGAAATATCACACCTATAGTGTGAATGAAGGATCAGGTAACAACATTATTTAAAGCACTTGCTAAAACAGTGTAGTCTCCTTTTCTTTAATAAACACAAATAATGTGCTATTTCAACCCCTACATGTTCTTTCGCGTGAAAGTATAATTCCTTTATCAAAACCAGCATTACTGGATACCTGGATCAGATATGGTGACATGTACATATGTATGCACGTGGTATTTCTATAGCGTGAACCTAGCCAAGAGGCAAAGGGATGCCGTACAGGGTGAAAGACTCAACGAGTGATGAGAGAGGTTGCTGATTTGTGGACTGTTAATGCTTTGTGATGTAGTTTTCTAACAAGAGGTGCATCTTAACGTTTTCCTGAATTGGAGCAGAGGTAGGGCGGTCCTGGCGGATATGGGGTCGTTTTTCCAGATAGTGTGTGCTCTTGGCACTGTTAAGATACTCGGAGAGCATCTTCAGCTTGTGAGTTTTCCCAAGACAATGGACTCTGTGGGGAGTGGGGATAGAGGGATAGGAATTGTGAACTTCGGAACAACCAATTTTAAAATCTTCTACAAGTTGAAAGTTAGCACCGTGGTGAGTACTTCATGGGGGGTGAGTAGAAGTTGGAACGAACAACCTTATTGCCTTACCAATGTGAGCAGCCGCGGCCCGTGCAGGTAAGAGCAGTGGGGCCGGGGGGGGGGGGGGGAGATTTTGACAGACGAGGACGAGGGAAAATTAATTATTTATTTAATTTTACCTCGTGGTCGTCTGTCAGATCCCCCTCCAACCCAGACCCACCGCCCCACCGCTCTTACCTGCACAAGCTGCGGATGAATGTGAGGTTATCAGTGTCTCAATAGTGGTGTCAAAGTTTCTAAAAAACTTGAGTGTGTTGAAGAGTATCTTAAATTCCAGAGTCAAGTCTTACATTGAAATTGAATTTACTAACATCATTAGAAAAGCACAATGTCCTCTGCTAGTCCAGATTTTCTTTTTCTATGCAGACCTCAGAAAAGACTTTAAAACAAGTGCCATCTCTCAGCTCCGATTGGTGGCAGGGGGTGTGCTGGTTAGGACTATAGTAATGGCCATGTGAGTGTTAAGAGTCTAATGGATTTATATTTACAATGGAACAACCCGCTTCCTAGTTCAGATTTCAAATATTTATACATGTCAAAGTTCTATACATAGGTCAGCTTGGCCGAACTAAGAACAACCTCAGACTACAGTCGGTATCAGTCCATTAATCTTCTAAATACAACATCTTGAAGCTAATTGCTATGTGTTTCAAGCCTAATGGGGAAGTATGCCCCATTCAAAAGCCAATGCTAACCTCCTCTGAAAATAAGATGCACAGACCGGTCCATACAACACTGCCTGTCCTGAGCTACAGATATGATATAAAACTGTTTCGGGAGCACTCCCCTCTAACATGTTGAGGTGATGCTAGAGGACAAAAGCAGTCGTACAAACCAATATTTCTCAGAGTCATGAAATCTGGGAGCATTTCTTTGGTGCCTGTGAAATTATTTTATCAACATACCCAAGAAAAACTTAGGGAATTGGGGGATGCTCTATAGTAAATGTACATGAGTGCAAGCCCTCTGCAATTATCAGAACCATATACGTAAGTATTTACAAAAAAGACAGTAAAATCTCTTTAGAACTACTAAAACTAAATAATTTTCTTGAATCTTCATCTATAATAGTGATTTGAGGATGTGAGTTCAAATGACCAATCAGCACTTTATCAGGGTATGCAAGATAATAGACGAGATTTTGGGAAAGGCAATTTATATATCTACTGCTTACTTTGATCAAATTAACCTATTAGAGCTAAAATCACTAATATGGCAAAATGAATATCACTCTGTTATATGGTGCTATTAAATTTTGATGGTTTCATAGTAAATTCAGATCCCAGCAATTTTTGCTTGAGTCTTATTTGAGTCTCTGATCACAGAAGGAACTTTAGACTAAACAGCTCACGTTAACTGTGTCCCTATGATTAATGATTTAGAAGGCTGTCTCTTTGAATCAACAGGTACAAACATATCTATCACTGGTGGTCTACTCTAGTTAAAGACATTTCCCTTCAGATTTTACATGGCATTTTCAATTTTGACCACTTTGATTGAGGCGATAGCAGAACTGCTCCTAGTTTTTTGGAGTATTGAGCTCCAGTACCAGTAAATCAAATGGGCTTAGCACACCTGCAGCCCATCCGCGGTTAATTTTATTACTTCATTACTCAGCAAAAATATATACAAAATTTGTCCTCATTTAGTCTGAACCATGGACTGCTTCATCAAAGTGAATACCAGATAATCGAGTGGGCCTGGGCCCTAAGTCCATAGAACATATGATACTCCTGTTAGAACCCCTTTCAGAGGGCCATGGGACTAGCAGGGGTTACTGGGACCAACCGTAGTGGTTGAGGGTTTTTACTCCTGATGTTCTGGGACCTGAACTACTAAGGATTCTAAGCAACTGGGCCAAATACCGCTTCTGCACTTGAATGTCAGTAGTAACGTGGTTGAGAAGTCCAAGGCTCCCTGGTGCGGGCAGGGGGGAGGAGTACAGGGAGTGAACACAGGCTCACATACAGGATTGCAGCTCCTCACTTTGCATGGGCTCTGACCCAATCATCGCAGTGATGCACACAGCTAAGTTCACAGTGGCTTGTCTCTGGCATAAAAGGGTCACCAACTTCGTCCTGCACGCGGACATCAACCCGGTCGGCGCAGCAGTCGTTTCTTCGCACCTCGCAACAGTGGTCCACTCTGCAACGCTCTCCACTGGACCTCACTCCCTCAAACACTCTCCTCTTCCTCACAGGGCACACTGGTCTTGGCAAGCATGCAGGCACTGGTGCTCCAGGCTCCAAGGCAGGTGGTCTTGGATTCCATGGGTGATGCCCCTTCACCGAGCAGAGAGAATAGCAGGGCTTCGCCTCCCAGTGGTAGTCACAGGTAGAAGTCTTGCAGAGCTTCCCCTCCTCATGCAGCCCAACTGGCTACTTGGCAGATGACATTTTTGGGGGTCCATAGCTTCCCTTCTTATAGTCCATTTCCAGACATCAAATGTGATTTAGAGTCTGAGACTCTGAAGTTTATGTTGGGTCTGCTTCTTTTGAAGTGCCCACTCCTCTGCACTCTTCTTCCTCTTGAAATAAGTTTGTCACAGCAGGAGTGGCTCCAACACAGTCTGTAGGAGTGACTACAGTTCATATCTAGATGTCAGCCAAAGAGTTATGTGTATCAAAAGGTCAGCCCAGGACCCAGTCCTACGCCTTGAGAATCTCTTATCAGCTCCATCTCCTGAGATGTGCCAGGGCCCCTTCCTTGTGACCTTTCACTGAATCAAATAGCACCCTTTCAAGTGTGTGCCCCACCCAGCTTACGGGAATGCAGCAATATATAAAATCTGTCTGGGGGATTTCTCTACCACCTCACATTTGACCATGCAGGCCTGGGTCTCCTAAAATTTAGCCCAGGTCCCTCCATGTATTGTACCATCCACAGGCAGTACGTGTATGAAGCCTACACACACTGCACAGAACTGTATCGTTCATGTACTGTACCACTCATAGGCACACATACATTCAGCACATGCATTTACCATGCACGCACTGCACAGCACTACATCCTTCATGTACTGTAACACTCATAGGCCTCCATACATCCATACATCCAGCATATGCATTCACCATGCACGCACAGCACCCACCCTCAACACTCTCTGTGTCTTCAATCTTCTTCCCTCCACAAGCTGTGCTCCCTGCTCTCAAGCGCTGCCCTGACAGGCTCTCAAAGAGGCCTGTCAGAGCAGCCTTGAATTCCTTGATGACGCGGCAACACTGGGTAACAGCTTTAGATAACAACCGTTGCTACGCCACAGCAGTGAGTTACTGGATTTGAAGTTATTCACACAAGTGGCTGGCTCCATATCTCACCCTTGCATTAAAAATTATAATAGACTCAGGCACTTGGGCCATCCTGGAAGTTTTACATACATGCATAAAGAACTATATGTTACCATTATATTAGAGACCTAACTGGAATTCGAAATTTGAAATATGCTACTTGTGTATATTCTGCTGTTGGTGTATATAGTGACCCAGGGGTGTTCCGTAATCATCGTTTTTGGCTTTACACCAGACCCAGTTCTGGCCCATAGGTTTTTTTGGACAATTGATATACAGTAGAAAAAATTATAGTTTATCTAGTTTCCAGATGCAAGTGAATCTTTCTCCACAACAATCCAGTAAACACTAAAAAGTCTATGATAGCAAATTAATCCACCGGAAACCATCTATGATTGGTCAACTGGCATTTTCCCCATTATTAGGACAAGTATGTTTGGTCACATCGCTCTCTTCTGTCCAGGACACGGGTGCATGTCATGACTGGTATTTATTACTTGAGAAGGGCAACTATGGTTATAACAACACAACAGTTAGAAATGGTGCTGCACCAACCCTAGGTTTAGGGGCCACCAAATCAAATCCAATAAATGGTGTGAAGTAAAGTGCTTATGCTTTAAAAGTGGTCGTAAGAAAAGTCTTCTCAAGCTGCTGTATAAAGTGCAAAAAAGTATAAAGTGCATTGTTGATTGTGATGAGGAGTTATTACATGAGCAACACCAGAAAAAATTCAAACCAGGAGCCAGATTTAGGGAAGGCAACCAAAAAAAGAATTGTATTTAACCTGAGCCTTATAAGATAAAATCTGTGTTCTATTTTTTCTACCCAGGTTAAGTACTGCTCTCTCCCATGCATTTTTAAAATAGGCAGATAGTTAAGAGCTGAAGTTAAACGACTTGCCCATGTGAATCTAATTTCTTTATTTATCATAGTATACTTTTTCTTTACTATGGCCTTAGTTTGGGGCCCAATGCAGTCTGGAGAATCAAAAAGGTTAATCATGCCCATATTATTAAAGCTTTTCTTTACATATGCCAACAGGATAGAGCATCTATTATCCAATTACAGGCAATTGCCTAAAATGTCTCTTGAAAAACCCGCTTGTTGGGTAGACCATATTTTGACCCAGAGTAAGAGAGGGGCCATTTTAACTTTGCCTTCTAAATAGCTCATACCCAATTCACTGTGGAATATAAAGGTTGGGGTCGATTTCGGGATAGCCAGCAACCGACAAAGAAATTTGTTTTCAAATGCCTGCATTCTGGCTGGTGTTTTGTGGCCCCACATGCCCGCTCCATATGTTCCCACACCCAGACATTTAGACTTATATAGCTGGACCCTCTCTTTAATTGGCTTATGCCTCAATTTTTATGTGAACCTAAAAATAGGTTCACTCTCTACTACCATTTTCTGTATGCTCTGATTGGTCATGCCGCACCATGACAGGTTTGCTTTGATCAGGATGCCTAAATAATTGAAATGAACAATCTTTGTAATTGCGGTCTCGCCAATGAATATTTTGGACCTCAAGTTAAAATAAACGATTTCTGATGGTTTACTCGTCATAAAACTATTAAAATCACTCAAAAGTTTCTGGAGGCCAATTGCTGTTTGTGAGATTAAAACTGCGTCATCCTCATATAACAGAACTGAGACTGGTCGGGAGGCAATTCTAGGGGTATCATCACTACATAAACTCAGGGCATTCTTTAGGGAATTAATATTTTAAAAAACCTGAAAAGGTGCCATTATACAACCCTGCCTGACCCCTCTGGGTCAGGACCCATAACTTGAGGGATCCACTGACAGTCCAATTTTAACATCAATCTTTTTTATTGAATTCAATTATTTCTTCTTTATTTTGTATAAAAATCTTTCTTTAAAACACACATACAGCAGTCTGGCCAATGCGTTTCATCATACACAAGGACTTCCTCAGGGCTGCAATACAAAAACAATCTTCTTCGTAAAAACATTATATACAGCAATATTGCATTAAAAACTTTAACTTCCATCTTTTAACATCATGTCAGAACTGGTATCTGCTTCGATTTGTTTCTCCTCTTAGCCAGTGGCAGCTCTTTCATAGGGGTGCTGGAGTGTTGCACTTCTCCCACTGTGGGTCAGCATATACCAGACTCATTAATAAAACATATTTTTACCATAGTCCACCATACTGCTATTAATGTTCCTTCTTTTATGGGACGGAGCTGCAGAGCTCTCTCTTCCGGCAAAGTTGGCTCGGACACGCTTAATTGCGATGACAAACTAAGTCTCTGGTACTGAACTGTGTATGTCATGTTTACAGGCAGGGCCGGACTGGCGGTAGCGGGCACCGGGCGTTTCCCCGGTGGGCCGCCAGGGTGAGGGCCGGTTTTGGGCCCCTGGGGGGCCGGTTTTGTTACAGGGACGTTTTTGCAGCATAGCTGCAATATCGGCCCTGTAACAAAATCGGCCGAAACCGGCCCTGGCAAACAGCTCTGCCGTCCCCCCAGCCCCTCCGGGGGGCTGGCCGAGCACTTTGCCAGGGCCGGTTTTGGTTCCCAGTCCGGCCCTGTTTACAGGAGTTTTCCTGTGCCAGCTCAACATTCACAGTTCAGGCCTACACAATCTGTACTGTCAAGGGGGGGGGGGGGAGGAGAAGAGGGAGGGTGGTCAGATACAGCACCACCAGTCTCTGACGGAGCGCTGTGTTCGCCTGCCCCAGCCAATCCTCGCATTGCTCTCATGCTGTTTACTGATATAAATGCCATCACGACAGAAGCGTTCGAATTGGCAGGGATAGGTGATGCATAGGTTCTGTGAGCCAGTCTGCACATCATTACAGCCATGCAGGCAGTGTGGAGGGGGGAGGATTTTACAGCCACCGGTGTGATAAGGGTTTGCCGCTCAAAGCCAAAGCCAAACATGTGTGCTGAATTCTAAGAATGATATAACTAGGGAATGGTCGAGGGAAGATTATTGCTTTCAGTATTTGCAATGAGCTACAGAATTTGATTCATATTGCAGAGATGAACGGGGCACAGTCTATTTAGATAAGCAAAAGCATTTACCTATATAAGCTTACACAGCGGTGACAGTTTACTGATCAAATTTCAGCTGCATTGATTTATGGAATTGTTTGGTGTAGCTGAGCATTTATTTGCTGTAATTGTACCATCCCCTGTTATTTTCTCCCCGATGACTAATCAGGTAAGGTAATTATATTGCCTTTATTCGAAACGTTTTCATTTTAGATTGCTACCCTTATTACTTACTTTGATACGATTTTATCCAGCCTGGCAAAAATCATATTTTTAGATTTCGTAGTGTGTCATTTTGTCATGTTCTTGAGAGAGGATGATGCTTGGTGTTTGAATTTGGACATGAATGGTGATATCAATCCAACTGGCTTCTGTTAAATATTTTCATTCCAGGCGCCCTGTTTGTCAATGGGGCAAATCCAACATGGCTGTCATTGTGTTCCCTACATCATGAGAAAGAGTTGAGCTTTAAGTTCACCAGCTGCATAAATGTCAAAGGAAATAAAAACAGCACAACTACAAAGGTTCATCCGATGTATGAAATGAATGTCCCTGTGAAAGATATTAAAGTGAAAACCTAACTGTAGGAAGTAAAATTCTAACACACGAATTCCCCAAGTGTTTATTGGGATGGAAAAGTCTCTGCATGGTGATGGACCAGTATCAGGGCCGGAGTGGGAACCGAAACCAGCCCTGGCAAACTGTTCGGTAGCCCCTTGGGGGGGGGGGGGGGGGAGGAGTGGGGTGCGGCCGAGCTGTTTGCTAGGGCCGCTTTCGGGCGATTTTGTTACAGGGGGCCGATATTGCCGGCCCCCGGTAACAAAAACGGCCTCCTAGGGCCTAGAAACGGACCCCACCCTGGCAGCCCACCGGGGAAACATCCGTGACCCGCTACGGCCAGTCCAGCCCTGACCAGCATCCCTGCCTGAGTGCCCCAGTTGTGTTGATATCTGGATCCCTGGTAAGACTTTTTTGGCCATGGGTAAACACGGATCATTCTTGTGTGCCATGACCTAGGCCTTTCTCATGGATTGCGGTCTTGCTAAGACCAGGACGGACACCCAGAGTGCTACCCTCAGTTGGTGGAAGGCTAATGTCTTCACATGGAGTTAAGTAGCAAAAGTACGGTGGTGGCAGCACAGCATTTTTTAGTAGTAATGATCAGTAGAATGTAAGTAAGTAATATATTTATTGTACAGTTAGTTAAAACCTTTACAAAAACGACCATCTCTTATAAAACTATAAAACTTCAACTTAAAAGGCTAGTAGCCACATTTAATAACACAGTAAAAATTGCAAAGAGAGAGAATCCCCCAGCCTCGGTGGGCCACAGTCCAGATTCTTCATTTTTTATAAGCGAAGTTTTAGCAGCAGTTCAGAATGTAAGATAACCTCCCTGATCAGAGTCTTAGCAGCAAAATGAGGGAGACGATTGAATACAGGTTAAAGTGCGTAGTGCAGCAACGACTTTTATGGCTCAGTACAAAGTGGCTGAGGTTAGCCCGGTAATGTTTTTCTTCAAGGCTTGGGTGTGCAAGAGTGCTTAGTACTTGGTGTAATAAAGGCGCTGTCAGAGACTTTCGCGTAGTGGGTCAGCGGGCCGGTTCCAACCCAGCTCCAATGCCACTTCTCAGATAATCCGGTTGTATCTTTTTTAGTCTGAGATCAGCAGCAGTTAAGAATTTCACTAGGCAACAGCTTAGTTGAATATCTTCGCCAGAGAAACTAGCTAGCACCGCTTGCCTACAGGACCGTATTTGTTTCTTATTGAAGAATGGTCTAAGGAGTGACCGGCACTCCTGCATTAATTCCCTGCATATGGTTATGATGTGCACTATGTCCTCCTCTCCTTCCCCGCAGAGATGACAAATTGCCGGCTTCGGAGGGCGTAACCATGGAGGCAAGTGGTATGCAGATGGTAATATGCCTAACCGGAATCTCAGGAACTTCTCTTTTGTGGTTTTAGAGAAGTTAGTTTGGAGGTATGCTCGGGCAGTCGCTTTGCTGTAGGACTGTACAGTGAGCCAGCCGTGTGCGCGTTCTGACAAGACAGCTTAGTCTTGTATGATAGATTCATTTTTGACAGTGTTATTTACTATTTTTTTAAAGCTTGCCAGGGACCCTGATGATTCCCAAAGTTGCCGTATCCCCAGCTGGTCCAGTGCAGTGTCCAAGAAATGTCTAGCTGGGCAGGTCTCTGAAGCTTCTAGTTCCTTCCACAAGTAGGAGTTTAGCGTTTCAGGCTGCCCTTTTTTGATTTTGTACCAGGTTTTAACGAAAGCTCCTTTGCGGGCCAGCTCTTGTCTTTGCATCCCGAATTTGAGCCTCATTTGTGCCGGAGATGTATATCCTGGCAACCCGTAGATCATTCTCAAGGCTCTTGCTATGGTGCCGTTCAGTGTTTCAGCATCTCTCCCTCTCATGGCTTCGCTTCCATAGGTGATTGATGGAATTAGTTTAGCCTGTATCACCCTGGTCAGGGGGAGAAAGCTTGGTCCAGCGGTCTTGTTTTTCAGATTTCTTAATGCCACTGCTGTCATTAATCCCCTTTTTTTTATTGCCTCACATTGCGCTTTGTAGTTACCTTTGTTATCGATGATAACCCCCAGGTATTTATAGTCTTGTACGACTTCCAGCTTGGATTTTGCCAGGAACCAGTTGTGTTTTGTTTTTGTCTTGCGGAAGTTTCTACACATAACTTTTGTTTTTTCTTGATTAATGCTTAGTCTATTGGTCGCCGAGTATTGGGATGTGATGTCCAGCAAGCGTTGTAGACCTAGGATCAGTAGAATGAGCAGCCCTTTTTACCCGTGTCACTGGATGGCAACTTCTGGCTCACTCGTGTAAAGTTCTGCTGCGTTGTGCTTAACCCACACTTGGGTTGTATGCAGCGGCGGACAGCTCACATAGTTGTATGTGCGCGCTAGAGTGTATGTGTGACATGCAAAGTGTACACTACATGAAAATCAGCACTCATGGTTGCATGTGCGCGCTGGGATGTCTGTGTGCCTGTGATAGAGTACATTACATGAGAATCAGCACATACATTTGCGTGTGAGCACTTGGATGCATGTGTGTCTGTGAATGGCAAAATACGTAGAATTCCCTGGATTCCATTTTGGGAGACTGAGAATTTGCTGGAGGAGCTTGTGCAGGTAGAGGAGGCCCCACACAGATTTGTAGATTGCTGCATTCCGGAGACCTGGGTGGGACACACATACTAGAAGAAGGAAAAGCCAGATTCTTGAGTACACTTCAAAAGGAGCTATTTCATTCTAAAAAGAGGTGACTGGTAAAAGGGGCCTGGATACATCTCACTAAGGAGATGGGGCTGAGAAGGGAATCATAAGGAGTAGGGCCGGGGGCCTTTGCAACCCTTTGATGCACAATCAGTAAGGCTGGCATCCAGGTCTGATTCGCTAATCACTCCCATTGCCTGTTAAGGCTATCAGTTTTTGTAGACACGCCTGTTGTGATAGACTGCTCTCTGGAGAATCACATTGCGTCTGGAAAAGGATTACAAAAAAGGGAGCTTGAGACTCCCAAAGTGTCAAACTGAAGCTGTACATCAGTGTGGAGATATTCACCACAACTTCTGCTTGCTGTTGTGACCAGGACTGGGGACTAAGTGTCTGGCTGAATCTCATACTGGGTGAGAGGACATCACCCAGGAGAACCAGGAACACTTGTAGAACTTGGGGGGAATCCGCTCTAACTGAAGCATGAAGGGCACTGCTCACTTGGTCTTTGAATAGCGAGACTTCTAAGACTTTTGTCCTCTAGAAGGGCCCAGCCTTGATATTGCCTCACATAAATGGGAAATAACTCCAGCTGAGAGCTAGAGGAGTGGGGTGCTAGTGCCAGCACAGACAGTGCTAAAATAGAGATCTAATGAAGAGAGTATTATTATTTAGTATGGATCACATTTCGCTTTGTGTTGGTATAAATGTATTGAGGTTGCTGAACGTACGTTGGGTTGTGAGCCTGTGTACTCCTTGCTTCTACCTCCTCCCTGAGAATCATTGGGCTGCTTGACTCGTTCTACCACTGAGAGTAAAGTGCTGAAGAGGTACTTGGCACAGCTGTTCAGAACCCATAGTACCCCAGGGGTCACAGGACATCAGGAGTAAATGACCTCAACCAAGATGGATGGGTCTAGTAACTCCTCCTTGGCACGTGACCCTCTGAAAGGGGTTCTGACTGTGTTTTACTTTTGGACCTTGAATTTTTGGACCTCTTCTTTAGTGTAAAACCCACTAACAGCAATGGTCTAGGGGAAACAGTTCTGAGCAATAACCTTAAGTGCCCACCAAGTAAAATTAGGCCAGCTACTGTGTACTGTGTAGAGACTCCAGACTGCAGCAGCCCTGTTTGCTTTATCTGACCCTCGTCACCTCTCTGTAAAAGCTGCCCTAGATAAACTTCATTGGCTTCCTCTGCCTAAAAGAATCATCTTCAAATCCCTGTGCATTGTGCACAGAGCCTTTCATGAAACCTGACCTCCATACCTGCATTTTAAGTGTTAGCGTTTTCATCCGTTATTCTCTGCCCGTACCTAACCCTTTTTGTCACGGCTAGGGTCTCCATCCATGCATAAATAGAGCATCACTGTAATTACATATTGGAAAATAATACAAAGGTCAGTGTTGCTGCCTTGTATACAAATGATTGGACCCACAATCCAAATATGGAGGTTGTTTGGACATATTTGGGTTGCTTCACATATTTTGTGATCTGGCATATTCCTATGAGCCAGCCTTAATGACAGTCATTGACTGTGCTGCCTGGCGGAGAGAGGTAATTGCTTTGCTGCCGCAGGCGACAGATCAAGAACCCATGACCTGAACACAAAAGCCCCATTCCTTGGAGATTAGGCTTCACCTGCTAGAGAAAGGGGGTGAAGTTGGAATTTCCATTTCTGATAATATCAACTCTCTTTAAATTACCTTAAAGGATGTCCCCACGTGGGACAAACATAGGACAGGCAGAACTCTCGCTCCAGTCTCCACAAGAAATATATTTGAAGCTTTGAATTGAACATAGAAGGCTTGGCTCGGTGTAGTTTGGCCGAAAGAGGCCAACTTGTCATCATTCTGGACAGATCTGCCATCTTTACAAGCTTCTCCAGGAGGAACTCAGAAGGTGGGGAACAGGCAATAGACTGGGCCATGCTAGTGACACAAAAGGGTGAAGCGATAATGTGGCCCCACAAGTTTGGGAGATTGTCTCACCAATTATAGGAAAATCAACTTCTCTTTTAAAGTCTCTAAAGAGTCTCAGAAAGTTAAAAATAAGTCTGAAACAATGATCTGCATGGGCTGTGGCACCACTGTAGGTATTCTGGAAACCTCTGGCTTGTACTCTGGACTTTGTGAACTCTCTACAGGGCTGGAAGCAATAGCTCTTTGACGCCTTCTCAGCGCTAGTTGAAGATGAACTTGCTGAGTATCCTGTAGAGGGGAGGGGGCCTTGGTCTTCTGTGGACTAATCTTGCTGTGGGTCCCCTAGGAGTGCGCAGAACACACTCTTGCTGAACACACACTCAATCTGCAAGTGACAGAAAGACTTAGTGACTGGACAGTGCAGGAAAAGAAAGTGCCCTGCATAGGTGCACCTTGGTTTCTGCTGCTAGGAACACCCCTGGTCGGAGCCTCCCACAGATAAACAGGAGGACAGGACCCTATAGTGAAGTTGCTCCTAAGAAGAGAAAGCAGTAGTGCTGAAAGCTGTCGAAGGCAACTCGTGCCATGTTTCTGCAGGAAGCAGGGTGTGAGGACAAAGGCCTCCATGGACAAGCAGGAGCACCATATGTAATAAGATCAACAAGAAGCAAAATAAATACACATAACTCACAGGTGCATCAAAGAAATCTAAAACTAAAATGAAACACTTCCTCAGGCCCTGGCATGCCAAAGAATCTCCAGCCGGATGTTGTGTAGGGGCTTGCTGGAGTAGTGAGCACTCCAGTAAGCTTCATGGCCTAGAGAGAAAATGAGTTATCCTGGGTCTCCAGGAGGAAGAATACAGGTGCAAAGTAGGAGGACCAGGGCACCTATTTAAACCCCTCATAGAGAGGCCAAGCTTTTGCGAAGCATCTGAGAATATGTGATGCCCATGTGTTATGGGTCCATGGGTGGTTGCTAGTCAACTTTGTATAAAAGAAAGAATGACTTATTTTTTTATCTGTGAATAGTTGTGTTAAAGCTAATAGGTTTTACTTATTATGAAGAAAGACAAATGTCATATCTGTTAGGTTAAAGCTAGCAATCTTCTGGGTATTGTGCAACATGCATTATCAAAGATAGTAGGTCGAACACTGCAATTGTGAATACCTTTTACAAGGCAAATAGGCTTTCATTTTTCATATTGAACACCCTACTACGGTTTGCTGTAGGCATGCACAGAGGTATTACTGTTTTTATAGGAAGGACTTGCTGGGCATACATTGTTACTACATACCTTGCATCTAATAGGTACAAGCTAGATTCAGGGGAGCAGGGGTGGCTCCTCCACTAGGGCGGAGGAGCGTCGCCCCACTGCGTTCTCGCAGTGGGAGAAGCAGAAACATAAAATGGTGATAACTTTTATTACCATTTCATGTTCGGCTGCGGGCGGGCGGGGCTGATCTGCGAGCAGCCAGGGCAGGAGTGGTGTGCCCACTCCTGAGGGCGCAATGACTGTTTGGTCAGTCCTCTGGGGCTGCCCAAACCAGTCATGCGCACTCTGATCCCCCAAAAGGTTGTGACCTTATTTTGGGGGACATCATTTCCACTCAGTTATTCTGTGAGGCAGCATTAGGAGGAGTTCCAATTGGTGTTTCCCAAGCTATCTTATATATGTTTGTTATCATCTGGGTAGTATTTTGTTGTGTAAGTATTAAAATGTTTTCAGTTTTAAAGAAAAAACACTGGCTGGAGAATGAACTATTTGGTGCTATTTCGTGCATTTTCGGGCTCTGAGTTTCTAGCCCATACCACCTTCCCGAGTCAGCCCAGGACCGTTCTGCCTCGCTACTCTGGAAGTCTAGTGTTAAAGAGGTATCTGGTTCTCATTTTAGGGTCCCGGGCTCCAATAGTTGAAATGCCCCTGGTGGCACAGCTGAGGCCCAGCAACTTCCCATTGACCTTGGATCGTCTAAACACGATTTCTCATATTATTCTAATAATATATTTAAACATTTGTGCAAAACGCATACTTTTGTACTCCCAAAATATAAATCACATTGTAAACTGCACGAGACTCTACAAAGGACATGACACTAAGCACTTTGCAAAGTGTGAAATCTGTCCCGTGATATAGGCTCTAGGTGCACCATCATTTAACAGCCAGACTTGTTTGGTTGCATTGACCACAATTAACCAATGTGGAAGGCTCCCCTATGGCTTTCAGTGAACGAGAGATACCAGCTCAAGACACTAAGGGGATCATTTAGTAAGAGGGGGTGACTGAGCATATGTTAACCTCTTCCACCCCTATCTTATTTAGGTCAGTCAATGCATGGTATACATTCTTTGCAGCAGGCATATTAAACCTACTGTGCTACCTTAGATGAGTCAAAACTGCCACTAGACAAAACTCCCATCTCTCTCCTGCAGGTACATTAATCACCAGAGTTATCTTGACACTTTTATTGTTCCCCGAAAACTGCTGCATATACAAGAAACTTTGCAGTACTTATAAAACTGCTGCACTGCTACAAAACTGGCCCCCACTCACAAAACCGGCCTCCACCCTGAAGGCCTCCCAGGGAAACGCCAGATGCCCCGTCCGGCCAGTCCGGCGTTGAATTCGTGCACAAGAACAGGATCCTGTCCTGCTCCTCAGAAATGAATGATTAATCCCCAACCCCCATTCAAATTATTGTCACTGAGAGGAGAAAGGTTTGTAGTAAGCTCAGCTATCCTCTGGAACTTCCTATCACAACGATTCAGAGACATTCCGTTCAGGAACCCTGGTTCATTACTACAGCCTTTAAGAATTGCTGTTCCTTTTGACTAAACAATCTATACGGCGCTTTTGACGCTTTTAACGCCTTCGTGAGATGCTGTGCCTTAATTTTTTTTTTAAGAAAACATTTAAAAATGTGTTAAATAGTTACATCTTTATAGATAGTGGAAATAAGATTAATCGCCGTACGCCCTCTGATAACAGAAAGACATCAGTTCACTAACCCATGGTAGACATGACATTTCAACTCTTTTCCAAACAAGACCCTTCCTTCTGAAACATCAGGGCCACCTATCGGCGGCTCCAGATGCTGCGCCCAGGTAGCTCATACATTAGAGTTTACGCCCCTCTCCCCACTAGTATTTTTCACATCTCCTTTGGGTAGCGCTTCAAATCGCAAACTTAAATAAGAGTCATATTTAATTAATGGAAAACCCATAAACAAACGGGTCTCAGAAAAGATCCATGGATGTTTCTAGGTCAATAAATAGACCTTTTTTTGCGGTGCTCAGTCTATTAACCAGAATTAGAACAAACATTAACACCCCAGGCACAATTATAGAAGATATTTTTGTACTTAATTCACAAGTTCCTTCCTTCCGAGGTAAGTTAGAAAAGTGAATGCCGGCGCAAGTAAAAGGAGAAACAGAGGTTAGCTATAACGAATAAAAAGTGTCTCCCACTGTTTTTTTGGGATGCCATAAATAGATTTAATCACTGTCTGAAAAATCCTGCTACCATGCATAAATTTAGCTTATCAAACTGCAGCATGCAAACCTGCTAATTGAAATCTAAGTGAGAAATGATGTAGTTAGGTCAACAGGGTGTATTCTATTTTAGAGCAATGGTTCTTCTGTTTTTTTAAAGAGCTTGTGACTGCCTGTGACGTGAGTCTCTCAGGATGATCTGCAGAATCAAGTGGCCTCTTGTTGAAACGTGGTCAAAGAGCGCTGTTTAGAGAGTTCATTGAAACAGCCTTTGGCGCTTCTCAAGGGATAGCTCAGTCTTTTTTATTATGCGACCCAGGTGATTCCGGGCTTCCCATGTACCTGCATGACAGAAGGACACCAGTGGCGTAACGAAACTTGAGGGGGCCCCCCTGCAAAAGTACACGGAGGGGCCCCCTGGCCCCGAAACCAGTCAAGAGCTCTCAGGCCTGGGGCTGCCGCCCATGCACAGTGTCCCTGGAGTTCAGGGCCCCGCACTCTGGGGCTAATTTTAGGCCACTGGTACAAAGCAGATCACATAACTGCATTTTATGTAGGTAGCTCGGTGGGTTACTGTTTTGTCACAGAGAACGTTATGTCATAGAAGTTCATGAGTTACAACCCTAATATAGAACAGCCACTTATGAACCGTCATCAAAGAGCTGCAAGTAAACTGCATGGTATAGGTTAGGATCTATGTTCTTTTTATCCCCCGTCTTTCCTTATCTATTCCTAATGTTGCATAAAGGGTTTGTTTGGGTGGATATACATTCTTATTACTAAAGCCAACCCCTACCAGCGCTTTAAAACAAATGAAATGCATGTGGGAGAGGGGCTATGGAGAGATGAGGGGCACTGTTGGGGGGTGGGAGTGAGGAATCCATGGAGAAGGAGGTCATTGGGGGGGCACCAAAAAAAGATTGGCCCACCGGGTGCCACCAGCGCTAAAGCCGACCCTGGGCATCAGCTTGTGTGAGATCAGGTCCGTGCAGCTATATATGAAGAAAATACACATTTAAGGCTGTGAACTTTGAGAGGTGTGAATAAAGCAGCAGGGTTAGCAACTTCCAATCAGAGATGCTAAAGCCAAACTAGAGCTGTGTAGCTCTGAGCCACGTGAGTCCTGACGCCTGGACCTGGGGGAAGCCGGGGCAGACACGAGACAGAAATGCGGGAGAAAAGGGGGCTGCCGGGGAGAGAAAGAAAGGGCTGCACGAGGCAGGGAGGAATGTAAGAAAGATGGGTGAAGACAAGAGACTGGGGACGCAGGGATGAGGGAAAAATGCGGGAATTATATGGGAATGTGCGTAAGATGAAGGAATGGAAGAAAGGTCCGGATTGCAGGAGGGGGCATGGAATGGATGAGAGAAGGCCGGATATTGAAGGGAAGCGGAAATGCATTAAGAACAAGCATTTGCAATGCAATAGGTCTCGCATTTACGCGAGTTTAAGCTATTTGCATTGTAAATGACAATGCCTTTTATTTATGTTTTGAAAACGAATACAAACCTAAAAGGCATTGCCATTTGCAATGTCAATAGCTCAAATTCGCGTAAATGCGAGACATATTGCATTGCAAATGCTTGTTCTTTCTTTTATTTTATTGTTTCCGTGCGGCCTGTTACAGCAGTGCCCAACATGTGTTTTCTCGGAGATCAGACAACCATTTTCAGAAAAAGAAAGGTGCCAAATGTCTACTGAGACGTCCGGATGACTATATATTGTGCTTAATGAAGTCGGATTGGCTGTCTTCCGCCATACCCGTCTCCTGCTCTCTCCATGTTCGCAGATAAGGGGTTTGGGACCCTCCGGATAAAGTGATTTGCCCAGGATCACACACTTTGGACAAGGGCGAAAGTTTGAATTCGAACCGGTTCCATGATGGGCGGCTTAAACATTTGCTCCATAGCTGTGGTGAACCGAGCTCCTCTGGTAGAAGGAATCTATGTGTGTGGTTTGAACAGAGAGTGTCATCTGTTTACCCGGCGCACACATACATTTTTAATGTCTCTTCCGATACGTCAACTTAACACGTGTCGTGGTTAACCGACTGCTTCAGCCTCCAATCCCAGGCAAAGCCTAGCTGGAGTAATTGTAACAGAGGTGCTTCGCTTTCTGTTTCGGAAAACAGAGATACAACAGCTTCCCAATCTTATAGTGCTTAGAGGGCATCAGAGAAGCACTTTCGTGCTTTGGCAAACTGCACTAGACCACAACAGTTTTTCAGGAAGGCACTCTTTGCAAATGAGCGGATTGAGAAGGTGTGGTCAGATTTTGACACAGATGAATTTACAGAGACCATATAGCGCCTCGCTGCATTTGCAAGGCTGGCTTTAGCGCTACATAAAATATACGCAGAGCATCTCATCCACCCCAGTTCACTTTCTTACATACTGATACTTGCATTTTTCCCATTATGAATGCAGGAAAGAGTGGCCGAAAGGGAAGGAAAAGACGTCCTCACATTTAGAGGGGACAGCTCCATAGCTCTGCAGAGGACAAAATAGCCCCCTCTTTACGCTGTTTCCTAAATGGGAGTAAAGCATTTTGTAACCAGAGAAAAAAGTTCGAAGGAGGGCTAGCAAGCAGAATAAATAGCATTCACACCTGTTTTATTTGTAAAAGATGAGCGAAGGGTGTGCTAAGGGGAGGGGTAGAGTGAATAGATAGCATGTGCAGGGTTTGGAGTAGTTGTGGACAAAGCAGTGCTAGCAGGAGCCCACAGCGTGTAAGTGATAACCCCTGTATGAAACATAAGCAGTGTGGAGAGAAGGACTATGGTAGGGAGGGTCGCAGCAATAGAAATTTAGCATCCCTAGGGGCAGACGCGGCATAGGACATGGGAGGGCGGCTTCTAGGAGGGGGCTTCGGTGCCTGGAGCAGGGATGGATGCAGCGAGGCTCTGCCTCCCCTTACTTTCTTGCTCAGCTGCTGCAGGAAGTGTGTGGGGCTGAAAGTGACATGTGAAAACTTTAACAGCAACAAACCCGAAGCAGCAGCAGAGGGGGTGGTGCAGGTAGCTGGGGCTCGGATTCCCGTCCTTGACGTCTGTGGAAAATTAACCCCCAATCCCATACAGTCCCCACGAGTCCCCCTAGCTCTGGCAATGTCTGTGATCAATAACAAGGTATTTAAGTAATTATGAGGCACGTACTGTTCTGGCTGAGCTCAGTGTGAAAGCAAGGCGGGAGAGAGGCCGGGGAAGGGGTGGAACAAAAAGAGCGAAAGCAACTTTTAGGTGTTTTGTACAAATAAGAACACGGAGTTCGGAATCCACTCAATAGGAAGTTACTAGAAAGCCATGCCGCAATTACATAACTAGTGAAAGGTTACAGCAAACGGTAAAGACCTTTCGAAGTCTATGTTTCTCCATGTACGGGTCTCCTAAAGGGAGCTTATGCTATTCCAAAGGTACCCCCAAATTACCTGACGCTCGGCGCCCCACGTAGCCTTATGACAAAATCGCACTGCTCCTGTCCGCACCACAACCAAGGACGTCGCCATCTTACTAGTGACGCTACCACCTCAGGCCCGCCCACCGCTGTCAGCCATGCCCATAGAGGCAAAAGTGGCTAGAGCGGCATCGTTTCCATGGCGTTCGTGTCACCCTTAGGTTCAACGTACCTGCGCGTTAGTGATCTTCAGTCTAGTTGCAATAGATGTACGTAATGGTGTTTAGCTACAGCTGAAACAAGCGTGGGCGGCGTGCCGTTGCTGAGATTAAAAAAACACAAAGGAAACCAGAAGCTACGGGCGTATGTGCATGGCGTCCCGTGAAGCGGGCGCCATGGTGAAAAAAAATCACGAGACCAGGTGCGTGGGCGGCGTGCAGTTGCTGAGATTAAAAAAACACAAAGGAAACCAGAAGCTACGGGCGTATGTGCATGGCGTCCCGTGAAGCGGGCGACATGGTGAAAAAAAATCACGAGACCAGGCGCCATGCTACGTGCCATGATGAACAAGTAGTCCCTAAACATGACATACGTACAGTTGCAGCGCAATAAAACTGTACTTGGTCGGTGCTGCTTCCAATAAAAACGGAAGTGATGAATCAGAGCAGCAACCAATAGGGAGGCCGGAAATCAGAGTGACGCATAAATAACCCAATTGCAAGCAGCAGGCAAGTAGCAGGCGGGATTACTCGCGCTATACTGTTTACTTCAGGTCTTGCGACAGCGCATGCACTGTCTAGGCTCGACCTAAAAACTGGGGGAATCAGGCGAGAACTGCAGCAGAGAGCTGGAAGTAGTCAAGCGATGGAGTTGCAGAAAAGTCAGAGAAAAGCCCGGGAGAGGGAGATATAAAGGAAAGGGGGAAGAAACACGACGGAGGGGAGTACATGAGATGAAATGAAGAAAAGAGTACCGAATAGCGAATGGAGTGTCGGAGAAAGGGAACGTTTAATGAGGTAGATTGAATACCGGAAAGCGTGCAAAGTTTATAACAAAGTTGAAGAAAAGCCTACCTGAAGAAAAGCTTTGAACTACCTGCCATGGAGACATCAGCACCAATGGAGGCGGCGGCTTCCTGGCTGAAGGTGGGGGTAAGCAAGGCCTGGCCTGCAGCTTCAGTGGCAGGCTCGAGCGGGCGGCAGAAGACCGGGCAAGCTTAGCCAGGGGCTGGCAATAATTAAATTAAGGTCGCGCGTTCCCTCTCAGCCGCCTCACGCGCACTTTTAATTGCGCAAAGTGACATGCGCATGAGAATGACCAGCCCCACCCTATGCTCCACCCTTAGGGTGAAGACCGCGCAGACGTGGCTGCGCACCATTTAATTTATAATGAGGCTGCGGCGAGGTGCAACTACGGCGAGCGTAATGTAAGTTACGTAACTCACATCCCAGACGGATGTGTGTAGTGCTAAGTGGTTGCTGGCTGCGTGGCCGCGGAGAGGGCCCCTGGAGCGCGGGGCCCCCCCGCACCCCGGGGGCTGCGGGGGCCTGTGTTACGCCCCTGAAGGACGCTATCACTTGTGCTAGGCATTACTTTTGGAACCATTGTTATTGTTATCACTTATCAGGTGCCCTATCCTTTGAAGAAAACACTACAAACCCTAGAAAGCAGGGATTTGACCATTAACAGCTATATATACGGTTTCCTGCTGGCATTGAGCTACCTGCCAGACAAGTTTTTTTAGTCGACACGATGCATATACATCCTTCAGTCGGATGAAAGAACTTTCACACTTTGGGCGGTAAATTTCTAGAAACGCTCAAATCGCTGAAATCATACTTAGAAGCTACTAACACTTGAGAAGGTAACAGGGTAGCTTAGTAGATTTTACATGGCCCACCACATCCTGTCGTAATTCAGACCTTGACCACATTTTGAAGCAAACAAAAGCTTCTTATTAGACTGCTTGCAGTCCACCTCAACAGTAGACAATTACTCTGGCAATACACCGTGGCCGCATAGATAAGACATGTCGATGGATATCAACATGGATGTATGTCTATTAGTGCCTGTCACATGCACAACATCCAATGGTACACTCTAGATAGACTATTGCACTTGCATAAGATAGTAAACACATTTGCCACTTAGGTGGGTATGAACATGCAAACAACCGTACTGCCCACTAAGACAAACTCCACACCACTTAACAATAGCGCACATTAACACAGAACGCTAAACATACCCTCAGCAAAATTCAAACATATCATTAACTCGGTATCAAATATATCCAACTGCACTCACTGCTGTCAGCTAATTACAATACATGCCTTGAAGACAATGGACCCACATACCAGCTGAGGAAATACATAATAAATTGAGTACAGCCTCCAAACTCATCCAACTCAACTGATTAAACTAACATACTCACACACTACACATCACACATCTCCACAAAACCAAACCAACATACTAATGACAGACTGTGCGCTATACAAGTGCTAAGAATAACAATAAATGAAGCTTGATTTTCAGTGGGTTGACTCAAACCAATCAGGAGTGCTTGCGATGTGTGGGACATGACGCTGGCCTTTTTAGTGCAGCCACTTTCCGTTGTCTTCTCACTTGACTTTTTTTTTCCTTACTAAAAAAAAAGTACTATTTTATGACCTCAGAATTCAGTGTCCTCCATATTTTATTTAAATTGTGTATACAACCGGTTTAGTTTTTCTAAGCCTACAGTGGACCTCACTGTTTACCTCCCTCCCTGCCTGGCTGCTCTGTCAGACCAGTTTCACTCTCACTCAGAACCTCCTATCCCTCTGCTTCTTCTTCTGCTTAATGTGGACAGGCGAAGGCATTTTCACATCTAAACTTACTCGACGTAAAACAATGTGTGCTTGCTTTATCCCAATGGACACTGGAAACAGGCATGCCTTCCTTTTAGCCACTGGTAAGCTGGGAGTATACCTAGTGGTCAGCTAGCCACTAATGACAATCATCACTTTATCTTTTGTTTGGGGTGTTCACTACTTGAGGTATTTGTCCAGCCAGAAGAACTGGCTAGTCATATTATATCTGGTCAAGGAGAGTGGAATTTGAATAGCAAGGATAGATTTGTTTCCAGGACCACCATTCACACTATAATTAGGAGACACGTGGCAGAGGAAAATTGCTGGTCCAAGCTCTTATCTCTATTATGTTGTCTTACAACTACTCGGTTTATTGGTAGAGATAGTCCTTGGGGCAGTCAGCTGAAAATTTCCTGTCAGGAGGTATCTTTTGCTTGCCTAAGTTGTTGGAAGTTTCTGGCTGTGGGAGATGCTTTTGCTGAGACGGGACAAGCTTGGTATGAAGTCTGAAACATTTTTAAGGATAGATTAACTTTTTGGACAAAACATTAGATTTTTAAATATTCTACTCAATAGCGCCTGGAGGAAATGGAACATGAGCCTTGTGGTAATGTACCAGAAAAACTAAAACATGAAGAGGCATTAGGAGGCAAAAGGTTGTGCAGTTAGCATTTTCTGTGCTTACCCTGCTGCAATCATAAAGTTAAGGAAACAGGGCTCTACGAGGCCGGACACCTTGTCCGTGAGGCTACACTAAATCGTTTATGGTGCTGCAGAGAACGTAGCGGGAGAAAGCTGAACCTTTGGGCCAGAGTCAATGCACCTCCGTCGAGTTGGCTCGGCAGGTAAGTCCCAGCTCCCCATCGGTTTGTAGAGGAAAAAGTTAGCAAAAAGCTGCAGGTTTCAGAAAACCTCAGGAGGAGTACATGTGACACCAGCCTAGAGTCCAGAACCTTGGAGACAGCACTTGGGGGTCAAGGCTAACTCCAGCAGGGGACAACAGCAGGGTCTTGGCAGGTCAAGCTGGTACTTGTCAGTTGCAAAGGCTGGAAAAGGCCTCTTTGTGCTTGTTTTGTACCTGTAGCTCTAACAGGTCAGCCTTGTGACCTAGCCTTCATCCTAGGCTCATGAGGGAGAGCAGGTTCAGTCTTCAAGTCTCTTTCCATGTCACACACAGCAAATCCATACCTTTTCTGTTTTTCCACAGGTCCAAATGTGATCTGAGGATGGTACTAAGATTGCCACATTCATGGCTAGTGCCAGCCTATGGGTGGGAGAAACACCTTCCCAATCCCTAACCAATGAGGTAAACATTCCCAGGGATGAACCAATTTACGTTTGCAGCACTTTCTGTGTGTTTTACCAACATAGGAGAACCTTTCTTCCCATGTGCAAAGCTCCCTGTGCTCAAGCAAAGGAGTTGCTATGATAATGGTGGTCACTCCAAACTCATTCTGAAGGCATCCCCTCCAACACTGGGAGTGGTGCCTGCCTGTGACAGGGTAGGCACCCTTTGAAGTTAATTGAGTTCCTGGGCACAGCCCAGGTGGCCGTTCTATCAGGGGGAGGGTCAACCCCTCTCACTGTCGTCTCAGCTCTGGGAGCCACTTCAGACCCAATCAAGGAGCCATGCAGCTCCTGATTGGCAGACTGGCTGGCTTTTGCTTGCCTTCCTCCATCTTTCACGGAGGTTTGTCTAGGGGTTCATCGCAAGCTGGGGTCTGCATGTTGTGGCCTATTTGCTACTTGCTTCATCTGCAACCCTCCTAGTGTGTTGGAGGTCTATCCATTCTGTGGGGCTTGTGTCCATTCTGTACCACCCCTTGTTCCTTCAGTATGCTCTGGCTGAAGTACTACAGTGCTAGCTTGGTCTTCGCTGAAAGGTGTGGCTTTCTTTAATGCTTTAGAATACTTGTTTGTGGAAGAGTCCTCTTCTTTAGCTTTGGTGACTCCTCAGATATTCCACTGTTCCGTCTGGCCTTCGAGAGTACAGTGTGGGAGGTCCCGTAAATGCTTCTCCTGGTTGCGGTGCCCTTTAATGTTGGGCCTGTTGGCTCTGGTGGTTTCTACCTCTGTGCTAATTGTTGGGATAAGACTTGAACTTTGCTGGGTCTGATTTGCCTACTGTTGCATACCTAGTTGGGGATCTGTGCTCCCAATCTCTGTTTTTGGTGTGAGGGTCTTGTCACATGTTTTGTCTACTGCTTTCAGTCGGACACTGAGCAAGGGCTACATTACCTACCTGCTTTTGGCTAAGGCTGTTTGGTTATTTGCATGAGATTGTCCGGTGTTCTTTGTCCTTGCTTTGAATTCTACAGGTCCAGTGCTTTTTTGGCCTCACTTGTACTTTGGTGGGAGTAGGCATGCTTTGGTGCATAGCATGCATGTCTTTCACCTTCATTGGCATACCAAGATTTTTTAAAGCTGACGTGCCTGTTTGTTTGGGCAAGTTCTTCTCCATCGATTTGTTGGGCACTGATTTGTTGCCTCGTAATTGAATGTTGTCTCTCTTCTTCCTTCCCCTTAAGTACTAACATGGACCAGTATAGGTGTGGCATGATGTCTGTCACCTGGGAAATCTTGTTTGGCATTGGTTTTCCTGTATTCCCACCTGTGGTGAGGTTTAATGATGTTTTGTTCCATGGACTCTGAACTTTGTGCAAGCTGTGGACTGCTTGCTTTGCTGGAGGTTCTTCAGGCTGGTGCCTTTCGAGCTCTTCTATCTCTTCCCTTTATGGGTCATGCAACTGTGTTTTTTATATGGCATAGGTTTGCATTAGACCACATCCTGATATAAATTGAGGAGCTACCCTCCACATTGCTTGGAAGCTAGAGGCAGGCAATACATATTACAGAAGGGGCTAGATAAGCATCTGCGATCCCTACTGTAATTCAGAACTGCCCCAGGAGTGTGAAAAGTGGGTGCAAATATCCACTATGATCCAGCACTCTTTTAATCAGGACTCAGAGCTTTTATTTAGAATTAATGTGCATTCTGAGAGGTGTCGACTTTCCTTTAACTGAACCAACTATAAAAAATACTTGAAACAAAGATTCATAAAGGGAAGTCCCAAGATTAGGTGCACTGGTCTGATATAAATCTGAAGAAAAAAAAATACATATGTCTGCATCTAGTTTTTTTTGCTCCTCCAGAAGATAGTTTCACACATTTAAGATGTTACAATACCTGGAAAGCTGCGCTTGGCACAGTTTTCTGTATATATTAAAAAACAATGGTTCCCTCGGAGGAAGCAAAACAAGCCTTTGCTTCCTAGGCAAAATATAATTAAGTACCAAAAGCGATTCTGTATCACTTAGTTCAATGTGATCAGACATTACAATAATGCAGCAATCAATGTAGACCTTGCCAATACATCAAAGGTGCTCGAGTGAACGGCCCAGTGAATAGTGGATCAGGTGAGGACAAGTGCGCAGTAAGTGATATGACAGGTATAGTGAAAAAATATGTAGATGAGTCTGCATTTATTCAAGGCCAATAGCTGACTCAGTTTTGGAGTCCACTACACAGCGGGTAACAATGATTACATATGTACATGTTAAAGAGTCAATGTTTTGACTCCTTTACTGATCTAATTTCCTCTGGGTCTTCATCAGGGCAATAAAATAGCAACAAGAACTATAAATAGTCTAGTGTTAAGGATAGCATGAATCATCCTCTTATTGTATCCCATTTAGAAACATCATCATAAGTCAGCAGCAATGATGGTCCACAACATGGGTCCTTGCCCATCAAAAGAAACACCGTTCAGCAATCTGTGGCGGGATTAACTCCAAGGCCGTCTCAATCAGTGTATAATATAAGACACAGTTTTCTGAGCATAATCATTAAAAAGGTTTGTGAATTGTTTTTCCATCTATTGTAGGCATTCTAAAAATGCATATCTGTATGCATTCTAGAAAGACAGAATTTGCAGCGCCTGCGCCTTTGTACAATGACATTTTTTAAATTTATTTTTCCCTGTGGAGAAACCCCTAAGAGTTTTGGACCTGCTCCATTCCTGTTAGCAAAAGAGATTTTCTCCTAGTCTTGAACTGAATAAACCTTCGACCATTTGCAGCATGGGAAGAGGTCAAATAGAAGTTTGTTGTAAAAACAAACTCATTAGGTCGAGCATTCGAGACCTCTTGTAGATACTTTAGTATATACTTTTGATATATACTTATATGTGTAAGTACTTTGTGGGCTCTGGAGATCAGCCCTAAGACTTGTCTGCTTCCGCTTAGGGATTTTTTTTCTGTTCAACTGCCTCTATTTAACTGTCTTGATAGAAAATGACCATCAGAGGTCAGTAAAATACTAACCCTGGGCAAAGCACTACGCTACGCTCGCGTAGTTTGCGAAGTTTGCACTACTTCGCACAACGCGAATTGCACGTAGCACAGTGCAAACACGCGTAACGTAGCGTAGCGTAGTGCAGCGGTCATTTGCTTGCTCGCGGTCCTCAACGTCAAGTTGGCGACCGCAAGCAAGCAAAATGACATCCCGGCGAGACTTTTTCTCGTTCGCGATCAGCAACATCAAGTTGCCGATCGCGAGCGTGAAAAATAAACCTCCCGGCGAGATTCTCAACGCGGGAGGTCAGGTTTCTCATTGCGAGTGGTCGCGTATGCTCGCGACCGCTCGCGATGAGAAACTACCAGTCCGCGTTGAAAGCTGCCGCTCGAGTAAAAATCTACTCGAGCGGCAGTAAAGACAGCTCGCACTGTGCAAGATGCCGTTTTCAATGATTGCACAGTGCGGACAAGCATCCGGCACTGTGCAATCATTGCGAACAGTGCACTACGCAGTTCGCGTAGTGCTACGCGTAGCTCGCGTAGTGCGAACTGCACTTTGCGTAGCTTTGCGTAGCGCTACTTCGCGAACTACGCCCAGGCTTATAAAATACCAGAATTGCTTTCTGCTGAGGGACTTTTTTATTTTTCTGGCAACTGCCTCTATTTAACTTTCTTGATAGAAAACGACCAGCAGAGGTTATTAAAATACCAGAATCACTTTAGCATTCTCTAGATTCCAGTCCATAGAAATTGTCTTCCACGAGCACCCGTAGACAACATTATTTTTTTCAAATCTTGTATTTTCAGTGATATGACCACCGAAGACCCTGCTTTTATATTAAAAACGGAGCTTTGGACTATACCATTTCCCGCTGAAAGGCAATATTTCTCTCCATGTCTTCCCCTACCTATCGTGTCACGCAGCTTGTTGCTTACTTTCCCTCCATGTTAAAGAACAGTAGATGTTTCAGCACCTAGGCTAATGTGCTGCACCGCTAAATACATATAAGGTCCCAAAGGCGAGACCGAATGCATTGCAAATGCTTGTTTTTAGTTAGGCTTCACAAACATTGAAGGCACACAACACATTGGTACACCCATTCCCCACCCCCCATTTCCACGTGGGACAATATTTCTGGAGAGTAAGTAATTTTCCAAGAAACCGGAATTCATGATGGTTCAAACTTAATCATGTTCCAACATGATTAAGTTTGAACCATCATGAATTCTGTTTTTCATCAGCGACAGGGATATTGATTAACTACTTCCGGCACTGGATTCTGCGTGGCCTAGATTCAGTAAAAGAATAAGTGCCAGTGCCCAAAGATCTGCTCAGAAGCCCGCGGCCGGTGCAGTTAAAAGTTGTTGTGACCAATACCAAGGCTGCATAAACTTGAATCCACTTCAGGACTCTTTAATCAACTCCAAGACACCCCCGGCTCCTTCATCTCACTCTTGCAGGCTTGTGCTATCTCCCGTTTTTCCCTCTTTCTCTTCCTCCGGCTTTGCACTTTGATTGTTTTTCCTTCTCTTGCTCTCAGTAAATGTCCGATACAAAAAGAAATGTGTCGGTGGTAACCACCGGCTCAAATTAAGCGCTGGCTGGATTTGAACCAGCGGCGTCACTAGGGTTGGTGTCACCCAGTGCGGTAACTCATGGTGTCACCATCACATGGGGTGACACCTTTCCCAAATGAGACTATTTAGTAAATAGTCTCATTTGGGAAAGGTGTCACCCCATGTGATGGTGTCACCCGTGCGGTCCGTACCCCCTGCACCCCCCTAGTGACGCCACTGATTTGAACTGCTGGCATGTTTACACACAGGGGACCACATTCATTTTCCTCGAGTTTTAGAAGATTTTCCTTGTATTAATATAGTCGTCAGGATGATAAAACATGAAAGTGAAATAATACTTCCGATATTAAATTATTCATACAGCAAATTATTTAACCACTGCAATACGTAATATCTGTAAGTCTATAATCTTTATTTTAATATGTACAGCATAATGACATTTTAATACAAGAATAACATTTATTCTCAAAATGGTTTAAGTGTTAAAAAAGGGTAGACATACATTTAATAGTGAGCAGTGAGCTCTAAGGAACAATAGGTGAACTCACTCGAATAGTAGAAACATAAACCAGACAAAAATGCAGGTCTTTTGAACTCGTGCAAAAGCACAATCATTTCATTGACATCAATAGAGAAACTGGGAAGCTGAAAATGACTCTCTTTCTAAATAGAAATGGGCTCACTGTGTGAAGAATGACTTACACATGTATTCTATGAGGGCCTCCATTCACTAAGGGCCCCATTCATTGAAAATCAGGATTAAGTCAGCGTTAAGTTTGGGGCAAATCACACATACTTACAAGAAACTTTGTGAATCTGTCCGAATGGCTCATCTGTTAGTGTATAATGTGTTAAGTAATAAATTAAAAAAATAGCTATATGCACAATATCTGATAACGTAGATAATAATAGTAACAGTTATTCTTTATATATAATACTTTTTATTTCAAATTTGTTGCTGCATTGCTCCGTAATTAACAACACCTTATTACCGAACTCTAGGACATGGGTTTTATCAACTTCTGAAGGATGAAGAACTGCATCAACCGTACTGGGATTTGAACAGGTAACTCCATTGGTTGGGGGGGCGGGGCTGGGCTGGGCTGGTTAGAGCTGGAGGAGGAGTGGTAGGCACTTCCTAAGTGTGTATGACAGTTTGGCTGGCCGTCTCGGGCCAGCCAAACAGTCATGCGCACTTTGCATGTCCTTCACCCAGGCTACATTACAGTCTGGGTGGAGAACATGCACAGCCTCCCAGCCCCTGTCTGAGTGCTGAACCACGGCGCTCAGACCAATCACAACGCTGCTTTAAGGCAGCGTTGTGATTGGTCAGGGGAATCTGGGAGGCAGTGTGAGTCCTGCTGCCCATGAGAAGAGAAGAGGACAGAGGAGAGGTGGCGGCCGGCCGGCCGTATCCAGGTATTGTTTTTTTTTTATTCCCTCCCCCCGTTGCTTCCCCCTTCACACCCGCTCGGTAGCAGCCGCTACTGCCCACATTAACCTGTGCTCAACACTCTGGTAGCTTGTCACAGAGCAGTCGGGCTTAACTTAGAGGCAATGTGTGAAGTGCATGTGCATCAATGCAAACAGTAAAACAGGGAAAACAGGGAAAACACCACACAAAATGAATCCTACACCAGGTTAGGAAAATAGAGCTTAATTTAACAAATACAACAAGACCAAAACGACAAAAATCCAATCAGTAGAACTGGAGTTATGAGTTTTTAAAGAATAAACTGCAATATAGGGCCTGAAAGCATAAAGCGCTGCTGGACTTGGTCAGCGATGGAGCACACATCAGCTATAGTTCCAGATTAGTCCCTCTGAAGTTTTACCGTCTCAAGTTTTGAGGTAAGAGTCCCATTTGCGTTGGAGAAGGTCGCCGAGAGCAAGGAAAGCGTCGTGGGTGGTGGTTGGCGTGGCACGAAGAGCAGGCTGGGCATCGCGGATGGGCGGGCTGGAGCTTCATGTTGACGGTTCCCCATGGCTGTCGATGCTGCTAGGTGAAGAGACAAGCTAGCTGCTGCTCGCGCTGATTTTCTGAGTGAGCAACATGGTTTTGGTGAAACAGGCCTGTTCATGGTCACGAAGAGCTCAAAAGCTTGATTTCAAGAACTCGAGAGCTACACCAAGGGTCGGCGATCTAAGTGGCACAACTTGGGGGTTAGGCACTCGCTGAAGATGGGTCCAGGAGCTCTTGGGGAGCCTTTTATGTCCCTGAGGCTCAGCTCAGGTGGCCAGCAGACTAGCCCTTCGAGTTAATCTCGGATCCTCGGTTCAAGATAAAGTCGCAGGTCCAGTTCTTCTTCCCCAGGCAAGAACGCAACAGCAGGTCAGCACAGCAGGGAAGCAGTTCCTTTAGAGCAGCAGTCCAGCAGAGTGGCAGTCCCTGTAGCAGCACAGCAGTCCTTCTTCCTGGCAGAGTATCCACAAGTCCAGAAGTGTACTGAAGAGTTGGTGTCTGAGGTCCTTCTTTTTACACAGTGCCTTTGAAGTGGGGAGAAGCTTCGAGAGGCATGCCTTTAAAGTGCATAGATGACCTGCCTTCCCTGCCCTGGCTCCAGACTAACTATAGGGGGTATGCAGCCCTTTGTGTGGAGGCAGGACACAGCCTATACAAGTGTAAGTGGGGCTCTGTCCAGCTTCTCTCTCCCATCCCCCCAGTGATGGTCCATCTAGCCACACCTAAGCTCCTATTGTGTGTGTCTGTCTAGGAGGCATACACAAAGCCAGAATGCCAACTACACTCAGCCATGTGACCCGAGACAGGCTACAGGCACTAAATGGCTAAGACAAGAAAATATCAGCTTTCTAAAAGTTGCATTTTCAGAACGGAAATTAAAATTCGACTTCACTATGAGTTAGGATTTTAAATTAGATTCCAGAGACACCCAACATTAATTTGGTATCTCTTCTCATTTGGAAATTACACTCATAAAAGTAACAAGGCAACTTCAATGTTATCCTGTGGGAAAGATGGGCCTAGCAGCAGTGAAAAACAAATAAAAAACTTAAAAGTTTATTTCCTACTTCTTAAATATATTGCACCTTGCACTCTGGGCTTTCCACAGCCTAACCTAAGCGTGACATATATGTATTAAAATGGAAGGTTTGTGCCAGGCAAAAGGTTTATTTGGTCTGGGCGAAATGGCGCACACAGGCTCTGTAATGGCAGGCATGAAACATGTTTAAAGGGCTACTCAAGTGGGTAGCACAATCAGTGCTGCTGGCGCTGATTTACATAATTTCATTGCAAGGCCCTGAGCACATGAAGTGCCACTATACTAGGGACTTATAAGTGAATTAAATATGCCAATTGAGTATAAGCCAATGTTACCATGGGAAAGAGCACAAGCACTTTAGCACTGGTTAGCAGTGGTAAGGTGCGCAGAGTCCTAAGGCCAGCAAAAAAAGGCAGTTTGAAGGCCAAAAAAGTCTGGAGGAAATCACGCAAAGTCTAACACTATGGTATCAGCTACAGTGCTTAGGTTACCAAACAGTATAATCTTTGGGACATGAAAATCTGAGTTGTAAGAACAACATAACTAGATGTGTTTTTTAACTGTCTTGAATAAATATGCATGTCTTTTTACTGTCGGCACCACCAATCGTAACTGCTTGCATCTTCCTGAATTCCCTGTTAAATTCATGTTATCTTATACATGAACAGTCAGGCTATATATTTTTTTCTCCTGCAAGTTGTGCATCTCATGTTTTCATCCTGACCTCTTGCTTCTATTAATGGTATCATAAAGTGAGAAGGGCTATGAAAATAAGCTCTTTATCTTTAGCATTACTTTCTCAGTTTATTACAACCCTTCTCAGAGTGCCTTATCCAAGATGGCCCAATATTGTTTGAAGCTTTCTCTCCGTTACTTTCAGCGGTGTATGTCTGCGTGGTTGGGTAGTTTAAGTGTGGGATGTGAGTGTGTGAGCGTGCTGCTGCGTATGAGGTTAGAATGGCTATGTGTGGTTGATTATATAGCAGGCACATCAAATGTTATTACTGTTAATTGTCCTACTGCATTCGTATCGTTTCTAAATCTGTTTTAGCACAATAGGCAAATATATTTGATATATTACAATGCAGAATAACAGCATATTTGCATTTATGAATAACCTGTGGTCTCACAAACATGTTTTTAACCTTGTATAATCAGATTATTTCTTTTTTGTATCAATATGAACTAGTTAAAAATATTTTTTTTAGAAGAAGCTCATAAAAAAATACAATTGATTGTGTTCATGTTCATGACCTAATAATTCTTACGATGGACAGCCCATAGAGCTCTAGTTAGCCTATAATGAAGTAATACAGGTCATGCGGGAGTGTATCTCTGTTTTAAGGTTGGTACCTCACCACAACCTCCTTAGAATGTTCCTCACTTCAGAAGAAAACAAGAATTGGCAATGACTGGTTTTAAAGGAATGTCATATGGTAATGTGAAGCAATATAAGTAATTAGTTGGGAATCGATATGTATTCTGTGGATGCAAAGAACTATAGAATACTATTGGTGTAGGTTAAAAGATCGGGGGACAGTTGCACTTTCACACCAAACCTAAACACCCATGTAGGTTAATGACTGCCCTCCTCCTTTTGTGCTACTGTCAGAGAAAAACACCATACATTATCTAGGACACTTTTATAGCATTACAATGTCATGTGTGTGCCCCTAAAAGTTCAAGCTCAGGCAGCTGGATAAAAAAACAAAATGATCACAGAGGTGCAGAGGGCAGGGTTTATTTTTGTGGAAGCACACAACTTCCGACCATTAATAACATGTATTCCTGGCTCTCAACATTTATGCGGAGCCAAAGCCCCTCTATAGTGATGCTCACATAATTGGCTGTTGACAGCTGCGCTGTCAAGCCAGACCATAAATAGTGAAGAAAAGAAAACTCATTTTGGCTGGACTGCTGGTGAAACAAGACTCAAGGACTCCTACTGGCACCCAGGGATTAGAACAGCTCTCCAAGGGTCAAGTGGTTAGCCTTTTGTTGCTGCGGTAGGGTCAAAAAAGGCAGAAGGGCTCCCTGCTCTGCGGAATGCCCTGCTGACCATTTAGGACTGGACTTTGAGCAGCCGCGGTCCGTGCAGGTATCAGTGGTGGGGCGGTGGGGCCGGATTGGGGGGGGGGGGGTGATTTTGAGGGACGATGAAAAGGGGTAAAATAAATAATTAATTTACCCTCGTCTTCGTCTGTCAGAATGCCGCCACACCGCTGTTACCTGCACGGGTTGCAGCTGGGTTTGAGACAGTGGCAGCTGCTGATGACGAACAGTGGTGGGGCCCTAAATTATAGCAAACAAGCAAAGTGAGCTAGCCGGACAGCTCCAAGAAAGATTATAAGGGTTCTCCCCGTTGCAAATTTTGAAAACATTGGATGAAAGTGTACATTTTAAAACACAATTTTCATAAATATTTGCTAAAAAGCCATAGGCGCTTATAAAGCATCCATCAGATTTTCAAATGTTTTCAAAGTGCATCAATGAAGCCTGATGTTAAATTACCAATGATATGCCAGTGCCATAATGTTGCCAATGACTCTGTACAAATACCATGAATGTTCAATATGCCAGAAATTACCTTTAGTATGTCAGGGCCTGGCCCAGCTCACATGCCATGGTTGTCCTCCCTTATGTCAAAAATTACCTTCAAAATGCAAGCACCGGCCCTATGCCATGGGTACTGCCAGATGCTGAGATTTGCCTTCATAGGGTGACTCAGTGAGTCAATAATTACCTCCAATATGTTGGGTCCAACAGCAGACTCACAAACATTAAACAAACTTGCAAATGTACTCAAATTCACTCACTCAATGTCAGTGAGTTTCAATTTTACTAACTCTTATTAAGTCTCAAACTCTTACTGCCAACTCACTTACTTATTCTCACTCACCTTCTTACTCACCCACTCATGCTCTCTTTCACTCTGTTGTTTACACATTGTAACTTTCACGCTCACTCAGGCTCACTTGCACTCACTCTTACTCTTATACTCTCTCAGTCACTCACTTGCACTCAAATTCTCACCCAGTCTCACAGTCACTCACTGATAGACTCCTATTCATTCTTATTCTCACTCACAGTCTCAGGCACACTTACTCTTACACTCACTCATTCTCACTCACTAAAAACTCACATGCACAGAGCAATATTGGAATTTGTTTGTTTACTTTCTTACTATGCTTTCTTAGCTGCAACCATTGCAGGAGCAAGACAAAAATCCAGCTCTAGAAATAGAAAATCAGCAAGGAAGGATATCTGTGCTGCAAACAAGAAGTCACACAGAGCAGTAGGGGCAGGAAGAGAGAGAGGGGGAACACTTGCCTCAAGCCCTGTCCCAGCATCAGATAGGAGAGATATGAAAGGAAGCTCAGCCCTATCAGATTCAGTGACCTGGCTTTGGATCCTGCTTCTGCTGCTCTGTTTATATAGAGAGTGGCACAGGGAGGCACTGATTGGTGTTCTGGCCGCTCCATTCTAGCACATATGCTGCACTATAATAAGCCTGGACAGCATGTGAATAATATGATTGTGACTATGTCAGGGGATGCACCTCCAGTACATTTTCACACATGCAGTCCCAACAACCAACTGCAGAGAGCTGTGTTCATGATTAGCAATCTGTTCATGGATTGATGCTCAGCCTCCTTTAGGTCCTGTAGTACTGTACTATCATCAGCTACAGAGCCTAGAGAGGACTGACCTATGCTCTGGCAGCATTCATGAAAAACAGGAACAACATGTTTTATTGAACACTGCAAAATAAGTGTACAACTCATGTGGGCAGAGGCTGGAGCAGTATGAGCCATCGCACAGGTGGCAGGGTAATACCCTAACACCCTTGTTGAGGAGCTGCCACTGCCCTCAGAGCCGTGACTGTAGACCGGCTTGTTTTTACAGCATCAAGAAACATTTGGAACTATTGGTTGTAGAAGGGGGAGAAAAGCCTGTTTCCTCTCTGGAGCTGTGGCTGGAGTTCCCCGAAGAGGACTAGGAAGAATTAAAGCACTGGAATGTACCATCATGAAAGATTATTAACTATGCCCCTAACCTCTGTGAGGAAGAACTTCTGGTAATTGTTTCTGGTTTTCATTTCTGGTCCAAGAGCCGCCTCAGGTGGCTACTTTTTCTGGTAATGCAAATAAAGTGAGAGTGGCTTTTACATAACCATTATTCCTATAGGTACTTTCTTGATCATTTTGTCTTAAAAGTTATAAAAATATGCATCTCTGGCACCATTTATCTGATATTAAACATATTTCTGTCCCTTTACTTCGTAAATCTTTCTTGATTTTCTGTATAGGTTAGGGAATTTTATTGTGTTATGTTCATGAATTAATATCCTGGGCCTGCCCGAATGTAGCATGCATTTTGCTGAGGAATTGCCTGCTGCATTTGCCACTGCTACCAGTGGTTAATCTGAGATTCTCATAGAACTGTGTTGTGGCCTAGCAATTTTAAACCTCAAACTACTCGACTTTCGAATACCTCGCAGTAGAACTTTCAGCCAAAGTCAGCTCTCCTATCAAACTTCACACTATAACCCACCCACCTGGTGATCGCACCCTCTTCTTAGAAGAACTAACTGACCTAGTAACATGCTTCTCCCTAACTGACTTAAAGGACTTGTTCATGGGTAACTTCAATATCCACTGCAACAACTCAGAAGACACCACAGTCCGTAACTTTACAAACCTTCTTGAAATAAACAACCTCAAACAACTCTGCAATTAACCAACCCATAATAAAGGCTTCACTGTAGATGCGATAATCACCAAAAATGAGTTTGTCAAACTTCGATCCATCACACCCATTGACTGGTCAGACCATTATCTCATACTGTTCAATATCAAGACCCACCTCAGATTCCACCCAGCCCCATCCAACAAACCTATGTACTGGGCTAGGAACATCAAACAAATCCCAATAACAGAACTGGAATCCAGAATCTGTGCCCAACTACAGTATCAACCTGGCACTCACACAGTTGATGTCCTCACCGTCCACTATAATACAGCAATGACTGATATTCTTGACAAAGTGGCACCGCACAAACTAAAACAATCTAGAAAAATCCAATCGAAATCCTGGTTCAACTCAGATCTTATTCCAAAAAGGGGAGCTCAAGACGGAAAATAAACCAGGATGGCAACCACTCAATATTATCAATATACAGAAACCTGGTTATATATTACACATATAAATCAAAGTTCTAAGGGAGTCACACCATTTCTTTCTGGGTAAGACAGGGTTTGATATCTAATTAAATTATATACCCCCCAAATGTGTCTTCTATATAAAAACCAACAAAACAGGCAACCCACAAGACTTTGACAAGTGTACACATCTGAAAAGTGAGGTGAGTAAAGGAAGTGCCTCACAGAAGCAACTCTAGGGGAGCAGCTAGAAGCTCACTGTGTCATTATCAGCACTTTCCTGACACAAAACGGAAACGAAAACCAACTCCCAATGAAGTGTAGCTGAGACAAAGCAATATGTCATAATAAAATAGTGTAAATCCAAAGACTGAAGACCCCCGTTTCACACAAGGAGGGCAATTGTGCTACTTCTACATGGTTAAAACAGAGTTACGGTAACACAAAACAATTATCTTTAATTTTCATTGTCTCCGTACTCATTTAAAACAACAATGTCATGTTTAGACCATTTTAACCTGAACGGCTGACATGTTACATTGCCAATGACTTTGTGGCAATTTCATCAGGGCACGGGGACCCCATTCCACCTGAAGGATGCACCAGACCAGGTAGTTGCATGGTGGAATCCTACCAGCAAGTCACTGATAAAAGTCACAAAAGACCAGAAACATCAAACACAACGGACCCGGCATCAGCGTCTTCCTTGCAAGTAAACGGAAACAAAAACCAACTACCAATTAAGTGTAGCTGAGACAAAGCAATGTGTCAAAATAAAATAGTGTAAATCCAAATTCAGATCTTAACAATGAGGGGAGACAACTAAGACAGGCAGAAAGGATATGGAGACAGAACCCCTCTACAGTGCACCTCTCACTCCTAAGAACTGCACGGCTTTCCTATAAGAAACACATGTTTAGAGAAAAAGCCATTTTCTTCTGCAACCACTTAACCGCACTAAGAACAGACTCAGGGAGCTCTTCAACTTATTTAAACATCAAACTACCCTTAACCGCCACACAAAACAACAGCCACCAATGAATGCTGTGAAGAAATTGCTACCTTTTTCACTGATAAAGTCGCATAAATTGAACAATCCCTCATCCAAGTTACAAATCTGATATCCCTACCTACCTCCCCCACTGACTCACATCTCACCATGGTAGCCCTCCCTCCAGACTCAACTAATGACCTAATGGCCCCTAGAAAACCGAATGTCAACTATGATCTCCTTCAGCTGAAAAACAATGCCAATTGGTCTGACTTTAAACTCTGACAGAAAGTGAAGCCTTCAATATAATTGCGAACTTAAAACCCATATCCCACACTACTGATCCCCTCCCATCCACAATAATTCAAAACCTCAACCATATCACCCTGTTCTGGACAAAACACATCAACACATCTCTCTCCTTAGGCCGTTTACCCGATTCCACCCAAGTAGGCCAAATCACACCCATACTCAAAAAACCAGGAGTGGAACCCAGTGGCCTCAATAACCTCAGATCTATCTCCAACCTCCAGTTCCTAGCCAAAACAGGGAAGAAGTGTGTCCTATTACAACTCAACCAACATATAGACAAATGCAACCTCCATGGCACCTTCCAATCAGGATTCAAGAAAGGCTGTAGCACAGAAACTGCTATGCTTAATTTCTTGGATGACATTCACAGATCCTTAGATGAAGGTGTGCATGCCTCCTAATCCCACTTGATTTATCGGCGGCTTTTGATACAGTAAATCACCCCGCATTTCTCGAGACACTCAAGAACTGCACTGGTATCAAGGGCACAGTCCTAAGATGGTTCACATCTTACCTGCAACATCGCTTGCAACAAATAAAAATCAACAACTGTCTTTGAAACCTACACTAGTTCCACATGGTGCACCCCAAGGCTCAATTCTCTCCCTATCCCTTTTCAATCTCTTCAATGGACCCCTTACTGTTATCCTGAAACAAGTAGGGGTCAAATATCACCTATATACTGATGACACCCAACTCTACTACAAAACTAAATCAGCCAGCGACATCCTACATCTGAACACCACACTGTTAGACCTGGCTTGTCCAGCGGATTTATTCCTACACTTATTTCTTTTTGGCCTTCTGTTTTTGACCCTGTTTTGTTGGTTTTATGACTCTGGGCACTTTACCACTGCTGATCAGTGCATAAGCTCTCCCTGTAAAGTGTTGTTATGGATTGGTGATTCCATGATTGGCATATTTGATTTAGTAGTCAGTCCCTAGTACAGTGCACTGTGTGTGCCCAGGGCCTTTAAATCAAATGCTGCTAGTGGGCCTGCAGCACTGATTGTGTAACCCACATAAGCAGTCTGTAAATGTAACTCAGGCCTGCCATTGCAGTGCCTTTGTGCAGTCTAGTACTGCCATGTCGACCTGGCCAGTGCACCCACTTGCCAGGCCCTAACCTTCCCTTTTCTTACATGTTAGTCACCCCTAAGGTAGGCCCAAGGTACTCCTGTGGGCAGGATGCAGTGTATGTGAAAGGTAAGACATGCCCTGATGTGTGTGGCATGTCCTGATAGTGAACTACTGCCAATTTAGTTTTTCACTATTGTGAGGCTATCTGCCCTAATAGGAAAGAATGGGGAGTTTGCTCATAAGATCTTATGAGTATTACTGACCATGGGAACAAGATAGGAAAATGAAGTTTGATATGCCTGAACTCAGAATCTTAAGATGCATCTTTTAGTGAGGGTGATTTTTACCTTCTGGGTTTCAAAATACCACTTTTAGAAAGTAGGTTTTTTCTTGCCCAACCATCCAGTGTGCCTCTGCTAGGATGTGGATTGACAGTCTGGCTTTGGAGTGACAGGGGCTGGGGAGGTGCAGTGGCTCAAGAGAGTCTGGATGAGTCAGGGCTGGGCTGAATAGACCTGGGCTGCATTTAGAGTAAGGGGAGGAGATTTCCTTTCACCTGAATGGGCCTGGCCTGCCTTCCACAATGCTGTCTCCACCTCCTGCCAGGAAGCTGCACCAGTGAGGACAGAACTGGTTTTGGCTGGGCACAGACACTCTCTGCCTTCAGAGAACAAAGGAGTTTGTGCTATAAAGAGTGGGGCCCAGACCCCTGAACTTTAGATCACTTCTGGGAAATCAAGAGGAACCTTTGCCAAGGAGAAGAGCTGGAGAAACTGAGGAGGAATACTGCCCCTGTGCTGTTTGCTGTCTGGGGTTGGCCTGCAGTGGCTACTGTCTGCCAAGGAAAGGGAAAAGGACTTTGCTGTTTGCTGTGTCCCCTGCTTGAGGAAGATCTCCAAGGGGTTGAAACTGCGCTTGCCTCCTGTTCTGAAGTCTCAGGGACACAATGACTTCACCACCAGCTTTCCTGAACTTCCTTGCTGGGAGTTCTGACCTGCTAAGAGGTGCCTGCTGTTGTTTAGGACCTCTGGAGGCTGTTTGCCGCTGGGAGCTGGAAAAGTAACGCAACTTCGAGAAGCGTGACGCATCTGCACTTGTTTCTGACGCATTGCCAACGAAATCACCGCAGCGCCTGCTCGCAGCTCGAGAAATCGCCACAACGAGTGCACCGGTCTCCTTAGTCCGAGATCACCGCACCGGTTCTGACGCAAGTCCTGCTGTGCGGCTGCAAGAACCCACGCATTGTCCCGGAACATCGCATCGAGGCGCCAAGTCTGTCGCATCGCTGCGAGACGCAGTAAGAAACCGATGCATCACCTCCCCAAGCAGCAAGAAATCTACACATCACCTCCTCTCCTGTAAGGAACCAATGCATCACCTCCCCTGCGCAGCAATAAGGAACCGACGCATCACCTTCCCTGAGTGTAAGGAACCGACACATCACCTTCCCTGCAACCCTTTTTGTTTGTGTGTGCCACGCATCCAAGGTGCTCTGTGTGGAAAGTGTCACATCTGCAATTTGCTTTGAACTGAACTATTTCTACCATTTGAAAGTCATATTTTTATTACTGTATTGTTAGTGTTTTCACTGTATTACTGTATGACTTCACTAATGCCTTACACACTGCCTCTGAGATAAGCCTGTCTGCTCGTGCCAAGCTACCAAGGGGGTGAGCAGGGGTTATTTTAGAAGTGTATCCCCCTTACCCTGACTAGGAAGAAAGGTCCCTACTTGGAGAAAGGTACCTACCTCTGCCAACTAGAGACCCCCATTTCTAACACACACTAATCAAGATACAAACTTGGCTTAACACCAACCACTTAAAGTTGAACCCCAACAAAACTAAACTACTACTTTTCTCCCCTAAAAACAACACTCTACCAATCCAAGATTGGCTCAAGAATGTGGACGCCCTAAATTGCTCTCTCACACTATCCAACTCCGTAAAGTTCTTGGGCATCACCCTGGACAAAAACATGTCAATGAAGGACCACATCAACTACTCAGTCAAATGAGCACTATATACACTAAAACATCTCAAGAAAATCTAACTGTGCATTCCCCTGATGTTTTCTTTTTTTGTGTTGTAATTTTTTATTATAATAACTTGAAATAACAAGTACATGGTATACCAGTTGGGGAGTATCAGACAATATAATGCAATTGAAGAACATCAGATAATCGGGTAGAAGAATACAGCACGAGTCAATCAAGGAAGGGGGGGAGAAGAAAGGATCAAAGGGGAGGTATAGAACCCATAACATTCGTGGTATGAAGCGATATGAAACAAGCCCCTCCCAACATTGTGACGCGTCATTCTAGGTATGAAGGGTTGATGAGGCAACGGCCTGGGCCGATCCCCCTGATGGTTTTCAGATGGTAGTGCAATCTCTAGTCCTCTCAAAACTGGGAAATGGCAACGCCATCTTCACAGGAACTCTAAAAGTTCAACTTGCCCCCCTAAGAACAGTTCTAAACACGACTTCCCAGCTACTAACAGGCTTTAAACAGTTTCTGCACATCTCACTGGCCCTCAAAAACCTTGATTGGATTCCCATCGAAGGGAGATGTATCTATAAGACTGCTTGCATCACCCACAAAGCCCTTCATACACACAACCCCAACTACATAGATACCAAACTTTCGAAATGCACCTAGGATCTGGAACTCACTCCCTAGAGATCTACGCTGCAACCCTTCCTTTACCTGCTTCAAACGGGACTGTTAACACCTACTGCTTAACAAATACTTCAACACACACACAGACCAAGCTATTTTCCCAAAGCTCCACCCAAACTGACTAGACCTATTGCGGCGGTCAATTGGTTGTCCCAGCTGTCTACTATATTATTTACTCCATTAACTTATGCTGTTCTGATGTCAGCATATTGTATCTACCTTGACTGCCTAACAATTTTCTTTGTCTGTAAATATGTAAGTACTTAAATCAAACGATATCACATTATTTGTAAAGCTCTCTGATATCCTCGGGTCTAGCTAGCGCTATATTAAACCTATACATAAATGTTTATTACATTGGTAGAGTGTACCTGTCCCCAAATTAATAACCTGATTTCTAACACTGAGGGGCAAATTTATCAACAGTGTGCACCTGATTTGCATCACAGAAGGGCAAACGCAAAATGTTGTGTTGAGATTTTCTTTCCATCCAAATCCTTTTTAGTGTTGGAAAGTTGCCTGCATTAATGCAATGTATCGCTATGCCATGCTTTGCATCAAGGGGGCATTCCATAGTTTTGCATGGGTGTTCCCCAGCAACCACTAATGGGTTTTGATGCACAGTCATAGCCACTAAATAAGATAGACAGGACTTTGCTTCTCGAGGCAGGCTTAAGGTTTTAGAAAAAGTTTTCTTTTCTAAAAACATTTCAAACTTTGCATGTGTACTGCATTGTACATTTTGGAAAAGTAGGAAAGCATAGTTTTTGTACTGAAAGGGTTCCACACACACACTTGCACTATATGTTGCAAGGATGTCTGCATTGGTGCATGGCAGCCAAAAGTGCACCAGAATTTGGAGAGAATAAATCAGTGCCATGTCTTTGCAGATAAGGCACTGCTTTTGTTTGTGCCATTAATGCAAAGCAGCAACTTTGATTGCTATGCCGCACTGCACAGAAAATGAGTAAATGTCCCTCCAAGTTTCTCAAAACTCAATGGTCTTAAGTCTTGGCACACTTGACCACAATGGGACATTCAGATTAAGGTGGCCAAATTATTATTCAAAAGAAGTTGGAGTCTGGTCCCTGATGCTTAATATGCAGGTTAAATTATTCTGTTACTTCCTTCCCTAAATGACCAGAGGCATACAGAGTTTATGCAAAAGAAGGAAGAGGGTAAATATAAATATAACTGTGTGCTGTTCTGGAGGTGAGTAGGTACTATAATGAACTGTTATTCATGTTGGCCATTCAGACCATCAGGGATTTTCTTGTCAGGATGCACTAACCCTCACCCTCCAAGGTGGCTTGTTTAATCATCGGTTTGTGCTCCACATTGGATAGGCGGTGCAATATCCAATGGGGCCTCATCACAGAGCACTTCAGAGGAAATCTTCCTCATAGCATCTTTCGTTCCGAAGGAAACTCAAATACACAACCTTGTTCCTATGGAGCAAGTCGATGAATGGTTAATTGGGAAAGGAACTTTCTATGAATATAATATTTGTTCTTGAGTGTGATTCATAGCAAGATTAAAAAGAAAGAATGGACTCACAGGACATTAGTGGTTTATGGGTCCATTAGGTGGTCAACAAGTTTCTTGCCCAATTACCCAGGTGGGTTCAGTGGCAATGTCTTGGGACCTACTAATTGGGGCAGTCAATAAGTGAGGTGTTGAAGATAGGCCCCAGTAGGCTGGTATTGTAAAAGCACATCTAAAACACACATTCCACAAGTAGTAACTTGCACTTCCTTGTCTTTAATGGCCTGAAAAGAAGGAAATGGCAAAGAAACAAACATTTAGTTGGATCCTTAAAAAGAAACCAACACACAGCTGTATCTGAAAGAACTTTTCCAGACTATATCATGCATGCAGTAAGTGGGCATAGTAGAGTCACAGGACACTTATATAATGTTTTATTCCCATCGATTGGAGACACGTTTAAAGTCGATAAAGTATAGACATACATATAGTGGATTGCCCTAACTGTAGTTGGTCTGGTAACCCATAGGATACGTGGACACTGGACATGCAATGCAACCATCTTGATGAGGATTAGATGAGACATCATGTTCAAATGATAATCCTTTTTAAAAAAAAGTATACAAAAACCTTTATTGGTGGGCTGATTGTTCGCTGCAACCTACTTGTTGTGATGGTGGAGTCCTAATGATTTCCCTACTCGTTTCACCACATTCCCGGAATATAGCTGAGTGTGTTGACTGGTGTCTTTTAAAGAGCAGTTATTGGAAGATTATGCATTCGTACATCTACACCTTCTGGCTTCAGTGTCATTGGGTGCCATCTTGAGCGAGGATCGGCTCTACGTATCTGTGAATTGTTTTTCTTTTTGAGCCCTGTGTATATGCCGTTTTCAGTGGAGATCAGGCAGCTGGATTAGTAGGGGTGGGCCTAATTTGTGTAATTCTTTGTAGCATAATCACGCTCAATTACACAATTTTAAGCAATGAGATTAATTCTGCATTTAGCAATATTTTCTTGGTAGAGAAAATCCCCCTTTACATTCAAAATGGACATCAGGATGCATTTTGCGCTAAGAAATAGCTTTAAATGTGACAGAACATTAATCTTGCTCGCTAAATGTGTACTTGGGGTAGAAATTTCCCTCAACTTACACCCGGCACTTAGGGCTAGTTTCTTAGCACAATATGCACCATCACATCCAATAAGGGCACGAGCATGCATTTGGAGATAAGAAAATAGAGCTTAATACAAAACATAAACAGCAGCGCTAAATGTGCTCTCACAGTAGGATTTTTTTCCACAATATCACTCTTAATTATGAGAGTGAGCTCAGTCGTGTTATTATTGGTAATTCTGCATCAAAGATTAGCACAGAATTACTAAAATGACTCTGATTACTCTGGCGTAATTGAAATTTCGTCCAGGCTTACCAATGAGCCCCCTGTATATATCACAGGCGGGGCCCATACCAGTTGGGGGCCATATTTTTGGAACAAAAGAATACATGCACCACATTAAAAATGTAGGTATTGAGTACTGTAAGTTTCATGTAGTCGCCGCCACAATAAACACTGGCCTTGTGGCTCAAATGTTAGCTATTTATTTTTTGTGTGTGGCAGTAAATTCATGTTTGGTAGATAAGCATGGAAACCATTAGGGTTTCAAGAGAAAGGGAGTGATATGGGGTATGGCCCTGGTGCGTGTGTCTAGGATGGTATATTAAGCAATTCCAATGTGTACAAGATGAACAAGGGACATCGGATTAGAGGACATATCTCTAATTGTAATCACACTATGGCTAAGTTCATTTTCATGACAACAGGGTCCATGGAATCATTGTTGAGGCCTATAGTGTATATTTTTAGTTTATAGATCCATCTTTATTCCTTTTTAAAGACAGTCTTGAATATTGTATCCATCCGATATTGTTTGTAAATTACCCAAACATATCATCTAGTGTGTGTGTGTTTTCTAGGAAGTAAGTGATCAGTTAAGTAGTGGTACATCTGCAACGTATAGTGCTTCTATGCTTGTTAATACGCACTTTATTGCTCCTTGTAGTCAAGGCAAAATAATTATACAACTGACATAGGCAAGTGATCCTGCAGATCCAGTTAGTCATATTGCAGTTGGTATTTTCTCGCAATACCCATTTCGTGGGTAGACCCAGATCCAGTTCTTTAGTTTGGATGTTAAAGTGACAATCGTTGCATTTTCCACAAGAAAAGAGTCTAGTTATCTTAGGTAATCCCCCAATCGTTGCTATGGATTCTGCTATCTCAATTCTGGGTCTTGTATGCATAAGCTGGACTCCCAAATTCTGTGATCGTTTGAACGTGAAGAGAGGTTTTGGTAAAGCTAAATTGGCTGTGTTGAAGATGTTCCAGTTCTTATTCTTGATCTTTTTCTGATCGTTTGTTATAGGTGTGAAAGTGGTCACAAATGTTAGCTTTTCTAATCTCGGTTTAGGAAGGGTCTCTGCACTGCTTCTCTGTTGTTTTTTGGCCTTTCCTTTACTCTTTGTATCACCTTCTCAGGGTACTGTTCTATCCTTAACTTCTTTGGGGGCCCTCTGTTTGTTCACTGACGTTTGAGATATGACTGCAGTTCCTATGTTAAGTGAAGGAATTGTCCAAATGGAAGATTAACTTGGAGGGCCCAAGGGTAATAACCAAAACAAATCATAGAATGTTGCTGCAGTCAGTCTGATTTTGGTACGTCTTACTTGTCAGACAACCATTGTGGCTGCTGAATACCAGATCAAAAAAAGAGGTCTTTGAGTCAGAACATGTGGAGATAAAATCAAGGTATGAGTTTAGCCAATTAATCCAGGAGGCAAAATGTCTGGACCACTTCATTTCCACCATTCCAAATCACCGGAATGTCATTGATGTACCTGTGTCACAAGCCCATTTAGTTTCTAACTGGTTTTTCGTTTGAGTAGATGTATTTCTGATTGATCAAAGCTGTGCATACTTATGCCATAACTCTACAAAGAGAGCCAAGTATTTTATGATGCTGTCGAACCACCCTGAGAACCTTATATACCTCAACTGCTGTGTGGCAAGGTGAACTGTGTCTATCTCATCCATTTCCCTTTTCCTGTGGGAAGTATAAAAAAACTGGCTCACATTGACTGTAGATACAGGGATACATACCAGGGACCAAGTGTGTATATTATGGAACTCCCTTCATTATCCAAACCATAGACCTGGGATGGTAATACAGAAGGGAAACGCATTTTGAAGATCATCATGTTTTTTTCTGTCTCCATCGAGATGGATTACTTAAGTAAGAATCCATTGCTAGGCTTTGGGCTTCAAACAGTGCTCCACTGATGTCCCAACATCATGCTTGTGAGTGAGGGACAAGTCAAGGTATTTTAGCAGACTAAGTAAAATACTTTTTGTGCCTTCAACTTTATTTTTGCTCAGAATGTAATAACACACCATTCAGCTGCTTTTTAAATTGTATGCTTGAAAATGCCACCCTAAGAAAGTGGGAATTTTCTTGTTTAACCATCCTGTGTACCTCCGTCTGGTTTTAGACTGACAGGGGCTGTTTGTGCATTCACTTCAGACACTCACACAAAGGAAGCTGAGGTGTGCCCTGCATATGCTTATGGGCCATCATGGGCTAGAGTGGTGGGAGGAGTTGTCACTGATACCTGAATAGGCTTTGGCTACTCTGCACAATGCTGACTCCACCTCCTGTAGTGAAACTGGACCAGAGAAGACAAAACTGGTTTTACTGAACAAGAGAGACTTTCTGAACAAAGACTTGAAAGGGAAAAAAGGGATCTAAGTATTAGACCTAATACCCCAGGATTTTAGATTGCTTCTAGACTAAGAGGACCCTGCCAAGAAGAAGAGCTGAAGAGTGGCCAGGAAGTGTGCTGCCCCCTTTGCTGTGTGTTGCTTTGCTGGGTGGATCTTCAGTTGCTGCTTTTGTCTGTGGGCAGTGGAAAAGACTGAACTTTAGCCCTGTTGTGGTATCCTGCTTAAGAAGATCTCCACTGGCTTAATGTAGAGCTAGCCTCCTGTTAAAAAGTCTCAGGGACAGAAAGACTTCATCTGCAGCTTCCTTGAACTCCACTGCTGGGAGTTCTGATCTGCCCTGTGGTGCCAAATCCAGTTCTTGCCCCTTGAAGGTTGTTCCTGCTGCAAAGAACTACAAGAACATGAAGAAACCTGAAAAATTGATGCTTCACTGTTCTTGCGACTGAATTTTCTGATGCAGCACCACCGTGCGGGAGAAATTCCCGACATACAGCCCCATGCGGCTGAAGAAACCCATGCAGCGCTTGTCAGCAGCCCGAAGAATCTCCCCCACACCAAGTCCAGTGCACCGGTCTCTGAAGTCTGAGACCACCGCCCTAACTCCGATGCAAGCCCTGCTGTGCGGCTAAAAGAAACAACTCATCATGGGACCGCGGCTGAAGAAATCGACGCATCGCCTGTTTGCCAAATGCTGCATCGACCTCCAGTGCATACAGATTTCCATGCATCGCACCTGTGCGCCACACATCTCCGACGCAGCACCCGCAGACCAGAACCATCTTGGAATCAACGCATCACTTCTCCCTACAGTCTGGATTGGACACATCACTTCTCCTGCATGCAGCAGAACTGTCACATCACCTCCCCAAGGACTCAGGAACTGATACATCGCTGTGTTTTCTGACGCTTCCCTCATCTGAGGCTGTTTTGCCTTGTGGATTTTGGCGCATTTTAGGTACTTTGTATAGAAATCCCGCACCCATAGTTTCCTATGGACAGAATTGCTTGAAACCTTTTAAAAGTCATATTTTGAATTGTGTATTTTGGATTTGTGTGGTTTTGGTCTTGTTTGGTTTAGATAAAGATACTTTTCTAGACTGGTGTAGTGTCCATTTGTAGAGTTTTCATTTTGTTACTCTGTGTGTTATGTACAAATACTTTATACATTGCCTCTAAGATAAGCCTGTCTGCTCATGCCAAGCAACCAAGAGGGTGAGCAGGGGTTATCTAGGTGTGTAACTCCCTTATTCTGACTAGAATGAAGGGCCCCTACTTGGACAGGGTGCATAGCTCTGCCAACTAGAGAACCCCATTTCTAACACTATGCTTCCAGAACTCCTCCATCTCCACTTCCAGGAGGATATGAAATTTCGGAGGGTGTAGAGAGTCTGATCATTCCTGGCCACTAACACCCCACATACAATAACTGCCTGCACATTGTGCCACCAACACACCAGGGCCATCCTGTTGGCGACTAAGAGAGCAACAGAACCTCTCCTCATCAATGGCAAAACGGTTTCCCCTCTCAGTGGATTACTCGGCATCCATTAATGATAGAGGTAGGAGATTTCTAGCACTCTAACCCCAGATGAAATGTAAGTACATCAAATAGGATCTCTTGGAACCGGCAAGAATGATGGTCACTGGGTACGGGTGAACTAAGGAATTATCAGACTCAGGGGAGCTGGAAATGTTCCTGGACACAATGGAGGAACTCCTGGTGGACATGGTTCCCAAGAAAGCTGCTGAATCCACCCAACAGGTGGACTTTGTTACCCCCATAGAAGTCTCCCATCTACCAGAGATTGGGAGGAGCCCCAAAAATAGAGCCAGGTCTTGTTGGACTACATCAGGTGTTAGAGTGTTGCACAAGGACAGGGACAAAGACAATTCACGATCCCCATTAAAGCAGCTGGCCAAGGGAGTCGGAGATGCCACAGAAGGCCGAATATATCCTAAGACTTTGTTTGAAGTTATAATGTTATATATATATATATATATATATATATATATATATATATATATTTATATATATATTATATATATCCAAGCTCCAAATACCCAACGTATCGAGCAGGCCAACTTCGTGGGGCAGCAACGGATTTAGCATATCCACCAGCACACCGAGGCCCATCTGGGGGCATTCAATGTCACAGCAGCAACATTGCGCGCTCCATTTGGAGATAAAGGACACTACAAGGCCCATAATGCTCTGCCAGTCGCGGCAGAGCGTCCCATTCAGGACATGCATTGGAGCATTTAAATAATGAGGGCGGTGTCCTATGCGCCTTCAATTGCCAAAGCCTCTGAAGAGAAGTGGGGACACTTCGAAACGCGTCAGGCATCCATGGCACATTGAACTGCTTAAGGTTATCGTTGGACTGTATACCATAAAGGCTCTTTAGGAGCATGTTGCTGCTCGAGTGCTCCTTATACGTTGGGTACCTGGAGAGTATATATATATATCCACAAAAAACATGAATGAACCACACGCCCCACAATGCACTGTGAATACGAGCTCGATTGCGAAGGCACACCGGAAGCCATTTAATTAATTTAGTGCATGAAGGGGGTGTGGTAGCAAGGAACTGTTTTCTGATGTCGGCCTCTGAAGAGAATCATGAAGGATTCGAAACGCGTCAGGCCAAGGAGAGAGATATATATATATATATATATATATATATATATATATATATATATATATATATATATATATATATAGAACTACTCCTGGCAACATCCTTAGACAGGCACCGACTCCATGAGAATTTGGCACAGAGATTATTTATTTCCAACAAGAACCCAGACGCGTTTCGACGGCGAGCCGCCTTGATCACTACATGATATCTATATATATATCAAGAATGCACTCCAGTCACAGCTAATCCCCACCAGGCTCTGCTGCTTCACAAGTGTAGCCTGACGCGTTTCGGAACAACTTCCTTATTCATAGGCTTGGTAACAAATGACACACTGCTTACGCGCCACACCTTTATTTGGAATCTGCTGCCTCATGATAGGCTACAGCCCTAATGAGCAAAGTGAAGCAGTCCCCCACAGCATTGTGGGACTTGTAGTGCGGCAATAATGTATGTTAAATTGCCTCAGTTCCTTTCACTGTCACTCTATGCGGAATTGTGGGTTGTCCCCCTTCCTGCTTGTTGAAAAGTCATCCTGTGCCCTGGGCACCCCCCAACTTTCTGCTGTATGGTACTGGTGGTAACTGACTCTGACTGACCCTGGGCTTTGCCTAACCAGGACCAGGGCCAGTGCTATGCTGAAAACACTTAGAATACAGTGAAAACACCTACATACACTACGGTACACTATGGTTTGGGGTACCCCTGTGATTGGCATGACCTACCCTATAAGCCCCTAGTATATAATAGGGCAGGGGAATTGAAACTACCTATCAGTCCCTAGTATATAGTAGGGCATGGCAGTTTTGAGGCCAGCAGCCTTCTGCACTTGCATGTGTGCACTGCTGAGGCCTGAGGTCAGTTTTAAAAGCAGCCCTGGGTGCCATCACTGCTTTTAAAAAGTAAATTGTGCCCAAACTCGTCTTTGGTGTTTGGGGCACTTAAAAATGGATAACCTACAATGTTATGGCATATTAGGGACCCCCAGGGTCTCCCCTAGGTGTCCCAGGGGTGGGGGGGGCAGGTATCTATAAGGTAGACCCTTATAAAATGAGTTTTATATGCCCTGGGTTAAGTGAAATTACACATTTCACTCCCCACATTGTGATAAAGTGCTGCCCAAATTCGACTTTGATGCTAGGAGCACTGTGAAGTGAGGATCTGCAATATTTCTACAGATTCAGAACCCTAAAGTATCACCTAAGTGTCCCATGGGGTGGGGGTCCTGTAGATATAAGCAAAGTACTTATAATATATGTTTTTGTAAGTCCTGGTGCTGGAAAAATGGCCCAAGTCATTTTTCCCATTACAAATCCCCTGCTACATAGGTTAACATGGTAAGAAGTTATTAACTAATAACTCTTGATAGGAGAGGGCTAGAAGTCCCATTCAAAGACTTCCCCGAATGGTGTTAATAAATCCCACAATATGATATTGTTGAATTTCTCCTAAAGTGTACATACAAGAAGTTATAAGACTTTCTTGTTTGTAGGTCCAGATTCAGCCTTCCAGTGGTCTGCCCTGATTGGTCAGAGTTAAGTGGATTAGCCAGGCTGCCTTGAAGAGGTGATAAAGAGCCCCTGGGGTCAACCAGCTCTGCTGGCAGGGCAGTGTGCTGTTCCATAGGAATGCCAGGCCAGGGGGAGTCGTAAACTATGTTCTTCAAAGAGGAGAGCAGAGAACAGTGTCATTTACAACTCTGAACTTTCCACCTTAGGCAGATGGTAGGATTAAGGAAGGTATGAGCAGATGCATGGGGGAGAGTCTAAGTAAATTAGCCATCCTAGGGGTGTGTTTAGCCAGCTCTTACCTCCTTGCTGGAAAATCAGCCATTATGGATTTGGAAGATTTGATGCACTCTGGGACAAAATAATGCCACACTCTACAGGATGTGGTCATATCTTTGAGGAGTTACCCTGCTCCCATTGGTCAGGAGTGACCTCCTGCCTGACCCAGAGAACTTGGAATAAGTATCTGAGAGGGGCAGAGCCCTCCAGATCTGCTGCTTGAAACTGAAGAAAGCAAGACATTGTGCCAAGCTGAGAAGTTTTGCCATGCAAATTCTAAGGCCTGACCTCTGAAGCCTGCACCATCAGAAACTACAGCCCTGTGGACTACCTTGCTGAAAAAGAAGTAAAGAGTGGACTCCCTGCAAGCTACAGGTTAACAGAGCTCTCCTGGACCCTCACCACCAAGGATCATCAACCTGGGGAACTACCAGTGGATTTGTAAGGGTGACGTCCAAGTGGATTGTGGGAACTGAAGTCCTCAACTTTCAAGGACCATCTTGGAGCTTCCAGACCCTTGGAGTGAGTTTGAGATACTTTGGGACCCTTTGAGGAACTTCAGGAAAAAGTTCAAGAAGTTTGGAGAACTTTGGAGAAACTTTGAAAAAAAGCTCCATAGAGGGACCGACTCAACCTGGTCAGCCAAGCCGCCTGCCTTCAACCGCGAGCCGGCCAAGCCATCCAGGTTCATCCCGCTAAAAGCTCCGTTGGTCCAACTTCAAGAGTTTGACCGGGAGTAGAAGAAATCCGAGGCCGGCGGACCCTCACCGAATCCGGACTGGCTGAGAGCTTCGAGGGACCTGGGGTAGAAAAGCTCCAGAAAAGTTTCTAAGTCCGAAGGTAAAAACTGTGACCGGGACCTTCCGCGTGGGGTATCCGCTCAGGACTCCATCGCGGTCGGCCTGAAACTTTGACTTTGGGTCGGTCTATCGCGAGCCTGTATCCCAATATGGTGCTATAAGCTTCCAAGTGCTATATTTTGCAAAATCTTTGAAAATTCATATCTCTGGTTCCCTACATTGGATTTTTGTCGTTTTGGTGTCATTTTAAAGATAAAAATATTTCCTATTTTTATAAATTGGTGTTGGAGTTTTATTATGTGTTGTGTCTTAATTATTTACTGAATTGGTGTTTTTAAAAGCTTTACATACCTGTCTTTGAAGTTAAGCCTGTCTGCTCGCAGCCACGTTACCAAGGGTTGAGCATAGGAATAATTTTCTAAGACCTATGCTGAGTCCTACCAATGGTTAGTGGCCTTATTGCCAGTGGCAGACCTACATTTGCCCCTACCAATAATCCACTTTCCAACACTGCTTATAACCGTAGCTCCCCTGCCTTGAAAGGTTGGTCCCTCTTACACTCCCTTCCCCCGGTCCCACAGACTGGGCAGCCTCCCTTGATCCCCTCTCCAACAGTATCCAGATGTATGGGGCGGTGGCCTAGAATGAGAATCCTCTTGCCCTCTCATTTCTGAGCCGAACCCAGAGGCATCTGCCTCAATGTGCCTAGCTGAGCTACACTGGCTCCCTGTGCAGCAAAGAATACATTTCAAATCCCTTTGCATAGGGTTTAGGGCTCTGCATGGACTCGGTCCTAAGCCGCTACAGAAGAAATTGGTTTGGTATACTCCTACCCGGAGCCTCCGTTCCTCTTCTGCCTGTCTGGCAAAGGTACCCAGGTTCAACAGGGCCAGACTGGGAGGAAGATCTTTTAGTATTGCCGCCGCAAAACTCTGGAATGAACTTCCACTTGAAATCAGACAATGTAGTACCCTGTCCCTGTTCAGGAAAAGGATCAAAACGTGGCTGTTCCCCAGAAACTGATTCTGTCGTATTCGAGTAATGTTAATTTTAGGTTCCGTCCTTCTCGCTCCACGCTGGTCTGTGCTCACGTATCTTTAGCGCCAGGTTACCCGTAGGGTGTTTGTCGCGCTCTATAAATGTTATATACATACATGTGTTTAGCTGATTTCAGTATCCTAGAACCCATCTAGCATACCCACTGGTGCACTCAATCTTTCACCCCACATCATACCCCCCTGCGCCGGGTGCTTATGAGGGAGGGAGGGTGCCTGCATGACCTGGCCTTGCTTTGCACTGTCTTGAGCTCGAAACCCAAAGTCCGACAGATAGTTTTCCCCCTTATCCCTGAGTGAGTCGAGCGCTACCTTCCACTCCCTCCTTCCTTTCCACTCAAGAGCCACATCAGCAAATCAATCTCTACTTTTCCCAAAGGGTTGCAGCTCTCATAGTTTTCTACCGCACTCTCAGATGTCAGACCCCTCTTGTATGACTCTGGGCAATGTCAAGCCCCTAACAATAATATTTCTGACTGTTAATAGTTAAGTCAACTACATCAAGAGCAAGAAAACTCTACACTCCTTACACACGAAACACCCGGACATAGCACTACTCCAGGAGATCCACCGACCCCCAGTAGAGTCATCAAAACCTAAGCTGGAATGGGTGGGAGTAGTCATTAACAATAGCAGGTCAGTAAATGATCAAGGGGAGCATTCCTCTGTGAGCAGCTGCTCCAAGATGTGTGGAGTAGAAATACTTATTAGGAAGCAACTGTTGTGTAAGGTCCTTGGGCGGGTGAAGAGGGCATATGGGAGATGGGGGTCTGGAGAGATCATTGGTTGTAGGGTCCATTTATGCCCACCACCGATAAAACTTGCTTACTTGCCCAATCGTGTAAGATATTATCATACTTTGGGAAAACAGTTGTCTTGTTAAGGGGTGAATGGAACCTAGCTCCAGACCTGACTCCGGAAAGAACTGGAAGTGTTGACTCCCACCACTGGATTGATAGGGCCCTGCTTCTGGACCTTCAGGATGATCATGCCCTAGTAGATATTTAACATCTGCTCCATCCGTCTTATAAGAACTACACTTTCTTCTCTTGCGCCCATGGGACCCCGTCCCATATTGACTATTATCTTTTCCATGGAGAGCTACTCCCTCACATTACCTACCATTATGAAATGGAGGGGACAGTGACCACAAAAACCCAGTCAGACTAGAACTGGACTTTCACCCACCTGCAATTAGTTGGCAAATGAAGACGTTTGCATACACATCCCAAGAGGGTAAGGAGCAGCTTTGTAATCACATTTGGTGAAACTTCACAGATAATGAAGATCAGGGGATTCCCACAGAGTACTCTGGGAAGCGTACAATGCAACGCTGAGGATGAGGCAGGATTCTATAACGATGAAACACAGCGCCTTGGTGGACCTACAGGTTTTGGAGTCTGAGGTTAGTACCCTTAAGGCATGCTATAAAGCTACACCCCCCACTCCCCCCCACACACAAGCACTTCAGAATCAGTTGGACTTGGCGAAAATACGCTTGAACTCCTTTTTTTCGATGCAACTCAAAAAACCTTAGTCAAGCTCCGCTGATGCCGCTATGAACAGAGGAAAAATGTAGACAGGCTCCTGGCCGCCAAACTGTGGCAGAGGTAATTGCTATCAGCTCTTTCTGTGATCCGTTATGCCTCAGGACACCCCCGGTACATCCTAGAGCTATAATTAAAAGATTTGTGGCCTTCTATTCTCCCTTTATTCCTCAGAATTTTGAGCCATTTCTGTACAGATTTAGGGATTCTTGGAACCCTTGAACCTGCCCACCCTTAATGAGGAAGTTTGCAATATACTTTTTGGGGACTTCACAGAGGAGGAGGTGGCTGAGGCCATATAGGCACTTGGAACATGCAAATCTCTGGAAGAGGATTCATTTTCCGGAGAGTTTTAAAAACCGTGAAGGTTCTTCTTACACCACACCTAACCCGGGCTTTCCGTGAGGCAGTGGAGGATAATTTATTGGGAACTATATCCAACAAAGTAGTCATTACCCTTCTTCTTAAAGCCAACAAAGATTGGATTGAGGCAGTTATTGCCCGATCTCCCTCTTCAGTTTGGATCTCGAAATTATGGCTAAAATATTGACAACTTGCTTGGGGAGGGTGGTCCCCCAAGTTATCCGTGAGTCTCAGGTGGGTTTTGTCCCGGGCTGTAGCTCCTGCAATCACCTTAGTACCCTTGCCCACCTCCTATGGCACACGAGAGAAGACTCTTCGGAGATGCTGGCGCTCTACCTGGATGCAGAAAAAGCATTTTATTGGGTAGAGTGGCCATACCACTTCCAAGTTTTGTCTTGTACGGGCCTGGGTGATGATTTCATTAACAAATTTTGCCTGGTGTATCTTAACTTGCCACTGTGGGGAAAAGTCCAAATAGTGACGATTACCATAGCTCCCTGCTTTAATTACTTATTTAGTTTGCTGCCCCTCCAAATACCCAAACACGTTCTGGTTCATAATGAAGCAGACATGAGATTCAACATTAGGAGTGGGTGCAAACCTAGGATTTGTACTTCCTCGCTATGGGCTGACATATTGGCGGGCGGCCTGAGGTTTCCTTATATGACCTCCTATAGCCTATCCTACCCCTCATCCCACCCCACCTGCACCCCAGAAGCAGGACCCTATTCTGGGTGCTTCTAAAACGCAACCTCTTGAACTTGACACTGCCCCTGCACCTCTCTGCTAGCAACCCAATGCTAGCTTCAAAACCGACTAGCTGCGATGACAGCAGCATGGAATGATGCTCATATACTTCTGGGAATTTACCCCTTATTTCTCCAAAAAGCTCTAATATGACATAACACAGCTCTCCATATAGGTGGGCAGTCGTTCTACTGGGAGTCCTTTAATGAGCATGGACTACGACGGCTAGCTCACATACTTAATGATGGAAGGCTTAAACCATTTTTGTCTCTAAGGATTACATTTGAACTCTGAGCTACAGATCATTGGCGCTATCACCAGCTGTTCCAATGTCTTAGCTCCACTTGCAGAGCACCCCTAGTGGAGTTGCCTTTGTCACCTTTCGTCCAGTATCTGAAAACACTGGGCCAATGTACGGGTATAGTATCTGGTGTCTAATGGGATCTTATCAAACCCCTAATTTTCTCCCGATTCACAGCAGCTAGACTTCAGTGGGAGCCACTCCTAGGGAAGGCCTATATCCCGGATGCTTGGGCATCTTTGCTTCTTGGCCTAGAGTTCTCAGGAAGTCCCAGTTCTTTTGTATTTCAAGATCCTGAATGATTCATATTGGTCCTTGGAAACTCAAAAGGGCCAGTCTTTTGCCCCACTACCTCTGCTGGAGGTGCAGCACTGACCACTGTGACCTATTTCACATCCGATGGTCCTGCTCTCCCTGCCTACTCTGCATACAAGTGAGGTAGATTCCAACAATGTGGCTCTATATTGATTTCGCCCTCATCTCAGATCTCACTGACATCATTGATTGAACATCAATGGCTGGCTGCTTCACTTTCCACGGCCAAACTGAGGACTGGCGACAACCCACCCTACCTTCACACACCAAATGGCTGCTTGAACTCCATCGAATAGCCTGCCACAAAAAAATTACACACCAGCTCAATGAATAACTACATACTTTTGAGGCAGAATGGGGTCCTTTCCTTGCAAGTGATACTATATCCCCTGTTTGAGTGCACCTGATAACATTATTTCCCCATCTCTACCCCAGGCACAGCAAAATACAGATAACCGTTGGCTTACCACTTTGCAGAGGTGACACAGGCTATTCCACCCCACTTGCCAGTCACCGTGTTGTCATTCCTCCCATATGGCGACCCTCTAGTGTTCCCTGCCGTGGCTCTAACGCCCCACCTTACTTCTCCTCTCCCTTCTGCCCCTACACTGTAGTGTTTCCTTTTAATACTCTTACATGGAGGTATCTCAGAAGAGTCTTCTTCGTCGTTTTCAAGGGGTATTATGGCTCATCATAGACGCTTTGATTTTGGTTATTTCGAACCTTCCCAGGGCCCAGATTCTATGTTCTTTTATTATTCTTTGATTGTCCTCACTGCTCAGGACGGCCTGTATTGTGTTGACCCCATGTGTATTTTCTTACACTAATAAACAATAAATAAATGTTGCAAAACAAACTCCAAAAAAGGTAAGGCCTAGTTATGACTTTGGAGGTCCTCCCGTGAGCCGCCACGCCAGCGCCCCTCAGGAGGTTCCCACACCCTGACAGATAATGACTGTAATCCGTGGTGGGTTGTGGCACTGCAGCACTGCAACTTCCTGTAAGGCTAGTTGGGAGAGCTTTACATGCAGACCGCCGCAGTGACAGTGCCGTCTGCAAGTTCCTGCATGGTGTGGCATGCACCATGTGTTGCATGCTGCACTGTGCAGGAACTGGGGTACATAAATACAGGGGGACACAACATGTGCCCCCTGATTGCACCCCCAGGCCCTGGTGTGGCAGGGGGCCCTGTTAGGGCCTCTTTTGTTGCCTCTCTGCGACCTTTCTCAAGGCAGTCGAATCGCCATGAAAAGGGTGGAGGTGAGCCAACTCAAAATATGCTCGTCGAGACTGGCTGTGGCACCACCAGCATGTTTTTCCCAGTGAAACACCGCCGGCCCAGCGGGATCCTTGATCCCGGTAGTGCTGGCGGTCTTGTGGCGGTCCTACCAACGCAGTTGTAATACTGCGGGCAGTCCTGCAGTGCGGTGGTCGTCTGACCGCCACCATGATGTAGTCGTAATAAGGCCCTTAGTCCGCAAAGCTGTAGAGCAGCCTGTAGGCGAGACCTAATAAGCCTTCTTATAAATGTGTTAGCTTACCACATGACCTAGGGGTCAAGATGGCCGGGTGGACGTGATCCACGCCGGCTCCGGTGCCCCGTAGCTGTCTTGGGATGCTCCTGACCTGAGGGGTAGCCGGAAAGACACTTAAACGGTCACCAGAGGATCGTGAATTCAGCAGGACCCCAAAGGAGCAACCCTGCACTGTGTTTGACCGAGGAACGCGGCCAATTCAGCGATGAGAGAGACCGGACCAGGTTCCAAAATGGGGTCACCGGCCATGCTTGAATCGGGGAAGCGGAGGCTCTGAAGTGGAGCGCCCACGACTGTAGTGATAACATCTGGCCTCTCGGAGAAAAACTCTGGAGTTCGGGACCTGAGAGAAATACGGCGGTACCAGCGGAGTGCATTCAATGCGGAGAGAAGGTGGCGCCGACTATACGAGGACTCCGCCCCCATCTGAGATACTTGACGGAGGTTGAAAGGCGGTGAGCCGGGGCCTTGGAGGGGGGCGCCGGGAGTCTCGTTGGTGAATACGGGTGGCCGGGGGCTCCCGACATAATCCTCAATAGACCTTTTGGCAACACACTTTGAGGGGTATAAGAAGCAGGCCATGACACGCCTGACTCCAAAATGGCGCCCGCAATGGACATTCACCAGGTGGCATAGGGCCCGGTCGCTGTGTACAAAAAGGAGCTGCGGCCGCAGCGGAGATACCCGACATATTTCTGGAGCTCAGAAATACATGTGGCTGTAAGCGGAGGTGAGCGGTGTTCATCCCCCCCCCGCCTCGTCTTAATTGTGCGGCGCATTTTGAACGGCAACAGGAGGCGACGGTGGATGCCTGCCCCCCCCCCTGGGCCCCTGACCCCTCGAAGAAACGGTGCGGGTGAAGGGGGTCCCTCGATAAGTTCTATGAGTGAGTGAGAGTGAAACCGGAGGCGCCCCGCCTGATTTTAAAATGGCGGCCGTCTCTTCCCCTTTGCAGCTATATCACTACAATACTCCACTCGTCTGGAGGCAAACGGACACTGGTGCTGGCCCAAGCTGCTCCATTGCACAACAAACACCCCCCCTTGAACGCGGGGATCGCACAGCGTTCACCCCTGAGAGCCTGCTTCGGCGCCGCCTCTGGCGATCTCTCTTCCTGCACCCCGGACCCTAAATGGCGGCTGAATAGGCATCGAGGAGAAGACTCCTACTGAAACAGCCAAGGAGACACCTGAAGAAGCTGTGCAATTAACCTTGGGGCCCCTGTGTATACATAGGGGAAAGATAAAAATGGGGACCAGCAGAATGAAACACCAGGGGCAGAATCCCTTGCCTGACCCCAGGATGGCTGCCACAGTGGTCGTTTACCACGTTGTGGTACTACTCTTGGACAAAATTGGACATCGACCAGACCTCGAGCATATCCCCCATCCGGCTCACCCATCAGGGCATGGAATCTGTGAACTTGCTACTGACCGTTGAGACCTAGCAGTTTGGCCGATGCCCGGTGGAGCTACCTTGATAGCTATAGAGGAGATGGGCTGTGGACTTCCCCCTCGGCCGTCACCTACCCAGCCGGACTTTGGGCAGACTTTCCTTCGTCTCTCCGCCGTATCTCCCTCCTACCCTTTTACCTTACTCCCCTACCCTTCTACGCTCCTTTTATCTCATCTTCTATGCTCTTTAAATGTTTTTTTGCAACCAATGTATCTTGTAACTGATGTAACTTTGTAACTTTGTGGAACCTCATGTAAAGCGCTCTAATACCTCCGGGTCTAGCCAGCGCTATATAAAACTCATCAAATAAAAAAAATAAAAAAATACCACAAAAAAACGACCAACCCAGAATTTACGATTGAAAGGATAATTGAGGGAAATAAAGTAATGGGTAAATCAAGCAAACGATGTCCAAAAAACTGTTAAAACGGCTGAGCACACTGCTCTTTCTTGGTAGCAGTTAGGTCGGGTGAAACACTTTTGCTCTGAGACCAAGAGTTCAGCTTTGATAATATAAAGCAGTGGATTTGATATTATCACTTTCGTATTACATAAATTAATTCTGTACCTGAAAAGCCCATTCTCTTAAGATCTCAAACGGTTTAATAATGAAACATTAAGGGACATACCCTTCCGAATGTAATAGGACTGAAAAAAAGACACCTGCTCCTATTCTACGGCAGCAGTGATTTTAAAAGTCAATCTAGTTAATTATTGTGGAAATATAATATAATTAAACCGAGCGGCGGACTTGGAGATGTGCCAAGGTGACCTTTTGCAGCTGTCTTCATTTACTACGTACTAAGATAATTGAATTTGCTCTGGACCTTAATGAGTTTAACACTGCTTTTCTCTACACGCACAAGAATTTAAAATAACTTTCTCTGTATTGAAATCTTTTCAATAAAATACAGAGATTAACCAATGCATATGGATTAGATGAAATCAGAACTGAAAAACATTGCAGAGTTATTACATAAACTAGTTTATGTGACTTCATTTTCAGACACCTGCTAAATTTCATACTTCAGTCGTGACAAAAAGGAAACACCGGGGCCAGGTGTAACCTCGTTAAAATATACAAGTATTCCAGGCACTGTGGAAGCTGGACAGACTGAACACAGCTTGGCAGCCTGCCACGGTCTTTATTCTTTAAACCCCCCATAATCCAAATTTAAGGGGAAACGAGAATTTGCGCTAAAATCGAGATCGTACCTCCTGCGCAAATACCGCATAGCCCCATACCTTCCCCCTCCCCACACAATTTCACCACTGAAAATCCGACAAAACTTATACAGGCAAAAAACACAACAGAAAATAAAGAAATAGTTTTGCGATTCCAAGCTTCCGAACTTGGAATGGGGAAGTACTACTGCATCAGGAACAAACCGACCCTGCAGGATTTCCAGGGGCGGCGTTACCTCCTTTTATTACTGCAGCCCTTGGAAAGAGGCTTTTAACAGAGATGATCAGAATCTGGAGGAAAGAGGAGAATCACTATCCCAGTTTGAGCAGCAACCACAGCATTGACACAGAACTTGATCCTGCCGACCACCTACAACATCAAAGGATGCCAGCCACAAAGCACACAGAGCTCTGGGTCTGGCACAGTGCTGCTGAAGAATTAATGAGGGCGAGCAGCATTATTTCTCTTTGCGCAGGGCATTAACAGTGGTTAGGACTGAACCGATATTCAGTACTACCTACTGTCCGCCCTGATGATGATGACAACTGTCCACCCTGATGATGATGACAACTGTCCACCCTGATCATGATGACAACTGTCCACCCTGATCATGACAACTGTCCACCCTGATCATGACAACTGTCCACCCTGATCATGATGACAACTGTCCACCCTGATGATAACTGTCCACCCTGATGATGATGACAACTGTCCACCCTGATGATGATGACAACTGTCCACCCTGATGATGATGACAACTGTCCACCCTGATGATGACAACTGTCCACCCTGCACTCAATGGCCGGAGCTGAAGGCAAGTGTTCATAATGAGGGCAGCAGGCGGGATGCAGGACTGGTAGCATTGATTCCTCCCATCTCACACAGGCACATAAATAATCATGTCCCTGACACTGAACCAAGAAAGCAGGCACACATCTCAGTGTTCAATACTGCTTCTCATACTCCATATGTTCATGTTATCTAATGTAGAACTAAGAGCAATAGTTCCTACTGAAAGTGGCAACCTCATTGCTTTGGATTTTAATGTGTACAATCGCTATGTCTCAGTTACCAGAAAGATGTAGATATTTGGATCCCCTAGAATGCACCAAGCGGTGCCTCTAGGCCCAAGGATAAGGCAAGCAATGGGGCCTTCATGGAGATGTGGCTGGTGTAATATTTTAGTGCTGGTCTTATTTACCGATTTGCACTAAGCCTGGCTTATTCTGTCAATCACAGCACCACTGTCATATTGTCCTGGTTCACCTTTAGCCGAATTACTTGCACCTAAAGTATTGCTTCATACATACAGGAGGACAAGCAACACAGCTTACTTGCTTGACATCAGTTTACATTCAATATCTGTCTCTCTACATTAACATGTTGTAGTGTTACATATTAACCTCCCCGCCTGGTAGTAGCAAGGGGCAGTTTGAGGACATTCAGGGATTGTATAAAGAAGCACTTCAAGACATCTGTCCTTCCATAGGCGGAGGAGGGGTGAAAGTGTCACCATTCAGAGTAAAGATTAACTTTACCCAAATCCAAGAGGCAGCAGAAGCGATTCGACATTCCCTGGACTACCCGCCCCCCCCAGCACGACATCAAAGGAATGGATGCCACATCACACAATATGTGACTTCCACTAACGCTGGCCACTTTCTGATTTGTAGTTTGTGAATAGACATAAATTGATAAGGGGGGGTCTAGGGCCTGGTGTTACTGCGAGGAAATACTCGTAGGTCGTGAATGCCCAGGGAAGCATCACAAATGATCCTTTTACCCGGGGTGCCATCATCCTTGCGCTGGCCCTGCTGCAGCCAAAAGGGGTAAAGTCTAGTGAGATGGGTTACATCTCAAGCCCTGCAGAGGAGTGCCAGGGATTACCAGCAGCATCCCAGGGTTAGCAATCTCTGCCCTTGGTTAGTTCGCCTTTCATGACCTCCCTTTCACAGGCAGTTCTCAAACGTGTATTGCGCCTTGTCGGGGACATAACGGGATAATGGTGTTCGGCCCCATCTTATGTATTATTGCCGTGACCCACCTTGCCATCCCAGTTAAAAGGGGGGGTCAAACCTGCACACAGCTTAGCCATGGAGTCTGTCTGCCCGAATAATAAAGATTGATTGAGCAGACTGGCTGCTGCCAGCTTCCGAGCTCTGCCAGTAAGAAGAAAGGCATGAGGGATATTTCTTTTCTACGGAATGTAAATCGATCTCTTCTAAGTGCTGCAGATTTCCATCAGCCGGGCGGAATACTATTGCAATAAATTTGCCTGTGTGCTTGATCGGTTAATTCCATCTGGATTCCCACAGGCGCCTGCCGGCCCCATTGTGCAGTGAATATGTTTATCAGGTTGCCAGAAGCATGCCATTTTCGAAAAAGTGGAGATGCTCTCATTAGAGGTTAAAAGATCAGAGTAATTTATGCTTTTTTTCTTGCATCAGTTTAGACATTTTTTACATATGTGACAACATTTCCAGGAATACTGCAGTGCATTACATTTATGCTTGTAAATTTCCCATCTAGTGAAAAAGTCGACATCCGTGCATTTTAAAGTAAATGTGCATTAATACTGGGCTTGTTTCATTAAAAAGGTATTTTCTTTAATAAGACGAATTTAACACCGCATCACAATCTTATAATTCTTCCAGTTCGTGATGTGATGTTAAATTTGTGTAATTATGGTCTTGTTCTTTTTTTCTTACTGAGAAATTACATTGTAAAAAAAAGCATTACCATTTAAAAAAAAAAAAATACACTTTAATGAAATAAAAAGACAAACAAATATTTCAAATTGATGGTGATATGTGGGATTTACTTAAATTTTTCTCAGATTGCAAAAAGTAGTGGGAAAGGACAGCTGAAGTTGTGAGAGCTGAATGGTCCATGAGCTTGTTGTGAGGAGAGATACATTGGGGAGGCTCTTTGTATTTTGAAACTATAAAGAGGGTCACGTCCCAGCAGTCTGTACTTGTCTGATTTACACACTTAACGTTCTTCTTGTCATCTTTACTTAAGTCAACATCCCGCCTACAGCATTTTTCAATGAGAGTACACAGATTATTGTAAATAAAATAAGTTAAACAACCTCTTCAGCGCAGTGAGATGACTGGGAGGAGAGTTCATCATTCTCTTGATTTTCATGTAACAACTTGACCAAGGCCAGGTGGTGTTTTTTTAATAAAGCATTATCCACTGGCAACACAAATAATTTTGTGTGGGTTGACAATAACAATCTAATATATTCTAAAAGACATACTTGTATCAAAGTGAATCTGGCGTGGTCAATCAATAGAATTGCCAATAAACCAATCTGAGAATTAGCACTACCAACTTCATTATCTTCCAAATCAATGTGATAAGATTCCTTGTCCAGCATACATTACAGGATCCACAACAAGCAGCCTATGTGTGGGGCTAGCACTCACCCAGGACATGGGGTGTGGACTGCCCAGGTGGCCAGTCCCACCCATAGGGTTGCGGGCTCTACCACAGAAACTATGCAAGTCGTGCACTTACTGTTTTCCATATAAAAACACTCTCTGCCCTACCATCAGCATATCACAAGCCACAATCTACATCATAATAGTTTAAGATCCAGTTTCTCCATGTATCCTGCTGTTAAATGAATCATAGATTTATGAGAACCCACACCACTGTGTTGCCATACACAGTGCTGGATGGGAGAGGATGAAGGAAATAGAGGCAAGAGAAAGGATCCATAGAGGTCACAGAGTTTGACCATTGGACATCACTGTGCTCAATAGAGAGAGTAAAACTGATGAATATCTTGTAATCAGGTTTCAGTTGAAGTGAAGACGAGAGAGCAACTGCAGCAGATACGTAAGAGATGTGGTGCTGAGTATGGCAGTTTCACAAATGTTTAAACAGTGGTACAAGAACTAAAACCAACAGTACTCATTTTATACTCATGGCTGCCACCCGTTTCTCGTTCAGGTTGCGTAATCTGGAGGTGCAGAGCAGCCGCGGCCCGTGCAGGTAAGAGCGGTGGGGCCAGGTTGGGGGGGGGGGGGATTCGACAAACGACCACGAGGGAAAATTAAATAAATAATTCATTTCCTCTTGTGGTCGTATGTCGAAATCCCCCCCTCCCCACCCATCCCCCACCGCTCTTACCTGCACGGGCCGCAGCTGGTGCAGAATACCAGCTTCAAAGATGCATCTTTAGAGTAAGAATTCCAGACCCTTATTGCGAGTTACAGGCATATTATAGTAACATCCCAAAAATATTATGTTCCATCAGTCACTCTCTCCTGTTAAGTTGTCAGCCAGGTCCTGCTGTGTAGTTCTCCAGGCCACCACTTTCCATCAGACCTTCTTTTGTCTGTGTTGCACCACTACTGCATCTGACAGCCAACATGTGTCTGCACCCACTACACATTGCCAGCAACTTTAAGCACTACAGTGACCTATTCACAGCATTCATTGGTTCACTCAGTCACATAGAGGGCCATCTACAATATGGTGGCCAGAGTCACACTGGGTGTACCAACTAAAATGAAATCTCAATGGCCGAGCACACCAATAGGTTTCCAGAAGACCTTGTTTCTACTGAAGCGGCTTCCATGCAGATGAGTGCTGCCCTCTACTTTGCAGAGGGTATGATCTGTTTCAGGATTCTTGGACCAATAGAGACAAAGCACCCACCACTCAGAATACAGACTATTTTAAACTGGACTGGGCTGAAAGTTACCACAAGTCCATTACTTTACACTCCACTCTGATTTTCAACATGCTCTACTGGACCTTGTCCCAGAGTCAGAGAAATGCATGGGGAAGGAGTTTTGTAAGCCCTTTGCTTGACTTTTCTGCTTTGGTGGGAGAGTTTACCTCCTCCTTCTTCTTCTTGCATTAAACGTAATGTGGGGAGCAATGTTTGAAGGACACCTGCACTTTGTATGACAACTGTTAGAAATTGTGTTCCTGATTGACTGGGGTATAAACCCTGGTCAAACAGTAACCACAATCCTAGTCAGGATAAGTCACAAACACACTCTAAATTAACCTGTGCTCACCCTCTGGTAGCTTGGCTCAGAGCAGTCAGGCTTAACTTAAGAAGCAATATGTAAAGTAAAACTGTGAAAACACTGCACAAAAAGTTTCCTCACCAGGTTAGGAAGATAGCTCTTAATTTAATAAATAAAACAAGACAAAAACAAGAAAAATCCAATAAGTAGAACTTGAGATATGAATTTTTAAAGAATCAACTGAAAAATAGTGCTTAGATGGAATAAGCGCTTACATGTGATTTAAATGTTTTTTTTATATATAGCTCAAACTTGACCCGAAGGTATCAGAGCACTTTACATGAGCACCAGTTGCGTTACAGAAGGACACATTCATTTTTAGGCACAGGGAGATTGAGTGATTTGCCCAGAATGACAGGATGTTGAGCGTCCCTGCCGAGACTCGAACCCGGTTCCCTGGCTTCGAGGTCGACCGCCCTAACCTCTAGGCCACATCCTCTCCCCAATATCTGGTCGCACTCGAGCGGAACAAAGTCAAAAGTTTAGGCCAAACACGATGGAGCGCGGGCCGGATACAGGGATCCCTTGAGGCCTGCTAAAGTACCTTAATCCTGGATCCACTCCTTCCTCACCGGCCGGACTCTGCGAGTTCAACTACCCCTGTTCCTCTCAGAACCTACAGAGATCAGCTATGGGGTGTCCCAGGGCTCCTCCCTGAGCCACACTCTCTTCAACATCTACATGGCCCCCTCGCAGCCATCGTCAGTAGCCACAGACTTAAGATTGACTCCTATGCCGTTGACACCCAGCTGATCCTCTCCCTCACCAACGAACCCACAACCGCCAGAACCAACTTCCACAGCGGAATGAAGGCCGTTGCCACCTGGATGAAAGACAGCTGCCAGATAAGACTGAAGTACTCACCCTGGGACCCTCCCCTTCAGCCTTAAACAAGCCCCTGATTGAATCCTGGTTGCATTGATGAAGATGCAGGGTGTAGCAGAAGCAATGCGTCGGTGTCGATCCCGCAGCAGAGGGGATGCGTACATTTTCTCCACACAAAAAGGGGTGATGCGTTGATTTTCTCCATGCAGCAGCAATGGTGCGTCAGTTCCGAGATGCGGCGGTTCTGAAGGCGATGCGGCGTTTCCAAAAGTAATGCGCCGGGTCTGTTCCTACACAGACGTAGATGCATCGATTATGCTCCAGCAGCAGAGGATGCATCGGTTCAGCTGGAGCAAACACCTTAGGCCCACTTTCAAGGGTACAGGACTGGGGTGGCACCACTTGGCGGGCCAGACTCACAGATTGCAGAGTCCAGGTGCAGAAACAGATGGTTGGAAGTATTTTATGTCCCTGGGACCTCAAATCAGGAGGCCAGCTAGCTAATCCTTGGAGTCACTCTAGGTTCAAGTGATGCAGGTCCAGTCCTTCTCACCCAGGTATGAAAGAGCAAAAGGCAGCAGGGCAACACAGCAAGCGGGAGTCCAGCAAACAGCAGTCTAACAGAGTGGCAGTCCTTTCAGCAGCACAGCAGTTCTTCTTACTGGCAGAGAGGTCACAGGTCCAGAAGTGTACTGAAGCCATGGTGTCAGAGGTCCAGTACTTATAACCAGTTGTGCCTTTGAAGTGGGGGAGACTTCAAAGAGATGCCTTTGAAGTGCACAGAGTCCCTGTCCTTCCTGCCCTGGCTCCAGACTCACTACAGGGGGTTATGCAGCCCTTTGTGTGTAGACAGAACACAGCCTATTCAGGTGTAAATGAGGCTGTGCCCAGCTCCTCCCTCCCATCCTACCAGGACGGCCCATCAGGCCACATCTAAGCTCCGATTGGGTGTGGCTTTCTAGGAGGAATGTACAAAGCCAAACTGTCAACATAACCCAGACATGTGATCAGAGACAGGCTGCAGGCACCAAATAGCTAAATTTAGAAAATGTCACCTTTCTAAAAGTGGCATTTTTAGATTTGCAATTTAAAATCCGACTTCACCATAAGTTGAGATTTTAAATATGACTCCAGAGACACCATACTTGGATCAGTTATATCTTCTCATTTGGAATGTACTCTTATAAAATGTAATAAGGTAATACCAATGTTACCAAGATATAGGCCTTGCAGTAGTGAACAACTAAAGTAAAAGTTTTTCACTACCAGGACATGTAAACTTAAAGGTACATGTCCAACTTTTCAAATGTATTGAAAAGGAAGGTTTGGGCCTGGCAAGAGGTTTACCTTGCCAAGTCGACATGACAGTGTAAACAGCTCACACAGGCTCTGCAATGGCAGGCCTGAGACATATTTAAAGGACTACTTAAGTGGATGGCACAACCAGTGCTGTAGGCCCACTAGTAGCATTTAATTGACAGGCCCTGGGCACATTTAGTGCACTTTACTAAGGACTTATAAGTAAATTAAATATGCCAATTAGATATAAGCAAATTCTACATGTTTTAAGGGAGAGATCACATTCACTTTAGCAGTGGTAAAGTGGTTAGAGTCCTAAGGCCAACAAAATGAGGTAACTGGAGGAGGAAGGCAAAACATTGGGGGATGACCCTGCAGAAAGGGTCATTTCCAACAACAATTCTATGCTCAGTGTATGTTTGTTGTGCGTGTCTGGTATTATATAAGGAAAACGGTTCTAGGAACCAAGGGAGAAGCCAGGATTATAAAATAAAATAACCATACTTTACGCCACGTGCCACTAAGGGCCAGATGTATGACCGTTTTTTGCAGTCGCAAATGGGAAATCGGCCCGTTTGCTACCGCAAAAAAAGGGTCCTGGCACGTACAAACGCTATTTTGCGAGTCTCGCTATTAGGAAGGGGCGTCCCTTCCTAATAGCGAGTCACAATGGAATGTACCATTGTTTTGCGACCGCATTTGCGGTCGCAAAACATTCGCAGTGTACCACCTACTTCAAGAAGGTGGTAAGCCACTCGCAAACTCACTTTGTGAGTGTGTGCGACAATATTTTTAAGGGAAGTCAGTGGTCCCAGGCACCACTGCCTGCTCTCATAAAATGAAACAGAAACGTTTCATTTTTCTTTTTCAAATGCATTCCGTTTTCCTTTAAGGAAAACGGGCTGCATTTTTAAAAAAACTGCTTTATTAAAAAAGCAGTCACAGACATGGTGGTCTGCTGACCCCAGCAGGCCACCATCCCTGTGAGTGCTGGCCATTCCTAATGGGGTCGCAAATAGCACCTGTCACATGAATATTAGTGAGGCAGGAAATTTGCGACCCCATTAGGAATCGCTAACAGTGTCTGAGACGCTGTTGTAAATTGCATTTTGCGAGTCGCAAGGCAACGCAATTTACGAGTCGCAAAATGCAAGGGTCGTATCTCTGGTCCTAAAAAAAAATAAAGTGAGCATCCACAGCCCTTCCTATGAAAGCCAGTAAAGTTGGCAAAAAATAGTGGAAAATGATGAATTTTACAGCATGATTTTAAAGGAGTTTGGTTTAAAACTTCATTCATCTGTATTAACTTCTTTAATTCTTTCCATCTTCTCTCTTTTATTTTATTGTTGTTTCATAATGTCCTTCTATTCATCTTTCTCCCTTACATTCTATTATACTTTCTTTACTACTTTCCATTCTCTTTTTATTCCTTCTTTCAATTATATTATCAGTCTGTCCTTTCTTTCATTTATTATTTCATTCTTTCTATCTCCACCCTTCTTTATATTACTATTTAATTTTCTTTTATTCTTTCCAGTTCTTGCTTTTTTCCATCCTTTCATTCTTTTCTTGCTTCTTCCTTTCTTGTCATTATTTTGCCCTGCCTTCTCCCTTGTATTCGATCATCCTTTCTTTTTATATTCCTTTCATTTGTTACTTCTTTCTTCTCTTCCCTTCCATTGCCCTTGTTTTCATCTCATCTCTTTTTTATTATTTCATTCTATTGTCCTGCTCTCCCTATTTCTTTCCCTCTTTTTATTGCTTTCTTTGTTCTATCTTTCCTTCTTGCTGCCATTCTTTACATTCCTAATTATTTCATTTTGTCTTTTGGTTTTCCTTCCTCTTTATTTGTCTTCCTCCCTTCCCATCTTTCTTTATTTCTGTTCTTGTTTTATGCTTCTTTTGTGATTTTTACCTGTCTTTCCTTATTTGAATTTTCCCCTCCTGTCTTCCTTTGCACGCTCTCAAAGCATTTACCTCTGACTTATTTCTTTCTTTACCATTTTAATATTTTCTTTTACTCTCTGTTGCCGTTTTCGGCTTTTTTGGTACCCTTTGCTCACACCCCACAGGTGTGTCATGACAAGTATTCTTGCAGTATTTGTACGTTTCTGCTTATGTTATTTTGTAGAGCATAGCTAATCACCCGTGAGGGTATCCAGGCTTTGAGTAGGGCAGGCCTGGGAGGGGGTAGGAGGAGATCATGGCAGTTTCATCTGGAAGAGCCATGTCTTGAGGTTCCTTCGGAAGTCCATGAGAAAGGAGGAGGTTCTGAGGCGTTGCAGGAGGTAGTTCCAGGTCTTGGCTGCAAGGTACGAGAAGAAGTGTCCTCCACTTTTGGTCTTCTTGATGCGAGGGAGGTGTGTACTTGGCTGGGATGCAGATCGAAGGTGTCTGATGGGTTGGTAGAAGTTGAGGCAGTGGTTAAGGAAAGCGGGACTGATGTTTTGGAGAGCTTTGTAGGCATGGGTGAGTAGCTTGAACTTACATCTTTCCTGGACTGGGTCCAATGGAGATTGTTGAGGTGTGAAGAGATGTGGTTATTTTGTGGGGGATGTTCAGGATGAGTCTGGCGGTGGCGTTCTGGGTGGTTTGGAGTTGGCGTAGGAAATTGGCTGGGATTCCGATGTAGACAGCGCTTCCATAATCAAGTCTACTTGTGATAAGAGCCTGGGTGACTGTTCATCTGGTGTCCAGTGGGATCTACTAGAAGATCCTGCATAGCATTTACAGGATGTAGAAGCATTCTGTCTTGTGATGACCTGAGAGCCACAGATCAAAGTTAGTAAGGGCCACAAATCAGTTTAATCTGCCCCTATTGCACACCCAGCTACAGACTTGGAAAGGAGGAAGGGCTGGGTGACACTGCAGAGGCTGGAAACTAAAGTGCGTGTTTTACAGAGATTTATGCAGCAGCAGCATTATTCCACTGCGATTATACCTACCTTATCTCATTTAATCAGCAATGTTTTAAAAAGAACATGCTGTACAGTGAGTCTTTGTCCTGCTGTTCTGGCAGTTCCGATCATTTGCTGCTTCGAAAAGAAACATCTTGAAACAGCCCTTCAATTGAGCCAGCAGACATTTGGGAGGCTCTGACCTGGGTAATCATTGGTTTTCATAATACGATTATGTAGCACTTTAAGCACTTAAGGAGTCTGTGATATTTGTTCAATTGTCGCATCTTGTCTTGGCCCTCCAGTGATTCCTGCTAGAAAAAGAAGCAGAGTGCCCAGCGATGGGCTTCTGTGACATGTTGCAGGCTGTGGCAAGCCTTGGAGCAAGAACAAGGGCCAAAACTAAAATGGTACTAAATGGTGTAGGTATTTACCAAGTACAGTATTACAGCATTATTCACTGCACCTCAGAATGAGGAGTGACACAGGAATACTGCATGTTTTCCCATGTTCATAAGTTAGAATGTGCAGTATTTTCGCCAGGTAAATTTTGACAGGCTTTAATGAGCAATATTGGTTTCAGGAAAAGTGTTATTTCCCTAATTTGAAAATGGGAATTGCACCTAAATCAGTCAATCAATCAATCAGTCAGTATTTGTGAAGGGCTCAGTTGAAAAGCCAGGTCTTGAGTCTCTTCCTGAAGGCCGCAAATGAGGGTGATGTCCAGAGGTGGAGGAGAAGGCCGTTCCAGGACTTGGTGGCAAGGTAGGAAAAAGAACAGCCTCCGCTGTGGCGGATGCGTGGTGTCTGCGCGAGGGAGGCGGAGTAAAGATCTCTGAATGGTTGGTGGAAGTTCAGGTGGTGGTGCATGTATGCTGGTACTTAGTAATGGAGGGTCTTGTAGGCGTGCACCAATATCTTGAATTGGCATCTTTTCTGGATGGGTAACCAGTGGAGGTTGCTGAGGTGTGGGGTGATGTGAGTCTGTTTGGGCAGGTTGAGGATGAGTCTGGCTGCCGAGTTCTGTATTGTCTGGAGTCTTCTCATGAGTTCGGTGCTGGTTCCTGCGTACAGTGCATTGCTGTTTCCAGCAGGCTGGTGATTAGGGCTTGAGTGACGGTTTTTCTCGTGCCGATGGGGAGCCATTTGTAGATCCTTAGGAGCATGTGGACAGTGTCATAGCAGGTGGCGGAGACTGCGATGATCTGTCGTTTCATGATGAGTTTGATGTCCAGGATGATGTCAAGGTGAGGGCGTGGTCTGTTGGTGTGGGAGTGTGTCCGCCTTGGGCGGGCCACTAGGTGTCATTCCAAGAGGAGGGGTTGTTGCCAAAAAATCAGCACTTCGGTCTTGTCAGTGATGAGCTTCACACAGTAGGCCTTCATCTAGTCGGCAACATTCTTCATGCAGCTGTGGAAGTTGGTCTTCATGGTGGTGGGGTCTGCTGAGAGTGAGAAGATGAGCTGGGTATCATCGGCGTGGGATATAATGTTGAGATCGTGGGTTCTGAAATTGTCAGCTAGAGGTGTGATGCAGGTGTTGAAGAGGGTGGGGCTGAGGGATGAACCTTGAGGGACGCAGCAGATGTTGCTCTTGGGTTCTGAGATGAAGGGAGGAAGGCGGATTCTTTGAGTTCGTCCCGTGAGGTACGATGCGATTCATCTTAGTGCATCTCCCTGGATCTCTTTGTGGTGCAGTCTCTTGATGAGTGTGTGATGGGATACTGCGTTGAACGCTGCGGTGAGGTCAAGGAGGATCAGGGCTGCTGATTCTCCCTTTTTGAGTAGAATGTGGATGTCATCAGTGGCGCCAATCTGGGCGGTCTAAGTGCTGGGCTTGATGCGGAAACTGGATTGGGAGGCGTCTAGCAGGTTGTTTCTCTCCAGGTGTTCGGCGAGCTGCTGGAAGATTATCTTCTCAACACCTTAGGTGCGGAAAGGGAGCAGCGAGCACGAGCGGTAATTCTGGAGGTCGCTCGGGTCGGCGGATGGTTTTTTGAGGAGAGGTCTGACTTCTGTGTGTTTCCATGCATCTAAAAAGGTGGCAGTGGTGATGGATGCATTAAGGATGGTGATGATTTGACTGCTGATATCTTTACTCCCTAGGTTGAAGAGGTGGCGGGAGTAGTGGGGTGCTCCCGAATGGATGGAGTTCATGATGGCTTGATGTTCTGTGTGGTAAATTGGGATTACCACAGGAAACATAATAAGGCCTTAAGTATTTCGAGTTCTTTCCTACAAAAACGTTCCACTGAATGTTGGTACACAGCATGTTTTCATCTTCTTGAAATACCAGTGCCCACATTGCAGAATGTCTGCACTGGTGCAAAAAAGGGGCAAAAGCATTTTGGTCTATTTTCCTTTTTGTTTCATGTGGATTGGAGTAAATAAACATTACATTTTGCAGGTAGACAAACATTTGAATATTGATTGTGGTGAAACCAATACATCACCCTTTTGCTTTGGTTATAATCATTTTTTATGTGTACTAGAGATTGTAAAAAGAGAGCATGCTCTGTTATTTATTCTTTATAAAATAATAGAACAGACTTTTTTGCCCTGCTTTGCTGCATATGTTCCAGAAATTGGGACATCTTAATTCTGCCTAGAATATAGTCCCATAGTCACATCTGAAAAGTGAAAACATTTATATTCTCTATTTTTTTAATTATGTAAACACAGCAAAATAATGTGAAATCAATTTATGTTCTATTTACCCTGGTGGAAATACATCTTTCCCTATTATGCGAGCAGACAAAATAGAAATACATCTTTCCCTATTATCAAGCAGACAAAATGTTGTAAATTGATTAGGTTTGTGTTTTTAGCACCGGTGCAAACTTTCTGTAATGCACAATACTTTTACAACGGTAGTGGAATAGGTCCTTAAACCTGTTGAGTATATTTGTCAATCAATAGTCTGTGTACTGTTCTCTCCATAGGAAGACGCAAGGGGATACATAATACGTACGGGGTATGGTATCATGATCAGAGGTGGTGAACCCTTAAAGAAACCCAGAATAATGCAAACATTTACGATAATATGAACAATATTCAGTACATATAATTTGTCCTACGCTACAAGGTAAACACAGCACAGTAGTTTAGTAGCTGGAAAGAACTGCAGATCTTTCCCATCCATCCCATGCTAACACAGGACTCTGCTGCAGAACTAGTGGTCAGTCAGAGTAATGCACAAGCATGGTGAGATAATAATACATCTGTAGCCTGCCATCACAACGCAGCTTGTGCAGAGTGGAATTATTGGGTGGAATTCCACACAATTATCTGGAGTTTCAGCATGTGGGAACACCGGACCCAATTTTATCGGCTGTAAAATATGGCTGGTAACATCACATTAGGAAAAGGCTAGCACCAGTCCATGGCCACCACCTGACCCTCTATCAAGGCACTGGGGGGGCGCATATACTGTTCCCCTCTATGAGGCAACACCCTTCTTTGCCCTTTTGAACCCTCCCGCTACACTCCCTTCACCCCGTCCTTACTTATGCCTCATTGATTGTATACCTTTACCACTGCTCAGAGCAGGTGGCAAAGGTGTGCAAGAGCAGAAACCCTTCTCTACCCGCATCCAGCTGCGGCTCCTCCACAATGGCAGAAGGGCGTCGCCCCACTGGCACAGAGCCAGCAAATGAAAAATAAAATTATGTTCTTGCATCATTTTATTTTTCATTTGCCCGCTCCGAGGCAGCTTGTGCAGGGAGGGGCGGGGCATGGGAGGGGGGAGGAGGAGTGCTATGTGCACTCCCTAAGTGCGTATATGTGTTTGGTCACCTGTCTCAGGCCGGCCAAGCACACATTCGCACTTAGGTTTCTCCAGCCCGGCTGCACTGAACACCTGGGCTGGAGAAACCCCACAGACTCCCTGAGCAGAGCGTCTTTTCAGCCCTCTCAGTCCAATCCTCGTGCTGCTCTCAAAGAATGAGATCAGCACGGGTATTGGATGGGAGTATGTCCCAGGGGCTGCTGGGACCAGGAAGAGAACTGGAGGTGGCCGGCGGCTTCAGGTAAGTTCTTTAAAAAAAATATATTATTACTAACACACACCCCCCCACACGCTCCCCCTCCTGCGTTCCCTCCACCCGCCACACTACCCTTTGTGGCGTCCGTCACTGCCCGCATCCACTCCACCCTCTGTTTTCTGATGGTATTCATGAAAGGAGGCTTTGGATGACAGTTCTAGTGTCATATTAGAATAAGCATTAGCAAAACCAATAGGTCTGGTGTTTGTCATAGTTACAGTACCGCAAATCAGTACCAGATATCCCTCTCAAGTCATAAGCAACAGCTTGAAGTCTTTAACAAATCTGTAGCACTTTAATACTTTACTAGATGTTCCTTTCAAATCAGATGCAACTACTTTAAATATCCTTCATAAATAGGAGGGGTGTGGAGTCAACATAAAAATTTACAAATGCACCTTTGCTACTCTGAGAATTGGGCTTGTTTTCTATAGGATAACCGAACTTAGCAGTGCTGGTATATGATGATAAATCAATCTTTCAACTTTGGGGGGGCGTAGCCATGACCGCGATGGAGCCGGACATGTAAATCCGAGCACCTGCGCGGTTAGGCCTGCGAGCGTAGGTACCCTGGGAGCATCGTGCTCCATCGTCCATCTACAGAGAAGTACGGGTGAGCAGACCCCCAGACACTTGAGGTTTTCACTGATGTGCGCCCTATAAAGGCGGGGTGGCAAGTAGGTGTGGCCGGGGCCCTGCTGTGCCAAGCAAGATGGCGGCGCCCTGGTGGTCTTGACGACAGTGGTAGGGGCTGGACTCGACTTGGCAGTTTTGGCCGTGAGGCACAGCTACGCGGGGGCCTTCCACCCCTCTGGAGGATGAGCAGCCAATGGGTAAGGGACCTTGAGCATGCCGGAAGAGAAGTGCAGTCTCCCGGGGTGACACCGGCAGCAGCGGGCACTTGGGGCCCAGTAGGAACATGCCCGTCCAGCAAGCCTGGCCAGATCGAGAGAAACTAAAGCCCACCGGCTTCCAAAGCAAGTGAAATGATAGGATGTATGCAACCTCAGAGAGGGCCCAAGAGCATAGTTCCAAAGAGCTGAGACACTCATGCCAAATGGAGCCCCACGCAGCAGAACACCAGAGGAGAGGTGCTGCCTCTGGGCCTGGACATTGGGGATTCCCGAATGCTACCATCTCCATAAGACACGGGAGGACCACCCCCTCACAACACCAGCGAACATTGGAAGTTATCGGCCCCAGGAAAAGGACCCAAGTGTGACCCTCTCAGACATAGTCAGTGGGGGACCAAGGACACAAAAGCTGGGGCGAGAGTCAGAGGAGGTCCTTGAAGAAGTGAGGGGGCCACTAGCAGGAAGGACACTGTGCCCGTGTTGTAAGGGAGGTTCACCAGGGACATCCAAGAATCATTGGGCTGCCATCGACGGGGATTCGGACTCCTCGTATAAAGGCTCTACCACATCAGAGGAGGATGTGGAGGACCTGGGGGCACCTGTAATCACCCTGAGGGCGGCGGTTTAAAAATATCTGATGGAGTCTGGGGGGAGCGTAGAGGGCACGACCACTGGTAGCATACATCTGTTGCCAATATAGGGCAAGAGGAAGTACTTTAGTAGAATTATTGGTCCCGTATTCCACCCGCGGGCACACCCGTCACCCACACCACACCATATCCACCCATAGAGTGGCAGTTGGCAAAGTATCAAGAAATATGGGGGGGTGACTGGCATCCCAAGCATTGAGGGGGCGGGGAGTTCTAAACTCGCAGCATGGGATGCTAGGGTGAGGGGACATGGGTGGGTGGGTTTAACCGGTGATGGCTAAAGTGTTCACATTTTACTACTGCGAGAGGACGGTTTGGCGGGGAAGGTGCTGTTTGCACCGCAAGAATGTTACAGGGGACTCTCATTGGCGTAGGGAGGGGCACTTCACTTAAGCTTCTCTCCTGAGACATGACTGGCCTGAGGCTCAAATTGAAACAGGGCTTGGTGACAAAATACCTGGCATGGCATTCCCCAGACCTAATCCTCCTGCAAGAGACTCACCTGGAAGGGAACCAATTTGGTTTCATGGGGAGGAGTAAATACAAAATGCTGGCTCATGCCAGGTTCTCCACAGAGTCAAGGGGGGCAGGTATCTTGGTACGTAGGTCATTACCGCTACAAGTTACATAGACATGTACGTACCCAAAGGGCTGTTGGGTAGCAGTGAAAGGTGCATGGAATGGAGAGAAAGTGGTGGAAGCCTCCTAGTACCTCCTGTCTGGCCTACAGAAGAAAGGGTTGGAGGAGATGGGGGATTAGATAGCAACATTACCTGGCACCACCTTCATAGTGGGGGGGATTTCAATCTCACCCTCGAAGAAGGCCTGGACAGAGTGGCAATGAGTAAGAGCGGATTAAGGGGGACACCGGACTAAAGTTTTTTATGGAGGCCATGGGGTTGGTTGATATATGGCGAATTACCGACCTGGAAGCTCGACAATACTCACACAGCTCAAACTACTACCTATCCCTTTCCCGACTTGACTATTTCCTGGTCCTGGCAAGTCCGCAAGACAGATATCGCAATGCCAAATACCTGCTGAGGGGTATTTCGGACCACTCCCCAATAGAGATGACCTTATGGAAACCGTTGCCCTGGGTTAGCGCTGGGTGAGGCTACCCCCCTAGGAATTGACAGATTGGGACACATGGAAACATATCCAGGAGATCATGGAGTGGTATATGAAGAAGAATAGACGCTCAATAAAATTGGGAGTGACTCTGTGGAAGGCATACAAAACAGTTGCCTGAGGTGATGTAATAGCCCATGGGGAAGAAGAAAGAGATAGAGGGTAAACTGAATGACCTGGAGGCAAAGATCCTAGACTGGGAGTCCCAATATGCCTTGACACTGGCCTCTAAGTTGCCCATAAGTGTAGGACAATTGAAGGAGGAATACACAAGATTGCAGTATAATGAAGCCAGATCACTCTACAGGGCAAAACAGAGCAGGATTTACGAAGCTGGGAGCAAGGCCAGGAGATTGCTCAGGTTTTTTCAGGCTACTTGGGGAAATTATATGCGCCTCATACAGGACCCGGGGACCTAGAAAATGTGAATTACTTTAGAAAGGTCACTCTACTGAACAGGGAGGCCAGGAAGAGCTTGAACGAGGATCTGCAAGACAGAGGGATTGCAGAGACCCTCACCCAACTCAAAAGTGGGAAATCTGCGGGGGCTAGTGGCCTGCCATCAGAATTCTTTAAATATATACAGACACGGGTGGTGCAACCTATCAGAGATATGCTACATGACTATAGGGCTGATGGAAAACTCCCCAGAGTTCTCTGACTAGCCCATGTGGTCTTAATCCACAAATCCGGAAAACCCATAGACAAATGTGCTTCTTACAGACTGATATTCCTCCTTAATTTTGAAACAAAAATAATGGCCTAAGTTTTAGTGGCTAACTTGATTCAGATGATCAATGGCCTTGGAAATACAGATCAATCAGGCTTCATGTCCTACAGATCTACAAGATACCACATCTGGAGACTGTTTGGCTGTCTATACTGGTCTAAAGATATACAAGAGCCGGAGGTACTCTTGGTATTGGATGCCGACAAGGCGTTTGATTCCCTAGAATGGCCATACGTTATGGCGTTGCTTCAGCGACTGGGTTTTGGCTTGTCCTTTTGACCTGGATACAGCTGTTGTACTGGGATCCAACCACCAGAGTGAATGGTACGCTCTCAGACGAGTTCAGGTTGGGTAGAAACATCCAACGGGGATGCCTCCTCTCACCTCTGCGCTTTGCGCTGAAGTCCTTGTCCAATTGGTTCCATTATGATGCTCTGATCCAAGGCCTGCGCTGGGACCCTGACTTGGAGGATATATTCTGGCTATATGCTGATGACATACTGCGATATATTGTGATCCCAGCAGAATCTATCCCACAAAGGCTCAAAATTTTAAAGTCTTTGGTCGCTTAGCAGGCATCTGTTTAAATTGGACAAAATCCATAACATACCCACTCCCAGAGTGGTGCCCAAACCTGAGGAGATAGACCCGCTGATATGGGAAGATAGGGGCTTTCGGTATTTGGGCATATAAGTGACAACAAATCAACAATTATTCCAGGACTGCAATTTGGGGGGCAAACTATCAGAATTTAGCAAGACGTGAGGAACTGACGCAGGTTTCCCCTGTCGTTATTGGGGAGAGCAGCATCTATAAGATGACATACCTCCCAAAACTCCCACTTGTGCTGCAGAATTCACTCTTTGAAGTGCCAGACAGAGTATTTACTCAGCTCGAAGCAGAGGTTCGACTGTTACTTTGGGATGGTGGCACAGCGAGGATAGCCCTCTCAACCCTGAATAGAAGGCCACTAGAGGAGGACATTGCTCTACTGGACTTTAAACTTTACTATTTTGCATCAAAATTACTGAAGGTAAACGACTGGTAGTTTCCAGACCAAAGGGAACCATCTCTGATGGCTGACCTGCATGACATGGTCCCATGGGGGTACCCAAGATATTTAAATAGTTGACTAGTGGACCTCTCACATCCAACAGCAAGCGTCATTTGGCTGTGGGCTACAGCGCTACGTAGGATGGGATGGGAGGGTAAGCTGACCCTCGAAACACCCCTCTGGGATGTGGCAGCCCTGGCAGGTCTGCAACAGGTAGATGGCCACATACAATGGTACCTAGTGGGTCTCACTAAACTTGGCGATGTGTGGACCATAGAGGGACCTGTGACCTTCAAGGAGCTGCGGGAATAATATCAACTAGCAGGGACTCAATTCCTGCACTACCTGCTGGTCAGATCCATTTTGGGGAAGATGCTGGGTACAGGCCCGGAGCTGGTGGAGGAAAACTTGCTAGAATACCAGGTATTGGGATCCCATTGCATAAACATGCAATATCCTCCCTTAACTCATACCTGCTTACCAATTGCCATCCACCACTCCTCATCCTAAGGGGTAAATGGGGAACACATCGACGATGCAGGCTGGGAGGCAACCTTGCGAAACCAGAGCAAAGTGGCAATCTGCACGGGCTTCCGACTGGTATGGTTAAAACTGATTCATAGAGCATACTTCACGAGGGCCTGCCTCTATGCTATAGGTAGAATCCCAACAGTTAAGTGCCAGACGGGGTGTGGACAGCTACTACATACAATCTGGGGGTGTCAAAAGGTTGGTAGGTTCTGGAATGGGATACACCTTGAACTTACACAGACAATCAGGGAGTCGTTTCAACTTTCCCCATAGCTGGTGATGCTGGGCATATGGTGAGACATGACCCTAGACCGCCACTCACTCCTCTTTTACAATATCACGTTGGAAGTAGCCCATCGAGACATGAAACACCTTCGGGGAAAATACAAAGTACCGATGATTGCCCAGTGGTCCTTAAACATGGATTGGTGCCAACAGGCGGAGGAGCTGATCTATAAAGCCTGGGGCTGCCCCGCCAAATTTCCCAAAATATTGGGACTTTGGCAGGGAAAGGATGATGAATAAGAGGGGGGGAGATGTAGGCTGAGTTCTGTATATCAACATAGTATGGAGATGGAAACCCCATTGAAGGCATATAAGCAGGCCATGGTAGGGGAATGAGTTGAAGATTTTGAAAAGACACTGTACCTTTGCACTACATATAAAGACTTCTATACCACGATAGGTCACTGGGGATGTTATTTGTTATGTGTTTTGTGTTTAATATGTTCTTTTCGTCCTTTCTTTTTATCAAAAAAGCAATATAACAGTTTTGAACAAAACAAAATTTGCAACTTTGAATAAATGTCTTGATTACTATGGAACACTTGTGAAGACAACCTAGTATAAGTAGACACTAGCAGTCACTGGTTAAAGCAAGTACCTTCAATCTTATTCTTAGTACACTAGTTTTGAGAGGCACTATACTTGCGTGTTAATTGCAGCTGCTTATATAAAAATCCAACACCCTGTGCTGTGTGCTTTGATAGAAAGCAGCAAAATGTAAATGTTAGTTAAGCAAAGCACTAAAGATATTTGCTGAAAGATTATTTTACTCATGTGTGTGTGCCAAAATATTTACAAACTGGCAGCACCTCATATCATTACTAGAGGTCGGTTTTGAATCTGATGTAAAACCTTCAAAAATCTTTCACAAAGCTGCATTACCTCAATTAATTACTAGAGATCCCTTTCAAGTCCCATGCAACTGCTTCAAATGTCCTTCACAAACCTGAATGGGTATGGATTTAACATTTATATTTGCATACACAGTTTTGCCATTTTAAAGACTTGTGCCTGTTTTCCATAGCATAAATAAATAAAATAAATAAAAAGTGTACACCCTGTGGGGGGCACCCCATGGGGCCCGCCACACTGTGCACGTATGGAAACGGGGGACCCATGGGTACCCCCACAGGACTGATTCGGAGGGCCCCGGGTGAAGGGCCCTCTACAGCCCCCCGAAGTCCGATTCCCGAGTCGATACGGCTGTCCGAATCGTGCATCGTACTTGCTCTTTCGGAAGCCGGCTCCATTGAGCGGCACAATTCAGCTGGGAATGAGTCAGACTGACAGAAACGGGTTCGGAAACGATTCGGTCGACGCGGATGAGATCTTCGCATCGTACTTGGTCGTTCAGAACGGGGGAAGATTCGGTCGAAAACATAGGCTCCGAATCGGATTTGCTTGTTCCGGTACCCGTCTGGAGGCCTTCCTAACGAGATCGTAATCGGCCCCTTAGTGTAGGTTGAGTTCATTATTTCAAAGTATTCTGCAAACTCATTCTCCGTTCCATCTCAGATGATAAAAAGATCATCTATATATATCTCAACCACATGATGGTTTTATTGACATATTGATCATGCTGTGGTTGCCAGGCTAGTTGTTGTTCCCACCATCCCATCGTTAAGCAGGCGTAGCTTGGGCTAAATGAAAAACCCATAGCCATCCCTTTTACTTGTTTGAATAGCTCATTCCCAAACAAAAATATGTTTTGGGTCAAACAAAGTTGGATCAATTTGAGCAGCATTTCATTGTGACGGACACATTGTATATTTCTTTTGTTTAGGAAATATTCACATGCTGTGATATCTATTTCATTTTAGATGTTCGTATATAACGAAATAACATCCATCGTTATTAATTTGAAAGGATCTTGCCATGGGATTTCTTGGAGATGTCTCAGAAAATCACTAGTGTCCTTGAGATATGAATTTAAGTCTTGCACGAAGGGCATCAGGAAGAAATCAATATAATTAGTGACTGGTTCCAAAAGGGCACCTTTGGTTGAAACTATAGGTCTACCTGGAGGTTTTGTTGGATGTTTATGAAGTTTAGGAAGAAAGCACATAGTAGGTATTGTGGGATGATCAGTTGTAAGATATTTAAATTAATCTTCATCCAGCAAATTGTTATCTGTCCATTCTTTGAGGTAAATGTCCAATTCCATTTTGTGTTTCAATATTGGATTATCTTTCAATCTCTGGTAGTATTTTTTATCTTCAAGTTGGGAAAGGGCTTCCTTAATATCTTACTTATCGATTAAAATGACATTATTGCCTTTGTCTGCAATTTTAATCTCTATGGATTCATCATGTTGTAAATTATGAAGTGCTTGCCTTTCCGGAAGCGTAAGGTTATTGATGTATTTTAGTTTTTTCATTTGATAGATATCTTGAATTACAGATTCATGGAATACGTCAATCTTATTTCCAGGTGGTAATTGTGGATAAAAAAAAGATTTGGTTTTTTACCACTGGTTCCTGCTCCTATCTGGGGACAGTGGCTATTGAGTTGGAAGATGCCCAATTCCTCTTCTTCATTTTCTAGACTCATTAATGTTAATAGATTCCTTGAGTCCTCTACATTCAGATCCACGTCTGATTCTGTTGTTGTTCATTTTGATTTCTTAATTTTATTGCTTTCTCCAAAAGTTTTGGCCAGTTTAATCTTTCTTATATATTTGTAGAGATCAATCCGAGTCTGTGCTAAATCCTAAACCTGCAATTCCATAGGTCGTTACTAGAAGTCTCTCTCGTATGAGATGCAAAACTCCTCAAACTTCTTTAAAAAAAACTTCAGTTCCTTGAGTCCTTACTAGAGGTCCCTTATGGGTCAAATGCAAGGGCTTCAAATGTCCTTCAGCAAGCTGAATACGTGCACCTTTACCAAAAATCTGCATACACAAATTTGCTATTTTATAGTTTTCCACAGTATAAATAAAAATGGCAGAGTCAATATTACAGAATTCAATATATTTGTATCGAAATAAGTGATGACACCCTACTCTATGTAGGTACTAGCATTAACTGGTAAATACAAGTGTTCTACTAGATAACATTGGTGGTGCATGTTTATTAGGTGTATAAGGATATCTATTGAAAATGCTGTATTATATTAAGTGTGAACACTGGCTAAAATAGGCTTACGAATATTTTTGTCTTGTGTGTTGGGGTGGGAGTGTCCACAATGTGAGCAACAACTGAGCAGTCTAATAGATAAAGATGATTGGCTAAAAGTCCTCATACATTTTTATTACGAATGTTATTGGAAAACACAAGGCTGGCAATTTTCAATAAATGTGCTCACTGTGCCAAGTGTGTGCTGAAAAACACAAAGCTTAAAGGGATGTTATAGTTAGGTGAAAATGTCAGTTAAAACATATAATTTGAAACTAACAAAACTACTGAAATGCACCATTTATTGTTATCTCAAGTAACCATAGCTTGTGCTCTAAAGTAGCTATAACTTGCGCCCCAGCCATGCACAGCATTGTCATCAATGGTGCTTGTGCCATGCGTGGTGTGGTGTTAGGAGCCGCTGTGCCCAACCCCTGTGGGAACTCAACCACTCACCATGCCATGAAACAATATAAAGGGTGTCATTTTAAGTAAGGCAGACATACTGGCTTTGTCAAAGGGTGAGAACACCAAAATATAAAAAGCTAGTCAATTGGCTTTACAAAGGTTTCAGTACGTCAACTTATAGAATCAGAACATTTGGCTTTGTCAAAAAGTCACCAATAACCATAATCAAATATATATTTTATCAATTGATAAAGTGCAATGTTTAATAATAGTGATTGTCATAAAATATTTTCAAAAATACATATAAATAACGTCTTTAATTCTTTATTTAACATTTTTTCAGACCTGAAAGCGCAGCTTTAGAACCAACCACAAGGGGGCCCTGTACTCCAGCTGAAGAGCATACAACTGTAACTATAACTCACGCCCTCACCTTGCACTGCTAAATACCTCCAATATTACATCACTTAACGAGTTGCTCTATGATACCATTGATAACATCACTATGAAATCTGAAATGACAATTGATGACAATACTGTGCATGGTGGGGGTGCGAGTTATAGTAACGTTAGGGTACAAGATATAATTACTTGAGAAAACTATACATGGTGACTTTTTTGTGTTTTTTTCATTTAAAATTGAATGTTTTAAATGACTATAACATCCCTTTAACCTTTGTTCGTTTCAGTTAATTGTTAAGGATTTTTTTTTATTTGAAGTAAGAGATTATTCCAATTTCTAACTATAACATCACTTTAACCTTTGTTTTTCAGAATTTTTGAAGGCAATTACACAGATATAAGTATCAATAGTTCATGATACATATATCTGTGAAATTGCACTTCAGGAAGCGCTAACATTTTATAGAGATACAATTTTGAAATGCATTTCATGAGAAGAGTCTTTGAATCACAATAAGGCGTAATTGTGCAATACTCAAAGTTTTACAAAGTTAAGTGACATAATCCTTCAGATAAGATGGCTTCTTTATTATACGATAACCCTATTCATACAAAGACTGAGGCATAAGATTTTTTTTTCCTGATGCATCATGGAGGAATCTAATTTTCAGGAACCCCACATGGATGTGAACATACAGCAACTTTACTAAGGTTCCAGATCCTGTTGTCCTCTGTCTTGATTGCATTCTTAAATAACTTTAACACTCTTATCATTCTACTGAATTGACATGATCTTGCCCAGGAAGTTTGATTTTGGCCCAATCATCCACTTTCATCCTAGTTTCCTTGACTCTCTTCTGATCATCAAACTCACACTTTCTTTTCAACATTTTGCCTCTTTCATTGTCAGAAACCTCCATCCCCAACATCTGTTGAACAGAGAAGCCTCTCTTTTTGTTGACACAACTTGGACAGACAGAACAGTTTGATTTTCTACCCTTCAATAACTCAAAAGGAGATCTTCCAGTTGTGGAGTGAGGTGTCAGTTTATACACCTTCACATTTCATTTACTTCCTTCATCCAACATTTACCACGCACAATAACTAGTTGAATGGTTAATTTAAAAACTTTGTTTAAATCCCTCTATCATTCCATTAGCTTCGGGATGATAGGGAGCCGATTTTCTATTGATTAAGCCCTGCTGTCCCAAAAAGTCCTCCATTTGGCTTTAGGACAACTGAATACCATTGTCAGTAAGTAGCGAATATGGATAGCTCTCTCTCTCAAACATTTCTTCTAGAAACAAGATAATATCTCTAGTTTCCACTGAATTTACTATTTTTACTTTTGACCATCTGGAATAAATATCAATGGAACTTTCACACTCAATATTTTGCTAGGCTCCACTATATCCAATGCACTCTCTTCCCACGGGCACACAGGCAATTTATGTAAGCCCATGGGTTGCATGTTAAAAGTTTAGAATCTTATCACTACTCACAGCATTCTCTCACCGTTTGCTGTATCATTAGGTCCATTCCCAGCCACCAATAATCTCCTCTTTCCTTAGACTTCGAGATACCTGAGTGGCTCGCATGTGCTTTCTCAACTAATCGTTTCCTTAAACCTTTGGGAGGCACAAGTCTACTACCCCTCAACAGAAATCCTTCTTTCACACACAACTCATCTCTCACACCCCAGAACACTTTGATTCCTTCCTCATAATCACCTTTCTCCCACCAATGTCCTTTTACCATACATATAACTTCTTGTAAAGTGGAATCTGCTTGCATCCCTGCCAACCATGGCTTTTCTCAGTTTTTTCACAGCCCAATGTTTAGCTTGGGCCTCTTTTTCAACTACCGAGTATCTCAATTCCGTGCTCTTCAGTGCTCTAAAGAAAAATATGGATCTTTCCTGACGAATAATTTCTTGCAACAGTACAACACCAAGACCTTTTGAACTGGCGTCTGTCATCAAGATGGTCCTTTGACTAGGTTCAAAACTTCTTAGGCATGGGGCTTTTCGCAAATAGATTTTGAGATCCAAATATTCCTGTCACATTCTTTACTCCACACAAACTCCTTTCCTTTCCTCAATAAATCTCTTATGTTTTCACTTTTCTTAGAAAAGTTCAAAACAAACTTGCTATAGTACTTTGCCATGCCCAGGAATTTCATAAATTCCATTATTAGAGGGACTGACCACGTTATTAATGGCTTCCACCAGATCATATTTCAGTTGTATGCCTTTTCATGGATTAAATGTCCCAAATACTCAATCTTGTGTACATTGAATTTACCCTTTTCCATTTTCAGAGTTAAACCATTAGCTTCAGTAGTTTTTTGCAAAACAGCTGGCACCCTCGCATCATGTTCCTCAGCAGTTTTTCCATAGACTAATATACCATCTTGATATAGATTGACCCCATATAATCCCTTCAACACACCTTCCATCGCCCTTTGGAATTCCAAGACCACTGATTTTAAGCCAAAAGGCATCCCTACAAACTTAAAAGTGCCATACAGCATCACAAACAGAGTCAAGTCCTGCGATAACAAGTGCAACTTCACCTGATGCTATGCTGAGCTAAGATCTAACGAGGAGAAATACTTGGCACCCCAAGTGAACACATCTCGTTAATGTTGGGAAGAGGGTAATGATCTACTATAACAATTTTATTCAACTCCCTGAGATCCACACATGACCTTCCCTCACCATTTGCCTTGTGTGCCATCACCACTGGAGCCAACCATTCTGAAGCTTCGATTTCTTCTATGATAGTATCAACTTTTAGCTTGTTTAATTCCTTAGCCATATACTCCTTCACCATTAACAGCACATTCTTGACTTTGCATACTTATGGCACCACATTTGGTTTGAGTTTTATAAGCTGAACATAGTTTTTTAAACAGCCTAGGTTTTTTTGAAACAGCTTGGGAAACTCTTTGGCATACCTCTCCCCTACAGACCCACATCCATTGTTCCCTTTTATCTCACTCACTTTTTCATCCATAACCTCCTTTACCCTTGCAGAAGGAGAGTCATTGGGATCCAAATATACCTTCAAATCCCTCTGATGGACCCACATTATAATTGAATCTCCCTTTATAGAGATTTAAATGTTCACAGCTGTAAGCCTGCCCAAAAACTCCAGGCACCCCTCAAAATATTCTAGCAATTCTTTGGGTTTTCCCCCATAACCTTTTGGTTTGATATTAGGTTTTAATAATTTTACCTTGTTTCTTAATTTGGAATCAAAGAAACTCTTGGGAATTAAGGTGATTTTAGCCCCAGAAATACAGGCATACCTTCCACTAACAACTCCTCAATAGGGCCTTCATTCTCAGCATCTTTGATGTGTAACACAACTTCGGGACATTCACTGTCAAATTCAATAAATGTAAAAAAATAAATGTAAATCCGTATTTGTAAAGCGCGAACTACTCACCCTTACGGGTGTCAAGGCGCTGGGGGCCGTCGTGGAAATTAAGTGAGCTATTGCCCAGAGTCACAAGGTGCTGAGCTGAGCTGCCTGCCGGAGCCGGGGATTGAACCGTGACGTGAGCCCTGTGCTCCGAAGTCAGCTGCCCTGGCCGCTGCACCACACCTCTTCCACCAAATTCAATGCTTATCTCTCTAATGTATTGTTTGACAGTGACATTTGAGCTATAACAATTAGTTAAGTGATCTTCTTTCCACATTTTTTGCACTATGCTTTCTACCCTGGGCAGTCCTTGAAGTTGGCAACATGAGTGGTGTTCCTACAATAAAAACATTTTATAGAACGTTTCTTGTACACCTTAACATTATCTTTTCTAATAGTCTTTTTTAATACCAGGTTTGACCAGAAGAACCCTATCTCCATCCCCTTTCTTAACTGAAACGTTATCCTTTTTTATTGTCTCCACGCAAGCCATTGAATGTTCACACCTTTTGGCAATTGTTAAAACATCCTTCAATTTGGGTTATCTTTCTGCCTTAACAATTCTTTGACTTTATCAATCGAACTCCCAAACATGAACTGGTCATGCAGTTTTTCTTGATAAAAAGCACCAAAATTACAAGTGGAAGCTAGCTTGTGCAAAGAAGAAATGTATTCTTCCAAGTATTCACTTTCCCTCTGCATCCTCTTTCCAAAGTGATACCTTTCCAAAAATCTACTTACTATGGGAAGATAATGCCCATCTAACTTTTTAATACATAATTCAAACTCATTTAAATCCTCAGTCTCATCATCAGATAGATCCGGCAAATGCTAAAATACCGCCTGACCCTCTGGGCCCAAACAATGCATTAAAAGAGATATTTTCCTCTCCACACTCAATTTCGTGCCACATACCCTTGAGTAATGCACAAAAACCTTTTTCCATTTTGACCATTGTATGGCTGGCTCACCTGGCGATGATAAAAAGAAAGGAGGAGCACTAACCCCTTCCATATTGGTCAGGCACGGTAAACTCAATACCAGAATTACCCAGTGAATATACCGAATTCTCACTTATTTAAATAGAACACCTGCAAAAGAAAGAAAAAAACATAACCAAAAGAGTCCTCTTTACTTGCTGGCATTCGAAATAATACCTGCGTTAAACCTTTGACAGACAGCAGAACACTATCCCTACGAAGGAGGAGAATCTTTCAGCATGAGAGTGGAACCAATGAGATTGCAAAATCGTAGACCAATCGGTTCATACAACACAAGCAGAGTCCATCCGCTTCCAAAATCTTGAACTAATCCAATTCATGAGGCACAGATCACATGACACCCGCTCTGTTCTCACAATGAGGAGAGCAGGGACCAAAGCACTCCAGCAGTTAAAATGTACGTCAGCAACACCACGGCAAAAAGGAACAGTTGGTAAGAGCGTGGTGGTGCTACACAGTATGAAAGCACTGAGGATTAAAAGCGCCGTTCCATGCAGCGGCGGGCACTCCATTAGGGCGGAGGTGCGCCACCCCCGCCACCACCAGCAAATAAAACGATAATAAAATGGGTTTTAAACCCTTTTTATTATCGTTTTATTTTAATCCCCTGGACCCACCCCCAGGACTCTGATGAGTCTTGGGGGTGGTTCCAGGGGATGACACTGCTGGTGGGGCAGTGGTGGGCACTCCCTTCGCTGCGCATGAGAGTTTGGCCAGCCGTCTCAGCGTTGCTGGGGCTGGAGAGAGCAGGCACAGGTTCCCAGTCTGCCTGGGAGTGCAAGTTGCCAGCGCTCAGACCAATCCCGACGCTGCTTTCATGCAGCGTCATGATTAGCCGCAGTGCAGTCTGGAAGCCTGTGCCCAGAAGAACACTGGAGGAGCGCAATGCGGCCAGCAGCGGCGTTCAGGTAAATTTGTTTTTTATTTTGTATATTTTTTGTCCCCGAACCCTCCTCCCTTTCCCACCTCCCTCCTCTGGCCTGGCCTGCCACTTTGGCAGGGGATGGGCCGCTACTGACTCCATGCTTACATACGATCCGTATGGCTTTCAAAGTGCCGTGGCAACCGCGCACTGTAGATGACACAAGTTTTACAGTCAAATGCGCTGAACATGCTGCAGTGCCCGCCAAAGTGAAAGACACTGGTTTTAACAGAGCAGCGACGTTCGAACAGGTGAAAGCGATCACGCACACTTAACAATGTTAGCAGAGAGTTGCACGGTGACAAATGCGGCCCTCACTTGCTCGTAACATTGCCCATAAGGTTCCTGAGCTTGCGCTAAAGTCCTGGTCGTGCTGAGATCGACTGTTAAGCCCTGAAGTGTGCAAAGCTAAAATAAAAGGAGTCTGCAGCTCTGGAGCAATATTGCAGGGCAAGAAATAGTTAAACGCAGTACCTTTGTTTAAATTGACCCCCTAGAAGAGAGTTGATTTGATAAAAGGAGCTCAATAATACACCATCCTGAAATTGATCTGTGGTTGTTGAGGTCCAGGTCATGGTACCCGCTTGTTGCCAATTTGAGGTTGAGGACACCAACAAGGTTAAATCCAAGGATTAGATTTATTGGATAATCCGTCAGGTACAGAGTATGAACCTCAGCCAACCATCCAGGTAAACTGTCTCTCCCTTCTCACAAGATTCTCTACTCCCTGCTAACATTCTAACCTGACGTCATATGGATGTCATCTACATTCCACCCTTGACATCATAGTGATGCCATCAATGTCATGTCCAGATACCACAAGCATGCAATGCTGTGGTGCCTGGTGTCATTTTAAAGCCAGGCCTGCCTTGCAGGCTGGTTTTAAAATTGAACTATGTCCAAATTAAACTTTTGAATTCAAAGTACTTCCAAAGTCCAAAACTGCCTTTTTATTACTTATAAGTCACCCCTAAGGTCCCAGGTGCCCCAATGGTAGAGTGCATAGTTATAAAAATCAGGTACAATATAAAATATGTTTTAAATGCCCTGTTAAGGAAAAACAGCCAAAGTCGTTTGTTCCCTATTGTAGTAGTAGTGCTTGCTCCATAGGCTAACATGGGGAAGCCTTTATTAAACTTAATAAAGTCTATATTTGCTTTAAAGCTAGCTAGCAATATCATTCAAAGTATGAAATTATTGGTCACATTAAATCCAACAACTTGCCTAGGTTAGATTTAATGTAACTATTACAGGAAAGTAGTTTTCAGACTTACTATCCTGAAGTTATCTAGAGCAGCCCTGTAGCAACCTCTTCTGATTGGACAGCATTTGACAGCCTGAGCCAAGCTACCCCCTGAGTAGGTGTGAAGAGACCTGGGGCTGAAATAATACAGACATTTGGTGGCAGATTTGCCTCCTGGAGAATCTAGGGAGAGGAAGGTGACTGGGGAGAGAAGCTGAACTACAAAGGCAGGAGAGCAGATGTCATAGGACCCAGGCCAGCCCACCCTTCCTTGATCCCCAGCCAGATGGAAGCCCACCCAATTAGATTAGGAGAGGGACTGGAAGGGGAGTGTAGTCAGATGTTAGTCACACCTTTGAGTTGAGTTACACAGACACAAAAACCAAGGAGAGATTTTCTCCATTTTGATTCTTGGAAAACAGTGCATTTTTGGGTCAAACATATGCCACACTTCGCAGGAAGTGGTCATAGCAGAGGGAGGTAACTTTACCCCTTTTGGTTGAGGTGTCCCCCCTTGCCAGCCCAGAATGGAAGATTAATATGGGAGAGTGGCAGGAACTCCCAAGAACACTGCTTGGAACATCAGAATAAGGAATGCCCTGCAGGACCCTGAAACTGCACCACAGAAGGCTTGAACTCAGAAGGCCTGTATCTGCTGCACTCTCAAGGCTCCACAAAGAAAGGAGTGCACCTGATTCAAAGGATAAGGAGTGGACTCCCTGATCAGCAACAGGTACAACGTAGAAGAAGTGACATGCAAAGCCAAAGAGAGGATCACCTCAGCTGACCAGTTGCAACTGGATTTTTTCTGGATTGCACAGATGCATTCTGGGAAATTGAGTCTTAGCCACAAAGAGGCAATCCAGAATCTGTGAACATTTGATTGGAGCTACTGGACCCTTATTTACCCCAAAGGAACTCAGAAACAACTATGGGCCAGATGTACAAACATTTGGAATACCGATTTCCTAATTGCTATTCCCTCTGAATCACAATTAGGAAATTGGCATTTCTAATGTATAAAACTCTTTTGAGTTACATTAGTGATTCGTAGTGGGTTGCACATAGACCTATCTCATGCCTATCAATGAGGTAGGTCACAATTTGAGACCCATTATGATTCGCTGCCATCACAGGGATGGTAGCCTGCTGGAGTCAGCCGACCACGTCTGTGATTGCTTTTAAATAAAGTAATCCTTTTTTTTTTAATGTAGCACATTTTCCTTAAAAAAGTGGATGTGTTTAAAAAGAAAAAAATGAAGGGCCAGATGTACGACGATTGCATTTTGCGACTAGCAAATTGCGTCGCATTGCGTCTCGCAATTTGCGAGTCGCAAAATGCAATGTACAACAGTGTCTCAGACACTGTTTGCGATTCCCAATGCGGTCGCAAATTGCATGCCTCATCAATATTCATGAGGCAAGCGCAATTTGCGACCCCATTGGGAATGGCTAGCACTCCCAGGGATGGCGGCCTGCTGGGGTCAGCAGACCACCATGTTTGGGACTGCTTTTTAAATAAAGCAGGTCTTTTTTTTTTTAAATGCAGCCCGTTTTCCTTAAAGGAAAATGGGATGCATTTGAAAAAACAAAATAGAAACATTTCAGTTTCATTTGTTAAGGGCAGGCAGCGGTACCTGGGACCACTGCCTGCTCCAAAAATATTTACACACACACACTCAGAAAGGGAAAGGGGTCCCCGGGGGACCCCTTCCAGTTTGCGAGTGGTTTACCACCTACTTGAAGTATGTGGTAAACTGCGAGTGTTTTGCAACCGCAAATGCGGTCGCAAAACAAACGTACATGGCATGGTGACTCGCTATTAGGAAAGGACGCCCCTTCCTAATAGCGAGAGTCGCAAATGCTATTTTGCGAGTCAGTGTCTCGCAAAATAGCACTTGTACATGCCTGGAACCTTTTTTGCAGTCGCAAACGGGCCGATCTCCCATTTGCGCAGCAATTGGGGTTGTACAGCTGGCCCAAAATGTTTAAGTTTCAGATTTTAAGAGTAGGCAGTGGTCCGTGGGCCCACTGCCTGTTCTTAAAAAACATTTTTTCAACATTTTTGTGACCCCTTCCCATTTGCAAATAGGCTACCACCACTTTTTAAATAGTGGTAAAGTATTACTGTTTTGCGACCAGAATTCTGTCGCAAAATAGTAATACATACCATAACGATTCGGTATTTGGATGTGCTGCCCAAAACACTCCCCTTCCAAATACCGAATGACAAATGCAAATAGTAATTCGGTAACAAGTTAATGAATTGCATTTTTCATTTTGTACATCAGAAAAACCATTGTTCTGGTCGCAAATGGCCCAAATCTATAAATCGGGCCGTTTGCAACCTCAAAAATGCTTTGTACATCTGGCACCAGATCTCAAAGTTTGGAAACTTTCTGCAAAGTTTTGCAGAAAAGCTCCAGGAGGAGACCGGCTCAACGTCGAGAGTCAAACCTTTGAGACCCTCCTCACCATCGACACTGGAGGATCCGACACCTGTCTTTTCACTGAGCCGTGGAGCTGCAGCAGGCCGCTGTCATTGACTCGAATTTCGGATTCGAGGAACCTGAGGATTCAAAGTCAAGAGAATAGCACCAAGAATAAGACTAAGTCCGAAGGTAAACTTTTGGCCAGGACCTAGCACTCAGCCTATTCGACCCGCACTCCATTGAGACTGGCCTAAAACTTTGACTTTGTCCAGGTCCAACGCGACCCGATAGCCGTGACTTGTGCTTTAAGCTTTTTGGCGCTAAAATGCACAATTTACAATTTAATCTTTAAAAATGTATATCTCCAGTTCCTTACATTGGATTTTTGTTGTTGTGGTGTTGTTTTTAAGATAGAAATATTCTGTATTTTGATAAAGTGCTGTTGGATTTTAATTTTGTTGTGTCTTTTACTTATTTACTGTTTTGGTGATATTAAATGCTTTACACATACCTGTCTCCTAGGTTAAGCCTGACTTCTCATTTGCCAAGCTACCAAGGGTTGAGCAAGAGTTAATGTATTGAGACTTGACTGGACCTATTAGTGATTGGGGTATTATTAATAGCTAAGGGTCAATACCCCACCTACTAATAATCTACTTTCCTACAGTCACCCTAACCTTTGTTATTGTCAGTAAATATGGATGCTCAAGTCGGTTGCAAAATCCTCAAAATGTTTTCACAAAGCTGTGGTTCCTGGGGTCGCTACTAGAGATTCCTCTCAAACTAGATGCAAGTGTTACAAATGAGCTTCAGCTACCTAAGGGGATGTGGCTTTAACATCGAAATTTACAAGCATATTTTGCTATTTTAAGGATTTGTGTTTACTTGACATAGGATCAATACATATGCCGAAGCTGATCTGTAACAATGAGTCAATATTGCAGATTTTAATAATTTTCTAGATTTTTATCAAAGTGATGGCACCCTACCACATGAAAGTACTGGCATTCACTGGTAAATACAAGTGCATTTAAATGTTGAGTGCCTTTGTATACATGAATTTATAATTGTGTATAATAAACATATTTTCTGTGAAGTGAACCCATTCAATGGGTTAAGCAGACTGACCTATTAGCTTGTTCTCTTTGCTGTGGTGGGATGGTGTATAATTTCCTGAGTAGTGTAATGGATAGAGATGGCTGATCATTAGCTATTAAATATTTGTATTATTAATTTTATTGTTCTATAAAACATTAGGCTGGTAACTTTTAATGAATGTCCTTTTTACTATGAAAACCCTATGGTGACATTCAAGTATAAAATACTAGCTGTCACCAATAAATTCAAGTGCCTTCAACCTTATTATTAGCAAACTGTTTTTGGAGTGGCACTAAAATGTGATGCCAATAATCACAGTTGCTGCTCATATTAAACCCAAGGCTCCATGCTGGATGCTGTTGCCAAGCGAAGCAAAATGTCAAAGAACCCTCCACTCAGATGTAAAATCCTCAAAATACTTTCACAAAGCTGGTTTCTGAGGTCACTGCAAAAGATCCTGTGGGCGGGAGGAGGAGGAAGGGGCCAGAGAAAGGACTTTGGCAGACTGGTGGACACCCCTTTCTTCCCCTCTTGTGTCCCCACAGCCGGAGGAATGGTCAGCGACGCCGTATCGCTCTGGGGAATCATTGTCGAGGGAATACTACGGCCCCTTTAACTGGGAATGGCTGGAGGAGACACTCCCGCCCCCACATCGTGGCGTCATCCCTACCGGACCAGAGAAAGAGCGGAGTTCCCCAGCACAGGTGTGTGCATTCACCGGAGAGGAGAGAGCGGAGACCCGAGGAGACGCGAGGAGAGAGGAGAACGAATACGAGGAGGGAGCAGACCGAAGCCGTGCAGTCGAACCATCAGACGCCGGAGGAGAGCCAGGAGGCCAACGGCATCACGCTTCGCTCAGCCATGCTCCTGGAGGTGCGTGGCTCAGCCAGGTACGTGAGCGGCTCGCGGGTTGGGTCGGGAGGAGGGAGAACTCCTCTAAGTAACCCGGGGCTATTACCTAGAGACGGCTGGAACCCGAAACCCCCCCCCTCACTCACAATCACTCCATCGCTGTTTACACTTGTCACTACCTTGTAGAAGTGCTCACGTGTGTACCCTTCACTCCCTTCCCACTACATTGATAGGGTATTGCCCTACACTTACGTCCCCTTATCTCGTTTCTTTCCGGTAAACACGACTGAGAAGCTGTTCCCCGCCCACCAGGTTAAGGAGAAACAGACGATCGGGAGAGCCGGGAAAGGAGATCCCTGAAGACAAGAAGATTGTGGACATTAAACCTGGCTTCTGTTAAAAAGCGTGTAACGAGAAGAATAAAACCTTCACTCCCTAGAGTTGGAGTACAAGTCCCTTATTCCGCCCCGCAACAGATCCCTATCAAGTCAGATACAAAAGCCTTGAAATTCTTTAATAAAGCTGCAGTACCTCAAGTTGTTTCGAGAGGCCCCTCTCAAGTTGGATGCAAGTGATTGAAATGACGTTCACAAAGCTGAGTGGGTGTAGTTTCAACCTAGAAATGTGCATATGGACTCTTACTATTTTAATGACTTGCAATTGTTTCATATAGATTAAATAAATATACCAAAGCTGTTTTATGCTAATGGTCTACATTGCAACTGCGATAAATGACTTTGTCATGTGGTCACATTTAGGCAAGGGCAGGAACACCACCAGTTTACATGCTCCGGTTTAAACTCGACATCTTTTCTTGAACGCTGACATTTGATACACTTTTGCTTGCGTGATTGTATGGATATTGGTCCAAGAAATAGCTTTGCTTACATTTGCACATCTTCGTAGGTACATATTCAGAAGCCTAGAACAAAAGCTAAAGTTCACTGTGCAAAATGTTGTTGTTTATTATTGTTTGCTCAGCGACAGCTTTGTCAGGGTAGAATCAATAATGGCAGCCTGACTGGGACTTCAGTATGGCAACATGGGTGATGAGGGAGCGTTTCGCTGGCACTGCGAGGTTGACCCATGCTGGAATTCCAGCCCATCTGATTCCTGTTTACCTCCTGAGAGGGATGAAGCCCAGCTCTCCACCAAGACAGGCTGCCTGATGACACTTACCCACAGGTAACAGGGATGTTAGATCACCCTACTGGGATTCTGGCTGATTCACCCACCTTAGGCACACTATGATATGTAGGAATAGGTAGGAGAAAAATAGAACAGTATTTATATGCTTGCATTTATGCTATGTAAACAGCATATTGGCTGAATTATTTGTGTTCTTCACCATTCTTGTTTTGCTGATCATACATTTCGTGTTTCTTTCTATTGATTATTGCAGCACATGTATTTTATGCAAGAAACATTTGTTTATTTTTTTTAAACAAACTGTATTCATTTTTCTGCATTTAAGTCAGTGGATCAATAGTTCTGCAGGAATATACAAACATGTCTTCATATGAGACCAAAATTCTTATCACTTTACAATATATCTATAGTGGCCTGTTCGGTTCTGAATCTATCCGTATTGCGTTTTCTCACACACTACCTGTGTTGTGAGTTGTAGTTGATCCTGCTGTTACAATGATAGGTTTACAATATATCCAAAACATTATACAACACTCTGAAATTTCAAACTATCCCCCCTCCCTCTTTATGCAAGAAACATAATGCATCAATAAATATTGAAATGCCACATTGTGTATTTCTTGTATATCTCTTTGGGTATGCATGAATTTCCAAACTAAAGGTTTCTAGATCTGTTACTACGATTTCCTTGAGGAGTCAGGGTTGTCATGTTCTGAGGTTGCATATTACACCTGTTACCTTTCCTGGTTAGGGGTACAGCTGTTGCACTGTGAGCTAGCAGGACTAAGGCCAACATATCCTGATGATGTGTGTAGAATCCGTCTTGCACAGTTTTGAGGTTTATGTTGTCCAACAAATGCACAATTTTTGCTGAGAAAGTATAAGCTGTACGACATCTTGATCCTTACAGAAATAGTTAATGACACCCTACTCTACTCAGAGACTCTGGGAAATGCAAGAATCCTAAAAGCTCTGTTGTTGGAGAACTATATTTTAGGTGTACATGTGCAATGGAAAATTGCAGTCACTAAATATGAAAGTATCCAGTTGCTGAATTGGGCTTGACCACTGCTCTATACTTTTGTGATGTGGTGGGAGTAAGATTGTATTTATCAATAGATCATGATCAGGAATTCATCCCACATTAGGCCGCACTCTTAGTTACTTGTGTGTTGCCTGTTGTGGAGGTTTGTTTTAGATTATCTTCTTAGGACATAGCTCTTGCTAAGTCTCACCGTTTTCATCCAACTGCAATATTACACTGTATACTCTCAAACGATTGACACTCACTCACACTCATTCTCTCACTCACTCACTCACACTCATTCATTCTCACTCACCCTCTCTTACACCTCCTTAAACTCATTCTTATTCATTCTCACTAACAAACTTGCATTCATTCGTAATCACACTCACTCTCACTCACTCCTACTTACTACCACCCAGATCCAGGTTTCCTAATGCTTATAGCTGGTTTTGCATCACAAACGTGAAGCAAAATGAGTGCAAAGCATTAGAGTGGGATTTACTATCCAACACAAATCAGGATTTTCATTGGATAGTATCCCAAAGTAATGCAAAATTGCACAATGTGCTTTTTATTTTTACATTTCATCAAGGGGACGTTTTTATAGGTGGCGTATGTGCATTCCCATGCAATCACCTAAGAGTTTAGATGCAAATCCCTGTTTACAAACATTGCACCAAAATCTTACATCACCTCAAGGAAGATGTACTGAGGAGAAATGTTTTCATTTCTTCTCAGTTTTCCAATTTTTAATTTTTTTTTGTAATTGTATATTGATTACATTTGAAAAAAAAGGAACAAAGCCAATAAAACAGTACAATAATACTGATGGCAGCATACAGACATAACATATCTGCTCTATAGGATAGTCCCCGTCTCCCATACATACTACGGCAGATGTATACTGGAATCATGATACATAAATTGAGTACCAGAAAGATGATAGAATGAGGGGGAATTCCAATTTTGCATGTGTACTGCATTGCACAAAGGGGGAAAACCCTTAAAGCATAGTTTTTGAACTGGAAGGGTACCCTTCCAGCACAAAACGTATGCTTCAGAGAACGCACACACAGTTGCACTATGGCACAAGGGTGTGTGCGTTGGTGCATGGCTGACACTAGTGTGCCACCGCACTGTAAGATATGGCACATTTTCCTCTCTCCCTTTGACGCAAGGCAGTGCAGCAACTTTGGTGCAGCATTGCATTGTGTCAAAGAATAGTAAATCTAGACCTCACTCTTCCACAATTCTACTCACTACATGTCACTGACTCTCATGCACTTTCACTCACAAACACATGCTCACAGACAGACACACACTCTCTCCCACATAAACACACTCTCACCACAAGCATGCACCCAACATACATTTAAAACCATTTTTACTTACCATAGCTGCCACCATAGGGTCCCATTCCATCGAAGTGTGCTCCAATTTTTATTACATTAACGGTGAATTTTAGAATATTATTCAGTATTAGTATAATGAAAAACAGGCAGAAAATAAGTAATACGAAGCCACCTCTGTGTTCTTGGCACTGTCTTTGCCACATCTGAGGCTATGGGTCACAAAGGCAGTGCCAGGGGTAGCAAAGAGCAAGCCAGGGGTCACCAGCTGCGACCACTGGGAGCCTCTAAATGAGGTGCATGGACCTCAGCATCTGCAGCGGCTGAGCTCATCTGAGGGATGCCTCAGGGGCGTCTAGGCGTCTTAGGACAGTGTATTTGTCGATGTGCCTGAGGCTGTTAAGTGATGGGAAACAGAGACCACAATGATACCCCATTCCAATGGGTGACATGTGCATTTGGTGATCCTTCACCATTTCAGCAGCTGCAAACTACTGGACAAGTAAGACTATTCTCTTTTTCCCCTGCTGCTTTCAAGGGCGAGCTTGCTTCTACCTCATGTCCTATTGTCCAGTCAGCTGCCACATCTATGCTGAGTTGTGTCACTAATATATGTAGGTCGATCAAAGTCCTGAAGGTCAGTTTTAATGATGCAAAACAATAATGCAATGCATGGGAGAGAGATAACTTTATGTTTTTGTGGCCTACCTATATTGAGGACTAAAAGATGTGATGTGCCTCTGTCTGTGATCCTCTGTCTCCTATCGCCTCTGCTTTCACAGTGATGGCACTGCAAAAACAGTCCTTTTCAACTTCTGACTGACAGCGGGTCAGTCACTTTCTTGGCTTCTTTGCAATTCATCAGCCTCAGCTTCCAGAGCAGAGTTCACAAAAGAATGTAGCACTACTCTGCACACACATCCGCAATGTGTCCAGTCTAGAGGGGCTCGCTCGAGCTCGTTGTCATGGGGTCTGAGTGGACAACTTAATGAGGCAACCTCCCTTTTCCTGAAAGGAAAAGCATACAGCAGAGGGCACAGCAGTTTTATTAAGTGGTCCTGCGATAGTAACATGTAAGCAGGGCCCTGCAAGTATGCCTCTGCATAGTGCCAAAGGCTTTCATGAATGCAGTCTGGCACAAGCGTTCACATGACAGCTCGTATCATATGTGCCTCCTGACATAATGACTGGCTTTCGCATTACGGTATGGCGAAGTTATGGCTTTGCCATATACATACCAGACAGCGTTGGAATGTTTAATGCATAATTCATGGTGTTAGGAGGCAATTCACTTATTTCCCCTTGTATGTGAAACAATTTTAAACCAGAACAATCGTTTTTGCTTAACAACACTTAACCAATGAAATTCATGTTCTTTTTATTAGTGAAACACTGTACATTACCTGTGTACAATGACTACCCTTAAATATGATAGTATTTTACTCTTGTTATGTAAGTATCAATAAAAGATTCAGTCTATGGTGTGAGGCATATGAATGGTTATTCCTACTAACATGATGTATGAAATACAGCGATTTCTCAATAAAAGGCCTGCCACTTATTTCATATCACAAGCACCTTCCGATGTCGGAATAATTCACACTTGGTAAAAGACTACTAACCAGGAATACTTTATTACAAATGTGTTGACATGGCAGTGGCAGTCTGCATGTTTCCTTTTGTTACTATGCAATCGCTGACAAGCTGGCGACAGAGCCGCTCTCCTTCTCTGTATAATCACATGCTAATTACATAACAGCTCCACCAAGGCTGGGGCTGTGGTGAGGGCATGTGAGCTGTGTGGCACACCGCACCTTCCTGCACCACACTACCATAGGTGGGAAAACTCTGAGACAGAGCGCTGGAGTGAAGAAAATGTACCACCACCACCACAGAACTCACCCTCATATGTTCATCTGCTGCAGACACATTGGCATCAGCAGCTTCTGTGCAAGGATGTTCAGAGGCCCAGACACTCTGATATTTTCCAGGTTGGCTGCCCTCCTAACAAAGTAATGAGGTTACTTGCTCTGCCCTTGTAGAAATAGGTTCTTGTTATAATGGGACATGCAGAGTGGTACCTATGGACAAGTGTGTTCTACTACTTTTTAAGTTATTGGGTTGGAAGGTTGAGGGAGTTTTCTCCCCAGAGCCAGGACGAGTTGAGGGTGTTTGTTTGGTTTGGAATAAACTCTCTTCAACCTGATTTTGTTTGTGTGCCATTTGTAAGCAAGATTACAGCAAAGATTTTGGCGATTAGTGCATTCCCTGTGCAGGGGACGGAGTTTAGCAGCCACCAACTCCATTGGCGTAACGCAAAATGATGGGGCCCCCTTCAGAATGTCTCTCCTATCTCGCAGATATTCATTAGTGTTTGGTTGAATGGGACCCTAAAAGGTTGGAGACTTCCCTGTTCTGCTTTAGGCCTCTGAACCTGTTAACCGTCATTGTGAGGAATGGGGAATATCTGTCCCGTTGAGAAGTGTCATGGAGGGCCCCCAAGTTGCAAACTGTCTGGGTTAACTCGGGCCAATGAACTATCACATTTGCATACTTCCTGTCATGTGAGGGGGAAGAATAGTGTACAGGTAAGCCAGAAAACAACAATCAACCCTTACTGCACCCAGCATCTGCGAGTCTCGTCAACACTCGCAGTGTTTAATTTGTAAACAAATTAAGTGCTGGGGGTCTCTTGAGGAGGCCGCTGCAGCTTGCACCACACACTGCCCCAGCCATGCTGCCAATGATAGTGACGGTTGGTTCTATCGAGCAAGGCAGAATTACTTTTAAGCTTTTTCTTTCTCCTGAATACTAGGAAAACCAATCAATGGTATATAGTCAACATTGAATACCATACAGACACAAAAAAAACAATAAGACTGACGCTATAGACTCAAAAAGTGATTGATATATTATCAGTCATACATCGTATAGCACACTACATATACAAATATATAAAAGCACAAGACCGTTCAACAACATATATCATTATATACATAAATAAGTGCCATATAATCAACAAAAACCAAACGTTTAACATTTACAATACACATAGAAGAAAAACTTAATTTGGCATCCGTAGTGACTTAGCATATATATTAACACATATAGCCTTATTATTGAGCACCAATATGTGAAGTGCTAGTACGGAATGCCTGATCTGTACGTTGACGTTTCGACCCCTATTCAAACAGTGTTAGTGATAAACATCGTCACGGGTCTTCTTCAGGACTATGGATATATTTGAAGGTAGCTTGTGTATTGGCCTTGTGATTACTAAAGGTGGCGGAGGCCTCCTAAACGATTCAGAAAATCCTCCATTGGTAGCTATATGGCAATCCAAAACAGGTCAACTTTCCTGCAGAGCCTCAATCAAGGGGCTCAGGATCACAACCCCTTATCTTACTGATTACCAAGGTGCTTCAAAAGTCCTCTCAATATTTCTTATTCAGGTAGTCCACGATTCCCTATCTAACTTGGAATGATGGTAAATATATGCCGAAAGTGCTTCAATGCCAATGAACTATCACTGTTGCATACTTCCTGTCATGTGAGAGGGAAGCATAGTGTACAGCTTAGCCAGAAACCAGCAGTCAACCCTTAGTGCACCCAGAATATGCGAGTCTCGTCAACACTCGCACCAACACCAGTGTTTAATTTGTAAAAAAATTAAGTGCCAGGGCTCTCTTGCGGAGGCTGCCAATGATAGTGACAACACAACCATCACACTCCTACAAGTGTTACAATTCGGACTATTTCAGGCCTCCAGAATGATAGGAATGGTTCGGCAGCAGGTAACAGCCCTTTTTAATGTAAATTGAATTAATAATTACCTGTAGTTGTGGTCATCTCTAAATATGCCAGGCAGGGCCACCATGTGGCAGACTGTCACAAGCACCAGGGATGACAATTAAGTGCCGAGCACCGGAAACCACTAGCTCAAATTAAGCACGAAGTCCACCACAATTGGAAGACGCAAGGACTATAACATGAAATCCCCGTTGGTGGTGACTTAGACGTGCTGCTTGAGCGACGTTGGAGCCAATTTAAAACAGTCGGTCAGCAACATGCACCACAACTGGAAGATGATAGACTTGAGTTAAAGCATTGTGTCATTGGAGAAAAGCAAATGTTATTGTATCCCGGCTGCTTGGGAAAGAGTGGGAAAGGAACAACTGAACTCCCAAGAAAAACTCCCAAAACATGTCCATCGTGCAGAACCGAAGAGCGCCAAGATTCCCTTTCCCAGTGAAGACAGACAGGAGAGACTGTGCTAGTAGCATATTGTTTGGACACAATAATTAGTTGTTTTAGTTTTTATATTAGTCATTAACAATAGATACCCAATGAAAGAGTGGAAGAACATTTCTGATTATGGTAGGTAGTGAGAAATTCTCACCTCAAATAAAACACAAGGTATTAATGCATAATTTGGGAAAACTGAAGAAAAACCCAACAGCATCCTTGAAATTGCTATTGAAAGATGAATCGAGGCATGAATTTCCCTTCATCCTTGGCTGTTCCTTCTGCTCATGTTAGGAGTATGTCTTTTCTCCTTACACTCATGATTCTACCTACCCTGAAATGTTTTTCCAGTGTTATCTCTCAGTTATGCCCACACTCATACAGCCACACATATACCAATTTCATTTTTGTTGGGGGTGTGTGTGTTATAATGGGGACCCAGCAGTGGTATTGTGTTATACTTTCCTTTAAGTCATTGGGTTGGAATGTTGGGAGGAGAGTTCTCCCCAGAACCAGTACAAGATGCTGGTGTTTCTGTTTGGTCAGGAATATCTTAATCCTGTGTCATGTTAACACCAAATCAAGACAGCTATCCATCAGACCTAATACAAGGGAAACAATAGTAGAGCACAGCTGATGAGGTTTCTTGAACCCGCAGGACTCTTTGGCTTCTTATGTACTACCCCTAATAATCTTGTAAATTTCCAGTCAGAGCAAACGGGAAATGATGCCTAATGGAAACGGGTACTCTAACACACTGCTGCACCCCTCTGCTGATGCTGTGTATTGAGGCATGCCGCTGACCTAGACCAGACTGCTGTAGAGCTCTTAGTGTACAATTCTGCACCTAAGAGGCTTCATTTCGATCTGCCCATCTGCTTTGTGATGTGCAATTATTTGCCTGATCCTACTCCTTGGAGATTTTAAATGCAGACCACACACAAACATTGCTTTCCCTATTAGGAGGCATGCAGTGCCTGACTCAGAGAACCTTGTTATGGAGTCTTTGCTTAGAGCTGGCTTTCTTGTCTACTTTTTTCTCACACATCTTTTTAGATACACAGGACAATACTATGTAACATTATCTCACAACGTATAACAATGTGCCAGGAGCGTTCGATATTTGTACACTTATCAATATGTACTGGGCTATATTACATAAAAGGGTTATGGGTACTGCCTAAAGTCACATATCTCCTAGCCCACACCTGCTCTGTTTGGCCCCTCACACAACCTCAACACATAGATCTTTGCAGATGGAATGTTAGCAAAAGTCCTCACAAAGCCCTTTGGCTTTTATGCCACTGCAAAGACAAAAAACACTGTATCTGGCTGTTAATGCATGTAATTATGCAGGGCATGCGCAAGTCATGTTTGCTGCATGGATATAGAAAAACAAGGGTAACTCCATAAATTTAGAGAACCTGGGGTAAGTAATATGGTTCACAAAGGAATAAATCTTCTTTAGAGTTTCACCATCTAGGAAACACAAAATACATGCGCCAAATTATTAATATATATACGCAGTTAATACACACAGGGGGATATTTACAATAAAATATCAGAGCACTGTGGTACTCCAAAATTGATAATGCCGCACTCCGCCATTTTTTAAATGCAGGGATGTGCTGTATTTACAAAAATGCGGCGCACCCTTGCGTTTCCCCTAGTGCTGGCACTAAAAATACTGCCTAGAACCGGCGCACCCACACTTGTGCCATGTTGCAAGGGTGCCTGCATTGCAGGGGAGAATGTTTATGTGCAGAAAGGGACACCCTCCTGCACATAAACAATCTTTAAAGGCGATTTTCTGTTTTTCTGAAGCACACATAGAAAGAGCAAAATCCGAGGAGAGATTAATAATTTCTCCTCGTATCGCCATCCTAAGACCAGGTTTTACCAGGCCTTAGTTTTTGGCGCTGCCCCATCCTTGTAAATATGGGGCAGCGTCAAAGAGAACGCCCACTGGAACACCCATTGCACGCCCCTTTCACGCTAAGTGAATCATGTAATGGGCCTTATTTACAAGGCAGCGTTAAGCCACTTTAAGTGGCTTAATGCCACTTTGTAAATAAGGAAGGGGGGATATCGTCATCAGAACATCACTAAACGTGACGTTCTGATGGCAATATCCCCTGGTAAATGAGCACCACATGGGCATGGACACATGAATCAGTAGCAGATAAACACATTTAATGCATAGAATATCCTTTAATTGAAATTTACTAGAATAAACAAGAACATGTGCTCAGGCTATTCAGTGCTAGGAAGGTGCAGTGAGGTGTGATAAAAGGAATAGAATCCAGTGCATCACTATTAAAAAGACACATGACTCCTGTCTTGGTTGATTTTAACAGTATAAAAGGAGTCTAAATAAGTCTGGTTGTCGACGACGTTTCGACCTCAGTTATTCTGAGGTCATAATCAGGACTTAAGCATGAGCACTCTGAATCTAAAGGAAGCTAAAGAAAAAGGATTTAAGAAACTGAATAACCATGTGAGATACTACCTTTATTTAAAAAATATATATATTTTTTATATATTTATATAGATCTAATTAGGTCACTTGCCTATATGCTTGGAGTAAATCGAGAAGACCGCAATAGATATGCTCATCAAAAAAAGACAGGGCCAGTCAAGGGCAGCATACCAGGCTGAAGGATGAAGGCCTGTTACCTCAGGGCCAGCGGCTTGAGGTAGACGCATCAATGTAACTTGACGCATCAGGATCTGCAATGAATACAGGGAGGAGAAAATTAAGGAAGAGGGTCCAAAAGTACTCCTATCCTAGTGATAATCTCTCGTAGGGCAACTGTGTTAGACTTAGGGTGAACTTACTTCGGCGGTGTACTTAACCTTCAACCTTCGCTGTCTGGTCTGGTCGTTTATTGAAGAGCATATCTGCAATCACTGAAAATGATAATTTGTAATATGTGTCTCTGATCCCGAAATTGAATAAAAATCTTAAAAATGAGTGGAAGAACGAACCAAGAATACACTTTATAATCCCATCAACCCACACTGCACCGCTTAAAACAAATTGGTACTCCATCCAGTTGTGTTTGTTGTTATAGAATCATAGAAGTATACGTTGCAAACTTCATGGCTACTTTATGCAAACTCTGACACAAGCAGCTTTTATTGCTGATGGAAGTAAAGTAGAAATGCATGTAAGTCTACCACACAACTTTCAAATGCATTGAATATACAGTGCACTATACTTGTGTTTGTGTGTACAGGAGACAGCATCTGTAGCATCACCGAATCTTACAGTGGAGGCTTTGTATGTGCCCAGAAGTAAACTCCAGCCTTTATCTCAGCGGTATGTGTCCTTATGATGGATGAGGAAGCAGTCAGAGAATAATACTCCCTTGCAGACGCTTTCTGGCGCTCATGACACGGATGCTGACTCGTGTGGTATCAAAGATGCTCATAGAAGCACCATTGTCTGCTCCTCAGGGTGTATAAGATCCAGCAAGTTGGGAAATAATTATTTACTACACCAAGCAAATATACTCCACTTCACCGAACATGACCTTCCAACAGAGAGATCATAATATATGAACACTGTATGGAGAAGATCGTTTCCGAGTACAAACTAGGCATTCTTTCTGCTGACACCCTGCGCCACAGTCCTCCAGAAACTAAGCCAAGGCGAGTGCAAATTTTACACGATACATTTGCCATCTATACTTTTGATTAAATACCTTTGTGGACTCCCTGGATGTAGAAGCGGCCATGTTTCAGGTAAGATTTGACATTCAATACCTTTAAATCACAGTGTGGACCACTTCTGTTATTCTCGTTTCCAAAAGTGTTTAAATGTGACTCTGGCCATATGAGGTTTTAAAATATCAGCGACAAATAGACTATTAACACAGTAAACAAACTAAACTTCCATCCATGAACAAATCATCAAGATGCCTTGTCAGCTGCTGATTTCAGTTCTTGAAGGTGTTTGATTGACATGTCTTGTCTGCAGTCTAATATTGTTTTCCATAAATCCCCTTGTTGGTGATCAGTTGGCCAAAATTATATTTTAACACCATGCCATACTCTGACAGGAATACGATCCTTGCACAAAGGCCTTTTCTTGTTGTTGCAAGAATCAGACTTTTCCACACATTGATAAAAACAATTTAATAAGTTTGGAATTCTCAATGTGTGCCCATCACCTCAAGAGTGACAACAAAGCTGTTTTTCTTTTAAACACATAGAGCCCGATTCACAAACTGCATTTTGTTGTACGTACAGTAGTACCGCTTTTAAAAATTAATACACTTTAATCATTTTCTGTACTTTTTCCCCTTAGGGAGGGCTCAACCACAATGGGGAAGATCTCCAACAAGGTGGTGGAAATCTCCACAGAGTGGTGGAAATCTCCACCAAGGCGGCAGAGATCTCAACCCATGTGTGAAAAGTTGCCGGTAGGAACTTTACACTCATAAATTTGGCTTCATCCTCTAAATTTGTACTAGAAAAGGGTGAATAGAAAAAAGTAGGAAATTTACTTCTAGGGGGTCGATTACGATGTCGTCAGGAAACTCTCCAGACCGATTCGGATTTGGAATGGTTTCCGACCGAATAGGGTTATGCGAGTCCGACCAAACGATTACGATGCTTCCGGACATCGTTTGGTTAGACTCGCATTGACTTCAATGGGAGCCTGTGTTCCGAACGAGAACACAGGCTCCCATTAACAAAAGAGGTGGTTGGGGAAAACCTTGCACCCTGTGGCGGGCACCCCATGGTGCCTGCGACACAGTACATGCATGGGAAAGGGGGACCCATGGGCCCAATTTGGAGGGCCCCAGGTTAAGTCAGATTCCGACAGCCGTTCCGTGTCGGAACAACCCATTTGGAACGGTTGTCCATATCTGACATCCTAATCGCTCGGCTGGAAACGCGGTCCGTAGACCGCTATGATTCAGCTCCGGCCGACTCAGTTTCTCCCAATGCCTTTCAAAACCGAGTCGGACAGTCCGAAAGCTTTCTAGCCATCTTAATCGCTCGTTGGGAAAAGTGTTAGAGTCGGTCCGAAAGGCGGGTTCCGAATCAAATTCGGACTAATTGAATGCCGTTCGGAGCCTTTCCGAATGACAACGTAATCGACCCCTAAGAGTAAACTTACAGCTGTAAAATTACTTACTAGTAAGTTTACCTTTGTGAAGAGGCTCCTGAGATAATAATATTATTGTGCCCAGAGAAAGGCAGGCGCTAGTTAGCAGCTTACCAAAACCTTGACAATTTACTGGGAAGAATTATCTTAAAGAATGACTGTCTTTTTGTGTTTTATTCACAGGTAAATTATGAAAAAAATCGGGACAAAGTATATTGAATTCCGTATCTGACAGGCTGTATCAGGTCTTTCTTCATTCATGTTGATTTTTGGATTGATTGAATTTCTTTTTGATTTATTTCATTTTGTGCCTTTTTTTCAGTGTTTTATAATGTTAAATATCTGTGATTTTCAACTGCCTGTAAAAATATTTCACTATTCTTTAATATGTTGCTACAAAACAAATAGTTTTATTTTGTTGTTTTGATATCACTACCTTTACCTTAATGAAAATAAAAATAACACTACCTGTTGGAAATGACCATCTTTTGCATAAAATTTTGCCGGATTGTTGTCTTCCGTAGCTAAACCCGTTTCTGTTGGCTATGGGACTCTGCACAATTTACTCCTGCTTACAAGTGGTAAAGTGCTAGTGCTCTTCTTTTTAAACATGATAAAATTGGCATATACCTAACTGGAAAAGCAAATTTACATGCAAGTCCCTAGTATATAGTACAATATCTTCCCAGGGCCTCTAAATTAAATGCTACTAATTGACTAGAGCTCTCATTGTGCACCCACTAACGTAGGGCAGTAAAACATATCTACAGGTCTGCCATGGGTGGAAAGTTTTAAACTTCCATTTTGACCTGCCAAATAAACCTTTTGGCAGGTTTAAACATTCCTTTTTAATACTCATAAGTCACCCTTAAGGTAGGCCCTAAATGACCAAAAGGTAGAGTGCATGGTATATAAAAAGTAGGACATGTATATTTAAAGTTTTACTTGTCTTGGTAGTAAAAAACCTCCAAAGTCGTTTTTCACTGTAGCAAGGACTGGCTGTTCCATAGGGAAATACTTGCTTACATTACAATAACTGGAGCATGATTCAAGGATCTCTTTAATACTAATTTAACATCCAAGTTAATGGTAAAACCAGATTTTATATTACTATTTTGAAAATGACACTTTTAGAAAGGTTTTTTGAAAAACAATAAATCCGGCCACCTTTTTAGGTCTCGCCTAGCGACGCAGCGCAAAGCGCTGCTCGCTATGCGAGATCTATTGTTGCCGACTTAAGTTTGGATGCGGGACAGGAGATGTGCACGCTCACGGCGTGTCTATTAGCTTGCTCCCGAGATGTGCACTTTCGCCCGGACAGGTGATGTGCACGCTCACGGCGTGTCCATTACCTTGCTCCCGGACAGCACATGGGCACGCGCACGTCGTGTCTTTCAGCTTGCGCCCGGAGCTTGCCCCCGACAGCAGATGAGCACGCGCAGGCGTCTCAACTTTCGAGCGCTCCTACCCACCGCGCGCTCGCCTCGTTAATGTGTCTGTGAAAGGACAACATTTCCAATAACCATCCAATATCGGCGGTTCACCCGTAACCGTTAATAGGGTTCAACAGACATTGAGGTCCTGATAATGCCTACAGGAGGGAAAAGAATAGAAAGTTGCCGATTTTAGCAGCTGCTGGAGGCCCAAAATAGCATGTGTGTGGGGTGGAAACGTCCCCATAAACTAACCTGTGACTGGTCGTATCGGAGCCCAAAGGAACCTTCCAAGAATTGTTGCGTGGTAAGCGCAGCGTGCTATCTCACCCGGCGTTTAAGTGGAGTTCATTAGGGTGATAACAAGCAAAGTAGGACTAACGTTAGGGAGGACCCGGTTTCCGTGGTCAGACAGGCGCCATCTTCGAGTGCCGCCCTCTCATACAAACCTGTGATGGCAATAGGTCTCGCATTTACGCGAGCCTAAGCCTTGGCATTGCAAATGACAATGTGTTTCATTTACGTTTCAAAAACCAAAACATAAATGAAAAGCATTTTCATCCACAATGCCAATAGCTCAAACTCGCGTAAATGCGAGACCTATTGCATTGCAAATGCTTGTTTGAAATTCCTGCTGTTTATTTAAGCAGATGGACCAATTTATACATCTTTCTCCATGGTCCTGGCTATTTCTTTGCCATTATTTTAAACAACTTCTAAACACATTTAGTTCATGTTAAATGCATGCCTGAACATCAAGCGATACACTTATTAGTTAACACAAATCATAAAACAAACATTAACAAATCAATATAAATTGTTGAACAAATAGTGCAATAATCACAATACTCAAAAATATTACACCTACAGTTTGTCAAACCAGTACTCTTAAGAAACTCTCTTCACATATCTTTCGCTTTCTTTGTGAGAGTTCTTCTACCATGGGGGTTAAGCTCAAGGACTTATGGGATGTAATCAGAGTTCAATATCCCTATTTTGCCCTAATGCTACAGTTCATTTACCACCCTCATGGATAGAATATAGAGAAGTGCCAACGCGTTTCAAATCCCTTTGTGTATTGTGGGATTTTCTCAGGGCTATGACACGGTGTAATCTGTGAAAACAAAGCAGTAACAAAAATGGAGGAAATTATTATTTTACCCTTCTCAACAATCCAAAACTATTTTATGCCACTATTGTTGGCAAGAGACTATGGTACCTGCGCTTTCGTTTGTGCTGTTGAATGAGTTGACTGTCTTCTAATTTATAGTTTTGGAACTTCTGTGGAAAGGAAAGAGGAGCATAGAATTTTATAATAACGAATATACTTTTGTGTGTATCAATTTAATTTAAGCTTAGGAGCTTACTTTTATTTTTCGGCTAAAGCCACGTTAGAATTCATGTTGCAAACTCATGGGAATCCAACCAATACGCGGTAGGTTCCTTCGTGTCCTTACTGGTTATAAATATCTGCAGCAAGAGACATAAACAGTGCTTTTAATTGTCCGTTTGTTCTCACATTGGACTGTTACTTCGTGAAGGGATACATTGTATCAATCAACTTACTGAAAGTTCTTTGCCTGATTTGTAAAGTTACATCTGCCGTTCATTACAGTGCTTGTGTGGAGTTACTGCCGCTTTCTCTGTGGGTCGCGGTAAACTTTCCTAATCAGATACGTTTAAGAGTTCTGTAACAAAGGATCGTTGTTATTTCCTTTGAAAGATGTCCAAAGACGTGTTAAAATATATATTAAGCATGACTTACTAATGGGAGGACAGATTAAAACTTGCCGGTCCCGAGCGTTTCTGTCGACAGTTTTTGATTTCTGGAAACAGGAGAAGCGTGCTGTTTACATTCACTTTGCAAGTTAATAAAGATACGTTACTTATTTGACACCGTTTCAAGATAAGTTTTCGACGGACTTACTTAATTGAAACTACAATGGCTCATGGAGGCACGGGAAGTCCTGCATCTCGAACATTATTGTAGACGGCCTCTTTTACAAATCTGTAGAGAAGAAAAGCGCGCTACGTATGTTCACTATCCCATTTGCCACTGGAAAAACTGCACTTTGTCATAAAACTTACTTTGCGGTTGTTTCGGCAACTCGAGCAAGCTTGGCGTCCATTCGACCTGTCTTTGCTCCGGTTCTAGGCGTTTCTTTTGTGTGATCATGTGAGGCTTCTGGCAGGAATTACTTTTAGGGAGTCCTGGGTATTGTAGTCCATCTCAGACCTTTGTGAATAACATTGTTACTTGCATATTGTTTATAGAGTTTGATTGGAACTACATTCTAAGTGTAGCATCTTGAGTGGATATTTACTCTGTTAATTGTGGTACGAATACTCTCACCGGGATAGAACTTTTGAGGTGAATGCTGGGTATTGTAGTTTACAGAAGGTTGGGTAGTTTGAGTGCATCTTTTGTCTGAAATGGAGAAGGTATATTGCATTTTTGTCCTCCCTTGGAATTACTCAACTTAAATTCTTGAGAGTTCTGTCATTTCATTCAGCCCCTTCTGGGCGCTGTTGAATTTTAAAATGAGATAAGCTTCTTTTTTAATAATATCGTTTCTACTTTTGTTCCCATTTCTTGGAACAAAAGCATACTGAAAAGGATTTCACCTGGACAGTGTTAGCGGCACTCAAACAGTCACCAAGAGGTGGAAATGTAGAAACGATATTATTAAAAAAAGAAGGGGCTGAATGAAATAACAGAACTCTCAAGAATTTAAGTTGAGTAATTCCAAGGGAGGACAAAAATGCAATATACCTTCTCCATCTCAGACAAAAGATGCACTCAAACTACCCAACCTTCTGTAAACTACAATACCCAGCATTCACCTCAAAAGTTCTATCCCGGTGAGAGTATTCGTACCACAATTAACAGAGTAAATATCCACTCAAGATGCTACACTTAGAATGTAGTTCCAATCAAACTCTATAAACAATATGCAAGTAACAATGTTATTCACAAAGGTCTGAAATGGACTACAATACCCAGGACTCCCAAAAAGTAATTCCTGCCAGAAGCCTCACATGATCACACAAAAGAAACGCCTAGAACCGGAGCAAAGACAGGTCGAATGGACGCCAAGCTTGCTCGAGTTGCTGAAACAACCGCAAAGTAAGTTTTATGACAAAGTGCAGTTTTTCCGGTGGCAAATGGGAAAGTGAACATACTTAGCGCGCTTTTCTTCGCAACAGATTTGTAAAAGAGGCCGTCTACAATAATGTTCGAGATGCAGGACTTCCCGTGCCTCCATGAGTCATTGTAGTTTCAATTAAGTAAGTCCGTCGAAAACTTATCTTGAAACGGTGTCAAATAAGTAACGTATCTTTATTAATTTGCAAAGTGAATGTAAACAGCACGCTTTCCTCCTGTTTCCAGAAATCAAAAAACTGTCGACAGAAACGCTCGGGACCGGCAAGTTTTAATCTGTCCTCCCATTAGTAAGTCATGCTTAATATATATTTTAACACGTCTTTGGACATCTTTTCAAAAGGAAATAACAACGATCCTTTGTTACAGAACTCTTAAACGTATCTGATTAGGAAAGTTTACCGCGACCCACAGAGAAAGCGGCAGTAACTTCCACACAAGCACTGTAATGAACGGCAGATGTAACTTTACAAATCAGGCAAAGAACTTTCAGTAAGTTGATTGATACAATGTATCCCTTCACGAAGTAACAGTCCAATGTGAGAACAAACGGACAATTAAAAGCACTGTTTATGTCTCTTGCTGCAGATATTTATAACCAGTAAGGACACGAAGGAACCTACCGCATATTGGTTGGATTCCCATGAGTTTGCAACATGAATTCTAACGTGGCTTTAGCCAAAAATACAAGTAAGCTCCTAAGCTTAAATTAAATTGATACAAAAGTATATTCGTTATTATAAAAATTCTATGCTCCTCTTTCCTTTCCACAGAAGTTCCAAAACTATAAATTAGAAGACAGTCAACTCATTCAACAGCACAAACGAAAGTGCAGGTACCATAGTCTCTTGCCAACAATAGTGGCATAAAATAGTTTTGGATTGTTGAGAAGGGCAAAATAATAATTTCCTCCATTTTTTGTTACTGCTTTGTTTTCACAGATTACACCGTGTCATAGCCCTGAGGAAAATCCCACAATACACAAAGGGATTTGAAACGCGTTGGCACTTCTCTATATTCTATCCATGAGGGTGGTAAATGAACTGTAGCCTTAAGGCAAAATAGGGATATTGAACTCTGATTACATCCCATAAGTCCTTGAGCTTAACCCCCATGGTAGAAGAACTCTCACAAAGAAAGCGAAAGATATGTGAAGAGAGTTTCTTAAGGGTACTGGTTTGACAAACTGTAGGTGTAATATTTTTGAGTATTGTGATTATTGCACTATTTGTTCAACAATTTATATTGATTTGTTAATGTTTATGTTTTATGATTTGTGTTAACTAATAAGTGTATCGCTTGATGTTCAGGCATGCATTTAACATGAACTAAATGTGTTTAGAAGTTGTTTAAAATAATGGCAAAGAAATAGCCAGGACCATGGAGAAAGATGTATAAATTGGTCCATCTGCTTAAATAAACAGCAGGAATTTCAAAAAAGATGGCCGGATTTATTGTTTTTCAAAAACATTTCCCACGTCCTATCTGGCCATCAATATTGGACGTAACCCCTTAATGAACTACTTTTAGAAAGTTGGCATTTTTCTCACTAAGGCAAATGTGTCTTTTAGCCAGTGTCACCTCACTGGTGAATGACTCCCCTGTGGTGAGGTGCGGATTGCTCCCAGCCAGTGGACAAAAGGCTTGAGTGTGGAGAGGTGATTTTCTTTTTTGCGCAGGATGGCCTCAGGGTTGTGCCCAGCTCCTTTCTGAGCTTCAAAGGGTACCTATCCTGTCACAGGCTACTGTAGCTCACACCTAGGCCTACCAGCTTTTGTTGGGCAAGTTAGCCTGGCTCCAAACCCAGTGGGAGGAGAAGGCTGCCCCAGAACTGGTTTGGAGTGACCACAAGGGAGGGCTTGCCCGTTTTCCTAGCCCCGCCCTGGGTGGGCACAGGAAGATCTGATCAGGGGAAGAAGGGTTCTGCCAGTTCGATTTAGGTGAAGAAGGGCATTGTGTGATAGTTTACAGTAAAACACACAGGAAGTACTGCAAAAGTGGGTAATGTCACCCTTGGAAACTTTTACCCTATTGGTTAGGGAGTGACTAGGGCCCCCCCACCTACAGGATGGCACTGGACATAAACGTGGCATCCCCAGGACCACTCTCAGAACACTCCTGGACATGTAAAGATCAGAATAAGGACTGCCCTGTGGTCTAAACACTGAACGAAGACTGGGCCTGCTTACGTTGAACCAATGATCCCAAAAGTGACTCCAAGGGTCATTGGCTAACCTCATGTTTGAGCTACAGGGACACAACAAGCTTCCAGAGGCTTTTCCTGCAACTGCCCAGCAGACCAGTTCCAACTGGATTTGTCCTGGACCCTGATGCTGGATTCTGCTGGAGTGAGTCTTGACCCCAAGATTCTGGACCCTTGGCTGGTGTCTAAGTATACTCCTCCTAACGTTTCCTGAAATCTAATTCTTAAAAATATTTTGCCAATGTTTTTGCTCCGAGAACCAACTGGGGACTGGGATAAAACTTCCAAGCCAATCCAACGAAGGTGCATAGCTACTGGGCCAAATAAATCAGGATTCTGACACTATTTTCCACAGCAGCAAATCCAATCCAGCAGGACTTTGTGGAAAAGGTGCCCAGCCTAGTTGAGCCTACTTTGGCAACAGCTTGATTCCATTGTTGCAAAAATGCCTGCACTGAAAAGCACCTCCTACCTACACAACTCTGAGGCAAGTAAGGAAGGCCCTGGGTCGCAACCCTATTCACTGGTGAAAAACAGAAGTATTACTGTTGCTCTCCATTTTGAGTCCCTAAAAAGGGAAAATAAAATAAAAAATCTGTCCCACAACCATTCACAACTTTTAGTAGCATTAATGGCAGTGCTGAGTCTAATCGTGTTTTTCTCAACTGATTTGCTACTAAGTGGGGTTTGCCACACAAGGTGGGAGCAAAGCAACCAGAGTTCAATTTCAAATGAAACTCGGGCATATACTATTATTCAGGAATCTGTACAGGACCATTATGCCTATGGTATCGAAATTTTGGATGGCTGGTCTGTGGTAGAGGAATCAGGGTTAGCCTTGCAGGCACAAACCCTGTTTCATTGAGTTGTTATCTTCCAAGTCTTTCCTAGGTCACTGATATGTTTGATTGTTTATATCCCATCTAACACAGCAGCTTTTGAGGATAACTTAAGCAGGTTTGATAACAACGTATTGATGTTACGGGAATGTTCCTTGTCTGCCTTTTTTTATTCTGGGGGGTTATTTGAATTCAAAAATGCCTTTGCTTTTCTTTGAAAAATTGCAGGTTGATTTGTTAAATTTATATGTCCAATTTGTAGGTGACAGGTCAGCTAAGGCAACGGTTAGAAATTCTGGGACTGTGACCCCCGATTGATTATGTTTTTGTAGTCACTGAACAATTTAGCACTGCATTTGGCTAGGGTGCTTGATTTCTTTTCCAGTGATCACCATGTGATGGAAACAGTCCTTAAAGGTCAATCTCATGGCAAAAGCAGTATCACCAATTGAGTCAAATTTGATTTATAATCATAAAATGCGAGTTTCAGTCTCAGATGAAAACCTGAAAGAATTATTTGCTTTTAGACGAGACTCTGCTCATAAACTTTTGATAACTGCTATTTGATATTTTATAATGCACTAACTCTCTTAGGCGTCAAGCACTGGTAGTCAAAACCTTAGTAGGCAGCAGCTTAGAAGAGGAAGGTCTTCAATCTCCTCTTGAATTTGACACAACTGGCAGAATTACTGATGTTGATAAGTAGATTGACAGGGAGCCCCTGCTACCTTCAAATGTTTATCTCTAATCGTACTTTATGTGACTATAAGAATCTTTAAACAGTCCTTGCCCATATATCAAAGACCTGCATGATTCATTTGCGTTTAGCATGGTCTTCTAGTATGTTAGGTTGTTATGGTGGATTACTTTGAAGACCGTGGTACTGATCTAGTCTTTAAATCATTCTGCCACCGGCAGCCAATAAAGCCTAAGAAGAGTATAGCTGAGGAAAGTAGTTGCTAAATTCGGCCAACCCCAATCTGAGTTGCAAAATTTTGAATTTTTTGTAGGTGACGCAATAGCTTTTTGATGCCACCTACAAAGAGTTTACCACAATAATCAAACCTAGATTCCACTATACCTCTAGCTGATGTAGCTATTTCCTCTTCTGGAAAGTAGGACTGTAATTTGGAGAGCAGATGAATATTAGGGCTACAGGTCTTGGACACGAAATTCACTTGACCCTGGATAACATTACAGGAGCGGTTGCTGTTGATGTCACATTATCTACATTTGTAGAAGTCACCCAGTTTTCCAATTATGACTATGGAACACAACAGAATTAACTTGATTTTGTTAGCATTAAGTCCCAGCCAATTCCGTCTATCCATTTCTGGACTGCTTCCATAAAACTGGACAATGTGTTGACATCTGCCTTAAAGTTTCCACTTATAGGGAGCAGCAGTGGAGTATTGCCAGCATATATGTGGAAAACTAACCTTTCATACAACCAATACATCCTGTATGATGTTATGTAGATGTTAAAAACACTACGGAGAACCCTTGAGGAACTCAGCATGTTCTCTCCACTGCTGGCACCGACATGCCATTCAACACCTTCTGTGATGTCTGATCAACAAGGAAGGACATTAATGATCTAGAGAATGCAGGAAAAACACCACTAGTAACGGTATTGAACATGGTCAAGAGGCCATGCAGCACAAATAGTGCAAATAATTGCCGTTCTCTCATTTTCATCTGTGCTATTTCTTAGTCAGGATGGTGCCTAAATCCAGGCTATCACTGTTAGAAGGGTTCCTACTAACCTAGTAGGACTGTGAATAGAAAACAACAAAACTTCATAATACAGAAAGTGAATCTTCTTATTTAATCAGTATTTATTGGTCTGTTTGGCTAACTCACAGTACCGCATCTAAACTCCTAAACCTACAGAGTTATAGATATCAGTAACCTAGAACATTCAGGTTCCCAATGAAATCGTGGAAACTAATCTAACCCTTTTGTTTTTTACTTTCACATGCCCAAAGTGTCACAAAGAAAAGATACAATGTTGCATTGTCAAACATTTATTGAAACTGGCGTGGTAATGGCAATTTCCTACTAACACCTTCATTGATAAAGCCGATGATATTCCGGCTTCTTTTGTAGCATCATACATCCTTGTTGTCCAATATAGTGTTATAGCCCGCCGTAGTGCACTATATGACCACTAAAGGCCCGTTCCAGCTGTCGGCGAGGGCCTTTAACAAGAGCCTTTAACAAGGGAGCAGGACGTTAATGCAGGTATAGCCAAGCTAAGGAGGGCTGCAAGGCTATTAGAACATTCCGTCACTAGAGGGCAGAATGTTGTAACAAATAAAATAAAGGCCTCATGGAGCCGAAGGGATCTGAAATCCTCCCGGGCTCCGTGAGGCCTATGTCCACAGCAGCAGCTGTGAACGACAACATTAGACGCCCGGAGCATTCCTTTGATTTCAATGGAGCTCCCAACATTCCAGTGTCTAATGCTTATTGGAAGAATCTGGAGGAATGAAATGGTAACACGGTTTAACCCATTGTGCATAACCCAGTATGTATGTTCTACCAAAGTTTAGGAAGACCAAGTGAGACTGAGATACATTGTGAATGTTGAAATATGGTGCTAGCCATTTTCCTTCATTTCATAAGTCATTTCTCAAAAATAGGACACTGAGAAAGGCAATTTTAGATTTTGGAAGATTGAATATGTAGCCATGTTCAGCAAAGCCGAAAATTAGGCGATCCACCCTGGCCAAATATGTGTTTAACTCATCTGTGAGGTAAATGTCATCAACATATAACAACACTTCTGAGTCATTTTCTTCTAAAATTGAAGTTACTTGGGCTAAAAACAGACCAGGACTGTTCTTATACCCCTGTGAAAGCCTACAGAATCTTCACTTGGCTCCTAGGGCTGTAAAGGCAGTCAAGTCACGACTTTCAGCTGCTATATTTTGACTGAAAAAGCCACTGGAAATGTCCAATGTAGTTTTGCATTTTTTGAAAACAATGTTGTTTATTAAGCCTGTGCTGTGTGCATTTTGCACAGCAAAATGTGTGTGTGTGACTGTTTAATTGTTGATAGTTTAAGACTATACAATAGGAATGATCTGGTTTAAGCATGGGAAACAATGGGATGATCATTAGGGAGACACAAGGGTCAATCATGCCTTGCTATTCTAGCTGTCATAGGGCCTTATCATGAATTTGGAGGTGCGGGAGTTGGACTGCCCGCTCCCTCACCGACAAACCCATGTTTGAACTGCACACCAGATTAGGTGTTTTCTCCTGTCTGGTAGGCTGTTTTTTGGTGTTCCTATGAAATAGGCACCGCAATGGGAATGTCAAAATCAGTACCTGCATAGCATGGATGGCTACAGTCCATGCCGTGCAGGTACTGATGAGAATGCACATGAAAAGTGTGGTGGTGAGGAAACTCGTAATATGCTTGGTGGGGCTGCAGCAGCCCCGCCAAGTATATTGCGGCCTCAAAACTGCTGCGCCAACACCAGGGATCTCAGATCCCTGGCAGTTGCGGTGGTCCCAGGGTGGCCCTGGTCATACTAAGGCAGTTGGAAGACCGCCATTGCCGCGCCCTCGCAAGTCTGGCAGTCCGTGGACTGCCATACTCGTAATAAGGCCCCTAGAATCTCCTTAAAAGGGAATTTAGAGTCATGTTTCATAGGATATTTTGCTGTGACATATACATTATATAAGGTGAGTCTTTATACCAACCCGCCTGGTTTACAATATAATGCTGCGACTTGAGCAAGGGCCCCTTCTCTAGCTGATACTGTTTTAACTTCCTCAGGGATAATAATGGAAAAGGAAGGTAAAATCAGAACAAATAATGCTTCAGAAAACAACATGGGGTCAGTTCAATTGCACATTCAATATCTTTTAACTTTCTTGGTTCTTCTTATAGTATTGTTATTGTGTCCTAATGTGAGTTAGCTAATCTTTCTCAACGTGAGTTGAGGCACAAATGCCTTCCTTAGGAGCGCCACATTTCATGACCCCAATAAATCATTCAAAGCATCAGCCAGAATGATGGGGAGAGCGCAAATCTCACAGAGCAGTATGGAGGCTCTAAACATAAAATCACTAGAGCACCACTGGGGCTTGAATCCTTAATGTGCACACGTCACCAAACAGTTCTAGTTGTTTTCTGTGGATAAACCAATGCAGAGAGGGCAATATGACCTCATCTTATGAGGATTTATGTTCAGTGTCTGTCTCCCGATCCAGCTCACAAGCCATTTATGAGAACAGAAGCAATGTCTAACAGTGAACAGTATTTATGATCTGATTGAGTAACGTATATCCTTAATCAGACTCTTAAGAATTAATGTTTCACTCAAGCCTTGTGATTTATGAAGCATTTTGTGTGAAGAAGATTGAGGTATGCATGAGTATGTGAGCAAGCAGTTGTGTGTGTGTTTTTAAATATTTTTCAAACAAATCTGTTTTGTATTAGCTAAAGTGTATGTAGGAAAAATTTAACAAAATAGATATTATGAAAAGAAACTGATCATTCTATAGTAAAGAAGGAATAAATGTATAATCACAAGTGAAGAAATGAATATTGTTAATGTAAATACTAACTGTACTGAGCCTTTATCATATTCTAGTTAAACTGAAGATGGTGGTTCATTGATTAAGTAAGGTTAGAAGGGGGTTCTTTTTGTATTCTTGAGTTTGTGAGCCCTGCCTCGTCGACTTATCTTTAGTAGGGTGGCCTTAGTTTTGTTGCAAAAGGGAGCTATAATTACATCCTGTCCTTGTGGGACTTTTCTAACAAAGCCAGGTTGCCAATCAGTCTTAGCCAGGAGAATGTCATAGTGATTAGATGGAGTCTACTAGAATATTATTTTAATAGAACACGGGTATGTCACCCTCAATTTGTATCTCTAACTCATGGATTCCAACAGGAGGGCTGAGACGCTGATCTGGAGTTTCTACTTGCATGTAGTCATTAGTCAGTCTCACCACCAGAAACTCTTGAGGAGTCTAGTGAACTATGGTGACCTCTGCTGCGCTGTCGAGCAGGATTCTCACCCATGTCTTATTACGAAGAAGAGTTCTGACTATTTGTAGTATATTTAGCAGACATTCTGGTCACTTTCTTCTTTTTAAATTGTGCTTTTTGCTGTGGAAGTTTTCATTCCTTTTTTATTATGACTTCAGAAGAGTGCTGTGAGTCCGTTTTCGGCTTCACATACTCCTGTCTGCGGTTGCTTCATCCCCCATCTATCTGTAGAGTCCTGGTAGGAATGAGAAGGACGTGTATCAGAATACTGATACCTATCAGCCTGTTTAAGTGTATCACGGTTACGTGGATTGTAACATTTCATTTCTGAGCAAATCAAAATGGATTTTCATCTCGCTTGGTAGGGACTTTACCCATAATGGCATCAATGGTAATAGGACTCATTTCAGGCATAGCAAATTGAACCTATCAAACTTGGGTTGCCCTTGCTGGAGCAGTAGTAAATGTATGCAGAACATACTGAATTAGACTCTGGGGTAATGTCTGTGGATTAGTAAAAGGCCTGCCAAGACTGGCAATGTTGCCCCATCATTACTGAGAGGACCCAGTCTGACATTGTGAACAGTATGAGTGAGGGCACCTTGGAACCAATTATGATGATCCTGGTATGTTAAAGATATATCTAAATATTCTTCAGGTCTATATGCAGCTGGAACTGGTGCCTTAGTGTTTGTTGTGAAATGTGGGTGTATTGGCATTGACTGCAGGAAAATCAACCCAGGAATAAAAAACTACAAATCTGTATGCTTCGTATGCTTCAACCACAAAGATAACTGCTCCACTGCCATTGGTGAGCCTATGTATAGTTAAATGTGCAGTTACAGCTTGTCTGCAATTAACAGGAATAATTACAGCCAGTGCCATATTTAATGAAAAGAATCCAAAGAAAGGAAAACACTATAGGAGCTAATCCTTTTAAATAATCAAGCCTAATTAATCTACAGAGATAAATAGATACTCCCTACTAAGATAAAAGAGGATAAGCCCTTATCACCGCAGACATCGATGTATAGAGGAGCTTTGGTCATATGCCAGAAACTACTCAGGAGACCCATTAAATAGGTATCAGACCTAGAACGTTGGTGGTGCCATGTTATACGGTTCCCACTAATTTAGGACTGTGGACATAGAACAACAAAACTTCATAATACAGAGACTGAGTCTTCTTATACAATCGGTAATTATTGGTCTGTTTGGCCAGCTCGCAGTACAGCATCTAAACTCTTAAACCTACAGAGTTATAGATGTTGTCAGTAACCTAGAACATGACTCTCAGATTCCCAAGGAAAATGTGAAAACAAATCTAACCCTTTCGTTTATCGCTTTTGCATGGTCCAAAGTGTCAAAAAGAAAAGATACAATGTTGCATTTTCAAACATAAAAAGATGAAACACATCACTGTTATAAACATTATTAGAATGGTGAAAATCACAAACAATTCATTACATATAAATTGTTCACAATGGTAAAAAAGTTACTCCTATCTATCACTAATTTTCTTATGCTGAAGAGAGCATATCGGGAGTACCCATCTGCCAGGCCTATTGGAATGACCTAACCCCATACCTTAGTACTGTATGTCAGGATGCCGGCCTCTGTGTATTAACAAATGCACCCATCTGAGTGTGCAGGCCTGTACACTTCTCTTGCATGGTTATCTTCCATCTCAGGGTAAAGGTCGGGGACAGCAGGCCTGCATCTCACTCACAGCTCACAACTGCAGCAGCGTTCCAGGATGATTTTGGCGGGAAGTGAACCTTTCACCGACTTCAGCATGGACGCTGTTTTTATATTAAAACCGCAAGTTTATCGCACTGTGGCAGCAGTATAGAGCAGCATTGTAATTTGGACTGAAGTAAAAGAGTCGTCTCCAATGAGCGCAGAAAAACTAAAACAATGCACTGTGTTCTGACCTGCGCGACCCTGGAAATAAATGTACAATCTAGAGGGTGACAATGTCTATCAGGAATATATATGTGCATTGCACATTCTCGTATTAGAGAAAACAAACAATGCAAATCACCATTAGGAAAAGATGCTAATTTAAAATGAAAATCTAAAATAGAGGATATATGTAATCTTCAAAACAACACTCTCCAAGAGGTAATTATTGCTTAGGTGTGTTTAGTCAACCATTTTCTGACCACCTTCTCAAGTATCTTCATGAGAAGGGCGTCCCAGGTACGGGTCTGTAGCTCGCTGGGTGAGTTGGACAAATACATTTTGATTAATAGGAGAGTCCAGAATTGTTTGAAACTCTCCAAGACCTTCTATCTGATCAGTGAGCTATTAATGTTCTCTGATATTAAGGAAGAGAAGAACAGAATGAGGTCATTTCCAAGAGATATGTTATAAATTATTTATAAAGTGCTTTGTTGCAAAAGCTTGCTGGCACTGAAATCCGGGAAAAACCATGAACTAAAGTGAGTAGTGAGAATATTGATTTAAAAGTCAGGTTTTTAGCTACTTTCTGAAAATGGTTTGAGACTGAAGAACCAGCAGAAGGGAGCTTCAAAGCTTAGTGGCAGCTAAAAAAGATGCTCTGTCATCTGAGCGCACTTTGCGAGAGGGTGGAAAATGGAGAAAAAAATTGATTTGCTGAGCACAGAATGTGGGGGAAAATTTTCACTTAAATTTAGAAGCCATGAAAGGGTGAGAGTGAAACCACTTTATGCACAATGATGCATAGAGATTTGAATTCTATGTACTTATGAACAGAAAGCCAATGCAGATGGTGAAAAACAGTAAAGATATGTTCCCATTTTTTTTTAACAGCCAGAGAGCAGTCTGCAGCTGATGTTATATCAGTTGAATAGGACTAAAATGGTAAACTGAGGATACCAGGTAGAAACTGTTGCTATAATCTAGCCTGGACTGAATGAATATGAGAACATTAAGGGAGTGAAATTGTGTATCCAAAAGGCAGATTACAATGAATATATGAACTGTATATTACAGATATCTGGGGATCTAATGAAAGCTTGTCATCTATAATAATCTCCAGATTCCAGGCCGATTTAACAGGAGTTGGTTTTGGGCCCATTGAAATAAGCCATTCCATCGCGGTCCAGAAAGGGGGAAGAAGCATCTTCTACTAAAACCTCAGTCTTCGAAGGAATCAACTTTGACGGCAGAAAAGGTGAGCAAGAATAAGTGTGACTGGGTAAGATTGAAGAGAAGTTAAGTACCATCTGCCTACATACAGTATACAAGAACGAGGCACATTCATTATCTGGACATTGTATAATATTCACGCCCTGAATGATTTCTTCCCCCCACTTGGATTCTCCTGTGTCGGTGAGAATGCTGTGGATGCAAGTGGTTTAGGCCTTTCAACAATCTTCAGCTCCTTAAGAGGACCAAACCTCTCTCTCCGAACAGATTCCAGAACAATCCTTTCTGTTAGACAAGACTTTGCATACAAAGGACTACTTGAACACATGGGCTGAACCGACCCTGTCAGTTGATCCAGAATGCTCATTCAAAATTTTACATATCTTAATGTAGTCACCACTCCAAGAATGTCAAAGAGCTCTTTAGTACAGGTGCACAACTCTAGGACTCAAGTGTTATAACAATTTTAATGATGGATTCAATATCATGTCTGTAAATGTTCTGCAGGGATTTGCCCACTTCATTGTCTTACTTAATACCAGTTCTCAGTCTGAACATACTAATTCACTGTAAATAACACTTACATGAGGAAAACAGACCTATTGCCATCTTATCCAGCTGTGTGTCTGATCTCACTATATGAAATGTGCTCAAAGTATTGCCCGGTGTGTTTCTGAAAAACATTATATAGACTCTTCATAGAGAAGGAGTTGCAACGCAGAAACGTTTACTCTGCTTTCCTGCTTGTGCTACAATGGTCTTTGAAAATAACAGAAGTGTATAGGTGGTAGAACTAAGGGTAGCCTGAATAATCTGTGCTTTTATGCCCTTTAAAATGATTTGTGTCCGGAGATCAAATAGCTTTTGAAACCTCAACCTATATGTAGCAGAACCTGCAAGAAACTGTAAAGAATTGAGGCCAGATGTACTAAGATTACTTTCATGAAAAGCAAATTGTGCGCCTAATTTTTGTGACTGCAATCTAATTTTCTGAACCAATCTATGTACAAATAGGTCACTTCACAAAATACTGAATCTCAGAGGGTACAGAATGACCCACCAAATTAATATTCATGAGGCAGGTCGCAATTTGAGACCCCATTTGATTGGATCCAACAACAGGGATGGAGGCCTACAAGGGACAGCAGACCGCCATTCCAGTGCTTTCTTTCCAAGATGAAAAACCTGTTTTGTACAAGCAGTCTGATTTCCTTAAAGGACAACAGCTGCTTTAAAAGAAAATATTTTTTTCCAACCTTCAGTGAGAGCAGTCAGTGGTTCCCTGGACAACTGTATTCTCCCCCTCAAACTGGAGCCTTAAAAATCCAAAGGGGTAGGAGTCCAAGGGAAACCCTTTCCCCATTTCAAATCAGATAGAACCCAGCTTGGGAGTTGGTAACTGCTCAATAGTTGATACATCAGGTCTAGTGTCTAGTCTTTGTCGTAAAAGGTACACTGAAATTGCCTGGACAATGATTCATTCACATCCCTTTCAGCCAAGACAATAAGTGCATCATGTGACATTCCCCTTACCCTTTTTTCAGTCCTGACATAAGCATTGCAAAATATCAGGGCATTCGAAGGGAGTGCCTTAAATGAGCATGGTAATCTGCCCATCCCAAGGTCTTTTCATAACCTTTTCTCTACTTTCCATTGTTGTTTATTTCAAGTCCTTTGCCTTTCTCTTTTTTGGTACCTTGTACGAAATCAGAAAACCAGGATAAAAACCATCCTCAAACAAGCGTGCACCAGCTCTCCTCATATCTCTGCAAAGAACCTTTTATCTTCAGTAGACATCCATACCTAAAGGTCCTATTGCTCTCCTCTGGGCTGGGTCGTAGTGGTAGAATGGTGTGGCATGCAAGAACCGCTTGATAATACTCTAGGTGGAGGTCACAGAAACACAACTTGGCAGTGACCACTCTGGCCTTGGGCCATCACACTGGTAATCCATAGAATTACTTTCCCCGGGGTGGATAAGCACCAGCAGCGGCCGGTGCAGGTATGCGCGGAGGGGTGGGGCGGGAGGCAGAGAAAGTCGACAGGTGACGGAATAGGGGAAATAAAATAAATAATTCCTATTCCATCATCTGTCGACTTCCCCGCCTTGCCCTGCACCGCCCCACCGCGCTTACCTGCACTGGCCACTGCTGATAACTCTCAGCAAAATGGGACTCACAGAAATTTCCTCAGTGACATTAAACATGTGCGCATTATAATCAAGGAGACCGTCTGCACTCAATTTTTGTTAGGTTTTTGTGCAGACCCCGTTGAAGGTCAGCCTACCGATTAGAAGTGTTAATTTGGGTGAGGGGATGCCTCTCACAAGAGCTCAGAGGATACGCGGGTATTTCACCTTGGTCACTGTGAGTTTATGTTAGGCCGGAGGAATCACTGGGGATTCCTATGCTCTGAGGAGGGAGAGTTATGAGGTAACAGAAGCTCTGAGGAAGCAGGGTCCACTACATTCACATCATCTTCCTTCCAACACACCAGGTCCTAATGTAATTGTGTGGCAAACAAACTACTCAGTTTTTTCAATTAAGTGGTTCTGGTTGGCCACTCTGGGTGGTGGAGGCCGGGCTATCACTGTCTTGTTGGCATTATCCCTGTCTATTCAATAGTCTTGTAATTGATGCTTGGATGCCTGGATTTTGGTAGTGTATAATGTTCAATATTTTTTATAGCGCAATCTCTCTGAAAAGAGTGGCGTGGTGCAGAAGGAGAGTGTAATCAGAAAGGAGAAAAATGTGTAATAAGAAGTCATGAAGAGAGCAGGCAGTCTCACCTTGTAGTCTTCATCTGTTGTCAGACTTCAACAGAATATACATTTAAAAATAAGTGCATTTTTTACTTTTTAAACAAGACTTTTACTTCAGTGTATTTTACTTATCCGTCATGTTAGTCACTGTACCTTGAGAAATAATGGATCTTGTTTTTGTAGCATATTATTCTCTGCATTTTAAAACAAAAATAAAGAAATGAAGGCATGAATAAATATTAGGTATGGTACAAAGCGTACAAAAATTTACTGGCACAAGAGTCCCATGTGAATCATACCATATGTCATTTCCTTTAAAAGGAAAGAGCCTGCATTAGTCATAATAAAACATTTATCAAGTTCTAAATATTGCCACTTAATCAAAAAGTTATAGCCAAACCTCACATTTACACTAATAAAGAAAAGCAATATTCTACAGGCCCTTATGTTTGATGCAGATGGCTGCTTTAATGATGTACTCCTTGTTCACAGACTCCATGATGGAGGTGTCTGAGCCATTCATTATAAATGTATGTTGCAGATGTGGATGGTAATGCATTTTATCCAGTGTCGCTGTCAGGGCCGGATGGGAACCCAAAGCAGCCCTGGCAATTTTTCTGGACCAGCACCCCCTGTGTTGTTACTGGAAGCCAATATTGCAGCACCTCTGCAAAACCGGCCCTCAGTAACAAAACCGGCCCCCACTGCTACAAAACAGGCCCCCACCCTTCCAGCCTCCCAGCAACACCCGTTACGGTCAGTCCGGCCCTGGTCACTGTGCTCCTCTCCTGATGATGGCATCCGTCCGCCTGTCCACATACTATTCGATGAACCAGCTCACTAACTCTAATACCCTCATACATCTTTACAGAGAGGCATATAAAGACAATCAAGGTAAGTCTTACCTAAAATAGTGGAACACCAACAGCCGCATGGAAATGACAGCTTTGATGCCTGTTCCTCTTTCCTTCTTAACTTAATTTCTGGATTTTTTATGGAGCTGTAGGGCAAGTTTGCTGCATTCGTCTCTGGGCTGTCTCACAGGATGTTTCAAATATGGATTTTGCTTGCATCCTTGTAGCATGCACTCTTTGAGCCTTATCAATGGTTTCTATTCACACTGCTATGATGCCAGCCAACTTTCTTACTTACCTAAAGAACATGTCTCTTTTTAGGCAGTGCAGCTGCTCTCTCAATACCCCCTCATTCGGTTTATACACATAAAAAAGGCAGCATTGAAGTATGAGTAATTTATAAACGAAATACCAGTGAACTACAATTCACAAGAAGACCTTGACAAAGGAACATCAATGTGACATCACAATGTGATGTTATGCATTAGCGCAATGGCGTTCAGCTCCTCGAAACCTCTTTAAATAAACCTAGTTTAGCTCAAGTACACCACAGCACTTCTCCTCAGAAGCTACGGGTGTAGAGACAGCGCACGTAAGGTAAACAGGAATAAACAGCATTGATCTGCAAACTGGTGAGATGTCTCCTGTATCTGAAACAAAAGGGGCTATATTGCAGGGGTGGCTCCTCCGTTAAGGTGGAGAAGCATTGCTCTTCTAATTAAAATGCCCCCAGATAAAAATATAATGGTAATAAACATTACCATTTTATTTTTTATTAACTCAGCAAACTCGCATCTCGAGGTGAGTGTCAGGACGGGGCGGAGCTGCTGCTGAGTGGCAGCAGCTGAGAGGAGTGATGGTACATTGGAACAGTGGTCCCAGTGGGCATGAAGCGAACACATAAAATATATCAATCAAAAACAAATATTCAAAAGACACATAATATAGTTAGCAACCAGTGTTATTTAATCACACTGTGCATACATTAGTTTGTAATATCAATAAATCTATACAAAGTGCCCCTAGAGAAGAGAAGGGTGAAAGGGGAAGTGAGGTGTTGGAGATTTTAAGTGAGGATAAGGAAGTGAGTAGGAAGTGCAAATCACAGAATACGTTGTTTAAAAAAACACACAAAGGCTCATATCTTAAGCCAAACGATTCGCAATGTATCAAAACAGTAAATAGCCATGATTCATAACATTAACACAGTGAGGAATCGCTGTTGGTCAAGCTGGCTAGTAAGACAGATGTCGACGTTTCGACCCCTAAACAAGTAGGTTATTATATCCCTTACGACGGGGTCTTCATCAGGACAGGAGTGGAGGGAGAGGGGGGGTGTTCCTAGGGATAGAGCATAAAAAAATCTCTCAGAACTGGAAATGTCATTTAAAATCGTGAGCCAATTTATGGGCCTGAGCCTCGGAAATTACCATGAGAAAGCCTCCACTGAATGTTGGAGGAGGAGTATGGGCGCGTAGGCTCCAAGTTGGCGAGAGCGAAGGCACCTGCAAGAATAAGGTGCAGATTCAGAAAGACCCTCCTGTAAATGCGGTTAGATGGGGAGGGGTGGACCGGATAAATTCACTGACTTACATGAAATTCAATCCATAGGAAACCTCAGCTGGACCTTGTATTATATCTGGTTCTAAAGGGAAAAAATGAAAGAAGCGCTAAGCAGGACCTAAAAGTAAAACCACCACTCTAGCTGAAAGTAGGGTTAAACTGTATCCCAACATCTGCTGTGGCAATAGTTAAATACCTGGAAAATTCGGGAAGTCGGGCTGGAATGCTCCGTGTTGAATCGCATTCTATAAAGGATAATAAATAGGAGTTACGGTTATTCAACCGAACCCGAACACTCTGAAAATGTACAAGAGTGTATTTGTACAGAGTTGCACGCATTTGTTAAAAACTCACCGCTGCTCGTAAAACAAAACGTCTCCGTCCGTGAAAAGGGAACCGGAGCTATAATCCTGGTGGTTTAATAGGCAGGCTCATCAGAACACTCGGCCACGAGCGTGACGTCATTGTGCAGTCGCTCGATGCCTGTCAACAATGACAGATGGTATTATAACGGAAAACAGACTGTCAGAGGTTGCTGCATCACCCGTTTTTTCAAAAATGGAAATATTAAATGTTAAATTGCACGGCCAAAAGCTAAGCTGCTAAATTAAGTAACAGGGAGGTTACACTGGTAAATTGTATTCAGAGATGAAAGAAATGCATCTCTTTAGTTGAGACCCTTCCGAAGTGAAAGGCCTTGTGAGTCAGTGTCGTCTTGTACCATAGTAATCAAGTCTCTGTTTTGGATTGAATCGGAAAAAGGCATACATATTATCACGGAAAAGAAGTAAATGCAATGGAGGTCACCAATTATTAACAGGGCCACCTTATAAAAGGCCGTGGGGGTCAGTGTATTTGTAGCTGGTTTGGGAAAACAGCTCGTTTTATATTATGTATTGTATTGTTATTACCAATTCTCAGATAGTGAAATCAAATATATGTACAAAACCTTGAAGTAAAAACATTCCATTGTCGAATTCATATATAATACAAAGATTAACATTCGCCGTTTTCGGAGAAACACATGACATTGTGCGAACCAGCGGAAGACATTGTAAATATAGAACCATATTGACATAACACCATATTGTAAATTGCATTGCATATACACAAATGTTAACATCACACATCTATTTAAGAAAAGATGTTTAGTAGAGCTAACGAGGTTTATATTTATACAGTGAGCAAGGATGTTGTACCGTGTATGCAATGGTCCTCAAGGTACTCGTTAATAGATGTATGGTAAATTCCATAACCTGTCATACCACCATATTGCAAAATGCATTAGTATATACAAAGGTAAACATGCACACATCTATTAAAGAAAAGATGTTGAGTGAAACTAAAATGGTTCATATTTATACAGTTGGCAAAGATGTTGTACCATGTATGTAATGGTTCTATAGGTATCCATATATAGATGTATGGTAAATTACATAACCTGTGGAATTTCAACTGATGAATTTATTCAAGCGTGACGCAGGCTAATTGGGCGTGGCTGACCTCAGATTCATTCAGGCCGTTCTGTATGGAGTCTAGGAGAGACATCCATTTACATTCCCTTGTATTGAGAATCATTGCAATGTTGCCTCCCCTAGGGCCAAGGGAGGCCTTCTCAAGTACCACCCACTGAAGTTCATCTGGGCTGTGGTCTGCAGTTTTAAAGTGTTCGACCAAAGGTGCGCCTTGTACACCACATCTTATTCGACTACAATGTTGGAAAATGCGTGCCTTGATTTTCTGCTGCGTTTGGCCTATGTATATGAGGCCACAGGGACATACAATAGCATAAACCACATTGTTCGTATTGCAGTTTGTGAAGGATTTCAAAGTAATCACATGATGTTTGTACGTAAACTCTTTAGTTTGGATAGTAGTTTGGCATGCCTTGCACTGGCCGCACTTGAAATGGCCAAGCGTTGGTGGTAAGTTCCATAAGGATTGGATAGATGGCACATCAGGGGTCTCGAAGGAGCGTACAACGTGGTCCTTGACACTTTTCGCTTTCTTATACGAGTGCATTGGAGGATTGTTTTGCTCTGTGTCATCTGATATCAGTCCCCAGTGTCTATTGATCACTTTCTTGATGGCATGGCTTTGTGTAGAGAAGGTGGTGACGCATATCATCCTTTGTATAGACCCATCTCCTTTCTCTTTTGGTGTCAGTAGGTTCTCGCGGGGGCTGAACCAAGCCCTTTTCTGTGCCCTCTTGATCAACCTCCTTGGGTAGCCTCTCTCCATAAATCGAATGCTCAGGTCATCTGATTCCGCCACGTAATCGGTTTTCTTGGAGCAATTCCTGCGGATCCGCAGGAACTGTCCGTAGGGTAGATTATCCCTGAGTCCTCTAGGGTGGTCACTGTTGTATCTCAAAAGAGAGTTCCTCTCGGCCGGCTTACGATACAACGTGGTATAGAGTTTGTTCTCCTCGCTCCTGATGGTGATATCCAAGAAATCTATTTCTCTGGGATCCGAATGTATGGTAAATTGTATATCCGGGCTCCTTCCATTGAGCCATGAGTGAAAACTGCCCAGTTTGGTTGAGTCACCAGTCCAAATCATAAGTATATCATCAATATACCTCCTCCACAAAGACACCTTTTCAATATAAGGATTTAGTTCGCTGAATACAAAGGATTTTTCGAAATGGTCCATAAAGATAATGGCCAAGTCCGGGGCGAAGGCAACCCCCATCGCTACTCCCTTTGTTTGAAGATAGAAATGGCCATCGAAAAGGAAAAAGTTTTTCATCATAGCTATGCATAATAGGCCAATGATGAATTCTGTCGGGACTGCTGTAGGTGCCGGTCGCTGATCCAGTACTTCTCCCATAACCTCAAGAGCATCTTGTTGCGGTATGCTGGTGTAAAGGGACACGATGTCACAAGTCACCAAGAGTTGATTACTTGGATTAAAATGATGCTGATCAACAAGATTAATTGTTTGCATTGTGTCCCTCAGATAGGCTCTTGTTGTCTCCGCTATGGGTTTAAGGAAATGGTCTATGTATCTACATAGCGGTTCAAGCATGGATCCACATCCTGAAACAATGGGACGTCCAGGTGGATTTCGTGGGTCCTTGTGGATCTTCGGCAAGGTGTATAAGGTGGGGAGCCGAGGTTGTTTTTGATTGAGGTATTGAAATTCAAGGTTGGTCAAAAAACCTTGTTCAAGGCCGTGAGTGGTGAGGCTGAGTATTTCCTGGGCGAGGTCTTTGGAAGGGTCTGATCTTATCCTCAAGTAGCTGACTCCATCCTGTAACTGGTTACTAATTTCTGTCTTGTAGTTGGTGACATCTTGTACAACGATAGCCCCGCCCTTGTCAGCGGGCTTGATCACAATGTCCTTGTTATTTTTCAGAGATATCAGTGCTTGCTTCTCCATCCTCGTGATGTTGTATTTCGTATGTTTCTGTTCTTTCAATACTTTGGACACATCCCTCAGGACAACGCTCTCGTAGGCTAGGATTTTATTCGTCATACGGTGGGCTGGTGGAACAAACGTAGAGGAGATCCTCAATCCTGTCTGTGAGATCACCGGGGATGGGGGAGAATGTTTGAAAAAATATCTGAGACGAATTTTTCTAAAGAAACGATGGAGTTCCGTTTTAAGTGTAAATTCGTTGGGGCGTGCTGTGGGCACGAAAGAGAGGCCCTTGCTGAGGACACTAGTTTCTTCATCTTTGAGTGCATAAGAGGAGATGTTGACTACAGGGTTCTGTGCACTTCTCACCACCTGCAGACCCTGCATCGGGTTTGGATCTCCCCGTGGTTCTCCGGTTGAAAACGGACCTGCTTCTGTATTTTTGCACGCCCTCTCTCCCAGTTGCCGCTGGATACTGGTTGTCCTCGTTGAAGTCCTCTGGGCCAATTGCCACCGCGGCCCCTGGGTGGTCTCCATTGGCCCTCTCCTAAAAAAGAAGGGTATGATCCTTGGGGTGGCTGGCAGGTGTCCTGATAAACGTAATCTCCACTAGATCCAGGCTGCTCGTTGTCGCTATCTGTGCTGTAGGATGAATCCGAAAAGGTGGTGTAGTTCCTGCGGCCACGGTATCCTCCTCTGCCTCTGTTGTTGAAACGCCCCTGGTTGTCCTGCTTATAGTAATCTTCTTGCAAGTAGGGGTATGTATTTTTCTTCTCGTAATACCTGATGTCCTTGGCTAACTTCTCTAATTTCTTGGTCTGAGTGGTCGTCTCAAACTCTTTCAGTGTTTTTCCCAGGTGTTCCAATGCGTCCTTAGCGTTAGTAAGTGCAGAATCCCCTGATATTTCGATTTTCAGGGCAGCAATTTGTCCTATGAGGATCTGTACCTGTTCTGCTGCGGTCTCTACTCCCAGCACCATCCAGTGCCGGGAGCAGTTGTTGGCAACGAAGCTGAATCCCTCTTTAAATTTCAGTACGTCCACAAAGATGGCTGGCTCGTTGCGCACCTGTAGTCCAACCGGGATAATGTTTGCCTGTAGGTACTTGGTCAACAGGTGGCCGTGCAAGCGAGTCCGTATCAATTTCTTTTCTAGACGTTCAAGGCGTGCAATCTTGTCATTGAGAGTGAAATCGATGTTTGGGGTGGTCGAAGAAAGAAAGTTGTTGGCCGGGTCCTGCAATAGTTGATTAATATACTCTGTCTAGGATAGAGTCTCTCTCTCTACCATTTTCAAAATTGATTACATCTATAGTGTACCTCGCAGGTATGCACCTGCCCAAAGATAGTTACCTAGAAGGGTAAACCCAAAATATGTCACTGGGACCTGTGTATAGGATAGTACATTGGAACAGTGGTCCCAGTGGGCATGAAGCCAACACATAAAATATATCAATCAAAAACAAATATTCAAAAGACACATAATATAGTTAGCAACCAGTGTTATTTAATCACACTGTGCATACATTAGTTTGTAATATCAATAAATCTATACAAAGTGCCCCTAGAGAAGAGAAGGGTGAAAGGGGAAGTGAGGTGTTGGAGATTTTAAGTGAGGATAAGGAAGTGAGTAGGAAGTGCAAATCACAGAATACGTTGTTTAAAAAAACACACAAAGGCTCATATCTTAAGCCAAACGATTCGCAATGAATCAAAAAAGTAAATAGCCATGATTCATAACATTAACACAGTGAGGAATCGCTGTTGGTCAAGCTGGCTAGTAAGACAGATGTCGACGTTTCGACCCCTAAACAAGTAGGTTATTATATCCCTTACGACGGGGTCTTCATCAGGACAGGAGTGGAAAATGAAAGAAGCGCTAAGCATGACCTAAAAGTAAAACCACCACTCTAGCTGAAAGTAGGGTTAAACTGTATCCCAATATCTGCTGTGGCAATAGTTAACCACCAGGATTATAGCTCCGGTTCCCTTTTCACGGACGGAGACGTTTTGTTTTACGAGCAGCAGTGAGTTTTTAACAAATGCGTGCAACTCTGTACAAATACACTCTTGTACATTTTCAGAGTGTTCGGGTTCGGTTTAATAACCGTAACTCCTATTTATTATCCTTTATAGAATGCGATTCAACACGGAGCATTCCAGCCCGACTTCCCGAATTTTCCAGGTATTTAACTATTGCCACAGCAGATGTTGGGATACAGTTTAACCCTACTTTCAGCTAGAGTGGTGGTTTTACTTTTAGGTCCTGCTTAGCGCTTCTTTCATTTTTTCCCTTTAGAACCAGATATAATACAAGGTCCAGCTGAGGTTTCCTATGGATTGAATTTCATGTAAGTCAGTGAATTTTTCCGGTCCACCCCTCCCCATCTAACTGCATTTACAGGAGGGTCTTTCTGAATCTGCACCTTATTCTTGCAGGTGCCTTCGCTCTCGCCAACTTGGAGCCTACGCGCCCATACTCTTCCTCCAACATTCAGTGGAGGCTTTCTCATGGTAATTTCCGAGGCTCAGGCCCATTAATTGGCTCACGATTTTAAATGACATTTCCAGTTCTGAGATATTTTTTATGCTCTATCCCTAGGAACACCCCCCCTCTCCCTCCACTCCTGTCCTGATGAAGACCCCGTCGTAAGGGATATAATAACCTACTTGTTTAGGGGTCGAAACGTCAACATCTGTCTTACTAGCCAGCTTGACCAACAGCGATTCCTCACTGTGTTAATGTTATGAATCATGGCTATTTACTGTTTTGATACATTGCGAATCGTTTGGCTTAAGATATGAGCCTTTGTGTGTTTTTTCAAACAACGTATTCTGTGATTTGCACTTCCTACTCACTTCCTTATCCTCACTTAAAATCTCCAACACCTCACTTCCCCTTTCACCCTTCTCTTCTCTAGGGGCACTTTGTATAGATTTATTGATATTACAAACTAATGTATGCACAGTGTGATTAAATAACACTGGTTGCTAACTATATTATGTGTCTTTTGAATATTTGTTTTTGATTGATATATTTTATGTGTTGGCTTCATGCCCACTGGGACCACTGTTCCAATGTACTATCCTATACCCAGGTCCCAGTGACATATTTTGGGTTTACCCTTCTAGGTAACTATGAGAGGAGTGATGGGCAGGGCACTTTAAGTTTAAAGTACGCATGACTCTTTCGCCGGCTGTCTTGCGATAGCCAGCCAGACATGCGCACTTTAAACCTCTCAACCCAGGTATCTTGGACAGCCAGGTTCAGAGGAAGCACAGGCCTCCAGTGCCCTTTGGAGCACTGAGAGATCCTGGAAAACTGCATGAGAGCAGCACCAGGATTGGTTTGGGGAGTTGGCTGGCCCCAACCTGGATGAGAGAAGAACACCAGAACAGTAGAGAGGACCTGAAGCAAGGTAAGTGACTTTTATTTCCTTTTTTTGTCTGTGTTGCCCTAAATCACCAACATGCATTACATTACTGTTTTAACTTTAAAACGATAATGTAATGCATGTCGGCATGAATTTAGTTAATGTAGTTTTGCCCGTGTATGCACCAACCACCCATTTGCCAGCCCCACCACTCTTCATAGCTGGTAGCCGCTACTGTGGGACAGATGTTTCTATTATTATAAATAGGTGAACTACAGCCATTGCTACAACAGTGCCTGACAATGATGAAGAGTCAATTTGATAAACATGCAGATATATTTATTTACAATTAGCTAAATGTAGGAAATTGGGCATTTGGTTGAGGGGCGTCAGAACCGATCTCAGGCCGAAACCACAATTCTATCAGGTTGAACCCCAAAGGTCCCCAAATTATCCTGTGCTTAACCCTATGGTAGCTTGGCACAAAAGCAGGCAAGCTTAACTTAGAGGCAATGTGTTACGTATTTATGCAACACTCACACAGTAATAAAGTGAAAACACAGCACAAGCAAAAGCCCACCACAATTTAGACAAATGTAATTATAAATACATTGACACTAGAAAAACAAAAATCTAATCAGTAGCACCGGAGTTATACATTTTTACATTTTTTTGTAAAAAGGAATGCCTAAAAGATCAACGAGCCAACCACGGACATCTAGGCACACAGGATTGGGGCAAAGTCAAAAGTTTTGTCTAACTGCGATGGACCTCAGTTCGAATGAACAAGGTGGATTGGGCTATGTCTCTGCTAACTGGAGGTGTCTGAGGAGAAGGAGAAGTCATCAGGGAGCAGCTGAACAAAGTTGCAATTAAGATTCCTACGTTTGTTTTTGGAAGTCAAAATCTCCAGCGGGATGAAGCTGCAAGTTGTCAACGTGGGCTCCACGAGACCACCTACACTTCTGAAGAGGAGCCACTGAACAGGATTTGATGCTGCGGAGAAGAAGGTTGCGGGAGTTAAAGCGAAGTCAGGCCAACTGGCGATGCACATTGGGCGGATCAGCAAGCAGGTAGCACATGGTCTCCTGTCGGTCCTCAGAGCACTTTTTGATGGAAAAGTTTCCGAGTCCCAGGTTTTGGTTTTTGGCTCTTCAGGCACCTTTAGCGCCACTTCCAAGGGTCAAGAACTAGGTGGGCACCACTTGGAGGGCAGCACTCACTTCCAGCAGGGGTCAGGTGTGGGCTTTAGGTTGTTTAAGCTTTTTATGTACCTGTAGCTCAGAACAGGAGGCAAGCCAATAGCCCCTGGAGTCACTATGGTAGTCCTGGGATCAAGCAGCAAGGCAGACCTCAAGCAGAGGGCAGTCCTCTAAGGGTACAAGGCAGGCTTCAAGCAGCACAGCAGTCATGTAACAGCAGCAGGGCAGTCCTTTAAAGTATAAAGCAGACCTCAAGCAGCAGGGTAGTCTTCTAAAGTTCCACGCAGTCCTTCTGGGGGTCCTCTGCAGGTTCAGAAGTGAACTGAAGAGTGGGTCTGAAGCACACTTTAGCTTGTGTGCTAAAGTGCACACAAGCACTTTAGCACTGGTTAGCAGTGTTAAAGTGCACAGAGTCCTAAAGCCAACAAAAAAGAACTTCAGAAAATAGGAGGCATTAGGGCAAAACATTTGGGGGTGACCAGGTAGAGAGGACCAAGTCCAACACTAATGTTTTTATCCCAAACAGTATACCACAATATTGCAACCTCTATAATATACTAACAATAAGAATATGAACACAATCCCTAAGTTATGATTAGGTAGTTGCTTGTTTTCTAAGTTTTTTCATCCCTCACTATATTGAGAGTTGGAAGCAGATAAGTATACCTAATTAGGTAAGCATTTCCCGATGCAATGATCCGACCTGCATGCCAGCATAGTAATCACCACCTCACACACAGATTTGCATGGGTTGCAGAGTAAGATTTGTCACAGACACTATTCGTACATGACAAGTACGATCAAGTTGTACCTAATAATCTAGGATTACTTTTTCTACAGGTTTAGGATTTCTCCAAGTGCATTGGGTACACTGGGGAATCTGTTTTTCATGATGTATATAAAAAAAGTGTCATATATTTCCAATTAATACCGATACGTGTACGAGTTATGAGAGGGTTTTTCCGGATGAAAACCCACTGCACCGGTCCTGGAAAAAGGGCTGGAACAGGTCGACCTTCTAAATAAGATTGAACTTTTCTACTTAACTATTTTAATCCTACTCACTGGTAACCTAGAATAAAAGAGTTTTATTTTTACATCCCTACCCTCACTTTAACACAACCTCCATTTTTAAAATAGTACACCCACACCCTCCCATCAGTCTTCTAAATAATACCATCGCCAAGAGCTCCCCTGATTGTTTGAGGTTGAAGCCCACACTGCTGCCCAGCTGCATGTGTGTGAGAAGGGCCCCGATGATGAAGCATGCCACCACTGGGTGGGTGACCACCTTAGTTTTATAAGGAATATATTCCTTGTTCAATGCATTTTATAACCTTCAGATTAGAACAGGATTATTGAGATACGAGGACAATTCACCTCACATTTTTTAACCACCCTCTGTTTTTTTTCCCACTGGGCATTAACGTAGATTGAGTTAAATAGGAAGATATGCTCCACAGGGTCCTCCCTCTCCTCCTGAGTTACATACACTGTACTATTTCTTGCCAGCAAGGACTGCTTGCTGTGCAACAGCCATTTAAGAAGTTGCCTTGAAATTCCAATGATCAACCTACTCTTACCTCAGCACCATGAGGTGTTGAACGTTATTTTCATAAAGGAACCATCAAGATGGCATGTATATGGTAACACCTCAGGACAACTCTGAAGTGTGTAGGCCAAGGGGATTTAGCCACTACTCGCAGCCCAGAAACCCTATGTTCCCAGATAATCAGCTCATCACTCAGGGACTACTTTATTACAGAGGTCTAAGAGCAATAAAGACTCATTCTACCACTTTGGTAGGAGCACAAACACTGCAACAACTTTGAGCAGTTGCTTTTATGCCTGGCCTGTCCTATAAACAACTATGCTCACCCTTTTTTCCCACTACAGTACTGTGATTTATTTTGGGTTTTCCCTGTTGGCTGCCCACAGGCAACGTGCTACACATCTAACTGCCTTGCTCTCTTGTTCCTGAAACAACTTACAACTTATGGCCTCATTTATGACTGACAGGCAGTCCTGCTAGCCCACGGAGATGGCAGAGCCCTCGCCTACACACCCTGATGGAGGGGCACAATCCCTAGCTATGATCCAGCCTGTCTAGATGGGTCAGAAATTATTTAGATCCTATACTTTTAGTGATGACATTTTGGGCAGTTGTCAGACTACGGCGGATTTGCAGCTTTGGGCACAATACCAGAGCTAAAAGAGCTATTTAAAATTGAGAGTAGCTCCTGAAGCCATATGAATCTGAGTTGTTTCTTCAGCTTAGCTGGGCATAAGTCAGGCTTTGCATGCATAAGTGCTTTCGAATCTGAGCCGCTGAGCAAGGTTTTTTGCTGTTGGGTTAAAGCTCGATTTGGAAGCCTTCCTGCAAAATCTTTTACATTGTAGCTGAGGCAGTGCTTAATTTGTAAAATGAATAAGTGCCAAGGCCCTCGTCAGGAGGCCACTGCAGGTTGCACCACCCATTGCCCCTGCAAAATCCTGCTAATGAAAGTATCAACACAATTACTAACGATCACATTCCTACAAATGTGACCATCAGACTATTCCGGCCCCCAAATCTATAAGAATGGCTTGGGTGGTAGGTGTTAGTCATTTTGATGTATATTGAATCAGTAAACAATTGGTGTGCTCATCTCTAAATTAGATGGACAATGCCACAATGTAGCAAACTGTCACCAGTGCCGGTGTTGACAATTAAGTGCCGGTGCCAAGGTCCAGAAACCACCGGCTCAAATTAAGCACGGGGCTGAGGGATATGTAGATGCCACAAGTTTTGCTAGCACATTAAAGTTTCTAACAATGGTGCTGACTCACACTTTTGTATGAATTGTACCATTGTTTTGCCTATATTGACTATATTGGGGACCTTACAGATGTCATTGAGACGCCATTTAATTCACTAGAATTATAATGAGTATGTTACTTAGTCTATGCAAATTATCTTTACCTGTAAACAAACTGCATGCTTTTATCTAAACCTTTGACCAGTGGGCCCTATTTCCAAACGTATTTTCAACTTTAATCTTTAGTTTACCACCAAACATATCTCACACCTGTCAGGAATTCAGAAAGACATTCCTGATAGGTGTAAATACATTTACTACTCCACCATGAGGGCAGAAAAATCTGTAGTAGCAAATTCCACTTATGAGGTGCTCCAAGGCATGGCTTGTCTTTGAAGTTTGGTAAAGCCCACAAACATGTACACTTGAGGGTATTCCCAAAGTTTAATCGACTCTACCCCACCTTAGAAATGGTCGTGAAGTTACTCTTTTCTCTCTTTACGCAATGGTGGATGATATGACTCCCTCTATCCCAAGCCATGTAACTGTCCTTTCAGGATAAGAAGAGGTATGGACACCCCCAGATTTAGGTGTAGGGGAAAAGCTTTCTCTATGCGGATAGCGTTTTTCAAACAGAGTAAAACACAATGTACATTTTCATAGGAATCTCAATTTCCCTTGTGCTGAATTCTAAGCTATGTAGAATTCCACACAGGGGCAATAGAACCCCCTGGACTTATCACATAAAATGTCGAGTAGCGCGCATGGAAACCTGCACCTGGAGCAGCTTTCCAGGAGTATTACTTGGAATGCTTGTGAATAGAAAACGTAAAAATACGTTTAGACAGATGTAGATCTGTACTAGTATTTTACATTTTTACATTTTACCCTTGAATAGGGCCTCAATATTTTTATAGAGGCTACACAAATCTAATTAAAGTTTGTGTCTGGATGCAGACACTTTTTTTTAGTTTTAGATATAACACTATTACACTCCAACGTGGACTATAGGGAGAAACTCCTCTCATCACTGGATAGGGATAGACTAAAGATGCAGTGCAACACTGCTTTTGTACCAAAGAGGGACAGGATCCAGATTCAGCCACAGTCCTACCAATGGCCTAGTTCTTAGCAGTAGCTGAATGCAGAGATCAATATATTGATAGACAATTCACACTGTTGCTCCTGATTTTGCATGCAAATGCCAGAAAGTCAGAAACTGCATCTGTTTGAATTGACTCATTAGTTAGTGCAAAGATGGAACAAAGAATGATTGCAACTTTATTGCAATGCCCCTCCTGATAGATCTGATACCTGGCAATCAATCAGTAGATTTGTAGAGCGCAGCTCGTCACCCGTGAGGGTATCCAGAGATGAAAGGGTAGCTTGTTCCATGTCTTCACTGCTAGGTAGAAGGAGCGACCTCTGCATCTGATACGTCGGATTTGGGGGCGAGGGTTAGAGAGAGGGAAGCGGAGTGGAGGTGCCTGGTGGGCTGAAGGAAGTTCAGGCGGTGGGTCAAGTAGGCTGGTCCGCAGTTGTGCAGCACCTTATATGCATGGGTCATTAGCTTGAACTGGCATCTTTTCTGTACCGGGACGCAGTGGAGTTCCCTGAGGTGGGGGGTGATATGGGTTCATCTAGGGATATCCTGGTTGTGGTGTTCTGTATGGTGTGTAGTTGTCACTAGCACTAGTCCACCCAACTAGGCACTAGTTCATTCACAGCTGAAGGGTAATTATCCAATAGCCATGAGTCTGCTCTATCTAGACTATCAGTTTGTAAACATCATATAAATAAATCTGCAACTTGGTGTCTACTGGGGTGTAGCTAACAGTTGTGCAGCAGGTGAAGAACCACTGGGCACAAGGTGGTGAGGAGCCCCCTTCACCCGAAATAGAGACTATTTTTGTTTACATTAAATGCCACTAGGTATGTATGTGTCTCTATGTGCCACCAAAAAATACTTGCCAGCTTACATGGCACCACTGTGTGTCACACAATATCGGCTCACTTCACACTGTCTCGCTGTGAAGATACGATATCACACAGTGTGAACATAGTGACCTGGAAACTCCTGCAGAGAGCTCACATGGAGAAAACTGTAATCTTACCTCAGAAAATTGTATCTTACCTCAGTTCTTTGGAGAGTATGTGTGTGTGAGAATATCTGCGTGTGTGTGTGTAGCTTGCACTGCTGCTGCCCGTTCTGTATCTGTGTTGTGTATATATATACAAAATGGAAGAAAGGAAAACACTCTAGGGCCTCTAAAAATACAAGGGGTACACACTAAGGAAAGGATGCAATACTCAAATAACCCCTAAATGTGGGCCATTCCTAGTAGATCTGAGACTTTTTAAAAACAAATTGTGCACCACCAGACCCTAACTGCTAAAACCACAGCACCCCCACATATGCCTGTAGCAATCATGTAATATGCAGTTATAAAATTCAGGCCTACATGCTTTGTCACAGGCTGCCACCATTTCAATATGAGTGACTATTTTGAGTTTTTGAGTTTTTGTACCCAATATGTATGGGAAAATATGCACATTTTTAACACTACTTCTGAGGATTTTGAGGTTTTTCTTTTGCCCACCATTTGATGGAGCCATAGGGACAGCTTTTTCTTCTCTATGAGCCTGCCCAAAGGCGACGTGGAGTAGTCCAAAGTAAGCAACCAAGACTCTTGAGCATCAGAAAACAAAAGTCGAAGTTCTCATCAAAGTCAATACTTGATTATTTCCTATTTCACCAATGTAGTCAACACGTGTTTCGTCTTGTTGAAAGACTTCCTCAGGGCTATAAATTACTTTATTTTTTTTTGCAAATGTTGGAAAGTGAATTATTGGTAGGGGCAAATGTAGGTCTGCCACTGGCAATAAGGCCACTAACACATGATAGGACTCAGCATAGGTCTTAGAAAATTATTCCCATGCTCAACTCTTGGTAGCTTGGCTGCGAGCAGGCAGGTTTAACTTCAAAGACAGGTATGTAAAGCATTTAAAAACACCAATTCAGTAAATAATTAAGACACAATGCATAATAAAAATCCAACACCAATTTATAAAAATAGGAAATATTTTTATCTTTAAAATATCACCAAAACGACAAAAATCCAATGTAGGGAAACGGAGATATGAATTTTTAAAGATTTATCACTTTATAGCACTTAGAAACATATAGCACCATATTGGGATATCTAGTCGCGATAGGCCGGCTCAAAGTCAAAGTTTCAGGCCGACCACGATGGCTACCCCTCGCGGTAGGTCCCGGTCACAGTTTTACCTTCGGACTTAGAAACTTTTCTGGAGCTTTTTCTCGTGAGGTCCCTCGATGCTCTTCACCAGGCCGGATTCGGTGAGGGTTCACCAGCCTCGGATTTCTTCTACTCCCGGTCAAACTCTGGAAGTCGGACCTACGGAGCTTTCAGCAGGACGAACCTGGATGGCTTGGCCGGCTCGCGGTTGAAGGCAGGCGGCTTGGCTGGCCAGGTTGAGTCGGTCCCCCTATGGAGCTTTTTTCCAAAGTTGCTCCAAAGTTCTCCAAACTTCTGGAACTTCTTCCTGAAGTTTCCCAAAGAGACCCAAACAGGGCCGGATTGGGCACCGAAACCGGCCCTGGCAGACTGCTCTGCTCGAGCCGGTTTCGCCGATTTTGTTACAGGGGGCTGATATTGCAGGCCCCCTGTAACAAAAATGGCCCCCCAGAGGGCCAAAACCGCCCCCCAGCCTAGCGACCCACCGGGGAAACGCCCGGTGCCCGCTACAGCTAGTCCGGCCCTGGTCCCAAAGTGTCTCAAACTCACTCCAAGGGTCTGGAAGCTCCAAGATGGTCCTTGAAAGTTGAGGACTTTAGTTCCCACAATCCACTTGGACAAAGCCCTTACAAATCCACTGGTAGTTCTCCAGGTTGAGGATCCTTGGTGGTGATGTTCCAGGTGAGCTCTGTTAACCTGTAGCTTGCAGAGAGTCCACTCTTTAGTTCTTTTACAGCAAGGTAATCCACAGGGCTGTAGTTTCAGCTGGTGCAGTCTTCAGAGGGCAGGCCTTAGAATTTGCACCCCAACTTCTCAGCATGGCAACGTCTTGCTTTCTTAAGTTTCAAGCAGCAGATCTGAGAGACTATGCCCCTCTCAGATACTTATTCCAAGTTCTCTGGGTCAAGCAGGAGGTCACTCCTGACCAATGGGAGCAGGGCAACTCCCCAAAGATATGACCACATCCTGTAGAGTGTGGCATTATTTTGTCCCAGAGTGCACCAAATCTTCCAAATTCATAATGGCTGATTTTCCAGCAGGGAGGTAAGAGCTGGCTAAACACGCCCCTAGGATGGCTACTTTCCATAGACTCTGCCCCTTGCATCTGCTCATTCTTGCCTTAATCCTAGCTTTGGGTCAAAAGAGTAGAGTTGTAAATGACACTGAGGCTGTCCCCTTCCCTTTGAAGACCATGGTTTACGACTCCTCCCCCTGCTCTGGCATTCCTGTGTAGCAGCACACTGCCCTCCCTTCAGAGCTGGTTAACCCCAGGGGCTCTTTATTACCTCTTCAAGGCAGCCTGGCTAATCCACTTAACTCTGACCAATCAGGACAGACCACTGGAAGGCTGAATCTGGACTTACAAACAAGAAAGTCTTATAACTTCTTGTCTGTACATTTTAGGAGAAATTCAACAATATGATATTGTTGGATTCATCACTACCATTCTGGAAAGTCTTTGAATGGAAGTTCTATCATTCTCCTATCAGGAGTTATTAGTTAATAACTTCTTGCCATGTAACCTATGTGGCATGGGATTTGCAATGGGAAAAATGACTTGGGCCATTTTTCCAGCACTAGGGCTTATAAAAACATATTTTATAAGTACTTCGCTTATATCTACAGGACCCCCACCCCATGGGACTACTAGGGGAGACTTTAGGGGCTCTGAATCTGTAGAAATATTGCAGATCCTCCATCCACAGTGTTCCTAGCATCAAAGTCGAATTTGGGCAGCACTTTACCACAATGTGGGGTGTGAAATGTGAAATTTCACTTAACCCAGGGCATATAAAACTCATTTTATAAGGGTCCACCTTATAAATACCTGACCCCCCCCACCCCTGTGACACCTAGGGAGACCCTGGGGGTTCCTAATATGCCAAAACATTGTAGGTTATCCATTTTTAAGTGCCCCAAACACCAAAGTCGAGTTTGGGCACAATTTACTTTTAAAAGCAGTCCTGCCACCCAGGGCTGCTTTTAAACTGACCTCAGGCTTCAGCAGTGCACACATGCAAGTGCAGAAAAAGCTGCTGGCCTCTAAACTGTCATGCCCTATTTATACTAGGGACTGATAGGTAGTTTCAATCCCCCCTGCCCTATTATTTACTATGGTCTGACAGGGTAGGTCATGCCAATCACAGGGGTACCCCATCCCATAGTGTACCCTAGTGTATGTAGGTGTTTTCACTGTATTCTAAATGTGTCTCTTTCAGCATAGCACTGGGCCTGGTTAGGCAGAGCCCAGGGTCAGTCAGAGTCATTTACCACCAGTACCATTCAGCAAAAAGTTGGGGGGTGCCCAGGGCACAGGATGACTTTGCAACAGTAAACAATTGAAAACATACATAAACGTAATTACATCAAGAAAGGAAAAGTCCACTATTACAGACCCACAAATTATTCAGAGACTCAGAGATCACAATATGTCCAAAAAGACCACGCAACCAAGAGAGAAACATCATAATTAACGCAAGGAGCAAACCCCACCCAATGTCAATTTTGAGGGGGAGATCATGTGCTGAATTCAGCTGAGAATCACAAATTAAGCCAATGCATTAGACAGGTGAAACAATGTGACCAGGTGAGAGAGTGTTTGCATATAGTGGATTCTAAAAGCCAAGTCCGTACAAAGGAGTCAAAGGAAGGAAAGAGAACCAAAAAACGCAGTTGTAGTCGGATTGAGTTTCAGATAAAAGGTTGTTGCTCTGTTTTATATGCACATGCAACAAACTGCCCCAGTGTGTGTATGTCACCGGCATCACCAGCCATGGCTTCATGGAGATGCTTAATGCCTAGGTAGCCACATCGACTCCCGGTCCCGGTAAAAACGGTGAACATTAATAATCTCCACTGGCTACTACTTAGTGCCCTAATATGCTCTAAAATAATGAGAATCGACGGCAGAACTGCGTGGAACAGTGGCCCACTTTACCTGCAAAATTGTTCTAATTATATTCTGGCCTCTAAAATATACATTTTTTATTTTATTTTATTTTTTTGACTCGTCCAAAAAACGTACTAGTGTATTCTAAGGATCGATGGGCAGAGTTATTTCATATCGAACTATGGCATGATTCTATCCTCACGGATAATTCCCTGCAAACCTCTTATGACGTCAGAAAATTAAAAAGCTATGGTATGCAGTAATTCAGAGCAATGTGGTGCTGCCCAGTGCACCTGAAGAGCAAGGCACCCGTGATGATCTTCAACAACTGCACTTACTTACTATATGCTCAAACCCACTTAATTCAGTCTGTGCTCACTAGATTAGTCCAGTGTGTTGCCAACTTCACCGCAGTCTGTTTCTAATGAGGGAAGTCTAATTTATTGTTTTTCTGGCTGTTTGTTCTTATTGCAAGGAACGAGCTCAACAGTTTCCTTGTATTAATTTAACTCTTCTTGCTGTTATGATTCTAAACTTGAAAGGAAAAGTCGTACAATTTCCAACGATTGTTTTGCTGTTTTGAGGGCATAATATATTTGGTAGCAAGAAAAACGACTAATAATAAACAAGCATTTGCAATGCAATAGGTCTCGCATTATTAAAGTTTGAGCTATTGGTGTTGCATTTGCAAGAGTTTGAGCTATTGCCATTGTAAACGACAATGCCTTTTATTTATGTGTTTCGAAAAGCTGTATGCGGTGCATAAACACGCCCTTTGTACTTATAGTCCTTGCTTACAAAAAGGAAGGCTGGCAGTAAAAGAGGCATAGTTACTGCCAGCGTTGCTTCTCGTAAGCAACGACTGCAAGTACAAAGTGCCTGTTTACGCACCACTTGCAGGTTTTTAAAATACAGAAATAAAAGGCATTGGTATTTACAATGCCAATAGCTCAAACTCTCGCAAATGCGACACCTATTGCATAGCAAATGCTCGTTTTCTTATTGCGTAGTAGAACCACTCTTTGTGGAAAACAACAATTATGCCATGCCAGATAGTCTTACAGGCATTCACAGATATACAAACCTACAATAAGTTTCCTATATTGAGGTTTTGGAATGTTCCATTTTTTTCAAGCACAATAAAGATGGGGGGCTGTTGGTGGGGGTTGAGAGGTAACTCCCAGCTTTAACTTGTGAGGGCCTGAGCCTGGTGAGGTAGCCCGTCTGCTTTGTTTCACTGTTCTACCAAGGTTTTAGGAACTGTAAGATTCCGATCAACAACAGCAAGTGATGGATGATCTGTGGCTCAAAACCTAATCCCAAGTAGTAATTGTAATAATTCATCATTATTATTTAGACCGGACTAAATATTGATAATGAATCATTACAATTACTACTTGGGATTCCGCTTTGGTTTGCCAACAGATGAGTGCAAACATCCTTTTGTGTGAATATTAATCCAAAATGAGGGATGAATGCTAGCCACTAAAAAACAAAAGTGTCTGTCCATCCCCTATTTCTCCTTGCTATTTTTCCAGATGTGGTCTGGATGAGATGCCCACAGATTTGCCCGAGCAGCCGGGAGTGCACATCTGTTTGGTGGGAAGGGATAGCAAAAGATGGTGAGGGCGAGGAAGGAAGTAGGGGAAAAGTAAGAGTAAAAAGGATAGAGAAGGTTGGGAAGGGATAGCAAAAGATGGTGAGGAGGAAGGAAGGAAGTAGGGGGCAAGAGTAAAAAGGATAGAGAAAGTTGGGAAGGGATAGGAAAGGATGGTGAGGAGGAGGAAGGAAGTAGGGAGCAAGGCAAGAGTAAAAAGCATTTGCAATGCAATAGGTCTCGCATTTACGCGAGTTTGAGCTATTGACATTGGAAATAAGAATGCCTTTTATTTTTGTTTTAAAAACATAAATAAAAGGCATTGTTATTTACAATGCCAATAGCTGAAACTCTCGTAACTGCGAGACCTATTGCATTGCAAATGCTTGTTGGCTTACAGCACTGGGCAAAGGGCACATGGTTTTTGCTATCACAGAGCCAAAAAGGGGAGTTACAATAAGAACAGGACCAGTATTTTGAGGAGAAGAGGGTCTCTTTCCTTCATTGGTTAAATCTTATTTATCATTGAAATTGCACTGTCTGCCACTTCTCCATTCAATTTCGAGACACTATGAAAGAAGCCACAGGCAGTGGAAAAGACCAGCATTGAAAGAGTGTCTCGACTCAAAATGTATCACTGCTACTCAGTACTAAGGCATGTGGTCCAAGTGCTCCTTAATTTGGAAAAAAGTGAAGTTGAGTTGCCCAAAGATTTTCTTAGGAGCTTACCAGCAGGACAACCCAGAAGTTGGGGTTGCTGAATATGCCTAGTTTTGATTTCAATCTCATGCCTTACTTTCCACCAACCTGAACTTGTTATCTCTCTTACTCTTGCAGGTAACTTATTCACCTCCAATTTCTTCCTATAATTCTCTTCCTCAGTCTTTCATACCCTTTTGCTCTGGGTCAAACCCGGATGATTAAAAATAAGTCTGGGTCTCTAAAAACAGGTGGCGCTGCACAACCCTTCCAACCACACACACAAATTAGGCACTGCAAGGTTCCAGAACAATGGCTCAGTGGCTGCCTATCTAGTCCCTTCTTCAGTGATTAGAGGAAGTGCGCTCATCACAACTGTCAGTTGCTGGGAAGGGTCTTCTCTCCCGAAATCGTATACCTGCCATATCTACATGTCCTGCCGAACGTTCCATTGGGGTCTCAACTGCAGCACCCTGGTATATCCACTGCAGTGCTCAGTGACAGTGGGCCAACAGCTGTGTACTCATAACTAGATGTCAATATATACAGAGCTACTTTTAAAACACATTCAAGTATTATCAATGGTTCCCAGTAAGACGTGGCCAGAAGCTGTAGTATTTGCCACAATTTTCCCGAAAGGTGCCTTGACGGAGAGCACACAAGACTTTGTACAACTGTATGTGTGTGCTCTTCAGTTTAACAATTTTTACTGGCGCTTTCAAAACATCACTGGACACATTTCTTTGACATTCTCAATATTAATTTCTTAATGTGCTTAAAAAACCCACAATTTCTTAGCAATTTTCGCAAACAGTTTTAAAGGTAAAATAATATTAATAGGATACAAAATACCTGCACATATACCTTGCTCTCTAAAATCTCACTATATTGTACCATTATTAGGTCGAGCCTGGGCAGCACATGCGCTGCTCTGCTGTCACTGCAGAATTACCACTACATAGAAAAGCGCATATTCCGAGGGTCGTCCTGTATCTGGAGTAACTGGTAATGTGTAAGTAGAATGGGGATTGGAGCTTTGCCGTTACCTCGTATAATCCTAATAAGCTTCGTGGAACTTCGATGAGCCCATTGGCTGCGGAGTCCTCGTCTGCTTCGCTGGTATGTAAACACTGACCTGAACAGTGTGTGTGTGCCCGAAGTTTACACCGTTCAGAGCGGGCATAACGAACCTGGCAGTCAAATGTGTGCTGTGCGTTGACAGCTGGTAGTGTCCCGGGAGGCCCTGCAGTTGACACCCGGTTCTTAGTGGGACAAGGAGGGAGATGAGAAGAGGAGGGCGGTGCCGGGAGAATTAGAACGAGTAAGCTAGTGGTGCGCGCGCACCACAGAGGAGCGGGGGGAGGGAGCGCGGCAGCAGACGAACGCGCGCTGCTGCGCGTTCTGGCCACCGTCGGGAATGGGCGCGGCAAAGGCGGGACATGCGCCCGCCTTTGACCAATCGCGTGCCGTCTCCATCAAAAAACCGTACGTTCCAGCCAATGTGGGCTTCCGAAAACAAAACCACACGCACGAGCGTGTGGGTCGTTTTCAGAAGCCCTTTCTAAAGGTCTCGCGCTGCGCGAGCAGTGCTGAGCACTGCAACGCTAGGCGCGAGACCTAAAAATGGCCGACATCGATTACACATGAAAACAGATGCAAACAACACAACGTTTCTTATAAATAAGTAATTCCATAAAAAGAGTATAAATTCTTGATTTAATTTCAGTCACTGCATAAGGGACACTAAAGGTGACAATTTCGACAGTGTTAACAAGAAAGATTACTTACTGCAAACAGTTAAAAACACTCGGATTTCAATGAAAATGTTTAATTATATCATTGTCGAATACACTTAGATTTCAAAAAGGGTTCTTCAAAAATGGGTAATTATTTGAAAGATTATTGAAATATGTCTTGTAAAGCAGTTTACATATCGATTGTAAATAAACGAGGTTTGTTAAAACCAAACTAGCTTTGCATAGTATCACACTTTTGACGTCATGTATGAAACAAACAAAATCCCTGTTGACCAATTCACTTGGCGCTTAGAAAGTATTTGAACAATGCTGAATGTGATAATCTTCCTAATCTTAGACATTTGAGAGGTTTTGGACTTTGTTTTCAGTACACATGGCAAAGACAGAGCTCACTCACTGCACGTGACTCAAACAGCTACTCCAGATCTTTAGATACTGGGATTTCTATGAGTGTAAACATCCTCTGGAGTTCACTTAGTAAAGCTCTGAGCCTTGGAGAACGAACTCCCTTTCAGGACCAAAAATTAAAAGATGGCTAATTTCATAGTGCTCAGTTGAGGCCTGGCTGGACTAGGTTCAGGAGAATTGGATGCCTAACCGATTTTCAGGATGAGCGCTGAAAATGTAAATATTTCTACTTAAACTCACCATATATTTTACCTACCTATACTGAAATTCGGGCATGGATCCGACTCTCTTGAAACTACGTTGGACTAACTACCTGAGATATTTAAGTATCTGACCTTTCAACCTTTTAGCACCAAGTAACCACTTGAGTGACATGAGTGCTAAGCAAATAAGATAACAGGAATATGATTTCATCTAAAAATAATACATCATTATCATTATCATGTGATCCAAAATTACTGAATCAATCATGATTTCATGAAACAAGCAACATCATGAGAAAATAAAATCTTTGATGTTTTGACAGGGGGGGCATAGCTCTGTAACCTCACACATTAGGCTTACCTTCAAGCAGGTCCCTTGCCAGACCAGGTTCTGCCCCTGTGGACCGAACAAAGTCTGACAGGACCGAGTCCATATCCAGAGTCATGTGATCATCGAGAGCTGCTGCCTGATGTGCAGCAGGACCAGGTTGGGTGGGTAAATCAGCACCGGCCCATCTAGAGGAGGAATAAGAACATTAACCTGAGCTTTTGAACTATTGGTGGGCATGTTAAATATGAAATATTAACTGAAACAAACGGGTACAAAGGCTCTGGATACTGGCATCAAGTATAAACTAGACCAACATGCTCTCACTTAATCAAGCTTAGGCCGTGCATTATTTTGGCATTTACGTGGCTTCTAAAATGTGGATGTTCTTCATGGCTCAAAATGCAGGGGTTAATTTTCATATTAGTTAGCGATCTATTTATCATAGGATCACTCCTACACATTTGTGTTAATTTCCAACTTTTAGGTCATTCAAGAAAATACAAATGGAAATCTATATAATCATTAATTTTCATGCATACTCGGAATGCCCTACACCCCTGCAGATTATCCACACAGTGGACATTTCAAAGTAGGAAGTATCATGAATGTGCACTTTAGCAGATGTATCTATTTCCATCTCCCTGCACTCCGTAAAATGTGTGGGTGTTGTTATCTTTTTGCCACTAAGGGACCTATTATGAGTTGTCGGAGTGGTATCCTGGGTGGAGACACTGCTTTGGGCAATTATCTCTTTCCCAGAATGTCAATACCCAGAATTATGAGGTCTGCAAAACCAGGACCCAATAATTTGGTGCCCAGAGACTTCAGGCCTTCCTTGACCTCTGTGTGGAAATTCAAGGGCTACGAGCAGCTGTTGTGCCTAGCCCCCGCCATCCCTGTTCCTTCAGATTAGAGAAGAAGAATCTCCCCCAGCTAATGTAAAAAAGAAATTACCCTCCTGCAGCCCCCATATCCAATAGAAAAAGACAGTAGAAAAAGCCCCTGCAACATTTAACACCAAATTAGGGCAGCTGTTAAATGTTTGTAGATTTATATCTACTAGCTCTCCTAAAATGGCAAAATGTGCAATTGTACCTGGTATTCGAGGGTCTGTATGTCATTCCACAGTCTGAGTGAAATAACGTGCAATCCTCATTATCTCACATCATCCTTCACCGGTGATTAGTCGCGCTATACAAATCCAGATTAACTGATCGATTGACATCATTAATTCCAGCCCTGGCATCTTCCCCGCTGAGATAAATGGGACAAATAACGAATTCCTAAGTGTAGCTGTGCAAATCAAGAGTTACAACAATTGGTAAGATTTGTGGACACACACATAGTTCCAATACTGCCGATTTCCACTGCCTTCCCCTTTGCCTCCTGCTGCTCCTACCCTGGACACACCGGTGTTCCTAACCTGAGCCCTAAATCATCAATTGTAGAAACTCCATAATAGTTGCAAGTGGGATTTACAGTAAAAGGAAAACGCAGCTTCTATTTTCTATGAATCCGTAATTTCCAACCATGATTTTTTTAATGAAACAAAATACATATTCGGGTCCACTGACTACTGTGCAATAGGTGATCTGTGAGGCTCAGCAAGTAAGATGCTAGTCCCTGCAAATGACCTATTACTAACACCATTGCATCTACAATCACATCACCATTTGTTTTAGGGGTTATATTGACATATTTACCAAACATGCGTTTACTCATTTTTTACGCAGGATAAACAGAAGAAGTGTGCAACACTGTTTAGCCTTAAAAATGTGTAAGTAGTCATGTGAACACAAGGAGATGATAGACGGAGTGCTGAAACTTTTCAAACACTCACCCCCAATCACAGATCTGGGTTGAATCCATCATCATTCTTTAGCTCACTTCGCCACCCCAGTTCAGACCCAGCTATATGCAAATCAGTCTTGACCTTGTGCCTCATGGGAACAGTCCAGCTCGAACTGCCAAGCCAGGTCTTCCCTGAACCGAAACAAGCATCCTGGGACCGGTTTCTGGGTAACACCCTTCATCAGCCAGGCTAGCTTGAATCCAGTGGCAAAGTGAGCAAGGGACCCACGTCTGGACCTACCCTGCCAACTTAGGGCGATCAAAACAAACACAAGGCGATGATAGACGGAGTGCTGAAACTTTTCAAACACTCACCCCCAGTCACAGATCTGGGTTGAATCCATCATCATTCCTTAGCTCACTTCGCCACCTCAGTTCAGACCCAGCTATATGCAAATCGGTCTTGACCCTGTGCCTCATCAATCAATGAAGCAGTACATTTGTAGAGCACACGACTCACCCGTGAGGGTCTCACGGCGCTGGGGGGGGGAGGGGGTGTGTGCTGCTACTGCTCGAACAGCCAGGTCTTGAGGAGTCTCCTGAAGGCCAGCAGGTCCTCATGGGAACAGTCTAGCCCGAACCGCCAAGCCAGGTCTTCCCTGAACCGGAAACAAGCATCCTTGGACCGGTTTCTGGGTAACACCCTTCATCAGCCAGGCTAACTTGAATCCAGTGGCAAAGTGAGCAAGGGACCCACGTCTGGGCATACCCTGCCAACTAAGGGCAAACAAAGCAAACACAAGGAGATGATAGACAGAGTGCTGAAACTTTTCAAACACTCAACCTCAGTCACAGATCTGGGTTGAATCCATCATCATTCTTTAGCTCACTTTGCCACCTCAGTTTAAACCCAGCTATATGCAAATCAGTCTTGCTACAGGGACCCACTTAGGCCAGTTGAGCACAGTACTGTAGTACCTTAATCCTGGTTGAGAAGAGATGTGTCATGCAGCAGAGGTGATGCGAGGTCCAGGTGAGGAGATGCATCGTGCAGTAGTGGCTCCGGTGCGCTGCAAAGTGTGAGGCGATGTTCTTGCATGGAGATGTGTCACGCAGCAGCAGTTCCAATGGGCTGTGTTGGACGAGGTGATGTCCTTGCATGGAGATGCATCGACTCTCATGGGTTGCGATGGGTGATGCATAGTTCTTGAGTCTTGGAGGTCCACGCTGCAGGCAATGCGTTGGTTCCGAAGGAGTCGAGCAGCAAAAGCGATGCACTGGTTGTGTGGGAAATGCGCCCCGGAAGAGATGGGTCGGTCCTACTGGATCCACAGATAGATTGGCAGAGCACCTTCTGGCCCTCTTCCAAGGGCCCAGGGCTGGGGTAGCACCACTTGGCACAATGGGGCTCACAGATGGCAGAGTCCAGGTGCTAGGTTCAAATTTGTTGGAGCCTTCTGTCCCTGAGGCTGTAGTCAGGAAGCAAGCCAACTAGCCCTTGGAGCCACTCTGGGTGGCTGGGTTAATCAGATGCAAGGCCAGTACTTCTCACTAGGGTAAGAGGACAGCAGGGCAGTACAACAGCACAGCAGTCCTTCTTCCTGGCAGAGTCCACAGGTCCAGAAGTATACTGAAGAGTTGGTATTGGAGGTCCAGGTACCAGGTGCCTCCCTTGAAGTGGGAGAAGCTTCTAGAGGTTTCCCTTTGAAGTGCACATGTTTCTGGACTCCCTTGCTCTGGCTCCAGATGAACTACAGGGGTATGCAGCCCTTTGTGTGGAGGCAGGACACAGCCTATTCAAGTGTAAGTAAGGATGTACCAAGCTCCTACCTCCCATCCTGTCAGTGATGCCCAATCCAGGTACACCTAAGGTCTCTATCGTGTATAGCTGTCTAGGAGAAATACACAAAGCCCAACGGTCAGCTACATCCAGTCATGGGACCCAGAGACAGGCTGCAGGCACTAAATGGGTAAGGCAGGAAAATTCCAAATTTCTAAAATGTGCCATTTTCAAAAATCTAATTTAAAAATCCAACTTTACCTTAGGAGAGGATTTTCCATTTCAATTCCAAAGACACCAAACATGAACTGATTACTTGTTCCCAATTAAAAGCTACAGCTTATTAAATGTAATAAGGTATTCCACAGTCATCCTATGGGAGAGGTAGGCCTTGCAGTAATGAACAACGAATTTAAGAGTTCTTCACTGCCAGGACATGTAAAACTAAAAAGTACATGTGTAACTTTTTAAAAGCACTGCATCCTGCCTTCTGAGTTGTCCAGGGCCTACCCTAGTGATGACTTATATGTACTAAAAAAGAAGGTTTGGGCTGCCAAAAGGTTTCCTTTGGCAGGTCAACATGACAATTTTAAAACTCCATACACAGGCTCTAATGACAGACCTTAGACATGTTTACAGGGCTTCTCAAGTGGGTGTCACAATCAGTGCTGCAGGCCTACTAGTAGCATTTAATTTACAGGCCCTGGGCACGAGTAGTGCTACTTTACTAGGGACTTACAAGTAAATTAAATATGCCAATGGGGTATAATCCAATTCTACAATTTTTTAAGCGAGAACACAAGCACTTTAGCACTGGTTAGCAGTGATAAAGTGTGCATAGTTCTAAGGCCAGCAAATACAAAGTCAGCAAAACAGAAGGTTGAAGGCAGAAACATTCGGGGATGACCTTGCAGAAAAAGGCCAAGTCCAACAATATACATAGAGTGGCCTTTGGGTCAGTCCCTTGGTCTTGATTAGTTTGCTTTTTTGCCTTTCTCATTTCCCTGCTTCCATATTATGTTCTGCCTCCAGAGCATGTCTTCTTTACTGTATTCGGATTGGATGACCTGGGTTTTTCTACTGCTTGCATTTAAGGTACTTCTTTTTTCATTTTCTTTCAACACACAATGGGAGCACGAATAGTCTTGCTCACTCACTCATGTTCTGCTTCCACTGTCTAACACCCCCACATGCTGAGTTTCATTCCGCATCTCTTGCATCCCTCATCCCTTCCTGGCATTTATTTGCTTTTATTTATTTTTTCTCTCCTCCCTCCCTCCCCACCTCACATTTCTCCATTGCTCATCCCAAATTGACTTCTCCTCCCACCCTCTCCTCCCTTGCTACCCTCCTATCTTGCCACTGTGTTCGCCTTCTTTTTCTAAAAAAAACCTGTTTTGTTTTTTTAAATTTTGAGGTGGACCCTGAAGCTGCAGTTTGCTGCTGGACCACACCTTTTTCTAAACGTGCACTTGTTTGCATTTACTTTTTTTTTAAATGTATGATTCCATTATTAGTGACCAATATTTTTGCATGCTGTGGTGACACATGCATGCTTATATGTCATCAGGGAGGGCCATCGCAGCATAATGGCACCTGCTGTGTGTCCATGTAAGTGAGATCATTTTTTTGCTGATGCCCAACATCACTGCCAAAAAGCATGTCTTTCTCTTTTTCCTGCTGCTGACATCAATAGCATGTGTCATGCCCTCAGACAAAAAGGCATTGTAGACAACTGAGAAAGCACACTGAAAACAGCTACCACAAAAACAGCAGTAAGCAGAGCAAAGCCAACATCACCTGAAAAAACCATATTAAGAAAACAACATTTGCAAGAAAACTGTTGAAAGATAATCATGCACTTCTAAAAAAGAAACACAATCATTTGACATCCCTTAAACACATTTTATGAGTGTCAACATGCCCATGCCATAAGGATGACCTTCAGCCAATCCTTCCTTTTATAGTCAACACCAGAATGCATAATGGGATTTGTAGTTCCCTTTCTCTACCAAAAGGATGAGCCTACATGGGAAGTTTACAGAAATTGTCTAAAAATCCAGGATTGGCTCAAAGTGATCCTCTTAACACGAGCCAATTGGTAGTATGCTTTATTAGCCAAACAGCTATAAAATGTGCCCTGGTCTTGGCTACCATCCTTGTGCTGGTGGTTGCAGTTGGTGGGAGCCAGCACTAATTTTTGGGAAGTTAGGAATAATTTTTTAAAAGAACAGAATGAAGGGAAAATAGTAACACGTGTCAACTGAATGAAAAATAACATGCAGATTCCTATAAAATTATAGGAAATTTAAAGCTGTGTAAGAAAGAAACATGACCTGGCATCAAGATTAGGCAGTCTTGATGTTGGTGTATTCATGATGTTTTGTAGGTGTGGGCGATAAACTCCGCTCCGCCGCCATAGTTCACAGAGTTTTGCCCACTCCATGCTCCGCTTGGAGCATGGAAATCCCCAAAAAGTCCACCAACGGCCATGTGGCGGAGTTTTTTTTAGAGCGCGGAACAAGCTACCGGCGCTAAAAATCAGGACAACGTGCCAAATTCCGCCTCTCGCGGAACTCCAGGGAATCTCACAGAGTTTTTATGTAACTCCGCGGAATTCCACGGAGTGAAACTCCACTTGTTCCGCAAACACCTAATGTTCTGTCTATGTTCTGTTGGATGCTTGTTTTTAGCATATTAAAATGGCAATATAAGGTCATGAATAATGGTTTGAAAAATATAACAGTGTTGCTTAAATTATATAGTGAAGGCTCTTCCACCTCAGTAATAAACCAGCAATGTTGGCATTAGGTAGACATGTTAAGGCATCATTTGACCGTAGTGTCAGCAGCACTGATGTAATCATGCTGAGAAAATAAAATATGACTATCATGTATAACTTTAATAGAGACCCTTGAGCGTGAATAACCTGATTGAAATTAATTTATTCACTGGTATAATGTAACAACAGGGGTAAACAAAAGAGTGTTACTTAAAGCAATATCCCTTTGAGTTGGCTATGAAGCAATATATTAAAATAAGTTATCATTATTATTGAAACATAACTTCACAATATAAAGACAAATGTGTTCTCTTTAGATATACTATATGAAGGAGATTAGGTAGGCCGATTCTGAGAATTTAGGAATACAACTCAATTGGACGAATATATAGTTAACCTGTTATTATATATGTGCAGTGATTACTGGCAGCTGTTCCATCGGAAAAGCGTTTTTGTAGTGCTGATAACTGTGGGACCGTTTGACGAATTGCCATGAAAGGTACTACGCTTTGATTAGTTTGTGTATGGGAAGTTTTAGGGTGAACCTACAAACGGGGGCTGAGAAAAAAGGGGGTCCCAAAATGCAAAATCCCCATGCATTTTCCATAAAGGTTTTTAGGCAGGGCTACAGCAAAAACTGCTGAACGGAATTACACCAAAATTTGAAGGAAGCTAGATCTTGGTCCGCAGATTGGTCTGTTTGTTATTTGGTGTAAATCCATTCAGTAGTTTTTAAGACATTAAGTTTAGAAAATATTTGTATATCTGGATGGTTGGGTCCACGAGAGGCTTGAGAGACTATTGTGGGAGCACCAGTTCAACCATAGTGCATTCTGATTGGCCCAGAGAGCTTTATTTCCCTTGGGCCATCTCGTTACCACGGGAGTCACACTCTTGCTGCAACGAGCACTCTGATTGGCTGCCAGCAACATGAGAAAAATGTTGCTGGCAGCCATTACAGGACTCAGGGACTTAGGGCCATATGTACAAAGGCATTTTGCATTTCCTAACAGTGCGATTCGCAATTTCGGGCCGTTAGGAAAAGCAAAATGCCATTTTGGTATGCACGAAAAGCATTTATGATGGTGCAAAATTTTTGAAATCGCTGAATAGGTAATCGCTAATAGTGATTTCCGATTAGCGAATCGCTAACCGCATGTAGAAAGGATTGCCTAATTTTGAATAGTTGCAAAATGGCCATTTAAGAAATGCAATCACCATCAGTCTGAAAGAGGTGGTAACCAGGTGCAAACTATAAAAAGGCACCCAAAATGCATCTGGCTCTTTCAGAATGGCAGCTGTGTATGTTTTGGCGAGGAAGATGAGGATTTTGGCTGGCAGGCAGAGAAGGAGGAGGAGACAGGAGAAGATATTTAGGGTGAGGGTCACCCTGTTTGAACAGACAGAGGAGAAGATTTTTGAGAAGTACAGACTCAGTAGTGAGGTAATCCTGGAACTAATTGCTGAATTACAACCTCAGCTTCAGACCCCAACACTCAGGAGCAATGCAATTCCACCGCATTTACAGGTATTGTGTTGCCTACACCTCTTATCTTCTGGCAGTTACTAGGGGGTCATAGCAGTGACAGGGGGTGTCACAAAGTGCCTTTTCCAGCGGTTCTTTCCCAGGTTTCTGGACATCATAGTTAGCAAAGTTAACCAATACACATATTTCCCAATTATTCCCCCCCCCCCCCAGCTATTGCAACAGACCAAATTAATGTTCTACTGGGTGGCACAGTTCCCCAATGCCATTGGCTGTGTTGATGGCACATATATTGCCATATGCCCCCCTCAGCTAATTAGTTCATATACAGAAACAGGAAAAGCTCACACTCACTCAATGTGCTGGTAGTGTGTGAGGGCTCCTGTATCATAGCAGACCTTGTGGCCAGATTCCCAGGTGGCCATCATGACTCTTTCATGTTTCGCCACAGTGGAATACAAAACCGATTGTCACAGGGTGGATTTGGTGATGATATTTTACTAGATAAGAGCATTGCTGACTCAAAGAATTAATGGCCATAACTGTTTGTATAATGTGACCTAATGTTTTCCTTCTCATGCTGTTAAGGAGACAGTGCACAAGCCTTGAGTCCCTGGATACTCACACCATACCTAACTCCAAGAACAAGAAGTGAAAGGCAGTACAACAGGACACACAGAACAACATGCTCCATCATTGAGAGGACGTTTGGGATACTGAAGTCCAGGTTTCGCTCCCTCCACATGACTGGCGGAGCACTACTGTACAGACCTTAGATGTGTTGCAAGATCATCGTCACATGTAACATACAACACAATATCGCCATGAGGAAGGGTCTGCACAACATCACCATTGAGGACGAATCTGAATCAGATGATGAGTTGCCATCACTATAGGTGCAGCAGGACAGTCCACGTGCAGCAGAGAATCATGCACGATGCAAATAGATTACCAACAACTATTTTTGAGGTAAGAGTGATTACAAAATCTAAGAAATGGACATCACACATGATGGTAATGCATGGTGCATAACTAAAAGAGCACCTAATATTCAGGTTGTGACAATAATGTATCTCTCCTAAATCAACCGTATCCATTGCGGTTGTAACATTGTGTCAATAGGCAACAAAGTATGTAATTACATACAAAAAACAGTAGAGTCATGACTCTGAGTGTTCAGTGGATTCACTTATTCCAGCCTCTGAGGTTAGGTGCCTTTTCAGCAACACTGGCCTGTGGAAGTGTGGCCATGTCAAACCCAAAAGTGTTTATGCTTATATGCCTGGTACTGCATGCCTCCTGCATTTCACGTTGAGTTTGGGGATCTTAGAAACAGTACTTTTCTAGAGGGTTCAGCGCTGAATCTTTAGACTCCAAAGCAATTCGCAGGGTTTGAAAGATGACATTCCGTGGACAAGTTTGTGATAACAGTGGTTCACTTACAGCTCAGTCATCGATTTCTGACACATTCTTTCTCTCCATGAAATTCTTCCTATACATATAAGGCACCTTCATTTGGTTCCCCACTTCTCCCTTGACTTAGATGTCCTGTTGTCACTCCAATACTTTGACAATGGCAGCAGGGAAAGAAGGTGTACTGACGAGATAGTTTACACTTAGTAGGGTTCTGGTTACTTGCTTTTAGTTTTCACTCTGTTGCTGCAATGCCTGAGTCAGGTTTCTTTGCCCCCCAGGTGCCACAATGATTCTTTGCAGCAGGTGGTTGAGACTCTCACATCATATGATTGTTTGTATGGTTACCCCAGTCTCCTTTACTTTGTCCTTTGCAGGTTGTCCTATAAACTGGGCCTTCTAACCCGTTCGGCAGTGCCAGGTGCGCTTGTATGAGACTTCTATAGGGACCTGGCCATCACCAATACATGGCTTTCTTTTATTTATAGCCTGTAGGGTTGTTTGGCACTTCCCTGTGTTCCCGCAACAGGGTCTCGTGGAGTGACTATATTCACAGTCAACAGTTAACAGTTAACTACAAACCCTTACATATTGTCTTTGCTCATTCCAACCAGCAGGGTGATGTATATCACCTGGTGAATTTCCTTAGCCGAGTAGGTCCCACAACGGGACTGCACTTCCCAGAGTTCCCCATGTGTCTCTCCACCCACTATCTGCACGTTACAGTCACTGGCAGCCCTTTAAGATGACGCGCCTGGGACTGTTTCCCTACTCTTGCCACTCACTCCGTGGAGGTTTACTGCAGTAACTATGCAGGTACAGGGGGAATTTGGTGTTTTGGCAGTCGGGATAGACACTAAGTACTTTGTTGGCTCACTGCTAATGATTACTGGCTGTCTCTCTTCAAGTTAACTAGAAATGGAAAATCTGTACCGCCGCTATCCCCACGACCGACCCACGTCTGGACCTAGTCTCCTTTGGTGACGTCCGGGCAGGCTTTAATATGTATCTCTCCTTCCAAACATCTGCAAGGTGCTTAGATATGGTGTTTTTTCAATGCTTGCCCTCAAGAGTAGTGTGAGCGGTCCCACACCGGGTTGCACACTACTCTGTATTCAAGGGGTAGGACTGTCAGCCCTCCATGTTTACTTCCTACAGTCCCTGGTTTTGAAGAATGGCAGCGACTTCATCCTACAGCTTCTTCGCTAAACCTGCCATGGCTGTAATCAGCACCATTCTGTCATGCTTGCATTCCCTTCCTTTATTTAAAACAATAAATTTGCGCATGGTGTTTCTTTGATGTCCACACCCCCTAGAGCAGCATGAGTGACCCCGTACTGGGATGCCCATTAGTCTGGCGGAGTCAGTGGTTTTACCCACCTCTCTATTAATCTGCTGGTCTGGCAGCAACTACTAGACAGCAGTTTATGTTATAATGAACAGGCGTAGTTCATGCATGAATTCACCTACACCTCTCCAATTAGTGCTCTTGTTCACCATCCAAGTTTCTACATAGAAATGTATACGGGTAGGGGACCCTGAGATGATTTTGTGAAATATGGAAATTGCAGCTAGATACCCCTGCACAGAGGAGTGTGTATGCGTATGAATGAACTTTTAAGCCTACAGCACAGTATCTGGGTGTTCTATGGGAGAAAAGACATAGCTTGCCCTATAGACATGGCCCTGGCACAGGCATATGAGACACACATGGCAGGGAAATATCAAGTACACTGTCTCGAACACCAGGGTTCCTTTTACTTTTTGTTTTTACAGTTTGTAACTAAAGGTCATTGTTGATAAAGGTTGATAAAGGTTGCATTAAGTGATTGCACTGTTTTCTTTTTCTCTCTTGTTTACATGATGCAGCTCTGTGGATGAGGCGGCTTTACAGGCTTGAGAGAGGATTTGACCTCTCTGTCTCGGGTAAGATGACCCACTTTCTCTCACTGGGTATCACTTTGTTTGTTGGTGTTGGGCACCAGTCGTACCTAGCCAAACCACATGAAACTGTATTTGTGTCCAATTGCTTCAGATGTGATTTCCCTTTTGTGTTGTATTTTATAGAACGCCGGTGGCCCCCGAGTTCCGTTAGCCATCCCGTTCCCACCAGGCTTACCTTTTGTGAGGCTGGTAACATTATTTTGATTTTCTAAGCAGAGTGACTTTCCTTCTAAGGCCTGATGAATGCCATGGAACCCCTCTTGGGGTCAATGACAGGCAGAAACATGTAGACCACATAAAGGGGGTATATTTGTCTACAAACCCCCTGTCCTCTCTTTGTTTTTAACCCTATCTTGGAGGGCACCAGAACAAATCCAATTCAGCCTCTCTGGAGAAAGTTTTCTTATCTTTTCTTTTTGCACTCTGCCCCTCAATCCATATTAACATCTGCTCATCTGATTGAAAACATCTCTGCTCTTCACTATTGGGGAGTTGTAGCCCATACCAGGTTCCTTACGGTCCTGGTGTGAGGAGGGTACCCAATGATGAAGCATGTCACCCTTGGGTGAGTGAGCGTGCGTTTTCATCCTTAAATAAGAGGTCTTTCTCAAGACTGATTCATTCTGTGTCTCCTTTTGTCTTTGCTAGACACCAGTCATACTTCTTGTGAGTTCCTGCACAGATGTGCCACTAAGGCTAGAGCCCTCTTTGCTCTCTGGTGGTGTCAGTTTGTTCGGGACACAGAGGTTGTGGGTCTGTATATTTTCAAGGGCTGTGGTCACTTGAACTAGCCCACGTGCAATAGCCAGACAGTAGTGCCCCATGTCAGTCTATATTTTTACAGTTCTCCTTGCTAGAGTTGTTGTGGCTAATGCCAATTGGTTTATGGCATGGGTGAAGGAACCAAAGGTTGCCAGGTACTGCCTGTGCCTCTGCCTGTGCACACGGTGCTCCTTCTCCATGGCAGAAATTCACCGGTCTTTCACTTTCTTCAACTGCTGCATCAGGCTTGAAATTCTTAGCAGATATCTATTGACAGTCCTGATTTTTGGGGTTTTTGGTTTGCAGACGCTGCACAGAGATGATAGACTTATGCAGGCCACCAAACACAGCAGAACTCACAGCCATGTCTTCTGACACATTCGCATTGTGCACTGTTACTGGTTTTCTCTATGCTGTGTGTGTGTCCTGCCCACAGATGTTGTTGTGTCCCTGCTTTGGGATTTCCCTCATCACCGTCCATAAAGACTTGTAGTGGTGCAATGGTTGCTCTCAGAGCAGTTGAAGTGATGGGCATAGGAGTTGGTAATGTGCTGTTCATCATTTCCACATATCTGTCAGTAGCTTCTTCAGTTTCAATTGTTTCTGACACGTCCTGGGTGTGATCTGTGGAAATGCAAGTATATAGTTAGTGTAAATAAATGGTTACGGTCTGTTCACTACATTGTTGTAACTGTGCACCATGTGTTTGTGACATGTTTGTGATGTACAGATATGTGTGGTGTAGTCATCATCACACAGTACAGCTAGCAACTGGTGTACTACATCTCCCATGATGCATATCAAGGTAGGGCAAGCATCTTCTGACTGGAGTTATTTATGCTGTGATGTTTTATGTGGGGAATTGCAATTATTATGCTATGTGAAGTAAGTAAAGGGGCTGGTGTCTGCAGGATTGGAGGTGTCAATGTCTGACACTCCCACCACACTTTGTTTCCAGTGCCCCCTCAATGAGTGTCTCCATGGGAGTGGGAAGGGTGTGTTTTGAGTGTCCACCACCTGTGCCACAACCCTCAGCCATCCTGTTGGCCACATCTCCTTTGTGCGGGATCTCAGGTCATACCAACATTTGCATATCTCTGGGATGGTCCTATGTGTGACACCTAGGGAGTTCACTTTATCCAAGATGCTGTTCCATATCTTGGTTTTTTGGGTCTCTGGAACATTGAAAGAGGCCTTTCCTAAATAGGTGGTCCTTATGTGCCACACATTCTTCTGTCAGGAGATCCAGCTCTTTTCAGAAATTTGACCTTCTTCTTCATGCTCCCAGTATCTTTGTGGCACATGGTGTTGTACAGAAATTGCCAAAAACCAGTTCAGGTAGTGAGCCAGGAGCACTCCTTCCCTCCAGCACCTTGCTAGGCTTCAGGGTTGTGGCCACACCCTGTATTTGAAAACTTCCTGGTCTGACATCATCATTCTGCATCCAAAGTGTGACTTTTCCTAATTTGTGAGTTCTTATTAGGAAATCGCAATTTTGCGATGTCCTGAATAGCGATTTCTTTTTTGCAAATGCAAATCTGTAGAATTCTCTATTTGAGGAATCCACTGTTACATAAATCTCACTTTGTAATTCCCTAACAGTGATTTCTACAGATTAATTATTTGGAAATCGCAAAACATAAGTTTCGTACATATAGCCCTTTGTCTCCTGTCCTGAATTTAAAAAAATAATAACATAAGGCCTCCTATCCCCTCTCCAGTGAGACCAAAATGCAAAAACAAATCGTCAATTTTAGCAGCGATCTCACTGGACTCCAGCTGGATCACAAAAACAAAATGGTGGTTGGGGCTGTATTCTCCAATAATGGCCCCAGGAGAGCCCACCCCCAGGTCAATTACTTTAAATAAGGGGAGGGGGGCTACGTGGCCCCCCTCCTCCATCCTTACTGGCCCCAGGCAGCCCACCCCTGAGCCTTAAAAAGGTCCTGGGGACTGCATTCCATAAGAGGAGGGGGCCACTCAGCCCTCCTCCCTGATCCATTATTGGCCCTAGGGACCCCATCCCCAGGGGACGGTTACTTGCTGTGTCCAGGGGAGTACACCCCCAGGACACAGCAGTTTCCCTGCCCGCACCAGCGCAGGCAGGAAAACTTGTGTTTACCCCTGCCTGGTGACAGCATTTTTACGTCTCCCGTCAAACGAGTGCAAACACATAGTCTGCTACTAGGTGGGCAAGAGCTTTGAAAATGCATGGGGAGGGGGGCTACACACCCCCTCCCCTTAGTCAACTCATTAGACCCCAGGAGATGGAGTCCTCATGGCCGAAACCAGCCAGGAGAGGTGGGCCACATGGCCTCCCATCTCTTTCAAATACATAAAGCCTGGGGGATGGGTTCCCTTAAGCCTAATGAGGCTCGGGGATGAGGACCAAGTGGCACACCTTCCCTTTAAATTAAGATACGCCCCTGAGGGATGGGGTCCCCAGGGCCGTTTTAAGGCTTGGGAAGGGGGTGCTGTGCGGCCCTTCTTAAAGAACTCATTGGGCCCTGCGGGATGGGGTCAACGGGCCCAATAAAGGCTCAGAGAGGGGGGCCATGCGCCCCCTCCCTTATTAAATTGAATGGGCCACAGGGGATGGGGTCCCTGGGGCCAAACACAGCTCAGGGAGGGTAAAACAGTCATAGACCCTCCTAGTCAACCATAACCCTACATGCCAGGATACAGAGACCTCAATGAACGACAAACAGGATGAATCAAGAAGAATTAGAGAACCTCCTCAAATCATGCAATGTTACAACTACAAAAGTCTTATGGCTACAGAGTTTCATGATACCTGTGCACATGAGTAAATTCAGACAAAGTCAAAGTCGAAAATCTAAAAGTACTCCTAACCAACTCATCGCCATACCAATGCTTCAAGCTAAAACATGGAGACCACTAGATCAAGCATCTAATGTATGCTTCACAATTGTAGGTCTGCAACACAAAATGCAACAGAAACAGCTGAAATAATTCTAACAATCCTAACACAGGAAATAGACATCACTTTCCTGACAGAAACATGGCTGAATGACTTTGCTTCACCATTGTTAGACCTTCTCATCCCTTGAACTTCTCAATAAAATCAATTGATCACGAGGATCGCAAAGATGGTGGGGTAGCAGTCATGCACAGAAACACACTATGTATAAACACTTTAAAAACTGACACTTACTTTTCCTTATAATACCTAGGAGTAGAACTCCCTGAAACAGACTTTATTACTATCAGACACCACATCATTTACAATCCTCCAGGAAACCAACAACATTTTTACGAACAACTAATAGACCTCATAACACAGCAATCCCTCCTTAAAACCAACAATATATTTCTAGAGGACTTCAATATACACTATATATAATAACACCTTAATGGCCAACCTCAATGCTTTCCTAGATAACAATGACCTAAGACAACATTTTAACAATGCAACTCATGTTAAGGGAGCCATCTTAGACCTAATCATATCCAAAGAAGACACTCTGACACTCAAGTACATCCTACCAGTAAAATGGTCTGACCTATGCAGAAATGGCAGAACTTTGGTCACTCTGAGTTACTATTTAATGTGGAGTTCTGGCCAAATTCCACCAATTGCCATGTGGCAGAATTTTCTATTGTGGGCGGTGAAGGCAGTCATAAGCAGTCTCCAACGGAGGACTGCTGCTTGCATAGATTTGCTTCCTCTTGAGTAGACTGCTGACTGGTCTTGTGCGACACAAGTGCTGTTCACTTATGCTGATTTTTCAGTGCTGCTCTTGCTAGTGGTGCTAAATTGCAGCACAGGCTCATTATCTCAGGGGACAATATCAGACTGCCTGAAACTAGGTCAGGTCAACGTTTAGGGGTGGGAGGAACCCGCGGAGTTTCACTCCGTGGAATTCTGCAGAGTTACAGAAAATATATGAGATATTCAATGGAATTCTGCCAATGGGTGGAAAACATGCAGCTCACAATGCTCGTGCTACAATTTAGCGCCGGTAGCATGAACAGCGCTGGAAATCAGTGGAACAGCACTACGCATTGCCCAAGAACACACAGCCATTCAAGTTGATTTTGCTGTCGTTCGATTAGAAAATCTACTTGAGCAGCAGCAAATCTACTCGATCGGCGGCCATCTGACAGTGCCCACTCGCAAACGTCTGTGAACGCCCGCTTTAGAAAATCGAGCTAAGGGACGCCAAATCTCACTTGCGCTCGCCAGCTTGCATATTCTGGAGCCTCATGGCGGAAAAATTAGGACTTTGTGCCTTGTGACCCTGCTTTTCAGTGCCACAGTGCATGTTCTTTGACCATAAAAGAGTATTGATAGAATTGGTTTCACCCAAATTATCTATTTAACTTTCCTGTAAGGCTGTGGTAGATGGTGAAGAAATTGCCCTAGTGGTATGGAAGTCAATAAATCAATCAAGATAAAACATTTAAAATGTACAGTAAAACTCCATCAGTTAATAAAAAGAACAAGCAATAATTTATCTTTATCAAAGAGAAATTGATACATGATTATAAAGTGCAAACAACAAATATTGTCAAAAATAAGCACAAGTTTATACATGCCAGTTAGAGGAATGGTATTCATTGAATAGTTTTCCTGCTGACAAGCATCAAACAGGGGCTAAACCCATCTAGGAGACCCTTGAGGCTGCCTACCTAGGGCTTTCTTGGATAGATCCAATTAATCCACGCCCCAAGTTAATTCAGCACTTATAGCAATTTCCCTGAGTCTAACACGCCAGGCTCAATTTAAATGGAGAATGCACTTATTTTATCTGCAGTGCCGCATTTCACTATCCACTGTGCCTCCAAAAAGTGTTGTGTGCCTAAGTGTCTACATTAGGGAACTAGCCACCTTTTCCTCGGTAACAGGTAAATGGGGCAAAAAAATAAAAAGTGTGTCTCTGTCTCTGATAATAGAGAGCAAAAGGGGCAGGAAACAGATGACGAAGGGTCCTTGGGCCATTTTGAGGGGGATGGACCCAATCCTAAATCTTATGTATAAATTTTGCGCAAAGCTGGTACTAATCCTATCCATATAGGGTTCAAAGCAAGGTGTACATTTGTGGTGCAAAAAAATGGCAATTAAGCCTGTATCCCTCTGATCGTTCCATGTCTTATACAGATATTTCCAATATATGGTGCCCACTCTATTAAGAATAGCTTCATCCAATGTAGCCGGTGAGTGCCAAAAATCCTCCATATTAATCAAAGTGCAAATATTCCTAATCAGTCTAAACCACAGAGTAAGTACTTCTTTGTCTAAACCAATAAGTTAAATCAGCACTTCACAATAGGGAGTCAACTCTGGTGTTACCCACAGGCGTACCCAGTATTTTAGGGCTCTCAAATGAACGAATGAGTCCATCCTGTTGAGCGCTATATCAAAGCGAACGGGTAAGAGGGGCGTGCTTGCTGGTAGATTAAACATAGATCTAATGAATTTATTTTCTTCTGTGACTATTACAATGGTGTTTGCACTTCCCACACATCCACTCCACATAGAGCCCCAGCAAGTGCAGACGCCATGTAAATGTCTAGGACTGGAGAAGTTGTTGTACGAGAGGTAGTTTTGAATTTCCTTTCAACAACTGCAGCCCTATGCTGTAGGGTCACCCTGCTCTTTTCTAGCTGTTGCTGTCCTGTCAAATTGTAGGCAAGTCTAACACCCAGGTAGTCAAAGTTTTTGACCTTTTCAATGTGAGCACCTCCCACCTTCATCACACCTAAATTACCGATAGGGGTTTATTGCCAAATATTTTGATTTGGCTGGGTTGATCTCTAATCCTCTAGATAAACAAAAGGAGGCCAAGCAGTCTAAAAGAGCCTCAAGGCTTATGGGGCTCCTAGTTAGTAACAGGGTGTCGTCAGCAAACATCAATATCGGAGAGCTGGAGCCTGCTGATTTTTGGGGCGTCATATGGAAGTCAAATGTCATCTGTGGGTTGAAGTGTGCATTTACACCACCCACATACATAATAAGAATATATGACTGCAAGGAGCATCACTGGACTGCAGTTTGAAGGAGCTGCAGCAACACGTGGCAAGGAAATGGGCCTCTGCCATGTTAGGAAACCGATTTTTATATATTAATAAGTCGCACCTAAAGACACGAGGCATGGTGGCTGGATGTCACCATCACCTCCTCAAAACATTCCTGGACATGTAAAAGAAGGCCCTGCTGGAAGAAGAGGGCTCAAGGACCCAAGGAATACCGACTCCTGCTGGACCCCAGGGACTGTACCTTTAAACTTAAATAATTGGCCACTTGTTTGCCCACTTCTGACTCAAAGAGACCCCAAATGATCACAGAGAACTAGACCATGCAGGAGCCCTGACTAACAGAGAGCTCGTGCCTAGAAGCCTGTGCTGAGGGCTTGGGGTCTCCAGGACTGACCAGAATTAACTTTGTGAACAATTAGGATCTTTTACCCCCTTTGGAAGGAGTGATGTTAGACCTGACATCCTTGGTGTGGTATTCCCCTAGACGTTTTGGCCTTCACTCCCCTATTTTTACTGAACTTGTTTTTGTTGACTAAGTGCACTTTAACCCTGCTAACCAGGGGTAAAGGGCTAATGCTCTCTCCCTTCAACATAGTAAAAATGGTATTCACCTAATGGCACATTTAATTGACTTCTAAGTCCTTAGTAAATGGCAGTATATGTGCCCAGGGCCTGCAAATTAGATGCTCAGTGGGCTGTAGTACTCCTGTGCCACCCATTAAAGTAGCACTGTAAAGCATGACTACAGCCTATAGTGCAGTTTTAAACTGCCATTAAACCTTGTAAAATAAAACTTTTGCAAGGCCTAAACCTTCCTTTTTAATCCTAAAGTAGGCCGTAAACTTACAGGCATATAGAGCAGGGTGCAAGGTATTCAAAAGCAGGACATGTGTATACACGTTACACATGTCCTGACAGTAAAAAACGTCAAAATTCTTTTTCACTGTAGCAGGACTATGTCTCCGATAGACTAACACTCAGTTACCTTATTAAACTTAATCAGTGATAACTTTAGTTTGGGAACAGGCAGAGAAAGGCTTCTGCCACTTGTTTATATTGTAATTTAAAATCCTCTTAAATCGTAAAGCCGGATATTAATCTGAAAGTGGCACTTTTAAAAAGTTGAAACTCACAAAAGATGATGGGATGAATGTTTGCAATTTGTCTAACCACTGGAAATTGCTGGGATAGCAGCCCAGCCCATCATTCTTTTGCTCACCATGGCACGTCAGTTTAGACCCAGCCATATGCAAATCAGTCTTGACCCTGCTCCTCATGGGAACTGTCCAGCCCGAACTGCCAAGCCAGGTCCTCCTTGAACCGGAACACAAGCAGCCCAGGACCGGTTTCGCGCTATTTATGGGCTCATCAACGGCAGATAAAGATTGTTTCGCGTGACACACTGATCATGGGACCTACGTTTGGGCATACCCATGTGACTGAGGGCGGTACATGAAACACACAAAAGGTGATGGGATAAATGCTTGCAATTTGTCAAATCACTGGCAATCGCTCGGGGTAGCATACCAAGTAGGCCTGGCCAGAGAAATTCACTCCGCTCGCGGAGTTGGACGAATTCAGGGATTAATCTGTTGGCGCACACATGAACTGTTATGGCGCGTGCTGGCGAGTGCGATGAGACTTGCTGGGAGAGAGCACACGCAAGACTTGGCGCCCGCTAGCGCAGCGTCCAGCATTTTTTTCATGACGTGCGGGAGCGGCCGCAGCTGCACCTCAAGCAGATCTTCTACCCGAGAAGCACCTAAATCTACTCAAAAAGGTGTTTTTGAGTTACTATTCCACTCCAATAGACCGTTCAGATCGTTTTTAGTGCGAGGAGCCTTTTTTATATTTTCTTTTTTTTCCAACAAGAAGGAAGTGCCCCAGAGACTCCAACTTCCTGTTCCTGTCCAGCAGGCTCCTCCCAGTGCTTTCCTCATCTCCTGGTCACTTTTCATTTGGATTTGGAGCTGAAAGGATTGCTCCATTTGTCTGCTGCATATATACCATTGGATTAAGGCAGTGGTTCCCAAACTTTTTAGACCAGCGGCTTCCTTGACTTATTGGCCGTTGGCTGCGACTCCCCATTACGTTACTTTTTTTGGGCGGGTGGGAGGGGTGTATGCCCGGCCTCGGGAGTACTTTTATTTTTCTCCTTAAAAAGAATTGAGATGAAGCCTGAAGGCATTATAATCATAGATGTCATCCTATTAGTCATAGTGTCTGAAAGGGAGGGTAGGTTAGATAGATTGACTGATGGATTTGTGCTCGGTATGGGAATTACAAAGATTTCGTTTGATCATTTATATGTGTTTTTCTGTTGGATTCGGTGAGTCTGACATTGGTATTTGAAAAGTCCTTCGAACAGCCTGTGACAGCTGCTGTGGTGCTATCCACGAATGTCTGGACAATCAAATGCCACAGGAATAGTGGGATGGCAAGGTAGAAACTCCAGAGTGAGATTTATCTAGGCACAGATACCGGGAAGAGGCATGTACAGTGCTAGTTATCCCATGCATCAGTGCACACCGTTGCTTCCAGGCAAACAGTGTTGGACAACGAGAACTATGTCAAGTACAGTTCGCTCCTGGAGTCCCAGAGCGTAAACCATGTTGCTTTCAAGGTGAAGATAACTTATCCCTGGATGCTCAAAAATCAAAACATGCGAAGCCTGAGGGTAATGGGCATATTGCAGGGAACAGCATGTGCCTAATCATAGCAAGTATTTCAAAGTACTCTCGCACAGCCAACATAGAGAACTGTGCAGGCATGCATCCACCAGCGATTACCCCACCAACACCAGCGTTGTCTGTGTGTTGGGTGAAGCGTGCATTGAGTGTCTGGATAGGTGAGCGCCGGGTCATGTAGCACGTAGTTGGGAGGTAAAGGGTGGCTGCGCACATACCTTGACTCAGCGTGTGGCAAGTCTATAAAGGGTCTCGTATAAGCAGGGCTTTAAGTGGGATTAAAAAACTAGAGGGTCTCTGAAAAGGGTTGTGGCCGATGTAATTAAGGGCGTGGCTTAATAGGCACATAAACTGAAAATTCATGCTTTGCTCAGTGTGCCGCCCCACTGGTAATTTGCTACTTCTGTCATTACATCCAGATATATAATACAGTAAGCAACATTACACTTGCAGCAAGCCAGTACTATTTGCTTTGTCAATGGTTGTTAGTTGCATAAGATAAATCAGCAACAACCATGCCTTCGTAGTAAAGCATATTGAAAATGCTTCAGTTCTGAAATGGTGGCACTGTGAAAGAACTATAACGAGTCTCTTTGAAGTTACATTAAAGGCAGTGAACGGCAGTACTGCTGCAGAGGTAACATTTATTTTTTCATGGTGATTGCAAAAAGAGAGACCCCGATAGGGACCCATCTCGGCACCTGCTTATAAGAACGTCCAGTGCTATGCAGCGGCAAGACCCGGCCCACTTAAAGCCCTGCGTATAAGTCCCCATTATGTTCTGTTTGTAAACCGGGGAATGTGGTTTCTTTCTCAGTTAAGGTCCGGTGGTAAAATGACTCTACCAAATAGGTCTCTTGTTCAAGAATGGGAACAGGGACACGTGTAACCCAGAGTGCTGCTCTTCGGGCAAAGAAAAAGTAAAGTGTGTCTGGCATACCTGCAAGCCCCACTGTTCCGAAACAGAGTCGGTTGTTGAGATGCTAGCAACATAGGCATGTCTATCCTTTAATTAAGCATTACAGCGCAACTTTAAGGCAGAGGGGCATAGCTGTCAAACTGCGAGGCAGTGCCACACTGTCCAAAATGCGTGAGTGTGAGTAGCTGAGAGTGGGTCCATGCATGATTCCAGAGTTGAACGAAACCGGAGGCTGTCACTGATAAATGGCTCCATCAGTGTTAGGTCATATGCCTTCTTTCAGGCACAACAACAGGGAATAGAGCAGGGGCGGTGCGTCCATTGGGGCGTTGGGGCATAGCCCCCCCGCCCGCAGCTCCCTCGGCGTCTTTGAACCTAAGTAAACTGAATCAGTTTACTTAAGTTCAAAGACGCCGAGGGAGAACTGACAATCATGTCAGTCAGCATGACGTCGGACCGCCCACCCCCTTCAGAGTCTGAAGGGGGTGGGCGGTCCTGCATCATGTTGACTGACATGATTGTCAGAGGGACCAGGGGCAGCACGCAGCAGCACAAGTGCGCATGGGTGGGGAAGGGCAGCGAATTTTCGCGCCGTGCCCAGTCATGCGCACTTGTGTTTGCACTGGCTTGCAGCATGCCCATTAGGAGAGCGAGGCTGAGCAAAGGCTCAAACCTCGGTCTCCTAATGGGCAGGCGGGCGAGAGGTAACCGTGCCTTAAGCCAATCCTGGCGCTGCCAGCAGCGCCAGGATTGGCTGAGAGGGGCTTTAGGCGCAAACGGAGTCGGACCCGAGGCGGCGCGGACGGCGGACCTGCTCAGGTAGGATTTTATTTTTTTATTTCAAAACTGTTGAGATGTGACTGAGTTGTGGAAGATCAGTGAGCAGCGGAATAGATTTTTGAGTTACTTTATGGCCAGTTGGTCGTCTGTAAACTAGTTAGTGGAGCTGTTGGTTAGTCTGTTGAGCTGTGGGCGCTTTATTGAGTTTTTAGAGTGGACTGAGCTGCTGTGTGGTTCAGTGAGTTGTGTGGGTGGCTCTTTGACCTAGGTGTTTGCTCGTTGCATTGCGGGGGTTTCATTGAGCTGTTGCGCATTTCATTGAGCTGCGAGTAGTCGGCAATGGGTGGTTCTTTGAGCTTTGTGTGATTATTGAAGTGTGGGTAGGTTATTTACTGAACTGCAGATGCATATGCTGAAATGAATAATTGAGCTGATATATGGCCAATAGGGCTATGCATTGGTTCAATGAGATATCAGAATGGTTTAATTTACATGAGTGGTGGGGGCACTGGGCGGATGGTTTGTGTGCTTAAAAAACGAGAGTTTAAGAAACGTTAAATCACTGTATAATGCCCGAACGTTTCCTACAATAGATGGCCACATTTTAAATCATTATTACTAACACTACATCTTTATTTTGCCACCAACTGGTGGCTGACATTTCCTTAGCAACTAGCAGGAAATGCTAATTAGACCACAGAGCGTTCGTTCCCTTCATCATAGCGTGTGCGTCACGAGGCTGGCATGACGATGGCGACTCCCTTAAGTCACAAGATGGCCACCTGAAACATCCTGCATTCGTCCCGCCTCCAATGGGATAAGCGACCGAGCTGCCGGAATGGCCTTAGTCTGCAATAAGAAGGGATTGTGCTAAGTGTTTAGAAACTGCAAAACCGTCTATTTGTGTAACCTCTACCACAAAATAGACAGCCATCTAACTTTCAGGAATCTGAGGCAATCACCGGACTCAATCCAGGGTCATCTTTGTCTGCCCTATACAATAAGACATTGACAAGGTAGGGGGACCATGAAGGTATGACGTTTAAGCATTTTCTCTGTGACACTTTCAGACACCAGTATACACTTGTGCATCAGGATCCTTCATTAGGAAATCAAAGTGACTGCCATTGACCTCAGGGCACTTGAACCCGATTCCGGCGAGCAAGCAACCCCACACTTCGGTTTACTCACATCACAATCACTCTATAGCGCCTAGTGAGAAGCACTGTGTTTACGTAAGCTGTGAAGGTTATAGGAGCGCTACATATGAACCCACTACGACTAGGGATAGAGCTACTTTGACCTCTGTGAACAGAGGGAAGGGGCCTGCCTCTTAATGGTGCAGGGCTCCTCGTGAATAAATATTCTTATCACGTGGTCCCGTCTCGCTCTATTGACCTCTCCCTATATGGACTGCTGGTGCTCGAACCGAGGAAGATGAGGGAAAGCGGAGGGTTAATAGAATTTTACAAATGGATATGTATCAGCGCTCGGGTGATTTACTGAAGAGTGGGAAGGTGGCGTTTGCAAAAACAGTAAGAAATATATTCTCAGTAATGGAGTCGTTCGTGTACATAGGTGTAAGTAGGAGAAGGTACATTCCAGAGAGGGAGGGGGTGATCTAGAATAAGCAGCAAAGTTCATGTTTTAGTACTAGGGTGATGTGTTGAAGATAACAGGGTGATCTGATCTAAGCAGGAGGAGATGTAAACAAATGGAGGATGACGTAGTCTAGAAGAGCGGTACACAGTGCTTTAAATGGGCCGGTACTGAGTACCGGCACTTTTTTATTTGAGGGGAGAGTACTGGCACTTTTCAAGAGAAATTTTATACTTTTAATTGTAGAGTACAGGCACTTCTCAGAAACAAGCAGGTACTCTGGGTACAGAGTACCTGCACTACTATTTTTCCATTTCAAGCACTCACTGGTACATATTAGTCAGAAGTAGGTGAAGATATATTGCAGAGTGGGGGAAATGTTCTCAAACGTTTATTGCCAAGTGGCTAGGGGCATTAGTCTGGAGGGGGAAGGGGATGATGTATTAAAGAGGGTATATACATTCCACACTGTGGCGGTTTAGAGTAGCAGGAAAGGATACGATCTACTAGGGAGGTGATATATCATAGAACGATAGGTGAATACGTTTTGTGTTCGATGAGACAGAGCGCGGGGAAGGGCTGTACTCTAGGCCGAATGTATACATATGGATGAAAGGGATGCAATGTACAGACACAGTGGGAATATAGTCTAGTGTGGGAGTGATATATTGTAGGGTGGAAAGAGGGGATATTTAGAAGAGCAGGGGTGATATCTACCAGCAGAGGATATTAACCTTCCTACTTTCTCAAATTTGCTTGAAAATGCACCATTTGTCCACTCTTTTTTCAAAGTTTTCTCGGTAAGTTGTTCGGGCTCGCTCGCTACGCTCGCTCGCCATAGTGCAGTATGACAATTATTTTACGCCCACCACTTTCAAATGTCACCAGCCACCACTGGAATAGAGGGGCATGGGTTAATATACATACAGACACGAGGGACACAAGGAGATGCTTCTTGATTGAATGATGGGAGGGCTTAGCGAAAAATATGGGCTGTGTCCTTCGTCACTGGGTTTTGGCAAACTGGAGTATGGGTTATAATATGCAGGCAGCTCCTCTCGGTTCCGGTATAAAGGTACATACAAGCGATCTTGTGCCTGGAACAAAGCTACGGTCTTGGTACTTAAGCCTGAATATACTTTCGCCCGTTCGAATCTGTAATTAATATACTGAGTTATATAAGTGCTTGTTACCTTTTTCAGCTCCATATCTACCGGAGCCCCCATAGGGAGCCTTATGCCTTTTAATTCAAAGAACGATAGCTCCCAACGGACACACAACTGGCTACTGCGTACCTCTACTGCAACATGCACGCAACGTGATGTCTTACATCATATAAGTTAGTCGCACCGTTAAAAAGAAGCGACTACTCGTAAGAGAAATAACCCTTCGCAACAAGATTTCTTTGCTGTTTGTCGTGTGATTCCCTGAGATGCCTGAATTGTGAAACGTGAGAAAAACTTCAGGGGCATAACCCAGGTCTCAGCAGTGCAGCGTGGGTCCTATACACAGCCTAAGGACTTCAAAGCACTGAATTCTCATTAGTGCTTGCGGCGCCCCTGGCTAGTTTTGATGGCGCACCAGGGTGCTGCGACGCACAGATTGGGAACCCCAGGATTAAGGACTTTGTTTTTGAGATTTTGCTAGTAGGTTAAAAAAAACTCTTGTATACGAGTGTTGTTTGTTTGATAGAGGGCATGCACCAGTATTTATTTTTACTTTTATTCAATATTTAAAATTTCTTGTGGTGGGTGGCCTGCAGTTTTATTAGGGGCCTAATTATATTTTTGCATTTAATTTTTCATCGTTTCTAAAGGAACAATGTTGCATAGTTAAGTACATTTTCACCATGTTTGTTAAATTTTTTTACTTTATCCTGACATCAGTTTAATATTATGCTTGAGGATCATTTTAGCATTTCTATATCAATAGTGATTTATATTTTATGCATTTTTCACCAGCACCTCCTTGCCTCCCAATGTGTTTCTCATAGTTCCATAGCATCCCCTATTTCACAAGCAATGAATTGTTTTGTTATATTTTTTTTACATTTCATTTTCTTTTTTCTTTTAATCTTTACAGTTTTCTTTTAGTTATTTTTTCTTTTATTTTTTTATTTACATTTTTTGTATTTTAAATGATTTTTTTACATTTTGCCACCATCCATCAACCACCTACCTGCCATAGTCGCACATCCATACAACAGCATTTGTTTTTTAAGTATTTCTATTTCATTTTCCCCTGGATCCCCTGCCTGCCATACGTGCACACACCAGCATTTATCTTTTAAGGATTATTCCATTGTCCTCTGTACTGGGGTGAATGTACGACATTGTTCTGCATTCTGTCCATCAATTGTTGTTTTTGCATTTGTCACCCCGAGTGGGTCGGGTATGCCCAGACGTGGGTCCCGTGCTCTCCATGCCACTGGAGTCAAGCTATCCTGGCTGATGAGGGCTGAAAGCCCGAAACCGGTCCTAGGATGCTTGTTTCCAGTCCTGGGAGGACCTGGCCTGGCAGTTCGGGCTGGACTGTTCCCATTGAGCGCAGGGTCAAGACTGATTTGCATATGGCTGGGTCCAAACTGGAATGGCATGGTGAGCAAAAAAACTATGGATTTAGGCCCAGATCTCTGTACTGGGATGAATGTACGACATTGTTCTGCATTCTGTCCATCAATTGTTGTTTTTGCTCTGGAAAACCTTGCCTGCCATAGGAGCACACTAACATTAATTTTTTAAGCATTATTACATTTTCCCCCGCACCTCCCTGACTGCCACATGTGTCTCCCCTATTATCCTGATTGGAAATTAAATATTATGTTCTGGTGGTGTAGTTTGACTTTGGAATGGATACACTATTGTTGTTAATTATTTAGGATAATAATGATAACTTAAGTAACCACACTAAATTATATTTTCTCTTATGTACTAATTCAAACTGCAACAATGCCATGTTTCGCTAAATGTTTTTCTTGCTTGTTTGCTTTTAGGTGCACAAGAGACATCACCCACAGTACTGCCAGTCACGTGAGTCCTCTAATCTCTTCTGCTTGTGCAGCTAAGTGCCACTGCCAACCAACAGCTTTAAGATGGCTCCAAATACAAGTGTTGGCATGAGAGCAGTCAGTGGGGAGGTGAAGAAGAAGCAGGTTTCCACCACTGGTGTGTCGGCCTAATAGATGTTACTGAAATAGGAGCAGAACTGGAGGTTAAGCTTCCTGCTGAGCAAGAACTTCCTCTTTTACAACCATTGGCTTCCAGATCTCAAGCAAGAAAAAGGAAGGGTACTCCACCATCCATCAAGCCCCCCCTTCTGATTCCCTGGACACAGAATGGACCCCGGCTGAGTCCAAGACATGCCATGAGAGGCTCAGGAAAAAGGAAAGTTCCTAAAAGTCTTACAATTATGGATGGAAGGGAGTGAGGATGAAGAGCCAGTCATTGTGGAATCAGGCACAGAGGAAACCAACATTATCTCTCCTATTCAACCTGCTCCGAGGGATGTGGCACCACCACCAGCTCCCATATTTGTAAGTACCCCCCTGAGACCTGCATCCACCTCTAGCTCAGTAGAAGTACCCATTGCGACACACCCTCCTACCTCCAGTACTTCGGGCAGTGGCACCAGTGGCCCACTGAAAAAGTACACCTCCCAAGTTTGGGACTCCTTTATAATTAGCAAGCAGGAGGATAACATTGTAATATGCTCCATTTGCAAAGCTAGTGTTCGTCGAGGTAAGCCTAGTACACACTACGGTACTGGAGGCCAAGTGACCCATTTGAAAAACTATCACACACTCAGCTGGGAGGCGCACCTTAATCAACTTTCTGCACATGGTGGAGGTCAAGGTGATGTGAGAGGTGAATCGGCTCCAGAGCCTCCCACTAGTTTATGGGGAAGAAAAGAGTGACATCTTTATGGAAAGCAGTTCTGTCTCCAGCATTGCACCAGTATCATCACCCCCCTCAGCAACCTCGCAATGGCACAAGAGTCAGATGGAGACACTAAAGCAGCATACAGTGACTGTCCCAACTAGACGCACATTTAGTCTACCACCTGCTAGTTCAACTTCTCTCCAGAAGTCGGCTGAGTCAGCGGCACCAGAAAAGAAAAGAATCCAGGCTATTACGGGCATGCTTAAGGGGCATGAGGGGCCCTACAAACCAAACTACCCAATGGCACATTTGTACAACGGGAAGCTGGCTAAAATGTTAGCGTTGGAACTCCTCCCTTTTTCTTTTGTGAAAGGAGTGGGTTATTTTGGGAGTTTGTGGCGGCCATGTGCCCGCCTGAAATGGAAGGTTCCCAGCAGGACCTGCTTTGCTAGACTGGCTGTTCCAGCACGCCATCATGATGTGCTGGAATTGGTTGGACAAGCTTTGCAGCAGAGTGCTGTTCAGACTGTCCACCTGACGATAAACATGTGGACCAGTTGTCAAGCCACTGATTACATGTGTACCACTGCACACTGAATCTCTATTGTGGAGGTTAGGTAACAGATATCTACTGGTCTCAGTGCTGAAGATACATTTAAGGGCGTTCTGTGGCATGCAATCGTAGCCGTGTTAGCCATGGAGAAATCCCATCCTGCTGAAAACCATTTGAAAGACTTTAACAGCAAGGTGCATGAATGGCTGTAAACAAGAGGTCTCAGAATTGGGTTTGTTGGCACGGATAATTGCAATAATATAGTTAAGGCCATGGCAGATGGAAAGTATTTCAGGGTCCTGTGTTTGGCGCTTTGCACCAACCTCATTGTGCAGGACTTTCTGAAAAATGAAGACCGAGTCACCAACTTACTGACCATCTGGAGAAGAATCTGCACTCATTTCAGTAATTCTTTTAAAGCCTGGAAACAGTTGAAGATCATTTAGCGTGCTAATAGTGTACCAGTTAAAGCCCTCATACAGGAGATGTCAACACATTGGAACTCAACCTATTGCATGTTACAACATCTGTTTGAGCAGTAAAAACTGATCAATGAATATGTAATGCAAAGAGCAGGGGATATAACTAAATGCATGACCATTGGAATGGACAAATGGAAACTAGTCAAATGCCTGCTAGAGATGCTACTTAATTTTTAGGTTATCACACGGGAAGTTACCAAGGAGGACAATACGATGGGCCAAGCTATCCCATTGTTGTATCAGCTAAAGGACCAGTTAAGTCTGACAGGTTTGCAACTGTGGATGATGAAAACGAAGAAGCGTATACTATGGTTCACAGCTTAATTCTTCGTTTGACTGAGAATACAGTGCTGCAAAGAGTCTGTCATCGAAAGAGTACATCTGTGCCATAATACTGGATTCACGTTACAAATAAATACTGGCTACTTTCATTCCCTTTTGCCAGAAGGGGATGTTTAAGAATACAAGACATGGATTGTTGAGCGAGCCACAGTCCTCGAAGAAGAATGGCTGGAACACAGAGTCCCATTCACCAAAAGAAGTTCTGGGGTGCTGCCTTCAACTTCCAGAGAGGGCAGACCTGTTGTCTCGCAGCAGCCAACACCAGCAACAAGAACACCAGCAGCAACAACAGGAACACAAGAATTGGCCACAACCTCTCAATTGACTTGTTATCATAGGACAGGGCTTAAGTCCAGTGCAGAGGCGAAGGCAAAAGAGGTGGAGCAAGTGTCAGCATCAATGACCATTGAAAGGATGTTCCATGAGTATCTGGATGACCCTAGAGAGGTCTATGTGGATAAAATCCCATTGGTGTATTGGTATGAGAAGATGCGCCAATGGCCACAGCTCAGCATGCTGGCAATAAAGTATCTGGTCTGTCCAGTTGCCAGTGTGTCTGCTGAGCGTGTGCTCAGTGCAGCTGGCACAGTCGCCACAATGAGAAGGGCCAGTCTCTCACCTCAAAACATGGAGAGATTGACCATGATCAAAATAAACCAACACTTCATACGACATATTTACACCATTCCTGAAATATCACAGGAGGAGGATGAGAGTGATTGGTCAGAGTCAGACTCAAGTGTTTTAGCTGATCAACTTCTGGGCGAACGTCCTGACTTTGAGGACAAACTCTACTTCTTTGACTGAGTAGGCCACCATAGAACTTTTTTATTCTTCTTCGCCGGACTGGCTTGCCAAAAAAAAAAAGGATATCGCTATTGGAACATTATGCTTTGTGTCGGACTTATGCAGCCCCACGATTTTTACTTTTAGGCACATGTATGGCCGGATTGGAGTTGGACCAGTCTACAGTGAAGAAGCCTCACCATTTCCTTCAAGGACATTGAATGATGTGCCTCCCTCCCATGCCTATCCTTTTTTCATCCCCTAGCAGGGCTGCCACACTAAAGATCATTTGATTTACAATCCTGCCAAATTCTAATGTATTGCTTACACCAAAGAGGAGTTATAAATGTGCACCTACCTGACTTTTCCGTCACTGTGCTTTGATTGGAACAGGTAACTAACTATTGCACCAATCAGTGATATAATATTGAGTGATTGTGAGCGATGATTGATGATTCATGTGGTGGTAAACATTTAGGGAGGGTGTGATACTAATATATAAACTTGATTTCGATGATTTGCAATGTTTGGGACCTGATGGGTGATCATTTTTCCTGGAGGTGATTGGCTCTTTCACACTTAGTGAGATTTACCTGCAAGGGCCACTCTTTTTTTCTGGTACTTCAGAGATAGAGACCAGACCAGTCACTTTAGTTAAGAAACAGAAATCTACACACAAAATACTAAAATTATGTTTCTCTTCTTGTTCTTCAACAGCAGTGCACTACCGGTCTATCTCTCTTAGGTTGGGAAGGAGTTGGACTGATTTGTTACTCAGAGTCAGGAGGAGGATGGAAGGACTCGGAGTGGGACTACCTCAACAGCCAGAAAAAAGAAGGTATTGATCGAGCCTATCGACTTCAAAGGGAGACCAACAGGATGATGACTCTAAGGCCTACTCAGCTCTGTGGACTGGAGAGAGGTGTGTTGATCTGGGAAATGCTGCTGAGAGTGTGTGTGCTGGTTCAAATGTGAAACTCCTCTTATGTGATTGTGGTCGGTGCGGGGCAGTTGCTTGTGAGACAGACTTGTGTTGTGATACCACATCATCATCATCTTCACATGAGGATGCATGTACTGGGCTAATTGTTATGAGGACAGTTGTGATATTGATCAGCCCGGTATATGCAGCTACTTGTCTGTGATTGGTTGTAAATTGCTCTCATTTCTCAGTTAATCGATCTCCCATGAGTGATAAAATGAATGATTGCAGCAGTCTGTGCTCTTGCTCTGCATATGAGTCTTGCTAGTTGGTACTCCTCATGAAGCATACCTTTTGTCCTTCTCCTTGACTCTACAATATCATTTCTGTTTTACAATCCGTAGGCCTCTTCTCCTGCACAAAAGGCAAAAGCTCCATAACATTCCTGCTTACCTTATCAGACTGGTTCAGCCAGGCACACATTTCAAGAAGAATGCAGATGCACTGCCCAATTTGGCACAAGAGTATAATTTTTCTTTTACCAATAATAATTTATAGAACTGTGTGGGCTCAATAATTACAGAGGGAGCCAGGCTGCACAAATTTGGTCAGGGTTGTACAGTAAACATTAATAGGGACTTTGACCCCCCCTCACTGTGGGACCAGGATCCCCATACCATTGTGTCTCTGACACCTTTCTTGACCTCTCAGTAGTACCCCCATATCATTACCCCTCAAATGTTCCCTCCTGGTATCCCAACTTTGGTAGGGCACCAACCCATTTCCTAGCCTTTGAGTGACCAAGCCAACATCCTTTCCTATTTGCCCTCCATTTGCATTCTCTCAGTAACCCACATTTTTCTGTCACTGTTCAGTCTCAAGTGGCCAGTTGGATGACCATTGCTCAGGTATACACTATACAGGCACTTATCACTCAGTACAGCCCCTCAGCACACTCAGACTACACTTCTTAAGTTTTCCCTACTCCCAAATTTGTGCTCAAACATAGATGACAGAACATTTAGATATATTAATAACTCGGATCTCTGGGGCTGAAGGACTGTTAGTAAAGCATTTACTGAACTGTCTTACAATTTTTCTTAATTTCCTTCCGCAACAGATAGTTGATGATGTGCTGCTTGTCGCCCTGATGAATATTGTGTTGTTGTTTAGTGTTTGTCTTTGTCACACCTTGTCCCAAATCCCCTTTCCCATCCATTCTTCAAACCCCTAACCCACTTCGCACAGGTTGTGTGATTTATTGAGGTGCGACTTAACTTACACATTAAATGGATCACACACTTGGTGGGGTTGATTTGGTGAAAGCGACACCAACTCACAGCGGGATCTTCTATTACCCAAGGAATAGCCCGCATCCACTCATAAAAGGGATTAGATTCGATATAGAGAACATTATTTGTCAACATCATCATTCAGGCCTTGTGTTGCGTAAATGCTTAACCTTGTCAAATCCACTCCTGACTCTAACTCTCCTCCTAACTTGAGGATTTCATAACTTTAGTTTTAAATTAAATATTAGCTTCCTATTGCTTAGAAGACGTTACTAATACTAGTTTTTATTATAATATCAGACATATATTTCTTTTTTGTGTCATGGTGGTAGTAGTTTTGTCTTACTCTTTGTAAAGCTATGATAATATATAACCCACTAACTCGGTGTTTTTCTTTCAATTTAGTTGACTGTGATGGATAATCGTTTTGATTAAACCTACAGTTGCAGCTCACCTAGGTGGGAGTGGGACAACGCTTGGTGTGATTCCTTTCCTGTTAGGTCACTAGCCTGCTACTACTATCACCACCATCAAGAAGGCATCTTGGGAAACTATTCAGGTAAAAGAACTAGTTAGTGAAGTGAACAAGTTTAGTTAGTAAGTAACTAACTTTTACTGCAGATAGTACTACTTTGACTTTCCTTGTTTATCTAAATTGTTGTAGCAATATATCCAATGGCAGTGTACACCCCCCCCTAATGTTCAATCAATAATATAGTTACAGAGGGTAGTAGGACATAGGTATAACTACCTACTACTAACTGGTATACTATACACATACACTTTGAAAATCAGATTAAAAACAGGTCGTTTTTGGGCCACTCAGCAGAATTCTGTGTAGCAAAACTCCTCGTAGGCCTAATCCCAACCCATTGTTCTTTTGCTCACCATGCCACCTCAGTTTGTACCCAGCCATTTAAAAAACAGTCTTGACCCTGCTCCTCATGGGAAAAATCCAGCCTGAACTGCCAAAATTGGTCCTCTCTGAAGTGGAACACATGCAACATAGGACAGGTTTTGCCATAGTTATGGGCTTATCAGCCGGGTAGAGCTTGGTTCCAATGACACAGTGCGCATGGGACCCACGTTTGGGCATACCCATGCCACTTAGGGCAGTACATGAAACACACAAAAGGTGATGGGAGGAATGCTTGTAATTTGTCTAACCACTGGCAATTGCTCAGGGTAGCATTCCAACTCATCGTTCTTTTGCTCACCATGCCACCTCAGTTTGGATCCAGCCATATGCAAATCAGTCTTGACCCTGCTCCTAATGGGAACAGTCCAGCCCGAACTGCCAAGTCACATCCTCCCGGAAGCAGAACACAAGCAACCCAGGACTGGTTTTGCCCTAGTTATGGGCTCATCAGCTGGATACTGCTTGGTTCCAGTGACACAGTGAGCATGGGAACCATGTCTGGGCATACCCATTATGGGTGGGCGGCACTCATGGAGTTTTACTCCGTGGAATTCTGCGGAGTTACCTAAAAACTAGATTCCACAGAGTTCCGCTAGTGGTGGAATTCCGGCTTGCAGTACACGCAAGTTGTTCGTGATCTAAGGTCTGCGTGCTTGCAGAGTATGTATGCAGAATGTTCTCACAGTTATAGTTTTTAGCCCTCTTTATTATTAGCTACAGAGTGTGAATTTAAATAATGCAGTGCTGGGCTGTGCCCGGGTGAGCTAAAGGGCCAACATTAGTTGTTTGTAAAGGCCAAGAGAAATAGAATGGAGCTGCGGTGTCTTACTCTCCTCGCGCCTACCACCTATTTCACAGCAGACCCTCCCCCAACTGCCCTGGGAAACTGGGTGTGAAGAAACTGACATGGAGCGGGTGAGCAGTTGCAACATTGGAAGGCGATGGTACAAACGGGGCTTGGTGTGTGAGGATAGCTGCCATCAATGACTCATAGGTAGATCTGCTGCTATCTATTCAAGATCAAGACAGAATGTATCTGAAAGATATAAGAAGGAAGTACAATGGATACAATCCTGAAATTCCTCCCAAGTGTCTTCCTTCTGCTCAGTGTGCAGGTCTGGACATTTCAGCCCTGCTTGAATGAAAAAGCGACACCCCCCATTGCAGCACCACTTTCCATAAAAACATACACATACGCACTTGCACACATCGTAAACACACACTTTTTTTCCATGCATCTTGTTATGACAGTATTGCAGTGCAACTGAAGCATCCACTTCCGACTAAAATGTTGATGTACACACATTATTTTTATCAGGCTGCTGGCACCTACCTCTTAACTCAAAACACTTAAAGAAGCTGAACGGGAGATTTATAGTGCAGAAAACCTGTCAGTCCTGTCTTTTAATTACCGCACCACCTTTGCGAGGAATGTGTCCGGTTTAAATTAACCAAGTCCTCTCTCTTAGTTCGCTTGTTTCTGTATAAGATGGTGGACCGGGATGTTGTTTACTGGGCATACAAAAAAGCACAAACATGGCATAGTATGATAGACTCCACCCTCCTAAGCATACAAACAATATTGCCAGAGCTGGGAGAGCAGGAGGATTCTTCCAGAAGCAAGCGGTAACCAGGAGAACGGGAGCAGAGGCACCTGGAAGTGGGTTTCTGCAGCTACGCTCGAGGGAGCAGAGGTAGAGTCCCAGGGGAGAGAGCAGGGGCGGTGCGTCCATTGGGGCGTTGGGGCGTTGCCCCCCCCCGCCCGTGCCCGCAGCTCCCTCGGCGTCTCTGAACTTAGTTTACTTAAGTTCAGAGACGCCGTCACCGAGGGAGAACAGAGTCTGACAATCATGTCAGTCAGCATGACGTCGGACCGCCCACCCCCTTCAGAGTCTGAAGGGGGTGGGCGGTCCGGCGTCATGTTGACTGACGTGCATTGTCAGACCAGCCAGGGACAGGCAGCAGCACAAGTGCGCATGAGTGGGGAAAGTGAGCGAATTTTTCGCCCGTGCCCAATCATGCGCACTTGTGTTTCCACTGGCTTGCGCATGCGTATTAGGAGCCCCTCGGTCTCCTAATGGGCAGGCGGCGGGCGAAGAGTAACCGTGCCCTCAGCCAATCCTGGCGCTGCAGCAGCGCCAGGATTGGCTGAGGGGTTGCCACTCCAGTTCCTGTTTGAAGAGGCGCCATTGCCAACGCGGACCAGGAGCAGAGGCGGTCAGGTAAGTTTTCTAAATTTTTTATTCTCCCTCGGCCCTCCACCCCCGCGCGACCCCCTCCCCCCCCGCGAGTAATGCGAGCCGCGGCTGGGGGTATCAGCGGCAACACCTGGACATCGCTGACGTCGGTGTCCATTATTTTGAATTAAAAGCGATTTGTGGCAAAGACCAGCAGACGTTTGGGGGGCAGCGGGGAAAGGGCGCTCTTCAGGCTGCAGCCTTATTACTGTAGTAGCAGAAGGAGATCTGATAAAAAGCCCCGGCAAGATGCACTATTTAAAGTTCCAGATACATTTGGGAATATCTGGAAAGGCTGTCCCTATTTGAATAAAACGTTTGAAATAAAGTATTCAGTCCCATTCAAGCTCTTGTGTTTCTTTCCACTGGATGGAGCCAAGCACAGCTTGCACTAACAGTCTCAGAGAGATTTAAATGCTATGAACCGCTGTGCAGACTGTCTACCCAGGAGTAGGGGAGCGATGAGTTATGGGGCGCAGGGATACATAAACATCATGCCTGGCTCACTTTCGACAAAGACCTCAGAGGAGTCCCAGAAAATGAATGGTTTAGTGTGAAGAAGTGCTTGAGGGGCTATTGTTGGCGTGTACGGCAGTTTCACATCTAGGGTAAGGCGTAGGGTGCCACTACCATCCAAGGACACTACATTTTTCTGCCCTCCAGCTTTTTATCTACACACCAGGCCTGTTGCTTGCCTTTTTATTCACATTAAGCACATCAGCATAGATAAAGCATTGCTGATGGGGGCGAGCTGAATGCCACTTTGCTTAATATGATAAAAGAGCTTTGCATTGGCCCTGGTGCCCACATGGATGGGTGAGGGGCACAGAGATGTAGTTTCATTCTACGAGTCCAATGTTTTTTGGCTTAGGTTGTTATTGCATATGGCGCACTGTGCTTTTGCAAGAAAAATACAATTGCAACTGGCGATTACGCTTAAAGTGTGGAAGGGAGAGTATAGGGAGAACATTAAATAGGATATCATTAAAAAAACTAGGAAGCCTGTTTTTTCCCATCGTGGTGCTACCAGTCTGAAACTGCTGGACTGCATCTTTCAAGACATTTCCTAGCTGACAGGGAGCAGCTTGCGGATTAATCACAGCACTCGACTTAAACTATCAGGTATCCTTGCACTGCCGAGAAAGTTGGATGTGAAGCGTTCATTCTTCAGTGCAACGAATAGTAACACTGTAAACCCTTTCATCCATTGAATAAATTGTCTTGCTTTGTGTGAAGGAGGCAGTTGAATAAAGTGATTTTTCACTGCATATGACAGTTGTTTAGTCCTGTTTGATGGCGCTTTCATATCTTTGGCCTTGCCTGACAGAGTGAATCGTGCCAGTGTCGGTTTTGTCCAGTAAATGCTTAATAACACGCTTGGCGGGCAAGCCCGGCGTAGATGAGCGCTCTGTTTGACCCTGGGCGGTTTCTGTTCCCTAAAACGGCCCATCCTTTAACCCGCTAAGGGTGCCCACATGAGCGACCCCTTCCGTGAAGCCACGGGCAGTGTTTGGGGTCGAGCTCTGGTGTACAGGAGAGCATGGGGGGGGCGGATTAGGGGGAGATGGCGTTTCAGTAGTGACCACTGCAAAATGAACAGATTATGGACGAAATGCAGAATTAGTCAAGCATTCACCCCAGTCACAGATCTGGGATAAATCCATCGTTTTTATGGGCTCCAATATGGAGGCTCAGTTTGAGTAGTTTCTTGTTTTTGCTTCCCTCATTCCTCTTTAGGCTCTGCTGTGCCCTTTTGCAGGCTAAGATCCCCAAATGTAGCCCACGTTGTTTTTAGCTATCTGATTAGCTTAAGGCCATGCACCATGTCCTTCATGGCATACGGTGCACGCACGACAGTGCAGACACAGTCAGAATGCCCATGAGATTAAGAATGGTGCTCTGTGCTCGCTAATGTGCTTTTAATCGGACAGTTGTCACTAAGCATGTTCGGGAGAACCCACAGACAGACTCCTGTAAAATGGTGTTTAAATAATAAGAGGTTTTCCAATTTTTGTGGTCTTACATGCTTTTTTTCACTATTTTTGAAATATTTCCTTGAAAACAGCCCGCTCCCCGTGTATAAATGTTATTTAAATTGCATCTAAGCGTGCCCTGTGAGCCATATTGTGCTGTAATATGTACTATTTGCCAGTTCATTTTCCAGATAAATGCTGTCATATACTGCTAATCAATGTGTTTTACCCATACTCATTTAGCTGCAGGTCGTGTCCAGTAATTGCACAGCAGTTCTGTCACACAGGCCCTGCTGTGGATCAGCTGTAGCCACCTTGCCTGACACACACACACTGGGGGTGGGGGGACTCCTCAGAGAGGAGAGAGGATACACGTCGACTCATACAGCTTACGCCACACCCAGCAGAGGAGTTATCAGAGAAAGTGTTCCCATTGTAGACGATGACCGCCTTCCCACAAGTCATGAAACACGTCACATCAGTAATGACCCTTCTGAACTCTGCAGACCTCATTCCTCAAATATCCGCTCTTAACAGAATTCTGAAATATAGTTTTGAAACTCGGGCGCTTTGTCTGAAACTCGGGCTTGCCAGTTTCTGAAAATAGACATTTCACCATCAAACACAAAAGTTGCATTTTCAAATAAATAAGCCCAAATGTTCCCTAAGCCCACCAAAAACTGCACTTATGTCTTGAAATGCCAGACTTTCACCTACGTTCATCCAGCGTGTTATTCCCCTCCAAGCACTGACATGCTATCGTCATAAATGTTAATTTATCGCCATCATCAGATGCCAAGGATCCAGCCCCCCAAGGGACGAGGAGCAGGAAGGATTATTTCAAGAATGGCCACACTTTGTTGAGGGCCGCATCTTTGTGAAAGCGGCATCACTATGTAAAGGGCGGCCAAAATAACATAATGTAACCACCAAACACACACACTCAGTAAGGCTCTTGGCTACGTGTGGTCTGTGATTACAGTTGGTGCACCAATTAATTCAGCTAAAGCGCATAACTGTGGCAGGCACAGTTGATGGATGTGAGCCATCGCACTTGGAAATTAGTACGTTTTGGTAAGGAGATGGTTTTGGTTGTTACCCCTCTGCGTGGGATTAACATGGATATAATTATTTTCAACCCATTACATTTATCTGATCATTAGATTTCTTGCGAGACCGGCTGGCTTGCAGTTAACATAAATTGTCACCAATCTTAAGTACATTTTTGTTATTATTTTTAAAATGTAGGCCTCACTTTTGTAAATGCACAAGTTGACACCAGAGACGTTTTAAGGCATGGGCCAAGGGGGCTCTGGCCCAGGGCCCCCGCATTTTTGGGGGCCCCCAATAGATCCAGCGCTGACCTTCACACAGTCCTCTCCTGATGACCTTGAATGATTTTTAAACATAGATTGTTTTAAATACCATGTTCTTTTATGGCAGTGTGTGGGAGTCTATTTCAGAAATTTTGCAGAGAAAAGTGTTTGTTTTTCAACACGGTGCAACAGCCATAAAAAGTTCTTTTTATGAGAAATGACAGTGGATCGTAGAGATTGTTTGCAATAATATTAGTGAGTTTTTATTTACAATATTGAAAACACACATCCCTATCCCTGAATATTTGATGGAAACACATTTAGAATTTGGACCAGTCTGCTCATGCAGTGTCAGTGACCTGGCCTCAGAGGGCACAAAAAAGCTGACATTGGTTCATAAATTCTCCACGTTAGGGGCCCCAAAAATATGTTTGGCCCAGGGCCCCCAAAATCCTTAAGATGTCCCTGGTTGACACATGGGCACCAACAATTTTACTCCGTTACCATTACAGCAAGACGGATGAGGCTAAGACCAATGAATGTGCAGTGTAATGGTTGAAGGCGAAGCACAATTAGCAGCTCCTACGTGGCAAGATGTGCTCGGTATGGATTAACCTTCCTGCTTTCTCAAATTTGCTTGAAAATGCACCATTTGTCCACTCTTTTTTCAAAAACCCCCTTAGGTTGTTCGGGCTCGCTCCCTACGCTCGCTCGCTATGGTGCAGTATGGAAATCATTTTACGCCACACCACTTTCAAATGTCACCAGCCGCCACTGGGAGAGAGGCTGCTAGGACGTGACTGCCACGGCTCTTGAACAGAGCCGTAGTCTCAGGCAAGTGAAGGGCAGGGTTGAGGGAAGGGCAATCTGGTGGCCAGTCTTACGGGAGACACTGTGTGGATTTTAATGGGGCTGCATGTGATAATATCACGGGGTGTCGCTTCGGTCACACTGTTGCTGTGTGAAATCTACACTTTGGGTCAATGGGGTACAGTTTAAAGCAGTGCTGAACACAGAAGTCATTTTTCAAGACATGTTTCCCTCGTCCTAAGACTGGGACAAGCCCACTGTTGATATGGTGTTGGGTCCTATGAATGTAATAGGAGCCTGACTTTAAAGATATATGTCCTTTTTCTCCCCAACGATATGCCAGGGCTGAGTGTGTAGAACTGAAAACCCTCACTCCTGCAGACCACATCTCCCGGCATTCCCGGCCCAGGTAGGGCTGCATCGGACCACACTGAACCAGCAAAGGCGCCGGAGTGCCATAAATTTCATGGAGGCGCCCCGCAGCACTGGCCCGTGTTTTTGTATGTTCCTTTGTTGCTATCCCAGCATTCAGGGTCGGGGGTCCAATTGGGTAAACCGGATCCTCACAGTTGAATATGGGGAAGCGGACTTGCCAGGGAAAGGCACATGCACAGGCCCCAGCTCCATCCTCACAATCTACCTCAATAGATGGAATGCTGCAAAGAGCCATAGATGTTGTGGCTACTGAAATTGAATTAACAGAAAGAAGTCTCTCTCTAACTTCTGACCCACACTGCTCTTCGATAGGCTTGTTGCCTCTATTAGCCAGTTCCTCTGACCAGCCTGCTATTGGGTTTAACCCATCCCTTATTTCACAAGGAGACAATGACCAACAAAGAGTCCCATCCAATGATCAAACACAGAAAGGGGGCAAAGTGTAAAATCCACTTTGACTGATAAGTCTAAAACTGCCACACGGCGCATGCCTAAATGCAGGAAACTAGCTAGTGAAGTGTCTGATAATTCCCATTGTATACTAGATGATATGGACTCCAGCAGCGCGGATAGAGTAGGAAGTGGCATTGCATATCCCACATGGGCTGCTTATCTACTAACAGATATTTGCGAGAAGGTCAAACTTACCCTAAAGGTAGAGCTTTCCCCCCAATGGCTCTTTTGGACAGTGTCCAATTTTGTGAGAGGATACAGAATACTGCCATTGGGGGCATTGCGATCAGAGTGAATGCTACTTGTCAAACTGCTCTCCCTTCTATGTCTAAACCACTATGGGCTTCCAATTTGAGCGCCCAGGAGGGCTGTAATAGTGCCAACGACTGTGGGGGTTTGGTAGGGGGGCTGGTTCACTTTAACAGGGATTGTTCGAGTCATTGTCCGCTTAAAAGCTCTGTTCCGGACTAGCCTATAACCAGGCATACAGTGGAGGGTATTGATCTTGGTTGTGCTGACCTCATGCAATTCCCTGTAATTAACTTCCCTTCCACCTCATGCCCATATGTCATGGTTCTTGCTGGGGTCCCCGAGTTAAAAAGGAGCCAGAGAGAACCCCAGGACGAGTTTACTAACAATGGTGCACATGCATCAAAATAGACAATAGCGACTCTTTAATTGCGATTTCTAAAGAATCATAATTAAAGAATCGCTATTGCCTATGCATTTAGGAATCGCAAAAAAATTGAGATTCCTACACATTCCTTAATTGCGACTGGCAAATTGCGAGTCGCAATTAAGGAATTGATTCCCATTCATTCCTATGGGCCTTTATGGGAATTGCATGCACAATTTGCACCGACGACATCAGAACCCTAACCGACAACGGGGAAACAGCAGCCCTCATCCTCTTGGACCTCTCCGCGGCGTTCGACACCGTCTGCCACCGCACCCTAGTGAAGCGCCTCAGCAACATCGGAATCCGAGAGAAAGCACTGGAATGGATCATCTCGTTCCTCGCCGGAAGAACCCAGAGAGTCCGCCTCCCCCGTTCAGATCCGAGGCCACCGAAGTCATCTGCGGCGTTCCACAAGGATCTTCACTCAGTCCAACCCTCTTCAACGTCTACATGAGCCCCCTCGCAGCCATCGCACGCCAACACAACCTCAACATCATCTCCTACGCCGACGACACCCAGCTGATCCTCTCCCTCACCAACGACCCCACCACCGCCAGAGCCAACCTACACGACGGGATGAGAGACGTCGCCGACTGGATGAGGAACAGCCACCTTAAACTGAACTCAGACAAGACGGAAGTCCTCATCCTGGGCTCATCACCCTCCGCCTGGGACGACTCTTGGTGGCCCCCGGCCCTGGGCACCGCGCCCAAGCCAACGGACCACGCACGCAACCTGGGCTTCATCCTGGACTCCTCCCTGTCGATGACCAGACAAGTCAACGCCGTCTCATCTTCGTGCTTCAACACCCTGCGCATGCTCCGCAAGATCTTCAGATGGATCCCCACTGAAACCAGGAAGACCGTCACCCAGGCACTCGTCACCAGCCGACTGGACTATGGGAACACCCTCTACGCCGGAACCACAGCCAAACTTCAAAAAGACTCCAGCGCATCCAGAACGCCTCCGCACGACTCATCCTGGACATTCCCCCGACACAGCCACATCACCGGACACCTGAAAGACCTGCACTGGCTCCCCGTCAGCAAGAGAATCACGTTCAGACTCCTCACCCACGCACACAAGGCCCTCCACGACCTGGGCCCCAAGTACCTCAACGACCGCATGACCTTCTACACGCCCACCCGCCAGCTACGATCAACCAGCCACGCCTCGCCACCGTACCACGCATCCGCAGAGCCACCGCCGGAGGAAGATCCTTCTCCTACCTGGCAGCCAAGACCTGGAACTCCCTCCCCACTCACCTTCGGCGAACCCAGGACCATCTCTCCTTCAGGAAGCAGCTCAAGACCTGGCTGTTCGAGCAGTAACTTACCCCCTCCCCCAGCGCCTTGAGACCCTCCCGGGTGAGTAGCGCGCTCTATAAATGCCGTGATTGATTGATTGATTGAATTTGCGAGTACCCAATAGGTACTCGCAAATTGCGCATGCAATTTCAAGTGTGCAAAGGTGCCAAAAGGACACCCTGTTGCACCCCTGAAATTACAATTTATCCACATGTTGCACACACACATGCCCTTCATGTGTTTTTAACATGGGACTTTGAAAAATGCACTTTAGTGCTTTTTCCAAAGAAATCGCAAATTACCATCAACTTTAGATTGACGGTAATTTGCGATTCATATTTGCAAAATCACATTTTTTTTTTGTTTAATGCATTCCTTAAATACAATTGCAATTTAAGTAATCGCAAATTTTGCGATTCCTTAAATTGGGATTTTTACAATTGGGATGATGCATCCCAAATGCAAAAATACCGGTCGCAAAGGGGCAGATTCTGCGAATCTGCATGTTTGCGACCGGTTTTTATGTTGATGCATGTGGCCCAATGCCTGTACTGGCTAGGGAGATGAAGGCGGCTTCCCTATGATAGGGCTGATGAGATCCTTATGACCCGCAGGGTCAGTTGGATAGGAAACGGGCCCATAGACAGGCAAGGGGATTGTGTCGTCATCAACTTTAGGAACCCAAAAATTGCCTACAGTCTTTTGGTAGGCAACCTTTTTGAACAGGTTCAGGGCACAGCATTTGAGCTTCTACCACTCGGCTACTTCTATAAACCACAGTATAGGGAACAAAATAACAGTGCCCTGGCCATTCAGAACCCAACCTATAGGCAGGGTAGGTATGCACATCACACACCTAGGCCCCTGCTCTTCTCAATTCCAGTAACGAATAGATGCAGGACTCTGGAGGGGGTGGATTGACTTTCCGATCACCCTGCCTCTGAGTCAGTTAAAGTCTCTGAGAGTGGATTATTGGGGGGCACCAGACACGATCTGAGGTCTCATAATACACACTGTCTCTACAGGCACAGGAAAGGAGGAGCTGAGTCCCAGGGTGAACTCTGCGAGGCCCACATCAGTTCGGACCCGGGTGGAGAAAGGATAGTGAATAGGCTGCTGATACATACAGTGTTCTATAACTTGCAACATGTCCCCATTCCTCTGTAGACCTCACTGAGAAATAGGCCAGAGAATAAAGATGGACCAACCCCTGGAGTTGATGTCTCGGTTAATAGGAGATCTCTGCCAGGGACGGGGGGGAAGAGAGTCCTAACATCGCAAAGGGTGGCACCATCCCAAAGCAAAGTGCCCAGTATAGTAATCCCGGGTATCTGGGAAGCGCAAATAGCTCTCAGGGTAGTATCCTGGAATGTTGCTGGCCTAAAGAACAAATTGGACACCACGGATTGGGAGTCTTTTATAGACCAGTTTGATCTATGTCTGTTCCAGGAAACATGGTGCAGGGAGGACGCATGGCGGCTGGGCTTTGTGGCTTTTTCAACGGCCGCTATCACTAGGGGGAGAGGCAGACCATCTGGCGGGCTCACTATATGGGTGGCCTCCCACTTGGGCTGCACGGGCAAGAGGGTTGAGCTGACTTCAAACAATATATTGTGCATCCTACTTACCTTTGCCCCTAAGATTGTTGTGGCGCTGGTTAATGTTTATTCTAGACATAAGAATTGGCCACGAATTTCTGGTTGTGGAAAAATTGGCCACTTTTCTGTCCTCTGTTGCAGACAGTGTCTATCTGGTCATAGGGGGTGATTTTAACTGTCAATTTGAGCCTCTAGATGCCAATAACAGGAATGCTGTTTGCAAAGAGGACTGGCTATGGGCTATCTCAGAACTGAGCATAGCCCCTATTAAAACTTGGTCCCCGTTGGCCCTCCAGATTAACACCGTTACTCTGAATCGCTCAGTAAGGGCTTGTAATGGGAGGACAAAATCCAATATCCAGGGGATGCACACATTCAACCAAGTAGGGTACTCCTCTAATAATTGACTATGTCCGGGTAGAGACCAGGATGTGGTCAATGGCTGTAGATCTTGCTGTTTTGCCTAGGCATGACAGTAACCACAATGCTCTGACCCTGGACCTTGATCTACCTGAAGTGAGTGCTAGGCCAGTAGCAAGTGCACAGCTGGACGTTAGGCCTAGATTGACAACTGGCAGGCGAAGAATACACTGGCCGGTAATGCAGCAATCTCCTGAACTAATAGCTGCTCTGTATAAGGCGATGGGTAGCTCTTTATTGGAATTGAATAAAGCCATCACAGAGGGAGGGACAATTTGCTCCCTCACAGGGGTGGTTGAGATACATACTGCACTCACTGACAGATGTACAGATTAGAGGCCAAAGAAAGTTTGCCCACTCCTGGTTCAATCATTGGTGTTGCAAAGTCAACTTAGCCTTGCTCGAAGCTTTAAAATCCAAGGATAGGCCATCCATCAAACTCAAGCGGACCATTTATAGAGATACCACCGCCTTAAAAAGAAATCATGGGAGAAGGATAAGTGTGACTCCCTTCATGGGGCCTTGATGTCCAAAGACTTTAAAGCCGTTTGGAACATAGTAACCACTGGGTGTAGAGAGGGCAGAGCCGGTTTCGAACCCAACATCGCTGCCGAAGTGTGGAACGAGCACTACCAGGCCTTCTACGCCACACCAGAGGCAGGTGAAGAAACAAGGGGGCTTGATGCAGGCAATTTAGCTAGGGAACTAGTCCCGTGCGAAGTCAAGGAGTACCCAGAGATAACTTTGTCTGAAGTGTTTAGAGCCATTAACAAAATAGCTGCACACAAAGCACCTGGGAAGGACAAAATCCCCGGGGACCTCTTTCTCTCAGAACCAACAATTTGCAGTCCATATATGTGGGCAATCTTTAATGCTGTATTGGGGGGAATGCCAATTCCCAAACCATGGGCTGGAGCAGAAATTGTACCAGTCCACAAGAAGGGTTCTCCTTTGCTACCAGGCAACTATAGACCCATTAGTCTAATTGATGTGATGCAGAAAGTTTTTGCCCGGGTACTACTGGCACGTCTTCAGGGCTGGATATAGGGTCATAACATTCTTAGCCCTTTGCAAGCAGGATTCAGACAAGGCACCTCCACAATAGATCACATTTTCAGGCTGCAACTCTTATATTGGAAAACCCTTATTCTGGAGGGCGATAGCCTCCACCTAATATTTGTTGACCTCAAGACAGCATTCAATCTAGTACCCAGGGACAAGTTGTGGCCAGTATTAACCAATATTGGGGTCCCCCCATATCTTTGTCACATGATTAGGAGACTTCATGAGGGAAATTTTGCCCAGGTTAGATAAGGGAAATATGGGGAGCTTACTGCACCATTTACTGTTCACAGAGGTGTCAGACAGGGATGCGTGCTGGCCCGACTTTATTTTGCTTATACATCAATGGCCTGGTAGATCAATTGACTAGGGTAAAGTATAATGACGCCCCGAAGATTGCTTCAAACAAAGTGCCGGCATTGATGTTTGCCGATGATGCCCTTCTTCTTTCAAAATCTCCAATGGGTATCCAGAACATCCTTGACAGCTTTCGACTCTTTCTGCAACACCAGAGGGCTAGTAATTAACATCACCAAGACCAAATATATGGTCTTTAATCCGATAAATTCAAAATGCCCCAATCCCTGTTTGAATGGTATCCCCCTCAAGAGGGTATCTACTTTTGAATATCTAGGGCTTACTCTCACTGAACACATGGACCGGATGACTCATATTACTAAAACAAAACTTAAATTAGCTCGAATATCTGTCGTTCTGACCAAAATGCATAGGAACTCATTCCATAAGCTCATCAGTCCCATTGCTGAGATCTACAAAGTGCAAGCTCTGGGTGCTAGTATGTACTGGGCAGAACTCTGGGGCAGAAGAATTTGGGCCACCCCCGAGTTGATCTCCTTCAGACTCAAGCTGGAGGAGGTTTTGGGGCTACCTGGGGCTGGTTTATCCATATTAGGGACACGCTGAATAGCATAGGTAAAACCAACCTTTGGAGTAACCCCGCTGTGTCCTGCCCAGCAAACTAAAGAAAGGAACTTGACAAGTGCTACAAGGGGCACAAACTCGCTATTCTTCAGGGGAGCACGACACTAGGCTCTCTTACACTAACTTTTTTTGGGGTAAAAGATACTTGTAGCCTAGAGCCCTTTTTAGATCATATCCAGCCCGCCTTCGCTAGGAAACTTTAGATGCAATTCAGACATGGGTCACTTCCTCTACGCACATTCACCAACAAATGGGTGGGTGCCTTATCTTCCAAGTGTCCAGCTTGTGGTGTAGCTGAGGAATCAGAGTTGCATGCACTTTTTTTCTGCCCAGCCTATAAAAAATGTAGATCAAAATGGCTGATGCAATTGTGCAGAAATTTGGGGACCCCACATTGTTTAGAAGCATTTAGGCTCTTGAAGTATGATATCCAAAAACCCATTGTCTTTGCTGTTTTAAGATACCCGTTTACAATGTGGTGTACACGCATGCAGTTTTATTACCTGTATTCAAGTTTAATATTTTGTATCAAGGTTAAAGATCAGGGCAGCTTGTCGGGTATGGGCCTTACCAAGATTGTACCAAGGTTTTTTCTTCTTTACGAATTCTTGACAGGAGGGTGGAGACTATTTAGTTCTCAATGAATCTATGTTTTTTCCTCTGCTGTTGCTTGCTATTGCACTTTATGACATTTAACGATAGGGGCTTCCTATCTGCTTTACATTATTCTTGACTTTTATGGCAACTGCCGAAATAAAGATAATTAAATGAAATGGATGTATATTCCCTTGTACAAGGGCCTTTACACATGCCCGACTTTTGCTGCATTAACGCTGCACTCTGCAAATACCGATGCCACTAGGTGCCATTAGTAGGGGTGGGCGGTAAACTCTGCCATATGGCAGTTGGCCGAACTCCATGTTCCAAGCAGAGCACGTAGTGGGCAAAACTCTATGAGCTGGAGTTTACCGCCCACCCCCAATACTCATGAATTTAGGGTGGTACATGAAACACACATGAAAAATCCTGAATTTTGGGGCATTTCGAGACTGCGAGCAGATTCCTCACGTCAGCAACGATCACTGCATCAACCGCCAATGCAAAGTTATGACTGTGACCTGTTTTTTGCGCCAAACAGCGATCACCTGTGTCTTCCACCAATGCATAGTTCCAGCGACAACTTGCTGTTCACACCGTTAAACGATATAGTCGTGGCCCCTGCTAATGCAAAGCTCAAGTTGAGGCTCCTCGCATGGATGCGGATTCAGAGAAGGTAAACTCTTCACCAGGACAAAACCAGGTCGCTGTATTTGACCCATGCTCCATTGCGGGTTGCCTGAATTTGTAACTTTGACCCACTCCAATGAGACCAGATACCTGCTGGTGGTGCTTTGTTCTTTTGGAGCTATTTTCACCTGAAACTTTACAAATTCATAACTGGATTTTTGTCATTTTGGTGTCATTACATTTATTAAATGTTACTCTTTTTTACTGGTTTGGGGTTTTTCCTGTGTTGTGTTTTCACTTTATTACTATTTGAGTGCTGCAGAAATGCTTTACATATTGCCTTTACGTTAAGCCTGATTGCTTTTGTACTAAGTCACCAAAGGGTTACGCACATGTTTATTTAGCGACTTTTGTTGGTTACCCTCACAAGGGTTGTGTTTACTACTTGAATGGGGCTCACGCCCCCCTCAACTAATAACCCAATTTTGTTTACAACCATTATAAGATGCTTGGAGTGTAGTTTGTTGATCTTATCTGACACATTCCACGGAGTATATTCTCGGTCCAGTGAAGCCAAAAGTCTCTTATCATGTAACTATGATACGATTATCCTCTGGTTATTGCACTTCCTGAATATCACTTAGACAGCTGGTGTTTTTTTGCTTACTATACCTCCTCAATTTTTCTAACTTTGTTATTTTTATTGTGTTGTTTTCTTGACTATAAAATTGTTGGTGCTGCTTGAAATAAACAAGCCTTTTTATGGGGATTACATGCTGTTCGCACCATCGCTGGGAGTTGAGCAGAGATTGTCTAATAACTGTGTTATGTCTAACCAGATTATGTTTATTATGTTTACAGGGATCACTGCCACCCCAATTAATGACCCAATTTCTGACGAGTACTAGCAATACTATTAGAAGTAGTACTACAGCTTATGACTAGTAGTAGCAGACATATCACTAGTACCACTGTTGCCCTAGTAGCACTAGAACTACGTTTCCTGCTGATAATACTGTTACTTATATTACATCCAGTATTCCTAGTCTTCTAAGCACAGAAATGGTCATATCTGCACGAGCAAAACTTACTAACTAGCTCTAGTGACAATGCAGTGCATTTTTACTATTAGTTATTTTACTAATAATAGCCATAGTATTAGTAGAACTATTACTAGTGATAATAGTGATACTAGTAATAATAGAAGGCATATAACTGTTATAAGCAGTAGTAGTATTAACTGAAAACGTATTAACAAGATTTGCACTAACACCACTATAAAGAATACTATTAATAGTAGTAATGTATATTCTAGTGCCAGTAGTAGGGCAAATCATAGTTGTAAAAGTAGCATAGATAGTTGTGTACAACATTAGTTGAAGCAGGTTAGAGAAACATATGTGTTTTTTGCCCTGCAGGTACCAAATGATATCTTATATAGATCTAGCCTCAATGCAATATTTATTACTTATGCTGTGACCTATGTCGCACATATAAGTGAATATAATTTTTTTTTAAATTTTGACTATACTACACCTAAGTAATTTTACAAGCATTTTAAATAAACGAAACATGAATTTTTCGGAAGAACCGTAAATACTGTTCTGGGGTCCCTCGTGTGCCCACCTTCACCCTCTCAAGTGAAATGATAAATATCATGTAATAATTAAGACAGGGACGCCAGATGGTGTATGATTTTTTTTTTATCGTGCAGAAACACCAAGCTATAAACTCAGACTTCACAATATCACAATTTAGAGACCTCTTCATAGCACGGCGCTTCAAACCTTCATTTAGAATGATAACAACAACCTTCAGGAACATTGTGAAGGATTTTGATAGTAATTCCCATTTCTTTGAATGAAACCCCCCTTCAAATGAGTGGGATGCTGGTAAGCATGCCCCGCAAATCAACATAAAAGCCTGACAAAACCCTAATTAGCTGCTGAAACATTTTATACTTGAATAACCAACAGATATTATCATATTTAATGGCAGGAACAACAAGTTGCACATTTTATTTTGCTTACCTTCAACTGTCTGGATTTAGTGAGGTATGTGTCTCCAGGGTGTTAATCTACAGGCCACTGTGAGAGTTTCCATTTTGGCTTTCAGTACATAATTGCTCAGGGATGCACTGTAAAAACTGACGTTACTTCCCTTGGGAATTCTGGAAAAGAAAAAAAGATAATTTAAGGAACCTAAACGTAACACCAATGCTCAAGAAGCATACTTGGAATTTAAAAGTAAACATACAACATAATGTGCTCACCGCTTTCATGCAGGCCATGCATGCCGACAGTATTATGGAAGGCTAGACTCGAGGAAGCCCTGGACATGCTTAAAAAGACTGTTCTTTTTCAAATCATTTTTATTGGCATATTAGGGTATACAACACAAAAAGGGGAAGTAAAAGACGAGAAAGACAGGTAGTCATGATACATTTTAAACTCACCTAATAGGAGTGCTGTCAGGTATAACCATTAACATTTATATTGTCAGGTAAAACGTATGCAATCAGAGTTAGTAGTATGTTCCTCTGGTATTCCATCGGTAAAAGGGGTGTCACGAAGGGGTAACATATACATTGGTACAACATCTAGTATCAATTGTATATTTACTAATCATCACATATTGACATATGCCTGTTATACCTGAAATATAAAACGTCCAAAGTGAGTGGAAAAACCCTGTTTTGACAAAATAAAAATCCAAGGGGTCGCTACACCGGTCGTAGGATGCATGTAGGTTGGGTCTATGTGGTCTCTCAGGGTGAGTGGTGTCTGGTGTACTGAGATTGGATGTGAATAGTTAGATATCCTAGAGGACAATCACGGTGGCTTGAAGGTATGGGAGGATGCATCCAAAGTGCCCCACATCTTCCTATAAGGAGAGCGCCATGGAGATAGCTTTAGAGCTATGTTGTCGGCACCTCTTAGGAAGATTAGTTCTTCTTGCCAGATTTGTAGGCAATCTGTTTGGAGTTTTTCCAGTTTCTCAAAATTATTTTGCACGCTAGTGTGAACATTAGGTCCAGAAGGTCACGGTCGTTGTCATTTTTTATTTGGGAGTCTAGGGAACCTAGGATAATATATGAGAAGTCTCTGGACTGTTAAAAACCAGAGAGAGGCTCCGTGAAAAAGCAGAGAGAGGCTCCGTAAGCTCAGTGAGCATCAGTCAGTCTCATAGATGCTCTAAAGTCATGGAATCTCAAGGTGGCTCTTTACAGCATCCATTATTTATATGGTGACTGGGCTTTCTCTTGTAGAAAGCCTACCAAGATGTTATCATCCTTATAGCCACTACCCATGTCCTCAACTTTAATCTCCTTTATAGGTACAAACTCCCCACCATAGTTCTTTCTGTCTCATGGCACCACAGTCTCCTGCCTGCCTATTATTTTACGCAGCCACATGAATGACTTTACCGAAAAGACTCCCCCTCAGCGCCCCATTACAAGCTAGTTACAAGACCTGTAATACTTTGACAATACTGTAGAAGGCAAACAAGCAATACCATATTTATCAGATTTTAGGAGCTATATGAAGTTAAAGTAATCAGACGTTGTCTCAGAGTGCAGTTCATTGTGGCCTTTCATCCAGTGGTTGCTGGAGGGGTTTCCAGCACTACAGCCGATGCAAGTGCAACCTCAAGTGTTTACATTTCTGTATTAGACAATTGTTATAAAATCTGAAAGCATCCAAAGCTCAAGGCCGTCTTGAGCATTCCCAGCCATGTCGATTCTCTTCCTAGCCTATTTTGTCGGTGAAATGAAATGAAATTTGTACTTGTAAAGCGCACCCATACCCCCAAAGGGGTGTCCAGGCGCTGTACGCATACCGCTGTGGAACCCTTCCTGGCCTTTCCCTGTGAAATGTCCACTCCTGGGCACCCCCAGGGTGAAGCCAGGCATCCCAGCGCTGTTGGGGCCGTTGTGGAGATTAAGCAAGCTATTGCCCAGAGTTGCAGAGTGGGACCCATGATTAGAATAGGCACCGAGGCGAGAATTATCAGGTCCGAGGAAATTGAGCCCAAGACCCGCCGAGGCGGGAATTGAACCCTGGTCCCGGGCCAGATGTCTGCATCAGGGTCTGCCGCTCTAACCATTGAGCCACACTTCTCGGTGAGGGTCATTACATTTCCATAGTTGCTTGTCAACTTCCTTTTGAACGTAACAGCCCAAAGAGGGCATGTTTTTTGGTACAGATTGTGGTTTTCTTCATTATGACCACCTTTGTCAAAAATATACCAGCCACCAGTCCCACATATTGTGATAAAAGTTGACAATGCAAATTCATTATCTGGGTCAACTCTCAGTAACTGAGGAATTCATTTTCTATAAAATTATCAAGGTTATATATGGCCTGTGAGAGTTGTAGCATTTTATTTTAATAAATTCAGCATTGGTTGGACATCAGATGGGTACTTCTTTCCTTGGAAAGGTCCCCACTCTCCAGCTGGATATAAACCAGTGTTCCGTATGAAGCTGAATGTATCATTCTGTCTTTAGATATGTCTATTTCAGATTTAACTACAACTTTCTTGGTTCATTTTGGCTCCAGTCTGCTGTCTTTCTCTTCCTTCCTTATTCTACAATCAAGGCTACATTACCATGCTAGCACATTGGAATTCTCTTCCATGTCATGAAGTGTTTTGAGTTTCTGGTTCAACATTTACTAATTCGTTTAAACCCTTTCTCCGCCATAAACAAAGCAGTCACTAAACAACTTGGGAATCAATGCTGCACAACCCACATATGTCACACTTCCTACATGTTCCAGCTCAAATTTCAGTGACCACTACAACTACCACTATTGATGCCATGTGTTGTTACCATTTCCCAGAATATCTTTTGTGTAACTATGTGATCAACAACATGTTTATCTATGTGTTGAATTGGTTTTGCATTTTTTAAATCTCGACTATTCTTTTGCATTTCATTTTCATTGCCATCTGTTATATATTCTCCAACTATTACAATAAGGGGAACTCCCCAGATTACACAGTACTTGCCACTATGGCTTTCACTCAGCTGTGAAAATGCCTGTTCAAAGTGAAAATAGAAAAACATTTAAAAACATACACCCCAATGCAAACCGAGGAGCAGCCTCCCTCAAGATGTCACGCACAGATGCAAACACCCACCTTATAAATAAGTAATAAAAACATCTGAACACTCAAAAGCATACTACAAAGCCTCCAACCCTATGTCCAATAGATAGTGACCCCTGCCGGTCCCTCCCAGTATGCCACATCCACACCATCACCACGCCCTTAATTGAAAAAAATATCAGTAAAACGGCATGGCAGCAAATAATCGAATTTCAGTACAACTGATGCATCTGCACTGTACAGCCATCAAACAAAAGATGATGTATTTTGTAAATGAAGACTTTTCGGAATAATTTACCCATTGTTAAATTATTAAAATATTTTAACATAAAGCTATATTCGTTTGATAAATTGCAGCAATAAAATATTTTTTTATTACTAAAATGTATCTTGGAATTCGATCCCTGGTCTCACAAAGTAAACATAAAAAATACATTAATTCAATAAAAGTTTACAGACTCTTTGCAATCGAAAATGTATTTTTTTTAGACCTGAATACAACATTTTAAAAATAAATCGAAAAACGAGATTTTCTGCCAAACAATTATCAAGCAGATTTTTTTTATAGCATTTGTATAACTTTTAAAGAATAGTCTGAAATGGTTAAGAGATTGGGTTTCAGCAAATTGGGGCTTTAGAATTAATGTTGTGGAACTTAAATATTTATGGATCAATTTTTATCCCATGCTATCCTGCTAATTTACGTATGCCTAGTTAGCCTTAGAAGTCTTAAGAAGGAGGTGCAATATATGATTTGAACCCTAACAGATACATCCAGCTGCACCTCTGTACCTGAAATGGCCTTCCCGACACTCTTCTTGCGAGTAGTCATCCCACCTCACATAGCTCCCCCCTAAATTATTACTCTGTTTTGCTTACAGAAAATTTTGAATATTTGGACATCACAGCTAGACTACTGTGTTTGAGCATTTGTGGCAACTTATTATCTGACCTTAGTTGATGCTAAGCTAGTCTGTACGTGCAGAAGGTTTCTGCTGGTGGTTAGAAACAAGTTAGTCAAGATGCCTGACCTTAAGAAGTTATTATTGAGGGTATAAATTAGTTACCATCTTAGGAAGTTTTGTTATATATTTGCTCTTATAGATATCTTCTTTTTTATATTTGTCACAAACAACAACCAAAGCTGGTGCAGCAATAGTAGCAATGACTATTGTAACAGGCCTGTACTGGTTACTGGTCTTATATTGTACATTGGGAGCAATGGGTGGAGCTAAAACATGATGGCCGCTTGGAGCTGATGCTCCGCGGTGAGCCCGTGCAAAAAAGCCGGAGCGGCGTACCGCCGCACTTAAAACCCACCAGAAGCACAATCCCTGAAATCGGAATGTCGGCGGCTCTCGCAGAACCCAACTTTGCCTCCATTAATCACTGCTGAGCCGAGAAACAAGCCGAAATACTCCTGAGCCAAGGCGACCGTAAACCAAAATGGCGCTTGGAGAATTTTCGAGCCTGCACCCGGAGGTCGTATGATAGGAGCCACGATACCGCTGGATCCAGCTCTGACTATCTACGGAGCCTCCGTTCCCTCCCCAAGGTACAGCATTGCCGGTTTATCCCCCTGTAGGGGAATGACTACCAACGCGGAGGACCTGCCTGCCCGCAATCATCGGGAAACGACTGCCATCGCGGAAGCTGGCACATTCGTTTGAGTCTGCCGTGGCGGCCGCCGCTCCTCATGATCAGCCGTGCGGATCCCCTCTCCTGAATGAGAATAATGTCGGTAAGAAGCGGAGAAGAAGTGAGTGCTCTGCGCGAGGGGATTGAATGCGGGGCTGATAGCACCCGCCTGAGTCCTCATGACCACGGCCAGCAGGGAATACAGACTGCCTTTGTGAGCGGCCCCCCTGCAAGGAAGAGGTCAGCCTGAGGGGCAAATTCTTGTTTAATTGAATCGTAGGGGCTTGGGGGGCTAAGATGACAGCGCGGACATCTGGATAAACCCTGCCTGACTTCAACATGGCGCCCAAGACGAGACATGCCTGACCCTGACTTGGCGCCCGCCGTATAGAAGAAGAGCAACATGCAGGAGTGAAGCTACTGTAAGATGGCAGCCAAGCTTCATACCCTTTTCTATCATGACATCCTCATCATCTCCACCCTCCCGTTTCTGGACTCAAAACTTTCGGTCACTTCATGATCTTCATTCTAACCCGGCGGAACCCGAACCACCTGGCCGATTCCCGGTGGAGCTGCACCGACAGCTATACGGGAGATTGGCCCCGGCGCACTGCTATGGCCGTCACCTACCCAGCCGGACTTCGGACATATGTCTCGTCATTTTTCCCTGCTACTGTCTCCCCCCTGTGATCTTCCAGCTCTCTTGGTCTTTTTGGGGTCTTGACTTTTGTGTTCGCTAGTAACTCCTGTCTTGACTTTGTAATCATTCTGTAATTTATGTGAAATTTTGTTACTTGCAACTCGCTTTTTCCTTATGTAAAGCGCTCTGATACCTTCGGGTCTAGCCAGCGCTATATAAAACTCATCAAATAAATAAAATAAATAAAAATAAATACATTGAGGAAACCATGCTATATGGGCCCAACATAATAGGCATGGAAGATTATAATCCTCTTTCCCGCCAATTCTTTGCAAATACTTCTAGAACCGTTGCATTTTAAGTTTGGGTAGTCTGGGTACAGAGAATTTTCTCAGTAAGCACAATTGTGCAATCATACTTAAACGTGTGGTAAATTATTTAATGATTCTGTTTCAGGTAGACCTATTAAACAAGGAAAAGACTTCGGTGTGGCAAAATTTACCGCACGTACCATTATTGTCAACATTAATGTCAGAAGATGACAATTATGTGTATGACAACTCCAAGGCAAACCCTTTACATAAAGATGTATTATTTCCTCTTATTAAATAAGCAAAACCTGGTGTATGTAGGTGATCTCCAAACCAGCATCTTGGATTGGCTAATAAAGAGTTTCAATTGCTACAACTCACTGATGCATTAATACATTTACTAATGGATGGATCAAGCCTCTTAATAATATTGGAAGATATATATACAGAGTACATGGACAAATGTCACTTGTATCTGGTCAAGTAAATGAAAACTGGTCCACTAAATGAAACCCATCAATATTAGCAGATAATATTCAGACAGGTCATAAATTTAACAGCAAATATATTCTTATTACAAGATATAGGCTACATAGAACCATATTGCATATATATATATATAAAGTCTGTACATTGTTTAGGACTCAGGGAAAATTGTCTGTCTGGAAAAAAAAAATATATATATATACACACACATATATACACACACGTTATTCGGCTTACTGAGAGCCATAAAAACACAAGCTAAATAAATATAGCAATAAAAGTGATCACCTATGACGGTTAAAAAACAAAGACTTAAAAAACATGCCCTCATACTAGAGCAGCAAAATGCAAATAGCAAAGTGCATTATGCAGACCTATATCTATTTCTTATTCTCAGCGCACCACGCACAAAATTGACCAATGCAACACAGGGTTCCAAATTACACAGTTTTTGCATAAAGATAAACACCTCTTCGTGAGACCGTATCTTAGATCTGCGCAGAATTGGGCTCAAAAAATGCTTCTGGGGAGGGTAGTATAAGGGGCAGAAAAGAATAAAGTGCATGGTGCTTCGTTTGGAGGCATTATCACACAGGCAACTTGGCAAAATGCCGTTCCAGTCAACATCCCTGGGAGAGGCTACTAATAAATGTAAGCTGTTAAAACTAAACCTAGTCATATAAAACCTACTATCTGAATTAAAACTTGATGTTAGATAAAATTTACATCCTAGCAATGTTTTATTCGAATTGGAATTAGTACTACTAACCAGTTTTTAACATTTTGCCATGGTAATGGGTGCCCCGCCTTTCTCTGAATGCCGTTTTCACCAGAGCCAATCCATCCCGCTTAATGTTTGGTGGATTAAAAAACAGCTCAGAAAAACCTAAGCCCCTGAAGCTCTCCTTAATATAATAAAACCATGGGATTGTCTGGGCATGATCCTGAGAGTGACAATCGTCCAATATATCTTTTGAAAGAGAGGGACCGAGTTTACCCCAAATTCTAATCCAGAGAAACAGGGGGTCCAACTTGCTCCTGTCTTCTCTAGGAGGCAAGCCAACCTCAGTATGACAAATAAATGAAGGAGCTGATTGAGGGACTGCCAAAGGTTGGAATAAAAATTTGTTCTCTACCCTCTGCAAAGGACCCATTCCCATGTACCCCCAAACTCTGGCACCGTAGGTAGCTACAGCAATACACTGGCTTTTATATATGCTGATCATTTCAGGCACTGGCTTGAGCCCTAGCTGTCATGCAAAAGTGAAGACCGACTCTGCGACTCTATGGCATAGCGTTGCCCTGCTGTTAAATAGAGTGTGCCAATGCGAATTTTAGTCTATGGGGATACCAAGATAGTTAAAAGTTTTCACCCTACAAATTTCAGACCCTCCCAAGAAAAATGATCTGGTTTTAGTGTTTTTGGGGTCAGTGCACATAGCAAAAGATCTGCTTTGATTGACTTTAAGGTTGAGCTCTCCCATAAAATCGTTAAAAGCATCTAAAAGGCATTATGGAAATTGACACTGCATAATCGGCGTACAGTAAACAAGGGAGGGCACTAAATTTCACCATTGGCATATTCTTCACTGCTTTACTCAAGTGCAACTCTGGGTCATTAATATATATTAAGAATAAAAAGGGGGCCATCACGCACCCCTGCCTATCCCCCTGTGAAGATTTGATATCAGGGGAAAGTTCACCCTTAGGACCATACCTCACCCTAATCAGACAGTCCCAATGTATCCTCTACAATAAACCAATTATAGCCTTATCTATACCCATCCTAGCTATAATGCCCCACAACCTGGACCATAGGAGAGGTCCATAAACGCTAGGTGAATGGAGCCTCTCATTTCCTTGACATACTTGCTAATGATCAGGTGAAGGTTCAGGCATTGTTCCATTGTAAAACCAAAGGGGATGATGGACGGAGTGTTGAACATTGCAAGCACTCACCCCCAGTCAACTGATCTGGGTTTAATCCATCATCATTCTTTAGCTCACTCCGCCACCCCAGTTCAGACATGGCCATATGCAAATCAGTCTGACCATGTGCCTCATGGGAACAGTCCAGCCCGAACTGCCAAGCCATGTCTTCCCTGGACCGGAAACAAGCATCCTGGGACCGGTTTCTGGCTTACAGCCGTCATCAGCCATGCTATCTTGAATCCACTGGCAAAGTGAGCAAGGGACCCACGTCTGGGCATACCCTGCCAACTTAAGGCGAACATAGCAAAACCAAAGGGGATGATGGACGGAGTGTTGAACATTGCAAGCACTCACCCCCAGTCAACTGATCTGGGTTTAATCCATCATCATTCTTTAGCTCACTCCGCCACCCCAGTTCAGACATGGCCATATGCAAATCAGTCTGACCCTGTGCCTCTTGGGCACAGTCCAGCCCGAACTGCCAAGCCATGTCTTCCCTGGACCGGAAACAAGCATCCTGGGACCGGTTTCTGGCTTACAGCCATCATCAGCCAGGCTATCTTGAATCCAGTGGCAAAGTGAGCCAGGGACCCACGTCTGGGCATACCCTGCCAACTTAGGGCGAACAAAGCAAAACCAAAGGGAATGATGGACGGAGTGTTGAACATTGCAAGCACTCACCCCCAGTCAACTGATCTGGGTTTAATCCATCATCATTCTTTAGCTCACTCCGCCACCCCAGTTCAGATATGGCCATATGCAAATCAGTCTGACCCTGTGCCTCATGGGAAAAGTCCAGCCCGAACTGCCAAGCCATGTCTTCCCTGGACCGGAAACAAGCATCCTGGGACCGGTTTTTGCATTCTGTCCATCAATTGTTGTTTTTGCATTTGTCACCCCGAGTGTGACGGGTATGCCCAGACGTGGGTCCCGTGCTCTCCATGCCACTGGAGTCAAGCTATCCTGGCTGATGAGGGATGAAAGCCCGAAACCGGTCCTAGGATGCTGGTTTCCTGTCCAGGGAGGACCTGGCCTGGCAGTTCGGGCTGGACTGTTCCCATTGGGTGCAGGGTCAAGACTGATTTGCATATGGATGGGTCCAAACTGGAATGGCATGGTGAGCAAAAAAACGATGGATTTAGGCCCAGATCTCTGCACTGGGGTGAATGTACGACATTGTTCTGCATTCTGTCCATCAATTGTTGTTTTTGCATTGTTCCATTGTGCCTACCTCGGGGCGAAACCCAAACTGCACCTTATAAAGAGCCTGATTTTCCTTCAGCGAGCTCTTGAGCTTAGTGGCAATAATTCTGCCCAAACCTTTAAGAGCGATATCTAAGAGGGAAACCGGGCGATAGCAGCAAGATTGAGTGTCTGTCCCCTTTCTTAAACATGGGGACAAGCACCACTTCTTTCCAAGATAAAATGGGGGCCTCTTTAATAAAAACTCTAAAGACATTCCCTAACATTGCAACCCAAAGTGCAGAATTATCCTTAAAAATGGTCCAAAGGGACTCCATCTGGATCAGGGTGTTTCCCTGCGGGGCTCTGATTAAGGGCGACTATAATGTCCTTTACATAGATCGAATCACTAAGGTTGGGAAATGACTCCAGCTTGCCAAAGGCTACCTCATAGTGCTCTAAAATAGGCTCTGATTTGACAAGATTAAAAATGCAGGTTTAGTAGTCCACCCAAACCTGAACTGGGATCTGTGTCCACTGAGAGCTCTTCATACCCTGAGAAAAATGGACGATTGACGACTCTCCAGAATAGTGCAGACTCCTCTGTGTGAGAATCTCCTTCCAAGTCCCCCCATGCTTCTGCTCTTAGCTCTGACCTCCTAGCCTCCAGGGTAGATTTGTAGCTTTTCCTAGCGCTCAGCTCATCACCTTTAGGGTGTGGTTTGGAGGAGAGAGCTAGTTTTAGTCTCCTATGGGCCAAAGTGCAGGCATGATTAAACCAGTCAATAGATGACAGGTTTCTAGGAGCTTTATTCAGCCTCAAACCCTTATATATGGATATACTATGGGAAAGTCATCCTTTTGGCCCTGATCACCCCCACTTTTTGACTGATACTGGTCGTAACTAACTCTGACTGTGCCATAGGCTCTGCCAACCAAGCCCAGGGTTAGTGCTCTGATAAAAGGTATATGGTAATTAGGTGTAATTACAATTGGTATTGACAACCTACTTGTAAGTGCCTAGTACATGGTAGGGCATGTAGGTTTAGAGGCTCAGCAGATTTAATGCACTTAGGTGTGCACTGCTGTGTTGCCTGCTGTCATTTTAAAAGTCAGCCCTGCTTTGCAAGTTGCTTTTAAACGGAAAATTATATGCAAATTTGACTTTGGATTTAATGGTACTTCCACAGTATCAACTATCTTATTTATACATATAAGTCACCACTAAGGTATACCCTAGGTGCCCCCGGGGTAGGGGGCCATGTAAAAGTAAGCAGGGACATTTTAAAAGATGTTTTATATGCTCTGGTGAGGTAAAAACTACAAATTTCGTTTTTCCCCACTAATATTTCAAAGACTTAAAAGATTAGTAATGATAAATCCAACAACTTGCCACTGGTGAATTTATCACAACTAATACAGAAAAGAAGTTATAGGACTTTCTTTTCTGTGAGCCAAAATCCAGCCTTCTAGCAGCCTCTCCTGATTGGGAATGTATGATGATACAACGCGTACCATCACAACGCGGTATGTTACATCGCGGTCTTGACAACGCAAGTCGTTACATCGACTTGCGCTGGAGGGCGCTGGACTTAGGAATAGTGTGAATTACTATTCCAACTCCAGTCTACGTACAGTAGGGAAGGTGTTGGAATAGTAATTCACACTATTCCTTAGTCTAGAGCGCCCTCCAGTGCAAGTCGATGTAACGACTTGCGTTGTCAAAACCACGATGTAACCATACCGCGTTGTAATGGTTTCGTGGTAAAGGATGTTTCCCCCTGATTGGCCAGCCTAGACAGGCTTAGCCAAATTGCTCTGATGAGGTGATGAGCGGCCTGCCCATAGACAATGGATATCTGGTGGGGGGGAGATGTGCAGCTGCAGAGACCAGGCTCAGAAGGGGGCTGGGTAAACAAACTGGTCTTCAAAGAGAGCAGGATAGTAAGGATGCAAGCCAGGCGTACCCCCTCTTCCTGTAACACCCAGCCAGATGGGAGCCCCAGGAATTGAATTTGCAGAAGGTTTGGAAGGGGAGTGTTGAGGAAAGAGACCCACCCCAGTAGGATGGCTTAGCCAGATCTTAACCCAGGAGAATGTTTTTCCATCTTGAATTTTAAAATACAGTGCTTTGTGGGACAAGAATATGTCACACTTTGGAGGAAGATGCCATGCTTTTGGGTGGCACCCTGTACCTCATTGGTCAGGGGTGCCCCCCTGCTTGTCACTCCAGAACACTGGATAAATATTGGAGAGCTGCATAGCAACTCAGATCCCTTCCTGGAATAATCAAAAGAAGAAGGACTGCCCTGCTGAACCCCTGGTCTGCACCCACAAGGACTACACTCATAAGGACTGCACTTGCTGCACACTTTGGAGTCCTCAAAGAGGACGTTGCCTGGCTTCAAAAGGATTTTAAGGAAAGGACTCCTTGAAAGCAACAGGTGCAAAAGAGCTAAAAGAGATCCCCTGCCTGAAACTACAAGAAGAAGAGGGACTGCCCTGTTGGAACTCTGGTCTGCACCAAGAGGACTGCACTCTCAATGACCACACCTACTGCACACTAAGGAACTACAGCCCTAAGGACTTTGCCTTGATTCAAAAAGAGAAGGAGTGGACTACCTGAAAGCAACTGGTTAACAGATCCCCACCTGCATCATCTTCAGCCAGAAGAACCCAGGTGGCCATCTTCAGCTGGAATTCAAAGGATATGGCCAGGTGCATTGTGTGAACTGCAGTCCCAACTTCTGAAGAGAAACTCAGAGACTTTAGAATCTTGGATCCTGTTAGTGAACACTTTGAACCCCCAAAAGGAACTTTAGGAAGCACCTCCTGAAGTTTGGAGAACTTTTGAGAACGTTTGTGAAAAAGCTCTATAAGTGGACAGACACGTCGACTAGAGTCAAGCTGCCGACTTTGAACCGCGGCTTGGGCTGGATTTCAGATTCGTCATGCTGAACACTCCAGAGCTCAAGACTTCCAGGATTTCACCAAAGCCTTGCACAAATCCAAGCCGCCATTGTTGTCAATTCGAATCCCGGCCTGATGAAGTGTCCTGCTCGATGACAAGAGAAAAAGCTCCAGAAAAACAACTTAGTGCTAAGGTAAAAACTTGACCAGGCCTTACCGCTCGGTGTATCCGACCCGTGCTCCATCGCGGTCGGCCTTAAACTTTGACTTTGTCCTGGTCAAGTGCGACCAGATGTCCCAAGCTGGTGCTTTTCATTTTTAGGCACTATAAAGCAAATATTCTTTAAAAATTCACATCTCCGATTCAATACATTGGATTTTGTTTTGGTGTCATTTTAATCAAACACATATTTCCTATTTTAATGTATTGGTACATGCAGGAGGGCAGCTGGGCCTCACAGTATGGCAGAAGAGTGCAGCCCTTCTTGCAGCAAAGCACCATAGCAGTCCTTCTTTTGAGTCTACTACAGGTCCAGAAGTGTACTAAAGAGTTGCGGTCTCAAGTCCAATATTTATACCTGGTGCCCATTTTGAAACAAGAGAAGCTCCTGGAGGATTCCACCCACAGAGGTTCTTGGAATTTTCTGCCTTCCTGTCCTGGCCTTAACTTGTCTGGGGTCATAAAAGACCAGTGTCAAACCCTTTGTGAGCCTGCTCAGTCACAGCCTTTGTGCTGTGAAAGTGTGGTAGATGACACTACCTCCTCCTTGTTAAGTCAGAGTGACCCAAGCTGCCAACACCCAGCTTCCCTTTGTCTCACTATCTGAGACCAGTACACAATGGGCTGTTTAGAGCCTACCCTAGGAGTGATATATATGTATTAAAAAGGAAGGTTTGCCAGGTCGAAATGGCAGTTTACAACTGTACACACAGGCTGCAATGGTGAGCCTCAGAAAGGTTTAAAGGGATACTTGAGTAAGTGGCACAATGAGTGTTGCAGGCCCACTTAGAGAATTCAATCTCTAATCGCTAATTGGGTGTAAGCCAATTTCACCATGTTTTAAGGAGAAAGCACAATAACTTTAGCACTGCACAGAGTCCTAAGGCCAACAACAATAAGCTTAATAGAAATATAGGAGGCGGACAAGTCTCACAGGACATGAATATGGCAACTTTCTAAAAGTGGCAATTTCTGAATTGTGACTTAACTGCCGACTTAACCATTAAGGAGGATTTTTAATTACAATTCATTTGAGTGTAAACAGCAAGTTCTATCTGCTCCCAATCCAAAGTTATCACTTAATAAACGTAATAGGTTAACCCAGAATTAGTCAATGGGAGAAACAGGCCTTACAGCAGTGAAAAACGACTTTAGGGGTTTTTCACTGTTAAGCATGTAAACTTAAACCCACATGTCCTACTTATTTTAATACAATGCACCCTGCTCTATGAACCTTCCAGGCCTACATTAGGGGTGACATATGTATTAAAAAAGGAAGATTTAGACCTGGCAAAAAGTTTATTTTTTCATGTCAAAATGGTAGTTTAAAACTGCCTTATAGGCTGCAGTCGCAGGCCTGAGATGTTTTAAAAGGCTAAATGAGTTTTGCAGGCCCACTAGCAACATTTCATTTATCTGCCCTTGCAACTCGGGGGCCCCCCACACCACGGGGGATGCAGGGGCCTGTGTTACGCCACTGAGCAGGTCTTGCTTCTACCCTTGGGACTGATAAGGAGTTCGCTACATGCTCCTGTGGGTTCAATGACCTCCGTGGGGGCAACAGACAGGTGTTAGGCACCCTACTCCCACTCTCCATCCTACCAGTCTGGGAGTGGTAGCCTGAGACTGGCATCTCAGCCCTAGGTCTGTACCATGAGGCTGACCTAGTGACTGGCAAGCCAGGACTTCCAGGGGGAACCATCACCCCCCTCAAGGGAGACACACTCTGTCTGTGTCATGCAGGGGTCTGCCTCGTGCAGGTATCTGGCTCTCTATCTCTGTGAAAGTTCAGTTAGTTCCTCGGGGTCAGAAGTGGCCTCACCAGGGTTAGTCTTGTAGTGCTCTTTTCTCAGAGCTGGCAACCCCTGATCTACTGGCCCTCCCACTGTGGACTGTCTCAACCACCTGCCCCTTCACCTGGGCCTCCATACTCTCCTTATGGGACTAGTACCCCAGAAACAAGAGCTTTCATGGCGCCCCAGGCAGCCACCCCTACCAGCACTTCCAACACTGGTGGTATCTAATTTCCCAGATTGCAATCAATGGGCATCTGGGGGAATAACGATGACACTCCTCAGGTCAACTTCTCCACCCCATTCCAGGTCTACCACAGCCATTGGGCTGACAAAGTCCAGCCCAAGTGCCTTGCTCACCCTACACACCTGTCCTGGCAGGTACTGATCTGAAACACCAACCTTTCCACTACCATGGTCTGTGTGGCACTGCTATCTGTCAGAACAGTGACAGAGATTCCATTCACTGTGATCTGATGGAAGTGGTAACTCCTACCTTTAGGGATCACAACCCTACCCTCTGAGTCTATTCCAAACTAAAGGAGACAAGGTATTCTCTACCATTAAATAGCAGGCAAGTCGCTTACCAGATAATTCTCTCCTCCATGGAGAGGAAGATGGGTCCAGAAAGCAGCAGGGGAACAAACATGGCACAGTAATAATTTCATATTTCAAAACATACTACATGTGGGACTTCCCATTATGCAGGACCTGAACAGGAAGAGCCTTTCACAGTCAGTTTCAGGACAGCAAGCCCCTTTTGTGCATAATTGAATTTTCTGAGTATCTTCATCAGAACAATAATATTCCTTACCATGCTCAGTCGCTATAGAAACAAATGACTTTGATCACGCTGTGTGGGAATAGATTCTCAATTGAAATCACTTTTAAGCCAATGCCAAGATTCACAACAAGCTTAATAAGCAATGTGTGGCATAATTTGAAAAAATAGAAAACTCTATTGGTTTGCATTTTGCTGTTTTGAAGTTCAACAGTAGTAAAGGTGCACATATCTCTCTGAAATTTGGTAGGTTTATGCGTGACATGCCTGCGATGCAAGTGCTTTTATAAAGTATATTGTATGAAAAACATAAATAATAATTCTAAAAATATGTAAGTAGTAAATGATCAAAAAGTGCATATGTTATTTAATTTTTAAAAAAATAGAGCTTCATATTAATGAAAAATTGACCATACGATAACAAATTAGTGATATAGAACAAGGAATTGTGTAAATAGAAAAAATGGAATACAAAATAAAACTGGCAATTAAACAGAAATAATGCACAATTCTCTTACAAAAAAAAAGAATGTAGACATATATGGTTATTTAATCACACTTATTTGTGCATCTATTATTAATATATAGTATTAACTCATTTATACAAATGACAGGATTTAGTGCCTTAGGCTTGGCAGCCTTTCATTTTCTTATCATACCTCCAACACCTAGAATTATTTACTTGCATCCATCAGGAACCTTTCTAGCGGTCGCTAAATAACTATCTTTTTAACTTATCTTAAGATTTATCGGTTGATTTGGCTCCGGTCATAATGGCTGCAGTAACTCTGTTGTGGCTACTGTGTACTTAAGTAATGCCAATCATTCATTCAAGTTAACACAAATTATAGACTTTAAAAAAGAGTTGGGATTTTGTTGGTAAAAACGTATTGATTGCATTTAGATATTCAACTCAAATAACACCAAAAGTTCTAAAAACTCCGCTTTCTTTTTTAAACAATGAGGAAAAGTTCAGAGAGCTTCGAAAACCTCTGTAACTTCAGCACAAGCCAATCAAATGATCTCTTATCGCTAAAAGGTTCATTTGACATGATTAAGGCAAATATTGAAAGATGAACTGCCACCAATTCAATAATTTTGCCATACTAACTAAAAATTGATGGCCAACTTTAGGTTATCTTCTTATTGGAATCTGAAGCTAAACCAGGTTTGTCGAGCACAACATTTTGGTGTCAGATTTAGTTTTTTAATTATTCTGGTAAAAATGCCTCCCTATGTTAGAACACAATAAGAACCAGATAGAGTCTCTTATGAATTCACTCTATCACTAAAAGGAGTATAGGCATTTTCTTACCACATTTATGTGATTCCACTAAAGCAGGCAACAGATCAAGAATACCACAGTGTTCTGCAGAAGCTGCATTTTGAGAACCAAGGATTTACAGACTCCAACATAAGTGCTAATAGTGATGTCCAGTTTAGAAATCGTTAAAGTAAAATTTTGAAATTATGAATGTTTTGGTGGTAAGAGCAAGCCTAAATCTAATTTCTGATAGACAGCGCATGGTAAATTGTAAATCAACATTCTTTTCACTTTAGTAGAGGACAGAGTTCCAGTGACACCAGCCATATTTACTTTAGCCTGTCAATGTGGAGTGCACCTATCACCATAATCTTTTGTCTTGTTGGAATTTAACTTTAGGTGATTGGTGTACATCCGTCAACTTAATGTAAATGGTCACAAAAATATATCTTTCTTCAGGAGTGGACAGTATAAGTTTAACAATGAATTCAGAATTATCCACGTGATTGCTATGCAGTATATGACATGATTTAAGCAATGCGATCAATGGATGTAAATGTATATTAAAGATATATTAAAGAGAAGTGATGAAAACTGCTCCTTGAGGGATCCCACAAGTGGATGAGCTTTATTTGGAGGTAAAGAAGCCCTGTCACACTGCTCTTGACCTATCAGCAGGAAAGACTCAAACCAGAAGCGTGCAGTACTGATCAAGTTAGATTCAGTTAGTGTTTGATATAGGATGACATCATGGCTGATGGTGTAAAGGCTGCTGGCATATCAAGCAGAATAAGGGCTCCAGTGCTACCACCATCTACTATTAGTTGAAGATCATCAATAATCACTGAAGTGATTGCCTTGATACTGCGGTCAGGGCAGAAACCATCTTGATGGGAATCAAGGATGATCAACACATCCTATATATATGCTTGAAACTTAATTCTCCCAGTTTGTGCCAATAGTGTAGCTAGGAACTATACATTTGAGGTAGACCTCTGACTACTTCAGTTGGTGTGGTCTGGCTGGAGCTTTTTTAAAAAGTAGGAGTGTCATTGAAATGCTTTAAAACTGTTGGCAATCATTCCACAATCAAATGAGTAGCTGATACCTGCAACAACCATTGGAGTAATGGACAGAAGCAACATTCATTTAAAGATTTTTGTTGGAGCAATACCCAGAGGAGAAACAGAAGTAGTATAATTTATATGAGCAAAATGAGGAATGAGGTGTGGTATTTCCTTCTACAGACTTGAGCATCTAGTAGGTTGAGATCTTTCCTTTTCTGATTAAGTCCAGAGTGAATTTTAGAATTGAAATATGTGGCTAATGTGTTACATGGTTTTAGAGAAACTCAAAGGATGGAACATATTAAATCAAACATGCAAGTTTGATGCATTGGCTAACCGGTTATAATAACAAGCTCTTTTTTCTTAAGGAACAAGCACATTTTGATGCCTACAATATTTGAAAAAAATAATTTTTGGGTGGGACTTAAATCCTGATGTAGCTCTCAGACTAGATATCACTGGGTCTTGATAAAAACGATCCCTGAAACTATCCCTTATCTCTCTCTTTGATGTGTTTGGACAATGCTACTTTTTCTGCAATGACTAAAGTTTTGAAGAATTCTTTTTCTGGCTGGTTTCAGGAATCATTTTCTCTAGGCCTGGGCGGAATTCGTGGAGTTTCCCTATGCGGAACTCTGCGTAGTGACCAAAAAACTCCGCCACGCTATGTGGAGTTCCCCAAGTGACAGAGTGTGTTAAGTTGTGCTGTTCTCACTGATTTTTAGCACAAGGTGTTTGTCCTGCGCTGAAAAATCAGCGCGTACGGCATCATGCACAGCGCAGGAGGGCACTGCTTCTTTCTGCCGCCCAGTAGATTTTCTACTCGAGCGACAGCTTCCTGAACACGATCGAAGGCTTTCTCAGCACAAGCAGTCGCAACCATCCTCGACCGTTCACGTTGAGACATTTCGTATACAGAGGAGACTACTGGAAGAAGACCCTGCTGCACAAAGCATTGTACTATGAACTAGTATTTTATGTTTTAGCATTAATAAATAGCCTGACATAATATGGTGATACTTAATTGTGAGAATGTTTGCTTATTTATCCCCATTTTTTGAGGATCAATGTTAATACTTTTTTCACTCTGTTCACTAGGACACTTCTAACCAGGACATAGTGCGTGCTCTCTGGCCCATAAAACATGCTGAAATTGGCTTACTCCTATTGAACTTTTCTATAAGGCCACAGTATATGGTGTCTCATAATGGGCCCATTGCATGGAAAGTTAAATGTTACCTATGGACTACTGCACTAGTGTGCTATCCATTAGTGTGACAAGACAAACATTGTTCCAGCACTACCACTGTAGTCTGGCTGCTGCAGCCCAACCTGTCAAAATGATCCTTTTTGACTGCAGAAAACCTCGCTTTTAAATATTAAGTCACACCTGTGTATGCCTTGTAACCCACAAGGCATGGTGTATGGTATTTAAAAGTAATATTTTAAAGTTAACATGTCCTTACAGGAAATAGCATTCAAAAGCTATACTTACTGTAGGAAGGCTGACTGGCCCTCTTAGAAAACCTGGGAAGCAATATTAAATACTAATTCTGCTATCTCAGGCTATGGTCTAGTGAGAAAATGATTAAACAACAAGTTTTAAATTTATTAAAAGCCCAACTTAGGGCCTTATTATAATGTTGTATTGACCACCACCGACAGGCCGTAGCTATCGGCCAGTACAACATCCAGGGCCGCGATCCGACCACCGGATTACGATGCCGGCAGTCGGAGAGCTGCGGGGGGGGGGGAGACCGCCGCCTCTGACAGGATCGGAGATACCGTTGGGCAGTGGTCGGACAAGTAATCCCTGAATGGCAGCGGTTCTGCGCAGGCACCGCTTTCGGGTTGGGATTACAATGTCCTTTTCTCCATGCCTTTTCATGGCAGTCCGACTGCCCTCGTCCCCCCTGGGCCTCCGCTATGGGGCCGGGGGGCACATGTGGTGCCCCCCAAACATCCATGCACCGTGTTCCAGGCACCACATGGTGCCTGGCACATGGTGAATAGATGTTTGAAAAAATACCCTTTACTATTGTGGCTTGTGCTACAGCCCTTTTCTGGCTGGTAGTACGAGTCGCAATAGCAGGGAAAATAGCACTTTTCCCACTAATATCAGTGCCTGCACTGGGACCTTTTCCAACCTGCTGCCTTGCCCTGCTGAAGGATCTGGATTTCATAGAAAAAGAACTACATCTCAAGGTAAAAACCCAAACTGGGTTGTACCCGGTTGCTCTATTTGATCCATGTTCTATCAATGTTGGCGTGAAATCCTGGCCCAGTCTGTTGTCACCCGTTGCCCCACATTGCGGCTTACTGCAGGTCTATTTTTACTTAAACCGTAAAAAATCCTATCTCCGGTTCCCTTCATTGGAATTTTGTTGTTTTGGTGTCATTTTGTTTGGTCAATAATTCTCTCTTGTATACATTCTACATGACCATAGAAGCAATAAATATGCACAGGACCAGTGAACATACATGAAAATACAACACTTATGTCTTCTGGTCTTTACTGTAAAAGTATAGAATACAGACTTGGTCAAATTATTGTGCTAGGATTGCTCAAAGCAAATGGACAAGCACCCTTGTTCCATACACACATCATGATTAGCACATGAGACCTGCATTTGGGTAGGGAGGATGCATGAAGGACAGGTGTTATATAGGTTGCCCCTCCAAGCATTTATGAAATTTCTATCCGGCATGAATTTGATTCTTAATCATGCCTTGCATCTTATGATGCCAATATGAGAAGGACAGGTTCCTATTGATTAGAGCCGGTATCAAGACCTCTGCTTTTGTTATAGGGGCAGTGCTTTTCCCTGGATTGGGTGAAATTAAATAAAACATACCTATGCTACTGCTCTTTATGAATGTTGCATATGTGTAAATGACACACAGAGCACATGTGTATTCCTTTTCACATTGCATCTTCCCCTGTTCCGGTCCTGTGCCAGGTCGTCTGAGGCTTGGGGAATGAAGGCAAAGGAGAGTACAAGATAAGGAATTAGTAACAACCCTATAGCATGCATTTTTTTTAGGTGTGCAAGTGTTTGTCTATGGTTGTGTGTCTGTGCATGAATGTGTGTATCTGTGTCTGTCTTTGCAAATTTAAAATGTCCTTTCTAAACTGTGGAGGCAGGTCTCACCTTTCTGGCAAATCCCTTTCTGGAATGCACCTGTTTGCTAATAGCTTCTGACGAGTTTTTATGACAAAATATAAAACTTTCTTCAGAATAATTGTTAATTATGAATTATAAAAAAAATATTACTCTGTTTCCAAGCTTTGAGAAATTCCTCTTGAAGTCCTAGTAATTGGCAATATTTGTCAACAAGAATTACATGTATTAGTATATTTGTTTGATTTCTATACCATCTAGTCAGTTGCTAAAGCTAACTCAAGTAAAAAAAAATATAGAATCTAAAACTGATTTGTACCATTGATTATTAAAGAATTTATCATCAGCAGTACCTTTATTGTCATTATTGTTATGGCTATTTAAACGTGCTCACTGAAATAAAACTTAATTATCTTAATAACAGCACATTATCAACAAATACAATTTAAATGTCTCATTGATTATTAATTTGCATTCGTTTTTTTTTATTTAGTTGTAGGTTTTTTAAAATATGGTAACTGGATAGTTGCCTCTTCTTCTCCTAAGAAGTTTCATTTGTGTTACACTTTGCAATCTTCATTCTGTCAGGGCTAGAACGGATTTTCCTGCCGTTGCATAACGCTTTTATCTCTCGTGCACACAAAGGCTTTCCTTGAAGTATGTTCTCTTATTATCTTCTCATTTATAGCTGTATTCCCAAAGACCTTCTTAAATGGCTTGGCTTATGGATTAAAGTAAATGTAAGGAAGCTAGAAAAATAAAAGTCTGTCGGGGAGCAAACGTTGACAGATGCAATTAAAGTCACATGCTAGCTCCTTTCATTTGAAATACAGAGTCACTGTACTTGTTTTTAATAAACATAACCAATAATCTTGCACTGGGCTCTTCATTGAAGTGCACTTTATGACCTGGAAATCTTTTATACATAAATCCTTGACGTCTGCTTGTCACAACATACATTACAGTATGTGTTCCCTTGTTCCATCATCTGCATTAGAGTGTTCTCCATGAAAATGTGCACACAGTCATTTAATTTGCAAGTAATCGTTAACAAAAAAAGAAATTCTAAGACTGTCTGTTTCTTTGAGGTGTGGTACATTTTAATGCTCTACATAATATGGGGTGGAGCAATAGGCCCTTTGTTGGACGACATAAAAGCAAAGATTTTTCCTGTTCTTTTAGACGGTTCCTTACTTTGGCCTTTTACAAGCATCCAAAGCTTAGATTCAATCTTTTTGAACTGTATTCGAAAACTCCTATGTTTAAGGCAGTCTACCACTGTGTGCCACTTAAGACTAGAACTAGGCTTTAACCCTCTGCATGCTATTGCTGATATTAACCAAATCATTTACTTTATAGTTTGCAAGGAGGCAGGAATTAACACCCTAAGAGCTCACATTAATGAAGCTTTAACTACACTCATCTTTCTCAGAAAGTTCAGTTGTAAAGTTGCTGGTAGATTACAATCGCCCTCCCAAGGAGGCACTAGTAGGTTTTTCTAGAACAGTCCGGAAGCTAGTGGTTAAAAAAAAGGAGTTAAAGCTTCCAGCTTGTTTCGGAATATTTGGATTGCAGCCAAGTTTAAGCAGAGTAAATACGCCATCAAAATGTTTACTCCTTTGCAGCAATCTTAAATCGATTTTGATATGCAGAGAATATTGCTGTCTGTATTTCAGGCTTTTCTATCTTCATTTTAAGGATTTCGATGGCGTTTGGAACTCGAAGGGTCAAACTTACAGGGTTGTATGTCGGAACAACAAATTCCCTAACCACGCATGCCTAAACAATGCGGTTATAACGACCGCGTCTTAACCATGCATTCCTTTACCACGCATGCCTTTACAACGTAATTTCGTGGTAAAGGCATGAATGGTAAAGGGGTATGTGTGGCTAAGGTCGTGATCCCCCTCCCCACCGCCCTAAGGTACAACCTCCCAACCCCCCGCCCCCTCCCCGCCCTGAGGTCCAAATACCCCTACCCCTCCTAACCCCCATGCTGTCCCCTCTCCCTGAGGCCTAAACACTGTCCCTCAACCCTGTCCCTTAACCTGACCCAGCCCTAAAAACTGCCCCGTCCTCCCCTAAAGCCCTAAAAACTACCCTGACTACCCATTCCCCTCCCCCTGCCCTGAGGCCTAATACCCTAACCTCTAATTAAAAAAACTACCCTGACCCTCCCCCAACCCAAAAAACTACTCCGACTCCCCCAAGGCCTGAAAACTACCACCAATCCCCCACCAGCCCTGAAAACGACCCCCTACCCAGCCCTGAAAACTAGCCCAAACCCCTCCAAGCCCTGAAAACTGCCTCCAACACCCAGCCCTGAAGACTAGCCCCGAACCCCCCAGCCCAGAAAACTACCCCTGACCCACCCCCAGACCAGAAAACTACCCGACCTACCCCCAAGCCCACAAAACTACCCCGACCCCCCCAGCCTACAAAACTACTGCCAACCCACCCCCCAGTCCACAAAACTACCCCAGACCCATAAATAGTGCCAACCAACACAAATAGCCAATGGAAGTCAATAGACGCAGTAGATCAGGACCTTAGCATTATTTGCGGCCAACCACGATGAAGCCTGGGTTGGATACAACAACCACGTTTGCTCGGTCAAAGGCTTTACCTTGGTACTCAGTCTTTTTTCTGGAAGTCAAAATCACTCAGTGGGGCAAGGCAGCAGACTGTCTGAAGAAATTTTCATAAATTCGGAAAGGCATTAGACAAGGTACCACTGAGCTATTGATTTTGGAGTGAAAATCGCAGATTGGGGGAAATTCAATCTATGCCCAGGGAGTCCTCTCACCAATCGAATTCTTTTGGTGCCTTCACCTGATCAATATTTCTATCTTCAGACTTAGGGCCCGATTTAGGTCTTTGCAGGACTCCTATTGTCCTTCTGTCAAGCTGACAGAATCCTGCCCGCGTATTTAGATGTGTGCTGGCTAAATCTCCATCCGCATCGACAGAGCATTTACCACCGCGTAAGAAGCTCACTGCTGCCGTCAAAGCGGACTCTTCTGATGGCTAACATTACTCCATCGCGGTCAGGGTGGCAGGATTCCGCTGAGCACATTTAGATTTCAGAGTTGTGCTGGCATTTTTCTAGAGGCGGATTGCCGACTGAGGTATTTTGTTGTGGGACGCGTTCAACATTGTTCTATTTTTGTTGCTTTTGGATGAATGCTAGCACCACACACCTGATGTGTTTTGCCTAATTGTTTTCACCTGCACACCACCCTTTAAAACTCACTCCATTTCAGACCATGATCCTTCGCCATTTCACTGCAGCACAACACTGTCAAGCAGAAATTTTGACACTGAAGTCAGGTTTTTCTTTGCTTTCTTTGTTTCTTGTCCCTTTTTTCCTCTTTCATTTATTTTCTTGTGGGTCATAACATTTATTTCATTGCTTTTTTTAATAATGGCAGGGAGGAGAAATCCCCATTTTACAGAGGGAGGATTGTCAGTCATGGTGGATAAAATTATTAGAGCAGAGCCACAAGTGTTTAGAGCCCAAGTCCAAAATACAACCATAGCCAAGAAAAGGCAAATGTGGACCAGAATAATTGACAGAGTGAATGCTGTAGCAAACAACCTGTGCACACAGGAGGAAATTAGGAAGAAGTGGAACGACCTGAGGGGGGAAGTGCATTCCCTGGCCTCCAAGCGTCACCTGGAGCCCAGAGGAGTGGTGATGGTGCTGCCAGCCCCCCTTACAACCTTTTCTCTGGGAGTAAAGGTCTTGCAGATCCTACATACTGAAGGATTGACTGGAATCCCTGGTAAAGTGGAGACTTGTAAGTTATACTTTTGAATGTGTCACTAAACCTAAATATTGTTTTTACTTTTTAATCATCTGTTGCTAATGTGTTTTGTACCTTCTGAAAACATAGAAACCCATATATATTTCTATCATTTTTCTTTGACTTGTTTGTTTGTTTGAATGTATCTTCTTCTATTTAAGATTCCAGGTTTCAATCTCCATTACATTTCACATGATGTAATTGTGCTTGTAAGTGTTTTAACACCATATTTCAAATATGTGTTTTATATAGGCCTGGGCGGAGATCGCGGCATTCAACTACGCAGAACTCCGCAAAGTGACCAAAAACCTCCGCCACGCAACATAGAGTTCTGCAAGCTGCAGAGTACGTTAGGTCGCGCTGTTCATGCTGATTTTCAGCGCCGGGTGTTTGCTCCGTGCTGGAAAATCAGCGCGAACATCTCCATGCGCAGCACAAGAGAGAGCAGCTTCTTTCTGCTGCTCAAGTAGATTTCCTACTTGAGCGGCAGCTTCCTCAATGCGAACAGATGGTTGCTCAAAGTGAGCCGTCACGACTAACGTGGCCCACCCGTGTTGAGAAATCTCGCTGGGGAGTGGTCTAGCATTGGATTTTCCTCGCTCATACTCGCTGACTTACAGTTGGCGAGCCCGAGGGAGGAAAAAACTCAGCTCTGCAGAGTGGAGTTTTTCGGAACTTCGCGTGCTGCACAGAGTACGGAAAACTCCACAAACTCCGGGAATGGAGCGAAGTTCACCGCCCGTGCCTAGTTTTATATTGTAAATGTCTATTATATATGTACTGCATATTTACACTATGTATGTTTAACTTACAATTTTGCAAGTATTGGTAATGTTTGATTTAAATGACTACAACTACCATGATGTCTTGTTTTAAGTTTGTGAAAAAAATATTGCAATGCCATCTTGCTCATTTCCTCTTTTCTATAATCATTTCCACATATCTCTATTTCATACTATGTTTTGGAACGTTTATATGTTTAATTTTGTATGTTGTCCTATCCTTATTTCATTGAATTGATGTTATTTATATCACAAATCAAACATTGTTAACTTTAAAATGTTAAGGCATGTAATTGTGCATTTTTATTATAAGTGGATTTTGTTAAGAAAATTTACTCTGTGATGTGTCAATGTTGACTAATGCAATATATCTGTCTAAGTTGTCTAATTGTCAGAGTTTTCGCCTGCTAGGCTTTGGGATTGTTTCTTTCACAATTTTCCTCTCTACTGTGTTATGTTGAATCTTTGGTTATTTCATGTATGCTTTTTAAATGTTTTATTCATTTCAGGAACATTCTTTACTTGCTTTTTTGAAGCAATTGTGTGTGTAATTTAAACCATTTGTCTATTGTATTACAATACCACTGAACGGAACAGTCAATATAGTAATTTTCTTTTTCCATTTAGGTTCCTTCTTTTTTAGCTTTAGACTCATTTGATGTATAATCCATACATTAACAATATACATTTTTTAAAACTCATAATAGGTCCAACACCCAGAGAACGTGGACAACCATCTGCCACTGAGAACAGGAACAAGCCTTCTGTGAGGACTCCACTCCTGCAAGTCCATATGACGAAGAGCTGCTTGGTCCATCTGGTCTGCCTGGGCAGACCACTCCAGTGAATCTCACTTGGCCTGCACCTACACCTCCGACCTTAGCTGCTACCACACCTCAGCCTGTGAATACCTCCACTTCCTGTGTCCAAACCAACATCACCCCAATCTTGTTCCCCCCAGTACTGGATGCTGTTTATCCAACACCACCTCCAGTTCAGCCAGGGACTAGTGGGGCGGGGAAGGTTTTCTGTACTTTTATGAATCTTGGACAGAACGTATATGTTATTAATCTTGCACTCTTTTGACATATCGAGCCCTCTTCCAGGGTTTGGGTAGTCAGTTCAAGGTTCCTGGCTGAAATCTCCCAGATAGGATTCGCTTATATTAGTCTGTAATGGGTAGTATTGTTAAGTTGCCGCATTAACAATCCCACCTCCCTTATAGGCTGGTTGCATAACTATAGAGGTATTGTTAGCCAATTCACGTATAGCCAGTGATTTGACTTTGGAACAGTTTTGTTTGAAGAAAAGTTTTTTGTCATTAAGTTGATCTACCTCTCTGATAATAGTCTCTTCGAAAGCCAGGATCTCTGGAGGCATGGTGGTACTTGCTGGGCAAAAGTTAGATTTATTTTTGAGGCCACTTACATTGGTCTCGCTCATGTCAACTCCCTTCACAAAGTAAGTTTTGAGTCTAAATTTGTGAAAAAAAATTGTAAAATATCTGTTTTGGTCTCTACCGGGTCTTGAACTTTAAGCGGAACAAAGGAGAGAACTTTCCTTACTATCTTTGACTCAGCATCAGACAATTCATGTGTAGATAGGTTATATAGAGGAATAGGTTCAGGTGTGCTGGTAGATTGTAAAGCTGCTACCGTCTGTATATTCTCCTCCTGTTTCTGAAAATGCCCTGTTCTTGTGATTTGCCTTTCCATCCCCTGCCCCTAACTCTTCCCCTGTTGCCACCTCTGTCTAAAAAAGTTTGGGCCCTGGGTATGGGTTGGGTATGGGTAGTGTGATGGGTGTGGGACAATTGTACCTTGGTCTGAGTCTGATGATGTATCTGAAAATGTTATGAACTTTCTACGGGACCTTCGTTGGTAATGCAGATTTAAAATGTTCAGATTATTGTTTTTATAAAAATCGTCTTTCAGACTTTCTGAGTAGTGGAAGCACAGATAAGTGTGTTGCAACAAACAGAATCATTTTACATCATTGTATTCCTCCAGAGGAAATCATGATATCCTGGGATGGGGTAATATTCTGAAAGTATTTCAATCATTGCCAACCCCGAATCATGCATCTTCAAATAACTTTTTATCAGTGAAATTCTTGAAAGAAATAGAGCAAACAGAGTAAGTCTAGAGAGACCTTATGATTGAGTCACACTGTGGCACAGACAATCCTGGTAAAGACACACTTGCTGACTGAGGTATAAAAATCTCCCCAAGTACACAGAAGTCATAGCCCGGGATCCTGAACAATAAGAGCAGTGGAATACAAAGTATGTCAGCGATAGCACCAAAGTGACCTATGGATCCATAAGTCGATCCATTTCAAAATATGCAACTGGAAATACCTATCTAATCAGAAAGATATTCTCAACCATCAAATTAGAGAGAAAGAGATAATGCTAATAACAAATAAGAACCACCAACCTGGTCAAGGCAGGTGAAACAGTAATAACTGAGGCTGGTTGGCAACAGCCTTAAGAGCACCAAAGAACATCCAGTCATAACAAACAGGCCCGGCACTCATTTTTACCAGACTTAGTATTAAACTGAAATATTGCTGGGGTAAAACATCAAAAGAGGAGAAGAATGGGGTGTTCTTTATACAAATCTTTTGAGATCTGTTGCTTCCAAGAAACGTGGGGTATGGAAGAATTGGCCATGGATGGTTTTACCCCGTGCTGTGTTCCATGAATCAAGTCAATGAAACAAAAAGAGGTTTGATCACATGGGTTTCAGTCACTCTTGCTGTTAAAGCCAAGAAAACTCAATAGTAAATAACAATATACAGTACCTCATGCTAGGGAGTGATTCCATAATCATCAACATCTTTAATGCTTCCCTGCCTCCAGCAAAGAAATATGGCAGGTGTCAGCTATGCAAGGTCCTAGAATCTACAATTTTAAAAACATGATTGATAATAAAAGAGGCTGACTCAAATTTAAAAACAAAAATAATCTCGGTCTGCAGGGACTTTAAGATTAAACCACACATTTCAATGTTAGAGATAGATCTCATTGAAGATCAAACTGTATTGGGTATACTTGAATTCTCAATTAAAAATTTCATAAATACTGAGGAAGGAAGGACATCTATTTATTTCAATGATAGCGTTGAATGGACCCACACATTATCAGGCACTCCAGAAAAGAAAAAATACAGATCTAACAATCTGGCAAGTCAGATTGACTATATTCTAATCAGCACTGAATCATGGCATCTTGTCACTGACATGCATGTGGAAGGGCCAGTTGAAATTTATCATAATATGTTAATTGCATTACTTTCTATACAGGGCCCAAAACTCATGTACCATAAAGTAGAGAGTCATGTGAGTTCTCCAAACATGGCTAAAAAAGTTCTGCAGTGACAGAATCAGCTGGCAACTGACTACTATGATCACCCAGAACTATAAATCAAATGAAGGCTACATGGATAAATGTGAAATGATTACTAACATGAGGAAAATACAGGAATGGCAACAAAAACTTTGTACACTTTTTAGGTCCTTTTAAGTTCACGATTAAGACAAATAAATACCATTCTTAGAAACCCTGTAAAAATCAATGTGAATAATCTGAAATGGTACAATGATGTATGTCTAAAGGACAGACAGGTATCAAAGGTCGTCTCGAGAAGAAGGCATTTAAATCCTTTGGAACAAGAAATATTGATCGTCCTAAGGAAAGGCTATAAAGCTTGTACTCAAATACAAAATGATCCAGCTGCACCAAAAAGTATGTGACTGGGTTAAGTCTGCCTTGAAATTCAAGGACACAAAACAATTATCGTCCAATTGCACCACTTGAAAGAGTTGCAAAAATCCATGGGAAACTTATCTTGATCATATCCAGCATTGGGTCGAAAGTAATCTCTTTCCTTTCAACTGAAACTATAGGCCAAGCTATGAGACTCGATCTCACGTAAATTAAATTCACAAAGCTGAGGAAATCCACTCTTCACCTGGTATTTATAAATCTGTAAATGGCATTCAACTCAGTTGACAGAAATCTTCTTTGGTCCACCCTGAGAGAGCAAGAGATTTTGGATAAGTTACTGTGTGCATTACAACACAATATTAATGAGACTACTGTCAGGTCGGATATGGACTAAAAAGGGAATGCACACCAAACTTTGTAATACAACTCAATCTGTACACATAATATTTTTGGAGGTTCCTTTTCGATTCGAACCTTAAATGTTCTAGTGAGAGGAGGTGAGAAAGTCCCCCTCCACCTCTTCATGGTTGACGCAGTACTGCAGGTACAAACCAAGCTACCTATGTATCACTTACTAAATGTCCTTGAACATTTTTGTGACATCAAAAAACTTAATATTAATGTCACCTAAACAAAATGTGTGGTCGTGAACCCTAGAGCTCCATGAAGAGAACATTTCAAGTCAGAGGAAAAGCGCTGGAGCGTGTCTATGCCTTTGGAAGCACTAAGAATAGAATTGGGCATAATCAGTATTGAGTAGGTGATTTATTTAAAAACTAGACTCTACTGGGCCAGAACATGGACAAATCCTGCAGCACAAGTGGATCTTAAAACACTTCTGGACATAAAGAAATGAAAAATAGAACGGCTGTACCATTTTGTCTGGCCAAACAAAATGCATTTGATCTTGACAAGTTATAAATGCTTAGGCAATAACAAAATAAAGCATTGTTTTCTATTATTTTGTCTTTGGTGGATTACGTATGTATAATGCAGGAGTGCTGAGAAAATAAAATTATGCTAAATATAATTAATCACATGTAGGAAAATAATAATAAACTCACTATAGGTCAATATCATGGAGAAGGATATAGCAAATGAAAGTCAAATGCTATGATTGTTGAAACTATTAAATGAAATGGAATACCTTTTTATAAAAAAAAGCAATGGGGCATTACCAGCTTTTGGTATCTAAAGTACTCTGTGCGAAAGAGCTACATCCCTTTCAGAACCTGGTCAGTTGGAGTTATTAAAAAACCTCAGATACAGTATCCAGTTTGATCCTCACCAACTTTGCCCCTATGAGCAGTCTTTCTGATCATAATGCTTTGAATGGCACGAAAAATAATGTTTGAATACGATATCTCTGGCATTTAAGGAATGGGAGGGGACACAAGAACAATTTAAAACAGAACTGATAGTAACAATATTGAAATACAAGTGACTGCTGCTCATATACTAATATATTCATGTTATTGACCAATGATATTTTAGTAAATTATGATGACATCTTTTTGGTGACATTTATGACAGTTCTAAGTTAAATATGGACATTTATGAAGAGGCAGAATTAGAAATAAGTTTTCAGGAAGTTCTCTGGAGCTGCACAGACAGTCACCCGGTAGACTTTAAAGCAACTTTTGCATGGATGAGGTGAAAGGGCAGTTATAATTCCTGAATGTGGAGAGCATACATTAACTGCGGTTGTGAAGATGATGTTTGTAGATTTCATGATATCCGTGAATTCATATTGGAACTTCAAATGGGGAAATGAGGCATCAAGCGGTATCCCATAGCAAAATGCATTAGGTGCGACCAACATGGAGAGGGCACACGAGCAAGCAGGAAGTTGAAAATTTTAACCACCAAGAGGAAATTAATTTTTTCAAAGTGCTCCATACAACTGTGCACAGTCATGCATCCCTTCATTCATTCATTTTTTTTCACAAACTGACTCAATCTCTTTAGCCATTTAACATAATACGAACCAGTGCCGTGCAATTTAGCACTCATTCAGGTCCGTTTTTAGAAAAATACAGAAATGTTAAGATACGTTATGTTATATGTTATGTTACATGTTATGTTATATGGTATGGTATATGTTAAGTTGTATGTTATTTTATATACTATTTTATGTCATATGTTATGTTATATGTTAATTTGTATACCATATGACTCCCGCAGGAGGGTATCCTCGCTTAAAGCGGGAGCTATAGAGCCTGAGTCAGTGTCGGGGCTATGTGACGAGCCATGTCGTAGATTCTTCTGGAATTCAATAACTGAGTAGGCGGCTCTGATGTGCAGGGGCAGGTCGTTCCAGGGTTTAGGATCGAGGTAGGAAAAGACATGACCACCAGATCTGGTTCTGCATATGCACAGAGTGTGGGCGAGTCCAGCTGAGCGAGCTGTCTGGTAGATTTGTGGTAGTTTATGCAGTTGTTGAGATACGTGAGGCCAATGTTGTTTAAGGTTTTGTATATGTCCTTGAGAAATTTGAAGAGTGCTAATTGGTGATTGGGGAGCCAGTGGAGCTGTTTGTGGTCTGGCGTGATGTGAATGTGGGGCAGGAGTTTGCCAGTAAAATTGGCTGCTACGTTTTGTATGGTCTTCTAGTCAGTTGACCGTTGTTTCCGCCATAGAGTGTGATGCTGTAATCCAGCTTGCGAGTGACAAGAGCATGGGTGATAGTTTTGCGAGTGTCGGTTGGGAGCCAATAGAAGATCTTCTTAAGCATCTTGAGTGTTTGGAAGCATTCACTTGGCCGATCGCGGTATGTTGGTTGTCGATTACTATTCTGATGTTCTTTGCACAGGTTGTTGGGAGGGGTGTAGGTCCAGGATTGGCAGGCCACCAGGTGAAGTCCCAGAGCGAGGTGTTTTTGCAGAAGATTGCTACCTCTGTCTTGATGGGAGAGCTCCACACAGGAAGAATGGATTGCCCTGTGCAAATGCAAAGGCAATCTCTTTGTCTGCACCTCTTTAAAATTATTTGGGGGTGATGCATGCTCCTTCATACTCTGGAAGGTGGGTTACACCAATTCTGTGCTGGAGTAAATCTCTGATTGGAAGGGTTTGGATTGTAGTTTGGGAATGCTGAAAAACTTCCATGTATCTAGGAGTTTCCAAACTTTCAAGGTAAGCCATGCTTTTAAACTCCCACTTCTCTCCCCTTCGAGAGGAACTTGTGGTGGAACTCTCAGCCCCCATAAACGAGCTTACGTCTGCTAGGAGTCCTCTTGTGAATTCCTGGCCGGTCCACGTGTTAGACCTGGCATCATTGGCGCGGGTCTCCCTTCCTCTTTTCGCTTCCTATCTTTTATGTTGGCTGGATTTAGATGCTCTGGGCGCTGTGCCACTGCCAATCAGTGCCACAGCCCGAATGCTCCCTGTGTAAACATAACTGTATGAATTGGGATAACCATAATTGGCTCATTTGGTTTACCTGTCAGTCCCTAGTATAAGTGCACTGTGTGTGCCCAGGGCTGGTAGACCAAATACTGCTGGTGGGCCTGCAGCGCTGATTTGCGCTACCCACTGAAGCAGCTTTTAAAGTATGTCTGTGTAGCATGTTCTAATAGCAAGTTACCCTCCATTTCACTGCTTACTATTGTGAGGCTATCCGTTCTCATAGGCCAGAATGGGCAGGCTGAGTATTACATCCCATAATCCTACCTGCCCCCAGGAACCTGATAGGAAATTCGAATTTGATATGTTTAAGCTCAGGACATTGAGATACATCTTTTAGTAAGGATCATTTGCATAGCCCGTGTTCGAAAATGCCTCTTCTAGAAACGAGGTATTTTCTTGCCTAAGCTTTCCTTTAATGCAAAAACAACAGTTGATGGACAGAATGCAGAACAATGTCATACATTCACCCCAGTACAGAGATCTGGGCCTAAATCCATCGTTTTTTTGCTCACCATGCCATTCCAGTTTGAACCCAGCCATATGCAAATCAGTCTTAACCCTGTGCCTCATGGGAACAGTCCAGCCCGAACTGCCAAGCCAGGTCCTCCCTGGACTGGAAACAAGCATCCTAGGACCGGTTTCGGGGTTTCACCCCTCTTCAGCCAGGATAGCTTGATTCCAGTGGCATGGAGAGCACGGGACCCACGTCTGGGCATACCTGTCCCACTCGGGGTGACAAATGCAAAAACAACAGTTGATGGACAGAATGCAGAACAATGTCATACATTCACCCCAGTACAGAGATCTGGGCCTAAATCCATCGTTTTTTGCTCACCATGCCATTCCAGTTTGAACCCAGCCATATGCAAATCAGTCTTGACCCTGTGCCTCATGGGAACAGTCCAGCCCGAACTGCCAAGCCAGATCCTCCCTGGACTTGAAACAAGCATCCTAGGACCGGTTTCGGGGTTTCACCCCTCTTCAGCCAGGATAGCTTGATTCCAGTGGCATGGAGAGCACGGGACCCACGTCTGGGCATACCCGTCCCACTCGGGGTGACAAATGCAAAAACAACAGTTGATGGACAGAATGCAGAACAATGTCATACATTCACCCCAGTACAGAGATCTGGGCCTAAATCCATCGTTTTTTGCTCACCATGCCATTCCAGTTTGAACCCAGCCATATGCAAATCAGTCTTGACCCTGTGCCTCATGGGAACAGTCCAGCCCGAACTGCCAAGCCAGGTCCTCCCTGGACTGGAAACAAGCATCCTAGGACCGGTTTCGGGGTTTCACCCTCTTCAGCCAGGATAGCTTGATTCCAGTGGCATGGAGAGCACGGGACCCACGTCTCAAACGTTCCGTCCATCATCCCCTTTTGTATCGCTTTGTACGCCCTAAGTTGGCGGGGGTATGCCCAGACGTGGGTCCCTTGCTCACTTTGCCACTGGATTCAAGCAAGCCTGGCTGATGACGGCTGGAATACCAGAAACCGGTCCTAGGATGCTTGTTTCCGGTCCAGGGAAGACATGGCTTGGCAGTTCGGGCTGGACTGTTCCCATGAGGCACAGGGTCAGACTGATTTGCATATGGCCATGTCTGAACTGGGGTGGTGGAGTGAGCTAAAGAATGATGATGGATTAAACCCAGATCAGTTGACTGGGGGTGAGTGTTTGATTGGCTCAAACGTTCCGTCCATCATCCCCTTTTGTATCGCTTTGTACGCCCTAAGTTGGCGGGGGTATGCCCAGACGTGGAGTCCCTTGCTCACTTTGCCACTGGATTCAAGCAAGCCTGGCTGATGGCGGCTGGAATGCCAGAAACCGGTCCTAGGATGCTTGTTTCCGGTCCAGGGAAGACATGGCTTGGCAGTTCGGGCTGGACTGTTCCCATGAGGCACAGGGTCAGACTGATTTGCATATGGCCATGTCTGAACTGGGGTGGTGGAGTGAGCTAAAGAATGATGATGGATTAAACCCAGATCAGTTGACTGGGGGTGAGTGTTTGATTGGCTCAAGCGTTCCGTCCATCATCCCCTTTTGTATCGCTTTGTACGCCCTAAGTTGGCGGGGGTATGCCCAGACGTGGGTCCCTTGCTCACTTTGCCACTGGATTCAAGCAAGCCTGGCTGATGACGGCTGGAATGCCAGAAACCGGTCCTAGGATGCTTGTTTCCGGTCCAGGGAAGACATGGCTTGGCAGTTCGGGCTGGACTGTTCCCATGAGGCACAGGGTCAGACTGATTTGCATATGGCCATGTCTGAACTGGGGTGGTGGAGTGAGCTAAAGAATGATGATGGATTAAACCCAGATCAGTTGACTGGGGGTGAGTGTTTGATTGGCTCAAGCGTTCCGTCCATCATCCCCTTTTGTATCGCTTTGTACGCCCTAAGTTGGCGGGGGTATGCCCAGGCGTGGGTCCCTTGCTCACTTTGCCACTGGATTCAAGCAAGCCTGGCTGATGACGGCTGGAATGCCAGAAACCGGTCCTAGGATGCTTGTTTCCGGTCCAGGGAAGACATGGCTTGGCAGTTCGGGCTGGACTGTTCCCATGAGGCACAGGGTCAGACTGATTTGCATATGGCCATGTCTGAACTGGGGTGGTGGAGTGAGCTAAAGAATGATGATGGATTAAACCCAGATCAGTTGACTGGGGGTGAGTGTTTGATTGGCTCAAACGTTCCGTCCATCATCCCCTTTTGTATCGCTTTGTACGCCCTAAGTTGGCGGGGGTATGCCCAGACGTGGGTCCCTTGCTCACTTTGCCACTAGATTCAAGCAAGCCTGGCTGATGACGGCTGGAATGCCAGAAACCGGTCCTAGGATGCTTGTTTCCGGTCCAGGGAAGACATGGCTTGGCAGTTCGGGCTGGACTGTTCCCATGAGGCACAGGGTCAGACTGATTTGCATATGGCCATGTCTGAACTGGGGTGGTGGAGTGAGCTAAAGAATGATGATGGATTAAACCCAGATCAGTTGACTGGGGGTGAGTGTTTGATTGGCTCAAACGTTCCGTCCATCATCCCCTTTTGTATCGCTTTGTAAGCTTTTCTTTAGGCTTTGCTAGTGTGTGTATTGGCCGTCTGGTTTTGGAGCAGCAGGGCCAGCTGGGTCAGACCTGGCTGGAGAGAGAGATCGGCATTTAGAGTATGGGGAGGGGTGACTCTTTGATCTGAGCAGGGCCGTGCCTGGCAAGGTGAATGATGGCTCCACCTCCCACTGGACGTCTGATAGCAGACCCCCTGATTCTCAAAGGGCAGGATGTCGCCTCGTAAACCAAGTGCTCCCCGACCCCACCGAACTGGTTCTGGCTGGATTCAGTGATTTGTGACTTTAGAGAGCAAAGACTTTTTAGGTATAAAACGCTGCGCTGAAACCTTTTTCAAGTGTGTTCCTTCTGGATGTCAAGACGAAACTCTGTCCGAGTGAACAGAGGAAAGGACTTTGAAACTTTCACCAAGCTTGCTGAAGAAACTACCCGAGGGCCTGAATTGAGAGCGCCTCCTGCTGAAGTATCAGGGACATTAGACTTCACCCCGTCAGCCGTCTGAATTCCTGTGCGAGGGTTTCTACTTGCAGGTGAGGCCTCCGTCGAGTAATCTGGAGCCTCTAGTTCTACTGTGAGGAACGCAGACTGGTAACCCTTATTAACTATGTGTGGGCCGCCGCAGCTAAGAGAGAGCTGTAGCAGCTGAGAGCCCGCCTTAATTTGAACCTTCAGAACCTTCGCTGAATCTGTGTGGTCCGCCGCAGTTAAGAGAGAGCTGTAGCCGCTGAGTGCCCGCCGTTGTGCCAGCCTGGTCGAGATCATCCTTTGTCCTGTGGGCCGCCGCAGTTAAGAGAGAGCTGTAGCCGCTGAGTGCCCGCCATTGTGCCAGCCTGGTCGAGATCATCCTTTGTCCTGTGGGCCGCCGCAGCTAAGAGAGAACTGTAGCCGCTGAGAGCCCGCCTTAATTTGAACCTTCAGAACCTTCGCTGAATCTGTGTGGTCCGCCGCAGTTAAGAGAGAGCTGTAGCCGCTGAGTGCCCGCCGTTGTGCCAGCCTGGTCGAGATCATCCTTTGTCCTGTGGGCCGCCGCAGCTAAGAGAGAGCTGTTGCCGCTGAGTGCCCGCACCTTTGCCAACTTTGCATCCTCGTGATTTGTCCTGTGGGCCGCCGCAGCTAGGAGAGAGCTGCTGCCGCTGAGTGCCCGCACCTTTGCCTACTTTGCATCATCGTGATTTGTCCTGTGGGCCGCCGCAGCTAAGAGAGAGCTGCTGCCGCTGAGTGCCTGCACCGTTGCCAACTTTGCATCATCGTGATTTGTCCTGTGGGCCGCCGCAGCTAAGAGAGAGCTGCTGCCGCTGAGTGCCCGCACCTTTGCCAACTTTGCATCATCGTGATTTGTCCTGTGGGCCGCCGCAGCTAAGAGAGAGCTGCTGCCGCTGAGTGCTCGCACCTTTGCCAACTTTGCATCATCGTGATTTGTCCTGTGGGCCGCCGCAGCTAAGAGAGAGCTGCTGCCGCTGAGTGCTCGCACCTTTGCCAACTTTGCATCATTGTGAGTCGTCCTGTGGGCCGCCGCAGCTAAGAGAGAGCTGCTGCCGCTGTGAGCCCACCACGGAGCTGCACGACGAGAGTCATCGCCACCACCAGCCCGGGCCGCCGCAGCCGCGTGCTGCTGCCGCTGAGAGCCCGCCTGTCCCGAGTGCCCGAATCATTGTGAGTGCACGTTGCGGACCACTGCAGTCAAGAGTTGTGGTCGCTTGGAGTCCGCCTGTCACCGGCTCCGCTTCTTCGAGAAGCTGCGTGATGTGTCCCCGTCCAACGGCAGGTATCTGGTGCGCAACGGGTCGCGTAGACCCAGGCCTTGAACTCAGTCAGTGCCACGTTCTGGTGAATACGTTATTGCCTTTTTAAGTCCCTACAGATTTACGTGCATTGTGGCTGGTTAAAACGCTTTTGAGAGTCTTGTGTTAAACCTTAGATAAAGTTACTATTTTTCTATACCTACTTGAGTTGTGTCCTTTTGTGGTGCCTTATTGTGCATGGTCATAAATGCTTCACACACTGCCTCTGAGATAGGCCTAACTGCTCGTGCTACGTTACCACAGGGTTGAGCAGGGGTTATCAAAGGGGGTAGCCCACTTGCCCTGACTTAGGAAGAAGGGTTCCTATTTGGACATTGGCGCCAGCCATTGCCAACTAGAGACCCCCATTTCTAACACCACTGTTTTGAAGATAAGATTGAAAGATAGTCAAGCTGTGTGAAAGAAGGGCTATGGTTGTTCTGTGATGAGAAAGTTTGGAGGCTACACTATGGCTGACCATTTTTGAGATGCCCAATATATTTTGTATGATGAAAGCTACTTTAAAATTTCCTCACTGAATGCACTTTGTCTGCTACTAAGTAATTGCTCCATTTCGTTTATATTGTGTTAAGATGGTGGATAGTAGACATACATGTGAACTGTTTTAAAAGATGTTAAAATATTTTATCTGTACTGTCAAACAGAATCATGAAATAGACAGACAGTAAGACATGCAGCCTCTCAACTCAGTAAGCTGAGACCATGTCTGGTGGTGAACCTGCAGATTCTTCACACGTGTCATCATGCACAACTTATCAACAAGACAAGTTTATCACAGCAAAAAGGGTTGATCAGGAATAGAAAACAAAACCCCATCAAATTTATTAGAGAAATAACTCAGCCCAGGCGAACACCTATTTTTCAACACTCTTGAATTGTGGAATGTTAAACATTTCTGAAACACGATAATCATTTAAGGACACTTTCCAAAATTTTTAGTTGCAGCAAGTGAAAACCTGCCAGCGGGAATCTATACTTTTCAAATATTGAGAATATTTTGAAGGGTAACTTCAAGACATTTAAGATTCGACCCAAGCCTAGTCTTAACCACATAAAAATGATCAACTCCCTCAAATGAACTTCTCATAATGCTGATGGGGAAAATTAGCCCTTCTGTGAGATTAGCTGACCAAGAAAACAATTATATTTTTCAACCTAATCCTGGAAGTGCTTTTACTTGCATAAAAACGCTAAAGCAGCATTGCAGGGATATTGTGTGTGATGTTCGCTGATTCGCTGAGGGATTTTTATAGGCATTTTAAAAAAGCAAAACTTCTTTAAAGAATCAATATTTCAAATTATATTTTCTAATCAAGCCAATTTGTCATGTATCAGAAGAGGCCTGTGGCATTAATTTCTGACAGCTGTTTAAAAACTGTGCTTGGTCTGTGGATCACCAGCTGGGGCTGCTGAGTCCCATGGGGGAACATTGCTGATTGCCTTCTGGTCTTGAGGGCTTGTGGTGTCTGGTAACAGCTTGCCTCAGCTTCAAAATTCTCACAGGATACCAAATGCATGACACCGATGAGGCCGGAACAGACCCCACAAACTATATATGTGACTGTCAGATATACACTTTTTTTTCTCTGAGTTACATTTACATACATGCCGACATTTTAGACTCGGAAAGTGGGAGATTTTGAAAAAGAAATCGGGGGAATATATTCTCCCCATTGACTTCTATTGAGGCACAGGCAATTTCAGGTGGGAGACAGTTAAATAAAGCCATTCTTTGGCTTCAGAAAGCGGGAGTCTCCCGCCGGAATTGGGTCTGCTGGCATGTACACATTTACAATGGCGCTTGCATGGACTGAGACGCTGTTCCCGTCTTCTGCAGCATTATACTGAGATTTCACCAAGCAAAATGTCAATACATAAGCAATCTGTGAGGGAACATTTTTCTCAGTATCATTTCAGTTTCATAAAGCACTGCAGGTATGCATTTGCACAAACATTCATCTAAAAGTATGGCTCAGTATAATTAATTATTTCTCCAAGTTAGACCGCTTCTTTGATTTCTACAATCCTCTCTATACTTTGTTATACAGTTTGTAACCTTAAAACCCTTTTAGCTTTGTCATTTAGATTTTTTTCACTTTTTTCTCAAACTGACATTTTTTTGAACCTGATGGTTTTCTCAATGTATTTTTTTGCCCCATTCCCGTTAGGTTGCGGAGTCCTCATCCTGGAAGTGTTAGGCAGACATGGTGCAAGTAGATATTCGGGGGAATATGGGAAGCGTGGGCTCAAAATGCACTGAAAATGATTACCTGCCTTGTTCCATATTCTTCCCTATATGGTCACCCCACCATCCTCCGACCTACCCCCCCCTCCTTTCTCTCAATTTCTGTTTTCCTTGGGGAGGACTTAAAAGCCCTCCATCCACGTCCATGCCTCTGTCTTGTAGACATTGCTCTTCACGCTGCAGCTCTATAAGAGCACCCATGCTGGATTCCCTTTTAGTGACTTTTGATAATAACCACTTGAAAATAATTTAAGACATTCTTTAGCTGCGCAATTCAAATGAGAATATTTACTTTAAGAATCTTATATTTCCAAATGTATTAAAAATGTCTATTAATGTTTTCCATGCTTAAGGAATATATGCGTCTAAATAGGATACACACAGAGATGGCTGTCGATAAATGTGTGTCCTAAAAATACATATTCACATTTGCACTGCATCTCCTTTGATTGTGAAATGGTATATTATATACAGCAATGTGTTAAATGAGCCTGAAGAAGAGCGGAGCCCCTGATGGTCTTAAATGAAACTGTATGGTTGCAGGGGCATTTGAAGGGTGTGCATATGCACGTGCTCCCTCGATCTTGGGTACATGGACAAATCCTCCATGCAGCAATCTGCTCTTCCTACCTGGTGTATGTGACCTTTGCTCTTTTACAAGGAAGCAAACTGAGTGAAATGAAATGAAATGAATGAAATGAAATGAAATTTGTACTTGTAAAGCGCACCCATACCCCCAAAGGGGTGTCCAGGCGCTGTACGCATACCGCTGTGGAACCCTTCCTGTCTTTTCCCTGTGAAATGTCCACTCCTGGGCACCCCCAGGGTGAAGCCAGGCATCCCAGCACTGTTGGGGCCGTTGTGGAGATTAAGCAAGCTATTGCCCAGAGTTGCAGAGTGGGACCCATGATTAGAATAGGCACCGAGGCGAGAATTATCAGGTCCAAGGAAATTGAGCCCAAGACCCGCTGAGGCGGGAATTAAACCCTGGTCCCGGGCCAGATCTCTGCATCAGGGTCTGCCACTCTAACCATTGAGCCACACTTCTCCACTGCACCTCATTATTTCATGTCAGTCCAGGTTCAAAGCACCACAGGTCTACAACAAACCTGCTGCAATATTTTCACTTTAGCTCATACATGGGCCCATCTTAAAGATATAGCACACTGCCCTGGTCTGCACAATGGTGCATTTCTAATTGGGCGCTCCAAGTGCAGACTGGGTCAGTTGCCTGAGTCGTAGTGAATCTGCTGGCCCATCACAGACACAAACTTGCACCTGCCCTGTGGAGCAGCGCGTTAGTAAAGTCTGTTTGAAGCAGCCGGTCTGCTTATCACTGTGCATACGACATAACAGCCCCATGACAAAGGGGGACAAATATTTCCCTTCCAGGGGGTGCACAACTGTGCACCGCCTATGTAGGGCATAGTAAGTGCGCCTCATGGAGGCCTCTTTGCCTCTGCACCCACATCAATAATATTTGTGCAGGTACAGAGGCAAATTGTTTCTCATACAAGTATATCCTCCCTTGATATAGCACCTCGCTAAATGTGCGCTTGTGCGATCTGTGTTACAGTTGGAACCGTGCAAGCATCTGTGTTCCTTTCTATAATACCAACGTTGCCCAGGTGCAGAAAATGGGTGCACACACCCGTTGCATTGCCAGGGCACTCTGATAATACACCCCATGATGTCTTCGATGTCATTGATCTCCATTGTAAGAGATAGGTATGTAAATATTGACATGTGAATGTAGTTCAGAAGTAATGGAGCACCATATATCATCGGCAGTGGGAGACTGTAGACGTGAACATCAAGTAATTATATTGCATTCCACATATTTACATTTTTAGGCACAGGAGATGAAGTTATTTCCAAGAACAAGATGATTTTTATTCTACTGCTGACACCGACCTTCTTACACAGGTCAACAGCTAAGGTACTGGACCACATACTGATCTCTTTAAGGCCAACACCACAGCTGTCAAAAAGTTAATTCTGAAATTAAATATTTGTCTCTTTTGCTGCCGATACTATCAAATGCCCCTCATATGGTAATGCTGAAAACGGGTCCCTCTTTCTCTTTGTAACGAATTAACAACTGTTGTGTATTAAAGAGATAAGACCAGTATAACCCATTACCAACAAACATAGTGAACATCTTCATTGCTGCATAGATTCTGAGAAGAGGTCAACTAGCTAAGGCATGTCATCTTTTTGGGTTTGTTATTTTCAATTTCCAATTTCAATTGCAATCCGTTAATTTAGATCATAACAAAAGAATGATAAATAACATTAAATATCTCATTAAAGTTATAAATTATAAAAAGTTCTTCCATGCATGAGGCAGTCTCTGGTCTTGTCTTATGGACTCAATAGTTTGATTTTGAGGCAACAGAGTTAGGTCGAAAATGATAGTCTGCTTACGGGTTTGGTTCCCTCGTGGAGTTAAAACTATTAACATTAAGATTATAAACATATAAAATTGTCAGGAGTGAGGCTGCCTGTATTTTTTGTTGTAGTTTGTGGGAAGGCTCTCAACTCCAGACCTTGCAGCCAAAACGTGCTGAAATGCAATAAATCTACAGTTCAAAATGGGATCCTCATGACTTAGGCAAACAATAATGTCATGTCTGCAAATTCTAATCTCTCTGGATTTAAATACTTTTCTCATTAGGCTACTTCTGAGATACTTTAAATATGGACAGATGTAGACAAGGTGGAGTAAATCCTCTCTTCTTTCGCTTGCCATGATGGTTTCTCTGCCAGAGATGGAAACACACCAAGCTGGAGGGTTAAAAATTTCCACTTCATGTAAGTGGAGTATGTTTGACTAAAATGTAGGACCGGTTTGAGCTGCTAAAAACCGTTGACTAGAATCCATGTGTTAAATCTTTTTGTCAGAACTATTTTGTCCTCAATCCGAGATTTTTCCTTCACGCACTTATTTAAAATCCTTTTGAAGGTCACGTATGGTAGTGACTGGTTCCATAAGACATTCACTTGCAGTGCTGCTACGGAACTTTCAAAGAAGGACTTAAATGGTGACACCGAGAAGCTTGTTATTGTAGGTCAGAGTATTTTTTGGAGTGAGCTTTCAAAAGGAAAGCCTCAGCCTGTAGCAGCACTTAATGAAAGCACTCACTCCTACAATTGCTTGCCTGTAAGAGGCCAAATTGTAGGCGAATCTGTGCTGAAGACTCACATTTCGGGATCTTTAGCCTATATGTAATTATAATGGTTGTCAACAGTCCCAACACATTTATTAGTGATTAGTGTGCTAAGGGCAGATATAAACATGTCATTGAAGGATGCAGAGCTGTATAGAGAAGACAGAGGTGGGTGTCCACCTTTATGTCATCCAGTGAAGTGGAATGGATCTATATGGTCAGATATGTAGAAATCCTTGTTCTCATATTTTTTTATTTTTTTTATGTTTAATAAGCTTTATTGAAACAAAGAAAAACATTGAAATACATTAGAGGCCTACAATTATATCAATATATGAAATATTTTGTATACAAAATAGTATTAGGCAACAAATCACAATATAAAGCTATTTATATTTTTGGGATATAAAGGAAAGGAAAGAGAGGAAAAGGAAAGAAGGAAAATAGAATATATTATACCCATAAACAGTAGTAATTATTATTATACTATGCTCTTAAAAATCATAAAATATAAAAGACAAATAACTGTTGAGTAAAAACTTTGCCAAAATAAGAACAGAAGAGGAAAGATAAAAGATAAAACAGAGAGGAAGGAATTCAGGGGGGCTGGAAATTTTCGGAACGATAGCAGGAAACATTATTAGATGAAACTTTATCTAAATAAGAAGTTAATGGTAACCAAAAAACATCTCTATTTACATGTATATTGTATTGGGAGGCATACGCCATATCCAACCTATGGTATTGACAAACAGTATTCCACCATGGCTTAATTGAAAGGTTGGTCAAACATTTCCAGTTCATCGTAATCTGTTGAAACGCCAAGGCCAACATAAGATCATACAACCCTTTTTCATAGGACTGGAGAGAAATGGATTCTGATAAGCTTCCTGTAAATAGGAGAATATTAGTTATAGGTGTGTGGATTTGAAAAGTTTTCGACAAACGAGCCCAAACTTGTGTCCAATAAGAAAGAACGGGGGGACATGAAAAGAGGAGATGTGAGAGATCTGCAGATGGAAGATTGCAGGACCAACAGCTATTATTATCGGTGTGTGTGAATTTAGCTATAGAAATGGGAGTGAAAAATAATCTATGATACAGATAAAACATAGATTGGGTAGTGGAAGCAGATCTGGAAATCCTCAGCGATCGAGCCCAAATCTTATTCCATATGTCAGTACTCCACTGGAAGCCTAAGTCTGATTCCCAAGCAAGCTCCACCTTAGTTTTGTCCCGTTCAGGATTAGTGGTATAAAAGAACTTATAAATAATAGAGGCCCTTGGATTTGTTGCTAAGATTTTAATGAGAGAGTCCTGATTGGTCAAGGCATCTTCAGAAGGGAGGGAATAGAAGATACTAATAAGAAGTTCCATAAGTATGGAAAATTTAGGCAAAAAGGAGCGAGGGCTATTGAATGTAACTTGAAAATCAGGAAAAGAACAAGGAGAGGTGCCATCAAATAGATCTTCAACCCAGACAATGCCCCTCTTTCTCCACGAGGACCAGTATAGAGGTCTATTGTTGAGTGTTATAAGACGATTATGCCACAAAGGAGAATGTAGAAAGGCATTCCTAGATAGTGACTGTGGCTGAAAGTGGGGTTTTAACAAAGAGTAAGTGTGCTTAAAAAGTGGAAGAGATGTGAGAGCATTTTTGGCAGTAAAAGAAAGAACTTCATTAGTTGAAAAAGGAGATAATATACAACGTTCTATATTCACCCATAAAGGGGTAAAAGGAGAAGAGTTAGTAAGAAGCCAAAAAGAGGCTTGTTTTAAGCTAAAAGCTTTATGATACAGTCGAAAATTTGGAAAATTTACCCCGCCTACCAGTCTCGATTTTCGGAGGTGGAGTAAAGAGATTCTGGCTTTTTATTTTTCCATAGAAAGGTAGATAAAAGAGAATCTATTTTTTTGAAAAAGGTAACAGGGATATGAACAGGAATCATTGAAAGATAATATAATAAAATAGGGGTAATCATCATCTTAATGGAGTCAAGACGTCCCCACCAAGAGAGAAAGAGAGGATTCCAAGATGAGAAAAGTTTGGAAATACGATCTATGACCGCATTCATGTTCAGTTTAACAGAGTCAGTAATGGAGTTGGAGAACAAAATACCAAGGTATTTAATTTTAGAGCTGTTCCATTGAAAACCAGTAGAAACAAATTGTTGTTTGAAGCAACATTTTGTGAGTGGTAGGACTTCTGTTTTTTCAAAGTTAATCTTATATCCTGATACCACTGAGAATTCAGAAATTTCTTGCAGTAACGAAGGTATAGAAGAATCTGGATTGGAAATGAAAAACAAAACATCATCAGCATAAGCGGACAATTTCAAATGCTGATCTCCATATGGAAAGCCAAAAATAGATGGGTTTTGACGAATACGGGAAAGAAAGGGTTCAAGAAAAAGAACAAACAAAAGGGGGATAAAGGACATCCCTGCCGAACCCCTCGATGTAGAGAGAAATTTTGCGAAGTTTGTCCATTCACGATGGTAGAAGCAGAAGGAGTAGAGTAAAGCAAAGAAACAAGAGAAATAAATTTAGTACCAAAGCCATGCCATCGAAGAGATTTAAACAAAAAGGACCAGTCCACTCTGTCAAAAGCTTTTCCGCATCAATGGAAATTGCTGCAAGAGGAAAAGATAAAGAAGGAGCTTTATTGAGAACATTGAGAAATAAACGTGAATTATCAGAAGTTAGTCTGCCTTTAACAAAGCCACATTGTTCGGGACCTATTAAATGAGGGAGAAAAGATTCAAGATGTAATGCTAAAAGTTTAGCATAGATCTTATAATCGACATTTATTAAGGAAATGGGACGATAATTTTTGCAGAGTGTAGGATCTTTACCTTCCTTATGAATAAGACAGATAGAGGCTTCTAGGAAAGAACCACTTGCTGCACCCATGGAATAAAAATGCTGAAAGAGGTTAAAAAGTTTTGGTAATAACAAATTAGCAAAATGAAGATAAAATTCTACAGAGAAACCATCAGGTCCAGGGGATTTATTCTTCTTTAAAGAGTTCAAGGAGGAGGAAATTTCCTGTGATGAAAGATCCACGTCGAGAGAGGAGAAATTTAGATTAGAGGAGGAAGAAGAAGGAGAAATAGAGTTGAGATATTCATTAATGAGCATGTCAGTTGGGGGCGACTCAGGAGTATACAAAGCACTGTAAAATTTTGTAAATTCTGCTGATATATCTTTATCTTTGAAGAGATGCTTGCCATCAGTAGACTGAATAGATTCAATTATGGTTTTCTCTTTTCTAGACTTTAGGTAGTTAGCAAGAAGTGAGCCCACTCTGTTCCTCCCCCGTAGTATCTGGCACTACTACGAAGCATAGTGAAAGAGGCCTTATCAGTAGAAATTCTATTAAATTCCATCTTAGCACGAATAAGTTGCTTTAAAGTAGATTCCGATGAAGATGTATAAAACTGGTGTTCCAGATGTTTAATGGAAGTCAATAGAGCTTTATGTTTATTAAGAGACTGTTTCTTTTTTTAGAAACAGAATCAATAATAAAACCTCGGGCAGCAGCCTTAAAACTATCCCACACCAATACAGGAGATATAGAAGGATCCTCATTAATAGAGAAAAATTCTTCAGCAAATGAAGTAAAAGAAGAGGAAAAAACTGGATCTTGTAAAAGATGATTATTAAATCTCCATCTAAGCGGTTTAGCATGAGGAGGAAGCAAATCTAAGTCAACAACTACTGGAGCGTGATCTGAAATCAAAATGGGCTCGATCAAGGAGGACACAAGATTTTGGGCCAAAGATTTAGAAAGGAAAATGTAATCAATACTGGAAAGGGATCCATGTGGAGGGGAATAAAAAGAAAATTCTGATTGATCTGGATTACAAAGCCTCCAGGTATCAACTAGTGAGTCTGTGCAATAGTGTTAAGAAATTGTTTGTGAGTTTTGTGGGGAATGAAGCGTACCTGAGATTTGCGATCAATAAAAGGGTCTATAGCTTGATTGCAATCGCCGCCAAGTATAAAAAATTCATCTTTATTTTGAAAAAACTTGTCTGTAACATTAGACCAAAACGAGGGATCAGGTTGAGTTGGGCCATAGAGGTTGAAAATAGTAAGCGGAATATTGTTGATTAAAAGTTTAACTAGAATCCACCTACCATCAGAATCAATATCTTGTGTGACTACAGTACATTTCAATTTTTTATGAGATAAAATAACCACTCCATTCTTTTTTGTATTAGTAGGAGAAATCAATACTGAACCAACCCAATTACGTTTAAGTTTGAGAGCTTCAGCCTCAGATAGATGAGTTTCTTGTAACAGCACTAAATCAGGTTTATATGAGGCTAGGTGCAAAAGAATTCTCTGCCTCTTCATAGGGTTATTAAAACCTTTTACATTCCATGTGATAATTCGGAATGGAAAAAATTAACATCATATAAACAACAGTAACATATTGAGAAAAAATATAACTGAGCATGTAATGAAAAGTAAACCACTGACATTTTGGGAAGAATAGATGACAGTAATGAATGAGATAGTAAAGAATAAAGAAATGAAATGAGAAAAATAGAGGATAAAGAAGAGAGTATAGAAAAGAAAAAGTTAGACACAAGAAGAAAAAAGAAACATAGGGAAGAGAGGATAAGGAGAAAACGAGAAAGAGGTAAGAAGAAGAGACAGTACATATCCAAAAAGGACGACTGAAAAAACATACCTGGGGGAAGAAAGAATGAAAAGGAAACTCGGGCGAGAACGACACACGATAAGATGTGACACCCAAGACACAGGGAGTCCGGACCACAACGGGATAAGGAAGAGAAGGGAAACGAAACTCCAATATGGGACACAAGCAAATGAACCTATAAAAAGAAACAAATGAAACAATTAGGCGCCATATACATAAAATAAACTACGTGACCATTGAATTGACATAACTAAGACCAACACGTACAACAACATTAAACCTTACTTAAAACATCATTGAAAAGAGAGAACTTACAACAAATAGATAACTACATCAAGAACAACTAAGAAACCATTAGTGAACCTTGGAGAGGATCAGTACAATCCACTACAAAAATCAAAAAGACTGCAATAAAATAAGTAAGAACAAATGATCAGCCATTAGAAGGACCAGCAGTGTCCATGTTACTTGCAGAGTGCATGTGAAGAAAATTTTTAAGTTCCGCAGGATCTTCAAAAGACCAAGATCGATTCTGAAAAGTCACCTTGAATATACAGGGATGAAAAAGACCACATCTTGCTCCAAGAGATCGAAGAGGTGGGCGAAGACTTAGGAATTCCTTCCTCCTAGCTGCCGTAGCATTGGAGACATCTTGAGAGAGAAAAACCTTCTGACCGAGCCAAGAGATCTGGCGCTTGGTTCTAGCTGCAGAGAGCACAGAAAGCAGATCCGTAAATTTTAAGAAGAGTATGATTACCCCTCTTGGTCTAGCCGGAGATGTAGATGATGAGGAACGGGATCCCAGTCTGTGTGCTCTCTGGATATTAAGAGCTGTAGAAGAAGGCATGTCTAAAAGTTTCGGCAAGAAGGTTGTAAAAAATGAGGCGATGTCATCACCTTCCAAGGTTTCGGGTAGACCATAAATACGCAGATTATTTCTCCTATTTCGGTTTTCCAAGTCCTCAGTATGTTTTTGCAAATTGCGGACTTCTTTTTCTAAGGAGGAAAGTCTCTGAGAGTCACCTTGAACCACCGAGAGTTGCTGTTCCACTGAAGTCACTCTAGATTCCATTGTCGACCATTTCTCCTCCAGGAATTGCATCTTGCTATTTGTTTCCTCTACAAACGGTCGTAGGGCGCGAATCTCCTCCAACAATAACTCCATAGAAATAGAAGTAGATGGCTGGTCAGGAGGAGGAGAGCCTTGCTTCAGACGCTTAGTAGCTGAAGACGACGGAAATGCTTTGGATGAGGACTGTGAAGAGGAAGTGCGGTTAGAAGTTACCCCAGCCATTGATCTTGCGGTAGATAATGAAGCCAAAGCAGAGGTAGATATGTTGACGCGTCCTATCTGTTAGCCCCAAAAACAAATTTCGGCTTGTGTAGTATGTTCATATACAGTAACACCAGAGTAGTAGAAAAATCTTTAGGTGCGTTCGCCTGGGACGTAAAAATCAAACCTTCACATGATATATGATGTTAAAAGCCCACACAGAAAATTTATAGCTGCAAGTACCAGCTAAACGAGTGGCAGAGACGTCAAAAAGCCTGGGCAAAGTGAAAAAATGTCTGGGGAAGCAGAGCCCTTCATGACCTTAAGAACAACAGCTGAAGGGGTATTTGAGACCAAAATGAAGGGGAGTAAATATATTTATAGAAGCCAACCTTATTGCAGTTTATATTGTTCACCAGGAGGAGGCAGTAAGGGCTAATAAAGATGAGGACAGGATGCCAGACATGAAAGAACGAATAAAAAATTCGTAGGCAGCACTCATTTTCAGAGGTGAAGGGCTTGTGCGCACCTAAAATGGCGGACGCGCTGAGGAAAAGCCATCCACGACGATAAATAATGAAAGCGCGATGCGCTAGAATCAGGAAACAGCTCACCGAGGACTCAGCATCTTCCGACGCCCGAAATTAGTGTTTCCGGGAAGAAAGGATGCGGAAAAACGCACCGGCGGCTCTAGAGAACGTCCCGGTGATGCGGAGCTTCCCCCTCAGGCGGCCATCTTGACCGGCGCCAAAACCACGCCCCCCTTGTTCTCATATTTTTAACACCATGAAGTTTGAAGGTATTGCGATGTCATGCAACCCCACCTTGAGATCTTCATATTCCTTGTTCCTTAACAATGAACAAGAATGACAAGCACCTAGACCCCTAGCCACACCCGCAAAATGTGTTTCTAATTCACAGTTACTTTCTGAGGTATATGATGACATATATTGTGGAAAACGAGAACAAGAAAGGCAAGGCAAGGACTGTCATTGTTTATTGCTGTCTAGTCATTAGGAGCCCTAAGGATACGGAAGATCTTTACCATTTATTTGGTTTAAATTCCAACTGACCATTACGACAATATTGGTTTGATCTCCTTATGACCTTAGCCCAGGAGAATGTATTGCTCTTAAACAATTGTAATGTGATGATGAACTAATAATAAGGGAAGCAGACAAGGGGGAACCATTGCAGTTATGAACCGTTTGGATTACAACCAGGAGATATACACACAACTAAATGATGGGTTGTGTTATGAAAGATTGGATGTGAACCCTACTTTTGAATTGGTTAAAAAGATTAATGGTGAACTGAAGAAATGGCATGAGGGAGGTTTGCTTAATGACAATGAATATTTTTACTTACGCATTGATCGTCCCAGTTATTCTTGTCTTTATACACTCCCTAAAGTGCACAAGGATCTACCATTTTCACCAAGCTGGCCCATCATTTTAGGCATCAGTGGGCCCTCCGAGCGCTTATCAGAGTTTGAAGATGTTTTTCTGCACCCATTTGTGATCAACTTACCCTCTCACATACTTGACACTAAACATATTCTTAACCTATTGAATGATGTGATTTGGGAACGAGGCATGTTGAGAGTAACACTCCACATTGTCTCACTTTATACAGGTATCAAACATGAGAAGGGCATAACAGCACTCAGACAGGTGCTAAACACTAGAGCTATAGCCCTATTGGAGCACACAAAAATGCTGTTAGCAATGACTGAAATTATTTTAGAAAAATGTGTTTTACCTTTTTGTCACATCATAGCAACATATAGACCTCCACCATATTTATTTTCTTTAGGGTAAAATGTTCACTGGCCAACCGATTCCAAGTCTTTACCACACATATATCCTGGCTGACGTTTTTCCAACCACATGATACCTTTTCAGATTCAACAAGGTAATCAATTGATCAAAAATGTCTATTGTGGAACTTATGCTATAAACTTTAAAAAAAAAAAATTCTACTCCTCAGAAAGCACACACTGTAGGTTATAGCTTCACCAACTCATCATTCAATTTTGAACTCCTTCTTTTCGGTAAAATACCTAGAAAAAGCAACCACTTAGAGCTGATAAACCTAACATAGCCGACGCCATTCAACACTGGTCATTGTAGTAACTAATATGGGAACCAACCCATATAGTTGACATCCCGGAAATGAAGTAAGATTTATTGAAGAGAAAGCTGCAGCCACATTCCAGGTAAAGAAACGCATAAACAAAAGCTAAGCAGGACCTTAGTCCCAAACACATTTTCTCTGATCTGAGAGATATCAGATCCAAAGAAGATGGTGGTCATTTGTGGACTCTAGTACCAATGTATAAAAATGAGGTTAGACTATACTTCAGTAGACAAATTTATAATTCCATAACATTACCATCATCCATAGACATTAGTGCACACTTGGTATTGCACTTGTTTTACACCGAAAATTGCATCAACCTGTTGTATGCCAGATATAGTCCTCAATCATTACCAAAATCTGTACAAGTTAATTTATGTAGTTCTATACACCATAATTAGTTTTTTTTAATTTATATTCACCATTTAGAAAATTTAGGGCTCTCACTACTACACTGTCGTCTCAGTAAATACAATCTAGTAACCAATGTTATCACATACAAAAATGCATGTCCAGCGTGAAATGTGAGCACTCTTCGTATAACTCATAGGATGATAAACTCACTCTTATCGCAGCTGGCTGACCATAATATCTGTGAACAGTTTTAATACTTCTGATCAGAATTGAGACAACATCACATTTTCGTCAGATAGCGGACAAATCTTTACTAAACTATTGTAACATAACATGTGCATTTGTAAAGCACATATTCACCACAAAGGGTATCTTGAAGTGAATAACAGATATGTATTGTAAGCATTTGGGTGTATAATGTATTGTATGAAATAATGTAATGGTTATGGATGGGGGGTGGTTCCAAGCTCACTGATGAGTGTTTTTTGCTCACTGTGCCATTGAACTCAGGTTGCAACTCATTGTTGAGGCTGAAAATGCTGTAAATGATCTGGAGTTGCTTGTGTTTCTATTTAGAAGGGATCTGGCTATTCAGGCTGGACTGTTCCTATTTGAGCATGAATGGTATCTGACTGAAATGGCATGGTGGGAAAAAATGGACTCCACAGTACTCAAAACAAGCAATGTTGGTGGTCACCTTAGATTAATTGAGTGTAAGTTCCTTGTGGCTCAGAGCGTTTGTGGCTAGGCAATGTTGATGCTTAGTTACTGCAGATGGAATCTCTTTGCCAGATTGAGATTCATTGTGCTTTCTTCAAGAGTTGTCAAGGACCTTGTTCTCAGAAAAGTACTCTGACTAAAGATTTGAGACCAAGGACTAAGAGGTGCTCTTAAGCATTGAAGTAAACCTTTCTAGATTGCAAACTCTATACAAAAGAGTTATCCTTTCCAGAATTATTAACTCTATTTCACCTATGCATGTGATGAGCTAGTGGATTCTCTATACTGTACAGATTTGTTTATACAACATGATTTTTAATTATTTATTTAGATTTGTGTAAAGCAGAAACTGGGTATCACAGCTCTTTACATTTGCAAATAGTTTTAGACAAAAAAAGGATGAAAAAGCAAAGAATCAATTACAGGGGATAGATGGGGATGCAGGGGAAAAGATAATAAACAAGGTTTATTATATTTATGTGGGGTGTTAGGATAAGTATACCAGTTGTTTTAGGATCAAAAAAGTCTATAGTCTTGGTTTACATTTGTGAATTTGGTACATCATGTGATGTATGGCATTCAAATAGATACAATTTAAGTTTTTCCGTGAACTCTTCATAGGAGCTGGTTGTTCTTATCAATAGTCTGGGGGCATTTCTCAAGAAGGATTTCTTTGATGACCTGGATTATTTTATTTTTGAATTTTCAAGGTGGAGGGTATCTGTGCTGCTAAGATTTGTCTCCCTGAAATTTGAAGTTTCTGTGCAAGATACCTAGGTATGTGTTTGTTTACTGCTCAGTGGGCGATGCAGGCAGGTCTGAAGCTGGCCCTTGTTTAGGTAGGAAACAAGCTGGGGAAATATGACTTTTCTGGTGTGAGATACCAACCTTACTGTGGCATGCAGATTTGTTTGTTCAGGTGAATTTCTGGGATACCTGCAAGGGTAGATTTCCCATAATTCTATCTTGAAATGATGCAAGCTCCTGTAATGTGCCTGAAGTATTGTTCTAGGTTGTATTCTTAGCCGAAGCTCAGCACTCTTGATAATTTTGTTGATGTGATTGTATTGGTTTAGATGTTTGTCAAAATAACGTTCTAGTGATTTTCCAGAGGCCTCAGTGTTTACCATGATGTTTAGGAGAGTGGTGTGTCCAAGCCATTTCTTTACCACTAGATTGTAGTTTAGGGAAGAGATTAATTATTTTATGATTGGGTAGAGTTTTAGAGGATGGGATGTTGACCAAGAGTGGATCATAGTCAAGATTTCTGACAGATTTCAATGTATTTGAGAGTTGATCTTTATTAAAAACTGTGTATCATCAGCATAGAAATGGTAGTTTCTAATAAATCGACTGAGACTGAGGCTCAAGATAAGTGTTGAAGAGAGTGGGGGATAGTATTGGTTTTTGGAGGACTCCTTGTTTCAAGGACATTTTTTCAGAGACTTAATCTTAATTATATGGGTTGGGTTGTGCAGGAAAGATGAAAAACATTTGAGATTCATACTATTAATGTCTATCCTATCCTTGAGGATGGTTAGATGAGAGTGGTGATTTACAGTATCAAAGGCAGCAGACATATATAGGAGAACCAGTAGCAGCATCCTCCTCTGTCTAGGCTATTATGGATATTGCTGATAATCTCAAGAGTGCCTGTTTTGGTGCTGTGTCTGGGCTAGAAGCCTCAATGAGGTCCATCAAGAAGTTCATTGTCCTTTAAAAAGCCCCTGAGTTGAGGGTCAACACAGCATTTCAGTACCTTCATTGGCAAAGATAAGGCAGTTATAGGGTATAACTGTTTAAGCCACTCTTATTTTTATAATTGAGAAACTTGGGTCAGAGTCACTCCTGCATTCAGAGTGTAGTTCAAGATTTCCAGCTGGTTTGAAGCTATTGAGCTTTTGATTTCTTAAAAGAATTGGAAGGAATTGGTCCCAATGTGTGGGAGGAGGGTCAAGCTTTGTGTATGATTTTGGTAAGGCTGTTGATGTCCATGTCCTGGAAAGTATTCAATTCTTATTTGGATGTTTTGTTCAGTATGAGGTTGGTTTGGACTTTGGGAGAGTTGTCCAGGGAGAGTTCCATTTTTTCAACTTTTTTATATTTTAATGCAACTGGTTGTTATTTGGCGAAATGGAGAAAATGTTGTATTGAAAATGCTTTTCAATTGTTGCCTTTTAACAGTTTTGCAATAAAGGATGGTGGCTTTTTATTCTTAAAGGGTAATACAAGTAGAAATGGATTTGTTGCATTTTAAAAATTGTTTTGTTTGAACTTGAGTATGTGTCTTTGCAGATGGGGTGACGATGGCTGTGGTGTGAGTTCCACTCCCAGCACCTCTCTCTTCTAGCTCGCTATCCCGCTTGTGGCTGCACATGCCGCTACACCAGCGATGTTTCTAACCAGGTAGCCTCTGTTGTTGCTGTTACTGGATACCAGATCTAATGAAGCTGAACCACCCATTCTGCTTTTCAGTGTGCTTTTTCTGGAGTGACTATTGGTGATTAAGCATCTTCACTGTTATGGTTGCCCCAAGAGGGAGCCAGGCCGGATGCAGTCATGGCACTCGCAACCCTGGCTCTGATCGTTCCTGTGGAAAGGGGTCTAGAAATGCTGTGGATCTGAAACCCAACAGAGGAAAAGAAGCCACAAAAAATGGCACCAGGTTTTAAAATACCTGCAGCTTGGCAGTGACCAACATACAGGTTTATATTTGCCCCAAGATCATGTCTGATCACATTCCACTGCTGTTTGAAATAAAAACCTTATAATGAAGGCTGGGTGATGGACCTTTGAGCACTCCTTGTTGTTAGATCTGGAGTACAAAAGTTGGATGTTTTTGGCCATTCAAGTGTTTCTTTCTCTTAATATTGGCACTGAGTCTCTTGATACAGTCTGGGATGCCTTGAATGCCTATTTAAGGGGTGGAACTGCTCGATTTGTGGAGCATAAAAATAGGACCACATGGAACAAGGAGAAAGAAGTATTGCATGAATTACTATCCCTTGAAAGAAAGCATGCCAGACTAATACAAAATCAGAAAAGATAGAACGAGAGTTGTATCTGTGTCTTGTGGAGCATAAGAGTTGCATTGGTCGAACACTCAAGGAGAAAGCAGTGGCTGCCTTTAGGGTATACAAGAGATTAGAGTATGAATATGGTCATACAATAGGCAAGGTGCTTGTTTAGAAGATCAAGGAAAAATGTAGCAAGCCAATTTGCATCTTACCCTGAAGACATAATGGAATCCTTTATGGGTTTTTTTCAATAGCTAAAATCAGTAAAAGCATAGGGCCTCTTATGCAGCTATAGAAGTTTATCTGGATGAAAACTATTTAAAGCAGCTTGATGATGTATAGGCTAGTTTATTGGACAGAGATCTCTTATGAAGATGTTAAAAAAGCGATTTCTTCTTTAGCCGCTGGTGAAACGGCTGGTGAGGATTGTATAGCTGCCGAAATATATAAAAAATACTTTGGTCGATCTTCTTGCCCCATCTCAGGGATTGATCAAGGGCTACAGATCCCCCAACTTGGAACTTAAACATACCTATCTTTTTAAACAAAGGGAAGCAAGCAGACAAGACGGGGACATATCAACCTACATCACTCCTCAATACTGATGGCAAGATTTATTCTAAAATACTGGCTAATGTCTTGCCTCCATTATTGACACTTTGGTTTTATCCCCTCATGAGACACTACTACACATGTGAATACTGTAGTATCGTTGTTTGACGCTACTTGGCTGTTGGGAAGCAGGGCCGGTATTATTCTCTTAGATACCAAGAAGGCGCTTGTGACAGAGGTTGATGCACATTTCTGTTGTCAATTATGAGAAAGATGAGGTTTGGTCAGATCTTCTGTAAGTGGGTACCATTACTTTATAAAGATTCTGGGGCTAGAGTCATGGTAAACGGGCATTACTCTGACTGTTTACCTATTCTCCATGAGGCCTGCCCAGGCTGCCCAATATCTCCCTCATTGTTTGCCATTTATCTGCAGCCATATTTGCATTGTATATAAGGGTATTAGCTATTCTTAATGGGTATGCAACTACGACTACCTCTTGTGCTGATGATGTTGCTATCTACTCCTTGGATGTAGAGAAAGCAGTCAAACTAATTGAGGCAGAGGCAATGGAGTTTAGCTAGGCTTCTAGTTTTAAATTTAATTCGAGAAAAACTCAGATTGTGGCGGATAATAAGGCTAGAGAAGAGAATCAAGAGTCACTAAAGTAGAGGTATACCTGGGGATTCAAATTTTTGTATGGTTCTGTGCGTGACACCATGTGGTTCCACAGGATTCTGTGTGTCAGATGTAAGCAGTAAAAGTTACCCATGGACTGAGCTAATAACATGACTCTTCTGGTGGCGCACTGACTCATATGCCCTAATTACCTAACTGCTACACTAATCTGCATGGTAATAAATATGTACCTACCTGCATCCTCTCATCCTTAATTGCAACACCAGCCTGTGCTAGTTGTCAGTGATGTTGATGCAAACCGTTTTCACACTTGGAGTTAAGTGGGCATAATCTCTCAGAAAATCATGGATGGAAATGAGGGGGAGCACTTGTTATCCCTAACTACACTAATTAATCTAAGAGACATGTTTACTTTCAGTGGTCCTGGCCTTCCACTTCCACCCTGAGCAACAAATAAGAGTCTGATAAACAGCTAAACGGTCACATAGAGTTTGATATCACGCCTCCATTGAGAGTCCATGCAGACTCTGGCTACTGAATCAATTCCAATGAACTTCAGACTTAATAATAATAATAATAATAACAATAATAAAGGACATTTGTAAAGCGCACAGCAACCTCAAGCGAGGTGTCCCGGACCTTAAAAAAAGATTTCTGCCAATTCAGGTCCAAATTTAACTGTTGATCCAGAGATTATGGGGTGCTAATATTCAGCATCCTTTCCATGATTGTTCACAATGAAATGCAAAAACCTGTTTTCAAATTCTCATACATGTCAGTAATGTATTTAGCACCTGGACCCATGGCTATTCGTTGATTATCGAGCTTAGTTTCCTTAAGGAATTACATGCACACAGTGGTGTGTCCATGCTCCAGTGTTTCTAATATTAGAATGTGTCCCATGGGTGTGGCACAAAGGCTTCTCCAAACATTGCTCTCCAGAAATCCTTATTGTAGAGTGACAATAGATACAGTACCTTCAAAGTCCACTTCAAGGGCACGGATTAAAGGTTTGAAAGAAAACAAAGGCGATGGCTATTATCTCCTTCATTACAGATTTTATGGCGTTGCGTAAGGAGAAAATTGCTTAGCAAAGCTCTTCACACAAGCAATAAATTACTTTTACTGTTAGAAACAATATATCGCGAATCATTTTTCCTTTGCCTGTGCTTATCTCAGCCTTCCTTTTCATCGGTTTAGTTAAGGGCCATGCCAGAGAGATGCCTTCAAGCTTAGAAGTTTAATGCAGCATTAGTTCTGGCAGCGGTCGATGGAGATAGTGCCTTCTCCCATGGCAATGTGAAAGACACAGGTCGTGCTCTATTTTGTATCAAAATATTACCAGTTAATGAAAACTGGTAATCTGAAATGAATGAGAGGCGTTCAAATAATAGCACCATTTATGTTTGTAAAATGAGTGAAACACCATGTCTCAGAAGCCTACATTGTAGGTATTAAGGATACTCACCATTAATGATCCCCCAATCTTTCTCTTTTTCCTTTCTTTGTCTCTTTTCTACTTTTTTCTCTTGCTTTGAGTCACATTACGATTATGCAAAATAAGTCCTGGTCCCCAAAAAAAAGTGTCGGGGCCCAACCCTGCAACAACTGGTACAAATTAACCACATTTCAAAGGAGACCTGCTTTGTCTCCTTGCCAACGTAACCAGATGGAGTTTAGTACTGAGAAAACTCCTGTAGCTGGGCAGAATTTATGGAGCATTACATTTAGAATTAGCACAGAAAGGGGGTTGTGACAAGATGATGGCTGTTTACAATGAATACAACAGTCCCAAATTAGTAATTATATAGTTCTTCACAAACGTTTGCCTTTGTCACATACAAGTAGCACTGTAAAAGTCAGAATATAGGCTGAGGTCTGGGCTATACACAGCTTTATCTGTATTGCCTGCCTCATGTAATCATAGACATCTATAAATAAAAAATGCACACATATATACATTATACAGGGGCATTGGGTCAGAACTCCTCAGCCACTGGTATGCTCAACTGTGCAACTGTCATTTACTTTTCGGTTCCCCTGACCACAGCATACTGAACAGGGTAATTGGTCAGCCCTCTTCCGCCATTAGTTGTCTTGCACTGAGAGTGATAGCATTTTGTTTAATCTAATGTGCACATCTGCCTTAAAAGAAGTTCACTTCGGTGCCTGGGCTGATGGGCCAATACTTAAAGACTATCTTTTTTTCATTCTTTATTATGTTGTTATTAACGTTTTGTTAGTTATCCTATGTGTTTGAGCTATGCCTTCAGGTTACACTAATTCAAAGGCAATAGTAGAACATTTCTTGCCCCAATATATTATTGTGATGTGCATTAAAACTAAAAAGGGCTTCTTTACTTGCACCTGCCCGGAACCACCTGTTTTGTTATATTAAAGTTACATCCAATATATATTTTTTTCATTTACAGTTGTTATTGCAAGGTTAATGGCGACACGATTAAGTGGTATCAGGTTTCTTTTTCCACTTCTTTCTAGGTCTTGTGTTAGCCAAGACCTTTTTATTTTCCATAAATTATATGTATAATGTACTTACTTTTAGGGGCTTTCAGTCAGCACTCTTCATCCATTTTTCAATTGCAGTGCCATTCACATTTTCCTTCTACTCACCACAGCATACAGCAGGGGGCAGTGGGTCATCCCTCTTCAGCCATTGGCTAGCCTCACTCTGAGTGATGGCATTCTGTCTTTTCACAAGTGGCACATCGTCACTCAAGTAGTTCCCATAAGTCGAGGAACTACTATGCTAAAGTGTTTCCTGAGACCATTAAAATATTTTTGCGTTAGTCAGTGTCTTTTTGTCAGATTGATGAGGACCAGGCAGCTTCCCCAAAAATATGTTTTGCAAAAACTGTGACAAAACAATAACTAAAAGGCTGCCAACCAAAGCTTTGCCAATGTTTGGTAATTTCGTGCCATATGCCTGAAATAAAAAAATTAAAATAAATGTGGCACTGCACCAGCTTTTCTAAGGCCAGACCAATTGACTTTGGTGTTGCGTACTTTAAATTCGGAAGGAGAAGGGAACCTCACCATCTTCCATGGGGATGAAGAGGAAGGGATTATTTCAAAGGGAGAAATCTTTTCACACACGAACTAATTCGAACTGTCTTCAAATGTAAATGAAAAAGAGAATGACACATGCATTCAAATATACACAGATTTACTGGAGCAAATTTCCAAATTTTCTACTACGTTTTTTGTTAATCATGCATTTCTTCAAAATGATCCATTCTAGGAGTTATTGCAGGTGAAATTCAAACAGATGCCGCTTTCACTTTTGATAATTAAATAATACTATTCCAACGATATGAGATAACATATTTCTTCCTCTGCGCGAATATCTTCATCCTGTCACTTTTACTGAAATCTAACATTTCTAAGGAAAACTTAGATTGGTTTAAGAATGTTGCGACCTATTCATTCGTGTCAAAGTTTGCACTTTTACGAAACAGCAGCACTACTGTTATTTTATCCTCTATTAGAACAATGGAATGTTGAGCGCTCCATTGAAGACAATGGAGTGCTCCAATCAATCAATCAATCAGTCAATCAGGGAATTGTAAGCGCGCTACTCACCCGTGAGGGTCTCAAGGCGCTGAGGAGGGGGGGGGGGGTCCGCAGATCTGTTTAGCCGAAGAGCCAGGTCTTGAGGGTCTTCCTAACAGCTGATAGAAGCCTGGAGCATCAACATTCCAATGTTTGTTCAGAGCTGTTGCTGTGAGCAAAGGCCTCACAGAGCCCTAGGGAATTTCAACCCACCTTGGGCTCCGTGAGGCTTATGTTTTATAAATTAGAACATTCTGCTCTCCACGTAGTGGGATCTACCTGCCATTAAAGGCCCGCTTCCTTATTAACACTGAAGCAGGCCTTTAATGGCCAGAAGAGCCTGCTACGTCAAGCTCTAAGGCTATATTAGAAACCACTACTACTGAGATGATTATTAAGCTAATATGAGCATATGTTGTTTAACTGCTTTCAATTCACTGATATCATTTCCCATACAGTCAGCCCAGTTGTAATGCACAGATCTTTATAAACTGAGACTGGGAGGTGTAAGCAGCTCACTCTTTTCTGATTTTTTCTTAGAGTTTACAGAACTGAAATTTTAGTGCATTTTCTATTATAAATGCTACAAGAGACGTAGTAGACTGAAAATAATTGACATTAGATTGGACTAGCAGGACGTCAGCTATTCTTGCGGGGCAAAGGTGAAGATGTTCAGTGAGACACCACCCAGCATGAGCATATGTTTGTAAGTTAAAAAAAGAAACATGTTCTACAAGAAAAGCGAAATCACAGCAGCTCCAGAATCTGGTACCGTCTAGTGGTATGGCCACGTTAGCTACCTCATCATTAACAGAACAGGCTTGCTTTGAAATGTATAATTACATTTTGCAGCCTGGGTGTGTGGTCTTCAAAAAGTATGGGGTCTCCGCAGTGCCTAATTTGTAAAAACATAAGTGCCAGGGCCCTCGTCAGTAGGCCACTACAGTTTGGAAGCTTGCACCATCCATTGCCCATGCCAGTGCTGCCTATGAGAACTGACAGTGACAAGATTATTCCACGCCTCCAAAGCTATAAGACTGACTCTGATGGCAGGAGTTAGTCTTTTTCTAAGTATATTGAATTATTAAACAGCTGTTGTTTTGCTTATAGCGCCACCATGTGGCAGACTGTCATGAGTGCTGGAGTTGACAATTAAGTGCCTGTGCCGAGCACTGGTAACCACTGGCTCAAGTTAAGCACTGGAACATCTCTGTAATAATGCTGCCTCTGCCCTGAGATTAGCTATTCAAACAATGCATGAGATAATCGTTTTATGTGGCAAGACTCAAGCCCCAATTTAGAGTTTGCAAACACAATAAGATGATGGACGGAGCGCTGAAACTTTTCAGACACTCACCCACAGTCATTATTAGATCTGGGTTGAATCCATCATCGTTCCTTTGCTCACTTCGCCACCCCAGTTCAGAGCCAGTCATATGCAAATCAGTCTTGACCCTTTTTCTCATGGGAACTGTCCAACCGGAACTGACCAAGCCAGGTCTTCCTTGGACAGGAAACGAACATCCTGGGACCGGTTTCAGGGTAACTGATGAGGGATTAGCCAAGCTGGACTGTTCAGATGAGGAACAAGGTCAAGACTGATTTGCATATGGCTGGATCAAAACTGGGGTGGCGAAGTTTCAGCACACCGTCCATCATCTTGTGTTAGCTATGTTCGCCCTAAGTGGCCAAGGGTATGCCCAGACGTGGGCTTCTTGCTCGCTGTGCCACTGGATTCAAGCAAGCCTGGCTGATGAGGGGTGAAACCCTGAAACCGTTCCCAGGATGCTTGTTTCCGGTCCAGGGAGGACGTGGCCTGGCAATTCGGGCTGGACTGTTCGCATGAGGAACAGGGTCAAGACTGATTTGCATATGGCTAGGTCCAAATGGGGGAGTCATAGTGAGCAAAAGAATGATGGATTAAATCCAGATCTCTGGACTTGGGGTGCGTTTGCTATGTTCGCCCTAAGTGGCCAAGGGTATGCCCAGACGTGGGTCCCTTGCTCGCTGTGTATTTGTATTTGTAAAGCGCAACATACATCCCAAGGGACATCACAGCGCTAGGATAAACGGAGAACCTGTTTAGAGAGAGGATATGGAAAATGATAAGAACAGCGAGTCTGGAGCCATGATCCAAGAGTATTGCTACTTAGGTCCTGAAACAAACCATGTCTTCGGCTTCTTTCGAAAACTCACATGATCCTCATGAGATGAAACTCTAGCAGGAGGTTGTTCCAGTGGGTAGCTGCCAGATAGGTAAAGGAGCGACCCCCCCTCTAACTCTTTTGATGTGAGGGGTTTTGACTAGAGCGCAACTGCCTGACCTGAGATCGTGAGAGGGGACATAAAATTCCAATTTGTCCTGCAGTATTCTAGGGTCAAGTTTATGCAATGCTCTGTGCCCATAGCACAAGAGCTTAAACTTGGCTATATGTCTGATGGGCAGCCAGTGTAGTTCTTTCAGGCAGGCCGAGGATGAACTGTACTTGGTTTTGTTGCTAACCAGCTTGGCTGCAGCATTCTGAACAACCTGTAAACGGGAAAAAAGATAGTCGGCCATGCAAACATAAAGCGCATTCCCGTAACCCAGGTTGCTGGTCAATAGGGCCTGGGTAATGGTTTTCCTCCAGTTCAGAGGGATCCATATCAAAAGTCTCCTAAGTAATTTTAGCATGGCAAAACATTTACCACAGAGAGCTCGTACTTGATCCTACATATTTAGTGCGTAGTCTATCAGGATTCCCAGATTTTTCACCACACGTCCAATGGCTGGGGCCACCAGGTAGCGACCCAGACTGAGTGTGCATTGCCGAAGAGCAGAATTTCAGATTTTTCAGCATTTAGTTTCAGGCAGTGGGCTGACATCCAATCGACGGTTTCTGAGAGGCAGTGGCTCAGATTGCTTTTTGTGGTCTCGTGATTCTCTCCAAACGCAATCAACAGCTGGGTGTCATCAGCGTAAGACCAGATGCTGAAGCCTAATTTCCTACCAATCGTAGCCAAGGGGAGACATACGCATTGAATAGGGTTGGGCTGAGGGAGGCTCCCTGCGGAACACTGCATTCAATGGTTTTGGGTTTGGAGGAAAAGGAGCCCATTTGAACTGATTGGGATCTATTCAGCAGGAAAGAGTAAAACCATTGGAGGGTTTTAGAATGAAGTCCTCTATTATATAGGATTCTTAGCAGTACTTCATGTGAAACAGTGTCGAAAGCCACCGACAGGTCCAAAAGGATCAAGGCAGCAGCTTTACCCCGGTCCAGCAGAAGTCTGATGTTATCAAGTACGGTCAACAAAGTGGCCTCAGTACTATTGGATGCCCTGAAGCCAGTCTGAGTGGGGTCCAGTAGCTCGTTTAACTCAAGGTACTCGGTTAGTTGTTGATTGATCAATCTCTCTAAAACTTTGGACAGATAGGGAATTTGAGAGATAGGTCTATAATTTTTTAGGTTGATAACCTCTATGCCAGTTTTTTTTGCCAGGGGAGATACAATAGCTAGTTTCCAAGATTCGGGGAACCCAGCGGTGTCAATTAAAAATGTGTGTGACGTAAGGGCATAGGATTAGTATAAGCCGAGAAAAAATAAAATGTGGGCAGGGGTCAAGCAGAGACCAGGTTTAACCTTGGACATTGCTTTAGCGACTTGTTCTTCCATAAGAGGGACAAAGCTTCCTACGTGAGAGTCGACACAAGGATGAGGTTCCAGTGTTTCCCACTCAGTGTCTTCGGGGGAGGGCTGTTTATCGAAGGTAGAGTAAATTTAGGTAATTTTGTTGGAGAAAAAGTTGCTAACTCTCTAGCAATTGTCTGCCGATGGGGTCAAAGTTTGTAACAAGCTCGCAGGTCTCCAAAGCTCCTTCACAATTTTAAATAACTCTTTGTTAGAATTGCTGCTAGCTTCAATTCTTTTCAGGAAGTACTCTTCTCAGTTTGTTTAAGGGCCAAGTGGTAGTTCTTTAGTCCAGTTCTATAGGAAAGTTTATCGTTCAGATCTTTAGTGGATCTCCATTTATGTTCTAACGATTTGCAATTCCTTTTTTGGAGCCTAAGGTTGGATGAGTACCACCTTTCAGAAGGTGATTTTCTTGTGGGTTTGTTGACAATCATCGGAGTGCATGCGTCCAGTGTAAAAGTTATCGCAGAGTCTAAGGTGTCGACCATTGTCTGGACTGGAGAGTACCCTAAGAAAGCCTGATCTCTTAATGGGAAGTGCGAGGCAAACAGTTCGGGGGTAATAAGATTCCAAGGTCTCTTTACTCAAGTCAAAGGAGTGCTTGAGCTATGTTTATTAGCTGGCAGGGTGAATGAGAAGTCTATTAAATAATTATCTGTCCAGATTAAAGGCTTAATATCTGCGATTTTTAAAGACTCAATGTTAGAAAATAAAAGGTCAAGGGTGTGTCCAGCAACATGGGTGTTTTCATTGACCCATTGTTTAAGCTGTAGAATCTGCATATCGTCTTTAAGTTGAGTACCCCTGGAATCAGTCCTGCCTTCGTAGTGGATATTAAAGTCACCCATCACCAGAAAGTGGGTCTGTTTCAGACAGGAAGGAAATAGTTGAGCTAGTGGATTAGCACTGAAATCGGACTTATAGCCCGGGGGGTTGTAAATAATGGCACCTCCGAGCATTTTTTTGTCCCCAATCGAGATTTGAAATATGAAGATTTCATGGTCACCTAGTGACGTTACTGGTTCAGGGAGACAAGTAAAACAGTCTTTAAAAATAATGGAGATCCCCCTTCCTTTCTGACCCTGTCTGTCGCATTTCAAAAGTTTGTAGCCTACAGGGAGGGCTGAGGCGATATCAGGGGAATTGTAGCCTCTTGGCCAGCTTTCCGTGATAAAAACCAGGTCAGGTTTCTTGTGCCACTGGATACAAGCTAGACTGGCTGATGAGGCGTGAAACCCCAAAACCGGTTCCAGGATGCTTGTTTCCGGTCCAGGGAGGACCTGGCCTGGCAGTTCGGGCTGGACTGTTCCCATGAGAAACAGGGCCAAGACTGATTTGCATATGGCTGGGTCCAAACTGGGGTGGCATAGTGAGCAAAAGAATGATGGATTAAACCCAGATCTCTTGACATGTGGTGAGTGGTTGAAAAGTCTCAGCACTCCGTCCTCCATCTTGTTGAGTTTGCTGATTTACAGTTTTGTAGATGGAATGCCCAGTGCTTAATATGAACTGGTGGTTGCCAGTGGGCCCACCGGCACTTCTTTTTGGCGACCAGCACTCATTTTTCCACATCAGATATTTACAAGGGCAGAAGAGGGAACACACATAAAACAGAAGGACGAAGGACAAGAAAAACAGAAAAACCATCACAGAAGGGGAAAGTAGGAACCTGCAAGAGCTAGATAAATGTGCTGGGGGTGTCTGAAGTGCATTGAAGACGCACGCGGTGGATTTAGGACTACCCAGGCTTCGTACTAGGCACCCTGATATTCAATTGTACCAGCTGCGGGCTTCGGAGCAGAGCCTTGAGCACTCATCCTTTAGCAAATTAAGCACTGCGGCTACCCCATCACAAATGTGACGCATATCCTGTTCCCCTTATTGCAAGGGCATTATGTCCTATGGCACTTGTAATGGTGTGGATGGGATGGTGTGACCCATCCACTATCCTCCAAATCAGGCCCTCAGTCTGATATCTTGTACAACGCGGTTGTGACTAAGTTCCTGGCCCTTGGATTGCATTATAATACTTCTAGGGGAAACAGTATGGGCTTGTATTTTAAGCAGCAGTCGGAAAAGGGAGGCTATATAAAGACTCATATACTGTCAACATTTTCCTAAGTCCAAACGTGGCAGACATCCATTTGAATGCTTCACTTAAAGTTGAAGACAGTCAACCTGCTCCTTTTAAACCTGGTGCAAATTGGGTTTGTTTGTTGTCAATCCTTGAGTAACCATTTACGAACACTCCCAGGAAGTTTAAATCAACAAAACCGAAAAAATAACGGTGCCATTACATGCTGAAAAGCCTTTAATTGTGTTCATTGGGGTTACTTTTACCAAAACATAGATAAGATGGGACTAGGAAGGATTTTAGTCAGAAAGTACAGTGATTATACATAGTTGTCTTGGTAAATTTTGGTGGATATTAATCTTGACATTTTTAGATATTGAGTGGTATTAGACAAAGATGTCCACTCTCATTTCATGTTTTCTTAATAATGTCGGAACCCTAGGCTATAGCAATTGTCTAAAATATGAATATCCATGGCATCCAGACATCCGTGGGTGAACATAAGCAGTTTTTTATACCAACAATATCTGCAGATGTTGGCGAACACAAACAACTCCATCCCAACACTTACTTCATTGCTATCCTATTTTTTAACATTTTCCATATACAACATTAGCTGGTCGAAATGTAAAATCTTACCTCTGACAAAATGCACAATGAACAATTTATTAGGATAGTGTAGAACTATATGGATATATATGTTTTTAGTGGACTAGAAAACATGTTCAAGGACAGTTTATCAGGGCTAATTTAAAAGATGTCTACTGACTTTTCTGCTTGGTCTGAATTACGGTTATCATTGTGGAGTAGAGTCCCAATCATTAAAATGATGATAGTGCTTCAATGCAATTTGGTTTTCAGAATGATTCTGCTGAAGATCCCCCCAGACTTACTGTGATTGACCGATTAGAAGATCAAATTAATCATACAGAAGTTAAAAGTGGCAGTTATGCGTATCAACTTCTGCTGCGGGACTGCGACTCCTACACATGGATACGTACTCGCTTGCAAATCAGCTGGCATCAGCTGTTTACATGTTAATGTCAGGTAGGTAGTCATCAATGAATGTAAATAAGGAGATGTGAATGACCAGAATAACAAGAAGTCTAGGTGTATTCTATAGGAAATATCAGTCGAAAGACAATCCAAGGATGCACCCATTGGCATAGGAAAAGCACAAGACCCACAAGCATCTTGGCATAATTGACAAGGTCAACATTGTGGCACCTGTTAGGCAAAATTGAGAAATCCATTTTGGGGGTAAAAATATGTGCCGCAAACTATGTATCAAAAAAGTCAGTAGGAGACTAGGCAATTAGATTTCAGATAGAACTATTAAATAGTTTGGAAGTTTGTGGAGGTAATGTGGGCTTCCACAATCTCAGCCTATGGAAATATCAGATATGCAGTTGAACCAGGAAAGTGCTAGGCTCTCTCCAGATTGTACTATAGCAATTACTTGTCATCAATACTAAGAATGGTGGGGTGCATTCACAAGGATGATTTCTGGTTGGTGCCAGATCCATATTGACAAAATATAGTATAGGACAACAATAAACAACCTTGGACATTGGTCGGAAAACATACAATCAATCACGTTCCTGGACGAAGACTGGGTGGACATACTTGAGAATCATGACAAGGGTTTCAGAGAGACTCGTTTAACATTTAGATAGTTTAAGATCAGTGGTGTTAATCTCCATTTAGGATTAAGAAAGCAAAGCTGTGCCTCAACTCACCATAATGGACATGCAATCTTCAGATATTTCCCATATTATACTGGAGTGCCCCTCAATATCATGTTAGTGGACCAAATCTCAGATTAGATTAAGGGTAAGATTCACTTTTCCAGCCCCTGAGAAAATAGATATATTACATCAATCAATCAATCAAAGGCTTATATAGCGCGGCTACTCACCCGTGAGGGTCTCAAGGCGCTGGGGCGGGGGGCTGCTGGTACCTCTGGGGGTAAGATCATTCGAAGAGCCAGGTCTTGAGGTTCTTCTTGAATTGGGTCAGCGACACGGATTTCCTGAGGTGGAGGGGCAGGGTGTTCCAGGTCTTGGCGGTGAGGTAGGAGAAGGATCTTCCTCCGCTGGGAGGAACGGAGTTGTCTGGAGGGCATGTGGAATACGAGTCAGTGGTTCAGGTATGGTAGTTCTTCATTGTGGAGAGCTTTGTAGGCATGTGTGGGGAGCTTGAAGGTGATTCTCTTGTTGACTGGGAGCCAGTGGAGTTGTCAGAGGTGTTGCGTGATGTGGCTGTGGCGGGGAATGTCGAGGACCAGTGTGGCTGCAGCGTTTTGGACAATCTATAGTTTCTTGAGCTGTTTCTGGGTGATGCCGGCATAGAGTGTGTTGCAGTAGTTGAGTCTGCTGGTGATAAGTGCGTGGGTGACCTTTTTTGTTGGATTCTGTGGGGATCCATCTGAATGTCTTTCGAAGCAGGAGGAGCGTGTGGAAGCAGGCTGAGGAAACTAAAATGATTTGGTGTTTCATTGTAAGCGATGAGTCCAATATGATGCTGAGGTTGCGTGCGTGGTCCGTCGAAGTGGGAGGGGTTCCAGAGCGGGTGGCCACCAAGAGTCGTCCCAGACCGAAGGCGTGGGTCCCAGGATGAGTATTTCAGTCTTGTCAGAGTTGAGCTTGAGGCAGCTGTCTTTCATCCAGGTAGCAACAGCCTTCATTCCGCTGTGGAAGTTGGCTCTGGCGGTTGTGGGTTCATTGGTGAGGTAGAGGATCAAGTGGGGCACTCTGCAGCTGACCTCTGGAGGTTCTGGAAGGAATAGGGTAGTCTAACTCGCTGAGGGCAGCCGGTGAGGAAGGAGTGGATCAGATCCAGTGCCTTATCGCAGATGCCGGCATTGTATAGTCTCATGATTAGGGTGCGGTGGGAGACATTGTCGAAGGCGGCCAAGACATCTAGTAGGATGAGGGCTGCAGTCTTGCCCTGGTGGAGGAGGGAGCGGGTGTCATCGGTGGCGGTGATAAGTGCAGTCTCCGTGCTGTGGTTGCTTCGGAAGTCAGATTGAGAGGTGTCCATGACGTGGTTTCCTTCTAAGAACGCGGGTTCCAGAGTGGGTGGCCATCAACAGTCGTCCCAGGCCGAAGGCGTGGGTCCCACGATGAGTACTTCGGTTTTGTCAGAGTTGAGCTTGAGGCAGCTGTCTTTCATTCAGGTAGCGACAGCCTTCATTCTGCTGTGGAAGTTGGCTCTGGCAGTTGTGGGTTTGTTGGTGAGGGAGAGGATCAGCTTGGTGTCGTCGGCATAGGAGACCATGTTGAGTCTGTGGCTTCTGAAGATGGCTGCGAGGGGGGCCATGTAGATGTTGAAGAGGGTGGGGTTCAGGGAGGAGCCCTGGGGCACTCTGCAGCTGACCTCTGGAGGTTCTGGGAGGAACGGGGTAGTCTAACTCGCTGAGTGCAGCCGATGAGGAAGTAGTGAATCAGATCCAGTGCCTTGTCGCAGATGCCGGTGTTGTGGAGTCTCATGATTAGGGTGCGGTGGGAGACATTGTCGAAGGGGGCCGAGACATCTAGTAGGATGAGGTCTGCGGTCTTGCCCTGGTGGAGGAGGGAGCGGGTGTCATCGGTGGTGGCGAGAAGTGCGGTCTCCGTGCTGTGGTTGCTTCGGAAGCCAGATTGAGAGGTGTCCAGGGCATTGGTTTCCATCTAAGAACGCAGAGTTGGGTGTTGATGGCCTTCTCAATAACCTTGGTTGGGAAGGGGAGGAGGGAGATGGGTCTGAAGTTCTTGAGGTTGGAAAGGGTCTGAGGATGGCTTCTTCAGCGGGGGGTTGATCTCGGCATGTTTCCAGTTTTCGGGGAAAGTGGCGGTTACGATGGAGCCATTGATGGTGTAGCGGAGATGGGGGGGGCGATGCTGGCAGCTGCTCTGTGAAAGATGTGGTACGAGCAGGGATCCGACGGGGCTCCTGAGTAAATGCTCTTCATGGTCTTGAGTGTGTCCTCTCTTGTGAGCATGGTCCAGCAGGGCACGGTCTATTGGGGTGCAGTGTGTTTACGTGCGGTGGTGGCGGGCGAAGTGGCAGGGTCTAGGGTGTCGTAGCTGTCGTAGATCTGCCTGATCTTGTGGTGGAAGAGGGTGCTGAGTTTGTTGCAGAGGTCTTGGGAGGGAAGGACGTCTGTGGTCTCGCTGTTGGGCCTAGCGAACTCCTTGACGATGGCTAAGAGTTCTTTGCTGTTGTGTGCGTTGGAGTTTATTCTGTCTTGGAGGGCTGTTTTCTTTGTGGTTTTGAGGAGGTGGTGGTGTGCGTGGACGGTGGATTTGAAGGTAGCGTGGGTTTCTGGGATTTTGCTGTTTCTCCATTTCTTCTTGAGTCGTCTGCAGGTGCGTCTGGCTTTCTTGGTGTGTTCCTTTCCTGGAGATCCATCGCTGGAGGTTGCCTTCTGCGGTGTTGGAGTCGGTTGGTGTTGGCGGAGTGGTTATACTGAGGGAGTCAACGAGAAGTTCTTCGGTGGCCTTGATCCTGTCAGGCTACTTACGTTTCTGCAGGAATGTGATGTAAATGATGAAAAGTCCTCAACTTCACCTGGTCATCAAATGCACCCAACTTGGTCAAAGTGCAAATAAGAACCCAGGGAAGAAAACAGGGAAAAAAGACACAAAAAGGTTCCACGTGGCGGCTCAATCAGAGATCAGGTCACTGTAAAATATAACATGGAACATGGGTAAGTATAACCTTAGTATACAGCCATAAATCTTTCTATTCTCTAATCTAGTATATGCATCTACTATGCGTATACCTGATTATTTCCCTTCTTCTGAGTTTTTCTATTTTCCGGGATAAGTCTAGAGCATAGATGAGTCTGGAGTATAGAAAGAACCTGGACAGAGAAATATAAATGCAAGAAACATAGTTAAAGAACAGGTGTAGTTTGTTTGTATGTCATATAATAATTGACATTAATAATGAAACCCACCAATTTAGTATTATGTGTGCTGCTCCATACATATTTTAATTTTCAGTATAACATAAATTCCCTTGATTTCAGGTAATTCATCCTTTCCTTATCATCAGGAATCAGGAATGAACAAGGAGTCAAGAAAAAATCGAACCTTCATCTGCGTGAAGCCCAATTCAGATAAGTAAAGTCCATAACATAAAATATGTAATGAAGAACTGAATACACTTTCTATATCGCTATGCCAGTTTAAAGCTTTTCTTTCTTGTATTCATTTCAAGGGGAGGACAAGGAACTGTAGTCTACCGCAAAGGAAAAAATACTTTGACTTTCTCAAGCTAATCAAAGCCTACCGCGCTAAGGATTTTCATCAGGAGTCTAGTAATTGCAGGAATCGAAGAGTTGAACGAGGAATTGCAGGAATCGAGGAGTTCAATGCGGAGGACACCGCGAGGATGCCGCGATAGAGAAAACCTGACGGGAGAGAGAGGCGCAACCCGGAAGCCAGGTGAGTGACACGGAAGCAGAGTCAAGGTCCCGATAGCTAGAACGCGAAGCGTTCTTTCCCGGGAGCGGCTTGCCTAAATGCACTGCAGCCGACTCACGCGCATGTGCAGGGCGCGAGTCGGCCATTGTTGTAGTCCGATAGCCGCTCGCGCTCTGCATTCCTGACAGATCCAGCCGCAGCGGGACCGGGGGGTGAGGATCGTGGTCTACAGTGGGTGTTGGGAAGGCTAGATGTACGCAGTGGTGGTCGGTCTAGGAGAGTTCGGTGGTGTGGCTGTAGCTGATGTTCCTGCTGGTGGAGAAGACGAGGTCGAGCATGTGTCCGGCTGAGTGGGTTGGTGTAGTGACTAGCTGTTTGAGTCCAATGTTGGTGAGGTTCTCCAGTAGGGAGGTGGTTTTCTGGTCGCTGGGGTTGTCCATGTGGAAGTTGAGGTCTCCGAGTAGGATGTAATCGGTGGATGCGAGAGCCTGGGGTCCAATGTTGGTGAGGTTCTCCAGTAGGGAGGTGGTTTTCTGGTCGCTGGGGTTTTCCATGTGGAAGTTGAGGTCTCCGAGTAGGATGTAATCGGTGGATGCGAGAGCCTGGGGTGGGATGAGGTTTACGACATATCAGACCATCGAGCCTTGTTAAAAGTTGGCTGTCTATACTAGTGGTAGAAAATATAGGATAATGATACTCTGCCTACTCTTGAGACTTAGTTGAAAGACATATTAACATGGCGTCATTTGAACGACAAGTTATATGGTATATTTACAGAAATATGAAGAGTCATGAAATAGATTTCTGGAATTCTAACTGTTACTTTTTTGGGAATATTTCCATTACACAGGGATCATTAGCTGTTAAGTAATATATTCCAGGTCTCCATTGGGGACTTGGCAAGCTTTTCACCTCCTTTATGAGTACCAATGATAGATATTAGAAAGAATTATACACATATAGTGAAGTGCTATCTAAAGGGAAATTTAGAATACAAAAGTTCTGGGAAAGGGTTCAGAGAGCCAATGAGTTAGTATAACTGCCTCGAAATATGTTTTTTTAATACTTGAATCTTCTGAAGGTCTTTCCTTGTATATTGTTCTATCTGATGATAGGGAATCTCCTAATCATAAGGATTTTACAATCTTAGAGAGTCTGTTGAAAACTACAGAGTTATCAATTAATGAATGTGTTATGGCCTTAGAGCTATCATATATCTGATGTGGTGTACTCTGCCCCAATAACAATCTTTGGTGACATCTCATCCCCAGATGATTTCATTTGATTACCACGAGCCTCCTTGAATACAATTTTACTAATCAACAGACTGAAGGCTTGGCACGACCCATTAACTGATTCCATTCCTTCTTGCCCAACAGTGGGATAAACTGAACCTACATTTCACAAACCCCGTATGGGGAATGGGTGTCCTCTGTAGGTCCAGGGGTGTTGTATTAGTGCACTTCTTCAGAATAGCCCCCAACTATGCAAATAATTTTCATTTATAGATGCTGTATACATACATATCTTATTTAGATATAGGACTGTGATCTAGGATTCTATTAGATTTCTCAACCATCTTCTATACCATTGACCATAAATTGATTATTGATAGACTGTCTTTATCTGTAAGAATCATTGGCACCACAGTGGCATGGCTTTCCTCCTTCCTACATAAGCGCACACAACAATAAAAATGAAGCCCAATCTTCCAAAAATCTGTCAACATTATGTGTTGTTTTGTGCAAATACCCAAAAAGTGATGGGAGGAATGCTTGTAATAAGTCAACCACTGGTAATTGCTTAGGTAGCATTCCAACCCATTGTTCTATGCCTCACTGTGCCACCTCAGTTTGGACCCAGCCATTTGTAAATCCGTCTTCACTTGCTCCAATAGGAACAGTTGAGCCTGAACTGCCGTCCTCTCTGAACTAGAGCACAAGCAGCCCAAGTTGGGTGTAGCTTGGCTCCAGTAACACAGTGAATTCAGGACACACGTCTGGGTTTACCTTTAGACATTTAGTGTGTCACATCAAACACACAAAAGGTGATTGGAGGAGTGCTTGGAATAAGTCTAACCACTGGCAGACACGCAGGAAAATATTCCAACCCATTCTGCTTTTGCCCACCATGCCACTTCAGTTTGGACCCAGCCGTATGCAAATCAGGTCTTCAACTTCCCCTTACAAGAAGACCAGTTAGGGTGGACCCAGAAACTTCAATAACTTATAAAGGGGCCTGTCATTCACAAGTAAATGCAAGGTGAGACCAGGAGAAGGCAACCCTTTGTTCCTCAAGCCAGACTGGCACCAAACCCAGTGGGAGGGGAGCTAACCCCCAAACTGATTTTGAGTGCCCCTAGAGGAGGGGATTGCTCGTCTCCCTAGCTACACCTCTGGGTTATCCAAAATGTGATGGATGGAATGCTTCAATTAATCTCACCCACTAGTAATTACTCGGGACTACATCACAGTCCTGTGTTATTATGCAAACCCTGCCACCTCAGTATAGACCTAGACATATGCAAATCAGTCTTGACCCTGCTCCATAAGTAAATTCAGTCAAACTGCCAGGCCCTCCCTGAAGGCGAACACAAGGAATCTGTGACCGGTTTTGCCCTTGTTGGGGCTTGTCAGTCGGGTGCAGCTTGCTTCTCATGGCACAGTGAACATGGGACCCAAGTCTGGGTATATCCACTGTCTACATAGCAATCGCACTGAAGTCTAAAGTATGCAAAACACGTCAAACACTGGCAAGGCAGCTGTTAGTTGGCTAATGTAAATTAGCTTCCAAGAGTTTCAGACAGGAAAAAGGTAACTTTATAAAAGTTACTTTTCCTACATACAACTTCACCATTGAATACAGCTTTCAATAAATATTAAAAAGTAGTGACTGAACCATGTTTCTAGCTGGTCCCAAACCCAGGATAGCAGAAATAATATATTAATCAGTACTCTAGTTTTCTCATAGGACAGCCTGAGCCTTCCACTGAAACTAGCTGGTCCCAAACCCAAGATAGCAGAAATAATATATTAATCTGTATTCTAGTTCTCATAGGACAGCCCGAGCCTTCCACTGAAATAAATTGCTTTTGGGGCCTTGCCATTGTAGGGACATGATAACATTAAGGGGCATATTTACAAGCCCCTATTGCCACCACAACGTCACTTTTAGTGATGTTGTGGTGGCGATAGGAGCTTTGCCTTATGTAAAAGGCAGAATTAAGCCACTAAACGTGGCTTAACGCTGCCTTGTAAATAAGGCCCTCTATCACGCTACACTTAGTGGGAAAGGGGCGGGCAATGGGTGTTGTGGTGGGCGTTCCACCACAACACCCATTGATTCTGATGCTGCCCCCTATTTACAAGAGCAGTGTTAATAGGAGGCAATGCCAAAATTTAGACCAGGGAAAACCTGGTCTTAAACAGGCAAAACGAGGAGAAACGCTTTCGTTGTGCAGCACACACAGAAACGGCAAAACGGCAATGATTGTTTATGTGCAGGAAGGGGGACCTTCCTGCACATAAACAATCATTTAAAAAAAATGCTGTTTTGCAACTTCTATGTGTGCTGCATTAAGCAGCACACGTAGAAGTTACAAAACGGCATTTAAAGATTGTTTATGTTCAGGAAGGTGGACCTTCCTGCACATAAACAATCTTCCCCTCAACACAGGCACCCTTTGGTGCAAGGGTGCTGGTGTTGGCGCTAGACAGCAAAATGTAGCGCCAGCGCAGGGGGAAACGCAGGGCTGCACCATATTCTAGCAAATATGGTGCAGCCCTGCATTTTTAAAGTGATGAAGCGTGTCGATAGCCTTCTTGGCTTAACAACACGCTTCGCCACTTTATTGTAACTACGCCCCTAAATTTCTACATGTCCCACTTTTAAATACCATGCACCCTACCTTGTGAGCTACTGGGAATACATAGGGATGACTTAATATTTAAAGGGGAAGTTTTTTCCTGTTAAAAATGGCTATTTTGACAGGTCCGGCTGTAGGTTTAATCTAGGGGTGGGTGGAAATCACGGAGCTTTATTCCGCAGAATTCCGTGGAGTTACATAAAAACTCAGTGAGATTTCACTAAAGCTGCAGAATTTTGGCATGTTGTGCTGCTCATGCTGATTTTTTTAGCGGCAGAAGCTTGTTCAAATCAGTGCGACCTGCACCATGCATCGCACCAGAGGGCACTGCTTCTTTCTGCCGCTCACATAGATTTTCTGCGTGAGCAGCAGCTTTCACAACGAGAATGGTAGCGATCTGCTGTGACCGCAGAGTTAAGAAATCATGCTGGGCCTCATGCTAGTGCTCAATTTTCTTTGCCACACGGCGGTTCGCAGAGTTTTTCCAGAACTCTACACAGTGGGGAAAACTAACAGAAACTCTGCCAGCGGAGCATGTTTTCCGCCTACCTCTAATTTAAACTACATCAGTCAGACTACTCTGGTAGGCCTGAATCAATGTTTTCTCTGTCACACTAGCAGACAGGTAATATTTAACTTTCCATGCTGTGGGTATGTCACTGCACCACATTCTATGTCCTTAAGGTAAAGTTTAATATGCCAATTAGGAGTTAACCAACTTTACCAAATTTTAGGGATCAGAGCACATGCACTGGGACCTAATTACAGCAGTGTCCCAGTGCACCTAGCTAAACAAAAAATGCAGGACCGGTCGGAAAAAAAGGCGGGGTGGTTACTTCAAAAAGCTACTATATCACAGAAGCCTTTGACCAGCAACTCATCTATCAAAGGGCTGCTGACAGCAATGTGTCAGAAGACCCACCCTGTTTAGGATGGACATATATTTTCTATGATTACATTTCTTCTATTTAGGGAAGCATTATTATGAAAATCTTCCCACCAGGGTGGCGAGAAGCTCTAAATATTGTAGTCGGTCAGCCACAAGCGGGCACATGAAAGGCCATCATGATTTCAACCACTGAAACATTCAGATATGATTCAGCCATGAAGAATTTACATTTAATGTCAAAACGTTTTAGTTACCACTTCTTGAGTTCACATCATCTTGTATCTTGCTTGAAACACTGTATTGCTGCAACAAATGTAGGGATGCAACAACTGTGAGGTTATTGTAGTCTGATTACGATTCTCATATTGTTGGAGGACAGCACATTTAGAATCTGTATGCATACATATAATGGCTAAAATAACATTCAAAGGAGGAATGTCAGACAGCAGCATTGGATCGAGACCAAAACAAGTCATTTATATCACTAAAACATCACTAAATCCCAAGGTACAATTAGGCCTAAGCGGAAATCATGGTATTTCAGCAAAGACAGTATCTCTGAAGGTCTGATAGCGCTGTGGATGGGTCACTAACCACCAGTAATATCAACCAAGTCTACTTGTATGAAGTACAGACCTTTTACTGGCACTGTCCCAGAATATCCTACCGACATTTTGAGATCAAAATTGAAAATTCGTTCTTGCAAGACATGTATCTTGCAATAGAGGAATCAGGACAGGATACAATACTGCATGGCATTTATTTTGAACTTTGGTGAAATATCCTGCTCTCCAATCATATAACTGATCTAATGCAAAATGCATTGTGATATGCATTTTTACTATTGTCTTAAAATTAACTAGTTATCTTTCAGTATTTTATTATTGCTCAGTGTCAGCCTGAAGCTTCGAGTGGCAGCCAGACCAGTCTCACTGTACCTGGAGCTGCACTAGGAGAGCAAGGGCACCTGATAAAGAACTCAGAAGCCCAAGATGAAAACAAATTAGAGAAACATATTATGCAGATAGAAGGTCTTACAATGGCATCCAATTTTGTTTTTTTAAAGCATGTTGAATATTCATAATGGGTTTTTTCTCTTCCTGAGGTTTGTTTATATGACCAACAAAGTGTAAAATCACAACGATATCACACAACCAATATGTGTGACATTCTTGTCACACATTACCAACTCCAGAAGTCTACTGTCATAATACCATGGTAAAAGCTGTTTGAACAAACTGCCCTAACTTACCACCAAGGACATTAAATAGCACCAGTTAAAAAATGGTTTGCGATCTGTCACCAGTTGTTTGCAAATTTCAGTGCCTGCCAGTCTCATTGAGGGTACAATGTAAGGTCTTGGCCTTGATAAACAAGTCACTTTTTTGCAGTTGCCCAAACTTACCTTATAACAACCTAACCATGTAAGAGTCAAATAGACTCATGTGCTTGAGTGAAGAAAACCTAGGGTGCCTCTACCTGAAACGTTAACAATGTGGGGTGAAGAGATTTTGCACTGCATACTAACCTTGTTCAGGAAACAGCTCAAAAGGTGTTGTTCTGAGTCATGTCTACTTAATTGGCTAAGCAAGAACGAGAACGTACCCTGAGGCTCGCAGAACTATATGTGTGATGAAAGGAAACTATTGTAAAAATGTGTGCCATGTGTAAAATAGTGACAGATACTTCCTGTAGAATCCTATATGGGTCTTATGTGTTCATATTGTTAGACACATAGATTATGATATCCACCAAAAATGGATCCTACTTTTGGATTTGTATATATTAATAAATGTGCACATTAGTGTTAATGTTCTACTTCTCACAGTAGCCCAGTCATCCTCTAAATATTCATAATTTCCACATGAAAAAAAAATAGTTCCATTGTTTCGATATGCTTCTTAGAACAAACTTAAAAATCCATTCTGACATCATTTGCATTGATTCATATCCAGCCTCGGTTCATTGTCTGCAGCTATTTCTATTCACAGATCTTCATATGACTCAATCCAAATGTCACAAAAATAGACAAAATAAAGATGGCTTGAATTCCTTATGAATATGAACGTTTTAAAGGCTATCATGCAATAGAGCGAGTCAAACACTCAGCTTATGGTAATTCATTTTGAAGGACTTTTAGCAAATTGAAAGCTCTGCTAAATTTTAAGTGGTACCCAACAATTAATCTATTTTTACCATTTCAAAAGTAATTTTTCCAGTCTCATTCTCACAATGAACCATATTTTACTTTCCATTGATTCTAAATTTGCAGTCTACCTGTGCAACATTGTGCACTGTATTTGATAAAGGCACTTTACCTGATGAGTAATAAAATCAGGGGTGGGCGAAAATCGCAGAGTTTCACTCTGTGGAATTCCGCTGAGTTACATGAAAACTCTGCGAGGTTCCTCGAAGTTCCGCAAATGGGCGGAAATCGGCATGACGTGTTGCTCACGCTGAGTTTTAGCACCGGGAGCTTGTTCCGCCCTGACAAATCAATTAGAACTGCACCGCGTGGTGCATCAGAGGGTATTGCACTAAGAGTTGGTTTTTCTCCCGTTATTATACTCGAGTGGCAGCTTTCTCAGCAAGAACAGGTGCAACCGCACATGTTGGAAAAATCTTGCTGGGTGCCCTCCTAGCACACGAAAAATTGTGCTAGAGGGGTTTTTGCTCGCCAACTTACAGGGGGTGAGAAAAAACTTTGCGGCAGTTGGCAGAATTTGGCTGGAAATGTGGCCAAAATTCTGCCATCTCCAGTGGCAGAGTGGAATATATCCAGGGGTGGCTCCTCCTTTGGAGCAGAGAAGCGTGGCCCCATTTAAAATCCCCTCAAAACCCCATGAAAAATAAAAGGATATTTTAATACCATTTTTAATTTTTATCCCTGTCCCGAGCGAGCGTCAGGACAGGGGCAGGGTCGCTGCTAAATGACAGCAGCAGGGAGGAGGGTGAGCTGTCTATGCACTTATATTTAAAGTGCGCATGTCTTTTTGGCCGGCCGTCTTGAGACGGCCAGCCACACAAGCGCACTTTAACCATCTCTAATTCAGCTGTTTTAAGACAGCTGGGTTAGAGTCAGTGCAGGCCTCCAGGGTGCTGTGGAGCGCCGAGTGAGGCTGCTCCCTCCAATCCGGGCGCTGCTCTCACATCATGAGAGCAGCACCCTGATTGGTCAAAGTCCGGAGCGTAGGATCTCACGTTCTCCCGGAAAGTTTTTTATTTATTTATTTATATATATATTTTTTTTTTGTGCGCCCACCCCCCTCTACCCGTAGATGAAAGCCTCTACCGAATTTATCACCCACCCCTAATAAAAATGTGCAGTAGAAATTTGTCCCTGGTAGGGCAATCTAATTGCTAAGCATCTCTTGATAAGTTTTCATAGAGGCTCCACTGATATCTTCTAGACAATCTAACAGTTTGAATCAAATGTTTGTCAGACCACAATACGAAATGCTGCACTGCCAACAAAATCAGTACATACACCAAAGCAACAGGTAATATGCATATCTGCCCATCTACTCGTGTGATTTATCTAATTCTGTGTTTTCTGAGGATAAAACAGGCTAAACTGTGAGGTAAATGAGCAACCATCACAATAACATTGATTACAATAATATATTCACACTGTTAGGTGAATACTTTAAGAATCCAGGGTACACAATAGATGTCTTGGAGCTGAGAGCCTACAGAAAGGAGAATGTGTGTATTCACAAAAATACAAATGTTTTGTGACTGAAAACAGCTTTACATAGATATCGAGTATTATTTTCTCGCCGCAAAATTGAACCTTCTCACATTTCTGTAAAGATCCATCCACCAGTCCTCTGTGATACAGACAGAAATTCCTATGAGGGAAGTAATTCATCTGTTGTAGCCAGATCTCTCTGGAGGGTGCGTCAGGCAGAGCGCTTAAAAAGGTACAACCAGTTTCATCTTGGTGATGAACCCTCAGCAACTAGGACTAAAATTCCTTGTCTGCCGGGTCTGAGATTTTGTGCGCGTGTGATCCAGTTCCCGGTTGAAGTATTCATTTTCAGGTAAAAACACATCCGATCACCCCATGTATCACAAAAACCATCATGTTAGATTGTTTCTTCACCTGTGCTGAGCTCGCACTGCCTGCTAGTTCCATCATTGCACTGCCAATTTACGCCAATCAGGCGTCCAACTCCTAGCCCACTATTTCTGCAAGCCTGCCTGCAGTATCTGGCTCTTGTGTCCTGTACCTGTCTTACAAGCTGTAAGGGAAAGAGTACTACAAGAATTATTCAGAGGTCGTTGCGAACAGAGAGTACTTGGAGCTAATCTACACTCCACATCCTGGCTTTTGGCTGGTTTCTTCTGACTATGGGTGGTGCAAGGTAGGTGTGAACAACAGGGATTACATCCACAGACTGTGAAAGCCTATTGCTATCCATTCAACTTAAGCAGACTCTAATTTAATATTCCCAAACTAGCAAAAGCACTGAATGCAATAAACATCCAAGGGTAACATTGATAATTTCAGTCTAGTATGCTACAAATTTGGTTTGGATAGTGCTTTGTATTCAATGATAAGAGAATCAATGTTTTTATCTGTTTCACACATTAAGGGCCTAATTCACAAAACTGAATTTAAATGTGTAGATTGTTCTGTTAAATGTTGAAATGCTTGCATACCGTTTTATACAGTATTATGGTCCCATTGGTACATCCCTAGAATTCCTGTTACTTATTATTGTGCTGTGCCATGAATGGAAACTCTAGAGTGTGGTTTGCACCATCAAAATTCTCTCCATGGTAGTTGTTGCCTGGAGAGAAGAGCTGGCAGCATCTATCTGGATCTGGCCCACTTCCAAGTAAAAGAATGAAGTGTGTTTTCTTGTATATGGCTCATCATTACAATGGCAGTCAGGATGAGATAAGTGGACGTATCGCTGCAGATCCTGGACTACTGTGCACATTAGAGCTTCAATTTTGGATTAGGAGTGTGCAGCCCAATGCTAAAAAAGGAAGAAAGGTAGAGTGTTAGACTTGGCATCCTTGGCGTGGTTTCCCCAGACTTTTTGCCTCTACCGTCTGTATTTTCGACTGTGTGCTGGGTTTAGTTGTTGCTGGTTTTGGTACTCTGGGCACTTTGACACTGCTGATCATGTTCCCTATGCATGATTACATGCTCCCTATGTAAATTGTAATCCTGATTGGTTATCCATGATTGGCATATTTGATTTACTGTTAAGTCCCTTGTAAAGTGCACTGTGTGTGCCCAGGGCCTGTACATTAAATACTACTGGTGGGCCTGCAGCACTGGTTGTGCCACCCACTCAAATAGCCTTTCAAATGTGTCTCAGGTCTGCCACGGCAGTGTATGTGAGTGCAGTTTTAAACTGCCATGTCGACCTGGCAAGTGCCCCCACTTGCCAGGCCCTAACCTTCCCTTTTCTTACATGTAAGTCACCTCTAAGGTATGCCAAGGGTACCTCCATGGGCAGGGTGCAGTGTATGTAAAAGGTAGGACATGTGCCGATGTGTGTTACATGTCCTGATAGTGAAATACTGCCAATTTTATTTTTCACTATTGCAAGGACTATCTCTCCCAGAGGCTAACTTGGGAGCTGCCTTGTAACATTTTTACAAGTGTAACTTTCCATTGGGAACAGCTAGAGATTTGGAGTTTAGGCTCTCTGAACTCAGAATTTAATAACAAACCTTTTAGGAAAGGTGTTTTTCAAATTGTGTGTTTGAAAATGCCACTTTTAGAAAGTGGGCATATTCTTGTTTAACTATCTTGTGTTCCTCTGCCTGTTTGTGCATTCACAGTCTGGATTTGAAGTGACAGGAGCTGGGATGTGCATTCACTCCAGACAGTCACAAAGGGGGTGGAGTTGTGTCCTGTCTTTCCTGGGTGACTCATAGCCAGGCTGAACAGACCTTTCTGCATTTAGAGTGGTGGGAGCAGTTTTCACTAGTACATGAATTTGCTGTGTCAACTCTGCACACTTCTATCTCCACCTCCTGTAGTGAAGCTGGACCAGGGAGGATAGGACTGGTTTGAATTGAGCTCAGAGACTCTTGAAACAAATACTACAAAGAGAAAATGGGGTATAAGTATTGGACCTAAAACCCCAGAACTTTAGATCACTTCTGGAGCGAAGAGGACCCTGCCAAGAAGAAGAGCTGCCATGCGGAGTACTGCCCCTTTGCTGTGTGATGTTTTGTTGGGTTGGACTGCAGCAGCTGCTTCTGTCTGTGGACAGAGGAAAAGACTAAAACTTTTGCCCTGCACGGTATCCTGCTTAAAGAAAACCTCCAAGGGCTTGATGTAGAGCTTGCCTCCTGTTCTGAAGGGACACAAATACTTCATCTGCAATTTCCTTGAGCTCCACTGCTGGGAGTTCTGACCTGCCTTGTAGTGCCAAAGCCAGTTCTGGGCCCTTGGTGTTTGTTCCTGCTGCAAAGAACTCCTAAGAACCAACGAAAATTGATGCGTCTCGCTTCTTGCGGTTGGATTTTGCAACCCAGCACCGCCATGCGGGAGAAAATCCCAGCACACAGAACCTTGCAGCCGAAGAAATCGTTGCAGCGCCTATCAGCGGCTCAAAGAATTGCCGCACACCGAGTTCAGCGCATCGGTCTCCGAAGTCCGAGACCACCACTCCGACTTCGACGCAGGTCCTGCTGTGTGGCTATGAAAAACAAAGCATCGGCTGAAGAAATCGACGCAGCACCTGTTTGCCACCGCTGCATCGACCTCCAGAACATCACAGATTTCCACGCATCGTGCCTGTGTGCAATGCATCTCTGATGCAGACCAGAACCATCTTGAAATCGATGCCACACTACCCCCTACTGTCCGGATTCAATGCATCACTTCTTCTGCGTGCAGTAGAACTGTTGCATCGCCTCCCAAAGGACTCAGGACCTGACACATCGCTGTGTTTTCCGGCTCTTCCCTCCTCTGCGGCTGATTTGCCTTATGGATTTTGATGCATTTGAGATACTTTGTGTAAAAATCACTCATCCATAGATTTCTATGGACAGAATTGTTTGAAACATTTTAAAAGTCATATTTTGGGTTGTGTATGTTGTATTTTTGTCATTTTGGTCTTGTTTGGTTTAGCAAAAGATACTTTATTTTTCCTAACTGGTGTGGTGTCCATTTGTAGTGTTTTCATTGTGTTAGTGTGTGTGTTATGTACAAATACTTTACACATTGCCTCTGAGATAAGCCTATCTACTCCTGCCAAGCTAGCAAGGGGGTGAGCAGGGGTTATCTGAGTGTGTGATCCCCTTACCCTGACTAGAAGGAACAGTCCCTACTTGGACAGGGTGCATACCACTGCCAACTAGAGACCCACATTTCTCACACTGAGCAACAGTTCAGTGAGTGAATTTAGATATTCAGAGCCAGAACCTGTTGTTGTCATACAGTCAAGATTATCACATTTGCGTTGATGTGACAGGCATCAACGCAACAACCAGGCACCATTCGTGCAGCATGCCCCAACGATCTTACATCATTGCATTGTATTACATACATAACATGTTTCTGTTATGCATGCAACATACTAAATGTATGCCGCTCCCATTTTCTGAGACAGAGGAGCTCCAGAAGACTGTTGGACCTGGCCCTTTTTCCTGGGTTATCCCCAAACATTTTGCCTTCCTCCTGTATTTTTCTGACCCTCCTTTTGTGGGTTTTAGGACTTTGGGTACTTTACCACTGCTAGTTAGTGCTAAAGTGCATCTGCTCTCTCCTTTAAAACATGGTATGTTTGGTTTATACCTGTTTGGCGTATCTAGTTTACTTATAAGTCCCTTGTACATTGGTATCTCGTATACCCAGGGCCTGTAAATTAAATGCTACTAGTGGGCCTGCAGCACTGCTTGCGCCACCCACAGAAGAACCCTTTCAAACCTGTTTCGGACCTGCCACTGCAGGGCCTACGTGCACAGTTTAGTGCCATATTGACTTGGCATTTAAAGTTAATTTCCAAGCCCCAAACTCCCCTTTTACTACATATATGTCACCCCTGAGGTAGGCTCTAGGTAGGCCTATGGGCAGGGTGCAGTATAGGTAAAAGGTAGGACTTGTGCCTTTATTGTGTTGCATGTCCTGGTAGTGACAAACAGCCTATTTGGTTTCTCACTGCCGGGAGGCCTACTCCTCTCATAGGCTGTTATTGGGAATTCCCTTATAGGTGCATAAGTGGTAATTCCGATCTGAAAGGAGCAGCGTTGCCATGTTTGGCATGTTTGGAACAGTGGTGATAAATCCTGCTTATTGTTGTAGCTGGATTTTTCATTGCTATTGTAGAAATGCCACTTTTAGAAAGTGGGCATTTCTCTGTGCTTATGACTCCATGTGTTTTGCAGCCTGACTCCAATCCACATTCGGGCCTGGTTGACAGCTACACTTTGTCCATACTTTCCAGAATACCATCACACAGGGAGAGTTGAGTGCGACAGGGTTGCATCTGCATTCACCTGCATAGTGAATGGTATTCTTTGGCTAGGAGCGAGGGAGGCAGGGTGCACTTACATTGGCATAGGCTGTGTCGGGACCTCACACAGAGGGCTGGTTTACCCCCTACTGTACGTCTGGAGCCAGGACTGAGTTGAAAGGGGTGCTGTGCATTTCTAAGGTTTCTTTTGAAGTTCCCCCAGATCAAAAACATTTTGAGTATAAGTACAGGGACTCTGATGCCATGTTTTTAGACACTGCGTGGACTTGTAACCAGACGCTGTTGGCTCTACATGCTGCAGGATTGTTGTGCTGCCAGGAGGAAACGACACCGGGACTATTTCCTTTGTTGTACTGACCTGCCTGCATACTGGAGAAACTGCCACTTTGCAAACTGCTTCTTTGTGCTGGCCTGCTGCCTGCTTCCTGCTTTTGTACCCCCAGTGATCTCAAGGGGCTTCTTTGCATTGGAAATCCTAGCGAGGAAAAAGCATTCCACCCAAACCAGCCATGGGACTTGTGAGTCCAGCACAGGGCTTTGTGAGCAACCCAACGAAGGGACAGCGCTGTCTCTGGCTTCAAACAGCTCGTGCTAGCACTGTCATGTGCACCTCGTTTCTGCCAATAAGTGCATGGCAAGTGCCCCAGGGACTGGAATGTCCCTCTTGTTCAGTAACGTACAAGTGTTGTAGCCAGCATGTTCCTTCCCAACTCGCACCCTGGGAAGGCTGTGGGTGAGCCTGGCTTGGAGGAAACATCTGCTGTGCCGTCACGAAGCCATGCAGACCAGTGGCCCAGGAGTAATCCCCAGTATGCTGGGGATTATCGGAGACGGGGCCCTGTTGCCCCAGCCAGCACATGTTGGGTGATGCAATTGGGGGCCATCCTGCAGTACGGAGCTTCACCCCAATGTTAGAAGATGCCACCTTGCTTGCCTCGCTGGTGGACTCGTGGTGGCGTGACCCCAGGAGCAGGACACCGTCCCACTAATCTCCGCTGGTGCCCCCCTCCCTACACAAGGTTATGTGCAGTAGCTGCACCGCATGTTTGCAGGAAGCTACCCTGTTGCAAGTTTGCTGCTGGGATAGGAACCAGGAGAAGTCTCTCTGCTACACATACCTTGGGGCAGTTGCACTGTGAGGGTCACTTCTCCCCTGTAGGGGACATGACGGGGTGAGTCCTTGCCAGAGGCCCCCCGAATAGGAACAACTTACCTGTACTGCCACCAACCTCTACAATAATCTTGCTGGTAGAAGCAGGGACGGTGTTAACTTGGGAAGCCTGGAGATTATAGCATTGTAACTAGTAGGCGGGCAGATGCCCCTGAGCACTACGTTTATGCTCTAAACACACTCGTTTTCAAGGAGGCACCCAGATCTACTGTAAACTTACTAATAGGAGCGCAGCTGTGCTTGGCCTATGTATTTTTCTGTCCTATGGGGATTCTATGCAATGGCCTCCAAACACGCCTGCATTGCCGGCACGGTATTGATGGCTGCATGGGGACATATAATGATTTAGGTGTTTATCCTTTACCCTGTTTGCTTTACATGCATGGTATATAGTGATTCATTTGCTTCCATATTATAACCAAACTGCTGCCTCTCATGCCCTGATGCTCCAATATATGTCATTTTAATTCTTGCACTGCCAGGATAACGAGTATGACTTCAGGGTTTGCATAGGTGCACAGTATAAGTGTTTTTCCTGATGCCTGCAACATATCCATTTTTTATCTATTGCACTCATTCTAATCCTTGACAATTGCCTAATTGGCAAAGTAATTTATGATTTCTGATAAAAACAGACGATATCTCTGTGTGAATGTATGTGGGGAAATGAGTAATTACCACAGGAATTGAACCCAGAATTACTGATTACCTGGTTATTCCTCATTTCCTATTGGACTCTCGGCATCCAATGTGCAATGGGATTGATCTTCTGCAGCTACCGGGTACTCTCAGTAGTGGTAACTCAAGGTGCTGGGAAAGCCTGGCCTACTTATCAGAACACTCATAATCAGGGCCTAAGATGGTAGGCACCTTTGCTTGAGAGAAATAGTTTGTGCCCTCATTTTTCTCTTTTTCATATAAAAGGTGTGTTGCTTTGCTAAATAAGGGAGATGTTGTAGTGACCTTACCCTATCAAATGTCTGGGATTGTTTATATTATGTCGTGTAGAATGTTGCATCTAAAGCTCTGTTTTATACTGCATTTGGGTTAACTGATTTGCATGTTCGGAGCCCGGGCTGGGGGAAGGGAAAGGCGGACCCAAAGGGGGCCTGGGCCAAACGCCGCCCGGAGGCGGGAAGCCTCCCTCCCCCCCCCCCCGGGGCGCAAGCCCGCAAAAAAGGGGCGACCGCATTGGTCACCCCAAGTAGAACTCGGCACCCCCAACCAGGGGAGCAGGCTGCAAGCCACGGAGGGGAATAAGAAGTGGGCAGGCAGCCCCCTCGAGCATTCAATCCCCTCTGACGGCAAGAAGAAAAGGAATGCCACCATCAGGGATCCCAGCAAAGGAGAAGCAACATCCACGGGGAGGAGAATGAACGTGGAAGAAGTCGACTTGCATCCATGGGGAGGAGAAGGAACGTGGAAGAAATCGACGTGCTGGGGAAGAAGCAGGGACGCTGGCGAGGCGACGAAACATAGGCAGGATGGCACCAGCACCTGGAGCCAGAACGGCGGTGCCCGGAGCTAGCAAGCCATGTCCCAAAGGGGCCGGGGTTCTAAGGGCCGACGAGGCTGCAGACAGCAGGCTCGCTACAGGGGCACCTCGAGTCAACGCAGCGGATTGGAAGCACACAGCCAGGAAGCAAAAAGATTGTGTCCCGGTCTTGCGGGAGGGTGGCCAGATCACGCGCCGCAGGATGGGTCGGAGCAGGCGACGGTGCCCCCGAGGATGGTGGCGTTACCACGAGGTGAGCACGGGCTGGTATTTCTTTAACAGTAATGGACCGGGGGTGGGGGCGCATTACAGCTACTGTTAGTCTGCAGAATATGAGCGCAGCCGGGACAGGGCTGCGAGCGGCGCCTAGGGCCGTAGTGCGAACAATATCGAAGACTGTGTGGCTTATACGTCTTCTTGACGTCATTTGTCAGTGCGCGGGAAAAATGGGCGCACTTAATGATGAGATTTTCCAAGGGGTTTCCTCACAAATGTGGCTCTGAAACTGCCTGAACAGCTGGCATTGATACATTGAGGGGGTCGGTGGGGACGGTCCCACTTGCTCAAAACAACTCCTCAGTCACAGGCGCTGGCCGGTTTGAACCGGCGTAGACAAAGAGGGAAGTACGAAGTCACCCTGTTACAGAATGTGTGTCTTCCTAAGATCGATGGTATCACAATTGACCCAGGACGTGGGTTTACGGTCAGTGAGGCCGAATATAGAACCGGGGGAAGCAGGTCGAGTCTCGGCATTGTTCAACAGCTGGTGATTCTGAGCAAATCACTTAATCCCCGTATGGAGATAAGCAAAGCAGGTGACCCGGAGTAAGGGAACTGGCGCTCGTATAAAGTGCGCCAAGGCATTCACATCGAGTTCGCACTAGGTTACCAAAATAACCTCTGGGTAGCCGTGCTCGAGTAGTGTCCAAGACCCGTATCTGCAACCCTATACAAATCTGCTACATTCCCGCACACTAAAGATCGCAGGTTTCGGGCTTTCAGGGAGGTTAATTTCCCAGGGACCAAGGGCAGTACGAGGATTGTCACGTAAACGGACTCCTCGTCTCATCCACAAACACCTTGCTAGTAACCCAAGTGCCAGTGCTGGTGAGCCAATAGTGACATTTTTATACAGCTTATATTGCAGGGGATTTTACTAGGGACATGGGACAGGGCGATACTGTTTGGCAAGATCACAACATCGTAGTGGCCGTGATCTATAAAACGTGAAAAAGAGACATTCATTGATAGGCACCCCAGGCAGCCTTTTTATGAGCGTCAAACGCAAGTCTTTAATTCGTAAATGAAAAAAGTGTTCCCTCGCTTTTCCGACCGCTGTTACCAATTTAATGCAAGCACAGTAAAAGGTAGCAAAGTAAAACCTTTAAACCTAAATAGATGTTCTATATCTTCCGGAATGGGGGTAAAACTAAGTCCTGAATGTATGTGTGAGACGCTGCCTCTTTATAACCAATACCACAGTGCCCCAGTCCCGGGCGTTGCTTTCATAAGTCGTTCACAGGTATCTTGTAACGGCTGCAAAAGTCCACAGGGGCAGTTCCTCAAAGGAAAAAGCTGTGATTAAGCGGGGACAAAAAAATTTCAAATCAGATATATTGGGAGCTGCCGATTACAGGAGCGTCTCAGGGAGCGCAATGACGGTCCCCGGGGGAAGTGAAGGTCGCAGACCAGTCTTCCCCCGGGGATATTCGCGCAATGGCCGGAAGGACAAGGTGGGGGAGGGATTAGAAGATTGGGTGAAGGGGCGGGAGTTAGGAATGTATATAAAGGTGTCAGGAGAGGAGGATCCGGACTCTTCCTGACACCTTAGCACCACCGGGGGGGTTAGAGGGAAAAGTTTGTTGGATTGCAGGTTAGTTGGGACAGTGGGCGGGTTAGTGAGGTGCGACGTGCGCCCAGGGGGCCCCGGGAGATTAGGTTCGGGTTTACCTCGGCCAATCTGGGTGTCCATGGCGAGTGCGGCGAGTCGTCGCGTGCACCAAGCTGGGCTGGTCCCCTGAGGCCAGGCTGTTGTCTAGGTAGGGGGGATCCTGGTTGTGGGCACCCGGGGGCTGCATCTGAGTTTCTGCGCGGGTTTAGAGGGCTGAGGGTTTTGGGGAGGGGGGCAGGAGGCCACAAGCGGGACGTTCAGAGCCACAGGTGGGAGCGGGGCGGGAGCCGGCAAGAAGCCAGTGTCTGGGGGTCGGCAAGCTGCGGCTCACTCCGGCGCGTAGTCAGGGGGCCGTGGGAACGTTCCCAGCAGCGCGGTGCGGCCGGCGGAGGCTGCAATTCAGCCAGAGCTGTGGTGGCTGCCGGCGACTCCTGTCCCGGCCGACTCACCCATGGGGACGGAGGGCTTGCCTGGAGCCAGCGGCGGTAGAAACGGAGGCTCGCCAGGGTCCTGCCAGCAAGCAGCCTGCCCACGCGTGTGTAGAGTCCCGCGATGGGCTTACGGTGGGGCTGTCATGGTGGGAGTGAGGGAGCCGCTGAGCCGGCAGACATGGGAGGGGGGGTGGCGCCGTGAGCAGGACGCCCCGGACGTCGTGGGGAGGCGGGGTTTAATGCGCCCGCACAACGCTGTTCTCAACAGACAGCGTGCGTGGGAGCCTGCGTGCCCCCTACCAGGATAGAGCCTCTGCGGGAGGGCGAGCAGCAGGCTCCTTCCCAGCGAGGTTCGGAGGCTTTAGGCCAGGCAGTCCGGCCCCGGGTTTTTCAGCGGCTGGGGGGGCTCCGTGGGGAAGGCTGTGCTGGGGAGGGCGAGGCAGGGACAGGAGCAGGAGTTTTCCTGCTCAGGGAGGAGGAGGGGGGCCCCCCAAGAATGCCGGGCAGGGCGCAGCAGGCGGCAGGTGCCCTGGGAGGGAGGGGGGTCCATCCCCCCTCAGCCAGCACAGCAATGCGGGGGATCGGGGTTAGGGGGGAGGGGGACCGCGGGGCCCGGGGGTCGTCAGCTGTTAGCCGGTCCCCAGTGCAGGGGTGAGGGACTGCCAGCATGGCATGAGGCCCGGTGGTGCTTGGGTCCCTCCAGATCGGAGCAGCCTGGGGGGGGAAGCAGGACCGGCGATTGAGACCGGCAGGGGAGGGGGCATTGCCAGCGGGGCGCATGACGGCCCCGGGGCGCTGGCCGGAAGCAGTAGGGGGGTCTGCGGCGGCCTACCCTCCAACGAGGGATCGCGCAGCGCATTCTACAACGTGATGAATACGATTTGTGAAGGATGACTTGGATGTTGTGAGGATAAAGGACTGGGGGGGGAGTGTGACGTTGTATGAAGGGATGGGAGTGTTGAATGGCAGATGAAGTGCGAGGACAGATGTGGCTGAGTGGGGTTTTCGGGGGGGGGAGTTAAGGTAACCAGACTGATTTAGTTTTGCAGGAGGCATGTGCGGCCTCAGACGGAGCTGTGGACATGGAGCAGAGGGGCGCAGCAGCACCGGTCAGGACGAGGAGGTCCCAGACGGACACTCAGGTAAAGGATTAAGGCTGAGGGCAGGGGACAAGGGAGCACAGGGGTAAGAAGGGAATTCAGCTGGTCGGCTGGGGTGTGTGGGGGGCTGTGAGGATTTGGCACAGAGGCGGGTGCAGCTGCGGCAAAAGGGAATGGGGGCCTAGCGATTTGGTAAGGATGGGTCCAGATGGACAATGTGGTAACACACGAAAAGAAGGGATCGACCAAGGGGTCACATATCGTTGTCTGCCATGTTGGACGAGAGTGTAGAATGGGCCGGGGGTGCCAGTTACCATAAAAGAGGACATCGGTCTCCAACGTTGGGCCAGCATCCTATGGTGTGGGGGCTCGGGGGCAGGGCAATTGCCCGGCGGAACGCCATGGATAGCAGCTGAATGGCAGGAGGGATGGGGGTTTCGCATGGCTGAGCGATGTGGGAAGAGGGCTAAGGTCCGCCCGGACTTGACTAAACCAGAAGGGGCATCAATGCAATGCTCAGCCTCTCTTCGAAAGCGAGGGTATGCTAGCGACTTTATCGGCTTTTCCAAGGGGTCACTTAACCAGGGGCCGGGGACGTGAGAGGCATCCATTCATGAGGTCAAGCTGGGGCCACCCTGGAAGAACAGGGGAAGATCATGAAAAGGGGGATGGGTTGGGGGGGGTAGTCTGGGCCAAGAGGTCCTTACCCAGTTAGTTCGAGGCCATGGGCCTCTGGCGCTCGATGTCTACAGATAGGAAGCCAGTGCTGCGGCAAGGAAGGGAGATGTTCTCAGAAGTGGGTGGGTATGACGACGAGTGACTACAGCGAGGGATGGCAGTTTATGGGGGCAAGGGGTCAAGGAGAGAGGTGTTGCCGGTCCGGTTGGTCGGCCACCTTGAGGGTGAACTTGGTCAAGTTCATTGGAAAGGGGGGCAAGGACTTGCCTGAGGGCAGGGCAGGTATGGGGGCTCCTTGACGGACAAGTTTTGCACACTTGGTGGGGTTTGTCAGGAGGAGCTGTGGGGCTCCGGGGTCACAGTAACTGAGCGCAAGCGTTTGTGCAGCGGGAGGGGGAGAGATATGTAGGCAAAGACCTGGATGGGGGCCAGGCGTATATGGGGTACCTGGTCGGACACTGAGTAGCATACTCAGTAGGGGAGTTCTTTTGTGTCCGGAGGAGCAGTAGGGGCTCTGGGGGCATCACAGTAATTGGGCGCAAAGGGGCAAAGGACAAGGAGCCCACGAGGTAGGGGACGGGATAGCCCAATGCTTGGGTGAAATATACATGGTGGAGGGGCCTGGGCCGTGAGAAACGGTTGGGCTCAAGGCAGGCTAAGTGGTTATTTTACGGTGATAATTTCAAAGGGGGAGCGCGATGGCGCGAGCAAGTTCGTTACAGGGCAAGGGGTCATTTGAGCCGAGAGCAGTAGATACGGGGGGTATAAGGCAGTGTATAATGGGCTGGGGGGAGTTCCTCAAAGGGTATGCGGGGAGGAGGTAACGGGGAGACAGAGTGCTGACGCCCAGGCATGGCTGAGGCAGGTCTGCGGCACCATAGGGTGGTTCGGGTGGGGGAGAACATTTTTGGGGTGTGGAAAGTGAGGCAGAGTGCAAGGGTGTCCTGGGATGTTTGCAGGCGAGGACGTTGGTTTGGCAGGTGCAACGTTGGTGTAAGCAACATGAATCTGTGAAGTAGGATGGGCGGGGAAGGTTGAGGATGTATGGAGGGAGGGGCTGCACCCAGAGGTCGATTCGAAAGGACAGTATGTAATTTTCCGGAGGTCTGGTTGAACGGGGTGTCTTGGGGTGGGAACCTTTGAGACGGGACGATATGGTTAATACGGAGAGTAGGCAAGGGGCCATTGGCTGGGATGAAAGGGTTGTTTAGTGAGCCTGGTGTTGAGGTGGTCCATGCGCAATGGTTTCTCGGGCAGAACAGGGTCGGCTCAGTTGAAGCGTTTGTGAGGATGGGGGTTTGTGCCTGGGGCAAGGGCGATTTGGGTTGGTCGAGTTGTTCATTTGGATGCAGCGGATGGGTACAGTGGAGCGTGGGTCATGGAAATAGGGGTCGCAAGGAGAGGGCATGATGCAGTGGCGATGGTGTCGAGAAAAGGGAAGGCCTCAGGCTGGGGGGGCGTCTTGGTTTTCCAAATTTTGGAAGGGAGAGTGACAGGTCTGCCGGCCATTATAGGTTTTATACAAGGGCCAGATAGAATGGGCGGGGCCAACTGTGGGAGACATACAGTCCCGACGCATTGGGGCTGTAGCAATGGTAGTGTCAGGATGGAGCAGGGGAGGGAAGGAAGTTGAAGGAGGGCGGGGAGGGGAGTACAGGAAATGTGTTCTGTGAGGATATAGGTCTTGGTAAGGGGGTTGTAGGAGTGGGTTTGGAACACATGGTGACAGGGGGCTATGGGAAAGGGGTAGTATTTCTTACGTGACTAATCATTCTTTTTTTTCTACTACAGGATGTGGGGGTGGACCGGGAACCGGGATGGTTGCCTGGTTGGGGGCCCTTCTCCCGGGCTTTGGGCGGCAAAGGATGCAGTCTAGCAGGTGTACGGACGTCACCGGGCTGGGAGCACAGCCACCAGGATGTGATATGGTGGGGGAAAAAGTGGATTGCAATGGGGGGGCGTTGTTGACGGTACGGGTGAAACCGTGTCAAAAAGAAAAGGAATTGCCCCGATATGAAGATACATGTGGGGGAGATAACAGTATAGAGTGTGTCGGGACTGGCGGTACACGAGAAATACAGAAGGGGATATGGTTTGATGGAAAAGATCTTGGGGGTAGTTGGTACGTGTATGAATTGTGCCTCGCAGAGGATGGAAAGGGGGGTTTTGACCATGCTTCAAGGACAATGGCCTGCAGGTAACGGGGCAGTTTTCGGGAGGAGCAAGTGGGCTTGTTGGAGACGGTGCACATTTCGCGGTCAGGGAATGTCACGGATATATTATCGGAACATGGGGCACAAGTCTTTAGGTGGATGGTCGTCCACGGGGGGGCGCAGGGTCGGCTGATGACAGGCGAAAGGTGCAGATACATGTGGGGGAGACAACAGTATAGAGTGTGTCAAGACTGGCGGTACACAAGAAATACAGAAATGGATATGGTTTGATGGAAAAGAACTTGGGGGTAGTTGGCACGTGTATGAATTGTGCCTCGCAGAGGATGGAATGGGGGTGTTGACCATGCCTCAAGGACAATGGCCTGTCGGTAACGGGGCAGTTTTCGGGAGGAGCAAGTGGGCTTGTTGGAGACGGTGCACCTTTCCCGGTCAGAGAATGTCACGGATATATTATCGGAACATGGGGCACAAGTCTTTAGGTGGATGGTCGTTCACGGGGGGCCGCAGGGTTGGCTGATGAGAGGCGAAAGGTGCACAGGACCTGGGGGGGGGGGCAGGTAACTGCCCCACGGGGGTTCCCTGGTTGGCGGTACTTTGGAGGGGTGGTGAGTCACATACGGGCGGATCCACCCCTCAGGGGGGGAGAACGGTACACAGGTGACTGATAGCAGGGCGCAGGAGGCAATGAGCAATGAAAGAAAGTCAACAGAGGATGCTTGGAGGGCAAGTGAAGGTGAGAATGGGGAGAGGAAGGAGGTCACCGAGTGAATGGGAAAGAGTCAAACAGGTGAGATGGTTTGGAGAAGGCTGAAGGGAGAATGTGTCGGTATGGGATGGGAAAAGTATATTTCTTGCATTTATGTACAGTTAATAAAGTCTAAATGTACCGACTGTAATGTATGATTTGGCGAACCCTCTGTAATGTTTATTGGAACCGATGTATGTTTAATAAAAAGAATTATAAAAAATAAAATAAAAAATAAATAAAGTCTAAATGATTGCAACCTTGTCCCAATAAAATGGCTTTTTACGCTTCAAGTAACAGCGTGGAGTGTAGTTATTGCGCGATGATGGCCCCCGGGGGAAGTGAAGGTCGCAGACCAGTCTACCCCCAGGGATATTCGCGCAATGGCCGGAAGGACAAGGTGGAGGAGGGATTAGAAGATTGGGGGAAGGGGCGGGAGTTAGGAATGTATATAAGGTGTCAGGAGAGGAGGATCCGGCCTCTTCCTGACACCTTAGCACCACCGGGGGGTTAGAGGGAAAAGTTTGTCCACCCACCCACCCTACAGGTTTTAGGTGGAGGGCATGGGATTGGATCAGTCTTAGCGTGCCAGTTTAGGGCAGGTTGCAGAGTAGCGACGTTACAGTATTTTGAAGGGGTGGTGAGTCACATACGGGCGGATCCACCCCTCAGGGGGGGGAGAACGGTACACAGGTGACTGATAGCGGGGCGCGGGAGGCAATGAGCAATGGAGGAAAGTCAACAGAGGATGCTTGGAGGGCAAGTGAAGGTGAGAATGGGGAGAGGAAGGAGGTCACCGAGTGAATGGGAAAGAGTCAAACAGGTGAGATGGTTTGGAGAAGGCTGAAGGGAGAATGTGTCGGCATGGGATGGGAAAAGTATATTTCTTGCATTTATGTACTGTTAATAAAGTCTAAATGATTGCAACCTTGTCCTAATAAAATGGCCTTTTACGCTTCAAGTAACAGCGTGGAGTGTAGTTATTGCGCGAAGCGAGCCTTGGTATGACAGGTTAGCCCTGCGTTATAGATCAGACTTTGAAAGAAAGGAGAGGGAGGTCAGTGCCTTCGGTTTACTTCCGGGCAATTCTTAAGTTAAGCTGCAGTAAATGCTACAGACGGGTCAAGAACAGATGATGACAGCGGGTTCATTGATCGAACACCCACAATGCATCATCAAGGGTCCCGAGGACCGCCGTTAGGGGCGGGGGGGGGACTTGCTGCACTCAGCAGGATCCGGTTGCTTCCCACACAATAACATGCTGAACATGACAGTGGTGAGCACACCCACTGCTTGAATATTCATGACTGCCTCAGGTTCAGCAGTTTAGACAGAACTGCTGATGCGTACAACAAAGGCCCCGATCGACCTGCGAAGAGGGGGGCCGGGGCCAAAGGTTCTAAAGGTGAAGAGTCGGTTAGGGACATAGAGGGTCGTTTGAAATGTAGGGAGATGTACAGCAGGGAGATGCGGAGAACAGAAATGCTGTAAGAGGCGTTGTATTAAAATACAAGTTATATCTGCCAGCGATGTTTTTTCATTCACTCTGCAAAGCGTAATCGCACGCCCTTTAGGGGGGCACGTTTTTAGAAAATCATCTCGTTGCAAAAGATCAGTGCAATATTAGAGCAAAAAGGATCGCACCTTTTCCGAACAAAAGTGAGTGCATTTTCAAATCCACATATTCCTTATAACAGTTTGCTTAAATACCGTTTTCCGTTAATTTATTTTAAGGTACCTGATGTGTGGGAGTGCAGCATAGACATTTGCAGAGAAATGTTGTGTTAATGTTTTCGTGCAACATCCGTAGAGAGGTTTCTTTTAGATCAAAACAGGGCCTCACATATGAGAAATGGGAGGGGTCACAGAGATTACTGGCAGCAATATTAGTGAGCTGCTGCTGGGCCACAATATTGAAAACACACTTAACTATCCCTGAATATGGGATATAAACACATGTAGGACTTGGAGGGGGATTTCCTTGCACTGTTAGGGACCTAGTCAAAGAGGTCACGAAAGAGCTGAAACAAGTTCAGAAATCCAAAGCTTTCCGCACAACGGCCCCTAAAATACATTTGCCCAGGGCCCCCCAAATGCACGAAACTACCGGCATGTTACTAAAGCGCAAAACTGCATAACAAGGTTCTATAAAAATAATTAGCCTGGGCCCGGGGAGGAATGCAGGCCTCACGAGAGAACACTGCAGGCATAGTAGATTCTTGCTGCGCTGTGATGGAACCCTGCTCAGGGCGGAACCCCAATAGGTACGACACTCTCGGTTGGCACGAGTTCAGGGAATAATAGAGGTCGAGAAAGAGCTGTAATGGATTTCAGTCGGCCCCTCGTAAAATAGGAGTGGATTGCTAGCAGCTGAGACACATTACCACATGATCAGGATCTGGTTAGGACAGGCCGGGCCTAGATCAATTACCGCTACCGGCGGGGTGGCGAAAAAATCATTGTAAGTGTTGGCGACCGACTCTAAGGGTGCAGCTTTCCCGCATAGCTCAGTATGATCGCGTTTGGATTGGAACCATACAGCACCAGATAGGTGAGCTAAGGGTTGTGCTTACAGGGTTCGCGTGGGAATAACATTGTTTCCGCGTTCCAGAGGGCCTGTGACAGTCTGGTTACGCCACCAAAACTGCATAGGGATAAATGAGAGCAGTAAGGTTGCACTTAATACAGGGACATATACCATGGGTGCATTTTTTGAGACCTTCTCTAATGAGTGGGCCCCTAAGTTGGTCTGGCATTGACTATGACCGTTTGAGGATAATAACTCTCAATCAATCAATCAATCATGGGATTTATAGAGCGCACTACATACCCGCGAGGGTCTCAAGGCGCTAGGGAGAGGGGGGGGCGCCTCTACTGGTCGAACAGCCAGGTCTTGAGAAGCCTCCTGAAGGTCAGCAGGTCTTGGGTCTGTCGTAGGTTGAGTGGGAGGGAGTTCCAGGTTTTAGCGGCGAGGTGGGAGAAGGATCTGCCGCCGGCGGTGGTTCTTCGGATGCGGGGGACGGTGGCGAGTGCGAGGTCGGCGGAGCGGAGCTGGCGGGTGGGGATGTAGAAGGAGAGTCTTCTGTTGAGGTAAGCTGGGCCGGTCTTGTGGAGAGCCTTGTGTGCGTGGATGAGGAGTTTGAAGGAGATCCTTTTGTTGACTGGGAGCCAGTGCAGGTTTCTCAGGTGGGGGGTGATGTGACTGTGTCGTGGTATGTCGAGGATCAGGCGTGCGGAGACGTTTTGAATGCGTTGCAGTCGTTTGATGAACTTGGCCGGGGCTCCTGCGTAGAGGGCGTTTCCGTAGTCTAGTCTGCTACTGACGAGGGCCTGGGTGACCGTTCTTCTTGTGTCTGATGGGATCCATCTGTAGATCTTGCGGAGCATGCGGAGGGTGTTGAAGCAGGAGGAGGAGACTGTGTTGACTTGCTTGGTCATGGAGAACGTTGAGCCGAGGATGACTCCCAGGTTGCGTGCATGGTCGGTGGGTGTCGGCGGTGCTCCCAGTGTCGTAGGCCACCAGGAGTCGTCCCAGGCTGAGGGGTTGGGGCCGAGGATGAGGACCTCCGTCTTGTCCGTGTTCAGCTTCAGTCGGCTGATCTTCATCCATTCGGCAACGGCCTTCATTCCTTCGTGGAGGTTCGATTTGGCGGTGTGGGGGTCCTTGGTGAGGGAGAGGATCAGTTGGGTGTCGTCGGCGTAGGAGATTATGTTGAGGTCGTGCTGTCGGGCGATGCGTGCGAGCGGGGTCATGTAGAAGTTGAACAGTGTCGGGCTGAGGGAAGATCCCTGGGGTACGCCGCAGATGATCATGGAGGCTTCGGAGCGGAAAGGGGGGAGGCGTACGCTCTGGGTTCTGCCGGAGAGGAAGGAGGTGGTCCAGTCCAGGGCCTTGTCTCGTACCCCTGCATCGTGGAGGCGTGTGCGTAGTGTGCGGTGGCAGACAGTATCGAAGGCGGCGGAGAGGTCCAGGAGGATGAGGGCCGCTGTTTCACCATTGTCCAGCAGGGTCCTGATGTCGTCGGTGGCGGCGATGAGGGCAGTCTCGGTGCTGTGGTTGCTGCGGAACCCGGATTGGGATGGGTCCAGGATGTTGTTTTCTTCGAGGTATCGGGTTAGCTGTTTGTTGACGATCTTCTCGATTACCTTGGCTGGGAACGTAAGCAGGGAGATGGGCCGGAAGTTCTTGAGGTCTTTCGGGTCCGCCTTGGGTTTTTGAGTGGGCGTTGATCTCGGCGTGTTTCCAGCTCTCTGGGAAGGTTGCGGTCTCGAAGGAGAGGTTGATGACGTCGCGCAGGTGGGGTGCGATGGAGCTGCTGGCTTTGTTGAAGATGTGGTGCGGGAAAGGGTCTGACGGGGAGCCGGAGTGGATGGTGCTCATGGTCTTGATGGTGTCGTCGATGTCCACATTGGTCCAGGCTGGCAGGGGGTCGTGGTTGATGGTGTGTGTAGAATCCGGTGTGTCGATGCCCGTAGGGGCTGTCTGGGAGTCGAAGCTGTCGTGGATGTCGGTGATTTTGCGGTGAAAGAAGGTGGCGAGAGAGTCGCACAGGGCTTGCGATGGCGGGATGTCGTTGGTGTTGGAGCTGGGGTTGGAGAGTTCCTTCACGATGTTGAATAGCTCCTTGCTGTTGTGGGCGCTGTTGTCGAGGCGGTCTGTGAAGGAGGTCCTCTTGGCGGACCTGATGAGGTGGTGATGGTTGCGGGTGGCGTCTTTGTGGGCTGCGTGGCTGTCCGGTGTCTTTTTACTGAGCCATTTCTTCTGTAGTTTCCAGCAGGCTCGCTTGGAGGCTAGGAGTTCTGGGGTGAACCAGCTGGCTCTGTTGCTGGTGTCTCTGCGGTAGGGCTTCTTCAGAGGGGCGAGGGTGTTGGCGCAGTCGTCAATCCAGCGTCTGAGGTTGTGGGCGGCTTCGTTGGCGTTGGAGTGGTTGGTGGGAGGGCTGAGAGCGAGGTTTGCCTGTAGTTGGTCTTCGGTGATTTTGCTCCAGCAGCGGCGGGGGATCTGCTGAGGGCGGTGATGTGTGGTGGGTTTCTGGAAGGAGAAGTGGATGCAGCGGTGGTCGGTCCAAAGGAGTTCGGTGGTGTGGCTGAAGGAGACGTGGGCGCTGGAGGAGAAGATGGGGTAGAGCGTGTGGCCGGCCGAGTGGGTCGGCGTTGAGACGTGTTGCTTCAGTCCGAGGTTGGCGAGGTTGTCGATCAGGGTGGTGGAGTTGCTGTCGTTGTTGTTCTCAAGGTGAAAGTTCAGGTCTCCGAGGAGGATGTAGTCGGTGGAGGTCAGGGCGTGTGTGCTGATGAAGTCGGCGATGGAGTCGCTGAACTGGGGTCGGGGTCCGGGGGTCTGTAGACGAGGTGCCTCTGAGAGTGGTGTTGGGGTCCGTGTGGATCTGGAAGTGCATGTGTTCGGCGGTGCTGAGAGTGTCGTCGGTGCTGGTCGAGACTCTGATGCTGTTCTTGTGGACGATGGCGATTCCTCCTCCGACTCCGTTGGTGCGGTCTCTGCGGGTGATCTTGTAGCCGTCCGGGATTGCTATGGCGATGTCGGGTGCGGAGGAGTCGTTCATCCAGGTCTCGGTCAGGAAGGCGACGTCCGGGGATGATGTGTCGAGCAACTCCCAGAGCTCGACGGCGTGTTTGCGTGCGGAGCGGGTGTTCAGTAGGATGCACCGGAGGTGGTTGAGGTCCTTCTTTGCGGGTGGGTCGGTGGTTCTGAGGCTGGTGTAGCTGCAGTTCCGGCAGGTGAAGGGACCATGTGTGCGTTTCGGGGCGGCCTTGAAGCAGGTGTGGGTCCGTCCGGAGTTGAGAGCGTGGAGTGTGCTGGCGTCGTATCGGTGGCGGTCTTCGGGGCGGGCGCGGGGGCCGCGGGGGCCAGGGGTTCTGGCGCTGGGCGCAGTCCAGGCGCGGACGGGCGCAGACGGGCTTGCCTTAGGCGCGCCAGCGGCGCAGCCACGCAGCGCCCGCCATATATGGGGAGGTGGGAGGGAGGAGCAGCGAATGGTCAGCGAGGGGGGCGGGGCCGCAGGAGACGCAGCGGCAGGAAACGGGAGTGGCGCAAAACACGGGGGCGGCGAGGGGGTACAGAAGTCAAGAGGGCACAGAGGGGCACAGGCACAAGACAGATCACAGCAGAAGGGGGCACAAAACGGAAGGGCAAAACAGATCACAGCAGAGGGGGCACAAAACGGAAGGGCAAAACAGATCACAGCAGAGGGGGCACAAATGGAAGGGCAAAACAGATCACAGCAGAAGGGGGCACAGAACGGAAGGGCAAAAAACAGCAACAATGACGCTACACAGACAAGAACCTACCTACGGCCTACCACTGGCCACCAGGGATGAGGCGCAGGTGGTAGCCTTCGGCTGGAGGAGGGCCTCAGCTACAGCAGCGGCAGGAACTGGACGCACAGGCGGCGCTGTGCGGAGGGGGGGCGACCTACCAAGAGGTCAAAGGTCGCTCTATCTCTCTCGGGATCGGCAGGCATCACTGCGAGTGACAGCATCCTGTTCTTTCATGCGGAGCATATCGGCACGCAAAGTAGTGATTGGTAATTTTTGCTTGCACAATAAAAGGTTCGTAAAAACTCATGTAAAGTTCAGGTACCCTTTTCTTGGCAGCATCATTTAATAACATGTTTTGATGCATGCTAGTTTTTCCCCGAAAATTTTCAGAATGGGAAATCAGTGTAGCCAGTTTCAATAAGATGGTGGGAAACACAGATAAACAAGCATGGGCAAAGCCAATAGATCCGAAATTGGGGTCAGCCTTTCATTCTGCAATGCGTGACTTGCTGGCATGGTTTTCATAGAACATTATTGGTATGACACACATTGGCAAAAGCAAGAAATTTTTTCTGGTCTCGAACGGCACGCGCTGCCACAGTAGTCACTGGCACTGATCAGCAAATATTTGCATCACATCAGAGAGCATTCTGGAAGCATTAGACATAGGGTCAAATTGCTACACGGGGAATGTGGGGGTACACGCTTCGGTACTGGAACCCCTGGCAGTAGGTAGTCAGAGCTTTCAACGTTACTTAGAGCGCGCACCCTAATAATAAAGGCGTTCAATTAACGAAACAAATACAAGTTGGAACAGCATTAACATATGGACAGAGCTATTTACCTTAACTGCAGGCAGTGCCCATACCCTAATACATAATGCAACACTGCAACTGGCAGCTAAAGGGTTTGTGCGGCAGGGGGTTGGGACTAATTGTCCCATGGATAAAAAGAACATGAAAGCTTGTTGCCCTGACCCCAATCGATGGGTACTGAGCATGGGGGTACAGGAATTCCACATACCTGAGTTAAACAAATTCAGCCAAGGCAGTACCGGTCCCACGGCAGAGGCGCGAGGGCGCAGGCTTGAGAATGCACGCAGCTAAAATAAAAGGAATTCCCCAGTCTTACCTTATACCAACGCAGCAAAAGGGAGAACTGGAGGTAGGGACCAGGGGCTACCGCGGTATGTATGAGTCCTAGAGCATAGGGGTTTCCTTCGAGGAAGAAGGCGAAGGTAGAGCAGGGGGGAGCTCCCTCCGATCGGTAAACCGTAGGTAGTGTGGCGGAAGACAACCTAGAAGGATAGGAAAGGAAGAGAAATTGATAGAAGTAGATGGAAGGCTCACGCAGTGTCCTTGGGATGCCTCATGGCAGGGACACTGAGGGAGCAAACAGTGGCCAGTAGCCACGGAGAGAGAAGGAAGGCTCCCGGAGGGGCCCTTGGGATGCCTCACGGCAGGGGTACCAAAGGAGCGAGAGGTAGAACTCAGTCGTAGGCTGGATAGATGAGGTGCTCACATGGGGTCCTTGGGATGCCACACGGCAGGGACCCAGAAGAGCAGGGAGGGGCCAAGATGGCACTGAAGGCAAGCGGGACGGCACTTGCGGCCCGGGCAAGTCCGGATGGACACCCACCAAGTCAGTAGCAAGTTGAAGCCTAACCCCTTGGCAACAGCGGCCGTGGTATTGGGGCCTCCTCCAGAAGGTGAAGAGCAGGAAGGGGCCAAGATGGCACTGAAGGCAAGCGGGACGGCACTTGCGGCCCGGGCAAGTCCGGACGGACACCCACCAAGTCGGTAGCAATTTGAAGCCTAACCCCTTGGCAACAGCGGCTGTGGTATTGGGGCCTCCTCCAGAAGGTGATCGTCTGAAAGCAAATAACAACCAAAAATGGACTGAAGGAGCCACGATGGCAAATCATTAAGCGAGGCAACAAAATGTTATGTTTGACCATGAGACACAAATGTATAAAATGTTTAAGCGTTTAATAAACTGCGACCTTTTTTGGCACCATGCGAGATGTCCATGATGTGTTTAAAGGTCAAAGGGACGCAGTTGGAAAATGACTAAGGGAGGGTGAGGCAACTCGCCGCCTGGGAGGGGTTTAGTTATTGGTCATTCATTGACGTTTAAGGCGGACTTACTCTGGTAGACTTTGTTAACTCCTTCATCATGCTTGAAGGAGGCGATGTCATGAGTAAGCAGAGGTAGCGCATCCCAGAGGTAAGGCGATCTCATCTGGTGCATGGGGCCTGCATAGCTGCCTGGTCCCACGAAAATGATTCTTTCACCACCGGGCTGATTACAGCTAATGACTCACTCTTTTCATGTCTAAGCTGTGAAATTCTAAGGGAAGGTTCATGGACGTAGGGATAGTTCTATTCAGGTGAACCTAGAGATGGCAAAGTGCATTAGAGACTACTTAGTGTTGTATTAATATAATATAATATAATTTTAATATAATATAATATAATTTTAATATAATATAATATAGTATAGTATAATATAATATAATAAAATACATAATATAATATAGTATAATGTAATATAATATAATATAATATACACATATTCCTTTCAGAAAAAAGCTGAAAACTTTTCTCTTTACAGAAGCTTGGGCTTACTGATTTCACTCACCTGGGTCTGACGACATTCCTCGTATAGCGCTTAGAGACCTTCCGGTATTAAGCGCGCTATAAATCCAAATTAACATAACATAACATAACAGTAGTACTAATCACCACAGAGGGTCTGACCGTGAGCTGCTAATTTGGCGTATAAAGCACTACAGTGGGGTGGCAGCTATGTCAAGGAAGGGGGATTTTCTGAAATCCCAAGATTAGGAGCAGTGGTTAAGAGAAATGGGTAGTGTTGGGACTCCATACAAATGTTTGGAATACTGCGGAAGGTGAAAACGTTTTAAAAATGAACGAATATTTTGCACGGCCTCGAATGGCTGGAAACACACCTATGCTTACTGCTAAGTAAATATATTTCCAGGAAAGTGTATGGAACCAAGTGGAGAAAAAATTGTTGCCTGTGGTAATGCGCATAGCCACAACACATAGCGGAAAGTTTGCTGTGATTAATCTGCAAGAAAATAGGGTTCTGCACGAGTATGTGTGGAGAAGGAGGAATATAAAAATCTACGACTGCCAAGCTCTCTACACATAATCTTGGGTATTTGTGTCTTTCATCTCAAATCGATGAACCTACCAAATTCTAGGAGCAAACCACAAAACATAAGATTTCGACTACGTTTAAATATTTTGAGATTCCGGACTTCTTTTGTACGAGTAGAACAAACCTTAATTGTCAATGGAGAAATAAGAAACAAATAGAGGAGCTGCAGAGTGGATTGGAAAAGATGTTTTTGGCTACATATACAAGGCTTTTACATTAATTTCTGAAGATTTCAAGCCCATTTAAATGATATTTAGGACAACAGCTTAGATTGGCAGCGGCAATTAGCTCCACTATCAAAACAACACTCAAAATGGTATAGCTTTATATTGTGCACGTGCAGATTAGAGTATCCCGGAAAAAAGATCTCTGGAAATCTACAAGTGTTTGCTTGCCACAAATCATGCCCTTAAACCATGGCACAAACAATGAATGCGAACAAAAAAAGCTTAAAATGCAGATCCAACCATGGAGAACAAAAGGGCTACAATGCGCCATTATTCATTGACATTTACTCAGACTTTTGCAATCACAATTACATTCTATGCAGACGCCAATTAAAATCACCGCCCCTTTCACCGAATCACATCCTAGTAAATCACTGCGCTGCTGCCATTTTACAGAATGCCTTTCACTTTGGTATGCTGTGATAACCAGATATGCGAGGAGGAAGGAACAGGCACATTGATTTTCCATTAGAGCATCAAATGCTATATTAACCTGCTTTTAGAGGAAATGCTTTGGACGAGATCAGGTGTACAACATTAGATGTTTAATAAATGTGAAAGCTACATTACAATAGAAACCCAAGCTAGACAAAGGTAAATTATATAATGCATGGCATTTACATTTTCTCCATTACAGCTGGCTTATGTTTGATAATATGGAGAGACTCAATCCTGAAGCACCCAGATGTAAACATTAGCAGTTATCTGTCTGTCCCTCTTGATTGCCGCCAGTCAGAACTTGGCAAGAGAATGATGAAGGAACGCTCACTATCATACTGATGTCATATTGATGTCCTGGTTCAGCCGGGAGTCTGCAGAGCCAAGTGACAAAGCCCAAATCTGGCAGGCACCATATCAACATCTCAGCACCTCTGGAGTCTGGTGAGCCCCAAGATTATCACCCCACATAGTGGTCCATACGCTGCAGTAAGAGGGAACCCCATGGTTTCCTCAAAACAGGAGTCTAATTTATTCATTCCAATTACCTTCCATAAAGTGCACATCCCTCTCTGGTGAAAGGCAATTCCTGAGGATAAAAGGGTTCAGATGTTGATCACAAGTGCCTGCTTGTGGTTGGAACTTCTCTCCTAATCCTTTAGAGAACGGTCCTAAAGGTAGAGGATGCTCTTTTGAACTGAAGCAAAACTAGCAAAACAGCTTCTCCTAGACAGTGGCTGCTGTCCTGACAGGAAGTTGAGTGGATCTTTCCTTATTGTGAACTGATGGCTAGGGGCAAAGATGATGTGACTAATATTTTTGAGACCTTTAGTGCACCAGGAAAGAAGTTACATACCATGCTAGGACTTATCCTCAGGAAGGTACATGTGCATTTGAAGTACAAATGTGCAATTACACTATATCACTACTAAATTGTAAGTATCTTACTTCCAAGTATTCTTTTGGTTACCTGATGAAAGCTTCAACCACACAGCAAACAGCTACTTATATCCATGTCCAGTCAGCCTAGGAACAACACCTGCACAAATATTATAGAATGAAGAATACGAGAGCTCGGTTGACAGGAAAGCATATGCCAACGTGTCGCAAACCTTATTGTGAACCATTTTAGAAGCTGATTCTTTTTGCTCTTCCATAAAGGTGTCTAGACCTATTCTCACCACCTGAATGGAAAGTCAACTGGTAACAATAAAAGTGTGATTGAAGGAGATAAGACCTTTTATGTGCTGTGTCCTTATCTAATTTCTGTGCTTGGTCCGTATATGGTCTCCTGTCCATATGTCGCCCAGTTGGGAGATTCCAATGTGGTCCCAACGTGTAAACCCCTGCAGCGCCGCCACTTCACCGAGCCACGTGCCCTGCCAGAGTGGTGTTTGTTGGGTCAATTTGGCTTCCCATCGTGTATGACGTAAGGCCGAGAGCCAGGCCAGGAAAACCGTGCGAGTCACCGTTGGGAGCGTCTTGGGGATGGGGGAACCGTACAAGAGGGCTTGGATGCGAGGGAAGTCCATGTCTCGGAGTTCAGTTTGGTAGGCCGGATCGGACCATCCCCCCGTGAACCAATCATGGAGGACAAGCAACCTTGTGGCCAGATAGTATAGATACAGGTCCTTCATGCCCATGCCTCCATCGAAGGACGGAATGTGACAGCGGTCAAGAGACATTCGCGGTCTGCCCGTTCCCCACAAGAATCGCACAGTTATTGCGTCGATCTCTCGGAACCAGCTTCGGGGATAGTGGAAGGGAGTATTTTGAATAATATATAAGAATCGAGGGAGGACCATCATTTTAAATAGGGGCACCCTGCCGAGTGGGTTGAGTGGTAAGGTTTGCAAGCGAGTGAGGTCCTTCCTGGTCCTTTTGATAAGTGGGGTGACATTCAATACCCATTCTAATTCAGGGAGTAGAGCAATCCATATGCCCAGATACTTAAACGACTGCCGCTTGATAGGTATATTAGTTTGCCAGTCGAAACATTCCCTAGAGGGATGGAGAGGCACAAGAGTTGATTTGGCCGGGTTCAGCTGCAGGCCAGAGACCTTCTCAAAGCCTTGAAGGGCTCGAAGACATCTGGGGCCAGAGCGGGCTGGGTCGGCGAGGAAAAGCAAGACATCATCCGCATACAGTGCGATTTTATCCACGTGGTGGCTTCCCCATGCCCAGCCTTGAATCAAGTCATCTGCGCGGATGAGGCATGCCAGGGGCTCCATCGCCAGGGTGAAGAGGAGTGGGTAGAGGGGGCAGCCCTGCCTCGTGCCCCTCCGGATTGGGAATATCTCGGAGAGAGTTCTGTTAATCAACATTCTGGCTCGAGGGTTAGAGTAGAGGACTCGAATGAAGCTTTGAAACTGTTGACCCATACCCATCATTATAAGTACCTCGTCAAGGTAATGCCAGTCCACCGAATCAAAGGCCTTCTCGAAATCTACGAGAAGAAGCGCTAGGTAGGGGGTGAGTGCCTGGCGATTAGCAGGCGCCAAATGGAGGCGCCGAAGGCAATATCTGGTGGCTCGAGCTGGCATGAAGCCGCACTGATCCAGGTGGATCAGCTTGGTAAGGAGCGGGCGCAGGCGTTGAGAAAAAATCGTGGCGTAGACTTTGATTTCGGTATTGATCCGGGAGATCGCTCGATAATCTGCACAAGATGTCGAAGGTGGCTGGGTTTTAAGGATGACCACAATGGTGGCCGTATCTGCCTCTGGGGGAAAAGCCCCGACTTCCGCCACATGGTGGAATAAGGCCAAGAGATGGGGGGACCAACTGCTCACGATATGAGGCATAGTATTCCTGGGGGAATCCATCAGGACCTGGAGTCTTTCGAGACGCCAGCTGGGAGATTGCTGCACTTATCTCCTCTGGGGAGAAGAGAAGGTCCAGACAAGCGGCATCTGACTGTGATAAGCAGGGGGTGCGGATTTGCAGAGGGCTAAGGTAATCTGTGAGAGTATCTTCCATCTCATGCGCCGAGTATAGGTCAGAATAATATCGTGCGAAAGCTTGCGCAATCTCCGGTGAGGTGCGACAGATGGTTCCTGAGAATTCTCGGGTATTATCCGAGAGGCCAAGGGGTATGAGGCCAGTCTGTGGAGAAGTCTCCCATTTTTGTCTCCCCAGCCATATACACGGGTGACAGATGAGCGCCACAACAGTTTGGCTGATTCCAGCGAGGTCTGTTTAATCTCTTCACGCACGGCCGCTAGTTGCCTTTCATGGGTCCCGTTCGGGGATCTGGCCAGGTCAGTCTCCAGCCGGAGCGCTTGTGCTTCGAGGAGGGCGAGGCGACCGTCCTGGGTCTGCTGCTGCGCCTGAAGGTGGCTCCTGGCCACTCCCCGGATGGTAGCCTTACCAGCCTCCCAGAGGATGCCTGGCGAGGACACCGAACCCAGATTTTCGAGGAAATATTGTCGAAGCTCCTCCCCTACAGCCTTGCAGAATTCTTTGTTCTGGAGGAACCAGGCGTTCAAACGCCACATAGGGCGTAGCCCACCAGGGGCGCCGCCTAGCTGCATGAGTATTGCTGAGTGGTCCGCCATGTGCGGGTGACGTTGGCGTGTGAAAGTGCAATGTGCTGTCTGAGATGGAAAGAGTAGTGTAAAACCCAAAATGAAACATCGGACAACGGTCCTAACCCCTCCCCCCCTCCCTATACTTCCGGAACTGAAGCATCTGTCGCCCTACAACTTTATGGAAACAAGTTAAACAATCGTGTTCAGTGCAGGAGATGCGTGGTGGACCCCTCCGCTTATGTCGGATGTGAATGTAGCAGTGGCAGTGTCAAGTTCTGCAATACGACATTGCAGGGTAAGCAGCCCTAATTCTTCAGATAACGATGATTCTCCGCGTCTTCCATGTTGGTCCTCGGAGGAGCTTTCAGATCACTGGACTGCGGGAAAGGTCTGAGTCTGTAGCCGCCCGGTCTAGGATATCCAGGGGAGTCTGTTCTCTAGAGGAGTCTTCTGCTGATCTGTTTCTTTGCCTGGGTTGGGAGCCAGAGGGGGATGCCCCAGCTTCGGGCCCATGGGTGTTCGGGCTCAATGATCTGGGGGCATCTGCGCGACCCTCACGTCTGCGGGACTGTGTGTGTCTCCTGCGCTGTTTAGGAGACAAGGGACGTGAGGCCTGCGGACCAGAGTGGGCAAGTGAGGAAGTTTGTCGGGTCCCTAGGGGGCGCTCTTCGGTCAGCCAAATCCAGGCGGCTTGAGGGGAGTCAAAGAATTGCGTCTTGCCTTTGAATATAACACGGAGGCGAGCAGGGAAGAGGAGCCTGTACTGGCGACCAAGATTCCGCATTTTCTGCTTGACTTCTGTGTAGGAGCGCCGCTGGGTCTGATTTGATTTGATTTGATTTGATTTAGGAATTTATAAAGCGCGCGATTGCCCGGAGGCGTCTTGGCGCTAAGTCCGATGCACAGAGGATTATTAACAGGATAATGTGTTGCCTTAACAGGTGAAAAGCCAGGTTTTTACGGCTTTTCTGAAATACAGAAGCGAAAGACTACTTTTATCGCGATAGGGAGGAGGTTCCAGTTTTTGGCAGTCCGCAGCAGAAAGCTTCTCCCTCCCCACCTCACCTGCTTAAACTTAGGAACTTGCAGAAGTTTTGTGTGGGCTGATCTCAGATTTCTGGCCGGCACATACCATTTCAAATGTGTTCTCAAGAACTGTGGTCCTGACCCATGCAGGGCTTTATAGGCCAGGTACAGTGATTTGAACATAATCCTTTTTTCCATGGGTAACCAATGGAGGGCTCTCAATCTGTGTCCAACTGGCTCAGATCTGGGAATGTCAAGCACCAACCTTGCTGCAGCGTTCTGCAGGCGCTGGAGTTTTGATAGATGTTGGACTTGGATCCCTGCATACAAGGCGTTGCCGTAATCCAATCTGGACAAGGCTAATGCCGTAACCAACGTTTTGCGAGAGTCAAGGGGAATAAATGGGCATACTCTTCTTATCATTTTTAAAATATACCAGATGGTCGAAGAGATGTTGTTTATCTGGGTGTTAAAGGTCAGTTTATTGTCAAATATGACTCCCAGATTTTTAACCTTGCCCACTGGTTTTGGGCAGTCGCCCAGACTAGCCGGCCACCATTTGGGAGACCAAAAGTCTGCTTCTGATCCCAGCAACATAACCTCGGTTTCATCACCATTCAGCTTCAAGCAGTTTAACTGCATCCATTGATCGACCTGCGTCATGCAGGTCATTGAAACGCTCAGCTGTTTCCTCCGCATTACCTTCGACTGACACCACTATTTGGGTGTCATCGGCGTATGATATCGGTAGAAACCCACACTGCCTGATAATCTCTGCCAGAGGAGCAACATACACATTAAAGAGCGTGGGGCTCAGGGAGGAGCCCCGAGGCACTCCACAAGGTGATTTAAAAGATTTGGATGTGAATTCTCCCAGTTTGACTGAGAAGGACCTGTCCCTTAAAAAGGATGCCATCAACATGAGTGCAGAATCTTGGAGTCCCAATTCTGCTAGACGAGCATAAAGTATCTCGTGGTTCACAGTGTCGAAGGCCGCCGAGAGATCCAATAGAATCAGGGCGGCCTTCCCTCCTGTGTCTAATATACTCCTGAGTCCCTCTGCTGCCATAACCAATGCAGTTTCTATTCCATGCTCCTCCCTGAACCCATATTGTGATTGATCCAAAAAGTTTTTAGATGCTATATATTCTGTCAATTGATTATTAAGCAGTTTTTCGAAAACTTTAGCTGGGAATGGAATTCTTGATATTGGACGGTAGCTGCTGGGTTGTTTTGGATTCAAGCTAGCTTTTTTTTTTTTTTAAAGTGGGAGCACGGATGCTGTTTTCCACGTATCTGGAAAGTAGCTTGACTGAATTATTTCTGTGAACACAAAATTTAGTTGTTCACTTAGTATTTCTGAGAACGTGTGCATCACCTTAGGTGGACATGGGTCCGTTGGGATGCACTTCCCTGCTGTTATCCAGGAACACCATGATGGTGCTCCTGGTTCCATTTTGGAACTTCAGGGAGCACAGGATTGCATCACTGTATTTAAAGTTGAGGATCCGGGCGAATATAGGGCGATGTGGGGCCCCAGGTGGTGGTTTGGGCGCAAGGGAGCGGTGGGCACGTTCGATCACGAACCAGGGAGAAAGTGTGTCCTTAGGCAACCAGGATGATATGCAAGTTTCAATGAAGCTGGTCATTTGCCCCTGTTCGCTGCCTTCAGGAAAACCCACCAGGCGCAAGTTGTTACGACGCGATCGGTTTTTAGCGTCCTCGGCTCTCCTGTGTAGCTCCGTCGTGTGAGATTGTAGGTGGGCCATTTGGTCCTGCAGTTGGTGGACGACGTCCTCCACCGTGGAGAGGCAGGATTCGGCCTCCGAGATGCGGGCTGTGGCGTTGCGTAGATCTTGCCAGATGAGGGACATGTCGATGCGAACCTCTCCGATCTTCTCTTCCACCGATGTTCGGGATGTATCAATGGCTTGCAGGATAGCGGTCAGGTCATTACTCGGAAGGGAGAGGCCACACGCAGCCCCTTCTGGGGGTTCTTGCTCCACCGTGGTACACTGGTCCATTTTTCTTTGTGTGTGGGTGGAGGAGGATTTAGGACCGCGGTCTCTCCCCATAGTTGGTGAAGGAAGGGCTCGTAAGGCTGGAGCTAACGGGCCTCCGAGTCCGATTCCCGTTGTCGAGGGTCACCAGGGCGTTTGATCTCGTTGTGCTGTGTCAGGACAGGGGTGTTCCAAGACTCAGGTATAAAGATGCACCGGTGGTGGGGCTCCGAGGTTTGGAGTAGGCTGCTACCACTGAGGGTCCAGTGAGTGGATCTCACAGCAGGGGCGACTCCCCCGGGGAAAGGCGAGTGTGACCGGAGGTCCAAAGGGAAATAGGATACCACCGCCCGAGGTCTTCTAGGTTGTGGGCCGGCGCCAGGCCTGGACGTAGCCCTGGCCCGAGAGGAGCAGGAGTCGTTGGGCCAGGTCTCCTCTAGCCGAGAGATGATACAGTCAAGGGGCCTTGATGATTGGCCCAAGGCCCAGCGGGCCTCTTTTGTGCAGAGTGTTGACCCGGGGGAACCTCCGGAGGAGAACAACGTACCCTGGAGTGTGTGGGTTGCACTCTAATGGTTATTGTACACCCAGATAGTGGCTCCGGGACAGCAGGACAGTGGCCCCTCAGGGCAAGCGTTTGTTTCACCCTGTGAGCGGTGGGTGCGCAGATCACAGCAGGTAGGGCTGGGTCCCCTCCAGGAGACCACTGCAGCGCGATGTCCCAGCCAAGTTCACTTGTGGCAAGAATCGGGCGACACACCTCCGGGGGTTCTCAATGACGACAGGCAGGTCTCAACTCCCCCAGAGGGCCCCCCAAGCACCACAGCACTCTCAACCAGCGGGACCCCGGGAGGCTCTATCTGGGGGGTCTGCGTGAGTCCAGCGTATCTTCATGTGTCCACATGTGGGCCTCCGCAAGAGTCCAAGGGCTTGACAGGGGCTATGGGAAGTTGCGGTCGTTGATGGGTCCAGGAGGGAGAATCCAGGGGTCCAGCCCGCTATGGGATCGGTATCAGGCTATATATGGGTGCCACCTGGGTTCGTGGCAGGACTCCCCGGATATCAGGACACTCGGTGTCACAGGTGCAGGCCTCGGGTGCCGCCCGGGCTGCGGTGGATGGCGTGGATACAACAACACTGGGCCCGGTCGAGTGTCACGGCCACCAAAGTCTAGAGGAGCCAACGTGACAGCAGAGGAGGGGAAGTGGTAGGGGGCCCTCTCCCGGAGCCCCTCGCTGCTCGATCAATGCAGCCGGACCCACCACCACCATCCCGCTGCGTTGCGGCCCTGGGACTACAGCATGTGGGGGAAATTGCGCAGGACAGGCCCCCACATCCTTGTGCCACCGCCCCCAACACTCACCGGGGTCCTCGAGGAGCCGCTCAGTCCCCGCCTGGACTGCTGGGGTCATGCCCGTCGATCCGAGGGGCACTGCGGTTAGGCACCACCGCACTGAGCACTTTACCACTGCTGAACAGTGCTAAAGAGCATGTGCTCTTTCCTCTAAACATGGTGTCACTGGTTTAGACCTGTATGGCATACTTAGTCTACTTATAAGTCCCTTGTGAAGTGGTATACTATATGCACAGGGTCTGTAATCTAAATCCTAATAACAGGCGTTCAACACTGGTTGTGCCACCCACATATGTAGCCTTTCAAACCTGGCTCAGGCCTACCATTGAAGGGCCTGTGTGTGCAATTTACTGCCACTTCAACTTGGCATTTAAACCCACTTGCCAAGCCTTAAACTCCCCGTTAATTACACATAAGTCACCGCTAAGGTAGGCCCTGGGTACCCTAGGTCCTCTCACAGGTCAGCATTGGGAATTCCTTAAAACACTTTTAAGCTGTAATTCCTGAAAGGAGTAGCTGCATCATGTTTCATGTCCTCAGAATGGTAATTATAAATCCTCATTCCTGGTAATGTTGGATTTAACATTACTGTTTTAGAAATGTGACTTTTGGAAAGAGGACATTTCTTTGCTCTTACTGCTCTGTGTGTCTTGAATCCAGTCTCCAATACACGTCTGGGCTGGGTGACAGCTACAGTTTGCGCATTCCCTCTAGACAGCCAGAAACACAGGAAGGGTGGGTGTGACAGAGAACTAATATGCATCCATCTGCATTCTGGTAATATGGATACTTCCATGCGCCTATATGCTGAATGCCTTAGCATGTGGCGCTTTGTAACTAAGTTCTCCCACACTAATTTGCTTCAATTGTTGCATAACAGAAATACGTTTTGTTGGGTGGGTTTACGTAGAAAGAAGCAGACTGCAGGGGGTCAGGGAATGGGCATGCACATCTGAAACCTACCTCCATGGTCACCTCCATAATTGCGGAGTTCCACTGTCCATTGAAAAACCTCCCTTGGCACTAGCACTGCTAAAATGCCACCTTCCAGTCGCTGCCTGTTCAGCCTGCCCCAGGCACCATCTGAAATTCAGTGGGGTTGAGTTAATAGCTCACATTGGAGAGGCCATGCTCCTAATGTAGTCAATGCGCCTCTCAGTATGCATGCACAGCATCTAACACTAGCACTTTCAGGACAAGATGGCCATTTTTAGGTCTGGCATTAGCCGAGACTTTTTTTTTCTTAAATCGTAAAAAAAAATGCACCTATACATATAAGCTGTTTCAGTCGGCCCTCCCCATTCATTGGTCTGTTATAGCGTCATTTACATTTTGTTTTCTTCCACTACAGCATAGAACATTGGGGAGTGGGTCAGCCTACCTGGAAATGTGTACGTCCACCTTAACAGGCAGCAAGATTGTGTGCCAATGTGCCATTTATTCGTGCAGCTGCCAGCATGCAATAGATGCATAAGGAATGTTTCTGCTATGCCTTTACTTTGAGTGACTGCACTTAGGCTCTTCACATGGCTCACATTTGCCTAAAAAAGGTTCCTTCCTCTTCAATATTTAGTGCCAGGGCTGGTCTTTTTCCTCACCTCTCTGGTTCTTGCCCCCTCTCTTCCCTGACAGTCATTTGTCTGTGGAGTTCACAGCAGGCGGCCGGCAGAGGTTGATTGATGTTGAAACTCTGGTGACTTGCGATTACGGTTTCAGCTCATTACTTTAGAATCATTAGAGGGCTGTTTAGTCACCTATTCACCCTAAAGGCATTTGGTACAACACTTCCACAGAAACAGTGGATCAACACTGCTCTAAGGAGGCAACCTGAGCATTGCACATCCAAGTTTATAACTTCCATGGACTAAAGATGACACTTCAGTTTTGCCTGCAGAGAAGGAGAGAGAGAAAGGATGGATGGAATGAGAGAGATGGTGCACAGTTCAATAAGTGCAGAGCGTTATTACACACTTGTCATGTGGTAATATTAATCATAAAATCGTCTGCATGATATCCTAACACTTCTATTGCACTGATGTGCATGTAGATAAGTATTTCTTGGTGGCGTAGTATGCTTTACTATTGCAGACTGAAGCTGCGTACTCTGGACTTGGATAGACTTTGCGAAATCTGAAACCGTTTACGCAGTGCTTTAAGTGGGCCGGGTCTCACCGGTGCTGAGCACAGGCAGTTTTTTAGAGGGGGCCTCGAAATGGGTCTCTATCGGGCTCTGTTTTGTGCCCTGGAACAGGCGGTCCATTTTTTTTCCGGACTGCAGTGACAGCAGGCACATCGATGTGCGCGTGCTCACACTGCTCATTTCTCACTAGTGGAGAAGTTACGGCATGACGTCATGCCAGGTGAGCATTGTAGGGGAAGGGAAATCCTTTAAAGAGAGTCATTTTCTCTCTGGATTTCCCTTCTCTTTTTGAAACTTAGGAGCAGCAACATCGTCGTGGTGTCACCAGGGCTTTAAGTGGAAGCTTTTTCAATATTATATACAAGCCATAGTTGCTGCTTATTTATCTTATGCAACTAACAACCATTGACAAAGCCAATAGTCCTGATTTGTAGAAATAATGTTACTTGTTGTATCATATATCTGGATGCAATGACAGAAACGGCAAAATACAAGTCGGGCGGCACACTATGCTAAGCACAGATTTTTTGCTTACGTGTTTTAAGCCACGCCTTAATTACATTGGCTACGCCCCTTTGAGAGACCCCCCAGTTTTTTCATCCCACTTAAAGCCCTGCGTTTACGTGTGGCTATCTGAAAGCGTATCTGTGATGTCATCGCGCCCTATTTATTTCATGTAGGAAGGGCTCCTACCACTACTATGAGCTACACAAATTATTTACCAAACAAAAAACAGGATTAGTAATAATCCCCAAAGTTTTTCACTGTCAATTTGTGAAATCTTGGGGATACATATGTAATGATGTTTTCTAGTACATGATTGTCTGTTCTTTTAGATGTATGTTTATTTCCATATTGCGTACTTAAATTCATTTTCAATGGTATTTTATGTTTTGGGCCTTGGCTGCATTCCTCCTGCTTTGGTTACCAAGCACCTCATTTGAAATCAAACTTTTCCCCCCATGTAACCTACACGTCTTTCCCTTTTTGAATACTAAACAATCACAAGCTTACTGAACTATCTCACTCGTTTTAGTTTCTGGCGACTCAGTACCAAAGGATTAACTTAAATTCAAGCTCTTATCAGGGCCATAAAAATACTGTTTTGTGCAACACACGTATGCACATGCTTCAAAATATCTTTATCATATTTTTGTTTAGGAATGTGGATAAAGCTTTATCCCTGCATGCAATTCTTGAGTGCTAGTCGTATGTTGCCAAAAAAACTTCGGCATTAAGTGCGGACTGTGATTTCACTGAATACTGTAATTTATTTATGAATGATACAAATGAGAACCATTGTTTCTTCAGAATGATTATTAATGGCCCAGTTTCCCAAGGGTCTAATGGCGGCTCTCGTTATATAAATATAGTGTCGTGTGCGAGGCATTGAATGCCTTGCAATTTTGCACAGACTTCAAATTGTCTAGAACAAGTTTGCTCTTAAGACCAGGAGCGGCTTTGCTCACTGATAAAAAAATATAACTATTGGATAAAATCTTGTGCTCCTCGGTATTCCCTAGATAAATACAAGTAACCAGTTAAAACTGAAACTAAAAAAAGAAATTGAGAAAAGTGCATCAGTGGCGTAGCTAGATCTTGCCCCCTGCATTTGCCGCCCTGTGGTAGACACATCGTAGGAGCGGGCGAAGGGAGCCCCAAAACTCGTGACATTTGTGGATTCTGCCCGAGGGAGGTATGTGGGGGGAGATGCGCAAGTTTACTTTTTATATTTATTACAATGTTCTGGTTCGTATTGTTAGGAAGGGGAGCTTCCATGCAGAATGAACAATTGGTGGGGAACCTCTGTGCCTATGCCCATAAAACTGAGTGTAGATTGTTAATTACTAAATGGCCATGGAGAATTTAGGAACCAAATACAAGCTGATGACATGATCTGAATAGTCCTGAGAAACGCAACAGGGTCCAAACATGGATGGAGATATGGAATTTCAAGAGCATTCCTGCAGGAGACCCACCTGTGGGGAGACTGCATTAAATATCTGAAAAAGCGATGGAGAGGGCAGGTATTTGCCACATTCTACTTGGGATATGCCTGTAGAGCTTTAATATGGGTGTCCCCCGGGCTTCCATTCAAATATACCAGAATCTGCTTGGATGACGAGGGGAGATACGTCATTCTGGAGGGTACGCTTGGCACTCACAAACTTTGCCTCATAAATGCTTATGCGCCTAACACAGATAACAGAGGTTTTCATGGCAGGGTGTTGTCGACCGCTCAGGCGTCCCTCGCAGTGGAGGTAATCCTGGCGGGAGACTTTAACTGTGTTCTGGATGGCCACTTGGACAGAGCTCCCCCAAAATCAGTGCCAAACCTCGCGTAACCCCCACTCTACTGCAGGTGCAAGCCTAGATTTAATAGACATATGGCACTTGCGACACCCGCACGCGCTTGCGTACTCCTATTTCACACAGCGGCTGGATTACTTTTTCATACAAACAGTAGCAGCACATGGGGGAGAAGATACACACTACTTAGCCTGGTATATTTTGGACCACTCATCAATCCTGATAACATCCTCCTTACAGCGACAAGCGCCGAGGATCTCATTTTGGAGACTTACTGTTCGCATGCTGACTGATCAGGCCTTCAGGGGTATTCTGTTGGAGGCTCTTATACAATATTTAGAACACAATTGGGAGAGCACGGGCCGCAGGGCAATCGAATGGGACACTATGAAGGTGGTGTTCCGGTTGTGAGCCTGGCAGCCACGGTGGCCTACGCCAAACGCTATAGAAGGACTTAACCCGACAGGAGGCTGTGCTGGAAGATTTAGGGAGAACTGTGCGTGAATACAGCAACACTAGGTGATTGGGACAGACAGCTCCACAAGATCTGCGTACTGTGGTACCAGCTGGGAAAACATGTTAGGACCACAGGACGGAGACGTTGGAATATGGAAGGGGACAAGACAGGGCGACTATTGGCCTGACTGGTCCGATCCAAGACAGCAATAAAGCCCATTATGGCAGTTAGGAACCAGGAGGTCTGGGTGGTGCACACGTAACAGGCAATTAATTATGTATTTGATGCATATCTGCATGGGGCGTACACAGCACAACCACGCACTGAAGGAAATCAACCGCTGTCTGCATACTTGGCAGGATTACCTCTAAGGGTCGGGAGTCACTAGAAGCCACACTGAGTAGGTAGGAACTGCTGGAGTGGTGACAGCCTGGAAAACAGCTATGACCCCAGGGGCGACGGCCTCCCTTCAGAATTCTATAAGCACTTTCAGGCACCCTAATTGACAAGCTGTTGACAGTGTATGCATAGGCGCTCGAAATAGGGGTACTTTCAGACTCTATAAAAAAGAGGTTCTTACAGTAGTGATCCCGGAGCTAGGAAGACCCCCGACCCCGGCTCATATCGCCCAATCTCTATGCTCAATATCGACCAAAAACTGCTTAGTCATGTACTGGCCGCAAGATTGCACCCTCATCTCCTAAGCTTGATTGGTGCGGATCAGTCAGTCTTTATCCCTCGAAGTAATACGATAAGCAATCTTCGCTGGTTTGCTCATGTTCTGCCTGCACCGGAGGTGACTGTGGATCAATATGCGATTGCGGCTTTGGATATTGAGTAAGCATTTGACACTATACGGTGGGATTATGTCTGGCAGGTGGTCGAGAGAATGGGACGGGGACGCTATTTTATTGACAGGGTAAAACTGCTTTACAAAGACCCACAGGTGCGGGTACGCATGGGACATTATGTCTCGGCTGAAATTATCTTGCAGCGGGGTACCGGACTGGGATGCCCGCTATCCCCATTGATATACGCAATTGCGATGCAGTCTCTGTCGTGCATGCTCAGACAGGCTCTAAAAGGCTGGGGTATTCAGGTTGCAAAGACAGAGCATATACGTTCACTATATGCTGAAGATGCTATGCTCTATCTGCGTAGACGGGACTCGTCAGGCCCGAAACTTCTTAATGTCATGAGGGAATTCTCGGGACTCCGCGTCAATACAACCAAGAGAGAGCTGTTCCTCTTGGACATCTGAAGAGACTTGAAGCAGACCAGCTCCAGGACTCGGGTCATTCACATCATGCCTGGTGAACAGAAGTTCTATAACCAAAATTTGGGGTGCGTGATCAATAATCTACAGCCCTCAATACAATGTTGGAATACCTTAAAGTTATCCCTGATAAGAAAAATAGCGCTCATAAAAATGGTGGTATTGCCAAGATGTCTATATGTAATGCAGGGAGCCATGTATGAGATTCTTCTGGGATGTTCCGGGAGTTGGACTCCTTAATGGTGGAGCTCCTCTGGGGTGGCGGGAGATGTAGGATTGGCCTTGACACCCTCAAGATGGAATGGAAAAAATGTGGAATGGAGGTCCCAGACTTATATCACCTGGTAACCCAGCTGCAACACGCTATCCATTGGCTAGACTGGGAGCCCAATAGGGAGAGATCCCTACTAGAAGGCACGCATGATGGTCACCAGCATGGCACGCTGCTGATGCGAGGAGTGGGATTAACCACAGACGTACTGCATTTGATTCGTATGATGGGAAGGATCTGGGAGTGGACAGTGCGACAAGTGATAAAGCGGGCACTGTATGCCCCAGACCTAGAGATAGTACGCCCCTCTAACCAAATAACACAACAAATGGTGGTTGAGAATGGGAGGGGGGGCATAATGCTGTCTGACCTCTATCCAGAGGGCAGATTTTTCACCCATCAGGAAGCAACAGAGATGTCTGCCCTTGGAGCCAGCCAGTTCTTGTAATACGCCAAAATAGAGGCCACAGTGTGACACTCTGGGAAACATTTCCTGAGGCCTCTGAGCCTACGCACACACTAGTGAAGGTACTCTCAATGGCAGGAGGATGCAAACTGATCCCACACCTATATCGGCACTGGGAGCAGACAGACAGCTGAAACCGCTACGCATAGAAGACACTTGGCAGTAGGTAAGTGATAAACCCGTCTCCCCAAAAGACTGGTGTAAGGTCCATGCCAGGGTTCGAAAGGTATCGGTCTGTGCTAGGTTCAAACAGATCCAATATAATATAGTACATATGACCTACCTCTCCCCTAAGAGACTTTATTGGGTATACTCAACCAGGGATGAGTGTTGCCCGCAAGGTGGGACGGGGGTGGCAGTTTTCTTCTATATGGTATGACACTGCCCGATGATTACCTCCTGCTTGCTTGAGATATTGTCTCAACTTAAACGAGCAACAGGATCGGAAGTCCCGCACACGATAAACAAATGCATGTTAGGACACCTTCCCAACAATCCCAAAAAGAAACTAAGCAGGCGCTATACCATACTAGGGCTCACGGTGGCAAAAAGATGTACAGTGATCCTCTGGATGAGTGAAAGGCCCCCGACTCGGGAGGCCTGGGTGAAAGATTTGCTTGAGTGGGCTGGGGCGTAAGAGGCACAAATGAGGCAGACTAGAAGAGATGCGAAGGCAGAAGATGCACTCCTAGCTTGGGGGGCAATGACATAGGCATTACTTCAGTCCCCGGAAGGGGCTCCCCCTGAACAAGATGCTGACAGAACCCAGACTGTGGTTTCTCTCTCAGGATGAGATACTGGTATGTTTGGTCCTAATTCACTACCATGCTGGCGTAAAGTATGGGGTGGGCAGTGTAATACACAGAGGTTAATCCACATGACCCGAACCACTAAAACCTAAAGGAAGCTGGTGGGAGGGTAACAACATTTAGAAACTGGGTTTTGGTTCCAGTATTTCTGTTTAGTTACTATGCTGTTTTTCTATTTCTTTGCTGGAGACACAGCAAAGTATAGCCTGGGGTATGGCTTTATGCCCTAATCAGCCGTGATCTGAAGGCAAAACATAGATTCTGTGTGTCTTTTCAAAATGCCAATAAAGATTTTTTTTTTTTTTTTTAAAGATACGCCTCCCATTGAATCTTAGCTGTATATTACTTCTTTCATTGAAACATTGGAGTATATTTTGCATTTCATAAAAAATTGGGAAAATAGCACATTTGACTAAGAAGCACAATCGGAACACTTCAGAGCTTCAAAACATAGGATGAGTAACTGAAAAGGTTTACCATGTGTAACTTCTAGAAAAATAATTGTATTCCTCTGTGTTCTTACTGCAAATGTAATCGAATGGCCTCTTACAATCAGGATCCTACCCACAGAATCCCACAGATGTGACCCTCCCAGTGCTAGATGAAGCTCTGCATATTATGGAAGGCAGAGAACTCCAATATAGTCATGTTCGTGGCCTCGCAGCTGAATTTTCTACAAAATGTAAGGATGAATCACTGAATCCTTCATATTTTCAAATGAAATAGATGAGACCACTCGGACATGAGTATGCTCCATTCTCTCTGGCAGACGCAAGTGAGCAAATATTGAAATATTCAGATCAATGTCCCTCCCATGAACTTTTGGAGTGCTACTGGGCTCAACAGACTTTGTCATATGTTTGCTAGCTATATCAGCCCAGTACAAATTAAGTTTTGCTTTGTAAATAAAGGCACTGATTCCACTAGAAACTTTGAGGGCAGCAGTGTAATTCTTGGTGGCAAGGTCCGCCTAACTTTCATGCTGACATATATTCCAACGCCTTTCAATGTGTTTTCTAATTAGTGGAAGTTTAACCACATTAACCATCTTTTGATATGGCTCTACTGCTTTTCAGGTTGGGGGATTTAGCCCAAACAGCTCCAGCTGTCTTGCCAACCTCACATCTTCCAAAACATTGATAATAAAAATAGAGTATTATGCTGCATAGTCTCCGGCAGTAATATTTTCATCTATTTTAGATATAAAGATTATGGTAAAATGTTGAAAATTATGTAGCAAATGCAGTAAATCCATAATTTTGCGGTAAATGCTGCAGTTACACATGATAGGGCCACCCAAAAACCCTCAGGAGGTTGAGTGAAATTATGTTAAATAACAAGGACTTCAGGAGGATTAATTTAACGAGGAATTACACTATTTGTGGATTCGTAGCAAAGCATATCCAACTCAACCATTCAACACATAACATATTCAATTAATACTGCTCATATTATATCACAAATTAATTAGGCAAGGCGTACTTTAAGTATACAAACAAACATGTTTATTTGACAATGATCCAAATCTATTAAAAGATCGCAATATAGCACCAGACCCCTGTCATCAAGGTCACTATGATATCTTTGTGTCCAAGTTGTGACCCTACACAGTGTGGCGACCACTCAAGATGGCCACAATTATTTGTCAAAACTCATTTGAGTCCTTTTCCTCATAGAAGGGTGATGCGCACAACAAAAAGAGCATGTAGTGGTGAATGAGTAAACGTTTTGGTTTTCAGGTGTCTGAACAGTACTCAAGACCGTCCTCAGGACAAAGTGTCAGACAATTCTCATATTAAAGACCCCTTAAAGAAGCCTATCCTGAAGGACAGCATATGGAAATAAAACAAAAAGTAAATGTTAATTGTAACTGTGATAAAATACCATAATATTATTGCATTAAAAATTACATTTGAAGTACGCCACTAGTAATATCATGATATGAAACGCCACTCACCAAAAGAACCATGCTACAAACATTAAGACCAATTGTGTTACCAAAAGCAACCCCTAGAATGTGAGAGAGGCACCGTGCAATCACCTTATATACACACCCCCATTGGAAAATACACATCTGTTTACTTCTGACAGCAGTATTAATCCAAAATAGAGACAACCGGTGTTGAGTACCTTTGTATAATGTACCATATAACTTATACTATCTTGAAGCCTAAGTCAGAGAAATAAGACCTCACACACTATAACCAAAACACAGACTCACCAAGGTATAGTATATTCAAATATCCACTTACTTACAAATTCTACAAAGGTAACACAAATGATTCTAAGGAGAGTAAGTCAAGAAAAACTATTAATGATAACTAATTACAACAATAATAAGTGGAGGGTAAGCCCATTACCTCGTAAACGCTGGGTCGTTATCCCGCTTAATTAATAGAAAGACCTCCGTACCAAATCAATCCGATGTGAGGTCAGGGGCAAACAGCTCCATCTGAATTCAATGTGAAGGGCCCTACCCAGTGCACATTGGATTAAAAGCTGAGAGTCTGCCATGACAGTATTGGCATAGCTTGCACAGTACATTAAAAAGTTTTGCCATCTTGCAGTGGTTTAGGTAAACTAATCTGTATGGTAGTGTGCAATGCCAACAAAACCAAATTGTGATTTGTCTGGCCTAATGTATCCTCCAATGTAAGAAAATAACAAAGGAAGTGAATGTAACTGCTCATGCTGAAAAACTGTGTCTGTTGAACCAGTTCCGCAAAAGGCCAATAACTCTAGTGGTCTATTGTAAAGGCCATATTATATCCCTTCATACCAAATGAAAGAAACAAGATAGCAATCATAGTGCATGAATAAGTCAACTATGTGGGGGAGATGAAACAATTTAAGAAGAACATGCCTTAAAGAGACAAGTCTTGTACTCCAAACATGTACATTTCTACAAAGGACAAAAACATAATGTGTCCGGGGTCAAAATCATCTGTGGGAACAATAGGGAGTATCTCATCTGGTAGAATTGCACTCCAAACACTTATCCATTACTCATAAGCTATTTTAACTTTTTTGTTATTAACAAAAAATACTTCCTCCTACCTTTGTCCTGTTCCTACTCTCTGAGAACAATCCCAAACTTTTCTGACTTCAATGAATCCCCAAACATCCTTCTCAAACTTTCCCCTCCTTTATAGCCATGTCACCCAACTGACAATGGGCACACACAATTACTACTTACAAAAACAATGTACTACTTCCCTTTCAAACCCATTCCCATCATCCTATCCCTACTCTAAACTCTAATAAACACACAAGAAATTAAGAGCACAAACTTAACACAACTAATGCATAAAAATGCTTTTTTAAAACATGTTTTTAATTCTTTTACTAATCTACTAACTAATAAACTCTAATGCTACAAAGTTCTTCAACAACTCTTCAATATAAGTAAGCGCTATATAAATACCATTTACAATTACAATTATAATCTACAATCAGAGTACTGAGTCAATAAAGTCATGGTAGGAAATATAAAAACATTCCAGTATTTGGAGTAGGATCTCGATGCATGATATCAGTCCTCCATGAGGGTCAGATGAAAAGATGAATAGAGCCTACACAGCCTACCCCTCATTGATGTGGTGGGATTATAGAGGGTCGCTGGGGAGAGGTTGCATGATTATGTGTGTGAAGAGAGATAGAGACAGAGAGAGGGTGTTGAATATATGAAGAGATGGCAAGTGGCAAGCTGTCTTTGTTGATCTATTTCACAAGGAGTGTGTTGGCAGATAAAGGGTAGAAAGAATTCCATTTGAGTTTATGTCATACAAGTATACAAACTTCTTTATGAATGCAGCCAGGTAAAACAGCGATTAAGAAAATACCATAATACATATGAGCATCAACCATAGGGAATGAAAGAGATATGGAGCATGATTGGAAAGCTACACATCACTGTGCGGGTATAAGACGGTAGTCATAAGTGTCTTGAGATGTGGGGAAGGGGGAACAAACAACCCCTGGAGTAAGCTTGCAATACCATCAGCATACACCTCCAGGGTCAGGGTGAGAGGACAGTCTGTCAGTGGGATGGACTTGCATAGTAGGCCAGGTAGGAACCCGACATAACACTGGGGTCTGATGGTGTAGCCTATAAACGTAATGTTTGTGTGTCACAAGATGGAGAAGTTTTATTGAACATTCCATTTATGCAAGTAGTGTGGCTGAGCGCCAGTGTCATGGAATGCAGATTTTTGCCAATGAAATCGTTGTGGCCATTCACCTGCACCAATAGGCAGGCATGGAATCAGAGTCTGAGGCATCATAGAGGAGGACCAGTTTTGATAAGTATGAAATGGGTAGTTACTTGTGGCACATAAGGTCTGCCAAACCCTCTGCCAGCAGTCAGCTAATATAGGACAAGATTAAAGTACATGCAATATATCACAACCTGTCTTGAATTTCCAATAGAGACACTCCAAGCTCAATTGTGCCTGTTGCAGTTTAATGAGGAGCACCCCCTGTACACATTTTCCTTAGGAATTCACCTCTTGATCATCATCATCATCATCCTCTTGGATTTTTTGGGAGGTGGCTCTGACAATGCAACATTAATTGCCTCAGTCATATTCCGGAGGTCTGACCTCATGACCGTCAGAACATCATACCTGTCTAGGACATGACTCTTCTAATGCTTTACTGTGACATCTGCCTTCCTTGGCTCAGTTTTGAGGTATAGTTGTAATAAAGCAGCATCTTCCTGTTTATATAAGGTTCCTAAGAGCCTTCTCTGTTCCGGCAGCAAGGCTCCCAAACAGTCTGCCCCTATATCTTTCATCAATAAAGCTACATCTCCCTTATGGATAGGTGCTAAAAACCAGTTTTTTTTACACTTAATAACGCATAGGAGAACTGGGAATAATTTTTTCTCCTACTTTCAGTTCCTACTGAGTGGCCCGGCAAGACTATAGTGGCTAGATGCCTATGGGCATTTGCTGCGCTTAGAAATTCCGCTAATTTCATATCATATGAAACTGAATCTCATCTTCCAAGATTAGATCCAGTGCTTTAAAAACATTGTGCATTGGAATTTTATATACCATTCTCGACTATCCTTAGTCCCCATTTATATTACTTATTTACTGATTTCAGTACATCGTGCAGGGTTGCAGGTTCTTTTACTGAATCCTTAATAATAGCATTATATACCTAAGCCTGATAAAGACACGACTAAGGTTTTTAATTATCGCCCTATATCCCTCATAAAAGAAAACTGTTACATTTGTGCAAAAAAAAATAATACCCAACTTTTGTCCCATGTGATAGATAATATTCCCACCTTTACTTTACCCGCTGGACTCCTTGCTTTAGATGCTGAAAAAGCTTTTTGATAAAGTTCATTGGCAATTTCTGTTTCAAACATTATATTCTTAATTTTGGACCTCATTTTAATATAACGATATCGGCACTGTATTACTCCCCTTCTGCAAGACCCTTTATTAATGGTCATTTTTCAAATTCTTGTTTTATTTAAGGAGGAACCTGACAAGGATGTCCATTACCACCCCTTCTTTTTTGGTTAGCAATTTAACCTTTACTTTCCAATATCTGAAATTCCAATGAGGTCCCAGGCATAGATATTGCAAACATTACACTTAAAACATCTGCTCATGCAAATGATGTTTTGCTTTACCATAGTAATCCAGCTAACTCCATACCTGCAGTTAAAATATCATACACAAATACTCTGTTATTTCAGGTTACACTTTAAATCTTAATAAAGCTGATTTTTTTCCCCCTGAATGTCCATTGCACACCTGAAGTATTAGCCAATACTGATATTATTTGGCAAAAAGAGAACCTAAAATATTTAGGAATACAATTTCCACACTCTCTTAAACGGTCGATTACATTAAATTGTGACAATTTACTTACAGATAAAATTTGTCACTGGTTATTGTACTTATCATGGGGGGGAAAACTTGAGGCTAAATGGTACTTGCCCCTATTATTTTCTACTCTTTGTCCATGATCCCATTACAATTGCCTCTCACATTTTATAAAAAACTAGATCGAATTATCTCCAAATTTCTTTTGCAACACAAACCACGACGTATTTGATATGTTATACTTAAACTTTCCAAACTTAATGGGGGATTTGGCTTACCATATTTTTTTTAATTACCATAAAGCATTCATTTTAAAACAGGGTTCTCTGTGGTTTATTTACATTGATCCTATTCATTCACCTAAATGGCTTTTGGTAGAACAACATTTGGTTTCACCATTTCCTTTTCCTACATTATTGAGTATGACTAACTAATGCTTTTATTTTATTCAATTGTTTATGGACTCCATATAAATTATACAAGGCTAAACTGGTTGATTCACCTCTTTGTTGACATTGTAAACAAAATGATGGATCTTTAAAACATGTTTTGACTATAGTAAAATTACAGTTTTGGAAAAATGTTTGGGATTTTATTGTTAAAATACTTCACATCACTGATACTCTTACATATAGCATGGTTATTTGTAAATGTTATGCACTATCTTCCAATTTATCAGATCCCCATACTAAACTTTTTGATCTTCTGATCTCTATATTCATCAAATCCATCACTTCTAATTGGAAATTCCCTGAAGCATTGTCGATACAGGCTTGGTGGTCTTATGCTATGTTTATTAGATCAGGAGCCCAAGTATCCTTTAAGGGAACATGTAACAAAATACTCCTTTTTTTTAAATGCAATGTAGCCCAATTGATGATTATATAGCCACATACATGTAAAGTATCTATTGATTACATTTGTTATTTCTATTAGAGTTAGTTTGTAGCCTATGACATCAGAAGTAATATAGCACCTTACATCGCATGCAATTACAACGCGGTCGTTACAATGACCGTGTTGTTACATCGCAGTACATTACAACGCAAGTCGTTACATCGACTTGCTTTAGGGGGCGCGCTGGACTTCGGAATAAGTATAATTTACTATTCCAATCCAGTGTGCGCAACAGTAGGGAAGGTGTTGGAATAGTAAATTATACTATTCCTTAGGTTACCGCGCCCCCTACAGCAAGTCGATGAAACGACTTGCGTTGTAATGTACTGCGATGTAACAATGCGCTCGTTGTAACAACCGCGTTGTAATCGCATGCGTTGAAACGCATGGGATGTAATGGTTGTTTCCCCATCAGAAGTAGCTCGTTTGATCCTTCTTCAATTTTTCTTTTCTATTACATTTAAGACAATTACATATTTTAGGTATATTTACATTGTAATAAGAGTATTTTATTGTTCTATATATTTTTAATACATATACCATTAATGTATAGATTTTTTTGTTGTCTTAATTTTGAAAACCCAATAAAATATTTTGAACTTAAAAAGCATTGTTCCTGCCTACCATCTCCTGAGTGCCCCCCTAAAAATACTCCTGACATCCTGGAATGGACTAACTCGATCACAGCACTTAACTGCACACCGACCATAGTGGAATCTGCCAAATCTCTTGCCATAACCCTGGACAGCAACCTGAATATGCGTGACCACATCAACTCGATGGCCAAAACTGCCAGGTTCCACCTGAGCTATTTGAAAAAACTAAAATCCTTCCTTGAAGCTGCAGACCTAAAAACCGCAGTCCAGGCGTTAGTTATCTCCAGGATTGAATACGGCTGCTCAACCCTATCTGGCCTACCCAAGATCTCCACTGCCCCCCTAAACGTTTGCCTCAATGCCGCAGCAAAACTCTTAACAGGCTCAAAAAAATTTGACCACATCTCTCCGCATCTGAAGGCACTGAACTGGCTCCCCTTTGAAGCCAGAGTCCACCTCAAACTGGCCTGTATCATGCACAAAGCACTTTACAGGAATTCCCCTGCATATCTCGCCAAGAAACTTTTGGCATCTGGGGGAGTCAGAAACTCCCGGTCCGCCAGAGACTTGTGCTCCAGCCACCTCGCTTCCGTCAGGATAAATCCTACAACCGTGCCTTCTCTGGGGCCTCAACCAAGAACATGGAACTTGCTGCCGTCCTCCATCAGAAGAATCCCTTCTCTGTCAACCTTGAAGAAGGAAGCTAAAACATTTCTAATGAGCAAATTCCTCCCATAATTCTCTTTCATGGCGCACTCCGCTCTGCGGCATTGCTCTTGTTATTCTGAAAAACCTTGTCTGCTTGGTTGCTCCTATTCTTTGTACTGATTTATTATTCCCTCATATGTAATTGTGGACTAACTCTGCATACTGCTGACATGTCACCCCTCATATGTAATTGCTGGTTTTGACTGCATTTTGTCGCCCCTCTGATTATTGTATATACCCTGGTTATGTTCGAATGTAGTCACTTCCCTCTATCCCTATCTGTGCGTTTTGCCTGTGTCAAACCTGTATACAACGTATTATCCCTGTAAAGCGCTCTGAGACCCTAACGGGTCACGTTCGCGCTCTATAAAACCTTAATTAAATAATGACACCCAGTGATAGCGGAGCTTCTTTTACGTCAGCTTCAAACCTAGCTCGTAACTGGTGCACTCTGACGCTCCCTAGCCCACCTATAGCTCCTTAGCGGGGAGTGCATGCTGGCTCAAAGCACTCCAATACGACTGCTACAGCTGATCACCTGATAAGTAGCCTTACCTTGATCTGGGCAGTGTAGCGAAGATCCCACAGACAAGAACGAAGCAGGAGTACCAGAGGGAGGAGGGGTCGTTAAAGTCCCATGAGTTTCTTATAAAAATAAAATAAATATTTGGCAGCGAACTCTGTTTGGAGGCAGGGGCAGCCTTAATGTTTATGACTGTGATGAGGAGCACTTAGCCAAAAGTTAATGAAGTCATATGCTAATTTCTTCTCCTTTACCTTCGATGACTTTAAGATTCCTGCATAAAGAGAAACTGAATTATATTCCAGAGTTTCAAATTTTTAAATGGTAAACAGCCAGGGATAAGTGTTGTTTTACGCACTCTGTACTGTCAGTGAGTATATGTGGAAAAACAGTGGGCCACCGCAAGGGAAATTTATGTATATGCTATTCATATTGTGCAAATCTAATCAAAAGGCAGTGAATCGGAACAGGTAGCTTACCTCATGGCTAACCGAATAGCATCCACAATACTCAAGCGTCTCACTTATCTATGTCTGCTTAGTGCATTGTGGGATAGTGGGACAGCATAGTGGCTGCAGGAAATCAAATAATTTTGTCTGTCTTATGAGAAACATTTGTTTTTCTGAGTTGCCCAGTGACTCATTTCCTGCGCTCCAAATGCTTTCAGTGAGTTTAAGCGCTACCCCTCCTTTAGCTTTTTAAAAAAAATATAAGATGTTTTTATTATGTTTTCCAAAGCAATAGAAACATCAACCCCAACAATAGTAAAGACAATACTTTTGAATCAGTCGGTATACATGGGACAATCAGCATTTCCATATTAAGACAAGACATTGCACTTGCACTAGCAATTGGGACACAACAGCAACTTCCACAGTCACAAAATTGACTAGACTTTACCCCCACCCTATACGTGAACGATTCAACCAAGTCCATGCATTCCATATTTTATATTACTTCTGTGGGCACCCCCGTGCCCAACAGACATTTTTCTTTGCTCCTGCACAAGCGTCCAAACCCCTATGCCACTCAGCCACCTCTGTAGGGTTACTGCTTCTCTAGTACTTGGCAAGGTCATGTTTAGCTAACATAAAGCCTATGCCTACCTAGGGCTTGGTGCTGTTGTTACCATCCTATTGATTCATAATTCCAAGAATCACAACCTTGGGTCAAGTAATACCTGGTGGCCCACCACTGTAGCCAGCTCTCTGTGAATTGACTGCCAGTAAGTTCCTATACGTGGGCAGTCCGGCACAAAGTGGAGAAACATCCCCTTGGGATCTCCATAGTGCCAGCAGTTAGGGGTAAGTGCTCTACCCATGTGCCATTATTGGTGAGGATGGTAATGTATGCATTTGAATTGTATGAGTCATAGTCATGCAGAGAAGGCCAAGGTACGAGGGACCATCTTTGCCTCGTACACTCGTCATCCACGTCCCGCTCTCAACGCTCACAGAGCATCCAGATCGGCTCCGAGATATTAAAAGGATGAGACCTCTATATTCTGGAGATCTTGGCCAGAGTCTGCTATCTATAATGCTGAAAAGATTACTCCTCTCCATCCCCCACCCTACATGTTCCATCGTGACCTTGATTTCTAGTGGGTTAAAATTAGGCAATGCCCTTAGCTGGTCCTTGATCACTACTTTAGCTTTGATCAAAGTGAGGCAGTGTCTGCTCTCTGAAAATAATAGGAGGAACACCATCCATCTGCCGCTTGTCATCTGCTGTCATGCATGGTAAATTGTAAGCTGACCAATTAACAAAGTGTTTTTTCCAGGCTGTGTGGCAGCAGGAAAGGAAATGCATTATGTGATAAGATTCTAACCTAAAAGATAGTGCAGTGGGTCAATGCACCTTCTACAGAGCTCTTTGTGTTCCCTAATAATCAGAGGTTCCAAGCCTGTCTACGCTTTGTAAGCAGTTTATCCTTTCACGAGGTAACATTGGTACAATTGAGTTGGTTAATATTTAGACCTATTAGCTACAACAATACAAAATCTGCAGTGGTGAGCACTGTCTAGTTTTCTTTTCTTAAAAAAAAAACCTGCCAATGCATGTTTAATATTTTGTAAGTTTTGATTGTTGTTTACATTATGTACAGTGGATACAGCTCAGGACGGACCACCACTGCATCCATTTCTCTTTTAGAAAACCCACCGCTCACAAGCACGCGCACCGCCCCCCACGCAGAGTCTGGAACAAAGTCTCCGAGGATGACTTCACCTCTGCACTCACCTGTACCCCAACCCCCACTTTGACAGACTCCAACACCGCAGCAAGCAACCTCCACCGTTGGATCGCCAACTGCACCAACACACTTGCCCCCCTCCAGAAGACCACAAAATGACACAACAAGAAAGCAAACTGGTTCACAACGGTTCTCCAAGAATCCAAGCGTGCCTGCCGGCAGCTGCAAAAGACATGGAGAAACAGCAAAACTACAGAATCACGCACCGCCTACAAAACCGCCACCACGGCACACCACCAACTCATCAAAGCCACAAAGAAGAATTTTCTCCAAGACAGAATCCTCTCCAACGCCCATAACACCAACAAACTCTTCTCGATCATACAGGAATTTGCCTAACCCAACAGCGAAACAACGGACGTCCCTCCCTCCCAAGACCTCTGCAACAGACTCAGCTCCTTCTTTCACCTCAAGATCAAGATGCTCTATGATAACTTCGATGACCTAGACCTCTGCACCACCCCAACCCCCGCCCCCAGCGAAGCCACCCAACAGACCCTACTTACGTGGACTCCACTCACGACAGAAGACACCGTAAAGACCTTGAAGAGCATCCACTCTGGAGCACCTTCAAACCTATGCCTGCCTCACATCTTCCACAGGGCCGCCACAGCCATCACACCCGAGCTACACCAAACAAACAACTGCTCCCTCGAGACCGCCACTTTCCCAGACGACTGGAAGCATGCCGAAGTCAACCCCCTCTTGAAGAAACCCTCTGCAGATCCAACGGACCTCAAGAACTTATGGCCCATCTCACTGCTTCCTTCCTCAGCCAAGGTCATCGAGAAAGCCACCCAGCTAGCACACTTCACAGAAGCCAACAACATCCTGGACACCTCCCAAACCGGATTCTGCAACAACCACAGCACAGAGACCGCCCTTCTCGCTGCCGCAGATGACATCCACGCCCTCCTCGACCCAGGCCAAACAGCAGCCCTCATCCTCCTGGACCTTTCAACAGCCTTCGACACGGTCTCCCACCGCACACTAGCCACCAGACTCCACGGCGCCGGCATCCAATGAAAGACCCTAGACTGGATACGCTAATTTCTCACCGGCAGAACACTGAGAATAAGACTCCTGCCCTTCCTCTTGCAACCAACAGAGACCAGATGCAGAGTACCCCAAGGATCCTCCCTCAGCCCCACCCTCTTCAACTTCTACATTGCCCCCCTCACAACCATTGCCAGAAACCATGGGCACAACATCGTCTCCTACGCCGATGATACCCAACTCATCCTCTCCCTCACCAAGGAACCCGACATCACCAGGCACAACTTCCAAGAAGGGATAAAAGCGGTTGCAACATGGATGAAGAATAGCTGCCTGAAACTCAACTCAGAGAAAACAGAAGTCCTCATACACGGCTCCACCCCCTCAGCATGGGACAACACCTGGTGACCCCCGCCCTCGGAAACCCACCCACCCCGACAGACCATGCACGCAACCTCGGCATCATACTGGACTCATCGTTAACAATGAATCACCAGATCAACGCTGTCTCCTCCACATTCTTCAACACGCTCTGCATACTACGTGAAACATTCAAATGGATGCCCGCCGATTCCAGTAAAACGGTCACTCACGCCCTCATCAATAGCAGATTGGACTATGTCAATGCCCTCTACGCCAGAATCAACAAGAAACTCCTCCACAAACTCCAGACCATCCAGAACGCCGCAGTCAGACTAATCCTTGATATCCCAAGGCACAACCACAGCACCCAGCACCTCCGGGACCTCCACTGGCTCCCAATCGAAAGAAGGATTAATTTCAAGCTGCTCAGGCAGGCATACAAGGCCCTCCACAACATCGGACCTCAATACCTCAACAACCGCCTCTCCTTCCACGCACCCAAGAGAAACCTACGATCAGTCGACCTCTCCCTAGCCACCGTCCCACGCTTCTACAGGAACAGAGTGGGTGGAAGGTCCTTCTCCCACCTTGCAGCCAAGACATGGAATGAGCTCCCCCTCCACCTCCGGTGAGCACCCGACACTGGACCAATTCATGAAAGACCTCAAGACCTCGCTCTTCGAATGACCTCAACGGAGCTGCACCTCCCCCTACTCCCCCCACCGCCTTGAGACTCTAACACAGATTGATTGATTGATCCATGAGACAGAGTTTCACTTAACCTTACTGTTTGATTCTTGGCTAACCAAATGATCTCCCAATACATCACTCCACACTTTTGGCAACATGTGAGTGCTTAATAAGACTGAAATGCTAGTACTACACACTATGGGCCAGATTCACCCAAAATAATCCGAAATATACTCTCATTAAGTTACTTCTATTATATGACATTTTCAAAAGAATTCCCCAAAAATTTGAAAGTTGCAACAGTCACAGATTTCCTTGAGTACTCAGACTTTCTCGCAGGATTATCTGTGACAGACGTATATTGATGCACAAATTTAATACAAAATTAATTTAAGCATCAATAACCGTGTTCTTTTGGGGGAAACATGTTTCCCTGTGAAGAAACTACTTTGCTTTTCTTAGAAACGGACTAATTTTCAGGTATTCCTTATCCATTCGCATCCTTGATATGCATATACTTCTACACTTGACAAGAGTAACTCACCAATCAATTCACATGTGTGAATGTCATAAACATAAAGATGCGGGTGTTCACCTAATTTACAAGTCTTCCTGCTCTGGAAAGTTCACTCCCCGCCCATGTGATGAGATTTACTCACATCTAAAATGGCATCAAATTAGTTTAATTCTCCACAGGAGCAACTCCTTTTCAAGCTTAAACGTTTGTTTCATAAATAGCACTAATATACACTCCTAAACCAAGCTATTTGTACACCTTAGTTCAAATGAGGCATGGGAATGATTTTGTGAATTGTACCTTTTATTAGTAAACGAATATATACATTTGTATTTAGATAGCTATGACTCATGAATTGAAGGCTTCAGAACCAAGATATGTGGGTTCAATTCCTGGATTCCCCACTCGAATGGATAGTGTGACAGTAAACAAAAAACTTTAAATTGCTGCACTCCCAATACTTACTTGGCCAAAAACTGCCAATGTCTGGAGGCATTTCAGTATACAGTTGTGTGCTATGCAGGAAAATAACACAGGGGAAAAGAAGGAACTAGAAATCAGGAATTAAAGCAATAAGCACGTTCATTTAAATACAATTTAAGCTCATTACAAACCTATAAAAAAACATCACAGACCCTTACAGCATCAATCAACACACCGCCAAAACACCACCGATCACCTAAGGTGAGTTCTGCACCAATGCATCAACAGCCTGCAGCTGTTAAAAACGTGTTTCTGAAATGTGCAAATGAAAGTTGTATATGCCAAGCAAATATTGTTATAAGGTAGCTCTTTAGTAAACCAAAGGTTGTAAACTACAAAAATCTGGTATAACAAAGAGTTTGATAGAAGCTGGAGGAAATTTAATTATCTACTATAAGAAACATAAAGAATGTTAGGAGACCAGGGATAGTGCACCAACAAAAGCAAGAAACAAAAAAGAAGTCTAATTAAAGCAAATGCAAAAGAGAACAGTTGAGGGCCCAGATTTATTATGGCTGGTGCCAATTCAAAGCAGGATACGGTATATACAATGAAAGGTGCTGTTTTCTCAGCGCAAAAACTGCTTTCCACTTCTTTGCATCAATGGGGTATTACAGGGTGAATTAGCACAAAACCTGATCTACTAAGATAGATAGACTAGGTTTTGTGTCAAAAACGAAGCCTATTTGAATCAGGCGTTACTAAGGCAAAATGTGTTTATTTCTTAAAAAAACAATGAATTGCATGTGTGCTGGCATACATAGCACATATTTAATTTTGATTTGATTTGATGTCATCTCATATGCTGATGACACTCAACTGATCATCCCCATGGGCCCAAACCCTGACTTCACTAAACTGAAGTTCAGAGAGTGCATGAGGAAAATTGCTTCTTGGATCTTCCACAATTGCCTAAAGATCAATGGCGACAAATCAGAAATAGTGCTGTTCGGCAAGGCACATGACCACTAAGTGAGCGATTGGTGGCCACCTGAATTAGGCACCCCACCACAACCGAAAAAGGTGGTAAAAAACCTGGGCATTCTAATCGACGATAGCCTCTCAATGAGAGAGCAAGTGAAATCCACATGTGGCACCTGCTTTAGGACAATGTGCATGTTAAGAAGAGTATTTCAATGGCTGCCTCTCCATGCAAGAAAGACTCTCACGCAGGCATTAGTGGTCAGCCGCTTAGATTATTGCAATGCGCTCATGGCAGCGGCCAATGACTCTCTCCTGTCCAGACTACAGTTAATCCAGAACACCGCGGCCAGGCTTGTCCTAAACTCCTTCCCCGCACACCTTCTGTACCCACACTTAAATCACTGCACTGGCTTCCCATTAGAAAGCGAGTGATTGTCAAGGTTCTGTACCTAGTACACAGAGCTCTGTCAGGTAAAGGACCAGTGCATCCTCAAAACAAACTGTCAATTTAGCGCCCACCAGAAATCTGAGATCTAAGGATCAACTCGTATTTGCACAGTTAGACAGGGCGGTAGATCCTTTTCTTACCTAGGACCTCTTCAATGGAAGAGGTTTCCACTTCACATTCGCATCTGCTCTGATTTTGCATCCTTCAAGAAGCTACTTAAAACCTGGCATTTGTTAATAAGAAGCTACTAAAGATCAGCCCTTTAACCTTCAGCGCCGAGATACCCCTGCGGGGGTGATTTATTGTGCTATATTAAGTCTTGATACCATAACATATTCAATGTGCTGTTTCTTTCTGAGTCTGTCTAGGCATGGTACTTTGTACTGAAGGGTATGCTTCCAGCACAAATCCTAAGCTACAGAGCACATGCTCAACTCGGTCTTATGGTTCAAGAATGTGGGTTGTGCAAGCCAGCCTTGTTAAAGCGCTAGTAGAGGGGATGGCACTAGCAGCTGTCCACTCATGGTAGACATGGCTCTACACAGTTTTTGCCCCCCTGCAGAGCAGAGTAAATGTGGTGGATGTACTGTATTGTGTGAAAAGTTATTAAATCTTGGCCGCACTGTGTTATCTATAGTGCTGAAAAGCGTGAATGCACAGAAATTTGGAACCAAGTTGCCATCCACACTAGAACTAGATTAAGGAAACACGAACACTGAATTCAAACAGTAACAACACCTCAAAACATTACAATGGACATGCAAAACTGAGAATATTATTGTGGACACCACTTTTACCGACTATACAGCAAATTAGACAAAAGCCAAATTGAGTGAATCTCTTCACTTCAGCCACCATTTGACGAAATAAGCAAACTTAACAGAAAAGTAAAGCCCTTGAGAGAACATCATCCTGGTGGTATTATAAAGCGAATATGACAAAAACAATGTTGACTTCCTGGCCAAGTCACTACTGTTAGAAGGTGGTTCTGACACTCTGGGCGGCCCGGATTTTTCGCTTTTTGAGCACCTATTTGTTGAGCTTTTACTGTGGGCGAGCCTCATAAGTTGGGACTCACCCACAGTGAACTCATGATGAAAGAGACCGTGTGGATTTTACTGGTGTCCCCCTAGCTTGACTAGGCCGCTGCGCAGCAGCTGGAGTAAGGGGCACCGGGCTGGTTACATGCATACACCTGTGTACATGCGTGTGCACACGTGTAGGGGCTGCGCAGGGGAGATTCCTGGCATGCGCAGCCCAGGAGCAGATACAAAGTGAATGGTGTGGCAGGACTTATGCAGAATTGGGTGGTGACATGGAATAGGCTTTATACACTGGGAAGAAACATGCCAGGGAAAGTCAGTGTGTTTTACTGTGTTTTTTTACTTAATTATTCCCCTACGGGGAAGTGGAGCCCATGGGCTAGTGTCACTTTCCTAAGGCCTACAAATTCCAGACACGCACTAAAGTCCACTGTAACGGGTGTGAGAAGAAGTATTCTGCAGAGTCCAGAGTCATATTTGTACTGCTTTTGGGTCATCCAGAACTGTCATATTTCTCTGAGTCAGCCCTAACCAGGCCCTGGCTGGGTGCTGACCTCAGTAGCCTGGATTGATGACCTTTCTTCCCAGAGCGAAGACCTCCTCTCCATGAAGAAAAGCTGGGTGGAGCTGCAGGCTAATTCATCAGCAGCTGTAACTGGGTGCCAGGCACCAAGCTGCACGAAGGGGAGGCAGCTCTGGGGGGAAGGGGCTTTCAGAGACCATGTGGCAGCAGACCCTGGACGACGCCATCTTGAACCAACACAGAGGCCTGGGCAGGAAGGAGGGAGCAGGGGCAGTGAAGGGATGTGTCGCTGTTTGATAGGACAAACAGAGACTTCCTGCCAGCCCCCTCCCCATTCTCTTAAAAAGTGTTTGCACAGGAAGAGAAGCTCTCTGGGGTGTGGTCTGCTGAGGCAGAAGGTGCTGGAGCCTGGCGCAATGGGCAGTGGGAAGGAGGAACCCCCTGACTGCCCCCAGGATCCTGAACAGCACCAGGAGAAGAGTCCAGGACCAGTGTGCAGAAGCAGGGGCCTCTGCGCAGGGAGAAGAGAGGCCCCGGAGGGGAGCAGGCGAAAGGCTGGCGCAGGGAGCCAGTGAAGACAGCTCCCCGCTGAGTCCCCCCTCTCCGAGACCCAGAGGGCGAAAGAGAGTGCTCCCAGTGGCTGGGGAGTGCCACCAGGAGCAAGAAGAGGCAAGATCATCAAAATCGGACTTCTGGGGGCCGAGATACGCCCCCCAGAAGGTAGGCGGCCTTTGACCTCTGGAGGGACCGACAACGAAGCCCGTGGGGCTCCGCCGCCGGTCCCTGATGTGCCCCCGGGTGGGTCAGGTCCCGGGGGCTGCCCCCAAGAGATGTAAAGTTAGGCTAATCTATAATAATAATCAAATGCGCAATCGCAATCACAAAAACGGGTTAAGGTGACGTCAGAAAGAAAGAGGGCCTTGCAGACTTTATGTTCACATTAATTCTTTTTATCAGATTTGTAAAATTCAAATTGATATATACACAGACCAAGAAAAAACAATAGTGCTTTTGTGTCCCCAAGTGAAATGGAACCATAAAACAAACAGTGAAAAACATGTAACGTGTACAGCTTGGTTTCCACAATTTTTTAAAAAAGGCGACCAAAGATTAACTTAGTAATGATTCCAGCTTCTGTGTACAATAGTCAGAGCTGTTAAACTGGTTCACTTTCAAATACAGTCGACGGCGTTTCAACCCTTTTACAGTGCAGGGTCTCTTCAGGACCAAGGGATATGGGGACAATCTGATGGCGATTGTTCAGCCTCGTGAGACAGTGAAATAAGTGAGACACCGGTAAAGTGAGAGAGGAACCAGGCAGACGACCGGAGCAGTTCGAATTGACAGATTCATTCCAAAGAGTAATACTATTCCCGTGGCACGATTGGTCCCGCGGCCGGTTCAATTAAATTGAAGAATCTGCTCCATCACTACTACACTAAGTGGGGGTCATGTACTTCTGCCATCTACCACGATTGAGCAACCTATGATTAAGACTGTTTGTCAGCCCACCAGTTTGTCTCTCATACGGGGCACCCGACCGGGTCCCCGTGTGAGTATTCCCTTTTCCTCTCTCACTTTACCGGGTGGGACCGGGGCCCCGCGAAAGAAAGCAGGCTGCGCTGCTCTCCCCGGCACAGCGGGAGAGCCGCTGTTCTAATATGCACAGGGCTGAAGGAAAATCACCCCATAATGCTTTGCGCAGTCAGGACTGGCCTGCCTGAAAACCTACCCGTTTCTCTGCTTGTGGTGGCCCCAGGAGGACGGGGTCGCCACCACACACGTGCCAGGGTGCAGGGGGAGCTGCAGGAGCAACGCAGTCTCCCCCAGCACAACGAGGAAAAGTCCCTCCCTAAGTCTCTTGGGGACTGGAAAAGAATAACCCCTCAAGGGCTCAGCCAGCCTTTTAACTCCTCTTGGGCTGGAACTTTTGTTCTACAGCTAGAGGAGGATTGAGAAGTGCGTCAAGGAGTGAAGAGCTGAGTTGGGGATGTCTGGAGAAGGGCATCCCCTGGAGGTGAAGAGGTGTAATTGCACCCGTAGTGCATTTACTAAAGTTATGTCTTTTAGAGGGACTGAAGGTCACATGTGTAATATGAAGTACCTGTGTAAGATGATGTCATAAGCAAAGGGGGGTTATGTTGCCAGACATTCCTGCTAGGGTGTCTGGCAGTATATGCGTAATCCTGTGATTTCATCTGTGATGCCTTTTAGGGGCTGTAATTGCAATGCATTATAATGACCAACAAAGGTGATGAGTACTGTCATTCTAAAGTAATGCTTAAACATGTATTCTTGCTGCTGCGCTTAAGTGAGGAACAACCCAGACTGTTAGCCCTGAAGATGTAGGGGTGCATACTGTATGGTCAATATAAGATGCTCAGTCAGGGTTATGTGTCACTAGGGCAGGTGAACCCATTTTTAATGCGTGCTGAGGTAATGGGGTGGGTCGCCACTGGGATGGTGCCAGTGCGCAGGGCCCTTGCTCCAGGTTATGTTCAACTAACTGCATTGGGGGCAAGATGATGTGCATACATGGGAGTGGTGGTACTAGACCCCCCCCCCCTGCGGGAGGGGTGGAGATGTTACGCAATGTCACAAAGTAATTCCAACAGCTGATGTATATTTGTAAATTGGTGCATAGTATTGAGTAGTGTGTGTGTTTAATAAATGTACTCTTACTTTTATAAAGCAAAGTACAGACTGGACAATCAATTATTGAGTGTTATTTCTGCGCACCTGCAAATGGCGATTACTAGCCCACACCACCTCCCTTGAGTAAGCCTCAGACTGCTCTGCAACGCTACCCTCTGAGAGTCAGGCGCTACAATTGGGTGTTTGGTTCCCAGAGAAGGACAAATGTAGTCATGTTATTTGTGCAGGCCTCACAGATGCTGCCTCGTTTTCCAACAACTACTGATCTGTTTTTTCAGTGCCTCATGTTTTTCAGAACATATAATCTTGAAGGAAAGCAAGTATTATATGCATCTTTAAAAAGGGCCAGGGGAATAACACATCTCGTTACCTTATCATCAATCAAGGAAAATCGTTGCAAAGTATGCACAACTACAAGATTGAGCTAAAATCCAACATCAGATTCCTGTGGAGCAAAAACAGGCTTCAGATCATTGCATCCTAATATCCCTGCCTAGTGTTTATTTTTTTAACTTTCCCACCCACCCCACTAATAAAGGGAAACCTTGGGAGTGGGTGAGGAATATTATCTTTAAAGTTACGCCCTCTATCTAACTATCTTCATAAGTGCTCCCTGAAATATGGTCGAGCCCACCCTGACCTTTAGAAGTCAGGTGAACCCGAATGATGAAGCATGCCCCTATTATTAGAGTGGGTGAGGGTTGTATATAAAAAAGGGGTTTTCCCTTCCCCACTCCAGTAGGAGTGGTGCATAGGTGTGGCACATAACAGAGTGTCCCCCCTTCTTCTAACTTGTGGAGGTGCTTGTCTCCAGAAGGGATACTGTTTTGTTTAGTAGATCAGATACAATTCTATTGCTGACACTGATTTACCTCTATAGAGAATCATGGAGAAGTACCACAAAAAAATAAGTAATCATAATGTAGAACATAAAATGACTTCAGGTCCAGATGGCATTCAAAGGTTCATAATGTAGTGAGACATTGTACGAGATAATAGCAGAAATCCACACAAATAATTTGGTGCATGTCTAAATTGTGAAAAATGGCTTTCTGGCAAAAAAAATCTACAACATCGTGGCACATCTATACTAATTGTGAAGCTTCTCATGCGATCATAAAAATATTGCATTGCTCATGAAGTACACTGACGAAATATTAAATAAACAACTATTTAAAGGTAAGGAATAAAAATAGGAATCCCTTAAAAAAAAAAATGAAAAAAATGATGCATCTGAACAATAAGCAGTTATAAAAAGCATCAATCGGTCAGTCATTGTTTCGTGTGTCTGTTACATTATGAAATACAGAAATAAAGGGCCTGATAGAAGAATCATTTACTGCATGTTTAGGTTTTTACAGTTTAATCCGTCAACTTGCTCACATGATTAGTTTTACATAAAAGTCAATGAAGTGGAAAATGTTCCTGTCAGTTTGTGCAGAATGGAATGTTTCACTAAATCAGTTTTTTCAGTGCTCACCTTGATCAAAGGCAGCCATTGGAAAATGGTTCTACAAATCCATAAAAATGCTCTCTGTCTGTCTTTATTGGATTAGATTTGCTTGTTGAATATGGAATTTAAAGCACATTGGTACATTGTATGGCATTGGTATCAACGAAAATGGAAATGTTTATAACATTGCACCAGATATTGATTAATGAAATGAGCCAGGGGACTGCCCCTCAATTTTTGGAAGATGGGCAAACGTTCTGCCATTGCAATCAAGACCTCACACATCAAATGATTACCCACTAAGAAGACCCTAAAGGTACTTCGTAGACACAACATAACTACTGAGGGCTTTAGGTAAAATGTGTAATACTGTCATGAACAATGCACACAGACCTCTGTATGTAAAACCAAAAGACCAAATGAACCCTAACTTACCCTCCCAAAATGAACCTCCACAAAGATAAAGGTGTCCAAAATGTGGTTTAACTTTGTCCATTTGGTATTTATTAGCTTATATACATATGACCAGGCTATATGGGACTTTTTCTTTGGAAAATGTTTTTTGGCTTCCTTGGTGTTTACCATGTACTGTACTTTGGATTAATTAGTATGAATTTTAGATTAATTAATTTGATGGAATTTCGACTTAGGAACATTGCGTTGGCTTGTGATTGCGTGCTTTGATTCCTTCAAAAAATTGAGATTGTAAGAAATCTACCTGGACTTCCACAACATTTGTTCTAAAAGATCCTGACAGAGGCAAGGCAAAGACTTAATGCAAGTATAATTTTCCCAACTTGTAGCAGCATGAGCTCAAAAGTTATTCCAAGGAGGATGCATGTATCAAACATAAAAATTGAATACAATGTAAAATATAATGAAAATCAGGTGCAAATAAGTTTGCAAAAATGTTAAACATGCGTTCACTAACTGATAATAAGAAAATAGAAAATAACAAAATTAGACTTAACTGGTCATCATTAAATTCAATGCTACAACTGACTTAATGAAAAGTCAGTAGGACTTAATTTAAATACATGAGGAAAGCAAAATGTCAGAAAACCGTCTAAGATCCAGTGCCTGGATAATGAGTCGGCCGTAACCGAATGAACCAGGTGACTTGGCTTTAGTGGGTCTTATCACTTAAGAAGCTGATTGCGATTCTGAGGCATTTACTTTGCACGGAAATCAGGTATTCAGCAGCTCAAAGAGCTGAAAGGGTTGACAAGGTAGGCCTCGGTCAGGTAGATGGCAAAGCATAGAAAGCCTCAGAGAGGTGAAGGCACCCATTTAGGCTGCAGAATTCATAGTCATCAAATGCAAGCTGGGATTTCTCTCAGTTATTTGTCCTTAGTTCAAGAAAGTGAAGCTCAGGATTTTCCAGTAGAGGACAACTCAAAAATGAGCCCAGAGAGCATTCCACAGCACAACTAAGCTAAGATGAAAACTACGCTGGAAAACCTCTGTGATGAAGAATAAACTCAGAAGTTCCATTAAAATCACAGCTTTCTCATGTGGCTTCTACATTCCTCCACTACCACTAGTATTCTACTAGCATTTTGCCTGATTTGGGCACTGCTGGAATGAATACACAGGTAATCATGGTGGCGGACTGGTAGCTTTTTAATTTTGGTTTGTGGCAATGTCTGCATTTGTTGTTGTTATGGGTTTTTTAAAATTGTTTCTCAACACTGTGTATTGAGGGTTTATTTGGTGCACAGAAAAATAAAATCGAACATACATTTGTCATTAGTCAGGTCTCTTTATGAGTTATATAATACCACAAGTATATAGCAAGGGAGCACAGTATCTCAACCCCTTGATGGGACAATATGAAGACCTTCATTGGCCACTGGTTTACAATCCACATTAGCTTGCCGTTTCTTGGCTTCTTTCATGCAGAGAGTAGTCCAATTAATGTATAAGGCCACATGTGCAGGAATCCACCCATCCATCAGTCCCACCTACCCACGCAGCCCCATCCTACTACCTACCTAGTCCCATTCATCCAATCACTCTTTTCTATACTCCTGCTATGGATTGTAACTGCAAAAACAGTACACAATTGAGATGGTAGTGGTTTACAAAGATATCTGTTTCAGACCATAGCCTGTGCTGGTCTTCCTTCTGAAGGTTTGCATGCACCTCTGAATTAGTTCTTATAATTGAGAGCAATATTTGCTTGTAGACCTGGTAGAGATATGCAGAGAGAAGCTGCATGGAGCTGGGATATGTAAATCGACCAATGTGGGCAGGGGAGCAACAGCTGTGTAACACTGGTTACATTAAAAGATGGCTGCCACTTGTCCCTGGTGTAGCAAGATCAGAATAGATGAGAAAGTATGAGGAGAAAGAGCATTACCACATCCATCTGTGTCACACAATGACTCTTAAATCAATCTTGCAGTGAAGAGAATATACAATTCTCTTTACTGAGTCCCACCTCAGTAACAATACCCAAAAATAAGCATGCTAGAATGTTGTTTTGTTTCATGACATTTGCTTGGGCCATGAGACATACTGTAACATCATCCACCAGATGGCTCCTTTAACTGCAACTGATCCTGTTTTTTAATGAGCTTGTATGAACAGATACAAGTATGATCCCTAATTTTCCCAGAACATACAGAAGCCTTTTTAGCAACAACTTAGTCTGCATGGTAAAGATACTAACTTTGTTTAGAAGGTGAGAGAGTAGAGGTCTAGATGAAAGCACTATGCTCCATACATACTCATAGTTGTTTGGTTGCAGCCAGATCAGACTACCAGAGGTATCCCACTGACAAGCCAGCATCAACATGCTGCAGTTTCTTTCAGATATTCACTAATCCTGCTGACACGCAAGAGAAGCTAAAAAATCTCTGAAAAGAGCCCTTGGATCTCTATACTTTATTGTACGGACTACAGATACGACCTTGCGTCAAGGATCAGAGAAACACCTGACTTCTATTAAAGTAGGAGCATTCCAAAAATGAGGTGCTGCACACAGAGTCCTATGTGGGATACAGCTGAAACTGCAGTACTGAAACCAGGAAATATTGGGGAGAAGATTGGAACCATGCAGTTGTGAGAGTGTTAGATCCCTACAGTTGCTCTATGCTTCACATATACTTATAGCTGAAAGCATAGCCACATTCATTTATTTGCCCGTAATTACACAAAATGTGTCCAGTAGTAGAGTCTGGATTAAAACAAATTTCTAAATTTTAAATTTAAACACAACCATAAAACCATTCTTCCTTCGAAATTGTTTTCAGCTTCCACAATCTCTTCCTTACCTATATGAATCATAAAGTAAAATCCTTGGGGTTTATTGGGGTCTCTTGGACGATTTTCATGTCCTTATCCTGACAGATGCTAATTGATCTTCAGTGTATGTGTATTCTAGTTGTTTCCATGCTACCTTGATGATCCTCTGAGATTCCACAATTGTGAAACTCATTCCTCCACCAGAAGAGAGCTCTTGACCTAAAGGCAGTGAGCTGACAGGATTATTAGGTCCTGCAAAATAGGGGCCTTTGGGGTGGGTTCTTGCTTAGGTACTCTCCTTCTAATACGTTGTCTTCTAGCCAATCATGATGCCGTACTTTGGAGCACTAGAGAAATAATTCTTTCAACCCAGGTCAGAGGCATTAGCTAGTGAATTCTGTGTTCTCATGTTCTTCTCCTTTCTGCTTCTTTTTTTGGTGGGTCTATTTTTTATAGTCATTATCATGACCGAAAAAGAGGATCAAACAGTATTCATGCACATAAGTTCCAGTTACGCCCAGGTGTGTGTATTAATCAGAACTTTCTTTCAAGGTGTGTAATTTGGGGTTGTTTTCCCATCCCTGTGGTGAAATGCCACTCAAAAGAGCATTTGCAATCTTACTCTCTTGGATTGTAGGGAAGATATTCGATAATGTTGGACACTACCAAGTCTGGGGTCTAGGACATGATGTCCCCACTGTCCCTTTTTTCAAGATCTCTCTGCTGAGAGCCATTGAAAGGCTTTATAAACGCTGATATGCAAGGGAGAGGCTGTAAAAAGAAAAGTCGTTAGCCCCATGCAACAGGACCTTAAGGTCACCAATGAGACTGGACTGACACTATTCCACTTTATACAAGTAAGCAGTTATTCAGGACTCTGCAGTAGCATGTATATCGCCATCTTTGTGGAACTGCATGCACTCACCTCTTGCACATATTGCCACAGTGTGACTGAAGTATATATATATCATCATAAATGTAGTCATAGTGATATACAATGTTTAAAATCGTTATCATTAGGATTTGCATAAAGGTTGTTAGATTTTGGAAATTTCTCTTTTTCTCTTGATCCCTCCATTCATGGTTATAGTCTAAAAAGTGATAGCTCTGTATGCCTCCATTTTTTTTATTATTATTTGTCTTGATTGGTGTTGCAAAGTCATCCTGTGCCCTGGGCACCCCTCAAATTTTTGCTGACCGGTACTGGTGGTAACTGACTCTGACTGACCCTGGGCTCTGCCTAACCAGGCCCAGGGCCAGTGCTATGCTGAAAGAGACACTTAGAATACAGTGAAAACACCTACATACAATAGGGTACACTATGGGTTGGGGTACCCCTGTGATTGGCATGACATACCCTATAAGGCCCTAGTACATAATAGGGCCGGGGGACTGAAATTACCTCTCAGTCCCTAGTATGTAATAGGGCATGGCAGTTTAGAGGCCAGCAGCCCTTTCTGCACTTGTATGTGTGCACTGCTGAAGCCTGAGGTCAGTTTAAAAGTAGCTCTGTGTTGCAGGACTGCTTTTAAAAAGTAAATTGGTGTTTGTGACACTTAAAAATGGATAACCTACAATGTTTGGGCATATTAGGTACCCCTAGGGTCTCCCCTAGGTGTCTGAGGGGTCGAGGGCCAGGTATTTATAAGGAGGACCCTTATACATTGAGTTTTATATGCCCTAGGTTAAGTGAAATTGCACATTTCACTCCCCACATTGTGATAAAGTGCTGCACAAAATAGACGGTGCTAGGATCTGCAATATTTCAACATATGTGGAACCCCTAATGTCTCCCCTTGGTGTTTCAGGGGTGGGGGTCCTGGAGATATAGGCATAGAACTTCTAAAATATGTTTTTATAAGCCCTGGTGCTGGAAAGATGGCCCAAGTCATTTTTCCCATTAGAAATCCCCTGCCACATAGGTTAACATGGCAAGAAGTTATTAATTAATAGATCCTGCTAGGAGAATGATAAAATAGCATTCAAAGACTTCACAGAATGGTATTAATAAATCCAACAATATGATATTGTTGAATTTCTCCTAAAATGTACAGACAAGAAGTTATAAGACTTTCTTGACTGTAAGCCCAGATTCAGCCTTCCAGTGGTCTGTCCTGATTGGTCAGATTTAAGTGGATTAGCCAGGCTCCTTTGAAGAGGTGATAAAGAGCCCCTGGAGTTAACCAGCTCTGCTGGGAGGGCAGTGTTCTGTTACACAGGAATGCCAGAGCAGGGGCAGGAGTCATAAACAATGGACTTCAAGGGAAGGGGAAGACACCAGTGTCATTTACAACTCTACTCTTTTGAACCCAGCCAGATGCTAGGCTTAAGGAAGGAATGAGCAGATGCAAGGGGGAGAGACTATGGAGATTAGCCATCCTAGGGGCGTTTTTAGCCAGCTCTTCTCTCCCTGCTGGAAAATCAGCCATGATGAATTTGGAAGAATTGGTGCACTCTGGGATAAAATAGTGCCACACTTTGCAGGATGTGGTCATACCTTTGGGTGGTACCTTGCACCCCATTGGACAGGAGTGACCTCCTGCTTGACCCAGAGAATGTGGAATAAGTATCTGAGAGGGGCAGAGCCTCTCAGATCTGCTGCTTGAAACCTAAGGAAGCAAGAAGGGTCATGCTGAGAAGTTTGATGTGCAATCACTAAGGCCTGCACTCTAAAGATTGCACCTTCTGCACCATCTGGAACTACAGCTCTGTGGACTACCTTGCTGTAAAAGGACTAAAGAGTGGACTCCCTGCAAGCTACAGGTTAACAGAGCTCACCTGGAACATCACCACCAAGAATCCTCAACCTGGAGCACTACCAGTGGAGTTGTAAGGGTTTTGTCCAAGTGGATTGTGGGAATTTAAGTCCTCAACTTACAAGGACCATCTTGGAGCTTCCAGACCCTTGGAGTGAGTATGAGACACTTTGAGACCCTTTGGGGAACTTCAAGAAGAAGTTCCAGAAGTTTGGAGCAACTTTATGAAAAAGCTCTATAAGTGGACCGACTCAACCTGGCCAGCCAAGCCCCCTGCCTTCAACCGCGAGCCGACCTGCAGTCCAGGTTCATCCGGCTGAAATGCTCCGTAGGTCCAACTTCCATAATTTGACCAGGAGTAGGCGAAATCAGAGGCCGGCGAACCATCAATGAATCCAGCCTGGTGAAGAGCATTGACGGACCCCGCAAGAAAAAGCTCCGTAAAAGTTTCTAAGTCAAACGAAGAAAAGGTGACTGGGAGCAATCGCAAGAGCCAAGCCGCCTGTCTTCAACCACGAGTCGGCCTGGATCCTTGCTTCGTCCAGCTGGAACGGTCCAGAAGTCGGACTTCCATAAGTTTGACCGGGAGCTCGTCGCAAGGCAATCCGGCGAACCCTCACTGAATCCGGACTGGCTGAGAGCTTTGAGAGACCCCGTGAAGAAAAGCTCCAGAAAAGTTTCTAAGTCAGAAGGTAAAAACTATGACCGAGACCTACCATGAGGGGTAGCCGCCCAGGGCTCCATCGCGGTCGGCCTGAAGCTTTGACTCTGACCCAGTCTATCGCAACCAGATGTCCCATAAGGCACTATAGGTTTCTTTGTGCTAGTTAATGCTAAATCTTTAAAAAGTCATATCTCAGGTTCTCTATATTGGATTTTTGTCATTTTGGTGTCATTTTAAAGATAAAAATATTTCCTAATGCTGTAAAGCGGTGTTGGACTTTTATTGTGCATTGCGTCTTAATTATTTACTGAATTGTTGTTTTTAAATGCTTTACATACCTGTCTTTGAGGTTAAGCCTGCCTGCTCGCAGCCAAGCTACCAAGGGTTGAGCATGGGAATAATTTTCTAAGACCTATTCTGAGCCCTATACTGTGTTAGTGGCCTTATTGCTAGCGGCAGATATACATCTGCCCCTACTGATAATCCACTTTCCAACAATTGGTTTACAGTTGCTCACACTAAATCAATACTCAATACATTTATACAGTGATACTTGACAAAACATACAGTAATATAGCAGAAATGCTTCAAGCATGAAAAGGATTATGATATCATTCATCACCTTTAGTTATAACATAAACCACCATTCTGAGACGGAGGGGGTATGGGATCAATGCAGGCTCTAGCAATGCAGAGTTGAGCGGTGATGATTGCAATTGCAATCACTGCTGAATCTCTGGAGTTGATAACACATTTATAAGCCAACATAACATCTTTTTTAGATAAATGCACATCATACTCCAAATGGGAAGAGAGAGGCAGCGCAATTCCAGTCCAGAAGTTTTTTTAGCATAGGACACCCAGCAAACATGTGAACAATATGAGCGGTATAAATGCCACACATAGGACAACTTGTCTTAATATTAGGGGTATTCCCGGCCACTTGCAGATTTTTTCTGGAGTATAATAAAGCATACATATAGATTTTAAATTAGTGCAGTTTAAGATTAACTGGAAAAAATGAGCAGTTCACAATATCAAATGCATCAGTAATATCATCGGCTGAGATAGCCATGTCTAGTCGACTGCTCCACTTTGCCGCAAGCATAGGCCAGTCATCATCCCTGTTAGCACACAAGATCTTATAAATTATTTTGATTGATAGCATGACAGATGTTTGAAGAAATACTTCAAGATGTCGGAGTCTTCCCCATCAGCTGAGTATAGCTTTCTATGTAGTCAGAAGTCCCGAAACTGTAGATATTTAACAAAAAAGACTGTTATGGGAGTGGTCTCTTGAAGAACAGAAAAGGTGCACAACCCAGATGCATCGAAAAGCTGATCCATGCATTTTTAGCCTAATGTAAGCCACTGCCTGACCACCATATCATGAAAAATGGATGGGAAATTGGGATTATCCCACTGTGGTATAAACAAATGTATGAATAAGTCTGCATATTTAACACAAATTTCTCCCCAATTCAGATGAATGCCCTTAATGATCTTAAACCAAACCCGTTTAAAGTAATTCTGATCAGACCATCTGCAAAGATGGAGCCTAAAATCTGGTCCCATGACCAATTGATAACCCAATACGAGGGAATAAGGGTCATGATATGCAAGTAAATTCCAAATGTGCAAGCCAAAAGCCTCTCATAAATATAACTTAAAATCTGAGAGTTGAAAACCGCCTTGAGTGGGCGGGAGTTTTATGTAGCTTATTGCCCGGCTAGCTCTCTTGTAACCCAAAATAAATCTGCCTGGGATCTCTTCAAGATGCCTGAAAAAATAATCTGGAAATCACAGCAGAATCGCCCAAAAGAGATAAAGAAATATGGGGATGTTACACCGCCCTATTAAGTTTAATGGGAGACGGCTCCATGACCGCAATTTAGTACTAACGGACTGTAAGAGAGACTCATAGTTCAACCCTACAATACGGTCCATGTTAGCCCAATTCTTAACCCCAAGGTAGGTGGCTACTGGGGTGGTTCCAGGGATGGAGCACTCAATGTGGTGACTATGCAGAACCTGAGTCTCCAATAGGTTAAGTTTGTATCCAGAGACCTCTCCGAACCTATCCGTCTCTGCTGAAATTAGACCAATAGTTTCGAGGGGCCCAGATGAGTATACAGCAGCAGCATCTGCATATGTGCTAATTTTCAGTTCTACCCCATTGGATACAATCGGCTGAATCAGAGGAATCAAATGAGTAATCGAAAGGTAGGGTTCAATATAAAGGGCAAACAATAATGGGAATAGCTGACAGCCCTGGGGCATGCCCCTATGAATAGGAAAAGGTACGACGCTATAGCCATTCAGAATTAGTCTAGCCACAGGGTCCTTGTGAAGACCAATTCCAACTGCAGACATGACTGACCAGAGGAAAGCCCATGAAACCCAATCAAAGGCATTTTCTGCATCTAATAACATCATACTCACCTTGCTGCCAGTTACTCTGGCCACATCAAACATGGCAACTGCGGAATTTATATGCCTCCATTGGGCTTAAATTGACAGAGTGGAAGCTCTTACTTTATAATGCTGTTGAGAAGTGACCACCGGATTACTGCTTTGAAAGTAATGTCCCTTTTGTGCAAAGGATTTTGGAAGGGGCTGCAGCAATTGGCCACCTTTCTCAGAAAGATTCACATGAAACCAAGACCATGGTGCCTCAGGAGGGCTGTGCGCTAGGGTCCTTAAGAGTACCGCAGCCAAAAGAGCCATACATTGTACTTAGGACCCATAGGCACAAAGTGGGGGACAAGCCCCAGTTGAATTAGGAGGTTTACCTACTTTTACACCATGCTTGGGTAATATTACAAGTAAATCCCATCACTAGTGCAAATACATCTTTATTGAAATACTGCATTTGCACTCACACCGTCATTGCAGTTTTAACTTGAACTTAGATGAGCAAAAGGGTTTGTTACAGTGATCTACACATTCACTCTCTTTGAACGCCTTTGTGTACTTAAATGTAACTTCCCTTCAAACACGTGTCTGTATATCTCATCTACCTTGTCCATCTCAATCTATTTCTTCTCACTGTAGGTGTTTTTCTCTCCTGCTTACACTGGACATTCTTCTTTTGCCACAGGATCAAAACATGAGATCGGATTCCTCTATTGTCTAATCATGTCTTGTCTATTGTCTTGTATGAAGGAAGTAGTTATTCTTTTGTTGACAAAATTAATTTAATTAGCTTTTAAGATTGCACATATATGTTCTTCACAAGTAACATATTTTAAAAGAGGATAAAAGTTTATAATACACCAATACCAGGTGTCTGTGCATGGTGTTAAAAAAACAAAAAAACACTGCAATGAATGCCACTAATTCCTTTTCAGGGGAAATAATATATACCAGCTCTAGTAACATTAATATGCAGACACTGCGCAAGGTAAATTTGCATAAAATTAACCTAAATATATATAGAACAGTGGCAATCCTGACACTTTGGATTTGCTCTTGCCCTAGAGTAGCAACACACTACACACATGGATGCACAGGATCAGTAGATAAAATACCGTGCAAGCCTTTTCTTGCCAACCAGTTTCTATCTGTTAAAAGAATATCCCATTACATTTAGGACTTAATTGCTTTTTTTGCTCACAAGGTACATACGTTGTTGTTCAAGGATACTCCTAGAACAGTTCACAAAGGGTCTCAATACGAGTTTGAAGGGCATATAATGAGGCATGAATTATCAATGGAAGCAGGTGCCTACTTCTCCCAAACTTGGGGCATTGTAAGTTGAAGTCGCCGATGCTGGGAATAAGCCACGGGAATGGGTAAATAAAAGACAGGTCTTACGTGATGTTCTAGGGACCTCATGGGCTTACCTTTCCACATTCACACAACCTCCGAGCGTTCTACTCTGTACTCATTAGTAAGGAAATGATGAAAGTGCACGCGGAATGTCGACGCCACTTAGCAAAAGGCTTTCCATCTCTAGTGGACTCTCTGTGCAAAGACGCTGAAGGCACAATCAGAAACTAGAGCTTCCTTGAGCCACAAAACTCTGCTGATGTTTGGAAATGCCGGTGGTTATGCTGGTTTTGACATAACCAGCATAGGTTTCTTCATGGGCCAGGCCATCCTCAGTAGGTAATTAGACAGTTTGTTGTTGCAGCCAGGATCTTGTTACCAGCCCTGATGAAAACATTGCAATTTATAAAGCTTAAAGTATTGTTTCAGTGATGCCCTGGGAGGAGCATAAACTTATGTTTTTGTTGCACATCTGAATATTAAGCCATATGAGGACAGGAAAGAATCCTCGACTCCTTTTAAGACTGGTAATAATTTCACGCTGCATGTATTATATTGAAGATATGTCCTTAGTGAGTATCAGTGCGAACTATATAATCCCAATGAATGTTTATTTACCATGCAGCTTGAAAAGCAAACATGAATGTATATCAGAACCAGAGAACGTGTACTCACAAAACATAAGGTGGTTGTCGTTGTTAAAGGGAGTGAATTTGTACCAAAACGCAAGTAACATAAATTACATTTACAATAATTATGTTATAGTTCCAAGGATGTCTGAGTTCCCTCTATATCACAGATATTCTGAAGAAATGAGCTTTTCAGTCTAGAAGTAAAGTATCTGTTCTATCTATCCATTACCACACTTGACATCAGCGCTCAGTAGAGTGACGAAGCAGAGCAGGGATAGCCGGTGTTTTTGTTTTCTCTTTTATCCCACTGCTCTTTCCTCTGTTGCCAACCAACATATTGCTGTTCTGCATAAGGAGAAGTGCAGAATGGTGATGGCCTGAATATAACTTTGGCGGTGCAGGAGCTGGCTGCCACACTGCCGCCGGGTGGTCCATTGGCGTTCCCCCTGTGCTGCCTTTCAAAAAGGCACCCCAATGAAAATGTCAAAGGCCGTTCCTGCACGGCATGGACTCTTAAGTCCATGCTGTGCAGGAATAGGGGGTGCATGCACACAGGGGGCACAGCATGTTCCCCCCTGCATGTATCCCCAGGCCCAGTAGACCAAGGGGGCCCTGTAGGCCCCCCTTTGTTTCCTCCCCACCCCAGTTTTCATGGAGGGCTCACCATCGTGAAAAGTGAGGCGGGGAGGAAACTCGTAATATGCTTGATGGTGCTGCAGCGGCACCACCAAGAATATTGCGGCCTCAGGACCACCGCACCACCACTGGAGATCGTGGATCCCCGGCAGTTGCAGCGGTCTCGTCGCGGTCCAACCACTGCACTTGTAATGCGGCGGTTGGACCACTGGTGCGGCGGTCCACAACCGCCAACACACCTCCATCACAGGTTTGGCGGACCCACGGACCGCCAAACTCGTAATCAGGCCCTTAATCATTCCTGTTGTATCCAAAATATAGGTTAGTGCAACCTGACACATTACCACTCAGGTTTACCACCTGCTCTGAGCAGGTATTAAACATGAATGTAGTTTGCGATGCAGATCATAGAGTGGGAGGGTGGCGGGGGGAGGGTAGGTTTCTGGGCTGCTTGGAGAAGCAGCCCAGGAGAAGCTCCTTCCTCGCTGCTGTGGGAGGGGGCCTGGAAACCCAGTGGATATGACCAGGTGGGATTACGCACCTGGTAAAACCAAGATCATTATTTCCACACCTGGTACTCCTGTGTTCAGCAACACTTGGGAATACTGCTAAGGGGGACACACAAGGGCCAAAAAAGTCTAAAAACCTTACACAGCTCCTCACCTTTAAATGCATTAAGTCTTCCTATGTGCTAGTGGGTGTAGCCACGACATTCTGTACATGTAATGTTATTAGCATTCACGGAAAGTCTGTGCTTAAAATCTCAAAGGAGCTCTATTTAATACAGCATTTACTTCCCTTCCACATTATTGTGCTTGGTGCGCTCATAAGGACTCTCTTTTACATCCAATGGTACTATAATAATTTCAGCATTGTCAAAACATTCTAGTTGAAAGCTACTTATGTAGATGTGTATCTAAGCGTGCATCAAAATTACATGAATGTTGATAGGACAGTGTAAACTTATAACTGATAATGACGCATTATATCGTGTAGGAAAAAATACCACAAATCAAACAATTGAAAAAAATCTTATCATGTAAACTATTATGACATCATGTAAAGACTGCATAAACTGACAGGAATAAACTGCAGGCCTTCAAGTTTGGTTGACATGCAGGCAGTGTGTAATGGGGTACATGCCAGCAGCCAACAATGTATTCAGATACAGCTGTTTGCTGTCAGCATACAGATGCAGAACTATGTCTTGTCAATCAGCGGGACATTCATAACATGCATGTAAGAGATGAGAGGAATTGGGGCAAAGATGGAGGGGTAGTGAAGAGAATTTGATGAGACAATTTGGACATATTGAACACAGCACTCTACATGAATATAGACTATTTGTGAGTCTGGCTTGACAGCACGGCTGCCAGCAGAATGTATTATCATCAAGTCTTTAAAACATGCATCTAGTGGGCTACAGCTCCACCCAGAGACCTATTATTCTTTCATCTCATGCTATTGGTTATAAGGTGTATTCTTCTATCTCCAAAGGAGTGCTTTGTTTTCAGGAGTTACCAGGGACAACATCTTGGAAAGAAGGCATAAGCCTCGATATCTTAAGCCACACTCTTTCTGTGATTCTTTAGGGTTATAAGAGGATCTTTGGCACTCATTACCTTGGATGTTGCCGGCAGAATAAGGGTAGTCCTTTGAGCATGACTATGGATGTCTGGTCTATGCACAGTATCTGATTCTAAACTATGTCACAAATTGCTTTCTGGCACTCTTTTTCTTGATGATAGTTTCGGAGTGGTATTGGAGGTGGCCATTTTAAGTATTCACTGGAAGCAAATCTTTTTAATTTTTTCAACTTTTTTCTAACTTTTTTCTACTTTTCTAACAAACCAAAGAGCCCTATAAAATAAAATAATTGATAGATACTATTACTCGTGGGGCGTTCCCAGATAACATTGTGTTTCGCCATTTACAGATTCCCTTTGCACTACTCTTTATGTTTAAAATTGGTGGTCCTGAAGAAGGTGGCTTCAAAGTGATAATGTGCCACCGAAACGTACGTTGACCTGGATGTCTGATACCTAACCGACAATACAGCCACTGAGACTTGCTTCGATCTGTCCTTACCGTGACTTTTTTGGTGTATGTGAGCTGGTTGGGTACTGAATATGCATGGTGAGAGAATGAGAGTGCATGATGGTATGTTAGGTTAGCATGGAAGTGGGGTCACAAGTCAGGGGATATGGGGTCATAATGAAATGATAAAATTATTGTTTATGATAAGTAAATAATGTATATGGTGATTTGTCCCAATTGATGAAATTGTTGCAAATGAAAAATAATGTAAAAGGTTTTACCAACAAAACTTGTTTATCTTTTATCTTTTTGTATGTGAACATAAATGAAAAAATTATGGAATAATTTAATAATAAAAATAATAATACCAAGATAGAGAAATTGTAGTGTGTATTGTGGATAGCCCCATAGAGCTGTTGTCGGGCCTATATAAAAGTAATTTAGGTCTTGTGGGAGGTTTTTGTGATTTTCTGTTGTTTGCTCCCCCTTCTCCCAGACCTGAAAGCAATCTTTAGGGGGTACCTTTGGACATTGATGATAAGCCTCGATATCATAAACAAAGGTTTACTTGAAGTAAATGATAAAAAGGTATCTGCATGCACAATTGCACTTGTGAGGACTAACTTTTTAACACAGTTGAGTTTTGTTTTTTCATTTATTTTCGTACAAATGTCTTAACAACATCTGCCACATCATGTTTTGCCTTTATGTGCCTTTTTAAACCAAACTTAAGTATGCACTTAGGTGGCTTGCTTTCCTCATTAATATTAGCCTACTTTGCCCTCTCTCCACGCCAACCATTCCAGCTTTTTAGTGCAGGGTTCATCCTCATCCATGCCTCTGTTGAACAACAGCACTAAGGTTGTTGACCATTAGTACAAAGGCTCTTCGGAACATACAACCCCTCCCAGTTCTTTTCAGGACACACATGGGTGCAGTTTGAACATATTATATGTGCAGGACTTTCCCTCCTCTTGCACCAGCTGCGATACTTCTGTGTAAACTCTTGTTGTTCACCACTTGTACATTCTACTGTATTTAGTGGCAATGCGGGCACAAAAACGATGGGCATGGGATACAGCCGAAGTCATTACTAGCGGCTGATATTAATTTAGGCATTTCACTTGTCACTTTTTTGTTTTTCTCAATTTAAGATGGGCATCTATGTTATAACCTAGGCACTCTTGCCCTCTTCCTCCTCTCCCCCCTTCCCCTGGTCTCTGTTGGTCTCCTCCGTGGAACCTTCAAGAGGAGGCTATTTAGAATGTTGAGTTTGTGGAGTTTTTACAGAGCTGCTATTGCAAGCTTAAGATGTCTAATGTTTCTACTTGAATAAAGCTTTTGGACTTACCTGCTGCGTCCTTCTTACTTCACATCTATTCTTTACATACATGGGGAGGGTGGTGTGTTTGTGTGTCCTCCATTATAAGAAGCAGCATTGTGGTGTGTGTGTGTGTGTGTGTTTCCCTTCCATTAGAAAAAAGCAGAATTGTGCACCATTGGTATAACAAGAATTCAGAGAACGAGCACCTACAGTGCAGATGTAGTTTCTAAAAAATAGGGTGGGTGACGTGGCGAGCAAAATAACAATGGATTAAACCCAGATCTGCGACTGGGGGTGAGTGTTTGAAAAGTTTCAACACTTCGTCCATCATTTTATTTTGTGATGTCGAAAAAATATAACTGTCACAAAATCAGACTTGTGTTAAATGATCTTTGTGGAACAGTTTTCCCAAAAATAAGAATTGATTCGCTGGTTGAAAAAGGTTTGCTTGAAGGTGGGAAGTTGTGTTGATCCAAACTTAATTTCCAAAGATAGTGAGAATAGGGTTTGTAGCACACATTCAGAGAAGGACTGGCCCTTTAAGGCAATCAGGCAGTGCCCGACGCCTGGTCTGAAAGGTCAGTGTGTGGACTGGTTTTTTGGCTGTTTGTGGGAATGCTTTATGGTCTGCTGGGCCGGTTTGTACTGTTTATTTCCCTGATATTAAAACAAACATTGCCTGCAACAAGCTCAAATGCATACAGTCCTGCATAGCTTGCAAAACACTTACACAGCCTGTCTTTACAAGTTAAAAACTGCCTCAAGCCCTCAATTTGAAAACATGGGCCACCTTTTTAGCTATCTAATTAACTAATGAGGGCATTTTCTATTTTGGTGCCCTGGCCTATTTTCTATCCCAGTCTGACCCTGCCAGAAGGACCTCCCTGTTCTGTGTTGTAAAATGCCTTAAACGTTCTAAACTGTTGGTCGCTAACCTTGTTTACAGACGAGAATAGGTCTGTTTTTCTCATAACTCATTTTGAAAAATTACAGCTTTGTCTAAGCAGCCTAGTCGCCTGAAACAAATAAATCGCTGGACACACTTATGTTAGAGTGCTCCTGCTAATTTGAGCATACATCCTGACTTGCCTCAGGCAGACGAAATCTTTTCTTAATTTAGAACCAAATGAATCATTCAATTTACGTGACAGCCATTTTTTCTGCTAAGGGTAAGGTGGAATTTGCAAAGCTCAGCCAAACACTGCATAGAATCCCTTCCAATGATGCTATCCTTCACATAGCAGGAGTCACTGGATCGAATTCTGTTGTCAGCAGAAGGCCTGGTGCAGAAGTCACAGAGACACAAAAGTCACCTAGGAGTGAACCAGCCAGGAGAGCTGAAGAGATAAGGCTGGCTTCAGTGAAGAGGTAATAAAAACCCAGAAGTCATTGAGGAGGCACCGGTTAGAGGAGCTTCGAGGAAGGGCTGAGGTCACAGAAACACAGATGTCAATGGGGAGTGAACTAGCCACGAGAGCTTCAGAGGAAGGGCTGACTCACCGCAGAGGTCGCAGACACAGAAAGTCACTGAGGAGGGAACCAGCCAATAGAGAGCTTCAGAGGAAGGGCTGACTCACCGCAGAGGTCGCAGACACACAGAAAGTCACTGAGGAGGGAACCAGCCAGGAGAGCTTCAGAGGAAGGGCGACTCACCGCAGAGGTCGCAGACACACAGAAAGTCACTGAGGAGGGAACCAGCCAATAGAGCTTCAGAGGAAGGGATGACTCACCGCAGAGGTCGCAGACACACAGAAAGTCACTGAGGAGGGAACCAGCCAATAGAGCTTCAGAGGAAGGGCTGACTCACCGCAGAGGCAGAGGTCGCAGACACACAGAAAGTCACTGAGGAGGGAACCAGCCACGAGAGCTTCAGAGGAAGGGCTGACTCACTGCAGAGGTCGCAGACACACAGAAAGTCACTGAGGAGGGAACCAGCCAATAGAGCTTCAGAGGAAGGGCTGACTCACCACAGAGGTCACAGACACACAGAAAGTCACTGAGGAGGGAACCAGCCACGAGAGCTTCAGAGGATGGGCTGCCTCACCGCAGAGGTCACAGACACGCAGAAAGTCACTGAGGAGGGAACCAGCCACGAGAGCTTCAGAGGAAGGGCTGACTCAGCAGAGGTCGCAGACACACAGAAAGTCAATGAGGAGGGAACCAGCCAATAGAGCTTCAGAGGAAGGGCTGACTCACCGCAGAGGTCGGAGACACACAGAAAGTCACTGAGGAGGGAACCAGCCAATAGAGCTTCAGAGGAAGGGCTGACTCACCACAGAGGTCACAGACACACAGAAAGTCACTGAGGAGGGAACCAGCCAATAGAGCTTCAGAGGATGGGCTGCCTCACCGCAGAGGTCGCAGACACCCAGAAAGTCACTGAGGAGGGAACCAGCCAAAAAGAGCTTCAGAGGAAGGGCTGACTCACCGCAGAGGTCACAGACACACAAAGTCACTGAGGAGGGAACCAGCCACCAGAGCTTCAGAGGATGGGCTGACTCACCACAGAGGTCGCAGACACACAGAAAGTCACTGAGGAGGGAACCAGCCAAAAAGAGCTTCAGAGGAAGGGCTGACTCACCGCAGAGGTCACAGACACACAGAAAGTCACTGAGGAGGGAACCAGCCACGAGAGCTACAGAGGAAGTGCTGTCTCAGTGCAGAGGTCACAGAAGCACAGAATAGTTTAGCAAAACTGTGGTACCTAAACATATAATAACAATCGTTTGATAATCGATGAGCAGTGTTAGTAAGGTCCGTGAATACAGTCAACGTTTCAGTCCCTTAAGGAGATACCGGGATCATAAATCAGGAGTCGTAGAGTTATGGAGCCTGAGAATAAGGTAAAAACGCACAAAAACAGAAAAGAGACCCGTTGCCAACTGTGAAAGCAGAAACAATACTCTACATGTCTACTGGGAAGAACGCCTTGTTAGAACACTCCCCTTTCCATCCTCTCTCATTGTGAGACTCCCTTCCATGCAGTCAATTTCTAAGGATTCCTCACAACTGTAACTACAAGACTTATTTTTACAGGGAAGCACAAATACTATCTCATAAACTGATATCTGGAGGTTACTCTAGACGCCTGGTCAAAGGATCCCAGAATCGGATCCCTATCAGGAGTTCCTAATGTGTGCAGATTGTTGGAGGTAATTTTCTCACATTATGGAATCACTTATCCTCCGTTTGGATTGCCATGGCTCACAATTTTTCTACACACTTGTTCTACTTTCTCTAGTCTCCTCTTATTTTATATCTCTCATTTCTGTTCATCGGGGAGCCCCTTATTCCTGAGGTGAGCCATGTTTATTCACACTCTACTCTGCACATACTCATTTTACCCCGTTTTCACACACATTCTACGTGCTTTTATCTGTTTCAGTGTTTCAAAGCCTACACCGTATGTGACAATATCGTCAGGTATTCTCTGTACCTTACACTATTCTTTACTGTATCTTTCTGCTGAAGACAAGTCTCTTTTCTTTTTTAGAGTGTTTTAGCTTATTCTTGGACCCCATAACTCTAAGAGTCCTGACGATGTTCCCAGTATCTTCTTAAGGTATCAAAATGTCGACTGTATTTACGGACCCTTCTTGCACTGCTTATCAATTATTAACGGGCCCTGCTGTTCTTCATTTAGATGCGCACTTTGACCACTATTATCACATGTGTTTATCACCTATAAGAGAGCACCAATTACGTTTTTGTCTCCCACACCAATATTGATGCTTTTTAAGACTTCCTTTTGTTACAAATAAACATTTGGTTCAAAAGACTGTTGGTATTATATGTCTAGGGACCACTGCTCTGATAAACTATGATTACCCAAGGTCACTGCTGACTCTCGGGCTCTCTTGTTACCTAGAGCTCGACTGAAACACAGTAGTCACTGAGAAGGGAACCAGCCAGGTGGGCTTCAGAAGAAGGACTGGCTCAGTACAGAGGTTGCAGAAACACAAATGTCAGTAGGGAGGGAGCTTGCCAAGAGACATTTAGAGGAAAGGCTGACTCCCCACTGAGGTTACAGAAGTCACTGAGAACAGAACCACCCAGGTGGACTTTAGAGAAGGAGTGGTTCAGCGCAGACGTCACAGAAACACAGTAGTCACTGAGGAGGGACAAGCTAGAGGAGCTATGGAGGAAGGGCTGGCTCAGCACAAAGGTCACAGAAACACAGAATTCACTGCCGAGGAAATCTTTCAGGAAACTTCAGAGGAAGGACTGGAACACTTCAGAAGTCAGAAATACACAAGTCACTGTGCCTGTAAAATTCAGGAAAGAACCAGCCAGGAGAGCACTCAGATTCCTACCTACCACTCCCAATTGTGCCTTTTTTCTAACGACAGAAGGCTGTTCAGCAGGGTATTTCAGGATGTTATAATATATACGCCTGCTCTTTCGCGCAGGGCTAGTGCAAGAAAGTACAGAGCTGTAGGTAAACTGACATCTAGCCATTGCCGTCCCAAGCAATTCATGTTGCTTTTCTGGGCAATTTGATGCTCCCACAGCAAGTGTTGCCTTAGGCAGCTGTCCAGGGTTGGCTTGCTGCATCACAGCGCATTCTTTCTTCACAGGTGTTCATGCCCACAGCAAGCATGCTCACACACCACCCAACCCCCAATAATTGTTGTAGGCTGTGGTATTCTGTATTCCAAAGCTTAGAAGATGTGTTTGTCTCTCGTGCATTTCTTTTCCACACAGAAAATGCTTTCTAAAGCATCGCATTGGAAGCAGGGGTGTGGGGGTGAAGTGCCATGGAGTTCGGAGGTAAATAAACAATGAAGATGTGTTAGACCTGACCCCCCAGGTTGGTAACTCCCCAAACGTTTTGCCTTCAGCTCTGCTAGTTTCGCTGTATTTGTTTTTGTTGGCTTTAGTTGCACTTTGTTACTGCTAGCCAGTGCTGAGGTGCTTGTGCTCTCTCCCTAAAACATGGTAACATTAGCTTACCCCTGATTGGCATATTTAATTTACCTATGATATGGTTCCACCTGTCCCCAGGGCCTGTAAATTAAATGCTATTAGTGGGCCTGCAGCACTCATTGTGCCACTGCCACCCACTCCAGTACCCCTTTAAAACATGTCTCAAGTCTGCCAACTTCAGCCTGTTGTACAGTTATAAACTTTCAGTTTGACCTGGCAAAATGAACCTTTCACCAGGCCTAAATCTTCATTTTTAATGTTTTTACATCACTCCTAAGTTATGCCCTACCACCTTCTAAGGTAGGGTGCATAGTATTTAAAAAGGACATGTGTACTTAAGTTTTACATGTTCTGGCAGTACAGTAAAAAAACTATGTTTTTCAATGTGGTAAGGACTATCTCATTCCATTTACTAACACTGGGTTACCTTATTATATTTAATAAGTGCTAAGTTTAGATTAGCAGCAGATAGGCATAGGCTGTTTAGTTCTCAAATGAATTATAAATTTGAAATCCTCTAAATAGTAAAGTCAGATTATAAGTCACAGTTCTGAAAATGCCAGTCTTAGAAAGTTTTGATTTTCTTGTCCTAACCATTTTGTACCTAGGGCCAGTATCCTGGGTCCCTTGACATGAAAGGCTCTGCTCTTGGGGTTGTGTATTCCTCCCAGACAGTGACACAAAGGGGAAGGTATGTGCAGGATAGGCCATCTTGCAAGGATAACTGGGTGTGGACCTCTACCTTACTCCACTTGCACTTCAAAGGGCTTGTCTCCAGGGGAAGGGAAGAACTTTCCAGAACCAGAGGTGGGGGTGAAACTGAATGCCCTCCCCCCTCACAAAGGCTGGCACCAAGTATAAATGTTGGACCCCAAGAACCATTCTTCAGCACACATCTGAGGACTGCCCAGTTGCCAGAAGGACTGCCTGGTTGCTGAATGGATTGTCTTGCTGCCCTGCTGACTTATGGAGGACTGGACCTGATCCTTGAACCCAAGACCACCAAAGTCACTCCAAATGCTAGTTGGCTGCCCTCCTGTGTGAACTGTTGTGGCATAACAAGCTCCTGAGGCCTTGAACTCTGCTGCTGGCCTCTGCTGGCGTGTCCTAACCACACCTCAAGTGGTGCTCAGCAGGTCCTGGGCCCTCAGTATAGTGTTGGAGTCACCTCCTTCTACCACAATTCAAAATCTGGGACTTAAAAAATCTTTCACCAAAAACTGCCTGAAGAACAAACAGAAGACCGGGACCTATCTGCGAGTCGATCTTATCAAGGTTCATCGATATTCGGACTAACTTTGTGGCAGTTCCTGCTACGTTCTTCTCTGCAGAAACATAACTTCTTCAGCAGAACCTCCCAGCAGTGGTATCTGGCCTCGTGGTGCCCTCTTTGGCTACAGCCTGCAGCCTTGTCCCACTGGACAATCAAAGCTCCAGAAAAACTTCTAAGAAAGACTTCTAAAAATCTCCACCAGGCTTGATGACGACCAGCATTCCATCAACGATGACAACCTCCTCGGGACTGGAAATCCATCTTCTCCCAGTCTGGGCTTTTTTCCTGTTTTGCCCTGCCTTATCCAGAGATTTTCCTGAAATTCATTGTAAGTCCAAAGGAAAGCCAAAACTGGGCCCAATCCAGCCCTTGTATCCGACCCTCGCTCCACTGCGGTCGATGTTAACTTTTGACTTTATCCCCGGTTTTGCATGACCAGATACCTGTGATTGGCGCTTCAACCTTTTAGGCACTAAAAACTTTAAAAATACATAACTCCAGTTCTACTGCTTGGATGTATTTTGTTTAGGTGTCATTTTATTTATAACATTTTACTTTGGTGTGGGATTTTCTTGTGCTGCTTTTTCACTTTATTACTGTTTGTGTGCTGCATAAATACTTTACACATTGCCTCCGTATAAAGCCTGACTGTTTTTGTGCCAAGCTACCAGAGGGTAGTCACAGGTTATTTTAGTGACTTTTTATGGTTCACCATGACAAGGATTGTGTTTATTATTTGAGCGGGCCGTCCACTCATCTCAACTAATAACACTATTTTGTGCAAGATGCCTTTAAGTTTTGTTTTTATTTTGTTACAGAGGTTAAATGATTGGCTTTGTCTTCTGACAAACTGCTGCTTATTCTTTTAACATAGAGATTGGTGTTCACATTTCTTTCTCCTACTGCAAAGTGAGCGGATTTTGTAAAGTGAACTGTGTGACAATCTTGCTGAGTGTCAGAGGAAAGGTTGTAGGCTGTTAATTTTAATTTCTAATACATAACAAAACTTGAACTATATAAATATTTCAAACTGTATCAGCAGTTAAGAGAGCACAAATGAAGCACTTTCCTTTATAATTCTGAAGCATTATGGAAATACATATTTTAATAGGATTAAAACACATCAAGACAAACAATGGTGATGAAACAATGACAAATATTCACTGTAATCCGATTCCCACACATTATCATCAGTTTTAAAACTTCATGTCTGTGCAATTTTAGTGACCATTTCAATGGAAAATGTGCTGCCTGTATGGGACAGGGCAATATCACCATGCTTTTGTACTATATTTGAGACAGTGTGCTCCAAAATGCACCAAGGCCACATGCCACACTCTTACCACTCTCGCGCTAAATGGGCGTGGCTCATTTGCTAAACTTGTTCTTTGTGTCATGTTTGAAATTTTCACAATCCCTATGACTTCTGTGACTTAACATTGATGGCAGCACCCCCACACATTGTTCCAGCACCCCTGCTATAAAGAATAATGTACATTTCTTATAGATCACTCTTGCCTTTACAACACGAGGAGCTAAAGCTAACCTGTGAACTGAAAACATAGGGGCATATTTACAAGCCCATATCGCCACCACAACGTCACTTTCAGTTATGTTGTGATGGCGATAGGGGTCTCGCCTTATTTACAAGGCAGCGTTAAGCCACGTTTAGTAGCTTAACCCTGCCTTGTAAATAAAGCGAAGCTCCTATTGCCATCACAATGTCACTGAAAGTGACGATGATGGTGGCGATAGGGGATTGTAAATATGACCCAAAGTGATGTCTTCACCGTTGTGATATTTGACGAATTGCCTGCCACTGAACATTATTCCATTTTAGGGATACACAGATTTTTGCACTTGTATTACCAATGTTTCCCACACAGAGAATTCATTTTCGTTCTCTGTGGTAAAAAAAAATTCAGCTGCACCGCAGTGTCATATGAACTACTTATACTGTATTTTATAGGAGCGAACTTGCATCTGTTTCAGGTTGGAAAAAAGGTTGTGAATCAAGGCAGTAACCCAAAAAATAAAATATCCCCCAGTTGTTTTTCCAACTGTATTTTATTGATTTTATGGCAGAACATACCAACAGCTCACAGCTTGGATAGGATCATTGTGATATGTAACAATTATAGGTTGGTTTTTAAATATGCAAAATAAACAGCAATTATCAGTTTATGAAGCACAATATACATAATATCGATATGAATACAGACAAAAAATAATCCACACCAATAACTAAAGCAAGAAGGAAAAAAGAGAAAAAGAAAAGTTAGTGTTACAGCAGCAACGACTGAATGAAGCCTGACAATCTTGTGTCCGAAATCATTGCCTAGACGTTGTTCCCCACTTTAAAACATATCTCAGTTGGCAGTGAGCGAGTGAATCCCGACTAACCCTGGGCGGTGAACTCCGCTCTGCTCGCGGAGTTTCCTGCCCTCCGCATTACGCGGAGATCGCGGAGTCCGAAAAACTCCGCTTCGTGCTGCGTAGCGGAGTTTTTTTCCTCGCTCTCGTTCGTCAACGTCAAGTTGGCGACCGCGAGCGAGGAAAATCAACCTCCCGGCGAGATTTTTCCTCGTTCGCGATCGTCCACATCAAGTTGGCGAGCGCGAGCGTGGAAAATCAACATCCCGGCGAGATTTTTCAACGTGGGGGGGGGGGGGTCAGGTTTCTCATTGCGAGTGGTCGCGTATGCTCGCGACAGCTCACGTTGAGAAACTGCCCGTTCGCGTTGAGAAAGCTGCCGCTTGAGTAAAAATCTACTCGAGTGGCAGAAAAGGAAAGCAGGGACCGCTTGCACTGTGCATGGTGCCGTTCGCAATGATTGCACAGTGCGGACAAGCAACCGGCACTGTGCAATCACTGCAAACTGCATTTTTCTATTGTACTCTGCCGCTCGCGTAGCTCCGCGTAGTGCAGCGGAGGTTTTTTTTGCACTTCGCGTAGTGCAGCGTAGTGCAACTCCGCAAGCTCCGCCCAGGGTTAATCCCGACCCCGCCGAGGAGGGTTCTGGGAGATTTTGAAATAAACAGGGACGAACAGTGCCTCCATTTTCAAAGAACTTGCAAACCCTACCACTTTTTCCTTTCAGTGCTGCATGAACAGTCATGAAATAACACAAACAATCAAGGACTGCCAGCAAGAGCCATTATATGGGCTTTGGGAAGTTATCAACTGAAGAAAATGGTCACTTTTGCAGCACAATTTACAAATAAGTCAACTAAAATGCTACTGACTTGAGAGGAACTTTGGAAGAGGCATACTTAAAATATTCCATTGCTCTTATGATGTCCCAGACAAGTCTGATTCCCTCACGGACAACAACTGGGGGTCGTCCCCTCAAGAAAACCTAGTAAAAAATAGAGTACATACAGTCAAATATCCCAAATATTAGTTTAAAACCCCTAGGCTTACAGGCTGTTCAATTAAGGTGGCTACACAATTTGAAATGGTCTCTTGTCATTTTCAAGGTGTATACTGCCCATTTCTTTACTCTAACCTTGCATCTCCTTTCATGTTCCCATTATGGCCACTACAGATTAATGCAAACACAAAAAGATGATGGACGGAGCACTGAAACTTTTCAGACACTCACCCCCAGTCACAGATCTGGGTTGAATCCATTATGTTCTTTAGCTCACTTCGCCACCCCAGTTCAGACCCAGCTATATGCAAATCAGTCTTGACCCTGTGCCTCATGGGAACAGTCCAGCCCGAACTGCCAAGCCATGTCTTTGCTGGACCGGAAACAAGCATCCTGGTACCGGTTTTGGGGTAAGACCCCTCATCAGCCAGGCTAGCTTGATTCCAGTGGCAAAGTGAGCAAGGGACCCACGTATGGGCATACCCTGCCAACTTAGGGTGAACAAAGCAAACACAAAAAGATGATGGATGGCACGCTGAAACTTTTCAGACACTCACCCCCAGTCACAGATCAACTGGGGTGGCAAAGTGAGCTAAAGAACGATGATGGATTCAACTCAGATCTGTGACTGGGGGCGAGTGTCTGAAAAGTTTCAGCGCTCCGTCAATCATCTCCTTGTGTTTGCATTACAGGTTAATTACTGACTGAGATTTTACTCTGCAGGAGGTATAGTTGGGAAATGAAATGTTTCACATATCTCACATTTTCAATAGGAAAGCAGCAGACCTATCCTGAGTGCTACATAGTTTTCTTATGCCTTATTATGAGTGCCCTGTAATACCCAATGGGCTCAGTAACACGCGTGGCCTGCCCATTGATGCCACACATGATGTTCCTGCACAATCTGCAGGAACATCATGTGTGTGAATGAATAAATAGGCAGAAATAGAAAAACGCGCAGGAATTGCTGCAGAAACACTGATTCTTGCCTCTTATTCCCCAAAGCTTAGCAGTAATTCTAGGGGGGATTACTTACCCATTTTCTAGCCCGCTTGCAGTGGGCCCCATAGGCTCCGTCTACGAAGATTGACGGCAATGCCAATAAGCAAACATATCTATGATGTATTACCAATGAAACCATCATACTATATCATTATAAAAATGCCACAACAAGAATCATGAAATAAAGTAGAAGCACCAGCAAAATATCATCAACAATAAATACCCCAGCTCAGCATGAAATATCCCTGAAATATACACGTACTAAGGAAATATAATACAGAATATACAATATATAATGGAATATATGGCCAGTTCCCAGTACCCTTGCGCGTCAATCATGCTAAAATGTTGCAACAGCAGGACCTTGCTATCTGGACTCAGGAATTTCTTGTGCAAAAAAAAATTGCTTTTATTATTTTAAAACAGGACTTTTGGAATGAGATGAAATGGATGTAACCCCCTCTCCTTCAGGTTATCGACAAAGCTATTGTGACTTTTTTCTTTTATTTTTACGAATGCAAGATTGTAATTGAAAAACACTGGAAATGATATGCATGAATTGAGCTCAGATCAATATAAACAGGCAAATCCACTCGTCCATTCATTTCTAGCTAAACAAACATGAAGCACCCGTCAAAAAAGTGAAATTCTGTGCCTTTGCAACATAGCATTTACATAAAACTACAGAACTAAGGGGCCATGACTACAATCATTTAATCTTTGCCAGCACCCTTTAAAGACAGGACAAAGCGCACAGTGTGCCTTTTAGAAAAATGAATGCAGAGAAGCTGTTGCAATTTCCATTAGTAATTCTTGGTTGAATTTAAAATAACAACCTCCTCGCTATGACCCTGGTAGAAATCAAATAGAGCAACAAAATGTCCTCTAGTCGGTTTACTAGACATTTGTGTGATTTCACACCATTAGAAAGCATCTCTGGTACACTAAAGGCCTGATTCGCATAGGTTATCCACACTGGTGGGGAGTCTACACACTCGGGCTGAAACTCCACAATGAGAATGCTCATCGCGGTATGGTTGGGGCTCTGGGGCGGGGATAGGTGCAATGTTAGTGTCATTAACTATTGGAATAGGCCTGGGCGGAGTTCGCGGAGTTCCGCAATGTGGAACTCTGCGAAGTGACCATAAAATCTGCTGCGCCACGTGGAGTTCCGCAAGCTGCGGAGTGAGTTTGGTCACGCCGTTAGCGTTGATTTTCAGCGCCTAGTGTTTGTCCCCGGCACCATTGCGCAGAGCAAGAGGGCGCTGCCTCTTTTCTGCTGCTCGAGTAGTTTTTCTACTCGAGCAGCGGCTTTCTCAATGCGAACAGAAGATTTCTCAACGCCACCATCCGCGACCGCAAACGTTGAGAAATCCAACCGCCCACGTTGAGAAATCTCACCAGGAGGTGGATTTTCCTCACTCGCGAACTCTACATTGGCGAGCGAGGAAAAAACTCCTCTCTGCAATTTCTAGAACTCCGCGTGATCCATGGAGCACGGAGTGCTGAAAACTCTGCAAACTCCGCAAACAGAGCGGAGTTCACCGTTCAGGCCTAGTCATGAATTCTAAACTGTACAAACTGAAGTAGCTGCTTCACGATTACAGTTTTTATAAAATGCTATCCAGTTCACAAATGTATCATCCAAAAACAGATTATTACATCATTATTGCCCAGAAAGTAATTTTTTTTAATATCAAGTTCAAATTGATGTTTTCTGTCTATCGGGTATTGAACACAGAGGTACTCCCAACGGCAGACATAAACACTGCTAGCAAAAGAACTGCACTGCTCACAGAGCCTGCCCTTTATGCCCGGGGCACAAAGATGTGCTATGTCTCAGACTCATCATGATCTCCGACAACTTGAACTTGAATATTTCTAATCAAATTCCAGTCAAAGCTTCCTAAAGACAATGTGCCTAGAATAAGTGTCCCTATCATGCGTGCGTGCACACACAGACACACACACACACATGCAGAGAAAGTGAGATTGTACGCTTTTTACAACAGCACAGATTTAACTTCGGACCTAATGATTTCGATGCACAGCTGTTTGGTGCAAGGCTTATGTGGTCATATCTATGTGTCGTGGGTGTATATGTGTTACTATCCCTCTCAGTGTGCCCTGAGTCATACAATTGTTTGCAAATAAGTTAGTGCGTAGTCATTTATACTACTGACCCCAAGACAAATGCTGCTTTACAGATATCTCTGTCAAGTGTCACAATAAATCATCAAAAAAATCCATGCAGATTTCATTAGATGTCTGCTCTTTTAGGCACTAGCAATGTGAAGTAGAGCAGGGATAAAAATACAGCATTGACATACATGCCACTTATTTTCTTCAAACAGACAGCATGGTATTCCATTACAGCCAGAGATGAGAGAATAAGACTCCTGCCTTCAATGATGTAAGTGATGCAGGGCCTGTCAAGGCTGAGCCTTGAAAAAGCAAAAGAAAAACAGATATTGTTCCAGAGACTTTTGGGCTCCCCCTCTATGTCTGCCCTTTTCCATCTCAAGAAAATAAACTGTACCTATGCCCACTGTCACTCAAGGGCCCCAGAATTCTACTTTGTGAAGCAGGGACTAAGCAGAACTGTGGGTACTGGTATTTACCAGTGGTATCCCAGGGCCTAAAACAGTATTTCTGTCCAACTGAATAATCAAGTTATCACAAATATTAAATATACCTTGACAAGTTTTTAATTGGTTCTGGCTAAGGATAAAGACGCTGGGAGAAAATACCTCTTTTTGCATGATCACCTCCATTATTTTGACTGATGCTGCTAGCCAGATCCCAGTGAATGTGCTCTGACCCCTAAAAACCTGTTGAATTGTTAAAAATCCCTATAAGCACATTTAACTTACCTATATGTCCCCAGTATATAGAACCGGTGTACTCTGTTCTAAAAGTCCTTAGTGGACCGCGGTGTGTATTTATATTCTACATGTCCTGGCAGCGAAAAAAGTTCAATAGTTGATTTTTATTGTGGCAAGGCTAGCTCTCCCATAGAAAAGCAATGAGGTGCATTATAACACCGTATAGTGCATAACTTCAGTATGGGAATGGCTAGAACAATGATTCAAAGACTCAAATCAATAGTAATTTAAAAGCCAATCGAGTTGTCAAGTCAGACTTTAAATTACTAGTATGTTAATTCCACTTTTAGAAAGTAGTCATTTTCCTGCCTGAGCCAAATGTGCCTTTCTGCCATTGTTGATTCCCAGCTGACTGTTAATGGCTCTCCTTTGGTGAGATCTGTATTTCTGCCAGACAGTAGGCAAAAGGTTTGGTGTGTGGAGATGTTTTCCTCCCTGATAGGATGGCCACCTGGGCTGTGCCCAGGAACTTAATTAAGATTCAAAAGGTGCCTACCCTGTCACAAGCAGATGTAACTCACACCTTGGCCTGCCCCTTCATTGTCCTGATAGGCAACTGGGTACCATTCCCAGTGGGAGACGTTTCAAATGACCATTATATCAACCACACCTTTGGGTGGTACCAGGGAGTTCTGAACAAGGCAAAAGGGTTCTGCCATATTGTTTATAGATACAGAAGGACATTGTGGGATAGTTTAGACTAAAACACATGAGACGTGCTGCAAAAGAGGGTAGGGCCACCCCGGGGAACTTTTACCCCATTGGTTAGGGTGCAGGCAGGAGTCCCCTCCCTCCTCACCCTTTCAAAGGCTGGCACTGGGCATAAATGTGGAACCCTTAATACCCTCTACAGAACACCTCTGGATCTGTGGATCACAGATGAAGGTCTGCTCCTGCTGTTGAACCTGTGGAGAGAAACTCCAAGGGCTGGATCTGTTCCCCCACTTGTATCCAGGACAAAAGAGTGGACTCCAAGGGCTATTTGGCTTGCCTCCAGTTCAGCTCCAGGAAGCTGCAGGAAGCTCAAGTCGCTGCTGAGACCAGCTGACCAGGTCCAACTGCATTTTCCGTGGACCCTGCTGGTAGGCTGCTGGGCGACTTAGTTCTAACACCTAACTAGTGCCCAAACTTTTCTGGACCTTGGCTGGTGTTAGAGTATACTCTTTCCCCCCTTCAAAATCACAAGACTGGACACTTAGAAACTTTTTCTGAACTTTTTGCAAAAGGAGCAAGAGGTTGCCACCAGACCGCCTCCGAGCCACAGACTTCAACGTCGAAGTGCCAGTCAGACTCAGCTTGCTGGCGTGCCGTGCTGAAACAATCCTCACTTCCTAAAAACGTTTCTAAGTATGAACGCCCACATTTTTGAGTTCCAGAGTTAATTATTAATCAACTCAGGGTCTGCATACTTAGGGGTGTTATGGTAAGCCACCAATCTTCTTACTTTTCCTAACTGCCCTATTAGATGTTGAACTACATTAACTGCTAAGAACTTACTGGCTGGCAAAATTAAATAACTTCCAACGCCCAACGAAAGCCTGCCTTCACAAGAATTATCCAAGGAAAGTCCCACCTATGTTAAAAAAACACAACTGCCAAATCAAGAGAACTGGTGGATCTTCCCTTGCTTGTTACTTATTAGTTTGGCAATTGCCTAAATATTGCTCTGCTTGGCACTGGAGCAGTCAGATTTGTACAATATCATCTAGTCCCACAGCATTACTGATATACAGTAAATAGGAAGTGGTAGACCTGGCATCTTTTGGTGTTTCCCCTGACTTTTGCGTTCTGACCTCCTGATTTTGACTTCGTTTTTGATGGCTTTAGGACTCGGAGCACTTTAATATTGCTGACCAGTGCTAAAGTGCATGTGCTCTGTACCTAAAATCTGATGACAATTGGTTTATCCATGATTGGCATATTTGGTTTACTTTTAAGTCCTTAGTAAAGTGCATTACCTGTGCCCAGGGCCTATAAATCAAATGATACTCCTGGGCCTGCAGCACTGGTGGTGCAACCCACATAAGTAGCCCTTTAACTATGTCTCAGGTCTGCCACTGAAGATCTTGTGCGTGCAGCTTTAAACTGCCATTTCGATCTGGCAAGTTCACCTACTTTAATTACATATAAATCAGCCCTAGAATAGGCCCTGGACAGACCATGGACAGTGCCATCTTTCTAAAAGTACTAAGGGAAATAGAGGGAGTGTTTAGGACGTGCGCTGTTCTAATGATACTTTCAGGAATCACCACCTTTAGTCATTAAGTGGTTGTGGTGCTTTTATTTCACCTTTTCTTATTTCATTCAAAGTTACAAACTATTACGACATTTGATTCATGTCATAGAGGATGGCACTGTACAATATTCATAAATACAGATAACCATTGACATGAAGCACATTTCAAACAGAAATACTTGAAAAAACAAATCAATGAACAAATAAATATATACAAAAAACAATATGACAAACATCAGACCAGTCCTTATTTGTATGGCAGTGCAAAAAATTAATACTTGTTAGACAAGCAACATGCCAGATGCAGCTAGATTAACCGAGGTTACAACAGACAGAAAGTCCTGTTTGTATATGGTACATTCCATAAGCTGGTAGTGGCAGTTACTAGCTGTGAGGGGGGTCGACGCGTTTCTGAACCCAAAACACTGTCCAACCCAGTTTTCAACAGTTGCTACCAACTTAAAGGCAATTCCTGATTCCTGCAATTCAATAGGTAAGCGAACGCCCCCCCAGTTCAAAATCATTTTTCTACTAAATAACGCAGGGATTCCCTAATCACATATAATTCCCTTTTATGTATTGTAGTGTCCGACCCCGTCCTGGTCCTGAGGAGAACCCTTAGAATGTTTTGGGTTCAGAAACGCGTCGACCCCCCTCACAGCTAGTAACTGCCACTACCAGCTTATGGAATGTACCATATACAAACAGGACTTTCTGTCTGTTGTAACCTCGGTTAATCTAGCTGCATCTGGCATGTTGCTTGTCTAACAAGTATTAATTTTTTGCACTGCCATACAAATAAGGACTGGTCTGATGTTTGTCATATTGTTTTTGTATATATTTGTTTGTTCATTGATTTGGTTTTTTCAAGTATTTCTGTTTGAAATGTGCTTTATGTCAATGGTTATCTGTATTTATGAATATTGTACAGTGCCATCCTCTATGACATGAATCAAATGTCGTAATAGTTTGTACTTTGAATGAAATAAGAAAAGGTGAAATAAAAGCACCACAACCACTTAATGACTAAAGGTGGTGATTCCTGAAAGTATCATTAGAACAGCGCACGTCCTAAACACTCCCTCTATTTCCCTTAGTACTTTTAGAAAGATGGCATTTTCTTACTTAAACCTGTTAATGCCTTCTACCTGTCTCTAGAATACACATCTGTTTTGGGTGACAGCTGGCTTCCTGCATTCCCTTTAGACAGACACACAAAGGCAGAATAGGTGTGCCTGAGTGGTCATGTGCATGATGATGGGTCTGCCTGAGCAGGATGTCTGGGAGCCGCTGACACTTCTACCTGAAAGGGCTAGGTCCTCTCTCCACACAAAGGGCTTCATACCCCCCTTTTGTGGGTCTGGAGCCAGGGAAGGGCAGGGCCTTGTGCACTACAAAGGCCTTTCTTTGAAGTCTCCCTACTTCAAAGGCTAAAATGCATGTAAAAACTGGACTTCTTACACCATGTACTCAGTTCACTTTTGGGACCTGAGGAGACTCTGCCAGAAACAGGAGCTGTGCTGCAGGAGTAACTGCCGCTCTGCTAACTGCTTTGCTGTGTTGGCCTGCTGATTGCTGTGCTGTAGGAGGCACTGCCACTTTGTTACTTGCTTTGCTGTGTTGGCCTGCTGCTTGCTGCCTCTTGCCTGTGCAAATGAAGTAGTCATAACAAATAGAAAATACAGACAAAAGGTAACCCGCCAATATCACAATTTAATTTTCTTTTACACGGCTACCAGGCTCTGCCATCTGTGAGTCCACAGCTGAGCCACGCAAAGATCGGCGCTTAACACTTTCAAAAGCAATGACTCCTACCTGGACTGCCAGCGGAGCTCAGTGCTCCATGTACCAGGACCATCGTTTGCCCCGATCTGCAGTTGAGGTCTGTGCTTGGGTTCCTTGGATTCCAGAAGCCGCATTTCATTCCGAGTGGCATTGGAGTTTGGACAAAGAAACAGTGCGCCACTAACGATCGCCGTATTCCCCTCTCTAAGCGTTGCCGGGGCAACACCTATGTCAGCGGAATCCAGATCAAGAGCAGCGCATCGCACCGAAGCCCCACCTTCCTTTCCTCACATGATGCAAGGGCAACAAAGACGCCGAGCGGAAACCAACACTGGTCCCTGAACCCGAGGCTGGCGACCTTGCCACTGAACCTACTGTGTGCACTCGGGAACTATGATGTTCAGTATAGCCGACCTACGCGCTATGGCAGGGGCAGGCATCCCTTATTTGCACCTGTCCCGAGAGGCCTGCCAAGTTCCTCTGTTCTGGTGCCTATTGGATAACATGGCACGCAGAAAATTTGAGGAGATATATCTATCGATCTACCCCAGGCTCTGTGCCAGTGAAACCTACTAATTACGTTTGATTTAAACACTGTGGTTATCGTTATACTTTTGCAAAGTGCATATCTTGAGATTCCTAAATTGGATTTTTGTCTTTTTGGTCTTGTTTTAAAGAGTAAAGGACATACTATTTGTCTAACTCTGCTTGGAGTCTTTTTGTGGTGTTTTCACTGTATTACTGTTTGTTGTGTTGCACAACTTCTTTACACATTGTCTATTTAGATTAGCCTTACTGCTCTGTGCCGTTACCAGAGGGTGAGCACAGGTAAACTTTTAGTGTATACTTCACTTACCCTGAGTAGTGTGGCGGTTCCTGCCTGGCCTGGGTGCATACCTCAGCTAACCAGGAACCCCATTTCTAACAGCAAGCGAATATCATTGTTCAATCACAAATGAATCTATTTACCAGCGCCTTTTTTTTTAGCTTTCTCGCGTAAAACTTTAGATAACTCCTTAGGCTGCCAATACCATTAGCGCCGAATTTAGAAACTCAGAACTTCGTGGTTGTAATTTGAACTATTAAATAGCAGTTAACTAGTCTGCATTAAAAGTGAAATCCCATTATTTCCCCAACGTGGAATTACCATTATCTGAGATATCGGTAAATCTGGAGAACTGGAAATAATTGGGAGTACAAGTTTTTGGGTAAAAGCATGAGGAAATATGTATTTCGCACAGACCCTGCATAATTTCCCCCAGTAATTCATAGGAGTTTTCAGTTGATTTCAACAGCCGAAATCTCCATGTGAAACCAAAAATTATAATACCGATGGGCTTGGTGAATACTGTTGCCAAGCCCAACTGAATGGATGGGCCACTCATAAAGAGGGCCTAAATGTGACCTCCTTACAAAACTGATCCAAGGCTCTGCCCTTTACACTGAAATTAGTCAGTTCCACTTCTAAACAGTCAGATTTAAGTGATGCCAGGACAATGTGAGTTTTAAAGTAGATACTAGTCTGATAAAGGAACTGAACACAAAAAGGGCTTCAAACTATTCCTCTATAATTTATGCAAATATTGTTTGATATAGATACAGAATGATGTTAGCAGTCACAAGATGTATCGGTTAGGCTCTGTGTCCTCTGTGTGAAATGGAGGAACGCAGATATATTCTTAGTTTTCTACTAGATAGAAATTGGTTCTTACATTAAATAATAACAAATAATGTGATGCAAGAATGACATCTTGCTCTAGAATTTGTAAAATACTTTCAGAACAATCAATAGAAACATTTGCACCCTTAGAGGCTTGTAAATTATGTAAGATGATTCATTTAAGAAGCAGAAAACTCTAATGCAGTGTAGCAATTTGACTGTGAATGCCAACTGCATTAGCTGAGGTACAATCAGATGCTGCAACACTGTTCTTTTCACAAACTGAAATGAAACCATATTTCAGAATTTCAATGTCAAGCATTAAAAAAAAAAGGATTTCAGTTGATAAAATGATTACATTTCCTCTGCTGTTACTACGTGGTACATCAACAGTCCTTGTCTTATCAAAGAGTCGGCCAGTTGAAGTACATGTAGCTCACAGTACATACTTTGAGCGACAGTATACCCTCGCAGGCAATAGTGCGCTTTACAAATGCACATTACATAACATCAACTTCAAACAAATGTAAATATTCAGAGTGACAGACCAGAATTGTACTTTGTGTGACTGCAGTGTGGAGGGTGGGGACAAGATGGCGGCCATACCAAACGCATCCAACTGATATCTGAGCGAGGCCCGATGTAACTCAGCATAATTCTGAATAATCCTGCTCACCCCCTCTCGCATTCCTGCGGATGAACCCTCCGCCGTGCCTATTGCGGGCTGCCACGACTGAAGTGTGGCTAGCAAGCATGAGAACATTGGGCAGAGTGTCACAGCCTGAGAGGAGAGGCACTCACAAGAGCCACCTGGTGAGCCTCCACCAACAAAACACAACCCAAAATGGGAGACAAACATCACAACTGTCAGGAGGGGCAGTGCAAGGGTGGAATGTGACTCCATTGGCCCCCGTGTGGAGTTGCAGACCTCACAAGACCTGCCAGGTGAGCTGTTGCCAACAAAACACAACCTGAAGTGGAAGAGCATACGGCAGAGTGGTGCGGCCTGAGAACGGTGCTTGCAGGAACCTCCTAGCAAGCCGCCGCCATAAAAACACAGCCCGAGGCAGCAGCAATGCGCTGCTGATGTTAAAAGAGCCCCCAGAACTACAGTGAGCCATGACAAGGGTAGAATGTGACCCCATCAGCCTCCTTGTTAAGCACGACCCTTAAGAGCAGTACAGGTGGTAGCAGTAAGCAGACCTCACAGGAATAGGGATACCTGTTGAGGCCTGGACCCAACCCCACCCGGTTTTCAACCCCATTTGGGATTACTATGTGTAAGACTGTTAGTACTGCCATTGAACACATGATCAAGGAGGCTACAGAGCACACAGCAGAACTATAATTGCAAGCAGAAGACTCTGAAGGGAGATCTAGATGCCTCAACATCTGGTTCATGGGGTTTCCCGAATGTGCTGAGGGCCCAAATATGGAACTCTTTCTTGAGCAGAGCCTGATGAATACCATCTTACAGTGTCAGATTGGCCCTTAGGGCAATCAGGCAGTGCCTGATGGGCTGGTGTGACAGGTCAGCATGTGGGCCATTTTTTGGGTTGATTGTGGGCCTGTTTTAGGGTCTGGTGGGCCAGTTTTTACTGTTGGTTTAATAGATATCGCCACAAATATTGCTTGAATCAAGCACAAATACATGCACTCTCCCCTACCTTCCTAATTCAAAACTTCCCAGATTTGAAAACGTGGGAGAATTTTATTCACTAATGGGGGGCCACTTTTATTTGGTGCCTGAGCCTATTTTCGGTCCCAGTCTGATCTTGCCGTCTTAGCAGGCAAGGCTCCAATTGAAAGACAATGTGGTATCCCAAGACAACCACTGCGTTTATTGCGCACCAGCTCAACTACAGAGATAGGGACCTTATTTTGTAACTATTCAGAACTAAGGGCCCCTGTCAGTTCGAAGTCATGGTAATCACGGCCTGCTCAGACTACACACCAACAATCGTGGCTCATGGGCTTGAAATATGCTGTTCTCTTCCCTGCTAAGCTACGAGTGGTGGAGGCTGACAAGCCACATTATTTTACAAACTCTAGGAGGAGCTTTGGGCTTTGCTGCACTCAAATGGAGTAGAGATGCCGCCTGCAGGTGAGCCACACGAAGGAGGTGAAATCGTAAACCAAGGAGTCGCCCCACCGAAGATCAGCCAGCCATTGCAAGGGCGCAAGTGGTAGCTCATGAATTAGCAGTCAATAAGAACCCTGCAGATGTCTCGACATCTGACCATGGATTAGACTTTGACTCGGGTCCCAATAGGTCCCACAGGTACGGAGCGGTGAGTCGTGAAGGCCCGATACAAACACCCTGTTTGGCCGATGATATAGACTGGAGGGGTGTCCTCAACACTGATCTCAACTAGTGTATGCAGGTGTGGCGGCTTGGGATGACAGCCGGTGACTGTGCCGTAAGGGTTTCACAGCATTGCATGGGCACATTGGGGACTCCCTAAAAGGGCATCACAACACCTAGAAAACACCCGCTAAAATTAGCATAATGAATATGAACACTTTATCGAATGTTGAATGTTTATGTATGTATGTACTGCACTTCAATGGCAGAGTTTACACTGAATGCCATGCTGGGGGAAGGGAGTTGGGAATGTTGGTTTGTTATTAAAATCCTGGTTGTGGCACAATGTAGATTGGAGTAAATGGCACACAGGGACGTGTTGAGGTGTGGGGCCTTGCAGCAAAACCTGGGCCCATGGAGGGAATCACGCATTATTTAGTAGCAGTCAGTGTGACCCGTACACAGGAAGCGGTAAGTCCATGCCTCTTAGAGACTCATCGGGCCAAGATTGAGCAAGACACTTTCACTATCGGCATAGGATCGGAAGAACTACCAAGACTCTAATTCTGAAACACAATGTGCTGACATGGAATATACAGGATATGGACACGCCTACAAAAAGACAAAGATTATATGCACTTAAAATGTCAGCATATACACATAGCCTGCTTACAGAAAATGAGCTTGGTGCAATCAGAACTACAGAAGCTACATAAGGAGATGGAGGGGTCAGATTTATGGTAGACCATTCACACAGGGTGTATTAATCTGGATTTCACCAGGTGTCCCATTTGTGGTGGAGGCCAACAGAGTAGACCCAGCATGTAGATATGTAGTGATAGAAAGACAACTAAATGGAGAACCATTGACCCTAATGGCAATTTACGCTCCAAGCACCAATCACTCAGATTTTCTTGATCGGCTGACACCAGGGTGACTACATAACCTACAGGTGCCTTGTCTCTTGGGAGGGGGTTTTAATTTTATCCCAGACAAATCTATCACGCATGGAGGTAGTTATATGCCATTTTTTTGGATAAAATTCACACGATACAGGCTTCTTTCAGCTCCGGTAGAGGGGACACTGATGCGTCTTTGGCATCTGGGGTTCCTCCTCTTTCTCCCTCTCACTCCCTTTCTGCCTTTGGTCCCATTGACTTGCATGACTCGCTCAGAATTCTTAAGAGCCTAAAATTGGGCTCTCCCTCGGACCCATGCACGGCCAGACTTTTGGCAGACGTTGCAGAAACTGTTAACCTGGAAGTTAATAGACTTGTTAACATGTCCCTTCAGGAGGCCTATGTTCCGGCCACCTGGAAGCAGGCCAAGATTCTACCTCTTTTAAAAAAGCCATCTCTAGATCCCTTGAGCCCTGGAAGCTACCGTCCCATCTCCCTTTTGCCTAGCATTGCAAAAGTTTGTAAAAAGGTTGTCACTAAACAACTGACGGAGTTCATTGAAAGTAGGGACATACTACATCCAGCCCAGTTGGGGTTTAGGGCCTCATATAGTACAGAGCCAGCGTTGGTAGAAATCTCCGAGGCTATCCGAGACTGTTTGCATGCCGGCGGGAGGGTAGCCTTGATTTTGCTTTACCTCTCGGCGGCTTTCGACACTGTCCCCCACTCGCTGCTGCTCACCCGACTTACCAAGATTGGTATATCTGGCACTGCTTTGGGCTGGCTTAATTCCTTCCTGGATGGCAGGATGCAACAGGTTTGGCTCCCCCCTTCATCGTCCTCACCCCAGAGGGTGCTTACGGGGGTCCCACAGGGGTCCTCTCTGAGCCCCCTTCTTTTTAACATTTATGTCACTCCCTTGGTGCTTCTGGCAGAAGATTTGAGGGCCAAAATCATTGCCTACGCGGATGATACCCAGCTTTTGTTCACATGGGGAAAAAACGAGAGTTCCACTTCCTCCGCAGAAATCTACCTTTCTAAGGTCTTTCAGTGGCTGGCCTCCGCGCAACTAAAATGTAATGAGAAAAAATCGGAAATCCTCTTGTATGGAAAATTTCCTCCTCATTTCAGAGAATCACTCTGGCCGTCCGATTCTACGATGCCAGCCTCAACAGGGCAACCCGCCAAGAATCTGGGGGTCGGGTTGGAGGAGAATCTCACGTTTGCGACCCAGATTAAGAAGTTAGCCGGGAGCTGCTTCGGGATACTCAAGAGCCTTCGGAAATTTCTCCCATTGCACCCTAGGGCCGCTAAGGAAACGGTCACGCGAGCCCTGATTTTATCCCGGTTAGATTACGCCAATGCCTTGTATGCTGGCATCCCGGGATACCTGATCAACAAACTTCAGGTTGTTCAGAATGCTGCGGCCAGGCTTCTCCTCAATGTTCCTGCGAGAAGCAGAGTGCGACAACATCTGTGCGCATTGCACTGGTTACCCATAGGCAAAAGGATTAAATTCAAGTCCCTAGTTATAGCACACCGTGCTCTTCACGCCTCTGGTCCTATCTATCTTCGAAAGCGCTTCTCTTTCTATACACCTGCAAGACATCTGCGCTCTTCCACTCAACTTCTGGCGCATGTCCCGCGGTTTCGGCTGCAAAGGATGGGTGGCAGCTCCCTTGCTCTGAAAGCCGCTCTAGCCTGTAACTCGCTGCCGTTCGCTCTTCGATGTATTCAGGATCCCATTCTGTTTAAGAAAGACCTGAAGACATTTCCCTTCATTTAATCTGGTGTTCACTCTCTCTCAGGCTCGCGCCGGGACACTCCTCGGAGTAGTCGCGCGCGTTATAAATAGAAATAACATAACATAGAATGACACAACATTTTAAACATTGAATACAAAGCAGATGAGCACATGATGTGTGGAGGCTGATGCACCCTACCCTCAAAGAATACTCATTCTACTCCCCAGTACACAACATTCACACATGCCTGGATCTGTTCTTCTATAGCATCACACTGCGCTCATGAATACTGGAGATGGAGTACCTTGCAGACACTATTTCAGAACAGTGCCTATTAAAAATGGTGCTCCAATGGGGCAGTGGGTGAGCACAAATTCCAAACTGAAAGCTCCGAACTGAGGCTCTGCATGATACACCCTTCTGAGAAGCTTTAGGGACACACAACACAATATTTTAATGAAAATGAGGGATTAACCCCATCCAGGGCCATAGAATGGGAGGCCTTCAATGTAGTTACTCGCGCTACTGCATTAACACCACGTGGGGCGATAAACAGGCTTCAGTCAGGAACATCAAAGACACTGAACATGAAATGTGCCAATCGGAAACTATGTCACCAACACAGACTGCGCTGCTGTGATGGCTACGAGAACTTCGATGCACCCACACTGAACTGAGCGACACAATAGGGAAGTTTGGTCATAGGGAGTACATTGCCTGCCAACATGGGGATGGGGAGAGAGCTGGACGTATGTTGGCATTGTTGTTTAGAGGTGAAACAACGCACCAGTGATAAGGCATATCAGATCTGCAGACAGCGACAGTCAATACACAAGAAGGCAGACATGCTGCCTTTGTCGATTACTACTGTGCTCTGTTGGCAGAGAGCCTGTGGTCCGCTACAGACTGCTTATTCGACTATTCCCATCTCCCAAATTAATCCATTGCAATGCATTGAGCTTGAGGAGCCCCTGCAAGTCCAAGAAGTCAGCAGAACTATAGTACAGATAGCGAGAAATAAAACTCTGGGAACGGATGGCTACCCATGGAATTCTACTCCAGATACAGAGTACTAGTCATACCAAAACTGCTACAGGTTTATGAGGAGGTGGGAGAGGTACCGAGGCTCCCAGTATTCCTAAGAGAAGCACCAATAGTAGTACTGCCAAAGCCAAGATGTGACCCATCTGATGTGCGATCATACAGGCCATTATCTATCCTCAATTTATATTATAAGATATTGGGGAAGATACTGGCCAACAGATTGCTTTCCGTGGTTGGGCCATTTATTCATACATATCAAGATGAGTTCATACAGGAAAGGAACACCATTCGGAACATCTTCCATCTTCTAGGACTGATGGGAGTCACCACTGGAAGTAATGAGAGATACCTGGCGGTATCACTAGATGTTGAGAGGGTATTTAATACCTCTCTTGGTAGTCCTTCATAGAATGGGAATATACCCGATATTTCTACAATGGGTCTGAACACATTATAGTTCCCCAATGGCTGGGGTCAAGTTAGGGCAAACCATATTAGACCACTTTAACAGATGCAGAGATACTACACTGGGTTGCCCTCTCTCCTCTTATATTTGATCTCGGCATGGAACCACTGGTGTGCATGCTGCATCACAGGGCCATGGAATGGAGCATAAATGCATTTGGTAGGCATGTGATACGCAGATGATGCCACAGGAACACAGGTCTGCCACAATGCTTATAAGAAACGTTTGGAAAGAAACAGAAAATCAGTTTTCAATATCCTGAGAACAATATCGTAGAGTCCAAATAATAATAGTCTAAGATTAGATCATTCTCTGAAACTGGATGAGACCCTGCATCTTATGCAAGCTCTGTGCGGAAATGGGAAAATATCTGCTTTGGGAAAGACATTTCTATATTAGACATTTTTTCCTTTCGTTTTAGATTTGATATATTCCAATTTGTGTTGAGGCTTCCCCTAGGCTAGGCACCCTTTTGTGATATTATCTCTTGTAAATGTGTCAAAGCTCTACAGCTATCATGCAAGCATTTTCTTTTCTTTTTAAAGAACCACATATTAGGTATATTTTTCTACTATTGAAAAAACATAGTGGCAGCGACAATTAGGGCAAGGAATCATCTATATGTTATGACTATCTAGAATATAGGGGACATTTTTCAGTGCTATAATTGTTTCATGATACTTAAATGTCTTAATATTGTGATTTCACATCTGTAATTGATGTTATGGTTAACACTCCTACATGTGTATTTTGTTTGCATTTTATGGAACTTGAATTCAAATAAATCAAATTTTGTGTACTTATTTTATTAATTTTGAATACTCACTTTCACTTGCGCGTGCCAGACATCCAGCATGTGTTCAGACATCAGGGAAGTGGTTTCTTTGGCACTGACAAGTAGATTCTTGTTCTGTTATTGTTTTGAAGAGTCTGTTGGTGCTATAGACTGGAAAAGAAGAGACTAATGAATGAATGTTGCGGAGTCACTTCTTCCCCATTAACAAATAGAATGCCAGGTGAAGTACCTGTAACTCACAATACATACTGAGTAATGTATACACTTCAGCTGATTTGATTCAAAGCAAATAATAAGTCACTTCAATTTACAAGGGTACTTTCTATAAAGAGTGGAAGCTAACTGATACTTAAATAGCCACAATGATTATGTATACAAATTACCGCTATATTTTCAAAGTCAACACAGTGTGGAGAGGAACATGTTATCTAGATTGTTACATATTCCTCAAGTAAGTTTGGTACTTGTCTGGCTGAAGCGAGTGATGTGTTTTAGGATAAGGCTAATCCATATGGTTGAAGGCTAATGCTGATGAAAGCGCCATTGATGATTTTATTCACGCAGGAACAATGGCAGCATTGCATTATGACCTTCCTATGAACAGTGCTTTTTGTCAAGCTTCCCGCCTGTACCTTCTTCACCCCTCCCTTTACAGCTCAATTTAGTCTCCCTTTTTACGTTTCGCCTTCACATCGCTTGCGCTGAGCTAGCGAAGTCTTTTGAATTTCAAGAAAAAATCTTAAAAAGGCTTATAGTCCCCCGTAAATTTCCATTTGTTCGTATGCTCATCACTCTGTTTTCCTTGCTTGCTGTTGCATGCAGCATGCTATTTCCCGTTGTGTTCATCTTTCTCTTTGTGTGTTTTCTTATCAGTAGAGCTTGGACCTAGTACTCCCTTTGAACATTTCCTCCTCCTTTTATGGCACTTCTTCTTTCTTTGTGATTAAGCATGTTAGGCAACTGCACCACCCGTAGGTATTGGAGTGCTTTACATTAGCAGCAGTTCTTTTACACAAGGGCACATTCATTTTTGTAGGCACGGGGAGATTAAGTGATTTGTCCACAATCAAGGATGTTAAACCGACGCAGAAACTCAAACCCGGTTTCCCAGATCCATTGTCAGCAGCTCTGGCCCGTACGCCACATCCTTTCCCAGGAGGACGCCACTTTGTCTGCCTAGCCTCGGCCTCAGTTCTACATTTTATGATTACAGCCAAATCACTTAATCTTCTTGTGGCAGCCTGCATCTGCTGTTGGTTGCCCGCCCACCTCCGGCCCGTCGCTGCTTGCCCCGCTGAACTCCATTGCACAGATCTTCTCCCCCACCCTCGCCCCCCTCCCCCGTCCAGTTTTGCTTTTCAAATTTTTTTGGGTGAAATTTTATATAGCGCCAACACCAACCAAAGGTATTGGAGAGGTATTGGAGCACTTTACCTTAGCACCAGTTACTTTTTTTTATGCAGTATTATATAGCGCCAGCACCACCCGAAGGTAGCAGCTTCATTTCACGAGGATACCCTAAACTTAAGTAAATCTCTTTATCTCCCTGTGACAACCCGCATTTGCTGTTGGTTGCCCATCAACCTACCGCCCGTCGCTGCTTGCCCACGCCAAACTCCCGTTGCACTGCTCCCCCGACTCTGCTTTTCACATTTGATTTTTTTATGAGGTTTTATGTAGCGCCAACTTGTAGGTATTGGAGTGCTCTATATAAGCACCAGTTACTTTTTTTGTGCAGTTTTATTCTGTCTTAAAATGGATCTGCTCATTTCTACAAAACAGATCTCAACGAGTCCTAATCAGTCATGACTAGGCCTGGGCGGAAAAGTACGCTACGCTCGCGGAGTTTGCGGAGTTTGCGCTACTACGCGCATTGCACGTAGCACAGTGCAAAAATGCATAGCGTAGCGGGCATTTTTTGCTTGCTCGCGGTCCTCAACGTCAAGTTGGCGACCGCGAGCGAGCAAAATCAACATCCCGGCGAGACTTTTTCCTCGTTCGCGATCAGCAACATCAAGTTGCCGATCGCGAGCGAGGAAAATAAACCTCCCAGCGAGATACTCAACGCGGGGAGGTCAGGTTTCTCATTGTGAGTGGTCGCGTATGCTCGCGACCGCTCGCGATGAGAAACTACCAGTCCGCGTTGAGAAAGCTGCCGCTCGAGTACAAATCTACTCGAGCGGCAGAAAATGACCGCTTGCACTGTGCAAGATGCCGTTTGCAATGATTGCACAGTGCGGACAAGCATCCGGAACTGTGCAAGCAGTGCGAACAGCATTTTCCTACCGCACTACGCAGTTCGCTACGCTACGCGTAGCGTGCGTAGTGCACTTTGCGTAGCTACGCGTAGCGCTACTACGCGAACTACGCCCAGGGTTAGTCATGACTTATCCGATCAGACGCCGGTCACTATCGGCGCTCCCCAAGGTTCGTCACTTTCCCCCCACCCTGTTTAATCTTTACATGGAACCCCTGATTGAAATGCTCTAATAACTCCTACCATATGTACGCTGATGATTCGCAATTGTACATGAAGATTACCTCTGCTGATGACATCAGCACTCAATAACATCTTGATCAATACTCAACACTGGTTAACTCTTAACCACCACAAACTTAATGCCCTCAAAACCGAATTCCTAATAATCTCGCCACTCAACCCCACCCCTAACATCAAAGACTGGCTCCCACTACTCACCGCCTTGAACTGTACCCCACATATTGTTGGTTCAGCAAAATCCCTAGGAATAACACTAGACAACAACCTCTCCATGCTGAATGACATCAGCTTCACAACAAGAGGGGCCAATTTCCATTTCCACGTTTTAAGAAAGCTAAAGCCTTTCCTGCCCAATGCAGATCTCAAGATGGTGGTTCAGGGTCTTGTGGTTTCCAAACTTGACTATGGGGATGCTACCCTTGTTGGCCTACCGAAAAGAAAACTAGCACCGCTGAGGGCTAGCCTCAATGCGGCTGCATGGCTCATCACAGGCATAAAGAAAAATGATCACATCACCCCGGCCCTCCACTCTCTGAACTGGCTACCCTACGAATCTAGGATCCACCTCAAAATAGCATGCATGACGTACAAAGCCATCCACCACAACACTCCCTGGCTCAGACATTGGTTCTATCTGGAAGAAACAGAGCTTCTCGTAGCACATGCTCCATACTACTGAAACCCCAAAAATTTCACAAAAAGAAAACTTATAAGAGAAATTTCTCCAGAATTGCCCCAAACATTTGGAACTCTCTACTCCTAGAGATCATGCCCATCCCTTCATTCGCTCTTTTCAAAAACAAAGTAAAAATGAGACTACTGAATAATCTCCTTCCTATCCGTGCCAATTTGATTTCATTGCTGGTGTTTTGACTATGTCTTTCTGTATTATCTTTTCACGCTGTATATTATTTAATTTATTTTATTTTTTCCCCCTTAGTTTAGCGTTTAGGTTCCACCCTATGATTCTATATTTTGCTCCCTCTATAATTGATGCTATTTGTTATGTTGTACAACATTTTGGTCTTGTTCGCGCTTTATAAAACTTCATAAATAAAAAAATTAAATAAATAGCGGCAAACACCACTCAAAGGTATTGGAACACTTTACATTAGGAACAGTTGCTTTACACAAGGACACATTCATTTTTGTAGGCTTGGGGAGATTGAGTGATTTCCCCAGAGTCAAGGATGTTAACCCTAAGTGAAACTCAAACCTGGTTTCCCAGCTACATAGTCGGCAGCTCTGGCCCTTACACCACATCATCTCCCAAGCTTCGGCCTCAGTTCCATATTTTGTGCTTATGGGTAAATCACAATCTCCCCATGGGTGCCCGCATTTTATGTTGGTTGCCCATCCACCTCCCGCCCATCGCTGCTTGCCCCTGCTGAACTCCATTGCACAGATCCCCCTCCTCCACCGACTCTGTTTTTCACATTTGTTGTGCCAACACCACCCGAAGATATTGGAGAGCTTAACATATGCACTACTTACTTTTTTGTGCAGTTTTATATAGCGGCAACACCACCCGAAGGTATTGGAGCGCTTTACATTAGCACCAGTTACTTTACACAAGGACACAGTTGTTTTTGTAGGCACTGCAAGATTAAATGATTTGCATAAAATCAAGGATGTTAAGCCGACGCCGAAACTCGAACCCTGTTTACCTGCTCCATAATCTGCAGCTCTGGCCCTTACACCACATCCTCACCTGAAAGGACCCCATATCATCTCCCTAGCCTCTTTTACTCATGCTGCACATTTTCCATGTGAGAAATGCTTGAGGCACTGCTGCTACCTGGGTTAGAGCAAAGTGTGAACCACATCTGCTCTGCATAAGGATGGTTACTTTCCTGCTACCCAGTATGTACCTGTTCAGTCAGTTCTGAGAAGTCTAACCTGCAGTGGCAGATGGGTTTTTAAAGGAAAATTACCTTTAATTGCTATCTTTGCTGTTTATGGTCAGTGGGTGTGTGATGGAATCTGATGAGTGCATGAGGACATCTAATGCATCGGCTGTAAGTAAATACCATCTAAAGATAGGGCTTGTCCAACACTAGTTCTAGAAGCGTGTACTTCTGAAACCAAAGCTGTTCATGTTCTGTCTTTGTGAGGAAAGCTCCTATTTAGTTCTGTTTTATGTGGCAGGTAGAAGATTGTTCTGCCACTGCCCAGACTACAAAGAGAAAGAAAAATAGAAAAGACGGAGAGTCCTTGGCCCATCCTGTACCTGTTCTGTGGCTGAGATGCACGCTTGCGTTGTAGCTGGCTGGGTGGTACCTTTATGAGATAAATTTGCATTGCGACTGTCTGTGCTGTTTCTTTGTGTTCCAGAAACACATATTACTATTGTCTGCTCTGTTACTGGAACCTTGACTGGTTCTCATGATACGACTGCCTGATGTTTTTTGTGAGGGAAGATTGCACTGCTACTCACGTTGTACTTGTTCAGTGAGTGCATCCAGAGTTTAATTTGAGCCGGTGGTTGCAGGTGGGGCCTACCATCACTCATTTGTGGGGACCGGCCCTTATTTGTTTTCATTGGACTTTGACCAAGAGGAAGTGAGAGAACAATAAAGGGAGAAATAAGGAGGAAGAGAAAGGCAGAAAATAGTGGTAAAGGGAGAAAGCAGTGATGAAAAAAACATACAGGTGTTTGATTAAGGAGCAGGGAGCATCTGTTGGTGGATTAAAGAGGCATGACGTGGAATCAAGGATACACAGCCATGGTATTCAGCACGCCAACAATCCATAGCGCAGGTCTTGGACTAAGTTCTGAGCAAAACCTTGGGCCCCAGCACTTATTCTTTTACATATTAAGCATTTGGTATGGCAAGCTTTTCACTGCTGCTACCTCTGCTGTGTCTGTTTTATGTTTGAGAGTAACATGTGAGTGACCGTCACGAGACCGGTGTGCTGAAAAAGGAAGACCGAGATTGCCCTCCCCAGACCAGAACAAAATACAGCTGCACCCTTCATATGAAACCACAACAGACAACCATATTTGCGTTTTGAGAATGTAACCATTCTCTGGCCGTATTTATTACACTTCATTAACACAGCATTAAAATTCAACTGTTGTCTTCATATTGCATAACATTTCCATATATATACACAAAATTAATACAAGAGCAAACATTTTACTAATACAACGAATCTCCTGCTTGCATATTCTCACACTCCATTAGGAGTCATAATTGACCACCTCTCGGTTCCTAGTGGCATCATTTACAAGGCAAACTTTCCACTCCCTCAAGATAGAGGGAGCTAGGGCCAGCAAGGCAGCTGGCCCCCCAAAAAGAACAAGGACAACCCCTGGCACCCAATCAGGGGGATGAGCCTGGGCAACCGGGCCATACCTTGGTCCCCTGGCGCAGCCACCATCCCCCCCACTCCCACGGGGAGTATCACGGGGTACCCTCTAGGGCCAGGGACAATTGCGGTAGCAGATGCCCCCAGCCCTTCACCAGTGACCGTGTCACCCCTGTCCCGGGTTATTCAAAACCAACAACATCTTGAGTCCGCCTGCGCTTAGATCTGTGATGCCCCACATTGGCAACCCGTTTTGTGGTCAAAACATGACTACTTAACCACCTCCCCAACCATATATAGAAGCTAAAAGAATGGGTGGGTGGGTAAAAGAAGTCTCCTTCGTGGTGGGGGCAACGTGCACCGGGAATCCTCAGGTGCAGGCTCCTCAGGTGCAGGCAGGCAGCAAGGTGCTCATCAGGCAGATCTACAGCCATTTAAGCTGTCCTGCCGCCCCTGCAACCTGCCGAGTTAGCCCCGCTGCCCCCCCCAGGCAACCAATCATTACCACAGGCGGGAAACCTACCCGCGAAAATTTGAACCTGCAGTCACCGTTGAGCCGCCGCCATCAACTGGTCCATACCGGCCCACACCTGTCTCTAGGGTCCTGCGAGGGGGGGTGCGGCCCCTTTGTCCAATCTTGTGCCATTGCCACACACACTGAATGTATTCTGTGTTTCCAATTGAAAAATGTGTGTGTGCTATTCCTTGCCATGCCTATGAGGAAGATTGACTTGCATATGATAAAATTACATTACTCTTGAATCAGAACTGCACTTCCATTTGTGTAAATTCAATTACTAATGCTCCTGCTTGTGCTATTCACATTCTGCGTGTATGAACACTTTCACTGCTCCAACTCGAACAATATGTTTCACTTTTCAGAGGGACGCTTGCACCACTGCTTCTTCTTTTGTACCCGTTTTCGTTTCAGAAGACCAAGACAATATTCAACGAAAAACGAGGAAAAAGGTTGGGAGACCTAAAATAGTGGGGCTCCAATGTGAGAAATGAGTGTAAGAAGTACAGAAGGTGGAAAGAAAAAAAGTGGTGATAAAAATACAAGATATGGGATTAAAGGATCCCATTGTAATTGGTGGTCTTCTACTGCTGGACAATAACCCTTTGGCCTCAGTTAAAACAAAAGGCATAAGCTGGGCCAGTAGACAAACCATGGGTGGTGCAGTTTGTGGTGGACAGGTTTATGTTCTCTTAACAACTATCAACCATTTTACTCTTCTGCAATCCATTGCCACTTCACTAGCCCTTCGTTTACTACTGTTCTTGACTTCAAAATGACTCTTCTTCTATAATCATCTGCACCACTAACAACTGCATTTGCTTCTTGGTAGAGCGATAGATGAAGGATTGTTCGTTATTTTCTAGCAAACTTTTCAAGTAAGGCTAGTAACTTATTCTCTGGCAAACCTTTTGAGAAGTCACATATGCCAAGCAGGTTTATCCGGTTATAAATTTTACCTTAGGACTCAGTCTCTGAAATGGAAGTCAAAATCTTTCAGCAAGGCTGCAGACTTTATGCGAGAATGTCCTCTCAAAGCCAGATAAACTATTTGACGAGGTCCCACTGAAGCTTCACACTCATTTCACACCCAGAGAGGCCTGCTCATTGACTGGATACTTTTAATGCCTTCTCCCATTCGAGATTTCTTCCTTTAGGCTTAGACTTTTTTGTGGAGTTCAGAATCCTCCTTTGGGGCAAAGCTGCAGGCTGAGCCCGGGAAGGATGAACCAAAATTGGATAGGCTTGCTGTGAGGATCAGCTGAACAGGTTTTTCAAGTGGCAAAAAGCTTCAAGCAGGACCAACTTGCATTTCATGCGCAACAAGTTTGCATCTTGAATGGACTGGCCTGGGTGGTTGGTCCTGCTCTTTCAGAGGTCTGGAAGTCCAAAATGTTTAAATCCCACCTTTTCAGAGATTTCACAATAAATCATTCTAGATACCAATAAGGCTGCCGGTACCTCATGAATGGTCAGAACTCACTCCAACAGATGCCATCAAAAAGGTCCAGTCAGTTTCCAGTTGCAACTGGTCAATAGTCAGTTCAGGAAAAAGGCCTATTGCAGCTTGTTGTGTCCCTGTAGCGAGACAGGACGTCAGCCGACTGACCCTTTGAGTCTACTGGGTACAAGTGGAAGCATCAGGTCTCAAACAGCAGGTGCAGTACTACGTCTGTTCTTCCAAAGGTCCAGAAAGTGTTCTGAGGAACTGTGGGTGAGGTATCAATTTTTTATGTTTCACTAGCCAGTGGGTGGTGGTGGCACCCGGACACTCCCTAATCAATAGGGAACAAAATTTCTGTGGCAACCGTACCCACTTTTTCACCACATACCGTTTCTCCTACTAACAAATATCCCAGAGTGCACTATTGTAAAGGAAATCCAAGATAGCACACCCCGGGGCGTGGTTTCACCACCGAAGCAAATGGCCGCAAGTTAGATTGGCTCCGGCTCATCCCAACTCCACCAATACGGGGCCGTTGTGTAGGGCTTGGCCGGGAATACCAGCTACCGGTGTTGCCACGGGATTGAAGAGGCATGCCCAGGACACCTTTAATTGGCGAGAATAGATGGCACCATTACAGGATTAGTGCAGCGAATAATGACTAAAGCGTCATCATAGCCTGCAGAATTGCGGGTGGAGATTGCAGAGAGGGACCCTAAGAGGCAGACAAACAGACAGGAGAGCCACGACGGGTGATTCCCTTCCTCTCCTGGTGTAAACTGGTGGAGATCCGTAGTGTCTGGCTCGCTTGTGGTGGCTCAGAGACTTGTGGCACTGGGCGAGAAAATGACCCAATTGCTTGGTACTATTGTGGCATGGTCGGCCCGTGGGTCCCCCGGGGGCACGATTTCGCTCACTAGCCCATCTCCCCGGGGCTGCACAGAAGCCAGACAAAGGGCATTGAGGAAGACTCGGACATACAACTGGTGCTCCCGAAACGCAGGCTCTGTGAGAGAGGCGTCCTCATCTATACCTGGTTAGTGGGTCGATTAGAGAGACGCGCTAGGCATTAGTCAGCAGTGGGAAACATCCTGAAGAACGACTCCGGAACAACGAGTTCCGGAGTCACGCAAGCCGAACAACGACTTGCATGAACAACGACTTAGCCTGAACCACGCATGTGCGTGGTTCAGGCTAAGACGGTCTAGTGTTCGTGCAGGGCGGAGTTCAGAGGAGCGTCGGACAGGAACAGGTAAGAGGTTTTGGGGTTAGTTTTAAGGGGTGGGGGTTTGGGTTAGTTTTAAAGGGGGTGGGGGATTCGGGTTTGGTTTTTAGGGGCTTGGAGGGATCGTGTAAGATTTTAGGGGGTGGGAGGGGATCGAGTTAGTTTTTAGGGAGTTGGGGAGAATCGAGTTAGTTTTAAGGCGGTGGGGGGGTACGTGTTAGTTTAAAGGGGCTTGGAGGCGTCGTGTACGTTTTAAGGGGGTGGGAGGGGATCGAGTAAGTTTTTACGGGTTGGGGGTTCGGGTTAGTTTTTAGGGGCTTGGAGGGATCGTGTACGTTTTAGGGGTGGGAGGGGATCGAGATAGTATTTAGGGGGTGGGGGTTCAGGTTAGTTTTTAGGCGCTTGGAGGAATTGTGTTAGTTTTTAGGGGTGGGAGGGGATCGTGTTATGTTTTTAGGGGGTTGGGGAGAATCGAGTTAGGTTTTAGGGGTGGGAGGGGGATCATGTTCGTTTTTAGGGGGGAGAGGATCGAGTTAGTTTTTAGGGGGTTGGGGAGAATAGAGTTAGTTTTTAGGGGGCTGGGGAGTATCGAGTTAGTTTTAAGGGGGTAGGAGGGGTATGAGTTAGTATTTAGGGGTGGGGGAATTCGTGGTTCAGTATGTCGTGGTTCTTTACTTAGTGGTTTAGATTGGGTCGTTGTTTAGAATTCGTGGTTTAGGCACTCGTGATTAAGGAGGTAGTGGTTTAATCATACAATCGTCAGCAGTGGATCAAGTAGAACGGCAACGAAGAAAGGGCAGTCTCAGGTGCGAGTCGAGATGTCTTGTGCCAGGGGCGCCAAGGGCTCGCAACAGACCAAGTTAGATAAGTTTACTCAGCCAAGAGCAGTGGACCCGGAACATGATACCAAGGGTCATGTGCCAGCAGTACCAGACCACGAAGACCAGGACCCAACCCTGAAGGACATTATGGATGCCATATCAGGTGTGCGCACCTCACTAGAGCAAAGGATGGACTCAATCACAAAGGAGGTCACGCTGATCAGGGCGGACCTGCAGAAACTGGGAGAGAAAGTTAAAAATATGGAGACGATCACTACAGACCTGATGGGGGACTCCAAACAACTGCAACAAGATATCAAGGAGTTGCAGGCTTTTCGTATGATGACGGTAGACAAGCTGGACAACTATGAAGGCGGAACTCGAAGGAATAATATACGCATCATTGGAATACCTGAGAGAGCGGAAGGCCCGGCACCGGGTCTATTCATAGAAGATCTCAGTCAAGCACCTGCAACCTAAGGGACTCTCCAATTTTTTTGTCTTTGAAAGGGCGCATAGAGTCCCTGGTGGACGACCAAAACCCGGAGCGCCGCCGTGTCTGCTGTTGGCTAAGCTCCTGAACTTCAGAGACAGGGACATTATACTGCACACCGCCCGAGTGGCTCCTCCACTTAAATATGAAAACTGTGAAATATCCTTCTTTCCAGATTTCACGCTAAAGGTCCAAAGACAGCGAAGATCCTTTCTTGATGTTAAGAAGCAGCTCAGAGAAAGAGGTGTCAAATATGCTATGCTGTTCCCCGCTAAACTTCGAGTCGAGGCCGAAGGCAGGGCCTGGTTTTTCGAGAACCCAAAGGCGGCAACCGATTGGCTGGAGGGATGGCGGCCTGCTAAAGAATACAATGCCCGAAAGGGAAGAGAAACGGGACAAACGGGGCGAGTGCTGCAGGTGGACTGATCTAAATACCCACTGCCGAGCGAGAGCGAATGAGTATTGAAGCCGTCCAGGACCCGAGGAAGGATATCGCTTGTTGATGAACTGTACAGCCGGCGACCACGCTAAGTGTCTTGTTTATCATATCTGAACTATCATTCTGAACCTCCTGTAATGTGTGTATATTGGGTGGATGTCGGGTGGTGGAGAATCCCCCCCCTTAATATATTCTCCTTTTAGTCTACAGTTTAGGGCGACAGGCACTCTGCATAGTTGGGGACATGGGCAGTTCGATGCCCAGAGTGCAGGGGAGCAGGGAGGGGGGCAGTTGGGCAGGGGTTGTTTTGGGTTGGGCTTCTTTCATTAGTGCAACACGGATTGAGGCAGAAAGTGGGAGGGATCCAGTTCGACAATATCACAAAGATGAGACCGCCGTGGGATAAGGGCTTCAGGCTTCTATCGTGGAATGTCAACGGCCTGGGGGATAAACTAAAACGTAGCATTGTCCTTCAATATATCAAGAGGCACGCCCCGGATGTGGTGCTACTCCAGGAAACGCACCTCATTGGCAACACATGTAAGGCTTTGAATAGATGGGGTTAAAGAAATCAGTTACACTTTGTTTCCAGGAACAAACGCTAATCTATGCTGACACCCGGGCAGCCTACTCATCGATTTGAAAATACATGTGGTGGCACGACCACCACCTTGAGTACTAAAGAGATCTATGAGGGGTATATGATATGGGCGAAGGTAAACACGAACACACTTAGCAACTACTTCTTTTCTATTACTGAATGAGTAGGTTCTGCCGCGTGCACTGCTCTGGATGCGAATGCTCTAATTTCATCTTTGCCAGCTTTCTTTTTTGTAGTGAAACAGCAGTAAATGCATGCACCATGCTAATATTATCATCATGTGTGTCAAAGAGTTTTAAAGGGTGCACTTTCATAATGTCATTTTTAACTTGTTCAAACTTAATCTCGCACTAATCATTCGACTCAGATCTCACATTTTTAAAACAGTTTGCGTAAAGTTGTTGTTTTGCTCACAAACTGGGGTATATTGCAGAGCAAACTCTGCTAGACCTTAAAAGGTCTCAACTTATCTTTCTTAACTGAGGATGTGGCTTCCTCAATAGCTTTGGACTGTTTCATTCTTGGTTCTTCCTCAGCTTTCCATATGTGATGCCCCAAATAATCCAACTATGCCCTGCAACATTACACAAATCTTTTAGTGTTAAAGTAGATTTCTTCAAGATATTCAATACAACACAGAATTCCACCTCATCTATCTTTTCAAATAATAATATACACATTGTTGGAGATGGCCCTCTTGGCAGGGTCACCCCAGGAATTTTGCCTTCTGTTGCTGAACCCATTTGTTGGCATTACATATAATTAATTAGTACATTTAATTTACATATAAGTCCCTGATAAATGGTAGTACATGTGCCCATGCCCTTTAAATTAAATTCTATCAGCGAGCTGCAGTACTCCTTGTGCCACCCACTAAAATAGACTTTTAAAACATGTCTCAGGCCTGCCACTGCAGCCTGAAGTGCAGTTTTAAACTGCTATTTAGGTCTGACAAAATAAATATTTTGCCAGGTCTAAACTTTCCTTTTTAATGCTCTTAAGTCACCCCGAAGGTAGGCCCTAAAGGCTACCAGGGCAGGGTGCATGCTATTTAAAAAACTGGACATGTATACTTTAATTCTACATGTCCTGGCAGTGAAAAACTCCTAAAGTAGTTTTCACTAAGTTGTAAGGCTATCTCTCATAGACAAACTGGGGTATCTTATTTTAATTAATAAGTGCTAACTTCGGATTGGAAGCAGATAGAGATATGCTGTTTGCACTCAAATAAATAGTAATTTTAAAATTATCTTTAATGATAAAGTTGGATTTTAAGTAACTCTCCTGGAAATTGCACTTGAAGAAAGTTGGCATTTTTGTTGCCCAAACCAACTGTGTCTTTCTGCCACTGTCTTTGGTCACATGGCTTTGTGTGGGTTGTTTTGGGTTGTGTATTGCTTCAAGACAGTGAGGCAAAGGAAGCCTAGGTGTAAGTGAAGAGTGTCTTCTTGACAGGTTGACTGGGGAGTAGCTGCACCCTGCCCTGACTACATTTCAAAGGGCCCTGCCTGCATCAGACACAAAGGAGCCTGAAACCAGGTCTACCTTTACTTTTGTCACTCAAGAAAGTTTGGAGCCAGGACCGGGGGAAGGGAAGAACTGACAAGAACCAGTTTTGGGTGGTAGGTTAGGGAATTCCCCCACACAAAGGCTGGCACCAGGTATAACAAGCATTTGCAATGCAAATCGGTCTGGCATTTGTGAAAAGTAAAGCTACTGGCGTTGTAAATAACAAAGTTATTTACTTATGTTTTTTTGTTCGCAAGCATTTAACACTGCTGTTCCATAACCTGATCAATGAAAGTAATTTTATAGAAGATGCATATACGTGTCCTCTGATTACCTTCTTGCACAGATAAGCACTTTCCTTGATCACTGACCCAAATATAGAACATAGGAGAAAAGAAAGCTGAGGGCGTAGAAAAATGAAAGCAAAGTATAGAGCTTAGCAGAATGGAAAACAGAGCACGAAAAAATGAAAGCAAATGGAGCATACTGGAAAGGAAAACAGAGAGTGTGGGTGAAAGGAAAGACGATACTAGCGGAAAACAAGTGAAAGTGCTGGATCCGTTATTTTTCCACACCTGTCCTGATACCGATGGAGGTTGATTCCAAGCTGAGATTTCGGCTCAGAGAGCTCCACAGAACTCAATCCAGACTCCGGGAGAGCTGCCTCCGTGCTTGTCCTGGTGTAAGACCTGTGTTAATAATTAATAGCAGCAAATGCATGTTTCTGTTGGAAAATGTAAAGGAGAAGTTTTTTTTAAAGCGTAAACAGACTATACGTGTTTTAAAGGACACCTACAGTTAGCAGATAAGGGAACATTTATAAAAAGCAATTTGACCAAGATCACACAATGCAGTTAAATAGGAGAGGGGGTGGAGCCTGAAGTTAGGATTACTTGGTTTTGCTGAATCAGTGCTGAAGAACAATTCCCCTCCCTCTAGCCTCAAAATCAGTAGGTGTCTGCCTTCTGCCTTCAAACTTGTGCATATTAACTTTAAAAAAGTGGGAAACCTTGTTTCCTGAAATCCTAAGAAAATCATTTACACTGTGGGGGCAGGAGGCGGCTGGAAGTTGGCAAGAATCCAAGCCTGACATCTTTGGAGTCACAATTAAGCCTCAGACAGCTTTCGACTGTTTTTCTGACCATAAAAGTGAATTTGAAAGTATCTGGGCCCCAGTGACTGGCAGCTGCTTGTTAAACAGGGTTTTAATACCCAGCAGTGTCCCCATCAGGAAACAGCTCAGAAAATGTGGGACATATGGCCCCTCCCCAACAATATCTGTATCTGGCAAGCCTTGGGGGGGATGTTAGCACCTTTTTTCTGTCGGAACACACGGTAGGAGTGTAATGAAAGCTCTGGGCCTAGGCCGCTTAAAAAACACATAAAGATCATTGTGCTTATGATTAAGTTAATAACCCCCTGTTTATCAAATAGTTTCAAAGAGACCTGAGAGACCACAAGGGTAAACTTTTAATCCAATACCCCATCCAGAAGTATCAACGGCTTGAGATTCTGAACCTCAATCAGGGAGGCACTAAGTGGCAAGTGCGTCAATTTCCTGGGGCTACAAAGGCTTTAAATGTTTCCTCCAGTACTGACCTTTACGATGCTGAGTTTAGCTCTAACGACTTCAGGGCACTGTGTGTAAAATAGGGGACACCTTTTTTTTTTTAAATTCTTTTTATTGGCATTTGATGTAAGAAACATAAGCAATGAACATAGTACTGCAGTTACATTATATGACTAATGAAACATCTGGTTGCCTAGGGAGACATTTCATTCACAGGTCGACATTTTTGAGTTTATCAACATTGCAAGAGAGATAATACATTCCCGTGGTGCGCCCCCCGCCTATTGAACATGCAGGTCAAATAATTATCACATTTCCGTCCCATCAGTTTAAACAGCAGGCATCCGCCCGGTGCGGACATGAGACCTGTCTCTTGTACAGGTAGGATCAGGGATCATCCGCAGCAGCAGAACCGAGCCAACTCGTGAATGTGGACCATACGTCTTTGGGACTGGATTGTGTCGGTAGTAGTTCCCAATAGCAGGTCAGTTGGTTTCTGCAGTATGTGACGTCTTTTATCCACTCTCTCATGGTTGGGGGGGAAGTGGCACCCCAGTGCAAGGCCACCTGTCTCTTTGCCAGCAGCAGTAGCATTGCTGTGAGCCGCCTTGCCGATGGTGGAACATCTTGGACAAGCCCCAGCAGCGCCACCAGTGGTGTGCTTGTCAGCTTCTGCCCGGTTATATTCTTAATATGATACAGTATTGTCAACCAGAAGTTGGCTATTGGCCTGCACTGCCACGCTAGGTGGATGAAGGTCGCTTGATGGGTCCCGCACCGCCAGCAGTTAGTGTCTGGTCTTAGCCCCATGCGATGTAGCTGTGTCGGAGTGCGGTAAAGGCGATGTATATATTTGACGTGGATGAGCCTTAGGCGATAGTTGGGAGACAATTGTTCCAACTGCCTAAAGCAGAAGCCCCACTGCTCATCTGTTATATCCTCCCCTATGTCCTCCTCCCATGCTCTGCATGATTGTAGTACGACTATTGGAAAATCGCTCTGTGTGATGGTGTAAATGCGAGTCACTAGTTTTCGACCTGATGCCACCGTGATTATGTAGTGACAGAGACGGGCCTGAAAATGTGCTGAATCTGCTCCGGCACGATGCACGTAGTTGGAAATTTAATTGCGTGTCTAGCGCTGATTGGGGTGCAGAGCTGCATATTTGTTGGAGCGTTAAGAAAGTTTCCCCTGGGTATAAGTCCTTACCAATATGGATGTTGTTTGAGTGCGCGCGCCTGTGCTTTTCCATCCATGAGTGGTGGGAACAGCGGGTTATTCGCTAACGGTATTGATGGGCATATAATGGGTCAGTTTTTGCCCGTTTGCAGAGCCCTCCCCAGGCCCAACTTAGGGTTTCAGTGGTGTCGATTTCGGGTCGTGGGCGTTTGTATTTTTGGTATAGTGCTGTGCTTAAGGGAAGGGGTGCTACCCTGTCCACTTCGACTGCCACATGTGGCTGAAATGGTATGGGGTCTAGCCAAAAGTATAAAAATTGTGCCTGGGCGCTGTACGCATAGAGTGCGAAATCCGGAGCGCCAAGCCCCCCCTGTGCCAGCTGCAATGTGAGTATCTTCCAGGATATCCTAGGCTGTCCACCTGCCCACACCAGTTCAATCATTAATGATCTAAGCTGTTTAAAAAATTGTACTGCGATTGGTATGGGAATATTAACGAATAAATACAATAGTTTTGGCAGGATAATCATTTTTGTTATGGCAATGTGGCCTGCTAGTGAAAGAGGCAATGACTTCCATCTCTTTACCCAGTCTTCTATCCAGTCTACCACCCTGCCGTAGTTGGCCGTCCAGATCTCCTGCAGGTTACTGCTGATCCAGATGCCCAAATACTGCTTTGGGCCGTCCGCCCAAGCTATCGGGTATTCAGTGTCGAAGGCCCGTGCTCCTGATGTTAATGAGATAATGATGGATTCACTGCAATTGACCACCACCCCGAGATGCCCGCATAGCGCACTAACTCTCTTGTCATTGGTGCGAAATTTTCCCTTGGGTCCGTCATATATAGAGTAATATCATCTGCATACATTGACACAGTTAGCCCTCTAGTCGTGAACCCAATCCCCCGGTTTGCATGGTGTTGCCTTAGCCTGGCTGCCAATGGTTCTGTCACTATCCCAAATAATAAGGGTGACAGAGGACACCCTTGCCTGGTTCCTCTAGTGATGTTTATGGGGTCAGAGATCAATCCGTTTACCTTAATTCTTGCCGTGGGCAAGGTGTATAGAAGCCTAATCTGCTGAATGAACAGGGGACTTAATCCCAACCTGTGGAGAAGAGAGAACAAGAACCCCCACTCCAAAGAGTCGAAGGCCTTCGTGGCGTCTAATAGCGCAGCAATCGCCGAGACGTGAGGGGCGAGATAATGCAGTAACGCGAATATTGTCCTAAGATTATGTGAGGTGGACCTGCCCGGCACGAATCCGGATTGATCCGGCATGACGATTAGTGGATTAACGGTTGTAATTTATTGGCCAGTAATTTGGCAAAGATCTTAGCATCTAAGTTGATTAGTGAGAGCGGTCGATACGAGTCGCACCTCGAGGAATCTTTGTCAGGCTTTAACAGTGTTATGATGATGGCCTCGCGCATTGATTTGGGTAGGACTCCACCTTGTGCAGCTTCTTGATAGACTGCTAACAGGTGAGGGGCGAGCAGCTCTGAGTATTCCTTATAAAATTTAGACGTGAGGCCGACCGCCCCTGGGGTCTTATCAGCCGGCAAGCTATTTATAACCCTCCGAACATCCTCCACAGTGATCCGGACATCCAAATATTCACGATGTGCCCTGCTTAGCCACAAGAATTCTATCGAATCAAAATACTCTAGAATAACAGATTCTGGCAGGTTTGACTGAGAGGTGTATAACTGTAGATAGAAGTTTCTCATTGTGTCTAAAATTGCTGGTGGTGTGCTTGCCATCTGGTCGTCCGGTGTGGAGAGCTCTGTGATGTATGTGGAGCCTCTAGGTGGTTTCAGGAGGTTCGCTAACGTCCTCCCGGGCCTGTCCCCTTCCCCATATCGACGTGCTGTTGCATGTTTATGTAAAAAGTTAGTCTCTCTTACCACCTCTTCCTGAAAGGCTGTGAGTTTGCTGCGTATTTGCCCTAATATCGAGGCTGATGAGGAGTGAAAGTATTGAATTTCTAAAGAACGAATCTCCGTTTCCAGCCTGCCCAGGCAACCCCAGATATCTCCGAGCACTCCCGAATGCAGTGCTATACAAGACCTCCTAATCACCACTTTAAAGGCTTCCCATAGCGTCCCCATAGAGTCCACCGATCCCACATTGTGTTCAAAGTATTCTGTTATATGTTTCCTGATCTCTTCTCTGAATACGGCGTCCAGCAACGCGTTAGGGGGAGGCGCCACGGAAATGGCAGAATTTAGGGCTTCGGTACTGAGAATCTTATCATGACAGGGGCATGATCCGATAGCGTGCGAGTGTGATGTGTGACATCAGTAGCCCAGGAGTGTAGGTCCTTAGATGTTAGCCAGAAGTCAAGTCTGGACCAAGCGTGGTGTTGTTACATTATGCATGTACCTTCACGGGCGGTGGGGTTGAATATGCGCCAAGTGTCCAACAGATGGTGATCTGACATGAGTCCTTTTAGGGCAGCAGCTGCCTGTGGGTGGTGCGTGCGGGAAGAGCCTGCTCTATCGGCAGTAAGTGACAGTACTACATTAAAGTCGCCTCCCCACAGTATTGCGGCGTCACCCATCGACTGCACCTTGTGCCAGATGTGATAAAAAAAATTAGGATTGTCAGTATTGGGGCCATATGTGTTAGTGATGATGATCTGCTGGTCGTAAAGTGTACCTCGTATGATTAGAAAGCGGCCTTCAGGGTCCGTGACCGCTTGCTGTATTTTCCAAGGAATACCCCTCCTAATCAGGATAACCACCCCCGCGAGTAACTAGAATAATTGGACATATACACCTCACTCCATCTGTTTGAGGTCAGTCTGGAGCAGGCAGCATCTTTCAGGTGAGTTTCCTGCAACAGGCATATATCTGCTTCGTGTCTGATGAGATAAGACTGTACCAGTCTGGATTTCCTATGGTCATTCAGACCTCGTACATTCCAAGTGATGCATTTCAGTGTTGACATCTAATCGCGCTGGGTGTCGGCATATGTTCCTGAGTGGGCGTGTCGGTCGCGCTACACCATTTCGCCTAGCTCTAGTCGCACCCCAGCAGTAGAAGTCCCTGCGTATCCCTTGATGAAGATATGTGAATTGTGTAGACATCTCCCCAGGTCTAAAAGTAGCATGTCCATCAGAATTGCAACCTGCAGTAAACAACAGTAGACATTAATAATCCCTACCCACCCCCTCCCACACCAACCCCCCAAACAGGCTGTGTTTCCCCATTAACCAACCCCGTCTGCAACATACGCCCTTTGTGCATTAGGACTATTGGGAATTATCCCAGGGGGAGCGTAGGGTCGCCGGCATACTGCCCTGTCGCGAAGCAACAGGGTGGCTGAGCATATTTTTACCTAACAATTACACTAAGCAAGCTACAATGGTAGACATGGGAGAGAGCGCGGGCAAAGCCTCAGCAATTCTAGGCTGGTAATATGATTTACTAGCATACTAGGGTAAGGTAACTGCCAGGCTCTCCCGCAGAACACTCGGGCCCACCTAGGAGCTGGTTTCCTCCAAGGAAGATAGGAAGACTCACAGCCAAAGTCTTTATACCTTGCATAATTAGTCATTGTCACTCAAATGACCACGCGGTGTTGTGTCGTTCTTGCCACTCGGTCTCTGATGTTTCCTTGCAGCCTCTTCAGCGAACTTGAGCACTGCACTTGCGTCTGTGAATATTAGAGGTCTGCTACCAGTCTGCACCAGGAGCTTGTCAGGATAGAGCATTGCGTATTTAGTGCCTGATTTCTGGAACAGTTTTTTGGCCGGAATGTACTCCCTCCGCGCCGCCTGGACCGCCTGGGTGAAGTCCGGAAACAAAGCGATGGTGTTGCCTTGATATTGAATTGATCCCTGCTCGCGGGCCATCCTGAGAACAGTGTTTCTGTCTCTGTAATTTAAGAGGTGAGCAAGTATCGGGCGGGGCTGGGCGCCAGCAGGAGGTTTTGGGCCCAGCGTGCGGTGGGCACCCTCAACCAAAAACATTGCGGAAAGATCTGTTCCGAATAACTCTTTTAGCAAAACTTCTACATATTTCTCCATGTTAGTAATGTTTGTGGTCTCTGGAATCCCTGTGATGCGAACGTTGTTTCTCCTCGATCTTGCTTCAAGGTCTTCGTTCTTTGCCCTGATGACATCAAGGACCTTGTCCATGTGGAGACGTTGTTCCTGCGCTTCGGTTTGGCGATCATCGGAATCTGAGACTCTAGTTTCAAGTGCGTCGATTCTGGCTTTGTGCTTCTCTACCTTTTGCATTACGTGGTCCATTCGTGCTGCCAGTGAGTCCAGTTTTGAATCTATCACATGCAAACTGACCTTGACCTCGCGCAGCATGGCCCTGATATCATCTTCCTGGTCAGAATCCATTTGTGTTTCTGGCACTAACGTTGGAGGCGCAAGCTCTGCCTCCTGCTATCTTGTTGAGCATTTTTCGAAACACAGCTTTGGCTGCTTATTATCGGTCTTCCCCATGGTTTGTCCCCCTCTGGTGTTGCGCCGCTACAGCAAGTGTACAGCGAGACACAATTTCAACCGGCACACCCGGTTTTTACGTGCAAGCGCTGGGCAGGCTCTGTTTTGCACAAGGCTCAGGTGGGGCGGCTTTGTTTCTCCCGATTGTTTCTATGAGTGGCCACGGTACTGTTCTCTGGGGGGTCATCGTCCCTGCCCCCACACACCTTGGAACTGACTGCACGATCCTCTAGCTGGCAAGCAGAGCGCCCCGTCCCCAGAGGCCCCGTGTCCACCAGAGACAATGGCGCCCACACCTGTATCTATGGGCCCATGCTCTCCACGGACAGCGTTTTTCCTTTATACTGCACACATCACCTGGGGCACCCCCTGGTCCTCCCGCAATCTCTCGCAGACTCACCATGGGACCTCCGCGTCCACAGTTCACCATGCCAGCCAGTACGTACACTCCTGACTGCAAGCGGGACCGCGCTGCAAGGCCTCCAGTGCTCCCAGGGGGCTGCCGCCAGCTGCATGCAAGTCCGCGCCGGGGGCCGCAGTTAAAGCCACTCCCTCTCCACGCGATTCCGGCGGCTCGTCTGACAGCAGCCGCGCGAACCTCCGCCTACCGCCCAGTGAGCAGCAGCAGGCACAGCAACAGGCTCACCAGCCACTAGTCTGCTTACCGGCAGGACCCACCGGAAAGTCGTGGCCCCTCACGATCTCCTCCAGGCGTCTCCGATTCTTAGCCGCGCAGTCTCCCGCTAATCTCCCCAGCTACAGCGCCTGCTCCCGACAGCTCCGCGGCCACCCCCAGATAGACTCGCCAGGGACTCCAGGTGAGCTGCGACTCCAGGCGCGCCGTCAGATCGCCACAGGGGCGCGCCTTCCGGACTGAGAGCAGGCTGCGGGACCATGAGGCTGGTCGCTCCGTCTGTTTTTGGCTCTGCGATGATCAAATCACATCAGTATGTGCTCCCTGCTGAGCCGCTCACTTTCTCTCCCTTTTTGGGCTTGGATTTGCTAGTATACGCCGGATAAATGATGGATAGTTTGCTCGGCCGGCAGAGCCCCTTTACCAAGCGGCGATCTTGCAGCTCAGCTCGGCCACGCCCCCGGGGACACCTTTTTTCGTGACTCACACTCTTTGGCATCAGCTGTAGAAATGATTAAATTAATGTCAACTTTTGTAATGTAACTGGTGCTCATGTAAAGTGCTTCAATGGTACTGGCTTCAAAAACATTTTCTAAGCAGTTGTATTTTGCTTGATTTCGATCCGAAGAGATAGGCGCAGTTGGAGAGAGTATGCCAAATACATACAGCAAAACAGACATAGCACAACTAAAACATGGCCACAATAGTTTGGGCGTGGGTTAAATATACATACTCAGATGTACGGGCTTCAAAAACATTTTTAAGCTGTTTTATTTTGCACAATCTCAAGCCAAAGGTTTAGGAGCACTCAAAATCAGCCCGAATTAATGTTGCATTTCTACGGCTCGAATGTATCCTTGTGTAACATAACTTGTTCTCATGGTCTAGTTTGCGTTGTATAAAACGAGGAAAAAAACAAGCAACAGCTTTAGTCGGTTCGGCAGTTTAGTTGCTTTCTGTTAAAAACAACAATACGGAGCAGGATAAAAGCAAAATATTAAAATTTAGTGCTCAGTCCGTTATCTGCAGCACACACAAAAATGGAATGCCGCAGATAACAACCAATGGCAAATGGTGGGTGTCCCAAAACCCCACAGAAGAGATACAACAGGTCTTGCAGACAGCGCAAACGCTGTTGAGGCTCGACCTAAAAATGGGACTTTCAGAACATCTCAACAGAACACTCCTGGACCTGTGGAAGATTCAGAAGAAGGAATGCCCTGCTGTTTGAGTAAGACGAGCTGCCCTACTGACTGGAGGGATTCTGCTCACAAACAGAACTATGCCTGGAACCATAGAACATCAGTATGTAGGGAATGAGTTACCATACCACCTCAGCACCTATGGGCCCAAATCCGACTAGCTAATAGTGCCTTACTTGCCCTCCTAACCTTTCCAGAGACACAAATGATTTGGCACCCCAGAACCCCACACTCTAGACCCTCTCAGGGTTAGCGGTCGCAGGCCATCACCTTTCGTTCTCTCACTCATGCATGTCCACAATAACTTAAAAGAGACAAAAAGGAAGCTTACAATATTTATTTAAACTATTGTGCTCTTTTACGGAGCAACTGCACTCCAATCAAAAGCATATGCAGGTCAACATTGTGATTAGCATAATTAGGAGACCATACACAAGAAAAGCCCTGTCATATTAGCTGACAGATTTGTCTAAGCCTACCCTCACTATGGAAAACAATGCTATATTATAGATCTCTGAGATTAGTGGCGAACCCCATACTTGTCATACATAGATAGTTGTTCTACATCTCAGCTGCCACAGCTCTCTCCTCTCTGGACCTTTGCTCTGCGTTAAAGTCTCCACTCCGCTTGTATTCAAATTGACAAGTCTGGGGTTATATGATAACATTTGTGTGGTCAAAAACTGGGTGCTAGTGTCCGACCACAGAGAATAATAAGGAGCAGTGTTGTTTGACCTTGCATGAGATGTTCTGACTAAATCCCAGCAGAACAAAATACGAAAACATGTACAGCCTGTTTGCAAAATAACAATCTGGCAGAAAAACAAGCATGATATTTTTGTAACGTGTCCAAAGCAGAAGCGGCCTACAACGTGCACAATTAGGCTAACATAGGGAAAATGAAAATGAGCTCCATATGGAACACACGACAGAATCAAAAGAAGGAATGCCCTGCTGTCTCAGGAAGGGCTATCCTACTGACTAAAGATAGAATATTGTGCCTGCTTGCCTTGAACCCAAGTGACCCAGAGTGAATCAAAGGGTCAGTTAGCGGACCTTCTGTGTGAGCTGCAGGGAAACAACAAGCTTCCTGAGGCCTCCCTGCAACTGCTATCTGACCAGCACCAGCTGGACCTGCCAGGACCTGTTGCTGGCCTCTGCTGGAGTGAGTCCTGATCCCCAAGAGGTGCCCTCCCTTGTCCAAGGCCCTTGACTGGCATCAGTGAGAACTCTTCCTCAAGAAAAGGTGAATGTCCTTAAGTTTGGGCTCCTCACCACCACAAAATGACCTCTTCATGGCATGAACCTGCTGCCTGTGATGACTGTCAACACGAAGCTCCAGTTGGGCTTGCTCTTCACACCGACAGCCACCATCTGTGACCACAGGCAACGCGAGACCTGCACTTCATGCTGACAGCGACCGTCTGCGATGATCAACCAGTTTGAAGCTCCAGTGATGACTGAATCTTCGTGCAAACAGCAATGACCATCCATGACCCTCAACCAGCCTCTCCCACTGACAATGACCTCCTCACAGCCCGACCAATGCAAATGGAACTCTTTGTGTGTGCTTGAGAAGGTAAATCTTCAGTGGGACTAACCTGGACACTCTATTCAACCTGTGCTTCATTGTGGCGATCAGCCTGAACTTGTGACTTTCTCCTTTTGTGGTTCTTGGCACTATTTTCACTTAAGACTTGCTCTCACACCAACAGCCACCGTCTGTGACCACCGGCAATGCGAGACCTGCACTTCATGCTGACAGCGACTGTCTGTGATGTTCAGTCAGTTTGAAGCTCCAGTGATGACTGAATCTTCATGCAACAGCAATGACCGTCCATGACCCTGAACCTGCATCTCGCACTGACAATGACCTCCTCTCAGCCTCGACCAATGCAAACGGAACTCTTTGTGTGTCCTTTGAGAAGGTAAATCTTCAGTGGGACTAACCTGGACACTCTATTCAACCTGTGCTTGTGACTGAACTTTTGACTTTCTCCTTATGTGCTACTTGGCAATATTTTCACCTAAAACTTAAAAAATTAATATCTCTGGTTTACTGATTGGATTTTTGTCACTTTGGTGTCATTTTATTTATTAAATTTTATTAAATTGGTTTGGAATTTTTCTTGTTTTGTATTTTCGCTTTATTACCGTTTGTGTGCAGCATAAATACTTTGCACTTTGCATTTAAGTTAATCCTGACTGCTCTTTTGCCAAGCTACCAGAGGTGTAAGCGCAGGTTAATTTAGTGACTTTTGTGATTCACCCCAACAAGGACTACCTCAACTAATAACCCAATTTGTTACACCTATCACCCTCTGAAATACAGCAGAAGCCATGTCAAATGGCAATCGTTTGAAACTACAGTAATTTCAGGGGAGAGGAAGCATGGAAGGTTGTGAGATTCCTGATGTAATTCAATTTGATGATATAGTGTTGACATAACTATGTGAAAAGTTCTGCTCCTTTTTAACATGACTAACATTTCAGGTAGGTTCAGAAGTGGTTGCCAATCAACCCAAATATTCCAGGTCACTGAAGTTGGCACACGATCCTAAAAGGCTTGTTCACCATCACCACAGATGCCAAACTATCAGAACTCTTAATTTCTTCAAAAATTCTCAGATTGATTATTTCTCGCTTGCAGAACTTGTGCATGTAATGTTTTGCTTCATCTTTCGGGATAATCCTATGTCAGACCCTTTCAACTTCCCTAAATACTCACTAAATACTTCGGGGTACAACTATAAGCACTTGACTCCTGCTTCCTTCACTCCCCTGCCTATTGCCTTTTATCAAAATGATTTTGACTTCGGCAAAACCTGATCAGGGTTATTAGGGTCAATACAGCCATCTTCCCATCCTAATAGGCAAGACTCATCTTTTGTTCTCTTCAAAAAAGAGTTAAGCCTCAAACTCACCTACCACCTCTAGTTTTCTACCAATGCAAACATTTTCATTTTTGACTGTCAACTTGATATGTGGGAACCTCCTAAACTCTTCACCTATGATTGTATATGTGGAACCCAAAACTGCCATGACCCTCACTACTTCCCCACTGAAGTTGACATTGCACTAAAGTCCCTTCCTTGCCTAATCTATGATTATTTTATGCCCTCTACTTCCACTTCTACGTCCACCATCATAATAATTGCTATTAGACCCATCTGGGCTTTTTTGTTTGAATTGAATATCGCTATCAGACCCATCTGGGCCTTTTTGTTGAATCAAATATTAAATTTCCTTTAGTGCTGTTATTAGATTTGCTTACATGTGAAAAAAAAACATTCTTGTTACACTTAAAGCAAATCTGTCACAATACAGGACGTTTTGGCATTTTCCCAATGGGATCTACCTCCTGCATTGAAGACAAACTCCTTCGACCCCTTTCTTCTTATCTTTTTTTCATCCACTTTTGTAATGATTCTGCATTCTTATTTTGTCTTGGCACTCTTATAATGTATTCTTAACTTCTTTAATTGTTGTACTTTCCTCGTAAATAGCTATTTCCTTAATATATATTTCCGAGTAGTCAACCTTTCTAGCTATGTTTAGTGGTGTTTCTATGTCAAGATCCTCAATCGACAACAACCGTTCTTGCATCTTTTTTCCTACATTTTTTTTCTATTAATTGATCTTTGATGATCTCATCTTTTAGATCCATTTAGTTGCATGTTGCAGCCAGTTCTAAGAATTCAGCCACAAAGGCATCCACCGGTTCTCACAGTTTTTTGTGAACACTACAAAAATACGTGTCTCCCTAACATTACATTTCTGTGAGGATCAAGAGCTAGATGTACAAAAGTTAGGAATAGCAATTTCCAAATTGCAATTTTTTGCGAATCGCAATTTGGAAATCGCTATTCCTAATGTATGAAACTCTTGAGCTTCATTAGCGATTCATAGTGGGTCGCAAATAGATAAACATCATGAATATTATTAAGGTAGGTCGCAATTTGTGACCAACTATGATTCACTGCCATCACAGGGATGGTAGCCTGCAGACCACCATGTGTGTCATTGTTTTGAAATAGAGCAGTATTTTTTTTTTTAAGCGCAGCCCGATTTCCTTCAATGAAAATGGGATGCGTTTACAAAAAAAAATGAAAGTTTGAAGTTTCATTTTTTAAGAGTAGGGAGTGGTCTGTGGGATCACTACATGCTCTTTAAAAATATTTTTTCTACCATTCTCAAAAGGGAGAGGGTCCATTGGGGACCCCTTCCCATCTGTGAATGGTTCACCACCAACTTTCGATTGGCGGTAAATTGCAAATGTTTTGCAACCACATTTTGGTTGCAAAACATTCGTACATACAATTCCAACTCGGTATTATGAAGGGACGCCCTCAACACGCCCCTTCCAAATCCTGAATCGCAAAACCCAAACTGCGATTTAGTAACAGGTTAGGGATTTGCAAACTGGGCTATGTACAATAGAAAAAAGCTATTTTGTGGTCCCAAAACGGTCCTATTCGTGTAGCCCTAAATCTCTTATATGGTATTAAATGATAGAGATATATTTGTCTTTTCCCTCTATATCATCACCATCTTCACCTGCTCATATTTGAACTTCTATTACAGGCAAAGTGTTTAAAATACTTGTTCGCTCCAAATGTAAATTGTGTATTAACAACACTTTTTGTTTCTTGAACATGAAAAAAATCCCCTTCAATTGCTTCCAGATATGTCTAAAAGGCTATTTTCCAGTAGTTGCTGTTAAAACTCAGCGCCAAGAACAGCTAGGAAAGAAGGTAGAGGCATGAGTCCTGCCATACTGTCCTATAATGAAGTTGCAGAACCTGGGTTAAATGTTGAGTTGCTGTTTGCCTTCCTTGCTTCATTGATTATCACACAATATTTTTCACCATATTTTTTCTTAAACGTGTAAATGTGTATACCCATGGCTGTATTATCAGTTGATGTGTACATTAGTCACATTATGGTTAATCCCATCCTCGTCACAACTAATAAATGGTCAAGTTGTGTTACACAGCAAAACAAGAGAAGATGGCTACAAAATAACTGCGTCTTGCAATTGTGGGAGGGGATTTTCTTGTTCAAACCGCTACATGAACTCTATATACACCATAGCTGGAAATGGTAAAGAGGGAAATACTTGACTGAAACATGAATTGATAACAATGGAACAGCACAATATATTGATCTAACACAGGTCTGTAGTAGTGGTAATATTCTTTATTCGGTTATAAAAAACCATAAAAGCACAAGACATTAAATATAAACAATTTACACGTATTTCCCAATACAATACAAAAACCAATTATTTAAAATAGGAGTCCTGCTAACATTTTATCATTCCATACTAAGAAATCCTAAAACAGTCAATTTGTGACATCATAATTTAACTAACACATTAAAATACAGTTAAACTAGGCACAGTATACAACAATTTCTCAAATTCCTAGGAGTCACCTATAGGAGAAGGCCCTTGGTTTAAGATCATTCAGGGTCCTCACCACTCTTCTGGCTATGTAAAGTCATTAGTTCAGAGAGCTGACTGAGACATGAACTTACATCTAAGCCGCCATGCATAAAGCAAATATCTTGATAAAGCAAAGATCAGCCATGCAGTTTTATCACTTCTAAGGATTCCGATAGCAGGCTTCATATGTCTTACTGACAAGATACAACAGATTGGTACTAGCCACTGCCACCTATTTGCAACATATCTGGAACAGAGGAATAAGAGATGCTCTTCTGTTTCATGGGTATCTGGGCAGAATGGACATAAGTGAGAAATATTTTGGCCATTCCAGCTGAGTAGCAACATACCATATCTGAATTGGGGATATAGGGATTTTGCCTGTGGTGGTTCAATATGGTTCATGAACTCCTCGTAGTGTGGAAAATCTTTGATGTCCAAGAACTTGCCAGTTAAATCCCCCACCGTGTTAAGATTCAGCCATTGGACACAGATACTGTTAGAAATGGGGGTCTTTAGTTGGCAGTGGTATGCACCCTGTACATGTAAGGACCCTTCCTTCCAGTCAGGATAAGGGAGTTACACACATAGATAATGCCTGCTCACCCCGTTGGTAGCTTGGCATGAGCAGACAGGCTTATCTCAGAGGCAATGTGTAAAGCATTTGTACATAACACACATAGTAACAAAGTGTAAACACTACAAATTGAAACCACTCCATTTTAGAAAAAAATTATCTTTATCTAAACCAAACAAGACCAGAATGACAATAATCCATCATACATATATCAAGATATCACTTTTAGAATGATTATTCCATAAATAACATGCAGAAACATATAGCTCCAACTGGGGCTATAACCACTTCGCACAAATCCCAAGTATGGCGCCAACTGTAAGGTGCGTGGGCCGGCCATGGAGTCACACGGACCCCTAAGTAACAGTACCATGGAAAACAAAGTCAACGGATGGTGCACAGCATCATGGAGGTGAGGCATCCATGGGCCAAGGCGAGGCCAGCTCCTTACTGCCACAAGGGAGGCGAGTTATTGAATCCGCAAGGAGGCAAGACGTCGAGTGTGGGAGGAGGCGAGACGTCGAGTTCGGAAGGAGGTGAAGCATCGATTCCAGGCTGGCAGGGGAGGTATGGCGGCATCAGCGGTGAGGCATCAGTTCCGTTCAGCAGTGCGGTGTCGATGAGATCGGGAAGTCACCCATTTCTGTTACTAGCTCTGTGATGACGAGATGCAGGTGCTGGCGGCAACAGGCATGGTTGCGAGTGCTGGCGTCAGGGAGGTTGATAACTTGCAGGCATCAGCGGGTGGTGAAGCTGTGGTGCAGGCAGGGCAGGCGGGCAGTGCGACGTGTACTTCACAAGCGGTGCCCACGGCCTCGGTGCAGGTCGCGAAGGCACTGGCAGCAGTGCTGACGGCATCTGTGTTGTTTTTCTTGGCTTGCAGCACCAACCACACAATTCCAAGGGTCCAGGAACTGGAATTGGCACCATTTGGCAATTAGGAGTCCAGCACAGGAGTCCAGGTGCTGTTTAGCAAGTTGCAGGTGAACTCTTTGTGTCCCTGAGACTTCAAAACAGGAGGCAAGCTCTACTTCAAGCCGTTGGAGAATCTTCTTAAGCAGGATACCACAGCAAGGCAAAAGTCCAGTCCTTTCCACTGCCCACAGACAAAAGCAGCAACTGCAGGCCAACCCAGCAAAGCAACATAAAGCAAAGGGGCAGCACTCCTCCTGACAGCTCCTCAGCTTTTCTTCCTGGCAGGCTCCTCTTAGTCCAGAAGCAATCTAAAGTTCTGGTGTTTAAGGTCTACTACTTATACCCATTTTCTCTTTGCAGTCTTTGTTTCAAGAGTCCCTGAGCTCAGTAAAACCAGTTTTGTCCTTCCTGGTCCAGCTTCACCACAGGAGGTTTAGACAGCATTGTGCAGAGCAGACAGACTATTCAGGTGCAGGTGAAAACTCCTCCTACCACTCTAAATGCAGAAAGGTCTATTCAGCCTGGTTCTGAGTCACCCAGGAAAGGCAGGACACACCTCAACTACCCTTGTGACTGTCTAGAGTGAATGCGAATCCCCAGCTCCTGTCACTCCGAAACCAGACGGTGAATACACAAACAGGCAGAGGTACACAGGAGGGTTAAACAAGAAAACACACACTTTCTAAAATTGGCATTTTCAAACATACAGTTTAAAAACCACCTTTACTAAAAGGTGGGTTATTGAATTCTGAGTTCAGAGAGCCTAAACTCCAAATCTCTAGCTGTTCCCAATTGAAAGTTACACATGTAAAATGTTACAAAGCAGCTCCACTGATAGCCTATGGGAGAGCTAGTCCTTGCAATAGTGAAAAAAGAAATACACAGTATCTCACTATCAGGATATGCAACACACACTAGTACATGTCCTACCTTTCACATACACTGAACCCTGCCTATGGGGGTACCTTGGGCCTGCCTTAGAGGTGACTTACATGTAGTAAAAGTTAAGGGTAAGGTCTGGCAAGTGGGTGCACTTGCCAGGTCGACATGGCAGTTATAACTGTGTGCAGACACTGCAGCGGCAGGTCTGAGTCACATTTAAAAAAGGCTACTTGTGTAGGTGGCACAACCAGTGCTGCAGGCCCACTAGTAGTATTTGAGCTACAGGCCCTGGCACCCTCAGTGCACTTTACTAGGGACTTACCAGTAAATCAAATATGCCAATCATGGAAAACCAATCATAATCACGATTTACAAAGAGAGCATATGCACTTTAGCACTGATCAGCAGTGGTAAAGTGCCCAGAGTCCTAAAGCCAACATAAACAGGTCAGAAAAATAGGAGGCAAAAGGCAAAAAGTTTGGGGATAAACGTGCAAAAAGGGCTACCTATAATAGGACCAGTATCTCCTCTTAAGAGACATCAAGGTGTTTTTCTTAATACAGTGAGTGTTGGTCCACAACTTACTCATACCCAATTTAAGTAGCCAGGTTTTGACATATTTTAACCACAAAATACTTAATTTGCTGTCCAATGCTATTATCTCGAAAAATGATTCTCTCATGGGGGGTGGTGTACAGTTGTACCAGACTCACGTCCAACAGGCTAGGGGTCTAAATGCTGCCATATATGCAATGTTTTGGAGACCGAGATCCAAAGCTTTTTGGCGTTAAGGGGGCACTACGTGGTAAGGCCAGAATTGACCTCAAAACTATTTTCCGGTTTCTCAATGGGCCCTACATTCTGAAAGCCCCAGATCTCTGCTCTATATAAAGCTGCACTTACTCCTTTAGCCCGTTAGGTATCCATAGCAGGGGTGACTGGCCTATATGAACTTACTGTCAACTTTTTAATTATGGCTGAGCTAACATGCTGGAGGATAAGCTGAGAATTGAAAATGTGTGGGATCCATGCTATTGCTCTGGAAAATCTGACCCCTAAAAAAACAAATTCATTAACTTGTTTGAGGATGGTATTTTCCAGCATCACTTTGCCCTTGAATGATTTGTTGGGATTAAATGCCATAAATTGTGTCTTATTTACATTCACTTCAAGGCCAAACTTGTCACATGCTGCTGAGAATCTATTCAGTAGGTTTTGTATCCCCATCGCTGTTCTGGATAAAAGTAATGCGTCATCTGCATACATTAACGATGCAACTGGGCTGTCGGCTATCGTTGGGGGATCCCCAATACAGTCATGTAAAGACTATATTAGCTCATTGATGTATAGGGTGAACAGGATGGTTGCCAAAACACACCCTTGTCTCACCCCTTTACCCACCTTAATACGTTCCGTGAGTTCGCTATATCGTCACCATCTTATCTGGGCGTAACTCCCCTAGTAAAGCCTAATAATGATTTGTAGAAGGTAACCTGGGACACCTCCACAGCTTCCCCCTGGGGACAAGATCAAATGCAAACCATAAATCAACAAATACGACATATATGTGTTCTTTTTTGATTATCAAATACTTCCATAGGATTATTAAGAATCTAAAAAGCTGGTCTATTGTGCCTGTATTTTCTCTGAACCCAGGCGATAGAATCTCATTTTGCTTTCTCTAACTGTGTAATCTCCCCACAAATGTCTGCAAACCAATGTTTGCAATATGTCTATCAGACTGATCGGCCTATAGTTGGCGGGGACATTTTTGTCTCCCTTTTTGAACACTGGAACCACCTCCATCCCTAACCAGGAGTCAGGAACCGTAGTGCCATTTAGAATAGCATTGAAGTAGTGATTAAGAATAACACTCCGTACATCTACTTCGGAAATGAACAAGTCCCATGGGATTTTATCTAACCCCGGCACTTTTCCTCACTGAAATGTACAGAGTGCAAGCCTCAGATCCTCCAGGCTGAAATCAATGGGACCAATGTCCCTAGATTCTCTATTTAGGTTAACACATAGTGGGTCAACTATTTCCAGTGTCTTTTGAGTCTCACAGGCATAAAGTGTACTAAAATAGTTTACCCAGGCCATCGGTTGGATATGATAGTCTTGAACTGTGATTTGTCTCTAACTACCCTTAGCCACAGTGTGCCAGAACAGTTTGCTATCCTTACTTTTAGTTGCTGTAGTTAGATCTCTCCATTGCCCTTTTTCCGATTCTCTTTTTGCTGGTTTTTGGGCCTTGGTGTATAAATAACTTTTTTAGTGCCACTATTGATTTATGTCCAGCTTTGATGGCTCCCATTAGATCTTTCCTTGCAAGATTTATTAAACCAATCAGTTTTGTTGGTGCAATTGATAGAGCTCTTCACTTTTTTATAAAATAAATCTTTAATTTCTTCAATAAGCTTGACGCCACCATTGTCAGACAGCATGGGCTCAGAATAATATCCTACGCCGACGACACCCAGCTCATCCTCTCCCTCACGAAGAACCCAGAAGACACCAGACTCAGCTTTCAGGAAGGAATGAAAGACGTCGCAGCCTGGATGAGCAACAGTTGCCTAAAGCTCAACTCAGAAAAGACAGAGGTCCTCGTCCTCGGACCTTCCCCCACCGCTTGGGACAACACCTGGTGGCCCCCCCGCCCTCAGAAACCCACTCACCCCAATGGACCACGCCCGGAACCTCTGCATCATTCTAGACTCCTCCCTCACCATGACTCGCCAGATCAACACCGTCACCTCCACCTGCTTCAACTCCCTCCGCATCCTCCGCAAGACTTTCAAGTGGATCCCCCCCAAAGCCAGAAATACCGTCACCCACGCACTCATAACCAGCAGACTGGACTACGGTAACGCCCTCTACGCTGGAATCAACAAATCCCTGCTACAGAAACTCCAGACCATCCAGAACACCGCAGCCAGACTCATCCTCGGCACCCCACGACATGAGCACATGACCCAGCACCTGCGAGACCTCCACTGGCTTCCCGTCGAGAAGAGAGTAACCTTCAAGCTACCCACCCACGCCTACAAATCCCTCCACAACATCGGACCCAAATACCTCAATGAAAGAGTCTCTTTCCACGTACCCATAAGAAACCACCGCCGACCTCACCCTAGCAGAGACACCGCACATCCGCAGAGCCAGAGCAGGTGGAAGAGCCTTCTTCTACGTCACGGCCAAGGCCTGGAACAAACTCCCAGTCAACATCAGACGCTCCCCTGCCCTGCACACATTCAGGAAGAGCCTTAAGACCTGGCTTTTCGGCTGACCCGGAGCTGCACCTCCTCCTCCCCCCCCCCCCAGCGCCTTGAGACCCTCACGGGTGAGTAGCGTGCTTTAAAAGCCCCTGATTAATTGATGCAACACTTTACAATGGTTTGCACTTCACTTCCCTGTATGCTCATATGTATGAGAGCTCGAATTACTTTAGTGTATATCTGAGCAATGATATCTTGGTTACACTCTATCCTGAGCCAGTTAATCCTTTTCCTATTATTACTTGTAATGATAGGATAAGCTACCTCACCCACTGATTTACAGTCAGGGAGAATAAACATATGGTACTAGTCTAAAGCCAGGGCATTATGATCACTATCTCCTCCCTTTCAAATATCTTCATATCACTCAAGAATTGCCAAGATGGTAAATCCAGTAAAACGTAATACATTCTGGAATGGCAATTAGCCCTCTTAAACATGAGCTTTGGGTGTTTATCTGACTTAGTGCGACCATTACAAACTCCAAAGAAATGCTTAAGTGTAAGTGAGACAATTTGGAAGGCGACTTTCGTATTTCTAGCTGGACTATCATGACACAGGCCCTGGATTCCCCACGCAACATCCTCCTCCCCTGTAACATTTGTCAACAAGTCTGATGGCTGGTATGTTGTATTTAGATCCCCTGAAATCAATAAGAAATCGTATACCTCTGACCTTTCAAGGAGACCATCTAGTGCAACTACATTTGGAGACTACAGATGCTGTATGGGGAGTCTATTATAGATATTCATTATAAGGACGATTTTACCCCACAGCACGGCCAAGAGATCCTAAGAAATTTCTACCACTTTTTTATGGAGCATTGCAAATTAATGCTGACCCAAATTATGAGGCCCCCAGCTGGCCGTCCCATTGGGGAAGTGGATGTTTCTATGCTAAAGTTTGCAAACTGAAGCTCAGTTGTAGACCAAGTCGCTTGGAAGAGGCAAATATCAAAGTCATTGATACATTTACCCCAATTATCACAGTTGAGCTTGGTCTTGATGCCCTCCAAATTCCAAGAGAGAAGCTTTAATATCCCAGTATCCATTTGCATGGGAAACTGTGCGATTTCACTGGATTGGCCCCTTTCTTCCTTCCTTAGGAAAATCCTTCTTGCCTCCAGACCCCTGGTGATACAGGTCTGTACTTTTGTGGTGAAATAAGCATGGAAGGGATGCTTGGACCCAAACAAAAACCCTAAAAGGTAAGTTTAAATAACTTCTCAATGTGACTATGCTCCTACTAACAAGCCTGAATAGCGAGAATAGAACAGTGTAACCAAAATGATATAACAAAACAGGTAGAAACATCATTTCAGATGGGTGAAATATAATCTGCCCACAAACATGTAAGCCGAGAACCCCCTCTGTCATCACGTTTTTTTTCTCTCAACTGAATTGAATCCGCTTGTTGATTTATGTATCATCACAAAACTTTGATGAGGTTACACTTTGATATTTACCTCACTTAAAGAAAAGGCAAAATACCTCAAAGAGCCTTTGCATTTTGAATGATCTGAAAATTATGTTAAGGTGCACTAAGTTTCCAGTTTTTTTAATCTCTACTCTACCAATGACTTGCTCACATTCTAGTATTGTCTCAGTTATAAATATAATAGCCAGACTGGCAACTGAAGAAACTGTACCATTCAATGTAAGAAGCACTCTTAATAATTGATGTCATTGCATTTATATTGCTGCATAGCACTGGAGTAACAGGTTTATGACTGACAAGTGAGCTTTATGTGGGTGTAAATAGCAAGTGAGGCTCAAAGATGTTCTCCAATTGTGGTGCATTGAGTGGTAAGTGCAGCTAAGCTGCAAGGAGTAAGTGAAACATACTAGGAATTCAGCAGGAGATTAAGGGCCCGATTTAGATCTTGGCAGACGGTTATTCCGTCACAACGTGACGGATATCCTGTCCGCCGAAGTATAAATCCCATAGGATATAATAGGATTTATATTTCGGCGGATGAAATATTCGTCACTGCTGTGATGGAGAGAGGCGTCCGCCAAGATCTAAATTAGGACCTAAGTCATTCATGAATGTGCTTGCTGTGGGACCCAGGTGCAAGAGAGCCAAGACCTTTGATGGATAGTCATCCATAGCCATCAGATAGATATGTTTTAAGGAGATTGGCTGTGTTCTAGACGTGATGTTACTATTGTTACTAGTAACATCACGTACACGAGCCTGGATATGAAATTCTGAAAGATGCTGATTAAAAATACTGCAGTCAGCTGAGAATTGGCGGTAGTTTCTCACACAACCAATCAGCATGCATTATGCTGATTAAAAGAGAATAAAATGGTCGTTTAGATTCCTGGAATATTAAGCCCTTTCCCCTGTGCTGAGATTACTGGCGAGTATCAGCATCTTGCTCTTTCTCTATCCTTCGCTCATACACATCATAACATGCAAGCACACACATAATTATTAATTAACTATAAATAAAACTTATCCTGAACTCCAATACTACAGCTATTCACTGTTAAAACACCAATCCTATCGTATTTGACAGTACTTATTTTTCATTTTCATATAGTGTCAGACCTTAGGAATAAAACTTTCTACTCAGGAGCCTAACTTTGTTTCATCTGCAAGGAAAGGCGAGCCTGCACACACCGGATTCTGTGACCTTCAAATTGTCGTGGGTCCTTGGCCTGTGGATCAGACTGTCTAGTCACTCTAACATCAATGATATCTATGAGAATTTCGTAAAAATGAAATGCATGGACATTTTCACTGGGAAAAGCCTTTGAGGTGTTGAGATACTCGCAGCTGATCTATTAATATTCTATGACTAATATAATGCCTTCCATTTGCTCTTACAATATAGTCTTGCTGTGCTCTGTTTGACCGCACTGATAAACATTCTTTCGATGCAGTGTTCATTGATTGCTTTTTCCTACAGGCCTACCTCCTAAGGAAATGTCTTCTGAGCAGTGGGTTCTCATTGATTGCGTGGCCTCGTCTCCACCTGTTTTATATTATAAGAACAAGACAGGCTACTTTGGAAGGGGCCTGAAGCTGGGTAAACCTTCTAAATAGTGCCCAGTACTGGCATGCTCTGCTTTACTTCTACAGGGTTTGTCACTTTTACAAAGGATGATCCACACACGAAGGGTTCAAGCCCTTTACTATTCAGTACATTACTCTAGTATGCCCTGCCCATGTTGTTCTCATCATGCAACATACCTAATTTAACATCTGAGAGATATCAGCGTACAGTCTCCTCTTGCAGATGGGCCCCTGCCTCTTCGCACAGTTCTCACCATTAGCTATCATAAACCATTTTCTGGTTTCTTTTTAATGTCTAGTGATTTCATTCTGAGTAACCAGTTTATATTTGCAGGAAACGTTCACAATGCTAAATATATTTATGGACATTAAGTGATCCAAGCCTCAAACATCTTCTAATGAGTGGGAAACTCATGTGATTCATCCAATTACTTTCGGCGGAAAAAAATAATGTGGTTTTTGGTTTAGCCTTACAACATTAGCAGAAAACCACAAAGACATAACCAAGGAGAGGTACAATCAGAATAGGAGGAGAGATCTGACTGCATGCCATGGCGGTTTACTGACAAAATATTGATGTAAAAATATAGAAGTAAAAGATATTGATGCAAAAATATAGAATGCAAAAATATCGACTCTCTATACTTAAACAGGTAAGTACAATTTTTTTTAATTTAAATATCGATGTAAAAAATATAGTTGTACAAAACATTTAATTTTATATATATATATATATATATATATATATATGAAAATAATAAATATTAAATATGTTAAATAAAATTATTTATACAAAAATAAAGTAGGTTTAATATAAATTTTTAAAAATATAATAAATATACTTAATTAAAAAGGTAAACACACACATAATAATTCATATATATTTACTTTAAAACAATAAACTATTAATTGTAACTTATTTTATAATTTTAAAAATTATATAAACATTTACAAATATATATATATATATATATATATATACTATTTAAAAATCTTCAAACTTAAATTTCCCACTCCAGTGAGTGCAACAGTAGGGAAAGTGTTGGATAACGGAGGGGTAGAAATTACTATTCCCACTCCACTGAGTGTAACAGTAGGGAAAGTGTTGGATAGCGGAGGGGTAAAAACTACTATTCCCACTCCACTGAGTGTAACAGTAAGGGAAGTGTTGGATAGAGGAGGGGTAAAAATTACTATTCCCACTCCAATAATTGTAAAAGTAGGGAAAGTGTTGGATAGCAGAGGGTAAAAATTACTCTTCCCACTCCAGTGAGTGCAACAGTAGGGAAAGTGTTGGATTGCAGAGGAGTAACAATTAATATTCTCACTCGAGTCAGTTCAAAATTAAAAACAAACAAAGATTTAACAACAACAAAAATATTTAAAAAACAAATTAAATTCAAAAATATATAAATATGTTAAAAATTAAAATACAAAAATATATTAAATATTTTAAAAAAATTAAAAACATATTATAATGTTAAATACATATGACAAATACCTTCAAATATTATATTAAATAATATAAAAAATAATTTCCAAACAAATAAATATTTTTAATTAAAAATTATTTAAAAACAAAAACATTACATAAATTTACTTTTTTATTTCCTACCCTATAACACCACACAATTCCTAACCCACATCTAAATTTTAAAAAAATGTACTTCCTTAACTAACATAATTAATTATCAATTAAAGAAACATTATTAATTAAAAAACAAATTAAAACTCAAAAAAATTATTTAACTTCCCACACTTTACCCCTATAATCCCCACAACCCACAGCTAAAATTAAACTGTAAAAAAATTATTACACAATTAAAAAGTATTTTCAATTAAAAAAACTAATAGTATTTAACAACTAATTATAACGTAAGTAAAATTAATTTACTCCCCACGCTGTATAAATTAATTAAATATTAATGATCAACTAATTTTTAAATAAACAAATTACTTACCACCCTTTACCCCTATTAAACCCCACAACCTACACCTAAAATGTATTACACAAATTACATATTTAATTTTCAACGAATTAATTAATATCAATTAACAACTAATTAATAATTAAACATAAATTTGTTCCCACCCTTTACCCCATAAACCCCACAACCCACACCTAAAAGAAATCACACAATTACCATAATTAATTATCAATTAATTAGCTAATATAAATTAACAACTAATTATTAATTAATTAAACATAAATTACTTCCCAACCTTTACCCCTATAAACCCCACAACCTGCACCTAAAATTACACAATTTCCATAAATGTTCTATCAATTAATTATTAATTACGAACTAATTATTAATTAAGTAAAAATAAATTACTTCCCACCCTTTACCCCATAAACCCCACAACCCACACCTAAACAAAATCACACAATTACCATAATTAATTTTCAATCAATTAATTAATATAAATTGACACCTAATTATTAATTAATCAAAAATAAATTACTTCCCACCATTTAACCCAATAAACCCCACAACCAGCACCTAAAACAAATTACACAATTACCCTAATTAATTATCAATTAATTCATAAATATAAATTAACTAATTATTAATTAATCAAAAATAAATTACTTCACACCCTTTATCCCTATAAACCCCACAACCCGCACCTAAAAAAAAATAGACAATTAACATAATTACAAATTAATTAACTAATATAAATTAACAACTAATTATTAATTAATCAAAAATAAATTACTTCCCACCCTTTAACCCAATAAACTCCACAACCCACACCTAAAACAATTACACAATTACCCTAATTAATTATCAATTAATTCATTAATATAAATTAACTAATTAATTAATCAAAAATAAATTTCACACCCTTTACCCCTATAAACCCCACAACCCGCACCTAAAATAATTACACAATTACCATAATTATCAATTAATTAATTATTAATTAACAACCAATGAATAACGAATTACAAATAAATTACTTCCCACAATTAACGTTATAAAATCTAAAATAAATAAATAAAAAATAATCATTAATTGATTATAATTAAATTACTTCCCACTATAAACCCTCAACCCGCTACGGAACTAAAAATGCAAAATTTAATTAAAATAAAATTCATAACTACTAAAAATTTAACACATATTAAAAAACAAACAACACTTATACAAAAAAACATACATCACATACATTTAAAATATAAACTAAAATACATAACACTAATTAAAAAATCGATATTTTAAACATCTATATTTTTGCAAACAAAAATAATGACTTCTATATTTTTGAAAAAGGTATTTTTTTACCTTAAATTCGATATTCTTGACCACGATATTCTTGCTGTCGATATTTCTGAATCACGATATTTCCAACTCAATATTTGTGTAAGTCGACATTTCCAACTCGATATTCTGTCTCAGCACCCCATATATTTGCATCTCAGGAAGACATGTGTCACTAGGCTAGTCAAATGACAAAAATCTTTCTCTATAACTGTGGAAAGGATGATATCTGCTCACTAAACAGTTTACAATCTTTGACCCAAAAGAATAGCAGTTAAGCAGTAAGTGCCAGTAAACACCGAGGTGAGTATGAAAGTACAACTGACGGTTGTCCAAGACTGTGGTCATCACTGAGGAAAAAATATACTGAGAGAAGAAGTTGAACACTTAAAAGCACACATTAAATGTGTTGTCTGTTGGATGGCAGTAAGAGTGCAATAAGGACTGTAGAATGTTAGAATGGCCAGCACCATGTAGCAGTAACAGGACATAGTGAGATTGCTACCATGTTGGTGATGTCCGTTAAGAGAAGACCTTTTCCTCACTAGTCACTATTATATAGGAAATACTGCACTGCCGGATTCCACCAACTTCTTGTTCACTTTAATGCAGTACTCTTTCCTAAAACGGACCCAAAAACATAAATAGGACTAGACCTCCTGCAAATAAAAATATTAACAAGTATAAAATTTATTAAAATCCTCCACTGGTTAACTCAAACAGACACATGCGGTTGTAAAGGTCCCTAAAGGAGACCGTTATTGAAATGTTCTTAAGGAAATAAAGCAGAGGCATTGAATTGCATCTCTAGAGCTGTGTCCTTGCTGAAGAACTGAGAGATCCAAGAAGATTCAAATAAAACATCAAGAGCAGATGTTAGAAGCATTCTAATGCTGTGTGAAATAGAGGGTAATAGTAATAGAGGGTGGAAAATAGTTTGTTGCTCTCACTAGATGAGAAGTGAAATGTAGACTGATTACAGCTGCCATCAACCAGTCAGCTAATATACACAGTGATTTTGCTATGACACCAACAAAACATGGGTCAACGAGGGTCAAAAGGAAGGCCTAATGAAGGCTATATTATGTTGAGTTTGCGCAGAACACATTCGTCAGTTGCCTAGCTTCTTAAGGCCTGATTACGATTGGGTTGGTTAATTCCGACCCGTGTGTAACGCCTTGTTTATGCACTGGTCAAAATTATGAGTTTGGTTGTATTTAACACATCCAAAAAATACTAGCTGCGTTAAATACCTCAACCTTCGTTAAATTCCCTTAACCTACGTTGAATTTTCTCAGGTCAAACCTGCTGAAATTTAACCGGGGAAAAGCATACAATATTTATCATATTATGCAGAGTTTCAAGCACTAAACACCAAACTGGTAATAGGTGGTATTTATTACACCCTATATATAACATATCCCTTGGTACGGTTATTTACTAGGTGCGATAATAGCACCTGTAATCGTAATCAGGGCCTACTGTGTTGCTGACCTTGGTACATAGATGTGGTTTTAATTAAACATTGAGTGTGGTCGAGGGATTGACTGGCCATCACCTGGCCGAAGAAGTGTTTTTTGGAAGGTAAAGGAATTCCTCAATATCATGTTTTGACAGGTGCTTCTTACATCATACCAGCATGCCTTTATGGCTACAGCATACATGATTTGTTGCCTCTCTGAGGTGGTCAATACCTGTGGGTTCATTACTTACATTGCTTCATCTAACTTGAGCCTATTATGGTTTAGTTACCTGGCAATATATAATTGTAGCAAATCTCGCTGTCAATGACAGAACCATGTAGATACGACAACCCCAAGGGATAAGAAATATTGTCCTGGTTTAGACTGCAGAAATGATTTATCCATGTGTAATTTCCTAATTACAACTTACAGTTATCATGGGTGTCAGTAATCCCATCTATGTTCTTTGGCCCAGGAACCTCTCTCCACTGCCATTAGCGGCATATGAATGCATCTGGAGAACAAGTCTGCTTAGAACTGCAATGATCATCTTATGCTTGTGATTTAAAGTGGGGCACCAGATTACTAACCATACAGCTGCATTACGTAGTCATTCGGCCGACATCACCATCAGTCCTACTCCATAATAAGGTAAAGTGAAAGCAAAGTGGCCTGTGATAGTGATTGAAAACACCATCCATGTGAGGTATGTCTGCGGTTAATAGTTTAGTATTTTCTACACATGTGGAGTGACCATTACACCACATACTGCAATCTGCAATGTAAGTATTGAAAGGAAAGCACAATATACTTAAAATACACATGGACAATTACCTAGAATAACCAGTGTGGTTTAATACTTACTGTGAACTGAAGGTGAGCCATCACCTGTTCTAAATGGGACAATGAAGGCTTTTTGTAAATAGGGACTTTACTGAGAGATGGAAACTGGCTATCATTGAATAAATTCTAAGATACCTTTTCCTTGTAGTATGCACAACTCTGGAAATACATCCAGCTATAGTGCTGTCTCAAACAGTTTACAACCAAATTAACCTTTGTCACACCTCTCAGGTGGGAGGTAGGCATTTTATGCCATGTTTTGCATTGGAAGTTTGGGAACACCCACAAACATGCAACTCCTCTTTGTCTCTTTTCCACCATGGAAATGGTTGAAGATTTACTCCCCTTCCAGAATAGGAAGGGGAATAATTACTTCCAGATTTGGTGGGGGTATAAGTGAAACTCCTTCTTCATGGGGAAAATGCTTTATCTCCAAAAAGAAAAGTGGGTTTGTATTAAAGACTCCATTGCCCCTGTGTGTGCAGTTCTCTGCTATAGGGAACTCTGCATAGTGAACATAGAAACCTTCACAAAAGATGACATACCTAGAACTACACCGGAAACCTACACCTGGCACAGCTTTCCAATAGTACTTCTGTTAAAGTTTGTGAAAAGCAAAAAAGAGAAACCGTGTGCACAGACAAAAGCGAACATTTCTGCCCTTATTTCTACTAGGTCATAGTCAAGGTAAAAGGACCTCTGCCTGATGCCAGAGGATAACAGACTACCGCCTCATTACTGTCTCTACAGGGTTGTCAAAGTAATAAAAGACTGCTGTATGTTATTTGCAGTATGGCAGATTGTAGTTATTTCACTCTGACTAAAGGTCTGTAGACATAGTAAAAAGATTGCCATCTGCTGCATATCATACAACAGACTGCAGTCTTGTTACTAAGACTGTAGGGCCGAAGGCAGATAGCAGTCTATTTACTAGGCCTCTAAGTCAGCATGCATAGTAAAATTAAACCCATCTGCTATACTATATGTAGCATATGGTGTTTATTTTACTGCGTATTCAACTCTATAAGCATTTACAAAAAGACTGCTGTCAGCTACACAACGTTTTACAGAAGCAAGACTTTAGAGGGGGTGTGGTGCTTATACTTGAGCATAAAACGTATTATTATTTTTTTAAACAGCACTTCTGAGTGCTCTTCCCTCCCCGCTGGCCAACATACTTTGCAAAACATTATTCACTGCCCTAAAGGGATTTTCCCTTTCCTTCAACTCATCTTCAAATTAAAACAAGTACATTTGTTTGGTAGACAAATTAATCTAGTTAATTATTTTCGATAAATTATGTTCTATGTTGACATTATTGATCTGTATGATTTCCTTCTAACCAGTCAATTTGTCTTTTGTTCTATAAGAATAATCGAACTTTTCACTGTGTTGAATCTACCCATAAAATATAACCAAAGCACTGTTATCTTCATTGAAAATAGCAGCTATTTCTTCAGACAAGTCATGTTTTTTTAAACACTATACTTCTGAATGAAAAACAAGTCTTCATCTACATCTTTAAGTATTTAATTGTGTTTTTGAGATATGGAAAAATTTACTAATTTATACACTTTTCAGTGACCTGTCTTTTCAATTTAAAACAGGTCTTTTGTAATTAGAAAGCCTGCCTGCCATAGGCAATTTGCACAAAATCGTAGAATCTGGATAACTGGAAAGTTAATCCCACTTACTTAAAATAATAGGCACTGTGTTTGAAACTAAATGGACATCTACTGATATGCATACTCTACATTTCACAACCTTATTAACATTTTATATAGGAGTCCTTATGAACACAGTATGATATGAAAAAATTGTATGTATGTATATATATATATATATATATATATATGTATGTATATTCTCTTTTATTTCCATAAAAACCTTCAATAATGATACACGTAAATATAAAATATAAAATCACAATTAAAATAGGACTAATTATAATCCATAGAATACTAATACATTGTTAGTTCCTAGCAATACTCATTGCATAATATACAAAAATGAAGCATCTAAAACATGAAAATCCCTTATTTTTTGCAACATTTACAATAGAGATAGACCCTAAACACACATTACTGTCAGTTGACTTCACATCAGTTGTTCAGGCCTATCACCACACTGGGGAAGAAGCTTCCGAGTTCCTAATCTGGGTGCACAGCTGCCCTATACTTGCAGTTTCTGATAAGACTATCTTTTGGTACTGAATTCTTTTCAAGTATAATGGAATTTATGGCTCAAAAATCTCTTCATATTTTGTTTTTTGAACATTTTTCTTTTGTATACTTGTAGTTTCTGATAAGACTATCTTTTGGTACTGAATTCTTCCATCTATTACCTTTACTTTTTAAGTCAAGTATAATGGAATTTATGACTCAAAAATATCTTCATATTTTATTTTTTGAACATTTTTTTTTGTATTCATCACATTTGAGTCCTAAAGAGTTAAGTGATATTTATCCCTCCAAGGAACTATTTTCTTCTGGCCCCATTTTCCCTATTCCTCTTTTTTCCATTATCAAATTCAGTGTACACCATCCTGAATTACAATTTCCATTTTTGGTCTATTATTTATGTTCACTTTTAATATTTTCCCAACATCCTGTAGGGATCTTGTAATTTTTTTATTTCCTACTGTACTTCTTATTATGGATGGTTTGTAATGCACAACACCCACCTACATATTTTATGTGGTTAACTTTGTTGTTTATCCAAAATGTGATCAAAGATTACCCATATCTAAACCAGTTTACCTCTCTATGCTGAACTGTGAGTCATTGGCCAACAGGCAAGTTTCTAAAACATTACAATCAAATGTACATTAGTAGTAAAATGCATTTTGGTCCTCAAGCCTGCTTTGGGGTTCTATTGAGAAATTCGAATACACCCTTCCACCACCCATCATGCTCACCCTCTCCATGATGTTGGGTAATGGCTGCCTGTCCACCCATATATTTCTATTGAGGTCTCCCAAGTCAATACATAAGAGGATTTCATTTCCTTCCTTTGAAGCCACCACAATGGGAGCCAACCATTCAGATGACTCAATCGGCTCAATGATCTTTTCTCATAGTCTCTCATAGTTTATTATATTACTAGACCCTTTTCTCTGTCCTCTGCATACCTTTAAAGAACACTATATCACACTGTACTAACAGTCCACTTCTGCCTCCCAAAACCAGATGCCTCTCCGTACACTTTGTGAAGATACCTTAGAATATGGAGCATGTCGTGATGTAGGGGATGATGCTGTTGGAATGGGGAAATGTGTAGATTCAAGCAGAATGCCAATATGACTACCAACTTAGAATCTACACATTTCCCCATTCCAACAGCATCATCCCCTACATCACGGCATGTTCCCTATTCTAAAGTATCTCCACACATCTCCCCCCTCTTCATATACATGACTAAAGAATAACTTAATATAAACATTTCCTACTGCAAAGGCATGAAACATTCTACAGAGCACAAGTCAAGTGCAGGGTAAAATATGAGCAGTGCATCAGGAATACAAAGAAAATATAACAATGCAGTGCAGTCAGAATGCAGAGATCATCCATAGATAAAGGCAAATAAATCCACGCTCCACAATTCTTGGACCATTGACCTTACATAGATTCCCAACTCTCTACCATTATCTAACCTCACAATCGACCCCTTCACTTGTTTCATCTTCTGGGATTGGAAAAACTTTCTATCGCCTTTTCTCACAAATCCTGTTTTCCTTACCACCACCCAATCTCCACTCTTCACATCCAAATCCTTCACACCTCTCCGGTTGTCATAGTTTGCTTTGTTATACTTCTGTAAATCAGACACTCTCAACCTCATATTCTCACGATCCAACCACACCTGAACTTTCCCTTGTAACCTCATAGGTGATTGCTTTGTTGCAGGCTCCCTGACCTTCAGGAGCTATGAATGGAGACACACTAGTCACAGAATGAGGCTTCACCCTATGAGCTCCTACCATTTTTTCCAATGCATTTCTCCACACCAACCCATTTGCCAAAGATAATTGAATGTTATCCATGCTGATACGGCTCACTCTTTTCAGTAATCTATTGGCCTGTGACCAGAACAAAGCCACAAGGTCATGCCTGATACCCAATTTTTCTAGAAACACATTCATAGCTGTGTAAACCAACTCTACTCCATTATCCGTGACCAACACTTTAGGTATACCTTCTTCCAAGAATACCTCTTTTAGGAACCTCATGACATTACTAGTAGTAATCTGCTCCATGGATCCAATCATGAGCCATTTGCTGTGGTAATCCACCAAAACTGCAATAAAACGATCTTTTCTCCCTAACTTTTCTATAGGTCCCAAAAAATCCACAGCCAGTTTCTCCCACAGCCGAGCCGGATGTTCCATACACACCAAGGGTGGTTTCCTAACCACTTTAACCTTGTCACTTTTGCTGCAGGAATAGCAATCACTCACCGCATCATCCACTCTTTTATCCATTACGGGCCACCCGAAAAATTGCCTTAACCTCCTTTTGGTCAAGTTCCTTCCTAGGTGCCCTTCATGCACAATCCTTATCATTCTCGCCCTCAACAGACTGGGTGAAACAATGCAATCTCTCCTCAATATCTAATCTTCCTGAATGTTAAGCTCGTCCTTCACCGCCATATATTGTTTCATACTCTAATTCTACAGATCATATTGTTGCCAACCACATCCTATGAGCATTGACAGTTCCTCATGCTCCTTGTTGTTCACTATAGCTTCTCTCCACTCCTCCTGTCCAAAAACAAATTCCCCTTGCACACAAACTACTTGAGTTTCTGTCTACTGTGTAAAAGAAGCATCATTCACAGACATATGTGACAAGCTGTCAGAAACTACATTCCTTTTTCCTTCCACATATTCTATTTCATAGTTGTAATCCATCACAGACATCAACCATCTTGAAATCCTGGGCGTCACACTCCCTTCCAAACCCCAACCACACTTGAAAATGTGCACCATCTGATCTGTTTTGAGCGCAAATGGCAAACCCCACAAATAATACCCGAAGTGGTTCATTCCTCACCAACAGACTTACGCCTCTTTCTTGATAGCAGAATAGGATTGTTCCACACCTTGCAATCGCCGGGACGTAAATTCTATAATCCTTTCCCCCTCTTCTGCCTTCTGGGTCAACACCCACGAGACCTATGTTACTAGCATCTGTCGTTACAATGGTTTTTCTGTGAGTCTCCAGTGTTGGTGCATGAGCTAGAGATTGTTATATCTTGACAAATGCAGCCTCATACTCTGCACTCCTTCCAAACACCCTTACTTTATTTAACAGCACCCTCATAGGTTCAACCACATCCGCTAAATTGGACACAAATTTCAAGCAATATTCTACAAATCCTCAATGGCCATCACAATGCTCTTTTTGGTTCTTATTCCATTTGCAGACACTTCATGTCCCAAAAAATGTACTTGCTTCCTCCTCAATTCACATTTAGCTTTTTTTATGGTTAACCCATAACTTTCAATTTTTTCCAATACCTCCTCCAACAACACATCATGTTCAGCAAATGATTTTCCCACCACCATAATGTCATCTTGAAAACATAATACCTTTTGCATACACTGAAAAATATTTTGCATGATCCTCTGGAATACAGCAGAGGCAGATGCCAAGCCAAATTGCATTCTGCAGTATTGGTACGTCCCTAGTGGTGTAACAAAAGAAGTAGAAGGATGAAATTCCATATGTAGATTCACCTGGTGGTACTCTGCCGACATATCCAGAACACTAAACACCCTCCCACCACCCATCATGCTCACCATCTCCATGATGTTGGGTAATGACTGCCTGTCTACCCACATATTTCATTTAAGGTCTCTCAAGTCAATACCAAAGCGGATTTAATTTCCTTCCTTTGGAGCCATCACAATGGGAGCCAGCCATTCAGATGACTCAATTGACTCAATGATCTTTTCTTCCAGTATCCTATTCAATTCTTGTTGAAGTGGTTCCCTCATTAAATATGGTATGGACCTTACTTTATGCACAGCAGGTGTAGCATTCTTTTTGAGAATTATCCAATGAGTGAACTTCTTCAATATACCAAAACACCAGCGGAAATCTATACGACTTCGTGTCCCACTTGATATCCACATTGTATTTCACAATTTAACTTTCATTCACTGGTTCTATCACCATGACTAGTTCTTTTGCACTGGGGTCAAGTACTATGTTTAAATCCTATTGGTGGCACCATCCCAATAGATCTGAGCCCTCACTAGTTATGTAGACTCTCCCATGCACCCCACTCTGTTTGAAAAAGATGTCCATCCATTACATTTATATTATATTAATCCTCTTACCACCATTCCCTACTGCTTTCACATCCGAATGTTGCAAATCTTTAATTTTTGCACTCAATTCTTTTTCATACTTATCCTCGGAAATCAAAGTGAATAGGCTTCCAGAATCAGCCAATACTTTAACCTTCACAGTCCTTAATGTGATTTCACAATGGGGCTTCTCTAATTTCCCAGAACTCTCTTTCCTTAATATTCCATTGCTAACACTGCTGTCCCATTACTGAACATAGTCTTCTATTTCATTTATGGTCAATATTATTTCTTCCTGATCAACACTCTGATCTTCAATAGTAGCATTCTGCACTCTCCCTTTTAATCTACAAATTTCGCTGCATCCTCTTCTCCCACAAGATATACATGTTAAGTTTCTTGCTCCGCAAGCGAAACTAGAGTTAGTGTGTAGTAACTGGACGCACTCCTTGTTACTTTTCTCTTCTCTTTATTTACAGTCAAAGTACACCAACAGTAACCTCCAGCAGATTCAAGCAGAATGCCAATTTGACAACCAGCTTAGAATCTACATTCCAACAGCATCATCCCTAAATCACGGCATGGTCCATATTCTAAAGTATGTCCACAAAGTGTTTGGAGAGGTAGCTGGTTTTGGCAAGCAGAATTGGATTGTTAGTACAGTATGATATAGTGTTCTTTAAAAACATGTAGAAGACAGAGAAACATATAGGGTAATAATAGTAATATCATAATAAACTATGAGAAGAAATGATTTGAACATGTCAATAGAGCCCCAAGGCACTCTAGAGGAGCAAAATGCAAATTATTACTTATGCATATTTGATTGTAATGTTTTAGATACTTGGCTGTTGGTCAATGAATCTCACTACAGCATAGTTACTCAGTAGTGGCTGCTACTGGACAGGAGTGGTGGGGCGGGTGGGTTAATTAAGAAAAAAAAACTACTTACCTTGGAACGGCTGGCCGCCGCCTCCCCTGCGTCCTCTTCCTTCTTCCTTTCTCCAGTCCGGCCGGCAGCAGGAAGCACCAGGCACACTGCTTCCCTGAGCCAATCACAACTCTGCAATACAGCGTTGTGATTGGTCTGATGCCGTGGATCGGCGCTCAGATGGGAACAGGGAGCTTGTGCATGTTCCTCACCAGGCTGTGTAATGCAGCCTGGTGGGGAACATGCAAAGTGTGCATTATCTGTTTGGTTGGCCCAAGAGGGCTGGCTAAACATTTCATGCGCACTTTGGGAGTACAAACCACTCCTCCCCTGCTCTAGCCTGCTTCGCCCCACATTGAACAAGGTCACTGACTGCATGCAAAAGGAAAAATAAAATATTAATAATGATACGTTATTGTCATTTTATTTTTCCTTTTTGCAAGGTTGGGCAACGCTCCTCCGCCTTAGCGCCTTAGCGGAGGAGCAGCCACTGTAGTTATTGGAGGTTACTATTGGTGTACTTTGAACTGGAAATAAAGAGAAGAGAAAAGTAACAAGGAGCACGTCCAGTTACTACAGATTTCTTGGCTGTACCTTTGCCTTTGATCTTATACTGAGCTCTACTGCCTTTGGCTACGTGTGCACTGTACAAATACCACAAACATATACAGATACAGGCAATGCTATGGTCTTAGGCGGACCATGTACATTTGCCAAATATCTCAGGTGATAACATGTTGTCTCTTCATACAATAACACAATGGCCTTACTGCAAATATAAAATTATATATATGGAATGCACTGTTAATGTAGCAATTAGAAAACGTCCAACTTATCCAGATCAATTTTAAAATATAAAATATTTCCTTATGAATCCAGTTACAATGCTTTCATTTTTAAGCATGAAATCCAATGAGGATCATGTTTTGTGCAAGCCCCCCTAGGCAGGTTCTGATTTCTCCCACAGCATAACTGCACTAGCTGTCTAGACTCTCTGATCCCAAGGTACAGCAGGGTGTGTGTAAAGCACAGCTGTGCATTGGGATACCAATGCGAAAAAATTAAGACGTTAAACACAGGAGACAAGTGAAATGAAAACTATGCAAAATCTTATCTGTTTTCCTTCTCACCAGCTACTAATTTCCTATGAAATGTGACCAAAAACATGTACATATTCTAATTATTCTTATTCTTCATTTGTCATACTTTTCATTTTTAGATGTGCCAAGAGTCTATGTAGATCTAGTTAAAAACTGGAAGGATGACTGGGAAGAGTCAAAAATCAACAGTGATTTACGAGGGATGAAAAAGGTGAGCGCTCTAAAAGGGATGTGGCAAAAGAAGCATACATAAGAAAGGGCCACAAGAGGCATGGCCTTTGTATCTAAGGGGATGGCCTACTACATATGAAATACACTCTTATTGTGTGACAAATTCATAAATAGAGACCTATTGGGCATACAATATCTAAAATCAGCAGGAAGCAAGGAATCAACCAGTTTATATAGCACAATTATTCTGGACCATGTGCAATAAAACACTTGACAAAGTAAATTTAAAAGTAAATGTCAGCCTGATTGCCTGAAAAGGCTTTTATGGTGAGTCAAGATTACAAAGGAGATAACATGGTTATTCACTTAGAGCAAGTCTTCGGACTTGGCACACCAATGGGGGGAAAAAAACAATATCACCTGTTCATAATATTATATAACAATGTTGCCTTGTGCCCATTTCAAAATTGGGAATCTGGTGATGCTGCAACTCCAGCATGTGACAGACAGCCAGGTACACTTCTTTTTATTTCTTAAACCTGTGAGGGACAGAAATTTGGGGCCCACATGGCACTGCTTTAGTGATTTTTAGACATTTGGCTTTCTTGGTATCTGTAGCCCAGTATTCTTGTAATCACTAAACAAGCAATTTACAAAAAAATAACTAAAATACATGGCGTGGCTTTGGGGCAGCCTCTTTCAACCGTTCCTCAACTAAAGTGTCATTTATAAATTGGTTTAAGCTATAGAACAGCATAGATACGAGGCAATTTGTAAGCCTCGTTCAGCCATTAGCTGCAAGTGTCATTCAAATTTGGGTCAGCCCAATGCACAGCCAATTTATTGTTTGGGGTATTGGGCATTTTGCCTGTTCACATACGAGTTGGATTTGAACGGGATAGGCAAAGCAGTTTTGTTTAACAACGTACTATCTCAGAGTACCTCAGCATCTCCCTGGCTTCTGCGGGTCGTTCATTTAGTATTCAGGCTGCCGCTCTCCACTCCTCGATCCATCTGCGCTCGGCACCCGTCGGACACCTTTGTCAGGCCGCCTTTTCCAAGAACTGCTAATTGTTTGCCCCACTGCTGATTTGGAGTGAAAGGCCACACAGCAGTCATTGCTGGCAAATTTCTTCGACGGCTCTTTTCTGTAAAATGCATACTGCCTTCCACCTAACCCAAAAGTCTTTTCTTTAATTTACATTTTTAAACTCTATCAAGACCATAAACACACACTGCAGAAAAAAAGCTTTAAAACACAATCACTAAAGTAATATATGATGCATATGAGATGAATTTGCTATTCTAGTCTTTCTCCCTTCCAGCAATATGTCATATAGCAGTCCTCGTCCAATATATCCGGTATTTGTAAAGCTCGAAATACTCACCCCTAAGGATCTCAAGGCGCTGGGGCCGTCGGGGAGATTAAGTGAACTATTGCCCAGAGTCACATGGTGCTGAGCTGAACTGCCGTCGGTGAGGGGATCGAACCGTGAGCCCTGCGCTCCGGAGTCCGCTGCCCTGGCCGCTGCACCATACCTCTGCCAATATACCAGAGCCAAGGCTCTCTTTCACCTCTCCGTGAATTCAGAAGTATATGGGAAAAAGTGGACAGAATGTTCTTTTCACTGCAGCTTACCTTTTCCCCTCACCACCTCCAAAACATATTCTCCTATTTCCTAAGTCCACATAGGCATCACGATTGTGGCTTTCATGTCCTTTTGCACTGTTGGGCGTGAGGAAGACTTCAATAGTAAGCCTGGGCGGAGCGCAGAACTCCACGAAGTGCAAAAAAACTCTGTCGCACTACGCAGAGCTCCTCAAGGGGCGGAGTGCGTTAGATAGATGCCGTGATTTTCAGCGTGGGGTGTTTGTCTGCACTGTGAAACCATCGCGAACAGCACTATACACAGTGCTAGCGGGCGCAAGCGGGGGCTGCTTCCTTTCTGCCACTCGAGGAGATTTTTTACTCGAGCGGCAGCTTTGTCAACGTGAACGGACGGTTTCTCAACGCGAGCGGTCGCAAGCATATGCGACCACTCGCAATGAGAAATCTGACCACCCGTGTTGAGAAATCTCGCTGCGAGGTTGATTTTCCATGCTCGCGCTCGCCAACTTGACGACAACAGCAAGCCTGCTTCATCTTTTACAGCCACATCTTCTAGCCGAATCCAGCAATGGTCAGCCTTCAAAGCCTTATTGCTTGCAGTTCTCACTGCATAGTTGACTCCCTGATAGTCACTTCTTATAAAGATGATGTCTAACCCTCATTCTTCATCAAAGATCTCTCTGGCCACACTCTCTCACCCGTACTCACCATTAATGCCTCATTCACTCAAGGCATCTTCCCAGAATTCTCAAGACAAGGCAGATTCTCCCAATCCTGAAGAAACCTCTGCTAGACTCTGAAAACCTCACCAACTACAGGCTCATCACTCACTATTCATTGGCAATATCATTGAAAAAGCAGTTCATGTTTAACTCCAAGATCACATCGATGATAACTCTTGCACAACTACCAGTCTGGCTTCCGATAACTCGGCAGCACAGAGACTTCTCCCTTACATATTGCAAACAATGCCTTTCTGACCACAGATGAAGATTATCCCAGCCTCCAGATATTGCTGGATAGTGTCATCTGCTTTAGACACAGTCGACTACCTCACCCTCATATGCACCTTGGTGTCTAAAATGAGAGTCGTCTGAATTATCCTTCACTGGTTTTCCTCCTACCTTTCCAAATGACACCAGTTTGTTCACATTGGCACCTCCAGATCCCAAAATATCCCTGTCACCTGTGGAGTACCATAGAGTTCCATACTGTCACCTGTCATCTTCAACCTCTACATGGAGCTGTTGGTGCTCTACTCACAAAAAACTGCAATAACAACAAAGTGATAGATGGAATGCTTAAATTAATCTCAGTCACGGACAATCACTAGGATTGCATTCCAGCACATTGCTTTTACCCACTATCCCACTCTAGACAATGGCCTACCTTATGCAAATCAGTACCGACCATGCTCTTCCTGGCAACAGTACGCCGTGAACTGCCAGATGTGACCTCCTGCAGGAAAGATCTCAAGCAACCCAAGACTGATTTTGCCCTACTTGGGGTTAATCAGTAGGTTGTAGCTTGATTCCTATGTCACAGCGAGCATGGAACCCACGTCTGGGCATACCTGTCGCACTTAGGGCATCAACTGCAAAAAAAGAAAGGTGAAGAAGGGAATACTTGAATTAATCTCAGCCACTGGTAATTATTGTGTCTGCATTCCAGTCCATTGTTTTTCCACACCATGCCACTCTAGACAAAGACCCACCTTATAATACTCACAGATAACATCAAGATTCATCAATATGACAAGGAACACTTTGCCAAAAAAAGAAATATGGGCTTGTACCAGCTCTCTTTTCTAAAGAAAGTAAAACTCTTTCTTCCAGAAAGCCACTTTAGGGCTGGTATTCAAAGCCCTTGTAGTCGCACATCTGTATGGTGTTACTGCCCTGCTCCATGGCCTTATGGACTCCACTCTAGTAGGGCATCCTATACGCCACAGCATGTCTCACCCAGGGCCTGCAGAAATCTGATCACACCACCCCCATTAGATTGCGCTCAATTCCGGCCCACACCAACTTCAAAACCAGCTACATCATTTACAAAGCCAGCATAACCAGCCCCCCTGCTTAACTTGCATACAAGCTGTCCAACTCAGGTGGTTCTTGGCACATCCACAGCCAGGACACATTCAGACTGTGTAAACCAACAACAGAATAAAATGTCAAGAAGTGATTACTGAATAAGTGGCCTGGGGTAACAATTACCAAAAATCCACTACTGAAACACTTGATTCGAATGCCACATCAAGTGATTCAATAGAAGATTTGCATTTAGCATTTTTATGGGTAATTTCCCCAAATGTCCAAGAATTTGCACACATTTCACATGCCACTAATCACAACACTAGGAGACTTTTTAATAACACACAATTACACACTTTTCAAAGCCTACTAAAGGTACATCCATTACATGCGAGTTTTTAACCTTGAATGCAATAGCGAAAGCAATCAGACCCAGATGCACTCAGGGTCCCCCTTTCATTCATACACAGTTATAAACCCTACTGAAATTAGGCACCACTAGGAAGGCACTCACTAAGCTTTACTTGACCCTACAACTAATGTCCACATTAATCCCACAAACATTAAGAACAAGATGGGCAGTAGACCTACAAGAAAACATAACAGCCAGAGAGTGAAAACAGTTTCTCTCACACAACAAAACCATTTCTAGGAATCATAGGTACAAACTAATTCAACCCAACATTCCACACAGCCCAAAAGCTTGTTTATTGAGCCTCAACTCTAGAGTGAAATAAAATTAACATGACTGTAAGCTCATTTAGCTTTTGTTTTTCTGAGAAGATTCATAGTCCAAAATTGGAAATCAGCATCCCCCAATCCTTGAAGCAATGAAAAATGAGTTACTTATATGGGTGTAAACCCCAAGGCAGGTCATTGTGAAACAGCGCAAACAATTAACAAACAAAAGCAGTTACAAAAAATAAAAAAATAAACACCTGGAATGCGATGCTGATACACCATCACAACATAATGATGACACACCTCCTTGAACATTCCTAGCCAAGTCCCACTGATGAACTAGTGGTAAATGAGTTCCTCAAGCTCTAATCCACTCAATTCTCACTACTGAACCCTGCCACTCATCCCAGAATTTATCAGGAAACTTGCTAATAGTAAGGTCCCCCTCTCCTATGTCCTCATGCAATAACAGTTAACATTCTGCAATGGATGCAATATATGACTAGTGCCTACGATACTGCGAAGTAAATGTTATCTCTTGCCATGGCTTTAATGTTTCTATTATAGATGATGCTCATAGGTCAGCAATATACTTCTCGATACACAATATAGGGTATATGATATGTATGGAAAAACAAATGTACTGTTTATTGTGTTAAAAATCAATAAAGAAATTTAAAAAAACAGAAAAGGCCAGACTTGTTGGCTTTGCCATTTCTTGTTTTGCATTTCAGGGCTAAGTCCCACAGGCCCGATCCACGTAGAGCGCTATGAGCGAGCACGGCCAATAATATTCTGTTAGCAAGGATATTATTTTTCACAACAAAACCGAGGCACATTGACTCAAATACATTTTAATGTTGAATGACATTTTACACATTGTGGAAAACTGTAAATATCAAACGTCACAAAACTGTGATGCTCAGCTGCTAAATAGCACAAGTCATACTCCACATTTTCGGGGTGACATGCAAACCAGCGCAGTAGGATTACTTTTAAGGTTGTTCATTGAAATACAGCATTTTCTCAAACATGTAAACTGTTAGACCTGTCTTCCCTCAAACGTTTTGCCTTCCTCCTCCATTTCTGCTGATCTAGTTTATGTTGGACTTAGGACTTTCCACTGCTAATCAGTGCTAAAGTGTGTGTGCTCTCTCCTATCAACATGGTAAAATTGGCTTACACCGAACTGCCACAGTCCATTTACTAGTAAGAATCTAGTAAAGTGGTACTACATGTAATCAGGGCCTACAAGTTAAATGCTACTAGGGGGCCTGCAACACTGATTGTGCCACCCACTTAAGTAGCTCTTAAAATATAGCTAAGGCCTGCCATTGCAGCTCGTGTGCACAGTTTAAATTGCCATTTCGACCTGGTGAAACAAACCGCTTGCCAGATCTAAACCTTCCTTTTCAATACATAAAAGTCAATCAATCAATCAAATAAGCTTTATTCGAAATCACATGGTGAATCATAAAAGCTACAAAAATATAACAATAAAAAGTTAAAAATCAGTTAAAAAGTCATTAAAAAACATGAGATAAAAACAGACAGAAGCATCCCCTGCCAGTCAGTAGGATTTCTAAATCTGCTTTATATATCTTATTGCAGCCAATAAAAACCGTGACAACACAGCGCATATATACAAACTCGGAAGCGATTGCAGATAAATAAAAGCTGGTTGACATTGCAAAAAACCTAGTTGTTTTAACAGAGGCTTAATAAAACATTTTCTCAAGTCTGAATAAAAGTTACAAAAAAAGAGAATGTGGATGATACTCCGCGTAGAATCATTGTCACATGGGCATTTCAGAGGCTCATGCGACCAGGTATTAATGGTGGGGAAGCTAATTAGGTGGTGGAAAATGTCCAACCGGAACCTTGTCAGCACAAATCTATGGTGCGGATTGTACACATTAGCTAGGTAGGGTTGCATGTCATAGCTAATCAAGATCAGCTGGTTCTTCAAAACAGAGGGTTTCATTATCACTGTGAATAGCCTCAATTCTACAAGTGTCTATAGACATTTCAATTTAAAAGCTTTCCTTTGGATGCTTATCAGGAGCTCAGGATGGGCAAAAAACTCGGGATGACATATAAATCACCTTAGGGTAGGCCCTAAACAGCCCAGAAGGCAGTTGCAGTGCCTTTAAAAGGTTGGACATGTACTTTTACGTTTTATATGTCCTGGTAGTAACAAACTCTAAAATTCATTTTTCACTAATGCAAGGCCTTCCTCTCTCATCGGATTACATTGGATTGCCTTATTATATTTAATCAGTGCTAACTTTCTATATGAGCAAGTAGGAATATCAAGTTTGGGGTCCAAAGAATTGCTATCTAAATCCTTCTTTAATGGTAAAGTCGGATTTTAAGTCACAATTCTGAAAATGTCACTTTTAGAAAGTTAAAGTATACAAAAAAGTGATGGATGGAATGTTTAAATTAATCTCAGCTACTGGTAATTACTCGGGCAGCATTCCAATCCATCATTATTTTGTACACCATGTCACCTCAGTTTGGACCCAGCCCTATGCAAATCAGTTTTGACCCTGCTCCGATCGGAGCAGTCCAGCCTGAACTGTAAGCCATGTCCTCCTTGAACCGGAACACAAGCAACCCAGGACCGGTTTCACCCTACTTATGGGCTCATCATCCGGGTACAGTTTAGTTCCAGTTACACAGTATGAATCGTGCTAGACTCTTCCTATGAGGAGCAGGGTCAAGGCTGATTTGCATATGGCTGGGTCCAAACTGAGGTGGCATGGTGGGAAGAAAACAATGGATTGGGATGCGGCCCGAGAGATAGCCAGTGCCTGAGATTAATTTGAGTGTTTGATCCATCACCTTGTTGTTTTTTGCATTTGAAGCCATAAGTGTGCAGGGTATACCCAGACGTGGATCCCGGGTTCACTGTGTCACTAGAACCACGCTAAACCTGGCTGAAGAGCCCTAACGAGTGCAAAACCATCCTAGGATGCTTGTGTTCCGGTTCAGGGAGGACCTGGACTGCCAGTTTGGGCTTTACTCTTCCCATGAGGAAGGGTCAAAGCTGATTTGCATATGGCTGGGTCCAAACTGAGGTGGTGTGGTGGGCAAAAAAACAATGGAGTGGGATGTGGCCAGAGCGATTGCAAGTGTCTGAGATAAATTCGAGCATTCCATCCATCACCTTGTTTTTTAGCATTTGACGCTCTAAGTGCCCCGGATATGCTGGGGATGTGGCCCAAGCATTTGCCAGTAACTGAGATTAATTTGAGCATTCCATCCATCACATTGTTGTTTTTCACGCTTAGCAAGTTGGCGTTTTCTTTCCACCACCATTTGGTGCCTGTAGCCTGTTTCCTGGATCACACGACCAGATGTAGTTGGCAGATGGTCTTTGTGTATTGCTCCCAGACTGTGAGACAAAAAAGCATAGGTGTTGGCAGCATGGGACATCTCTGACTTAATGAGGGAAGTGGCTGTCACCTATCACGCTTGCACATCACAAAGACTCTGCCTGAGCACAATCACAAACGGTTTGGCACTATTTTATTGTGACCCCAGTCAAGCTGGGAGGCATGAAATTCCAGACGAATATATGACGATACTTCGCAAACTAAAACAACGCATACTTTTACAATGTTGTTTTTAGTTCGCAAGTACCGTTACAACGCATTTTTCTACAACGAATACCATTACTTCGCATTTGCTTTTAAAATGTCTTTACAACATAGGAAATGTCTTTACAACGAATCCCAATTCCCCGCATAGATTAACGCATTTAAAAAAAAAAAAATAACCCCCCAACACTACGCTAATTTCTACATCCATATACACTACCCTACATAACACACACTCCACAACACTACCCTAAAACACTACCCTACACTACACAACACTACCCTAAACCCTAAAACACTACCCCCTACATGACCCTCTCCTTCCCCCATTCCAGTCCCTACACTCAAACACTACCTTGCACACCCCCCGACACTTCCCTAAAACACTACCCTACACTACACTAACACCACAACACTACCCTAAACCCTAAAACACTACCCCCAGCACGACACTACCCCTACCCCCAGTCCGTCCCCTACACTGAAACACTACCCTACAAGACCCCCCCGACACTACCCTAAACCCTAAAACACTATCCTACACTACACAAACACTACAACACTACCCTAAACCCTAAAACAATACCCCCAGCATGACCCTACCCCTACCCCCATTCCGCTCCCTACAATGAAACACTACCCTGCACGACCCCCCCGACACTACCCTAAAACACTACCCTACACTACACAAACACCACAACACTACTCTAAACCCTAAAACACTACCCCCAGCACGATCCTGCCCCTATCCCTAGTCCGGACCCTGCACTGAAAACACTACCCTGCACGACCCCCCCGACACTACCCTACACTACACAAAAACCACAACACTACTAATCACAAAAACACTAACCCCTGCACGACACTACCCTTACCCCCAGTCCGTCCCCTACACTGAAACACTACTCTACACGACCCCCCCGACACTACCCTAAACCCTAAAACACTACCCTACACTACACAAACACTACAACACTACCCTAAACCCTAAAACACTACCCCCAGCCCGACCCTACTCCTACCCAAAGTCCGCTCCCTACACTGAAACACTACCCTACACAACCCCCCAACACTACCCTAAACCCTAAAACACTACCCTCCACTACACAAACACTACCCTAAACCCTAAAACACTACCCCCAGCACAACCCTACCCCTACCCCCAGTCCGTCCCCTACACAAACACTACCCTGCACAACCCCCCCGACACTACCCTAAACCCTAAAACACTACCCTACACTACACAAACACCACAACACTACTCTAAACCCTAAAACACTACCCCCAGCACGACCCTGCCCCTACCCCTAGTCCGGTCCCTACACTGAAACACTACCCTGCACGACCCCCCTGACACTACCCTACACTACACAAAAAGCACAACACTACTAATCCCTAAAACACTAACCCCTGCACGACCCTCCCCCATCCCCCACTCCTGTCCCTACACACAAACACTACCCTGCACGACCCACAACACTATCCTAAACCCAAAAACACTACTCCTCAAACACAAACCCTTTAAAAATACACAGCCCCTCTTACCTCTCTCTACTCTGTGCACGTCCCTTGTCCTCGGCTGCAAGCGTTGTCAATCAAAAATGCCCCCATCCTTCGCACAGGAGCCTGCAGATCCGCCCCGGGCACCAGCGCCTCTCCCTTACTTCCGTCATCGCTGCCTCCTCTCTGTCATCTTTGCGCTGGGTCCTCACTCGCAGCACAATTGCCCAAAAAAGCCCCCAGCCAGCGCACAGGAGCCTGCAGATCCGCCGGGGCACCAGCGACTCTCCCCTACTTCCGTCATCATTGCCTCCTCTCTGCCATCTTGGCGCCGGGTCCTCAGTCACAGAATTGCACGCATGCGGGCACCAGCGCCTCTCCCCTACTTACGTCATCGCTGCCTCCTCTCTGCCATCTTTGCGCCGGGTCCTCAGTCACAGCCATACACGCAATACAACGCATGCGTTGTAACAGCGCATGCGAAGTAATAACATGCGTAGTAAAGGCTACGCGTTGTTACAGCGCATGCGTTGTTACGCTTGCGTTGTAATGGTATGCGAACAAAAAGTTGCGTACTAATGGCTGTTTACCATTCCAGACACCTTTGGGGGTGGAAACCTCCAGAACCTTCTCCTACTTCAAAGTGGGCACCAGGTATAAATAATGGACCCTTTGACCCAATTCTTCAGTACACCTCTGGACCTGTGAAAGACTCACAAGTACTGCTGTGCTGCTCTGCTGCAGGAAGGACAGCTATTCTGTTGCCCCTACACTGCTGTCTGAGACTGGACCTGCATTTTGAACCCATGACCACCAGAGTGGCTCCAAGGGATAGTAGACTGGCTTCCTCATCAGCCTCAGGGACAGAAAAGGCTCCAACCATCTTGAACCCAGCCCCTGGATTCAGTCTGCTGTGAGTCTTGCCCCCCAAAGTGGTGGCACCCCAGTTCTGGGCCCCTGGAAGTGGGCCTGAAGGTGATCTGCCCGCCCAGCTGTGGTATTGTGGGCAGAACCAATGCAGCGCGATGTATCTCGCAGCTCCGCTTTGGAGCCGACGATGCGCAGTGCATCCCTGATGCAGGACCATGCATCGCAGCCCACATTCTTCTTGGAACTGCCTCTGCATGACGCATTGTCAACACGGGATCTCACAATGTTCCACAACCATAATTTAAGATACTCTTGTTCAGCGGGCCTAACTTGTTCCCTGCATCTGGCCCATGCTCCATCACTGTTGGCCTGAACTTGTGACTTTATCCCGGTCCAGTACGACCCGATAGCTACACTTGCACTTTGTGCTTCCAGGCACTATTTTTATGCAAAGCTTTAAAATTGCACATCTCTGGTTCTACTGATAGAAACTATGGCTGCTACTTGAATAGGGTTTCACATTCCTTAACTAGTAACTCAATTCCAACATAAATGAAACAGAAATGTCCTTTGTGATATTCATTTTTGCAATGTTTTGCATGTTCAACTGTAATACAGAATTCAAAATACAACAAATGACCACACCGTTATAACCCCAGCATTCGCAGTTGTCACCAAAACGTTTTAGCTGTCATGAAAGAAGGTTTTAAGAAAAAATGTTTTTGCAATTGTCACACGATTGACAGGAATACGGGCAATAAAATTCCACCAATTTTATTAGGAGATTGAATTTCTAGCCCAGATTTACTGATAGGCACAATAGAGATTAAAAACATGATTCAAAAGTGAATCAGACAGAAGAATGAAATGTAAGTGTCATATGCTTTGCTTTCTCCAGGGAAACGCGTAGTGTTATATTCCATATAGGTACCCTATATAGGTGCAGGTGACACTGCAACCTTTCACCTATATCCTTCCCTACATTACATACATAACGGTTCTTAGGCACTGACCTTTTACCCAGATATGACACTGCATTCAGAACGCAGGTTTTTCCCTGGTTCGATTCTCATACATTATGCATGAGGCTTCTTGGAAGCACAGCAGGACTAACAGTAGGATTACCATCTCCTGTATAATATCTCTGTATAAAGTTCAGGCCTGACGTCATCCTTTAGGCCAACACAGTAACACAGCAAGGTAGGACCCCTGGGGAGACCTATGGGTATATATACATCATGTCTTGCTTAGAAAGATAGAGGAGACCGTGACTTCCCGGCTGACACACTGACCAGAAACGCTGAGTTTCCTGCATGCAGACGCTCCAGCTAGCAGTGGTCTAACATCCCTCACGGGGTGTCCAACTCGAGTCCAGGACGGGGTCCCACATTCTCTAACTCTCAGGAAACGGGGTGGACTAGATCCTAGAGCGATTCTTGGCATAACACCTACACAGATACTAGGTACATTTAGGTACATCTAGTTAGGGAGACATCGTAGTAGTACGCACTTTTAGGTTGCACTTTTTATCATGCGTTTTATGTACTTGTATATATTAATGATTGCTGCAGGATGGTAGAAGTATGCCATCCCTTTACTTTTGTAGTATTGCTAATCCTATATCTCTGCTACTGTCTAATGGTTGTTGCAGCTCATATATGCTACACTAGAATAACAATTGTTCAATAAATACTTATTGAAACGCCCAGGCTGTTTATTCTGTGTAACTCTCTGAGAGAAACTAAGTGAGCACGAGTGACTAAGCGAAAGGTAGTATATTGTTTCTACGATCCTGGGGGATCAGGGTTGTCATATTCTGAGGTTGCCAAGAACTATTCTCTCCCCGATAAGAGGAGACTCTAGTGGCACTGTCAGCTGGCTGATACAGATAGGCTAACGTATCCGGTGGGGGTGCTCAGAATCAGTCTGCCATCAAACCCACAGTTTATGTTATCCGAACGCACAGATCCTGTATAGGATATATAGGAACTACACAACATGGCGCCCAACATTGGTTGGGTACTAATTTAACAGTAGAATCTGAGTAGTTCAGTTGTGCTATTCTCAGAGACCCCTACTCACAAAACACCAGAGACGTCTGGAGTGGGTAGGCACAAACTCCGCCACAGCTGAGTAGGCTAAAAATCCTATTTATTGGCTGTTGGTTAATCAAGCTTGAAGGACACAGTGTTCCTAAAATTGTGCATAAACACCGTATTTTGGTTCCCTTGAAAAGTTATTTAGTGTACTAAAAACAATGACTAACCAGGTCTTAGATCCACTGCAACAAAATCTGCCCCTCACAGACGAGGAAGATGCAGACGCAATACAAATTGCACCAAATTTTAGAAATGCAGTCACCCTGAGACTGGGAGAGAATGGTTTATCATCTAGGGGTGGCATAGTAGTTTTCGTGATTGAGGGACACGAATCAAACAAAACAGAGGTATTTTATTCGTGGGTTACATTCCCAGCAGCAAATGCAAGAACAAAAACATTTCACTCCTACACGGAAGGAGATGCACCAGCGGAATATTATCCGTTCGAGGATATAGAGGTTCCGCTCACGTACCAGGAACACTTATACTTGTTTAAAGGCGCCCTACCCCATACAAGAAGAGTAAGACTCGGCCCACTCGGAGGAGAAGGGGCAACATGGCCGATATTAGCAGCCTACACACCACATCCTGACATTGACACAATGCCACAAGGAGACTTACTCATACAACAAATATTTAATTAAAAATTATAGAAACTTGACGCAATTCGTCATGAGGACATTTACAGTCCAACCAGCAATAGTTGCAACGAATGGAACTCAAATTCAGGGTACAGCAACTAAAATTACACCAAAAACATTACACACGGTAATGGGTAAAATGCCTACAAAACGTGAACAAATGCCATTCTGGGTAGCTCAGAAAATAACTCAGCTAGAGGCAGTATTCCCGAATACTACCCCATAGGAAAAACACAGAATGCTAATAATCTGCTTGCCCATGGGGATAACACCACAAGTAGAGGATTGTACCGCTTTGGGTACAGTCTTTGCTGCCATTTATACCAGAACTCATGGTATCCTGTCATTAGCAGTAGTACCTGATGTATTGAGACAAATACAAAATGAGTACGGAGCAGAACCTGCCCTAAACTTAGGGATGAAGTTACTAGGTAACTATGCCCAGGTATCAGCCATAATATTAGCTAATATAAAGGGGGAAGCAGCTTCAGTGGCTATCCGCCAACGCCTAAGGGAGTTCAGTCCTTTAGAACAGGAACACGAACTACCGAAAATAATAGAAACTGCATATGCAGAATTAGGCAGAGACAGTTTGGGTGGGAACGCCTTGAAACCACAACTGATGGGCAGTCCTGAAAAGGACACTTCTAAGCAGACACCTGCTTCAACTAAGAAGAAGTGGGACAATAAAAAACAACAAAACTTTAAAGGAAACAGATCTCAATCCAGAGGTAGATCTCCTCCATAGGAGCCCTCCGAAAAGAGGTACAACCTTAGGAATAGGGATAATATTAGGAAACCTGACAGGTATCAGGATACTGATACACGTTCCTCTCGTTCCTTTCAGGGTTCATCGTAAAACTGCGAGAGGGAAGGACGGTCAGACAGACAAGAAGAGCGTACAAAGTCCAGAGACAAGCAGCACGTTCAAGATTACACTTCTAAAAAAGAAGAGAAGCCAAAGCAAAAGCTACAGTTCAAAAAGAAGAAAGTTGCAGGTCTAAAGATCAGACATGCCCAGAATTCTGAGGACTCGACTACTGCTCGGACGATGCTAGACAGTGCGGCAGAAATAACAATACCTCGCCAGAACCTGAAGGAATTTCTGGTGACAGCGGACTTGAATGATTATATCACGGTAGAAACACCAGATACTAGGGTAAGTATCCCACATAAAGTATATGAAATAATGCTCCAGATGGAGGGGGACAAGTGTAGAACAGTGAGAGGTCTCTTTTGGGAGAACCTGACATTTGGCTATGATATTTTATTAGCTGAACAAGATTGGCTGCCAGCATTCGTCATGGATTGCCCTAAAGGAGAAACGGTAATTCTTCCGGCTTTCTCAGACCATATTCCCAGGCACTTATGCGCAGGAGTGGGTGGTAGCCCAGGCTCCGGCACTATACAAAAACCATGTTGGATGGGATGAGGATTCAACCCACCACATAATTCCTTTGTAAAATACTCCAGCTGCACAGAGGCAGTATCCAATAAAGCAAGAAGCTAAAAAACAGGTCAGGGAGATCTTAGATCAACTTGAATACCAAGGGGTGATTGAAACTTGCACCTCACCAATGAACAATCCTTTGTTTCCTGTCATGAAACCTGACAATTCATATCGTCTAGTTTTAGATTATAGACATTTAAACACTTGCACTAAGACATTTGCAGTCCAAAATGCACACAGTGCCGCATTAATGAATAACATTTTGCTGAAAAAATATAAAACAACACTTGATATCTCAAATGGATTTTTCTGCCAAAATATAGTGCCTGAAAGCAGGTATCCAACAACCTTCTCAGTGCCAGGGACCCAGCGGCAATTTTATCGACTCCCCCAAGGGTATAAGAACAGCCCGGGGTTGTTTTCGGCCAGGATAACAGAGTTACTTCAAAATTTGGATGAAGAGGCATTGTCCTATGTGGATGATATTTATCTAACGGACGATGACCTAGAGGAACACTTAAACAGAGTAAATACCATTATTTTGGGATTTGCATCTGAGGGCTACAAATTCAACTTTAAAAAAATCAAAAATTGCCCACCTCAGTGTCCTGTTTTTAGGATATGAACTTTCAAGTGAAGGGAAAAGCCTGGCAGCCAATTTTCTAGAAAAATACGCGCTGCTCCAACCTCCAAAATCATTAAAAAATTTACAATCAATCCTGGGATTCCTACATTTTGGTAGAACATACATTTTAGATTACGCAGAAAGAGTAAAACCTTTCTACGATTTAATAAAACCTGATTTTTCAGTAAAACAATGGACACAGGAACATACAGATACACTTTGTTCCTTACAAGCTGACATGATAGCTTCCAAACATTTAAAGACACAAGCATTCCTGCAGTACGAACAAGAATATCCTCTACCAAACGAAATAATGCCTCTAGATCAGTATGAATATATTATTTACACTGACGGATCTGCTCAACCGGCCATAGGGAGTAAGCAACAATATAGCGTAGCATGTGCAACCGTTAAAGGTTGCATGCTGGATGGAAAGTTCCACCCGAGTTGCACAAAGACGCAGTCCCTAGGGGACTGCACGGCACAGTTAGCAGAGTTAAAAGCCTTGATACTGGCACTGGTGAATACGGATAGAGAATTCCTCACACTAATTGTGTGCGATTCCTTTTACTGTGTACAGTCATATAATTAATATTTGCAGTACTGGGTTCAAAACGGGTTCAAAGATGCAAAAGGTGGCACAATTAAGCATAAAATGCTATAGGAACAGGTAGTGGAGTTGAAAACTGAACTACCGAGGGCTCATGTGATACATACACTGAGTCATCAGCGTGATGGCGTTAACGTTGAAGGGAATTCATTGGCTGATGAAGCCGCAAAGGGGGCTGTACACACGGCTTCCGTAGCTGCAATCACTCGTTCTAAAACGAGAATAGACGGTGAGATTATGGTAGCTATCAATGCTTGTCCCAAAAACAGCGGAGCAGTACCAAAAAAGTTTCCACTCAAGTACTCCTACAAGTTAGATGCCAATAACATTCCATTTGCTCAGATTCCTGGAGTGGGGGATAGAGTAATTCCAAACATGGATCGTAGGTTAGGTTTAATTCTAGCAGCACACGAAGGGATAGGTTCTGCCCATGCAGGACTTACGGCGACTGTTTCTTTGTTGAAACAACGCTATTGGTGGCCTGGGTTAACAAAGCAGACTAAAGACTATGTCTTGAAATGCGACATCTGTCAGCAGATGAAAGGTTCCACCGTAACACCTCCAGCGCAGACACCATTGTTAATATCTGACAAACCACTAGCGTGTGTTTACTTGGACCACTGCGGCCCCTTACAAAGAGATGGGGCTTACAGGTATATCATGGTTGCAGTGGATTCCTGCTCAAGATTCCTATGGGTGTGGCCCCAGCGCTCGGCTGACGCTCGAACTGTTATAAGAGATTTGCGAGTCTTCATAGGGACATACACAATTGGCACATTACATTCTGACCAGGGCCCTGCGTTTAGCTCTCAGGCTTACAAGGAGGCTATGCGAGGATTGGGTGTAGCATTGCGGTACTCATCTCCGTACCATCCCGAGGGAGATTCGGTTGTAGAGAGAAAAAAACGGGACTTAACACCTACACAGATGCTAGGTACATTTAAGTACATCTAGTTAGGGAGACATCGTAGGAGTACGCACTTTTAGGTTGCACTTTTTATCATGTGTTTTATGTATTTGTATATATTCATGATTCCTGCAGGATGGTAGAACTATACCATCCCTTTACTTTCGTAGTATTGCTAATCCTATATCTCTGCTACTGTCTAATGGTTGTTGCAGCTCATATATGCTACACTAGAATAACAACTGTTCAATAAATACTTATTGAAACGCCCAGCCTGTTTATTCTGTGTAACTCTCTGAGAGAAACTAAGTGAGCATGAGTGACTGAGCGAAAGGTAGTATATTGTTTCCACGATCCTGGGGGATCAGGGTTGTCATGTTCTGAGGTTGCCAAGAACTATTCTCTCCCCGATAAGAGGAGACTCTAGTGGCACTGTGAGCTAGCTGATACAGATAGGCTAACGTATACGGTGGGGGTGCTCAGAATCAGTCTGCCACCAAACCCACAGTTTGTTATCTGAACGCGCAGATCCTGTATAGGATATATAGGTACTACACGACAGTAGATGTGGTATTTTTGGGCGAGTCACAAATTCACAAGGACTTAAGATGACCATGTTTGCAAATTGAAGAATTCCATGCCTAAGACCTCTGACGTGTATTTTCTCCTGAGGATTGTTTTTTCTACTCCTTTTGAATATTTACTACAACCATTTTTTAATAAGCACATTGCGAGCTTGAAGTGGAAAAAACATTGGTAAAGTAATTACATTGTGGGTGTCTACGGCTTCCTAGAATGCACCCTTCACCCCACCCCTGTGAACATGTATATTTCCATCTCCAAGCAATTATGCTGGGAAATTTCAGCAAATCCGTTCCTGCTTCTGTAAAAGGTGCAAAATAATTCTAAACAAACCAAAACGAATGAACATTGTCGGAAAACAAAAAAAACATATCTGCGTATCTTCTATCATTAGAATAACAAAATGTTTTCACAATCACATCATTTTCAGACTAAACCTTTTTCGTTATTTTCTTAAATTTAAAATAAATAAAGACGTTAAGCACAAAGATTGGTTACACGGATGACAGTGCAAATTTGTACTAGCATTTCCAGAATGTATAAATTAGACTAGTGAAGAATGTCAGTGGCATTTAGCCCAACGGACTGGTGAAAAATATTTTTGCAAAATCTAGAGAAGCCTTTTTCCATCTGAGTGGGGCAAATGTTCTTCCAAAATACCAGCACTGAAATCAGAAATCTTGGCACAGAATTATAATATCTGTATTGCAATTGTGCGATTTATAAATATTTTGCTAAAAGGTTTTAGAGATGTGGGGAAACTCCTTGGTAGTTGGATGAAAATGGACTAAACGTCATAGAAATTGACAATATATGATGTTTCCTGACAATAAATCTTTAGTGTCTTTTATGCAGTTTCACCACTTTTTCAGCCCTGCAGGGCTCTATTTTGTGAGTGAGAACAGAACAAAGGAGCACTTTTCATAAATGCTGTAATATAATAAGTGAAAAGTTTCTTATATCAACTATTTTCTTCTTCTGCAAAACATTTTGGGACTCAATAATTACATTACTTGTTTATGTTCCCTAAACAATACCTCAGAATTGAAATATGTTGCTATGTGATATTACACCTTCATTTTTACTTCAACTTCAGGACAAAACAATGGGAAGAGTTATGGGTTGTTCAAGTTGAGCCTTTCCACTTTTTTCAAGATTTTGTACTTTTACTACTGACACAGGGCATACTCAGACAAGGGCTGGTAATACTGATCAGAGCACACATAGGGATTTGCTCCTGAGCTGGGCTTACAGCTGGAGCCGTATTACAGAAAGTGCCCGAGAGGCACAACGAGCATATGCGCACGCTTTGTGCGCCCCCGGGGCACTTTGGTTTTAGAAAAGGGGCAGCAGACATTTGTACACCCCCTTCTGTGATACAGATAGCGCTGGCGCACATGTAGCACCAGTGCTATCTCAAGAAGGCGTTCCCTCATTTGCTTGGGGGCAAGGCTCCATGCAAATTAATGAATCTTTATACCTCTGTGCCATATTATGGTTGCAGGCGCAAAGGCAAAGAAGCTGTCATGAGGCTCACTGTCAGTGCCCCCTGATGGCAGCTCTCTAGAGGGAGGAAAGGGGGTTCTAATCAGTGGTGTAACAGAGGCCCCGCAGCCCTCACGGTGCGGGGGCCCCCAAGCTCCTGGGCCCCCCTCAGCACAGTACTCTGGCAGAGAGCTCCGGATTCTGTCCAGATGAGGCCCCTCCACGTACCCTGCAGGGGGGGCCCCTCAAGTTTCGTTATGTCAGTGGTTCTAATGGCCCCCCAAACATCCCTTGCAGGCAGGTGCAGTCACTCACAGCATCCGCCTCCAAAGGGATCTCTAATCCTTCTTTAAAATGCAGGAGGGTTGCTGCGTACACAGCAAAACACGGAGTGGCTTTGAATCAGCCGCTCCATACTTCACTTGAATGCACTGCCCCCAAGGCAGCCGGAGTTCACGGCTGCCCTGGGGGCAGTGCATTCACTGTAATAGGGTGCACTTTCCCTGTTTGCACATGGCACACCTATTTAAAGGTGTGCCATGGCACAAACAGGAAAAGTGGGCCCTATGTGTAATAGGGCCCCAGGTGCGGTAAAACAAAAAATTTCTCATGCACTTGTTGCTAGATAAATCATAACTTGAACAAGGAAAATACAGTGAAATTCAAGTTCTGCATCTTAGCATAGATAATATGAAATATTACGGCATTATTGTCTAGTATGAGATGCAGATTTCAGAATGTGGTGGTAACACAGAATCCAGTAAAAATCACACTCAGCAGTACTAGTATTTAAAGGGCACTATATAACCACCCCAAATTTCACAGCCCACAGAATGAGTTCCTTAGTGTTTTACTCTGTTTTGCCTTTCATTATTACAAGCATGTATGGAATATTCATAGATGGAACCAAACCCTAAAAGCCGTACAAATTTAACTGATTTTAAATTATGCAGATTTCCTGCAACCTATATCACTGAGCTGACTTTGGATGTATTCTACAGATAATTTAGTTTTAGTGCCCCTAGAAATATCCACTAATCTGTGCAAGACTGCCATGCACCTTGATTTCTGCCAAGTCCCCTTGTTTCAGAACTGGGTAGATGGTCAGCTCTTTTTCCATTTAAAGAAAACCTCAACAATGTGCCTTGAAAAATGGGTTAGGTTATGAAGGGCATGAGCCTCAGAAGAGCATGAAGAATGGCTTGAATGCATCATAACCACAACTCTGCCAGCAGCTGTATGTTTCACCGTCTTCTCGCCAGCCTTGGGGACCTTCTCACAGCATGTGCCATTAACAAGTGAAACTGTCTGGTTCCTGGTCCACATAAGGCGGCCATTGAAAGAGAGGGAAATACTAAGCATGTGTAAAAGCTTTAAATATACAGCAATGCATTCCAATAAGTTGTGTCATGAATGGTTTAGGTTCACAGATTTCATCACCAAGAGCCTCGCAAAAACAGAGGCTGTTTTCATCAGATTGTATCCTTCATTTAGTTCACTTCAGTCTTAGATAAGATTTCCCTGGAGTCATGCAAATAATGCATTAAAGAACTTTCAACATGCACGTCGAATCTTTACACCTTCTAACCAGACGGCACCCAAGACTTTAGTAAAGGACACAAAGCAATATAGTCATACACAGTAGAGTATGAACCTGTTGTGGTCATGCAACAAATCAACACCTTGTGCCTAGGTGGTGATTCAGAAAGACAAGTTGAAGAAAACCAACCTTAGCTTGGCAGACATGTTTGAAAACAAACCCGGTCAGGGCGTGACCTGCTTCTTTGTCAAATTCTCCATCATACTACAAATTCCAGACACCTGGGACATTGTCAACACAGCCTCTACTGTTTGCCTATGTCCAACCAAATAGTAGAGCCACCATACATAGAGCCACCATAATGGCAATTTTCCACTTCCAACACAAAGAATCAACCAGTAGTTCATTTGTAAATAACAATAAAATAATAAGAACAGGTGGCCAAAGTTTTTCTTAGGAGGCTGCCATTCTCATTCCACACTGGTGTCACTCACTTCCACTACTGCCACTTCCCTCTGACTACATAGACAATGGCCAAAGCTGGATAACAGCAAGCTAAGTGAGCTAGCCTGCTTTTCTGAAGGTGGTTTTTGGAAGGTTCTGTACCCGAGAAGAGAAAGTTTGTTAAAACATTGAGTACAAACATTTCCTTTTGGAACCCAATTTTCATTTAAATTTACTGAAAAGTCTAGGCTCTGGAAGAGCATTCTTGACACATTTCTGTACGTTCATGCTCGGGTTTGGGGGAGGGCAAAGACTAGTTACTATATGTGAAGAGGTGCTTGTGGTACTAGTTCAAATAAAATATGAAATTTGCACATACATATAGAGGATGTAACAAAATAAACAAAAACCGTGTAAAAACATACTCAGACCATTTTGTTACTGAGTGTTGAATTCGACTCCTTGCCTTAGCTACAATAGCCTTCCAACAAGCAACACACAGTCATGTGTCTTATGCCGCAAGTTATTGGTTGAGAAGGGTTGTACTTTTGATTTCAGCCTAGAAACTTTAGAATCAAGGACATTACTTTTAGCACTACTGGGAAAATATGAAAATGTACATTCCATGAACAGATATTTATTTTATGCACTCTATTCCGAAATAAATGTTGGTGTAATCATAGATCTCAAGTGTTTCAAAGATGAAACGCCTTCACTTCCTAAATTGTTGTCAGATGAGGCCTTGGATTTCAGAGTTGAATGATGTAGCCAATCAATACATGCTCAATGCATAGAAATATGATTGCAACCACTTAATTTCATATCAGCTGTATCAATGGAGTGTTGATTGACAAATGCAAACTTCTCCCCGTGCTAGTGACAGTCATATCATACTCTAGGTATGTACTATCCAAAAGAAGAATGTCCCCCTATTTACCAAGTGGTAAGTAAAAAAGTGGCTTTCACTTTAAAGGTGTCCTTCAGCCATGTGGTACCAGTCAAATCACTAACTGGGTAAAAATCCTGGTGCGAGGGAACCCTGCATTGTTTTTGTTGACCCTCACACACCCTATTGGTGTCATGCTTCATCCTCAGGTCTCATCCTAGTCCCTATAAACCAGAATGGGGTCCACAATATCACAGAGAGCACTTTTGATGTGTGACTCTAGACGGGGTCTAATATAGTATAGATAAAAATACCTAGTGGTCACCAAGGTGTCCCTTCAGTCTGGTAACTCTGGTATGGCTAACAACGGGTATTTTGTGACTGTCAGAATAAAGTATAATGTATTATTATGCCTCAATAATCAGTCAGCCTTTTTCAGTCCTACGTGGTTAGGCCACTGTGGGTTCGGGGTTTTCATCATGATGTAAATGTAGATGCCCTGTGGTGTTTGTATATAGATCGTATTTGGTCAGGGTAACAAAGAGAACATGTAACATTGAACATACATGACAGTCCTACTTGCCTGGGTTTTCCTATCAGGGCACTTATTAATGCCTGTGTTAAGAAAGCAAAAAGATGGCACATAAAACAAACAGACTTGTTATTCACAGTCAATCATCTTTTTATATGGTGACTGTTAGACCTGGCATCATTGGTGCTGGTCTCCCTTCCTCTTTTCGCTTCTGACCTTTTATGTTGGCTGGATTTAGATGCTCTGGGCGCTGTGCCACTGCCAATCAGTAACACAGCGCGAATGCTCCCTGTGTAAAGATAACTGTATGAATTGGGATAATCATAATTGGCTCATTTGGTTTACCTGTCAGTCCCTAGTATCAGTGCACTGTGTGTGCCCAGGGCTGGTAGACCAAATACTGCTGGTGGGCCGGCAGCACTGATTTGCGCTACCCACCGAAGCAGCTTTTAAAGTATGTCTGTGTAGCATGTTCTAATAGCGAGTTACCCTCCATTTCACGGTTTACTATTGCGAGGCCACCCGTTCTCATAGGCCAGAATGTGCAGGCTGAGTATTACATGCCTTAATCCTACCTGCCCCCAGGAACCTGATAGGAACGTCGAATTTGATATGTTAAGCTCAGAACATTGAGATGCATCTTTTAGTAAGGATTATTAGCGTAGCCCGTGTTCGAAAATGCCTCTACTAGAAACTAGGTATTTTCTGGCCTGAAGCTGTCCTGTACGCTTTTGCTAGCGTGTGTATTGGCCGTCTGGTTTTGGAGCAGCAGGGCCAGCTGGGTCAGACCTGGCTGGAGAGAGAGATCGGCATTTAGAGTATGGGGAGGCGTGACCTGCTTCTTTGTCAAATTCTCCATCATACTACAAATTCCAGACACCTGGGACATTGTCAACACAGCATCTACTGTTTGCCTATGTCCAACCAAATAGTAGAGCCACCATACATAGAGCCACCATAATGGCAATTTTCCACTTCCAACACAAAGAATCAACCAGTAGTTCATTTGTAAATAACAATAAAATAATAAGAACAGGTGGCCAAAGTTTTTCTTAGGAGGCTGCCATTCTCATTCCACACTGGTGTCACTCACTTCCACTACTGCCACTTCCTCTGACTACATAGACAATGGCCAAAGCTGGATAACAGCAAGCTAAGTGAGCTAGCCTGCTTTTCTGAAGGTGGTTTTGGAAGGTTCTGTACCCGAGAAGAGAAAGTTTGTTAAAACATTGAGTACAAACATTTCCTTTTGGAACCCAATTTTCATTTAAATTTACTGAAAAGTCTAGGCTCTGGAAGAGCATTCTTGACACATTTCTGTACGTTCATGCTCGGGTTTGGGGGAGGGCAAAGACTAGTTACTATATGTGAAGAGGTGCTTGTGGTACTAGTTCAAATAAAATATGAAATTTGCACATACATATAGAGGATGTAACAAAATAAACAAAAACCGTGTAAAAACATACTCAGACCATTTTGTTACTGAGTGTCGAATTCGACTCCTTGCCTTAGCTACAATAGCCTTCCAACAAGCAACACACAGTCAGTGTCTTATGCCGCAAGTTATTGGTTGAGAAGGGTTGTACTTTTGATTTCAGCCTAGAAACTTTAGAATCAAGGACATTACTTTTAGCACTACTGGGAAAATATGAAAATGTACATTCCATGAACAGATATTTATTTTATGCACTCTATTCCGAAATAAATGTTGGTGTAATCATAGATCTCAAGTGTTTCAAAGATGAAACGCCTTCACTTCCTAAATTGTTGTCAGATGAGGCCTTGGTTTTCAGAGTTGAATGATGTAGCCAATCAATACATGCTCAATGCATAGAAATATGATTGCAACCACTTAATTTCATATCAGCTGTATCAATGGAGTGTTGATTGACAAATGCAAACTTCTCCCCGTGCTAGTGACAGTCATATCATACTCTAGGTATGTACTATCCAAAAGAAGAATGTCCCCCTATTTACCAAGTGGTAAGTAAAAAAGTGGCTTTCACTTTAAAGGTGTCCTTCAGCCATGTGGTACCAGTCAAATCACTAACTGGGTAAAAATCCTGGTGCGAGGGAACCCTGCATTGTTTTTGTTGACCCTCACACACCCTATTGGTGTCATGCTTCATCCTCAGGTCTCATCCTAGTCCCTATAAACCAGAATGGGGTCCACAATATCACAGAGAGCACTTTTGATGTGTGACTCTAGACGGGGTCTAATATAGTATAGATAAAAATACCTAGTGGTCACCAAGGTGTCCCTTCAGTCTGGTAACTCTGGTATGGCTAACAACGGGTATTTTGTGACTGTCAGAATAAAGTATAATGTATTATTATGCCACAATAATCAGTCAGCCTTTTTCAGTCCTACGTGGTTAGGCCACTGTGGGTTCGGGGTTTTCATCATGATGTAAATGTAGATGCCCTGTGGTGTTTGTATATAGATCGTATTTGGTCAGGGTAACAAAGAGAACATGTAACATTGAACATACATGACAGTCCTACTTGCCTGGGTTTTCCTATCAGGGCACTTATTAATGCCTGTGTTAAGAAAGCAAAAAGATGGCACATAAAACAAACAGACTTGTTATTCACAGTCAATCATCTTTTTATATGGTGACTGTTAGACCTGGCATCATTGGTGCTGGTCTCCCTTCCTCTTTTCGCTTCTGACCTTTTATGTTGGCTGGATTTAGATGCTCTGGGCGCTGTGCCACTGCCAATCAGTAACACAGCGCGAATGCTCCCTGTGTAAAGATAACTGTATGAATTGGGATAATCATAATTGGCTCATTTGGTTTACCTGTCAGTCCCTAGTATCAGTGCACTGTGTGTGCCCAGGGCTGGTAGACCAAATACTGCTGGTGGGCCGGCAGCACTGATTTGCGCTACCCACCGAAGCAGCTTTTAAAGTATGTCTGTGTAGCATGTTCTAATAGCGAGTTACCCTCCATTTCACGGTTTACTATTGCGAGGCCACCCGTTCTCATAGGCCAGAATGTGCAGGCTGAGTATTACATGCCTTAATCCTACCTGCCCCCAGGAACCTGATAGGAACGTCGAATTTGATATGTTAAGCTCAGAACATTGAGATGCATCTTTTAGTAAGGATTATTAGCGTAGCCCGTGTTCGAAAATGCCTCTACTAGAAACTAGGTATTTTCTGGCCTGAAGCTGTCCTGTACGCTTTTGCTAGCGTGTGTATTGACCGCCTGGTTTTGGAGCAGCAGGGCCAGCTGGGTCAGACCTGGCTGGAGAGAGAGATCGGCATTTAGAGTATGGGGAGGGGTGACTCTTTGATCCGAGCAGGGCCGTGCCTGGCAAGGTGAATGATGGCTGCATCTTCCACTGGGCGTCTGATAGCAGACCCCCAGATTCTTAAAGGGCAGGATGTCGCCTCGTAAACCAAGTGCTCCCCGACCCCACCGATCTGGTTCTGGCTGGATGCAGTGATTTGTGACTGCAGAGAACAAAGACTTTCTAGGTATAAAACGCTGCGCTGAAACCTGTTTCAGGTATGTTCCTTCTGGATGTCAAGACGAAATTCTGTCCGAGCGGACAGAGCAAAGGACTTTGAAACTTTCACCAAGCTTGCTGAAGAAACTACCCAAGGGCCTGAATTGAGAGCGCCTCCTGCTGAAGTCTCAGGGACATTAGACTTCACCCCGTCAGCCGCCCGAATTTCCTTGCTAGGAATTCTACTTGCAGGTGAGGCCTCCGTCGAGTAATCCGGAACCTCTAGTCCTACTGTGAGGAACGCGGACTGGTAATCCTTGTGAACTCTGCGTGTGGGCCGCCGCAGCTAAGAGAGAGCTGCCGCCGCTGAGTGCCCGCCTTAATTTGAATCTTCAGAACCTTCGCTGAAACTGTGTGGGCCGCCGCAGCTAAGAGAGAGCTGCCGCCGCTGAGTGCCCGCCTTATTTTGAGTCCTCAGAACCTTTGCTGAAACTGTGTGGGCCGCCGCAGCTAAGAGAGAGCTGCCGTCGCTGAGTGCCCGCCTTATTTTGAATCCTCAGAACCTTCACTGAAACCCTGTGGGCCGCCGCAGCTAAGAGAGCTGCCGCCGCTGAATGCCCGCACTTGTGTTAGTTGTGCAACATCGTGGATTGTCCTTTGAGCCGCCGCAGCTAAGAGAGCTGCCGCCGCTGAGTGCTCGCACCCTTGCTAACTTTGCATCACCGAGGTTTGTCCTGTGAGCCGCCGCAGCTAAGAGAGAGCTGCCGCCGATGAGTGCTTGCACCCTTGCTAACTTCGCATCACCGTGATCTGTCCTGTGAGCCGCCGCAGCTAAGAGAGAGCTGCTGCAGCGGAGTGCTCGCACCCTTGCTAACTTTGCATCATAGTGATTTGTCCTGTGAGCTGCCGCAGCTAAGAGAGAGCTGCTGCCGCGGAGTGCTCGCACCCTTGCTAAGTTTGCATCATTGGGATTTGTCCTGTGGGCCGCCGCAGCTAAGAGAGAGCTGCTGCCGCTGAGTGCCCACGTCTTTGTCAACCGTGCACCATCGTGAATCGTCCCGTGGGCCGCCGCAGCTAGGAGAGCACTGCTGCCGCCACAAGCCCACCACGGGGCTGCACGACGAGAGTCATCGCCACCACCAGCCCGGGCGGCCGCAGCCGGGTGCTGCTGCCACTGAGGGCCCGCCTGTCCCGGAGTGCCCGAATCATTGTGAGTGCACTTTGCGGACCACTGCCATTGAGAACTGTGGTCGCTGGGAGTCCGCCTGTCACCGTCTCCGCTTCTTCGAGAAGCTACGTGCTGTGTCCCCGTCCAACGGCAGGTATCTGGTGCGCAACGGGTCGCGTAGACCCAGGCCTTGAACTCAGTCAGTGCCACGTTCTGGTGAATACGTATTGCCCCTTTTTAAGTCCCTACTGATTTACATGCCCTACTGATTTACATGCATGGTGACTGGTTAAAACGCTTTTGAGAGTCTCGTACTAAACCTTAGATAAAGATACCATTTTTTTCTATACCTACTTGAGTTGTGTCCTTTTGTGGTGTCGTTACTGCCTTATTGTGCATGGTCATAAATGCTTCACACACTGCCTCTGAGATAGGCCTAACTGCTCGTGCTACGTTACCACAGGGTTGAGCAGGGGTTATCAAAGGGGGTAGCCCACTTGCCCTGACTTAGGAAGAAGGGTCCCTATTTGGACAGTGGCGCCAGCCATTGCCAACTAGAGACCCCCATTTCTAACATTGGCGGTCAGCGGTGAGGATCAGGACTTGCGTTTATGATCCACGTACAATAACTGGTAGACACCACTAGTGAGTACAGACCAAAGCGCAGACACGCGCGGATATTTATTTTCTCTCTCCGAATTTTCTTTAGTTGGTTGTTTTGGTATTGAATTGTTGATCGCAGCCATGAGTACTGCTAATAAGGGAAGGCCAACCTCCAATGCTTCGGAGGATCTCGCCTTTGAGGAGGAAAGATTAAATACCTATACTGCCAAACAGCTGAAGTCATTTTGTAGGCAATTCGCAGTCCCCGTGATCGGTCTCTCTAGGAAGGAGGAGTACCACAAGGCGCTGAAGGCCTGGTGGGAAGCGAGAGAGTCCGCTGGGGATGAGGAAGAGAATGCTGGAGGGCAGCAGGATGAGGCAGTAGAGGGGGTGGAGATAGAACACCCTCCAATCCAGGTACTAGTGTATCCCAAAGGAGCCTGACCCCAGAAGAGCTGGAGGACAGGGAGAGAGATAGGAGGCATAGTTTGGAGATGGCTAAATTGGAAGGTCAGAAGGACCTTGAGAGTAAGAAGTTAGACATTGAGAAGAATCGATTGTCATTGGAACTTGAGAAAATGAGAATGGAACATGAGAGAATGTTGAGGGAGATAGAGATCAGGGCGAGGAGTGTCCCGGTCTCCCCCTCTGGTGGCAGCATACCTTTAGTAACTCCTGAGAGTAGAGTTTATATTCCTAAGGATGTCATTAAGGATTTTCACAAGAGTGAGGATATTGGGCAATGGTTTGCCGCATATGAGATAGCAATGGTGTCCTACCGGGTCCCTGAGCAGGATTGGGGAGCGGGATTGTGGGGGCGCTTTGTGAGTGATGGTAGGGATACCCTGTTGGACCTGCCTGAGGAGAGAAGGATGGTGTATGCCCATATGAAAGAAGCTTTGATGACCTGTTATGGTTTGACCCCGGAAATGTACAGGCAGAGGTTTAGAATCTGTAAGAAGTTAGAGGGTACCACGTGGGTTGAATATGTGTCTTTTTTTTGCAGAGCAATGGATCGCTGGGTAAAAGGTAGCAAAGTGGAAACTTTTGAGCAATTATATGATTTGTTTGCGTGGGAGCATTTGTCCAGTAACTGTTTTCCAGAGCTACGCCAGCACCTGATTGATAGCAAGCTGACTAACCCTAGGAAGCTTGCTGAGGAGGCGGACCGCTGGGTGAGCACCCGGGTCCGCAAAGGTTTTGTGGGAGACTTCGCCAGTGGTGGGCAGGGTCCCCAGCAGAAAAGTGGGGGGGACAAGGGTAAACAGAGTGAGTTCCAGAGGGGGCCCCAAAGTAATTCCCAAGGGAACCAAGCCGTGGTGTCCCAGCCTCCCCCTGAGAAGAAGCCAGTGTCCCCGACAGGTAGGCCTGTTCATAGGGGGCCCCTTACTTGTTTCAAGTGTGGTCAAGTGGGCCACTGGTATTATGATCCCCAGTGTCCCCAGAGGGACCCCAATGCATCCCCTCGTGCACCACCCCGTGCACCAGCCCACCATATTGCCAGTGTAGCCCTGGGGGGGGGAGGAAATGGAGGTCCAAGGTGGGTGGGATCCCGTAGAGTTAACCCTTGTCTCGCTAGGGGACTTCGAGAAGGTCCCTCACCCCACACTGCCGACCAACACTCAGAAGTACTGGCAGTGGGTGACCATCAATGGCCATAGGGTGGAGGCTCTCAGGGACACCGGAGCTAGTGTGACTGCTGTCAGCTCCCGGTTGGTGGCCAAAGAGCAAGTTGTCCCCCATGCATTCTGCCCCGTAGTGTCAGCAGACAACTCAGAGAGCCAGTGTGAAGTGGCTCAGGTTCCCTTGGAGTGGGGGGGGGGTCACAGGAACTCTTCAAGTGGCTGTGAGGGCCGCCATGCCTGTAGACTGTCTGTTGGGCAACGATCTGGAGAACTCCCCATGGGCTACGGTGGAGAGAAAGTCTCATTTGGAAATGTTGGGTTTGCCTGAGTGGGCATGTGTGACCACTCGGTCCATGGCAGCTCAGAAGGATGTTCAGGAGGGTCTGGAGCCTGAAAGTATGGCCCAGGCCCCTGCCTCAAAGAGAAGGGGTAGGGGGCACGGGAAACCGGCCCCCGCGGTTCCCACGGTCCCGGACGGAGGGAGCAGACCTTGAGGGGGATGCCCTGGAACCTACAGGGGAACAAGTGGCCGAATTGGGGGACCTACCGGGGCTGACCCATTGGCAGCAGGAAGGGGGGCCCTCCAGGGAGGAATTTTTCAAGCAGCAGAGAACCTGCCCTTCTCTTGAGGGGGTGCAGCGACAGGCCGCCGCCCAGGCAGCAGGTGACCAGACAGGGTCACATTGGATCTATTGGGAGAACGACCTCCTTTACAGCGAGCCTAAGGTTGCTGAGCCTGGGTCAGCCCGTGTGCTGGTGGTACCCCAGCGCTTCAGGACCTTCCTACTGGGGTTGGCTCATGATGTGCCACTGGCCGGACAACTGGGACAGACCAAGACCTTTGAGAGGCTGGTCACCCACTTCTATTGGCCCCAGATGCGCAGGAGCTCCGATGCTCACTGCAGGACGTGTGAGACTTGCCAGGCAAGTGGGAAGAGTGGGGGGAAGATTAAGGCCCCGCTACAGCCCTTTCCCGTGATGAGCACCCCATTCGAAAGAGTGGGCATTGATATTGTGGGGCCTCTGGATCCCAAGACAGCCATGGGTAACAGGTTCATCCTGGTCTTGGTGGACCATGCCACCCGGTACCCTGAGGCCATCCCGCTCAGGACAGTGACGGCCCCCATGGTGGGACGGGCACTGATGGGGATTTTCTCCCGTGTGGGATTCCCCAGAGAGGTGGTGTCCGATAGGGGAACTAACTTCATCTCAAAGTATATGAAGTCTCTGTGGGAGGAGTGTGGGGTAACGTATAAGTTCACCACTCCTTACCACCCCCAGGGTAATGGGCTGGTTGAGAGATTCAACCGGACCCTTAAGGGCATGATTATGGGCCTAGGCGAGCCCATGAGGCGTAAGTGGGATGTCCTCTTGCCATGCCTGTTGTTTGCTTACCGTGAGGTGCCACAGAAGTCCTTAGGGTTCAGTCCCTTTGAGCTGCTCTATGGTCACCCGGTAAGAGGGCCTCTGAGTCTGGTCAAGGAAGGCTGGGAGCAATCTCCCAGGAAACCTCCCCAGGATGTGTTTAGTTACATGCTGGCCTTCCGGAACCAGACTCGGCGTTTCAGGAAACTTGCTGAGGCAAACCTGGAAACCAGCCAGGAAGAGATGAAACGCTGGCACGATCAGAATGCCACTCTGATCGAGTTTCAGCCTGGACAGAAGGTTTGGGTCGTGGCCCCGGTGGAGCCCTGTGCGCTCCAGGATAGGTGGACCGGCCCATTTGAGGTGGTGGAGCGCAAGAGTCCTGTTACCTATGTGGTGGACTTGCAGTCTCCCAGGAACCCCTTGCGGGTCCTGCATGTTAACCGCCTGAAGCCCCACTTTGAGAGGTCTGAAGTGGGCATGCTTCTGGTCACAGATGCTGGGATGGAGGAGGAGAGCGAGCCCCTTCCTGACATTCTGTGTGCAGGGGAGCGAGATGGGTCAGTGGCGGGTGTGGTCCTCTCCACCACACTGACCCCTGAGCAGCAGGGTGATTGTCGCCAACTGTTGGGGCAATTCAGTGATCTGTTCTCCCTGGTACCTAGTGTCACTGATTGGTGTGTCCATGATGTGGACACCGGGGACAGTCCTCCCATTAAGCACAAGGCTTACCGAGTGACTGACCGGGTAAGGGCCTACATTAAGGATGAGGTTACCAAAATGTTTGCCCTTGGGGTGATTGAGTCCTCTAGCAGCCCTTGGTCCAGCCCAGTGGTCCTGGTACCAAAAGCTGCAGCGCCTGGTACCACCCCAGAACTTCAGTTCTGCGTGGACTATCGGGCCTCAATTCGGTCATGAAGACGGACGCGCACCCCATCCCCAGAGCTGATGAGCTCATAGATCGGTTAGGGGCTGCCAAATACCTCAGCACATTTGATTTGACGTCTGGGTATTGGCAGATCGCCTTGATCGAGGGAGCAAAGGAGAGGTCAGCCTTCTCCACACCCGATGGGCACTACCAGTTCCGGGTGATGCCCTTTGGAATGAAGAATGCCCCTGCCACCTTTCAGAGGCTGGTAAACAGGGTGTTGGTTGGGCTGGAAGTCTTCAGTGCCGCCTACCTGGATGACATTGCGGTGTTTAGCTCCTCTTGGGAAGACCACCTGCGCCACCTCTGGGAGGTATTGATGGCACTGCGGAAGGCAGGCCTCACAATCAAAGCCAGTAAGTGCCAGATTGGGCAGGGTTCTGTAGTGTATTTGGGGCACCAGGTGGGGAGCGGCCAGGTGGCGCCCCTTCAGCCCAAAATTGAAACTATCCTGGCGTGGGAACCCCCCAAGACTTAGACATAGGTGAGAGCCTTCTTAGGACTCACGGGGTACTACAGGAGGTTTGTCAGAGGATATGGTAACATTGTTGCACCCTTGACTGAGCTGACTTCTAAGAAGCAGCCAAAGAAGGTAAACTGGACTGACACCTGTCAGAACGCTTTTGACACCCTGAAGACTGCCATGTGCACTGCACCCGTGCTTCAGGTGCCCGACTTTTCAAAGGAATTTGTTGTCCAGACAGACGCCTCAGAGCCTTCCTAAGCAGGAGGTTACTTCCCCGGGAACAGAGGTGGAGTGCAATTGAGTGTGAGGCATTTGCTGTGGTCTGGGCGCTGAAGAAGCTGAGGCCATATTTGTTTGGGACTCACTTCCGGGTTCAGACAGACCACAGGCCCCTTAGATGGTTGATGCATATGAGGGGTGAGAATCCCAAGTTGTTGAGGTGGTCCATTTCCCTACAGGGTATGGATTTCACGGTGGAACACCGCCCTGGTACAGAGCATGCCAATGCTGACGGTCTGTCCAGGTTTTTCCGCCTTAGTGATGAGAACTCCCAAGGGAATGGTTAGTTCTCCCCACATTTCAGCTGGAGGGGCCTGTGTTAGACCTGGCATCATTGGTGCGGGTCTCCCTTCCTCTTTTCGCTTCTGACCTTTTATGTTGGCTGGATTTAGATGCTCTGGGCGCTGTGCCACTGCCAATCAGTGACACAGCGCGAATGCTCCCTGTGTAAAGATAACTGTATGAATTGGGATAGTCATAATTGGCTCATTTGGTTTACCTGTCAGTCCCTAGCATCAGTGCACTGTGTGTGCCCAGGGCTGGTAGACCAAATACTGCTGGTGGGCCAGCAGCACTGATTTGCGCTACCCACCGAAGCAGCTTTTAAAGTATGTCTGTGTAGCATGTTCTAATAGCGAGTTACCCTCCATTTCACGGTTTACTATTGCGAGGCCACCCGTTCTCATAGGCCAGAATGTGCAAGCTGAGTATTACATGCCTTAATCCTACCTGCCCCCAGGAACCTGATCGTAACGTCGAATTTGATATGTTTAAGCTCAGAACATTGAGATGCATCTTTTAGTAAGGATTATTAGCGTAGCCCGTGTTAGAAAATGCCTCTACTAGAAACGAGGTATTTTCTGGCCTGAAGCTTTCCTGTAGGCTTTTGCTAGCGTGTGTATTGGCCGTCTGGTTTTGGAGCAGCGGGCCAGCTGGGTCAGACCTGGGTGGAGAGAGAGATCGGCATTTAGAGTATGGGGAGGGGTGACTCTTTGATCCGAGCAGGGCCGTGCCTGGCAAGGTGAATGATGGCTCCATCTCCCACTGGGCGTCTGATAGCAGACCCCAGATTCTTAAAGGGCAGGATGTCGCCTCGTAAACCAAGTGCTCCCCGACCCCACCGAACTGGTTCTGGCTGGATGCAGTGATTTGTGACTGCAGAGAACAAAGACTTTTTAGGTATAAAACGCTGCGCCGAAACCTGTTTCAGGTGTGTTCCTTCTGGATGTCAAGACGAAACTCTGTCCGAGCGGACAGAGGAAAGGACTTTGAAACTTTCACCAAGCTTGCTGAAGAAACTACCCAAGGGCCTGAATTGAGAGCGCCTCCTGCTGAAGTCTCAGAGACATTAGACTTCACCCCGTCAGCCGCCCGAATTCCCTTGCTAGGAATTCTACTTGCAGGTGAGACCTCCGTCGAGTAATCCGGAACCTCTAGTCCTACTGTGAGGAACGCGGACTGGTAACCCTTGTGAACTCTGCGTGTGGGCCGTCGCAGCTAAGAGAGAGCTGCCGCCGCTGAGTGCCCGCCTTAATTTGAATCTTCAGAACCTTCGCTGAAACTGTGTGGGCCGCCGCAGCTAAGAGAGAGCTGTCGCCGCTGAGTGCCCGCCTTAATTTGAATCTTCAGAACCTTCGCTGAAACTGTGTGGGCCGCCGCAGCTGAGAGCTGCCGCCGCTGAGTGCCCGCCTTATTTTGAGTCCTCAGAACCTTCGCTGAAACTGTGTGGGCTGCCGCAGCTAAGAGAGAGCTGCCGCCGCGGAGTACCCGCCTTATTTTGAATCCTCAGAACCTTCGCTGAAACCCTGTGGGCCGCCGCAGCTAAGAGATCTGCCGCCGCTGGATGCCCGCACTTGTGTTAGTTGTGCAACATCGTGGATTGTCCTTTGAGCCGCCACAGCTAAGAGAGAGCTGCCACCGCTGAGTGCTCGCACCCTTGCTAACTTTGCATCACTGAGGTTTGTCCTGTGAGCCGCCGCAGCTAAGAGAGAGCTGCCGCCGCTGAGTGCTCACACCGTTGCTAACTTTGCATCACCGTGATTTATCCTGTGAGCCGCCGCAGCTAAGAGAGAGCTGCCGCCGCTGAGTGCTTGCACCCTTGCTAACTTCGCATCACCGTGATTTGTCCTGTGAGCCGCCGCAGCTAAGAGAGAGCTGCTGCCGCGGAGTGCTCGCACCCTTGCTAACTTTGCATCATCGTGATTTGTCCTGTGAGCCGCCGCAGCTAAGAGAGCTGCTGCCGCGGAGTGCTCGCACCCTTGCTAAGTTTGCATCATTGGGATTTGTCCTCTGGGCCGCCGCAGCTAAGAGAGAGCTGCTGCCGCTGAGTGCCCACATCTTTGTCAACCGTGCACCATCGTGAATCGTCCCGTGGGCCGCCGCAGCTAGGAGAGCGCTGCTGCCGCCGCGAGCCCACCACGGGGCTGCACGACGAGAGTCATCGCCACCACCAGCCCGGGCCGCCGCAGCCGCGTGCTGCTGCCGCTGAGGGCCCGCCTGTCCCGGAGTGCCCGAATCATTGCAAGTGCACTTTGCGGACCACTGCCATCGGGAACTGTGGTCGCTGGGAGTCCGCCTGTCACCGTCTCCGCTTCTTCGAGAAGCTACGTGCTGTGTCCCCGTCCAACGGCAGGTATCTGGTGCACAACGGGTCGCGTAGACCCAGGCCTTGAACTCAGTCCGTGTAAATACGTATTGCCCCTTTTTAAGTCCCTACTGATTTACATGCCCTACTGATTTACATGCATGGTGACTGGTTAAAACGCTTTTGAGAGTCTCGTACTAAACCTTAGATAAAGATACTATTTTTTTCTATACCTACTTGAGTTGTGTCCTTTTGTGGTGTTGTTACTGCCTTATTGTGCATGGTCATAAATGCTTCACACACTGCCTCTGAGATAGGCCTAACTGCTCGTGCTACGTTACCACAGGGTTGAGCAGGGGTTATCAAAGGGGGTAGCCCACTTGCCCTGACTTAGGAAGAAGGGTCCCTATTTGGACAGTGGCGCCAGCCATTGCCAACTAGAGACCCCCATTTCTAACAGTGACAAACACATAACACAACATTTATTTTGCGTGCTAGCATGCAGATATTGCATAAATTAACCAACACAACTTTTGTGCAATTATATCATCATGCACACACATGAGACTAGACATTACTTGAGTGCAATTGTTGTATTTTCACTGCAAAACTTCACGGCACTACTTTGTGGTAGTGAAGAAATAAAAGTCGCACACTGGTAGACAAACGGTCCTAACCCCTGTCAGTATCTTTCCAAACCCCACTGGGACAGGCGGAGGAACACCCCTATGGGACCTGGATACTATCTCACAGTTAGTATATGTTCTCCTTATATGTTATCTGAGCTTTGTCAATATTTTTAATGCTCACCACTTCAAGGGTGCTGTGCCTCCGGAAATACCTAAATCTGTCCTCTGCTCTGTCCCTGCTGTATAGTGTTATCATTGTTATGCCCATAGTTTATTTTGTGTGCTGTCTTTTTGCCACAGCCTTCCCTGTTGCAGGGGGTGCAGCTGCGCATCAAGCGTTGGTGTCGCGTCCGGCGTCAAGTGTGTCCCCAGGGATCATGGGAACTATAGTTTGTTTCCTACTTTTACTTTACAGGAGGTCAGTCAGCTGGCCCTTGGTGTCATATCAGCCTAGGATTAAGGGTGGAGGTACAGTCTTCTTTCTCACAAAGCAAAGCAGGCCTCAGGCAGCAGGGTGGTCCTCTAGCAGCATGGCAGTCCTTCTTCTGTAGTATCCACCAGGGCTCCTCCACTAAGGCGGAGGAGTGTCGCCGCACTGCTCTCAGCGCAGTGGAAAATGGAAAAATAAAATGATAATAACATTGTTATTATCATTTTATGTTTCGTAGCTGCGGGCGGGGCTGGTGTCACAGGGGGAGGAGTGGTTCATGCACTTAAGTGCGCATGACGGTTTGGCCGGCCGTCTTGGGCCGGCCAAACAGTCATGCACACTTTGCATGTTCTCCACAGGCTGTAATACACAGCCTGGGTGGAGAACATTCACAGGCTGCATGTGCCAGTCTAAGCGCCATACCACAGCGCTCAGACCAATCACAGCATTGCAGTGTTGTAATTGGCTTAGGGGAGCTTGGGTGCTTCCTGGTTCCGGACTCGTCCAGAAGAGAAGTCACAATGGAGAGACGGCAGCTGTGAAAAGGTAAGTGTTTTTTTTTAAATATTTTTTTTCGACCCCCATACCCTCTGCCACCCCCGTTCCCCGCCAGCCGCCACTGTTGCCAACCATGGGTCATGAAGGGTGCAAATGGATGCACTGCATGTCCAGCAAGGCTCGCATACCTCTCTTAAAGTTTGATTATATTAACCAGGACTCTCAAAGAGGCTGCAGTTGCAGCAGGCAGCATTGTGAAGCCCAATACGCTGCCTGCAGCAATCCAGGTGGAGCAGATATTGTTTGCTCGGACAAGCACAACTGAACCCTTCATCCCTGCTCCTCATTAAACATGCATGCCTGATGTCACGCTGCGCATTCGCCTATAAGTGAAAGTTTGCTGGTAAATGCTTTTGGCCCACCCAGCATGCAGTGCGCGTTGCAGTCACAGTCAAGATCAGAAAGAGCACATGGTAGTAGTATGACAACGGTGTGGTTGCATGTAGTCCATTGACGGTGCTCAGTTGTGCAGCTATCGTGTTGTTAAACAGATCATATGACTGCACTACTGTGCTGTGTGCTGTAGAGATGCAAAGGACATTGTGTCGTACCGACAGTGCGGTGTTGGATAAACCGTCCCGTGCTGGATGTCATATAGATGCAGTGAAGTGCTGTGCACCATATATATAAAGAGTTGTACCTTATCATAGAGTTGATGTGCTGCAATATATGCTGGCCACGTAGTCATATTGTACTGCACTGTACTGTACTGTGCTGCATACCATGTAATGGCAGGACTGTACGGCATGTGGTATAAGATAGATGCAGTTTTGTGATGTATGTCGTGTAGGAAGCACAGTTCTCTATTGCTTCTACATGGTACTGTATGTCGTATAAATAGAAGCCCTATAGATGTAGTTTGTATGGCACACCCGTAGTGCTGTGCTGTTTGTCGAACAGCCACAACTGGTCTGTAGCCGTGAAAACAGTGCTGTATGCAGCTGAGATGCAATGCCCATGGTGCACAAGTGTGCAGAAGAATTGGTAACAGTGTGTGATTGACCGGAGCAGCAGGGAGTCCAGATCAGTATTAAAGACAGAAAAGAGGGGATGGGCTGAGCAGCTGAGTTCACGGAGCACAAGCTTGTGCAGGAAGGCTCTGTGTAAGTATACACAGAGAGGGACTGCAGCACAAAGGCGCAGTGTGCAGCAATCTGATGTGTGCAGACAGCAGCCGGAGAGCAGTATGCATGGAGCAACAGAGTTCTCAAGGAGCCCCAGAGCACCAAGAGTGCCAGGGAAGGGAAGAGGAAGGAGCTGCTCTGACTCTCAGAAGCTCTTAAACTCTCAGCCCGTCTCCTCCCTCCTTGCACCGACTGCTCTTCTGCACATATACAGAGCCCGGAACTGTGTCCACAGCTCTCCTCTCACCAGTCGGACACGGGGCTGGTCGGGCTATCTGGATCTGCCCCGCATGTGGGACTTCTCACCTGCCACTGCACACAAGTGTGCATATAGTAGCAGGAATAGATGCAGTTTTGCGATGTATGTCGTGAAGGAAGCACAGTTCTATATTACTTCTAAATGGTACTGTATGTCGACATAAATGCAAGCCTTATAGATATAGTGTTTATGATACATCTGTACTGTTGTGCTGTTTGGTATACAGCCGCAACAGGTCTGTAGCTATGAAAACAGTGTTGTATGCAGTTGAGATGAAGTTACTTATGTTACATATCAGAGCCTGAAAGTGAAACACCACTTATATTGCTTATATCACCGGGCTCTGTAAAGGTATATTAATAAATAAAGAAATCTGTGAGGTACTCATTGCATTGTTATCTCAAAGTTTGTAATGAAGTTATCTGGTTATACTGAATAAGGGGTAAACATCCATTAGTACGCGGCTGTTACACCGCATACCATTACTTCGCAAGCGTTAGATCGCATGCGATGTTACAACGCGTAGCCTTTACTACGCAAGTTGGTACATCGCATGCGTTCTAACGCTTGTGAAGTAAAGGCTATCCACATCGTTGTGTGGAAACGGACGCGCATCCGTTTCATCACAACGACGTGCAACACTGACGACGTAGGAAGCCGGAGATGACAGGAACCCAGGAGAGAGAGAGGTAAGAGGGGCTGTGTAGTATTTAAGGGTTTAAGGTAGGGGGAGGGTCGTGCAGGGGGTAGTGTAGTTTAAGGGTAGTGTAGTTTAAGGGTAGTGTTTGTGTAGTGTAGAGTAGTGTATTTGGGTTTAGGGTAGTGTCTGGGGTCTTGAAGGGTAGTGTTTGGGAGTAGGGACAGGAATGGGGGTAGGGGCAGTGTTGTGCTGGGGGTAGTGTTAGGGTTTAGGGTAGTGTTGTGGTGTTAGTGTAGTGTTTTAGGGTTTAGGGTAGTGTTGTGGTGTTAGTGTAGTGTAGGGTAGTGTTTTAGGGTTTAGGGTAGTGTCGGGGGTCATGTAGTGACCGTCTTGGGGGTAGGGGCAGGGTCGTGATGGGGGTAGTGTTTTAGGGTTTAGGGTAGTGTTGTGGTGTTAGTGTAGGGTAGAGTTTTAGCGTTTAGGGTAGTGTTGTGGTGTTAGTGTAGTGTAGGGTAGTGTTTTAGGGTTTAGGGTAGTGTCGGGTTGGTCATGCAGGGTAGTGTTTCAGTGTAGGGACCGTCTTGGGGGTAGGGGCAGGGTCGTGATGGGGTAGTGTTTTAGGGTTTAGGGTAGTGTTGTGGTGTTAGTGTAGGGTAGAGTTTTAGGGTTTAGGGTAGTGTTGTGGTGTTAGTGTAGTGTAGGGTAGTGTTTTAGGGTTTAGGGTAGTGTCGGGGGGTCGTGCAGGGTAGTGTTTAAGTGTAGGGACAGTCTTGGGGTTAGGGCAGGGTCGTGATGGGGGTAGTGTTTTAGGGTTTAGGGTAGTGTTGTGGGGTTAGTGTAGGGTAGTGCTTTAGGGTTTAGGGTAGTGTCGGGTTGGTCATGCAGGGTAGTGTTTCAGTGTAGGGACCGTCTTGGGGGTAGGGGCAGGGTGGTGCTGGGGTAGTGGTTTAGGGTAGTGTTGTGGTTTTTGTGTAGGGTAGTGTTTTAGGGTTTAGGGTAGTGTCGGGGTTGCGTGCAGGGTAGTGTTTGGGAGTAGGGACAGGAATGGGGGTAGGGGCAGAGTCGTGCTGCGGTAGTGATTTAGGGTTTAGGGTAGTGTTGTGGTGTTTGTGTAGTGTAGGGTAGTGTTTTAGGGTTTAGGGTAGTGTCGGGGTGCGTGCAGGGTAGTGTTTGAGTGTAGGGAGCGGGCTGGGGGAAGGGGGAGGGTCGTACAGGGGGTAGTGATTTAGGGTTTAGGGTAGTGTAGTGGTGTTTGAGTAGTGTAGGGTAGTGTAGTGTTTGAGGGTTTGGGTAGTGTTTTAGAGTTTGTGATGAGTAGGGTAGTGTATTTGTATTTAGTGTTTAGTGTAGTGTTGGGTTTTTATTACTAGGCAAGTTTTTAGTTCGCATACATTAACACTTGCAATGTAAAGGTATGCGAAATAAAAACTTGCGTAGTAACGGTATTTGCAAAGTAAAAACATCACAGTAAAAAGCTGCGAAGTAATGGTATGCGAAATAACGAGTCATATTCGAATAAGGAGCTACCTATGTTATTATCATATGAAATCTCTTTATTGATGTCATAACTATGATTTCACAAAGTGCTTTATTAATCTTCTTGCTTTCATAAATTTGCTTGAAAATGCACCATTTGCCCACTCTTTTTAAAAACTTTACCCCCCGAACCCCACTTATGATGGACAGGGCTCGCTTGCTCACCACAGGGCACTTATCCTGAACTTTTATGCCCACCACTTTCACTGGTATCCACAGGTCCAAGAGTGTATTAAAGAGGGGATCTGAGGGTCCAATTTGTTTACCTGATGTGAGCTCTAAAGTGAGAGTAGCTTCTGGAGTTTCCACCCACAGAAGTGTCTTGAATTTCCTGCATCTATGCCCTTGCCCCAGTCTGTTTGCAGTCACAATAGGTTAGTGTGAAGTTCTTTGTGTGTGAGCTAAGGCAGTGTCTTTGAAGTGCAAGTGTGACAGGTGACAGCTCTGCCCCTCTGCCCATTCCCCCAACACCCTGGCCCTCTATAATGATACGGTTTGGGAGGAACACACAAAGGCCAACTACACCTAGTCATGTGATTCAGGATACAGGCACCAAATGGTTAAGACAAGAAAATGCCAACTTTCTAAAAGTGGAATTTTCAGAATTGTGACTTAAAATCCGACTTAACCGTGTAAAGAGGGCTTTAAATTACAATTCCTCAGACACCAAAGATGACATTTCTACCTGTTCCCAAACAAAAGTTATCACTTAATAAATGTAATAAGATAACCGAATGTCATCCTATGGGAGAGGTAGGCCTTTCAATGGTGAAAAATACATTTGAGAGTATTTCACAATCAGGACATGAAAAACTTAAAAGTACATATCCTACTTTTGAAATACAATGCACCCTGCCCTATGGGCCGTTTAGGGCCTAAACTAGGGGTGACTTGTATGTATTAAAAAGGAAGGCTTAGGCCTGGCAAAAGGCTTATTTTGCCAGGTTGAAATGGGAGTTAAAAACTGCACACACAGGCCTGAGACATGTTTAAAAGGGATACTTAAGTGGGTGGCACAATGAATGCTGCAGCCCCACCAGTAGCATTTAATTTACAGGCCCTGGGTACCTGTAGTAACACTTAACTAGGAGCCTACGAGTAAATATATAGGCCAATTGAGTGTAAGCCAATTTTACCATGTTTAGAGGAGAGAGTACAAGCACGTTAGCACTGGTTAGCAGTGGTAAAGAGCACAGAGTTCTAAAGCCAACAAACATGGGTTCAGAAAACAGGAGAGGTGAAGGCAAAACATTTGGGGGGTGACCCTGAGAGAGGGCCAGGTCAAACATTTGTGAAATGTAGCAGCGAAATGTACTATATTCCTTCCGCTTCAGGTACATTCATTTACACACCCTTGCTCCTCTACCCACAGAGTGCTATTAGTCTATTGACATTGACTTTTATGAGATTATAGCATCCACGATGGGCTTTCCTCTTTTCCTCAGTTTTGTCCCCCTCATTTCCTTATCAACTTTTTCACCTCTACTGGCCCCTCAGCAATTTACTGTATCCCTGACTATATCATCTTATTCTGTGTTCTTAGTCGGGTCTTCTATGCCTTTGCTGTCTTTTCTTGCCGATCTTGTTTGACTAAAAGGTTTAAACTTGTTACTATATGTTTTTTTTTTTTTTTTTATCAAGAACGTAGACAGGGGCCCATCGAATGCAAATCAATATTAAACCTGTTCCTCCCTGGTACGGCGTATCCCAAACCTTGGTCATCCCTCCACCCTTCGGCATCTGTTTTTTAGTTGGAGAATTTACGAATCACCCCCGACCCCCAAATCTCACAGACTAAGCTAAGCCTCTGTATTTTAAATTTTAGATGCTCTATCAGCAAATGGTCTCACTACTTCCATCTCTTCTGCTTGTTGTGGTCGACACTAGTGACACCTGAACTGCGATCAGCTGCTGCAGCTTAAGCATGCTGCTCCAACCACAGAGACACATTCTTACAGTAAACGTACCCGCAACATTCAAGCATGCTGTTAAAGATAAGATAAATACATCATACTACTTGCTGCACCAGCCAGCACATGAAAAAAGAACAATTAAAGGACAGAATGCGAAAAAATGTCATACATTCACCCCAGTACAGAGATCTGGGCCTAAATCCTTCGTTTTTTTGCTCCCCATGCCATTCCAGTTTGAACCTAGCCATATGCAAATCAGTCTTCACCCTGTGCCCAATGGGAACAGTCCAGCCCGAACTGCCAGGCCAGGTCCTCTCTGGACTGGAACCAAGCTGCCCAGGACCGGTTTCAGGATTTCTCCCATCATCAGACCAGATAGCTTGACTCCAGCAGCATGGAGAGCACGGGACCCACGTCTGGGCATACCCGTCCCACTCGGGGTGACAAATGCAAAAGGACCAATTGATGGACAGAATGCAGAACAATGTCATACATTCACCCCAGTACAGGGATCTGGGCCCAAATCCATTGTTTTCTTGCTCCCCATGCCATTCCAGTTTGAACCCAGCCATATGCAAATCAGTCTTGACCCCAGCCGCGCTCCGTGCAGGTAACAACGGTGGGGCGGCGGGGCCGCTTAAGGGGGTATTGCGAGGGACGATGCCGAGGGAAAATTGAATAAATAATTAATTTTCCCTCGAAATACCCCCTTACCTGGCCCCACCACTGTTACCTGCACGGACCGCTGTTGCTTGACCCTGTGTCCAATGGGAACAGTCCAGCCCGAAATGCCAGGCCAGGTCCTCCCTGGACTGGAGACAAGCATCCTAGGACCGGTTTCGGGGTTTCACCCCTCATCAGCCAGGATAGCTTGACTCCAGCGGCATAGAGAGCACTGGACCCAAGTCTGGGCATACCCGTCCCACTCGGGGTGAAAAATGCAAAAAGAATAACTGATGGACAGAATGCAGGGCAATGTCATACATTCACCCCAGTACAGAGATCTGGGCCTAAATCCATTGTTTCTTGGCTTCCCATGCCATTCCAGTTTGAACCCAGCCATATGCAAATCAGTCTTGAACCTGTGCCCAATGGGAACCGTCCAGCCCGAACTGCCAGGCCTGCACATGCTCATCAGTGCACACCAATCTAAACTTGAGAGATTTTCACACTCCCCAAATAACCATCCGGTACTGGTCTGTATGTTGTATCTTGGTGCTGGCAGATCACTCAAAAGAGGCCAGTCTGGTCTTAGGTAAGTGGGACAAGCATGGCCAGCTAGTGTGATGTTGATCTGTGGAGTACCTGCTCCACTGTTCACGCTGAGTCATATGCAGGTAGAAGTACTGGCATAACGAAACTTGAGGGGGGCCCCCTACAAGGCACGTAGAGGGGCCCCATCCGGACTCAATCATGAGCTCTCCGGCCAGAATAATGTGCTGAGGGTGCCCCCTGGAGCTTGGGTGCCCCGCGCACAGTGGAGGCTGGGGGGGGGCCTGTGTTACGCCACTGTGTAGAAGGCGTTGTACTGCACATGGCCCACACACCACAAGCTGTCCCTGCCCCAACAAACGGGAGTACCAATCAGGCAGTTGCACTTCCTATGTGGCACTAGGTAACCAAATGTTGAGATGACACCGGTATTACCTGACCCACAGTGCTTAGAGGGTCCTATGAATGTAGAAGCTAGGTGGGTCTACAAGGACAGATATTTGTCCAGGCAGGCCCAGGGTCTACAGTCCTACAGACCACCATCCAGGGGAGGGACCATAAGAGCACTGGTCCCATAGAATAAGTGCAGGAGGAGCCCACTGATCCCCATTGGCAAATATTAACTACTGAAGTAAGTCTGGGAGTGTACACAGCAACAAATGAAGTAAAGTTGAAACAGAGCACTGTTAGGGTCTTTAAAGATCATTTGGCCAAAGTTAACCTAGAAGAAATGGCAATTTAATTTCTGTGGTTCTCAAAGGCTCCAATCTCATGTGTTGAAATATATTTTTGAAGTATTGTGGCTAGATTTACAACTGTTTGAAGACCTTGAACATTTCACTAAAAAATGTGCTACTGTAGAAAAAGCTAAATATGTTGTATTACCAATTTGAGATGTCTCCCAGGTCAATGCAAAAATCTTCTATATGAGAGGGCCATGTTGTAAGGGCATAGCACAATTGCCACCAAGAGGCAAGACGTTAAGAGTGAACTTATGTGAATGCGTGAAACAGACAACATGCAAAATGAAGAATACAAGACTCTGATTTACTGAAATCCTCCTCAAGTGGTAGCCATTACTATGAAAGTATACTGGTAAAATGGCAGCAATGGGATTTTAACAACATTTAAAGATAATGGTCAAATCAATGGCTGGTAAGTATATATCTCAATCGGAGGTAGGGGGAGACAGGCCATAAAGTTGACTTAGAGACTGTTCGGTGTGGGAAATATATTGTCCCAGGGCTGCTACCTATTTATACAAGCTGACTTAACAAGGGATTGTTTTTCTTTCTTTATGCCCACTCAAGCTCCCCAAGCAACCTGGCCATAGCACAAACACTTTTATTGGTTCACCTCCATTGGGTGATCCAATTTTACCTACAATTCAATTGTTTAATGTATTAACAGTTCCCATATCATGCCTTGGCAGTAGGCAAAATCACCTATTAAAAGCTGCCTTTCTGCTTGTGAAGGCACTTTATCACCTAGAAAGCTTTTAATGCGTAGAGAACACGGCTCCTATCAAGAAAGAGATTTTGCTGTTAGTTGAGCCGGATTATGGCTTTCTCCCCCGAAGATGAACTAATGACACCTACACCATTCCCAGGCTCCCTGTGCGCCAGTGTGCACAAATACTACAGGACTATAAACACATCCAAAACACAATGAGCCATTCACACAAAGCACTGCAAGAAGACCACTAGACAAGACTTCAGGTGCACAAATAGAATCTGGATTTCCATCTCGACTCAGATGTGCAAAGGTTTTTCTCTCTTCCACTTCTGGAAGGCGCTGAAGACTGAAGTAAATGGATCCATTGTACCATGGAACTAAACACTAGATGAAGAGTCACTTCACCCTCAGTGGTAAGGTTTGGTTTCTTCATACCTTCTGTGTGGCTGTGTAGATCTCCATAGCAAATACTAGGGAAAAGCTTACAATGCCTTCAGAAAATAACACCTCACTATGTCCCACCCATACACCTCTGCTTAATTTTCACCCATCTGAATAACTAAGAATCTTTAAAGAGTGAAGCACAGTGGCAATCACTGCCTGCAAAAGGGCCAAGGCTATGGAATGGCCTCAACTTTGACTTGAGATCTAAAGCCAGCTCCATGCAGTTCAGCAAACATTTGCAAATAGAACTGTAAGGAATCTGAATTCTACCCTTGAAAACCCTCCAGCACACTTTCTACTGGTCCTTTGGTTTTTGGAACACTGGTGTGCTGGGGGTCCCTAATGGGCCCTTTGTCACTATAAGGTTAAAATAGTTTGGAGCTGCAACCTTCTGTGCTAAACCTTTAAAATAAGGTCAGCTGCTATGGAAAGCTTGTGCTAGGGGACTCTGAGCAGATTGCACAGGGCACGTGTCACAGACGCATGCACATGAGAAGCAGAACAAGGAAGACCGCTGACTGACTGAGTTTGGCATCTGTGCTAAGGTAGCTCTGTGGCTGGGAGGGCACTGTGCAAATTGATTTAATTCAGATGGGGACTGAAAGGAACTGCACAATTCCTTTTGTATGAAGGCTATTATGTGGAGTGTGTGTTTTTACATTGTGCAAAGACTTGCTGAGTTGGAGCTTGGAATCTAGATCTAAGAATTGTTTTCACCCTAGGTGAATTCCTTAATATCGTTATTAAGAGCATATTTCTCTCACACCACCATGAATGAAATTTACTCTTCCAGCTCCCTGACTGAATTAATTACTGTGCTCAACTACATGACATATATAGCGCCTCAGTAGAAAATAGGGCCTGACTGGTGGATTCAGAGTATGTTGCTGGAGGAAGAGGGTGGGGTCAGAATCTCCAGCAAGTTCCTGTTAATTTAGGGAGGGGAAACTGCCATAGTCGACAATGGAGAATGGTCAAACGTCGGTCTGTGCTGTTCAGCAGTTAGCGCCTTTAAAAAATTTAAAGGGTAGAGGCCAGGGACTGCATTAGGAGAGACAAGCTCAGACTCATGTGCATTATACTAGAAATATAATATTTTAAATTGTATTCTTCACGGTGTACATGGGTGGGAAAAGTAGGGGCCCAATTCTAAGGGTGCCATTTAAAGATGGCGGAATGATGTGGCATCAATAGATTGGGTGCTCCATTAACTTCAAAAATCTGCACCTTCCTTCAAAAGACCCTGATCAGGCAGAGATGGAACCTGGAAAGTGCAGAGGACTGAGCAATACTTGTGATCCCTGTTATGTCCGGACAAAGGGTTTTGTCCTCTCCTTAGGGATTGAAAAAGACCATATGGAAATGTTGACAACATTTTTAAGTCTGACCAGATTTTTGCAATTTTATCTCCTGGGAGAGACATCATACGCATGTTTAATTATTTTCTAGGTCGGCGTAAATATTGTTTAGCTCTGCCTAGGAGGAGGCCTCAAGTAATGTTAGGCTTGTGTCAAAAATGGTGATAAGCCTTTATTTTGAATAGTGAAACCTTTGATTGCGAAAAGCCATGTCTTATTCTAATATCCCCTTTATGAGGTATTATTTGTTTGATAGGTCACATCTCAAAGGCGCTCAAATTGTCACACAGTACATCACAGGTAACAAATACAGACAAGGGTATTGGGGTTTGTTTGGCCCTCTCTGTGTTACATTGTTAAGGTAGATGATTTTGTACCCTTGTTTGTTTGTGAGGCCTCTTACTTTCACACACATACATATATATATATATATATATATATATTCACTGGAAAAAACAAAGAATAAAGTGAGATATTACTTAGGTAAGGTTATAAATATATTACGTAAAAATAAAATAAAAACGGAGAGATGTACTGAACAAAAGCAAAGGTAAAAGTGATGTTGTAGTTAGGTGAATATATCAGTTCAAAAGTTACATTTTAAATTAAAAAAACACTAAAATTCACCAGTTATAGTTAACCGAAATAGCAATAACGTGCCCGCCCACCATAAACAGTGTTGTCTTCAATGATGCGATTTCAGATGGCGTATGAGGTCATAGAACGTCATGAGTGATGTAATGAGCCGTGCATGGCGAGGGTGCCGAGATTTACCAGATTTCTCACAAGGTCGTAACTGATTATATAGGCATGCAACTCATCCTACCAGATCGGATTGTCACCTTCCCTTCTACCCTATATTGTGTATTTCAATGTTTCTATAGGAAAATGGCGTCGGAAGGCGCACTTTACAAAACGCCTAAAAAAATAATTAAACATATACATGCGTCATATCCCAATGAGCAATATACCTTTAATTTTAAACAGCTTGGATCTCAGTTTTATATTGAACTAATTTAATGGGTCGTGTCAACGTATCACAAAACAGCAGTGTCAATTAAAATGCATGGCAGGAAACTTGCATTTCCTATATAAAAAACACAAATCGTGAGGCCGAATTTCCGGTGGTTTTCGCGTCCTTCTGTTCTCAGCTGTCCGCGAGCACATTCTGAAGCGGTTCCGCACGTCTGACGGGAGAATTTGAATAGCCTTCCGGTGAAGCTGCATTTCCTCACTAAGGACAAAAGCCCTTCAAGCGAACACGCAAAGTGCTGTTTTTTTCTAATAGGTTTTTTTTTTCAGGCACAAATCGATGGCACCATTTTAAATTTAAGGCCTGCAGCCTACGGCTTCAATGCCCCTTGTCATTTCATCTCCCTGATACCGCTGCAGTTGATCGAATAAAATGAAGTGATTGTGTGTGAGCTGAATTTGTATTCTGTAAATGTAAGTTATTCTTACGCAATGTCCGCGCGCCTTTAATTCACTGACATAAGCCCAGAATTAAATGCTTGGTAAAAATCTGCTGTAGCCTGCCTGAATGTCGTTTCCTTCACAGGCAGGGACAGGGGCGTAGCCAGTGCTTAATTTGAGGCGGTAGGGGCCACCAGCACATATTTTTCGGGACAGGCACTTATTTTTCTCCATCAATATTTGCAGATTGCAATGAAGGGAAAAACACACAGATCGGAAAAGCAGAGCAAGAGAAAGACGGCAAAACTATCAAAAAGGAAGAAAGAAGGAACCTACAAGAGCGAGAAAAAGGGGCAGGGAATGTCTGGTAATAGATTAAAGACTAGTGGCCTTTGTATTGTTTAATTGCACCGGGCCGGCTTTTGAGCAAAGCTTCGGGCAAGGCACTCTTTCTTTCACAAATTAAGCACTGAGCAGCGTAACGTTGGCCCCTGCAGCCCATACCACGCAGGAGGGCACCCAGCCCTTCAGGAGACCCCCGCCCCCGGACCTTCAGCGGGCCCCATTCAGCACAAGACCAATGAATATTTGTGAGATAATGTCCACCTACTGAGGTTGCTAGGAATTTCGTGGTTCTGTTTGATTCCCACCTCTGGTTTAAGACTCGGGTCTTTTCTGTGTTGAGGGCTTGTATCTGGATGATGAAAGCACTGAAAGTTCCTGGCCTTTCTTTTTTGGGAAGCACAGAGATCAGTTGTCCAAGCTTTGATTATGTCTCGACTGAATTATTCAAATGTACTCTACCTGGGTCTGCCAGACCATCGAGTTCACCACATGCAAGTCAGGCAGAATATGGCAGCCCGTCCCTTTGGACATCTACATCCTTGTATTTAAAAAAGCTTGCGTACATCACTGAAATTCTGTTCAATGAGCTATATATCTATGGAATGTAGTATTAAACTAGAATAAAATGTAGGTGTATTTAATGGGGGGTGCTCTTGACATTATGAGGGTTGGAGCCAAGGTAGAATTACAGATTTAGCTGTTCTATTTTCTGTCTTTTGAGGTTTGAGTGAAACAGACCCTAATGAGAACCCACGTTCCCTGGAAGGAGCGAGCACTGACATCAATAAATATGAATGGCCTCAGGCATTAATCAGTTTTGAAAGAGCAATGGTTCACTGAGATGTCATTTTTTTTTAACAAAGTGCAGATGTCTTCAAAATTATGAAAACGTCAAACAGAAAAAGGAATTTTCATATAAACCAAGGCATGTAAAACAACAGGCCAATTAGCAATGCAATCTTTTTCAATTAGATTTATTTATTACATCATAAAAACAGTTTATTTATCATCTAAAAAAGAGAGATCTGGTGCTCCTACTATGAGTGAAAAAAGAAGAAGGGCAGTGCAGGGAGCGGAACGTAACAGAAACATGTGCATCACTACTAAAAAGACACATGACTCCTGTCTATGCAAATATTACACTTTCATTGGAGTTTATATAAGTCTGGTGTTGATGGTGTTTCGACCTCTATGACTCAGAGGTCATCATCAGGACAGGAGCAAGAGCACCTAAAATCTGAAAATTAATAGAGAAAGTCTATATAAGGAAGTGTCCACTGCACAATGGGCCTGTATTAAAAGAATAGACACACAGAGCTTGCCTGGTAAGGGGATGAATACATCAAGACTGGAAGTGCATCATTAAATGGCGATCATAAACAGGGCTGATAATGGGGCCCTTGACAAAGAAAAATAAAATTATAAAGGAAGAAATAAGAAATTGAATTTATATTTTAAAAAGAATAATCACCTTTAGAAAACCAGTGGTTACACTGTATTTAACACCTGATTAATCACTTAGTGAATTACGATAAAAACTGCGTGGCCAGTCCTCATTAGTGGTGGTGACAAGAGGTCCCTGTAAAAAGGACACCGGCTACAATATAGAACTGATGAATATACCAAACCTGTGAGCATAGTTTATGCTGGACAATCAATCGGAATATTTGTGTGGTGAAACTGACGATGGAATTATCAGAAGTGCCGGAATTTATGAATCTCTGTGGGTCACAAGAAAAATCAAAAGTAGAAGAGGGTGAGGCTCGAACACTGAAGGAGTCTGGTAGAGCGAGTGGGAATCACATAGCTCACCTCGATGTCATAACCTGTAAGCTGAACGGCATCAGCGGGAAGAACAGGGTACGGGGAGCCCTGCTTAAGAAAAATTTGACTAAATGTCAGAGGAAAGTCCCCGATGTCTCAATGTGAGAAAAAAACACTATTTTGAAGGGCAGCCCAAACAAAAGCCAGAGCTGCCCCAGGAGGGCAACCGTTCACCTCAGCGTTGGTGAACCTTGGTGAAGTAGGTGGTGCCGGAGTGGTGAGACGGAGTGCCACGAGAGTCAATCTGGAGCCTGTATGAATACTGGCAGTTGAGAGTGCAACTGAAACTCGGGAAATATATCGCTTGGAAGATCACTCAGCCAAAAAAAGACTAGACCGCTGCAAGCTAAAGCGTGTCTAGAGCATCACATACTGATCATCACATACTGATAGCGTATGCAACATGACGTAGAAATAGTGATAGAAAAACAAAGGAATTTGCCCAAAACACTCAACCAGGAAACACTAGACCGCAACCGGCTGTGGTGTGTCTAGAACATCGCACACCAAACGTTATGTGCGGCATGTCGTGGGCAGCATAAAGGACTATAAAGTTAGTAAAAAAAGTATATAAAAAAGACGGAGAACTTAGACCAAGAGAAAAAATTAAAAGTGGGTATTATTCCCATAGGTGGAATAATACCAACGCACACAATACATGTTCAGAATCATTACACATCCAATACATGTTCAGAATCATTACACATATGACAATATACACAGTTGAAGCTGGGGGCTAACAACGCTCAATCAGTTAAAACCAAGTTACTCCCAGAGCTTGTGGGAATACTAGGACCAGTGATATCATACAGGTTTGGAGCAATCAAGTTATGGAATGCTGTTCTATTCTTCCTGTGTGTTGAGTCCTTTAGATACAGAGTCACATACAAAAATCCATTTGCATTCAAGTTGGTTTAGCATCATTGAGATGTATTCCCCTCTGTGTTGGGGTTTCAGAGTGTTAATGATTTGCTACGTGAAGTCATCTTCATTGTGGCTACTTTCAAGGAAATATTCAACCAAGGGTGCTGTTTTTGCAGCGAATCCTACTTTTATGTTGGAAGATCATGGACTTTGCTTTTTGGGTCGTTTGCCCAATGTACACCAAATTTTAGGTGCAACAAATGCAATGGATTGGAGAAAAAATTCAAAGTCTGATAAACATTGTTATAATCAAATGTTTTATCATTCATAGTTTGTTTAAAAGCCTTGCAATTGCCACATTGGTATTGTCCTAGTATTGGGAGGAGACCTAGTAGGGAATGAATGGCATTGTCCCTTTTTGTTGATTTGTAAGCCCTGACTAGGTGAGCTTTAATATTGTGTCCTCTCTTAAAAGCAAGAAGAGGTGTCTACTGCCAGATTGGCCGTAGATAAGACATTCCAGTTTTTTTTTATACTCTTCGTAAGTTTGTTTTTAATGGGTCAAAGGTAGTCACACGTGATTTTATCAAGTGGAGTTCTGTCTGTTGGCTGTAGGAGTATTTCTCTGTGTGTGTACCACGCTTATTTGAGTAAACGTTTTATGAGTCTTCTTGGGTAACTTATTTTTAGGAGTTTACTGGGGTAAACAAAGACTTTGAAAAAGTTTTCTTTAAATTTACAATCGCAACAGATGTGCAATAACTGGCCCTATGGGAGGTCATTTTTTAAAGCTTGTGGGTGTAAACTGGAATATTGGAGCAAAGTGTTTCTCTCTGAGGGCTTCCGAAACAAAGTAGTGTCCAGCTGGTTTTCTAGTGCCTTAACTGTCACATCCAGGTAATCAATGCTGGTGTTGCTATGATGTGTGAATTTCAAATCAGGTTGGCAATGGTTAAGCCAATTACATAAGAGGGTTAGTTCTTGTTCTATCGTGGACCAAATCATAAACACATCATCTAGATATCTTTTCCAAATACGAATTTTTGGGAAAAAGGGGTTACTGACCACAAGAATGTGTTTCTTTTCAAAGTCGTCCACAAAAAGTATAGCAAAATTGGGTGCGAAAACTGTTCCCATCGAAGTCCTTTTTGTTGGTGGTACTATGTGTCTTAAAAAGGAAATAGTTTTTTGAGAGGGCAATTTCAAGTAAAGAGATAATGAACCTGGTCGGGACTTTTGTAGGGGCGGGTCATGAGTTTAAATAGTCAGTTATCACTTGGATGCCCCCTCTCTGTGGTATAGTAGAATACAGAGCCTCTACGTCTAGTGTGACTAGAATTTCTATTTCTGGACTCAAAGTCTCTGTTTCAATAAGGTTATCGAAATGGGTTGTGTCCTTGACATAGGTAGCCGTGAGAGGCACTAGGTCTTTGACGAAAAAAATCAATGTATCTTTCAATGTGTTCCAGGACTAGGACACATCCCGATAGTATGGGCCTTCCCGGGGGTGCTTCAAAGTTTTTGTGTATTTTGGGAAGCATCTATAGGACTGGCGTCCTGGGGATTTGGTTTTAGTAAGTGTCTGAATAGCAGCTTGGATCTCAGGTAAAGGGCTGCGTGCCAATACTTCATAATGGTCAGTGTTAGTGAGCTGAAACAGGATCTCATCGTTGTTTTTTCCATTTTTATCTTGAATCACTATCCCTCCACCTTTGTCACAAGGTTTTATCACTATGTTGGCCATGGCCATGAGTGACCAAACGGTTTCTTTTTCCTCACGTCTTATAATACATGGGACCAAAAGGCGAATGTTCTTAAGGGATTCAAAGTGTTTGCGTAACAATTTTTCAAAACTGGTAATTTCAGGCATTAATCAGCATTAAGGGACCTCACTATGACTTCACTCTACACACTTAGCAAGGAATCTCAATGTCTCCTGTCATTAACAACCTTAACAAACATTATTTAGCATGAATGGACACTTGCAGAGTTAACCACCAATGGCCTGAGGGGATGTCTTCAGAGAGTGAAGAACATCAATGTCCTGTGGCAGTTGGTGTTTCAAGAAGCACCCTGAAAGTTTTCAACTGAAAAGCTGAACAATATAGTTGAGCATCTGGAACCTGTAGCCCTCCTTTCTTCAAATTATTCCTCAATTTTTTCCAGGCTATTCTCATTCCTTTTCTGGATGATATTAAACTGCTGTATCACTCTGGATTTTCTGAAGGGAAGCTGATTCGAAACATAGTGGGACACAATTAAATAAAAAGGTCAGTTTGAGAAGAATACACAGCTTTACTAAGTCATCTCTACCAGAAATAGGCAACAAAGGTTCTAGGGTTCGACCATTTCGTCAGATACTCTTAATGTCGAGCAGTCCCGCCCAGATTCTTTTGGGGTATTCAATCCAGATCCTGATAGATATCCACACCCAAATATTGCATTAAAGTACACACTAGCCTATTGATACTTTCTATATTCCAAGTCATAATCTTGGTCTTCTCTTCATTGATGACACAACTTGCCAATGATCCAAATTGACCTACTAGGTGCTGACACATTGGCTAGCTAACTCAGGCTGGGTAGTTAAAAAGCATTACATCATCTGCATATAATTACCATCGTTTTCCTGTGCCCTTGGCATTCAAAGGGGCCATTATTCTTTTTTACCCTGATTGTCTGTGCTAAGGGCTCAATAAACAGACCAAAAAAAATGGGCGAAAGAGGGTTAACCTGTTTTATACCTCTCCTTATCATAATCTTTTCAGTAAGTGGGTTAGTTATCAATATTCTAGCAGAAGGACTATTATACAAAGACTTAATTGTTTCAGAAAATTTAATAAAGAGGCTGTAAGCGGTCTCCTCTATTAAGTCATAGAATAAATGAATATAAAATAACTAAAAGAATAAAAATACGCGCATTCCGGCTCTTAGACCGCCGTGAGGGGAACGGCTCCTGCTTCTCAATCCTTCCCTCAGCTCCAGCCGTGAGGGCAACTGCTTGCCTTATTGTTTTCACACCGTGAGGGCAACGGCACCACATCTCCCAGCAGGCCAGTGCCGACGCCTGCCAGCGACGTCATCACGCGCGCCAGGAGGCGCGTTAAGAGGGGCGCCGGTCTCCCGCACCCCGGGACGCGCATTCCGGCTCTTAGACTGCCGTGAGGGGAATGGCTCCTGCTTCTCAATCCTTCCCTCAGCTCCAGCCGTGAGGGCAACGGCTTGCCTTATTGTTTTCACGCCGTGAGGGCAACGGCACCACATCTCCCAGCAGGCCAGTGCCGACGCCTGCCAGCGACGTCATCACGCGCGCCAGGAGGCGCGTTAAGAGGGGCGCCGGTCTCCCGCACCGCGGGACGCGCGCGGGCCCGTCCTTGCCCGTCATCGCCAGGAAGAGGCAGGGCGGTGCCACCCCCCTTTTTTCATCTCATCAAAACAGGAGCTCCCCAGCCCTGACCTGAAGGTATTGCTTCCTTAATTTATTGTGGTTTTACTAGCGCAGGTGCCAATAGCCAACTGGTAGACTCGGACCCGGATTTGGACTCTGGTTATTCACCTTCAGATTGCACTATTGGACTTTTGGTTGTGCAAGACTCATTGCCACGATTAGTTGCTCACAATTTCCATCTGGGCTGATTTGCCGATTTTTAAGTTCTGGGCAAATCGTACTATTTGTACTATTTGTATCGTGGCTACTAAAAAAAGGAAAAGTTTGTCTTTGTAAAAGGTATGGGAAAACGGAAAACTATGGAGAGCATAGAGGCGGGGGGGGACTGGGAGTCGTGGTCCAGGCAAGGTGAAAAAGGCTAAGAAACCCCGTAAACATGCCGCCAGTAATTGTGTCCTCGACAGAATAGATACATTAATTAATGAGTGTGAAACCATCCTGGTGTCAGATCCCGTGGGCCCGCATAGCAATAGCAGCCAAGCTCCCCCTTATTTAAAATCTCCTGTCCGCCCACTTACCGTTGCTCCCATGTTCCATAGATATGCTGGCAAAATAACTACCAGCTCGAGTGCCAATAAGGATTGCGATCTGGTTGGGACGCAAGAGATGGTGGTTCTTGACTCTGAAGAACTAGCATGCAAGCAGGTCAGCCTAACGGAGCATAATGTCCCATGTTCAAATAGATTTGCCTTGCTTGCGGCCTCTTCTGATGTAACATGCGAGCAAGCTACACCACTGAGCATTCTGCAAGGAGGTAGCAACGCGGAGCGATCACCACCTGACACATCTGGGCCTATTGATTCCCTTAGGGCTGAGATTATATCTCTGAAAAGTCTGATTAAAGAGCTCACACATCTGGTGAAAATACTACTTCCTTTGGTACAACCTGTACTCCAGGAACAAGTACTTGCACAACCTCGACAATCTCTCATTTTGGCTGGCTCATTAAGTGCTGTAGGGGCAGATTCGGGGCTAAGTGCACTCACACTCCTGAAAAACTCCGCAAATCACACGCCGTCTGGCTCTACACTTGCAAGCCCAAGTTTACAAACAGCCCACTCACATCACTACCTGTTCAAACCAAAGAGCATGTTGCCTTAGGTGGCCCTTGCCGAGTTAGAGATACTGTTGGGCCCGCAAAGGTCCAATCACAATTCCGACAACGGAGACACAAATACTCACTACCGCCACTGCAAGGCCCTAACATTTATATGATAAACGTACCCAAACTTGGTCCTCATAGCGACACGGAAGGTGCGGACTCTTTGACCAATAAGGTCATACATTGGATACGCTACACTAGAGGCTGCTGTTCAGTGATTCGTGAAGATATCACTCGGGCACGCAGATGCAATATCCCTGACCAACCTTACGATTATATTGAGCTCACCTTCTCTAATGCTGATCTGGCAGAGAACCTGTTAGCTTTAGAATTTAGAACTTGCTCTCCTGCTACCTCAGCTATACAGTTTAGGCGAGCTCAAGTACTCTCAAGGGACGGGTCGCTATCTCAACCTGAGGGGGGTTCGATGCTTGAAACAGTAGATTGACTGCTTGATAAGCCAAGCAGTTATATATGGCAAGAAACGGGGGGGGCCAGCCAAAATCAGAATTTGTGTGAACCTTTTGTTCCCCTTCACAGTAAAGGCATACTGGAGGAAATGGGGGGGGGGCGTTGAATTATTTCTCACAGGGCCCGCATGAGACTGTCCCCCATATGTTCCTTGATCAATCGACAGCACCAGCCCCTCCAGACCCACCTTGTACTCCAATCCCAATTTGTACTCAAGAGGGGGATTTGGCCTTACGCCCGCAGCAGCTAAAAATTCTATCATGGAATGTGGCAGGCTTACTAAACAAGCTACTGCTCCCGCACTGGAATAATCTGGTAGAAGGTTTTGACATATGCTTATTCCAGGAGACGTGGAGTATGGTCCCACTCTACAAATCGGGTTACGCTTGCTACTGCATTCCGGCAACCTCAAAGGGGAGAGGGCGTCCGTCAGGAGGGTTGATTATTTGGGTGAGCATCTTATTAGGCTGCCAAATCACTGTTCAACCAAAAACAAGTCCGGACATCTTGAGACTAAACATCAAAGGTCCCATGGGAGGAGGCACACTGGAGTTATTTAATGTTTATATCAGAGGAACCAAGGGAGGACAACAATCATCCATTGTTACACTTTTGGATCATTCCCTATCTTGCTGCAAGTCCGAAGCCAGAATTATAGTAGCAGGAGATTTGAATTGTACCTTCGAGCCTTTGAGCTCAGAGGACGTGTTGGAGCTGGAGGCCGGTGATGCAAAATGGGCGATACCCCCTCTTAACATTCCTCCTATCAGCAAGTGGACTCCGCTTGCAATTCAACTCAATGCACTAACCATTGAATACGGTCTCAGAGCTGCAAATGGCAGAACTCATTTAGACACACATGGTGCAAATACTTTTAATAAAGTAGGTTGTCCCTCACGGATAGATTATATCTTATTGGACGTAAAATTGTGGGCCCTAATGCTAGATATGTATGTGGGTACCACAACAGATAGCGACCATAACCCTCTCTGTTTGACACTGGAATCGCCTTGGGGCACTTTGCCCTCGCGTCAAACTTCGAGGGCTATAACTTCTGCTATAGATATCGTTCCTTCAAACTGCAAAAGATACCTGAAATGGCACAAGGTTTGCTCTCAAGAAATAAAACTATCTTGTATCAAGGAAGTTGTTACGTCTGGCATCCAAGCTCTGCAGGCAACCCTTTTGGCTGCCGAACCCCATGTAGGTGTCTCCTTAGCTCACTCCTGTACTATAGATCAGCTGAGTACTCTTTTTCTAGCCACCCCTCTTCAGCCAGGATAGCTTGATTCCAGTGGCATGGAGAGCACGGGACCCACGTCTGGGCATACCCGTCCCACTCGGGGTGACAAATGCAAAAACAACAGTTGATGGACAGAATGCAGAACAATGTCATACATTCACCCCAGTACAGAGATCTGGGCCTAAATCCATCGTTTTTTGCTCACCATGCCATTCCAGTTTGAACCCAGCCATATGCAAATCAGTCTTGACCCTGTGCCTCATGGGAACAGTCCAGCCCGAACTGCCAAGCCAGGTCCTCCCTGGACTGGAAACAAGCATCCTAGGACCGTTTCGGGGTTTCACCCCTCTTCAGCCAGGATAGCTTGATTCCAGTGGCATGGAGAGCACGGGACCCACGTCTGGGCATACCCGTCCCACTCGGGGTGACAAATGCAAAAACAACAGTTGATGGACAGAATGCAGAACAATGTCATACATTCACCCCAGTACAGAGATCTGGGCCTAAATCCATCGTTTTTTTGCTCACCATGCCATTCCAGTTTGAACCCAGCCATATGCAAATCAGTCTTGACCCTGTGCCTCATGGGAACAGTCCAGCCCGAACTGCCAAGCCAGGTCCTCCCTGGACTGGAAACAAGCATCCTAGGACCGGTTTCGGGGTTTCACCCCTCTTCAGCCCATGAGGCACAGGGTCAGACTGATTTGCATATGGCCATGTCTGAACTGGGGTGGCGGAGTGAGCTAAAGAATGATGATGGATTAAACCCAGATCAGTTGACTGGGGGTGAGTGCTTGCAATGTTCAACACTCCGTCCATCATCCCCTTTGGTTTTGCTATGTTCGCCCTAAGTTGGCAGGGTATGCCCAGACGTGGGTCCCTTGCTCACTTTGCCACTGGATTCAAGATAGCCTGGCTGATGACGGCTGTAAGCCAGAAACCGGTCCCAGGATGCTTGTTTCCGGTCCAGGAAGACATGGCTTGGCAGTTCGGGCTGGACTGTTCCCATGAGGCACAGGGTCAGACTGATTTGCATATGGCCATGTCTGAACTGGGGTGGTGGAGTGAGCTAAAGAATGATGATGGATTAAACCCAGATCAGTTGACTGGGGGTGAGTGCTTGCAATGTTCAACACTCCGTCCATCATCCCCTTTGGTTTTGCTATGTTCGCCCTAAGTTGGCAGGGTATGCCCAGACGTGGGTCCCTTGCTCACTTTGCCACTGGATTCAAGATAGCCTGGCTGATGACGGCTGTAAGCCAGAAACCGGTCCCAGGATGCTTGTTTCCGGTCCAGGGAAGACATGGCTTGGCAGTTCGGGCTGGACTGTTCCCATGAGGCACAGGGTCAGACTGATTTGCATATGGCCATGTCTGAACTGGGGTGGCGGAGTGAGCTAAAGAATGATGATGGATTAAACCCAGATCAGTTGACTGGGGGTGAGTGCTTGCAATGTTCAACACTCCGTCCATCATCCCCTTTGGTTTTGCTATGTTCGTCCTAAGTTGGCAGGGCATGCCCAGACTTGGGTCCCTTGTCACTTTGCCACTGGATTCAAGATAGCCTGGCTGATGACGGCTGTAAGCCAGAAACCGGTCCCAGGATGCTTGTTTCCGGTCCAGGGAAGACATGGCTTGGCAGTTCGGGCTGGACTGTTCCCATGAGGCACAGGGTCAGACTGATTTGCATATGGCCATGTCTGAACTGGGGTGGCGGAGTGAGCTAAATAATGATGATGGATTAAACCCAGATCAGTTGACTGGGGGTGAGTGCTTGCAATGTTCAACACTCCGTCCATCATCCCCTTTGGTTTTGCTATGTTCGCCCTAAGTTGGCAGGGTATGCCCAGACGTGGGTCCCTTGCTCACTTTGCCACTGGATTCAAGATAGCCTGGCTGATGACGGCTGTAAGCCAGAAACCGGTCCCAGGATGCTTGTTTCCGGTCCAGGGAAGACATGGCTTGGCAGTTCGGGCTGGACTGTTCCCATGAGGCACAGGGTCAGACTGATTTGCATATGGCCATGTCTGAACTGGGGTGGCGGAGTGAGCTAAAGAATGATGATGGATTAAACCCAGATCAGTTGACTGGGGGTGAGTGCTTGCAATGTTCAACACTCCGTCCATCATCCCCTTTGGTTTTGCTATGTTCGCCCTAAGTTGGCAGGGTATGCCCAGACGTGGGTCCCCTGCTCACTTTGCCACTGGATTCAAGATAGCCTGGCTGATGACGGCTGTAAGCCAGAAACCGGTCCCAGGATGCTTGTTTCCGGTCCAGGGAAGACATGGCTTGGCAGTTCGGGCTGGACTGTTCCCATGAGGCACAGGGTCAGACTGATTTGCATATGGCCATGTCTGAACTGGGGTGGCGGAGTGAGCTAAAGAATGATGATGGATTAAACCCAGATCAGTTGACTGGGGGTGAGTGCTTGCAATGTTCAACACTCCGTCCATCATCCCCTTTGGTTTTGCTATAACCATATCACAAGCAATGAGTGGCACGATCATTTCAGGAAACTGTACTCCGCCCATGATGATGAATGTCTGGAGGAGTTAAGCGACTCCACAGACATTCCTTTGGTGGGGAATGCGAGCAACCCTTTTTCACTGACCGAAATTGAAATGGCGATAACAAAGATAGTGCCGGGCAAAGCCCCTGGACCAGACGGTCTCCCTGGCGACCTCTTACTGGCGGATCCCAAGAACTGGTCGAGTTATATCCAACTCCTGATCAATAGCATAGCAAATGGATCCCCAATTCCAGACTCCTGGAAAGGAGCGCTGGTGGTCCCGATATTTAAAAAAGGGGACAGGGAAGATCCATCAAATTACAGGCCTATAAGCCTAATCGATGCCATGCAAAAGTTGGTAGGTAGGGTCCTCCTCCAGCGAATACAAACATGGGCTGAAGAGGAGGTCATTTTCTCTAAGTACCAGGCTGCGTTTAGAAGTAACACAGGTACGATTGACCAAGTTTTCAGGTTGTTACTTATATACTGGAAGGTCGTCGTTATCGGCAAGGGAAGTCTCTACCTTGCTTTTATTGACTTGAGAACAGCTTTTGATCTCGTACCTAGATTAAGACTGTGGCAAACGTTGAGGGATCTAGGCATCCCCCCCCTCTTCTTAATTTTTTAATTCGACTGCATGAAGGAAACTTCGCCCAAGTCAGGTGGGGCCCCCAAGGGGAGGTCACGGAAAAGATCCAGGTTAGTAGAGGAGTCCGCCAGGGTTGTGTCTTGGCACCCACCCTGTTTTCTTTGTACATCAATGGGGTGGTGAAATTTCTTCAGGAGACACCGGCAGACGCACCCACCCTGGTGGGCGAGAAAGTCCCAACATTGTTGTTTGCTGACGACACCCTCCTGGTGTCGAAAACCCCGTCAGGGCTGCAAAAACTTCTTAACCGATACCAATCATTCTGTGACTCTCGGGGCCTGGTTATTAACACAGATAAAACAAAACTCATGGTTTTTAACCCCCATAAGGCTTTTAAAAATTATTTAATTTTAAATCATATTCGACTAGAGAGGGTAAATGCGTTTGATTATTTGGGTATCCGCCTTTCGGATAAAATGCATTGGAAGCCGCATCTAGCCAAGATGCTACTGAATCATAAACGTGTTGCTGGTGCCCTTAGCAAAGAACATCGGGCCTCTTATAGTAGGCCAGTAGCCCCAGCTCTTACAATTTATGAAGCGAAAGCAGTTGCCGCTGCGCTGTATGGGGCGGAGCTGTGGGGCTTCGAAAATATTGAGGACATTGGCATGTCCGAAAATAAGTTTCTGAGGGACCTGGTGATGCTTCCCAGCAACACTCCATTAACTCCATTGATGTTCGATATGGGCAGACGACCGCTCAGGGACATTGCAAAACTGCGCCCTCTTCTCTTTTGGGCACGTGTGATGCGTACCCCAGAGCTTGCTAACTATGCCGCGGCACTAACAGAGGTGATTAACTTAGATACGGGGAACAGGGTCAAATGGATATCCAACGTTAGAAGGTTATTGTCCAAGCTGGGTCTCACGGAAGCATGGGACACCCAATGTCCACCAAATAAGGTAGAGCTCAAGCACATTTATTGGAACTGGGTTGATACCAAAGAGCTGAGTAACCCAGATTTGGGGAGTTTGACAGAAGAATTTTTTCACCACAAACAGTGTAGAGGTTTAGAGCCTTATCTGGATATAATCCAGATCCCACGCGATAGACAGTTATACATGCAATTCAGGCTGGGCACACTTCCAATTCATGCAACCACCTGCAAATGGCACTCCTATAAACACCAAAGCAAGGCTTGCCCTTGTTGCAGAGCCCCGTTGGAAAGCATGTCCCATCTTCTTTTTGCTTGTTCGGCTTATTCCGTTGCTAGGTCCAACTGGATAAAACCGGTCTGCAAAATTATGGGTATACGTGATTATAGGATTGCCCTGCGTATTCTTAAAACTGATACAAGCATGCTTCTTTCGTGTGGGGTGGCGAAGTTTCTGAGTCGTGCTTGGATTGTTCGAAACAAAGCACTGAAGGGTATTAGTACGTTTGTTGAGGGATAAAATACCCATATTAGTTTACCCTTTACCACTTAAGTATTGTAATGACCTGTAGAGCTTATTTATTTTGTACCACTGATTAGATGTTTGTGTCTTGTAGAGCACTCCATACTGAGACATATTTCTTGATTGTGTCTGTCTATGCACTTTTGCCCGTAAATGCTTCCTTAATTGTTTTAACCTTTATGATTGTTTTTAGGTCTGATTGTGCGCCCAAATCCCATTTTTTTATCCTGTTATGAGGTTCTATATTGCTGTTTTTAAATTTTTAAATTTTTTAAATTAATTTCCAGGCTCCATCCGTCTTGCTAGTATCTTTTTAGCCATTTTTTGATAATTCCGTCCAATCAGTCTTAATATTTATGTGACAAACTGTATATCTTTTAAATGTTTGTTTGTGTATTTTGGTTGTTTGTTTGTTGCTTTTATGATTCTTTTAATCGAAATAAAGCATTTGATTGAAAAATACATTTTAAATAAGTGTTCTAGAAAAGTAAGAGTCAGTGGGTGTAAATATGGAATAAAGGAAATGAATTAATTATTCAGTTCACTTGCCACACGATCCAAAGCAGACACACTCAACTGAACTAAAGAGGAGTCCATAATTCTAAAAACTAGGTGGTTAGCCAGGCTCTTGGATGGTGGATATAGGGGTCACTTAGAGAGTTGTATTAGCAAGATCAGGAGGATGGCATGTTGGCTGCCAATAGGCAGCGGCTCTACAGCATCACCTGTGCAATGCGCTAATGCCTTCTCGTAGGTACAGTATCAATGCTGAAGGTATGGTAGCAAGGATACAGGACCTCTTCCTTCATGGTCAAGTATCTTGAACCTTAAAGTTCAAGATACTTCATAGTGCCTTATGCAACACGAACATGACAAGAACCAAGGCATGCACATGCATGGTTTGTGAGCCACATTGTCAATCTCCATGAGGTCAGGAGTGACTCACATACACTGATCATTTCCATGACGCATTCAAAGGCTGGAGTGAGTAGCAGTCACAGAGCAGACACAACTAGCAAGTACGCTGCGTATTAGAGTAGGATGGAAAAGTTCCAGGTTCTGCTCTTCATCTTTTTCTGAAAATGCTCCAATGTGCAGGATGCTGGATTTCCAATGTAAATAGTAAGACATTCAGGTTGCAACACTCTGTGAATAAGGATAATTTGCACATTAACATGCCAAGTGTATTTGTGAAGCACACATTCACCCCTCGGGGACTCCTAGCCCAGAATAACAGATGTTTGTGATACCCAGCTCAAGGGTACTTATTTTATTGTTCTCACAAGGATTAAAGGCTGAGTAAACCCACCAGGAATCGCACCTATGATCATGATGGGATTCAAACCTGTGACAGTGACAGCAAACACAGACTCCTGAAGTGAATATATTAGCCCACTAAGCTACCAGCCCAGGAATTAAGACAAACAGTAACTGTGCACTCCCAATTCATTCATTAATGCACTAATATATGTTTGTATAATATTTAAAGTGTATGCAGCTGGATACCACAATTTCTCACTGTTTAGAGACATACATGGTGAATGACATTAAATATTTGCACCATGGTCAAGCACCATTATCCCCCATTCCCAGTGCACTGATGCTGTGAAACAGATCACTTTTAGTATAGTCAATGAGCCTTTTTTAGTGACAAGTAGAAGAACGACCACAAAAAAGCAAGTAAATGTCTGTGCTGGAGATTTTTATAGATATGAAATATTGCTGGGCATTTGAACTGCATCTCAGGAGGTGAAGTGCAGAAATCTCAAGACGGAGAGAATTTGAACATAAAGTACAGACATGGAAGCAGTGCCTCAGGCACAAGTTTTCTGCTGTTATTTATTATGTTGGTTAGGTACATGTTTTTGACAGATCCTTCAACTTTAAAAATGTAGACTAGTTATATACTCAACATAAAACGTAATGTAAGTGTATATTAGAACTATAACATATTTGTACCAGCTAGTTCATCAAATATCCATTTGATAATTTACCTGTTTTTCTCAATACAAATGAAGAAAAATCACAAAGTACTTCTTTCTGCAAGATATTGCCACATAAAAAATTCAATGAATTGGGCATTGCATTTCTGAATACATCTTTATAAATTGAGGTGTGAATAAAACAATAATTAAAGGTCTGATTTAAAAAAAAGCAATTGAAAAACATTTGTTGTGTGCTCCCATAGGATTATTTCAAAGGAGTGCATTTCTGACTTTTATCGAATGATCAAAGAACTTCGGGTCACAAATGAGAACCCTAGTTGACAGCCATAGTTTCCCAGGAATACAAACATTTGTAGCTTTTACACATGCAGAATATCTACCAGGGGAAAACTTCTCATATCAAAATATGATGTAAATTTGCATTTGGACAATTACTGACTTGAAAGGTTTATGGGAGTGCTTTAAAAGAAGAAGCCAAGCAAGAGAACTCATTTCTATCACCCCTTTGCACAGGAAGTGACATCACTGGATTTGCCATCATCCATCTGCACAGGAAGTGACATTACTGAATTTCCCATCATCCATCTGCACAGGAAGTGACATCACTCCTCCCCACTCTTAAGACCTACTTAATGGTGCCTGCCCGTGCCTGTACTACACTGAGCTCCAGGAACCCTGGTCCTCTCCCCTCCTGCTGCTACCTCACTGTGACCCTCTGTGCCCTCAATGCCAACTGCCGCACTCCACACACTGCTGCCTCGCCACACCACACAACACTGAGGGACCTTTCTCCTGCACCACCTGCAAGTTTCATGATCTTATCTACGCCCATTACTCACTGCACCAACAGCATCCACTGTCCCACTCTCTCACACTCACACAGTCCTGCAACCACCCACACAACACTTTGTACTCACATGCATGCTCCTCAACACCCACTCACTCACCAAACATGCCACAGAGATCTGGGACCTGCTGCATGACAAAGCCCAGACCTACTTTCCCTCATGGAAACGTGGTGGAATCCTGCATTGGCGCTTGAAATCACCTCAGACTCCCCCCTCCTCCAGTTACAAGATTGTCAGGCAAAACAGAATGCACAAGCCGGGCGGCGGAATCATCATCATCCACAAGAACGGCATCAGCTTCACCACCTCCTCAGTCAAGTCATCCTCCAACATGGAACACCTGTCATTCAAGCTGCACTTCATGGCCAATTTCACCCTCAGCAGCAATCTCATCTACAGACCACTGAGACCACACACTGACTTCACTAACACCATCATGGACTTGTACCACTGGCCCTCTACACTAACAAATATATCGTACTTGGAGACCTGAACTTCCACCTGGAAGACCATACCAACTCCAAATCAAAAGCAGTCAACGAAGACCTTGGCAGTCAAAAAGAGACCTAACTACATTGATAGTCACCTCCTGGACTCTATTTTTACCACCTTTAACAACATCAGGGTAGATGATCCCACACCAGCCACCTGGACAGACCATGACCTCTTCAAGTTCATCATCCCTGTCCCAGTCCAACGCACATGCACCATTGCCTGCCAAAACTGAGACATCATCACTGACAAGGACTGGAACACAGCTTTCAACACCCATCAACCTGAACAAAGCAAAAAGCCTCCCCAATGCCATTAAGAATTTCAACAATTCGATCATTTCCAGTGCTGACTTCCCGGCCCCACTCAACCACAGACCCCTCAAGGTTCACCAACTACAGATTGATCTTTCTGCTACCATTTCTGGGCAGGGCCTTAGAGAAAACCATCAGCAGACACCTCACAGAATACCCCAACGACCTCCAACTTCTTTACACCACTCAGTTTGGTTTCAGACTCCACCACAGCACAGAAATCACCCTCATCGCCACCATAGATGGCATATGCATGACTCTAAACAGAGGAGACATGGTGGCTCTCATACTCCTGGAGCTTTCTGCAGCATTTGGCCCGGTTTGCACCCAATCCTCATCCATCGCCTACTTGAGGGTTCACACTCCATAAAATCTGCTCTTTTCTGACTCAAAGGCCTAAGTCAGTCATCCTGCCACCATAAACCTAGGACGCTTGTGACCTTCAACGCATACACAATCCCTCTAGCCAGCATCATCCGCTTTCACTACATCAATGTCCTCCCCTAAGCAAGCAACACTCAACTCATTCTTCCCTCACAGACAAGACGTCCAGTAGTTGGATCAATTTCAATGCCTGCATGACTGACACTGCCTATTGGATGAAGACCTTATGTTTGAAGCTGAACACTGACAAGCCCAAAATTGTGATCTTCGGGGAGAGCACTTCAATGTGGGACTCTACCTTTTGGCCAACAGAGCTAGGACCGAACCCACCACCCACACCAAGAACCTTGGGATTGTCATTGACAGCAAACTTGGCATGACCGCCCAAGTCAATGCCGTCACCACTTCAATATCCTGAGGATGCTGGGGAACATTTTTAAATGGATCGCAATCAGCACCTGGAAGCCATCACACACGCCCTCGTCGCAAGCAAGCTTGACTACAAGAACACCCTTTTAGCTGGGATAAACAAAAAAACTCACCAGAAGGCTGAAGACCAATTCAGAACTTGGTGGCCAGAATCACTCTCACCCTCCCATGCAGGACTCACATCACCCCAAATCTGAAGGAGAGCCACTGGCTCCCCATACACAAACAAGCACAATTCAAACTCCTCACCCACCCTGGCAATGCATATCCCAACAATTCCATCTGTTTTCACAAACCTTCAAGATCCTTGCACTTGTCCGGACAGCTACTTGCACATGTCCTATGCATATGGCGGAAAACCAGATCACGTGTTTGAGCCTTCTCCTACATCGCGCCTAAAGCATGGAATGACCTGCCGCTACACATAACAGCCTCCTCCGCACTTCTTGAATTTGGCATGAAGCTGAAGACCTGGCTTTTCAAGTACTCCTACTATGCCTTATGTTTGGCTAGACTCCTGCTCAGCGCCAGGGTACCCTCCTGGGGAGAAGTGTGCTCTACAAATATGTATAACATTAAAAGCATGGCCAACTTTAAATGCTTTTACTTTTTGAGAAAAATATTTCAAGAAGGTCACTGTGCATGCACACGCACAACAGCCATCTTGAAATCGTTGTTCTTAATGTCAAAGAAAAAAAAAATTCTAAGATGGGCACTATTGGTGCACATATGCATTTGCATGCACAGCCAGCCATCAAGAATTGGTCTGGAAACCATTCGAAGATGGCCACCTACCAATGCAGCAGTGGGTGGGGAACAGATCAAGGGACCTTGTGGGAAAGCAGGAGCTGAGGGGTAAATTTTAATTTTAAAAAGTGGGGTAGTAAGAGACAGGGGGAACAGGCAGAACTAGATGAGTCGGGAAAAGGGAGAGAAAATAGTCCCTCAATCATTCCTCTCTCCTGATGGCATCAGTGAAAGAATAGTATTCATCCACTTAAAACATGTTAAGTCCAAAATGCTCTTTGGGCATGACAATGCAGGTGCGGTGAGATTCTCACCGCAGATAAAAAAACTGGCCGGAGTGTGCTTCGGCACACTCAAATTACTTAGGAAATTCCTGCCATTGCTGCCCAGATCTGCAAAGGAAATGGTGACCCGCGCTCTCATTCTATCGTGCCTAGATTACACCAATGCCTTATACATCGGCCTTCCTGGTTATCAGCTGAAAAAACTACAGACCGTCCAGAATGCGGCAGCTAGAACGCTACTGGGCATCTCTGGTAGGTCAAGCGCAAAGCAACATCTCCGGGACCTGCATTGGCTTCCGGTGAGTCAGCGTGTCCTGTTTAAGGCTCTCACCATCGCCCACGGTGCCTTATACAAATCGGGGCCGTTGTATCTCAGGAGATGCTTTGACTTCTATTACAGACATCTACGCTCCACAGGGCAATGCCTCGCTGTTATTCCTCGCTACCGCCTTGTTAGAACAGGAGGCAGCTCCCTCTCGTTCAAGGCGGCCAAAGCCTGGAATGCCCTGCCCTATGAGCTATGAAACACCCAGGACCTTAGGCTGTTTAAAAAGCAGTTAAAAACCTTGCTTTTTAACTAACATCTAGCTTCTGCTCATGCCCCTCTGTCTCCTTTAACTGGCTTTCGCACTGGGACACTCCCGAGTAGCCGGGCGCGTTATAAATGTCGGATAACATAACATAACAAACCCAATAATGGGGAGGAAAGCTATTGAGTAAAAAGCAGGGAACTGAGATATGCAAGAATGCCATCCAATCATGAGCAAGGGGCTTATCCAAAGCCAACACTATGTGCCTGATGAATGTACAAACTGGTTAGCGACAACAAAAACACCATGATGAAATGTACTAATGACAAAAAATGGTACAGTCACGAAATAGCATGTCGAAACAAACAGATTTGGATATTTAGCAATTTTTCTAAATAGCAAATATTTACCAATGATTCTCAATCACTGGATAGTCACAAAAACTTCATTTTCCACTAGTAAATGACCATGAAGATAAAGTAGATGGTAACCAGGAGTAATATATAACATGGTGACCAAAAGGCTCTCAACTTTTTTCAAAATTGCAGCAATGGATAAGAGAATGTGGATTTTAGCCTTATGGGAAATCAGGAGGTGAGGGTTTCTAGGGTTAAATTCAGTGCTTAATTTGAGTCGGTGATTTCCGGTGCTCGGCACCAGCACTTAATTGTCAACACTGGGGCTTGTGACAGTCTGCCACAAGGTGGCACTGTCTGGCTAATTTAGAGATGAGCACAACAACAGTTAATTATTAATTCAATATACATTAAAAATGACTATTACCTGCCACCCAAGCCATTCTTATAGCATTGGGGGCCTGAAATAGTCCGAATTGTCAACCTTGTTGGAGTGTGATGGTTAGTAGTTGTGTTGTTACTGTTATTGGCAGCGCTGGCATGGACAATGTGTGGTGCAAGAAGTAGTAGCCTCCTTAGGAGAGCCCTGGCACTTATTCTGTTTCAAATTAAGCACTGGTTAAATTTATGTTTTTGGACCAGGCAGAGGAAGAGATTTTTGACAAATACGGACATAGTAGTATGGTATATTAGTACCCATACAGGAGCTAGTTACACTGTTAGGATCGCACACACACATTGAAGCCAGTTCATACCCACACATGTGCAGGCATTGTGCTAACTTCCCCTCCTAGCTTCAGAGAGTTATCAAGGCATTGTAACAGCAGAAGGTGCGCTGTCACAGAGTACCTTGTGTAGGTTTTTCAATAGATTTCTGGATACAACGTTCTTAAAGAACGACATTTGTTGGTTCTTTATATTCTTGAGAGTTTTTGTAACTTCCTTTTATTACATCAATTGCTGTGTCCTCAACATAAGTCACCCTCTCACTGGGCATGTATACCACAAATCTGTATGCATTTTGGGTCAGATGTACGACTGTTTTTTGCAGTCGCAAACGTGAAATCGGCCCATTTTGCGACTGCAAAATAGGTCTGTGCAATGTACAAACCCTATTTTGCGAGTCGGTAACCTATTACCGACTCGCAAAATAGGGTTTGTGACTTGCTGTTAGGAAGGGACATGCCAAGGGCGTCCCTTCCTAATAGCAAGTCGCACTTCTATGTACAATTGTTTTACGACCGCAATTGCGATCGCAAAACACTCGCAGTTTACCACCTATTTCAAAAAGGTGGTAAGACACTCGCAAATGGAAAGGGGTCCCCTGGGGATCCCTTCCCCTTTGTGACTGGTAGCCAAAGTATTTTTTAAGAGCAGGAAGTGGTCCCATGGACCACTGCCTACTCCTTAAAAAAATGAAACTGAAATGTTTCATTTTTCTTTTTGAAATGCATCCTGTTTTCCTTTAAGGATAACGGGCTGCATTAAAAAAAAACTACTTTATTTCAAAAGCAGTCACAGACATGGTGGTCTGCTGACCTAAGCAGGCCACCATCCCTGTGAGTGCTGGCGATTCCCAATGGGGTCTCAAATTGCGACCTGCCTCATGAATATTAAAGAGGCAGGTCGTTAGCGACCACATTAGAAATCGCAAACAGTGTCTGAGACACTATTGTACATTCCATTTTGCGAGTTGCACATCTGGCCCTATGGGACTTACGTTCCATGCTCAGGGGAACAGTGTTTATCTTTTGACACCGCTAAACTCCATGCACATGTCTACAATCCTTCTTACTCTCTCCTGCTGACAACAATCAATACATTTTTTTTTTTATAACAGTAAGTTATTGGAAGCTGATAATTTCAGTTTGCCCTTGTGATATGAAGATCGTTAAGTCCTACCTTTCCTGGTGTGGCTCAGAGGATATTAGGAACACCAATACGTAGTTATGTTTGTATATATATACTTGGGAATCAACTTGACTTAAATACTTATTCAGAGGTACTCCATTAATAAATGGACATTTGGACTCCTCAAAGGATGATTCCGATATCTACAAAAAAGTAGGGGTGCACTGCAGAGAGATCATATAAAATCATAGCATGTTGCGCAATATTACACATCACTGCTATAAGAAAAGGATTAGCCTCTGTTTCAGAAGATCATTAGTAGTAGTGTAGTTCCCCATAACCAACCCCATGTGTAGTTCCCCCACAACCAGCCCTAGGTCGGGATACAGATCGGGCTCCAGTTTGAAGGGCACGTCGCTCAAACATTACAATTAACTATTATTAATTTAACGTTAATGCATACTTTTTTGTCTGATTTACTAAAAACACAAACCCAGATTGCTAAATAGAGTTTTTTGAAAAACAAAATACATGGTCAGTCTTGGCAAATGCACAGTGATGAAAACCATACAAAGAATAATCAAATGAAGTCATTTATATATATATAGTAAAGCAAATATATTTCTATATGTTAATGCATTCCCTTGCCTCTTCCTGCATTAGAAGTCTCAGCAGATGTCATTCTCCTTGAGCGTTCACATTCACCACTATGTCTTCTGATTTGCCCAGGGGCGTAGCTGCAGCGGAGTTGTTTGGGGTGTTACACCTAGGCCTGGGCGGTAAATTCCGTTCCGCTCACGGAATTTGCGGAATTTGGGTAATTTCGCGTTCCGCGGAGAACGCGGAATTACCATAAACTCCGCGATCCGCGGCTTCGCGGAATTTTTTGCTTGTTCGCGCTTTCAAAATGCGTGTTCGCAAGATATTTCTCCCCGCGCACGCAAACAGCGTTCGCGAACAGGAAAAAAGCATCGCAAACGGGCGGAACAAGCAATTCCGCGTGTTCGCGGAACTTTTGCGTGCTCGCAGAGATTTTTTACCGTTTCGCAGAGCTTTGCGTAGCGCGACTACGCAAATTCCGCCCACCCCTAGTTACACCCCCCATATAAATGTATTTATTGCTAAATAGTTGGGTACAGGTGCTTTCAGTCGAGTATAGTGAGGTGTCTGTCGGATTTCAAGAGGACTTCTACCCACCTGCAGACAAAAACGCACACACACTTTTCCCTCTCTGTTTTGAAAGTCTTGAGCAATGTTGGTTATTTTGCAAATGAATGTGTTTTCTCTCACTTAGGACTCCTACCAATCCGCATTTGTCTCCCTTTCCATTGCCCCTTTAGCCCCTCTCATGCGCCCTGCTTGTCGTGTGATGTATTTTTACATTATGTGCAGCGTGATTGTTGGAAAATCTGAAGCTCACCCCCCCCAATCTTACTGACCAAGCTACGCCCCTGTTTGCCGTCCTCTCTGAACCTCAAGAACAGAGGCACTACTGGAAGCTTCTTCACCTTCGGGGGCTGTTATCTGTTCTCTTCCTGAAATGTGTGAGGAATACAGTTCTTCTAAGGCAGTGGCTACTCTGACTAATCCCCTTTCCACGTCACCACTATTCTGGCCCATTTCTCCTTGTAGGTTCATTCTGCCTGTGCTAGCAGAGATGGAGAACTAGCCAGACGATTCACTGACCAATCAAAACAAATCAAGCCCCCTTGTCGCCATAGTCTTTTCCTTTGTGCATGAATATCATCCTGTATAGCATTACAGAGTGCAGGAACAGCTTTTTTTTTTTAAGCAAACAGATCTTGAGACATTTTGTTGTTGTCATTATTATTGCTTTACATTCATCTTGGTAACATTGTTTGATTCTAGTACCAAGGCCACCAACCCTCAAACTGATTATCCATAAGGTCTTGCATTGTAGGTGTTGAACACCAAGCCTTGTGATAATTTTATTTTATGCAATTGGGTAATTTTTGGAACCCCACCCTTTCCTACCTGATCAGTAGTAAAGCAGCAGGACGCTTATCTAATGTCTAGATTTCATTTCTCTAGCTTTCACCAGTAATTACTATTGTTGCTATCTTCTTAATTCTCTAGCAGCTTGTGTGTCTTGGACATTCGTTGGCATCTCCCTGTGTTCTCTGCTGTTGATTTATTGGTTGTTGGACTTGGACTGGGCTCATCAAATTTCATCCACTGCTGTCCTTCTTAATTTTTAACACCCATAGGTACAGGAATGTCCATATGTAAATGCATTGCTTATTTTGTTGTGAGTCTAATATTTAGTGTGTAAAACAAAATATTTGTATGTTATACAGTAAAAATAAAAAGGTGTTTTATCTTTATTTGCTAAAATTGTTAATAAAATCGATGTTAGCATAATTCTGTGCTATATTTGTATGTTTAAAAGAATTCCCATAATGCATTGCTACAGCGACTATACAGGCAGAACTGGACTTTACATTAGCCACGCATGCACTCTTTCTGAAAAATACACTTAGAGTAATAGAGTTGTTAATGTTAAGACTACTTAGAAAAAGTATAACTCTATTTTAATATAGACTTACAAATGTAAAAAGACTTATGAATGTCATGTCAGACAATTAATTCCATGTTGCTCCAGGTCTGCTGTTACTGGCACGAACTTGCTGGGCCAGAAAAAAGCATAATCGTGAATTCTCCCCGGGCCTCGGGGAGCTTTAGATGGAATATGGCTTGTCAATGGAGGTGAGGATGTGAACATTGTTTGAATGTGTGCACTAGCACAGTATGCACCATGGAACCTTGAAGAATAACAGACTTACCTACTACAATGTAAGAAAGCTCATGATTACACTCCCATGAACTGACCGCATGGTAGATAGGGGAAAGGCCCTCGATGCTTTCCGAGACCCATATTAGTGTTCCCTAGAGCAAAACTCTGCGCTTGCCACTTGTAGGCATGCTGGCTGGTGTTCCCATAAGGGTAGTATCACAGCCCTTGTGTAAACCCTTATGTCTCTACTCAAAGGCCATACAGTCAGCCGCAGCCCATGCAGTTAAGAGAGGTGGGGCGGCAGGGACGGGTTGGAGGGGGATTCAAGATATGACCACGAGGGAAAATTAAATAAATAAATAATTTTCCCTCGTGGTCGTCTGTCGAAATCACCCAGCCCCACCGCCCCACCGCTCTTACCTGCACGGGCAGAGGCTGCATACAGTGCTGTTCTGCACACCATGAAGATCGGCACAGAGGAACATTTATTTAGTGTATATCTACACAGGTGCCTGGATTGCTGTACAAGTAATATAGTGTGATTGACTGCTCTGAAGAGGGGTGAGGTTCAACCCTCCACCCACCAGATAGCATCCATTACCACAATTGTGACACTGGTTTGTGATGGGGATTAGGAATTGCAATCATTGTCCATAAAAGCGAAAATGGCTCTAGTGGATCAAACGTGATAATCCAGAGGAAGTAAAAGATGTAACAAGGATCAGTAGTTGAAACTAAGGAAGGATCATTAATTGCAGAGTGGGCAAAATTACTTCTCCAAGACGGAACTAGGCACTGGGACCACTCCTACTCTCATACTCTAGGCTGCGGAGCAGTCTGCAGCTATCGGGCTCTTGGGTGAGGAACAGGCGTGGGACAGTCTCCTGCATCAGAGGACCTGGCCAACATGCAAGGGTTGGGGAATACGACCAGAAACTTTGAAAAGGGAGTGCAAGAGGGCATCAAGAGGTAAACTGGTGGGGTTGATGCAGTCCACCTGGAGGATCCAAATCCATCAGAAAGGTTGATCATTCGGGATATGAGGAAACCTACAGTGGGACCATCATCCGGTACACCCTGTCCCCGCAGAGATCATTTCTTTCACAGCAGTTTCTTGCAGGGGACTCTGGGCTGGCTGGAAAGGCATTGGTGTAACTGGTGATTCTCTACTCTGGCAGAAAGTGTCATAGCCTCACTGGCAGCAGCTTTACCATGTCCCAGGGCTGAGGGTGATTGGCCACCTCTGTGCCCTCCCCAGCAACTGTCCAGCCCTTCTCTGGAGCTGTTAGATTGGGGACAGAGGCCCCTGCTCCAAATGTGATTGCCTACTGGGGTGTATTGTCCTCTGTGTTCCCCAACCGCATTGTGTCGCTGGGCAGGGAGGCCCTTGCAGTGTTCCAGAGATCTGTGGCACTGTTGGTTACCCATCTGGGCCGTATTGAAGCATATACCAAGGAATCTCACACATAAATGAGTCAAAAGACCAACTGAACCCATGTGGTGCAATGAAGGTGAGGTCCGGCAATCCCCAGCTCGGGTGGCATCCCTCACAGCAGGCGCACCAACGGCACATCTCAGTATCTCTCTCAGGGAGGTGGAGCATGAGGGTGTGTTGCAAGACTTGAAAGAGGGTTAACTATGCCTGGGCAGTGTGAAGCCGGAGTAAACTCTGGTGGAGGTGCATAGCAGTCTTAACATGCCAATCAATCATCCACCTGGATCTGAGGAGAATGAGTACTCCAACCTTTTAGTAGCTGGTTCCCTCTAAGGTTTCCCTTATGATAGTTGTCATACCCGCAATTTCATCTGATAAAGCGAATTACTTGAGGTCTTGAGGCCAAAACGATGTGAACCTAATCTCAAACTTTAAATGGGTAAAAAGTCCAGCTTGCTGGTGTAGAGCTGTGCATCAAATGCGAGTGCCTATTGGGCCACCTTAGGTAAGCAAAACCGAATGTCGGGTTAAGGTGCCTGATGCCAAGGCTGATCAGGCCCTACAAATGTGGTGGTTGATATAGACAGCCGAATGGAGGCCATGGAATTTGGAATCCACTAAAGAGAAAATGGATGACACTGGAGTGTTCGGCCCTTACCTACCAGTGCTGGGAACTGCAGGGGCTAAGCTACGATTAGTGGGAGGGCTGCTGTGGTGCTCATGGAGGCCCCGGGGTAAGAACCCAGCTGGCACAGTTGCAAGTACACATCATGGTAGTAAAAGCAAATATTTAAATGAGAAATGTGAATGCAATAGTGGAAGAGCGTTCCAGATGAACACCAGTTGAAAATAGGTTAATTGATCCTAAGAGATGGATGAGCACAGTTCAGAAAGGATGGGCAATGGACTCCGTTGCTCCCAGCAAATCAAAAGGGAGGTAGGTTGAGATTCCATAACCAGGAGTGGCAGAAACCAGTGCCCTTGCAGCATCCAGTGTGGTAATGCAAATGATCTCACAGAAGATGGCAGTAGGCCCTGGGACAGTTCTCTTTTCTTTGTAAAGGGCAGGATGGCTTGCAATGGGTGCACTGCTTGGAAGGATCCCGACCCTTGGAAAGCAATGAGTTTCCGGCAACATCCGGTGAGTTTTTACAAGTCTTTGAAAATCTGTGGAAGAGGGTGCACACACTAGACTGTACCTATATACGCAGCAGATTTCGAAGGTGAACAGACTCTGCATTACTGAAAAAATGTAGGTAAGGGAAGTTGGCAAGTCAAATTGGTAATTTCAAGATTAAGGATTAGCTAGAATGGTTAGGTTATTTTTGGGTATGTGCTGTGGCTCGATGAGGCATCAACCTCCAGGGTAATGGTGAATCTGGAAGTGTGCCAGGCCCTGGCCGTGGATCGCCCTACGTACGGCAGAGTGAGACTCCACACCAGTTTGAGGATCATGTTCATGACCCAAAACCATCCAGCATACTAAGAAATGTTGCCACCACCTTTCAAGCTAACTGACCCAGGAGTTGAACATTAACCGCCATGGCCGCAGGCCAGCACTTACATTGTGCCCCCTGCACACAATCCAAACAGAGGGCGAGCCATTCTGAGAAGCCATTAATCCTGGTGCTTTCAGTTATGAGGCTTACATGGTGGCACTTTATTTTCATACGAGCAACTATTCCCTCGATAGCCTCCTCAGCATGGCCCTATGTTTGAGTGACATTCGTTCCGCAAAGTCCTGAAGAGGCCATAAAGCACTAGGCCAAAACGCATCGACCTACATCTTCCAGGATCAACGCCTAACAAGAACAGCAAACACAGAATCTAAAATGTTTTAATAGACCGATGACAGTCACAGTTTTACGCAATTTATTTGTTTACTGCATTAGCAGGTCTATTGCAATTAGGCACTGGAGATGGTTATTATTTGGTCACCATTAACAAGGGTTGCTTTTCTGTCATTGTGGATGCACGGTCTACCTTAACACTATTGCTTTTTCACAACATCTCTGTTCTTCTAAAAATATCAGTAACCTTCTTAAGAATAGTGGATATGTTTTATTAATTAGTTGTTGCTTTGTCCCCCTTCCTTTGTAAAGTATGCAAATGACATTTGAAATAAGTAAATTTTGTTTTGAGAATAATCTATTGTTGCCAGTGATTTTCTTTACTGCAGCACAACAATGCCTTCATGTTGAATCTTACTAAGAGTATTAGAATAGCATTGATTTATTCCTAAGGGTGTCTTTTCGCACCATCGAGGCGATAAATAATAAGTTGATCTCATTTTTGAATTGCATTGATTTATCCTGCTAGATCTTTCTGTCTTAGTTGCTATTTCCTAGTGGTGTAGCCTAGGCTCTAGGGGGTTATATGGGATCCCGCCTTCTTTTGTTTTCATAGAGGATTCCACTAGCAGCAGAAGGTGATTGCCGCTCCAGTGCCTCTCCCCCAGCGGATAGAGCTAGCATTCTGCCTCACCTGGTGCCTAGCAGCTGACTCACAGCTGGTGCAGACCAACAGAAACTGACTTTATTTTTTTTAATTAAACCAAACTTTCAAAAAAGCTTTGCATAGGCCTGAGACCAACATGTGTGATATAAATATATGGATGCCAGGAGGACCACTGTGCTCTGGTTGAAATGCGGTTTGAAAGCACTGCAGTGATACATAGAAAGATGTCATTGCCATGCAGGATAACCTATCCTTAAGTATTAATAAGTCACTCCTAAAATATGCCGTGCATACCGAAAGGGCTGGGTGCTTAACATATAAAAATTAGCTAACTACACATTTGGAAGAGTGTACCTAACAGTGACTAAATGTCCAAAATCTGTTTTCGCTGTGCATATTTTGTCAGAAATCAACATGATACTTGGGGTTATCGAACAGTCACTCGGACCAAGAAAAGTACATTTGATGGATTACAGACCTTCAAATTACAGTCCCTAATCATCCCTAGGAAGACACATCATTGGTGTAGACATACACGGGCATGGGAACTATGGAAAACGGATATGGAGACTAGGAATGCCATTTGTAGATAGTGCTTATAAACAAAGGAGCATTTAACATTACTATTCCATAAGCATTTGCATAACTTTTTTCCAATCTGTGAGAAATTGGGTTGTTGGTTGAGGTGGGTGTGAGCCCTTCTGAAGCAACAGCCACACTCCGTGTCAGGGTGAACCACAAAAGTCACTAAAGTAATCCGTGCTTAACCCTCTGGCAGTTGGCAAAAAAGCAGATAGGCTTAACTTTTAGAGGCAATGTGTAAAGTATTTATGCAGGACTTAAACAGTAATAAAGTGAAAACACAACACAAGATAGAGAACTCACTCCAGCAGAGGCCATATGCAGATCCAGTGCAGCAGGTCAGCTGGGCAGTTGCAGGGGTGTCTCTGGATCTTATTATGTACCAATAAGAACAGGAGGTTAGTCAGCTGACCCTTGGAGTCACTTCAGCTTGAGATGAAAGGAGCAGTCCAGTCTTCCTTCTCAGATAGCAGAGCAGGTCTCAGACAGAGCCTAGTTGCAGGTCCAGTGCAGCAGGACAGCTGGCCAGTCCTTCCTCTGTAGTAGCCACATGTCCAGTAGTGTACTGAAGAGTTGGTCTGAGAGTCCTATTTTTATACCTAGTTCCCCTTTTGACGTGGAAGAAATTTCTAGAGTTTTCCTCCAACAGAAGTGTCTGGAATTTCCTGCTTCTCTGCCCTTGTACCAGTCTGTCTGGGGGGGGCACAATAGGCTAGTGTGAAGTTCTTTGTGAGTGAGCTGAGGCAGTGTTTTTAAAGTGCAAGTGTGGCAAGTGACAGCTCCGACCCTCCCATCAAGTCAGGACGGCCCATCCTGCCAACATTCAGTCCCTCTAGGGTGTGACTGTCTGGGAGGAATACACAAGGGCCAACTCTTCTTAGTCATGTTACTCGGGAATAGGCTTGTAGGCACCACATGGTTAGGAAAAGAAAATGCCAACTTTCTAAATGAGGCATTTTCAGAGTTGAGACTTAAAATTCGACTTTACCATTAAATAGGATTTTAAATTACACTTCCTCAGACACCAAACATGATGTTTCTAACTGCTGCCAAACAAAAGTTATCACTTATTAAATATAATAAGGAAACCCAATGTGGGAGAGGTAGGCTTCACAGTAGTGAAAAATAAATTTGTGGTTTTTTCACTACCAGGACTTATAAAACTTAAAAGTACATGTCCAACTTTTTAAATAAAATGCACTCTGCCCTATGAACAGTTTAGGGCCTAAGTAGTGGCCAATTATATGTATTTAAAAGGAAGTTTTAGGCTTGGCAAACAGGATATTTTGCCAAGGTCTATTGGCAGTTTTAAACTGCGCACAGGCATGCTTGAGACATGTTTAAAAAGGCTACTTAAGTGGATGATACAATAAGTTCTGGAGGCCCACTAGTAGCATATAATTTACAGGTCCTGGGTTTATGTAGCACCACTTTACTAGAGTCTTATAAGTACATTAAATGTACAATTGGGTGCAAACTAATTTTGCCAGGTTGAAAAGAGAAAACTCACGCACTGTAGCGCTGGTTAGCAATGGTAAAATGCACAAAGTCCTAAAACTAACAAAAACAAATTCAGCAAGACAGAAGGGGGGAGGCAAAAAGTTTGGTTGTGACCTGAAGAGACAGGCAGGTCCAACACAACACCTTAAAATGCTTGACTCCCATTTCTGATTACCATCTAGCCCCAGCGTAAACCAAATGTTCAACCTGGCAGTGCATTTCAACTAATCGAGGATTAATCCCTTTCTACCGTCTAAGCCAGGATGGACAATGCAGATGTTGGTCTGTAATTTATATATTAGAGAGTACATTACTTCAGAAAGAAACTGTGTATTATACAGTGGTAGCTAGAAAAGAAGTAAACACTGGCTTAATTTTTGTTTATTCAAAAGCCATATTAACAGATGATAACCTCTGAATGCAAGATTGCCGTACTATTTCATGGAAGAGGAAATATTGTAAACATTTAAAACATTCTCCTATTGATAAGGCCTACTAGAATAGTCATGCCTTCCTGAAATAGGTTTGCATCGCAAATAACTAAACTTGTCTGCAGTCTTGGCCAAAGGACGCAAGGACATTCGTGACATCCGTATTTGAATGTCAGCTGTAACATTTGTCAGTGGCACTAGACGTAACACATAATTAGATTTGTGTCTGTGATTTACAAATTTATGGAAAGTAAGTGCTGTCAGCAGTATTTGAATTTATTGTGCAGACTTCTAGGTCTCACTTAGGCAGCATTTGCGCTGTCTCTTCGAGACATGCTGTATTCAGGATATGGTCTTTAAGCTCCACCCATGTTCCAGCCATATTTTTAACTGTCTCCTTTGACTGTCTTATGTAAAGGCTTCTTTTTCATTGACTAATTTCTTTAGTAGTCCCTCCTTATTCCCTCCTTTTTAACTGTTGTAACCTCCCATAGGGACTACTCCTTTTACATATGACCTTACTCAGGACTTTTATTTACTGTTTCACAGCACTCTTTTGTTTTTCACGTCTTTGTCGTAGCTGCAGTTGCAGGCACAATAACTACATACTTCCCCAACACCACTAACACATGTTGTTCTTCTAATTGTTCTTCTAATTTTGGGTGTGTACGCCGCGCTTAATCTTAAACAATGGCGGCTGCGTGTCTTGTTGTGCGCAGCTCACCCAACTAATTTTTATTAACATCTTAAACAATGGCGGCTGCCAGTCTCATTCTGTGCGACTCGCCCAACACAAAGTTTTTTTTTAACATCTTAAACAATGGCAGCCACGCGTCTTGTGCGTTGCTAGCCCAACTCAATTTTTTTTTTTTACATCTTAAATAATGGCAGCCGCACGCATTTTGTTGTGCTCGGCTCGCCCAACTCAAAGTTTAAAAAAAAATCCTAAATAATGACGGCCGCGTGTCTCTTTCTGTGCGGCTCGCCAAGCTCAATGGTTTTCTTTTTTACCATCTTAAACAATGGCGTCCGCACGTACAGTCTTTGACCGTCAGAATTTTGTAATTCTTGAGCAGCGCCGGTATGGGTTTATAACATGTCCCTCACTTGAAGTTAGCCACGTATGGGTGTGCGCTTGTGTCCATGAGTTTTTTAATCTTTTCATAAGAGAGGCTTTCAAGGACCAACCGATATTCATGCTCTTGAACCGATTGTTCCTTCAGAAAACAGCATGCAGGGTTTCGAACTTTCCCACGGAAGTGTACTCACGACAGAGCACAATGTTATGACAGGTGGTAGTTTGCTAGCCCCCTCATTCATCCCAGAGAGACACTCACAGAGACATGTTGTTCCTGGAAGAAAGTGCCTGCTCTTACCTCGGGCTCTCTGCTGCATTGTTGAACTGTCCTTGCCTTGGTGTTTCAGTACAGTTGCTGCAACTTGTGATTCCGTAGGGAGGTTGGACAGGGAACCCAAATGTAATGGATACACAAAGGACAAGCATTTGCAAGGCAATAGGTTTCGCATTACGAAAGGTTTGAGCTATTGGCATTGTAAATAATAATGCAACCCCAATAGCTCAAACATTCAATAATGTGAGACCTATTGCATTGCAGCTGCTTGTTTATTTATCAAAATACCACTGTTTCACATGAGTTCGGTGAATTTTTAGTGAGATAAATATTTGATTAACAATTATCTGAATGAATACAATAAATAGGTTAGAAATATTAAAATTATTACTCCCAATTTCCAAATTATTCTATTAAAAAAACAGACAGTATTACAAGACCATGATACTGAAGTGTGAGAGTCCTCTTTGAATGTTGTTCTGATAAAAGAATGCTTCAAAGTCTATTAAAATAGCTCACAAGCAGCAGTGTTTGATAAGCCTGCGACAGTGGATTTATAATATAGCCCATACAGATGTCTGTATCATATTTCTCGTAACATTTGCAGGTGGTAGACATACATAGAAAATCTGCTATTGGTGCGTACAAAAATGGGTCTTTAAGAAATAGAAAAATTATTTTTGTGGGAGAGGAAGAGGATATAATAGGCTGATACAAATGTATTGCCTTGGATACAGATACAATTAAGATTAAAGTGTGACCATAGTGAACCCTTAAAATTAAAAGAAAATAATAATGTTACGACATTCTAGAACAACTGCATGGAAGATCTTTGTTGTGTTGTGCTTTTCTATGTTTTTGTATTTTGTAATTCACAAACCTCTATACAGGAGACAGTGCTCATCTGTTTCAAGGAAATCTAGATTATCCAAAGTGCACCAACATCCAAAAATGTCAAAAAATAAATGCCGTATTAAATAGGAACTAGGGTAATGGTACAGAGATTAGATGAACGACAGGTTTTCCTATGCACATCAATGTCATTTTGTTTTCTGAATAATTTTTAACAATTTTCAACAGTACGTATGAACACATTATACCAATGCTGTTATGCACAGTGTTACAAATATGGTTACAATAGTAATCTTGAAAGGATGTCAAACAAAAATATTGACATTTATCATATAACAGCCATGACAAACTATGCTGCAGTTCTATAGGTTCGAACATTTAGAACACTATCTATGGTTAATGTCCGTTACTTTCCTTACATGTCTGCCGTGTATCACTGTTGTGCATCCAACTGGGCATAAACGAGTATGATGATGTGTGACTTAGGTGGCGACGCTAGTCCGGGATATCTACGTTCTAAGCAGTTATATCATGTACCCCCTTCACCAACCCAGGATTCTCGAGTATAATCAGTGAACAATGCTATTATAACAAACGTACCCCTGATTAGTCACACCTGTGACGTGTTACCTTGGAGTGCTTCATGGTGAATTTGAATTTCTGGTGTTCAACTTTGATTCTATAGTGGTTAAATATTCTTGCCATTGCGTAGGGTTAGTTGGTGGGGGCATTAGCATATCATTGGACAATTGAGTCTCACATTCTGCTACTAGCACCTTGCGGAGGTCTAAAAGCCATGCTTGTGTGCTAAAGCCAGCAGATGACTTCCAGGACATGGCTATTTTGCATTTAGCCTGGCCTAGAGCCAGATCTAAGAATTTATTAAGATTCTTGCGTTGTGCGTTGCATGATTCTGAGTATTAAGTGTAGATCCTGGGCTATTACTAGGGTTCCTGCTGCTTCTGTTAGTGTCTCAGCTACGCTATTCCAAAATATTCTGATTTGAGGGCATGCCCAGACCATATGGGGGAATGTGGCGTCTGTGGCTAGACACCTAGGGCAGACGTCATTGGAGGTAGGATACATGCGTGCTAGCCTGTGTGGTATTAGGTACGTGTAATGGAAGTAATTAAATTGCGTGCATTTGTGGATATCATTTTAGGATACCCTATGCATTGTGTCCATTGCTTATCGGTAACCCTGGTTGACAATACTGAATTCCAGTACTCACGCAGTGGTGCCATCAGGGGGGTCGGGTCGGGTCTGAGGGAGTTATAAATCGCTGTGATCGCCTTCCTGCTCCTTCCATGTGTTAGTAGTATTTGTAATACTGTGGACATAGTGGGTTCGAAAAGCGCATTCCCCCATGTCTGGAGCACTTGCTGTGTCAGTGTTGCGTATATATGAAAAAAGTCCCTGGTGGCACTCCGTAGTCATCCATCAGGCCCGTGAAATCACATATGTTTTTGTCTACGAATAAGTCCCCCCATTTGTCAATTCCTGCTTTCTGCCATATTTCTAATTCCGGACGCTTAAGACAAGTGTATGGTCCTGGAAGCACCTCCAGGGGAAGATCCGGGGCATATGGTGAGGACTGGTGGCTTGACAGCACATATTTCGTCCAACTATTACGGGCTGCCGTCATCAGAAGGTTACCCTGTGTCTTCTGTAGCGGTGTTTTAGAGCCGGATAACCATTCAACCATGGCTGGCCGCCGCAGTGGTATTACCCAGGGATCTAATTCGGCGAGGTTACTGTTCACAAGCCATCTCATGGGCCACTGGAGTTTCGCCGCTGCATAGTACTGGTCATATTTAGGTGCCCCCTTCTGAGAGGGGGAGATATAACTTCTGAAGTGCCACTCTGGCCCTGGAGCCACCCCAAATCAGTGACACAAGGAGCAATTCTAATTCCCTAAAGATCCTCTGTGGAGGCCTGTAGGGAAGGGTTGCAAAAAAATATAGGAGTCAGGGAAGCAAAATCATCTTAGAGATGGCAACCCGATCCATTGAGGATAAAGCTAGACCTGACCAGAATGGGAGCGCGGCCCGAGCTCTAGAAATTGTTTGCCCAGGTCTCCTATCAGAACTGCCTGGGAGTGGTAAATATGGACTCCTAAGTATTTAAAGGTGGGGGGCGCTAGAGGGCGCACGGCAAGATGGCCGCTCTGTAGAGCAGCTCCGCCGGCCGAACCATTAATCGGCTAACTATCCTTGCCATCCTGCCCTGGTTGATGCCCTGCCTGCAGGCACTGAGCTGTGGAGTGTAGCGGGCCACTCTGATTGCGATCTGCAGACCCCAGCGGAGTATTCTGGAGGCGGGAGATGCCCTGGGCCTGCGCCGGCAACATGGCGGCCCGGGACGAGCTTTGAGCGCGCGGCTGAGGTAGGCTTGGAGCGGTGCCGGCTGCTGCTTACGGGCGCTGCGGGGAGATCACGCCACCCAGCTAGGGACCGGTGAGTTGTGCGGCTTGGACGGGAGGTTGGAGGACACACCGGTGCGCGATATAGTAGCTCCTGGGGAGTGGGCCGACCTCTGATCTTCATCCGTGCGGTGTGCTGGTTGCGGGCTTGCGGGGTTCGGGGTTGATCTCCAGCTGCTCGGGACTGCCTGTCGGGACCGCTGCGGGGCTGCTTTGGGCCGCTGCTGGGGGCCGGACCGGAATACTGGGTGTGTGCCTCGGTGCACCTACCTTCCCGCTGTGGCCGATCCAGCTGCGGCATCCTGCTGAATTGCTTCCGACTGCGCTGAAGGGCCCCCTGCTGTCATCTGCATCGTGGCCTGGTGAGAGGTCGTACTACAGAGAAATTGCTGCGTGCAGCTGTGGATTGGTGACGCCTTTGATCCTAGACGAGGGATCTGCCTGGATTGTCGGGTGGCTGGTCGGCGGTGGGTTTGCTGCTGCTGCAACCTGTGGGGCTCCTGACCATCGGTGCAGTGTGGCTCCTCTGGGGTCTGTGACCAGTGGTGCCGCCATCTTCGATTTGCCCAGCCTTGAGTGGAAGTGCGGTGGAGTGTGGCCCTGTTGGAGTCCCGGCCCGCTCTCTCACCTCAGCTTCAGAGTGGCGTCGCTGTATTGGGCCATAGTTCCACGTCTTGCCTCTGCAGCGCCAGAGGGACATCTGCTTGACATTGCTTTGTGGCTTCCCTGCTGATTGCGGCTGTTGGTGCTGCCATCCCTGATCGTTTTTGCACCAGGAGGGGCACGGCGGAGTGCGGCCCTGCTGAGGATCCGGCCCGCACTTTCTTCTCACCTGCAAGGCGGTGCTGCCGTGCTGGGGACACAGGGCATGCAGATCTCTTCTTACTGGACCGGATCCTGTTTGGAACTTGCTGTGTAGACACTATCTCTTTGGGCCTACACTTCATTAGTGGCATTGGTGGAGAGCTTCGGATGCACTGTGGGTTGTGTGGCACTGCAGATTGCGTTACAGACATTGGCTCTGAATACGCCGTGCCTTACCTGCACCGTCACATCTCCATTCCGCTATACACCACCTCCTTGTACTGCTATACGGCGTCGCTGCGAGGGGCTCTCTATTACTATTCGGGCTGAAATCCGCTGTCTGCAGCTTGACACGATAAAAGATTGCTGGACACTGTGCAGCGGGCGGCCCTTGGCGGATACCGTCTTCACCACTCTTTCCTTCTTTGCTCCAGTGCCATCATCATGGGGAAATCCGAGCGCAGCCAGCCCCGTCTCACATTTGAACCCCGCAAATCAAGTAAGGCATCTCAGCATGCCGCCTCTGACTCAGAGGCCGACGCTCCCAGCGATCAATTAACCAACATCGACAAAACCCTTCTCGCAGTTCAGGCTAGTTTACAGTCCATTGATGGGAAAATTGATAACCTGAACTTGCGTATGGATCATATGTCCATGAAGCTGGATAAACGGGCGCAGCGCCTGGGGGAAGCGGAGACACGAATTTCCGATGCTGAAGACGGATTGCAACAGGTAACCGCCAGAGCGACATCGATGGAGAAGGTGCTGGCTGTCATACAGGCCCGTAATGAGGATTTGGAAGCCAGATCACGCCGCAACAAAGTGCGATTCACGGGCCTGCCAGAGTCCACAAACACAGGCCGTCTAGAGACCTATATGGAAAATCTCCTCCGTGAGATTTTTGGGGCGGAACAGTTGTCTCAGGTCCTGATTGTGGAACGGGCTCATCGCTCTCTGGCTGTTCGCCCTCCCCCGGGCGCCCCGCCACATCCCATTATAGTCCGTCTTTTGAATTATAGAGACCGGGACGCTGTCCTCCGTATGGCTCGGGAGAAGGGTACCATCACCCACGAGGGGAACACTCTCGCCTTCTACCCCGACTTCACCGCGGTGGTCCAGGAGGCCCGGAGAGAATATCAACCTATCAAGAAGCTTCTCATTGCGGCACAGATACCATATGCTATGCTCTATCCTGTGCGGTTGCGCATAGATGACAATGGAAAATATAAGATTTTCACTAGCCCGAAATCAGCGATGGATTTTGCCAAAACTCTTACTCGTCGTAGCCGGTCTTCCAAAACTGCAGCGGAGGGTGATGGTGGGGGCACAGGCGAGATGACAGATGAACAGTGACATCAGCGGGTCACGTGAGTTGAAGCTGAGGTGCACCTTTGCTTTGTTTCATAGTTGAGATGGCTTATATCAACCTGATTACCACGGTGGGCCTTGATACGAGAGCCGCAGACATTCAACAAGGACTTGACCAATATTGAAATTATCTTCCCCGCTGCTTGAATTTGTAATGTTTACCACTGGGGGTAGTCTTTGTATTGTTCTATGATATTACGTCGCAGTGGCTGGGAATGAATCTCACGACTGCTCGGCCACCTCCCACCTCATCGGGAGGGGTACTGTGCTCCAGCGCCCCCTTATGGGTATTCCCCACAACTGGTTGCTCCCTCGGTACTGCACTTGGGAATTGTTTTGGGGGGTTCAGGATGGCTTTGGCAAGTTGGGGATGCTGAAGTGGGTGGGGGGTGACGGTGGGAGGGTGGGAGTTACAGGGTTTGTTTATGTGGCTGATCATTTTACCAATGCTATGAGAAAGGCATATGTACTTTATGTGGCTGGTATGCTTTCACACGCTGAGAAGGATAGAGCGAGAACATTTGGGGCTCATGATAGATTATGTCTCATGTATATCTTACTATATCTGTGCATAATGATGTAATGTCAATGTCTTGTTTAACATGGAATGTACGGGGACTTAATTCGCCAAAAAAGATTCGTCAGGTATTGGCGCATTTGGATCGTCATGCGATAAGCATTGCCCTTATACAGGAAACGCATCTGACGAAGAACTCTGATATACTAGTTGGGGCTCACTGGGCTGGTTACAGACTAGCCTCCTCCTACTCTTCATATAGCTGTGGGGTACTCACACTTGTGAAAAAAGGCCTTCACTTCACCGCGATCCAAACCTGTACTGACACTGCGGGTCGGTATGCCATAGTACACGGGAAACTAGCGAGCACGCTAATCACTATTGTAAACACCTATGGTCCCAATATAGATGACCCTGCTCTATACGAACGTCTCATCGCTATTTTGCGAAGTTGGCCTGAAGCAGTGGTCCTATGGGGGGGAGACCTCAACACGCACCTGGACCCCAGCAAGGATAAATCAAGTGGCAGAGAGGGACACTCCCCCGGGGCGGCTCGTGTTATAAATGAAGGGATGGCTGAACTGGGACTGTTAGATGTGTGGCGACACCGTCATGAGGAGACACTGGAGGGCACGCATATCTCCATGGCACATGGCAGCTGGTCTCGCCTGGACTACTGGCTGATGAGTGAGGGGGCGGTGGGCTGGGTGTCTGATGTGGAGGGATTACCACGCACACTCTCGGATCATAGTCCGGTCCGACTCATTCTACGTATACCACAAACTGTACCTAGATCCTTCACCTGGCATTTCCGACCCGAAGCGCTGCTGGATTCCCTTTATCTAGAAACAATACGTGAGGCTACACATTATTTTGAACACAATAAAGGCTCCGTAGACAGTGCTGGGATACTCTGGGAAGGGTTTAAAGCTACTATTAGGGGCACCTGCATAGGCACATCGGCTGGCATTTTAAAGGACCTGCGTGGCCGTTTGGCCAAGGTGGAAGCTACCCTGCAATGACTGGAGCGGGAATATGAGACCACGCCTTGCGAGTCGATACTGGCAGCCATCAAGGACTCTATACTCGAGCACAAAGAGCTAGCAGAGGGGGAGATGAGGTACATCTCTAAACGCCATGTAGCTCGCGCTATGGGGAGGGCGGGCGACCGGGACATTATCTGGCCACTAAGATCAAAAACCGTATAGATCAGCGCACCATTACTAAAATTACTGATGACACGGGCCGAGACTATTATAGTGCTCCAGATATTACCGACCAATTCAGACAATCGTATGCAAAACTGTATACATCGCAGGGTAAGACGGATACCGCCGAACTTGACACCAACTTGTCACGGGTGGCCATCGAGTGGCTGTCGGATGGTCAGAGAGAATTTTTTAGCCAGCCGTTTACAGCGGAGGATATCCGAACGGCAATAGGCGCCCTTCCTAACAGAAAAGCACCGGGTCCTGACGGGTTTCCCTGTGAATTTTATAAGGCCTATGCAGAGGAACTCACCCCCTACTTACTAGACATGTACGCTGAAGCTTATGACTCGGGAGTGCTGCCACCGTCTCTCCGTGAGGCGCTGATCATCACACTACTTAAAAAAGACAAACCGCCCTCTTGTTGCGACTCGTACCGGCCGTTGTCCCTTATCAACACGGATGCAAAAATCCTGGCGAAAATTTTGGCCACTCGTCTCCAACCACTCATGCAGAACCTAGTATTACCGGATCAGTCTGGCTTTATTCCCACGCGGTCCACCTCCCATAATTTGCGCACACTTTTTGCTATATTTCACACCCTAGATTCTGGACTCCCAGCGGCGGCTGTCATGCTTGACGCCGCTAAGGCGTTTGACTCCATAGAGTGGGGTTATCTTTTATATGTGTTACAACGGATGGGATTCTCCCCCAGTTTTGTCAACTGGGTGCGTCTGCTCCATACAGATCCCACGGCGCGGGTCCGGGTGGAGGGCTATACTTCAGACCCTATACAAATCACCAGAGGGACTAGACCGGGGTGCCCACTTTCGCCGCTTCTGTTTGTGCTGACGCTGGAACCTCTGGCCTGCCTTATTAGGCAATGTCACAAATATGCGGCTCTCAATTTTGTGCATCGTCCGGTTATCATCTCTCTTTATGCAGACGATATGCTGCTTTTTATACGTGAGCCACGCAGCTATTTGGCGCCGGTTCTGCAGGAATATATCCGATTCGGTCGGTTTTCTGGGCTGAATATTAATTGGACTAAATCTGTGGTGGTACCATTGACAGGGTGTACACTTCCACATGAGCCTGAATTCCCCCTTGTGCGGGCAACAGAGCCGGTTAAATACTTAGGGGTATGGGTCCGCCGTGATCCAGAAATAGTTATTCGCAAGAACTACGGGGCTGCTGCTGCGGTACTGGAGCAGCAGGTGGATAGGTGGGTGAAACTCCCACTCTCTCTAGCAGATCGCATTGCGCTGATAAAAATGGTAGTGCTTCCTAAGTTTTTATATCTTTTTAGTAACATACCGATACCGCTTACCCAACAATTTTTTAAAACAGTGTGCTCCCTGCTTCTCCGACTGATCTGGGGTGGCAAGCAGGCTCGTGTGGGCTGGGGGACCCTCACTCTAGAATACAAGAATGGGGGCTTTAGTGTGCCCGATATTTACTTATATTATCTCTGCGCGCACGCACAGTACGCACACTTCTGGTTCAATTCTCATGATTTTATTTCACATGTGGCGGTGGAGCACTGGGATGCACATCCCCTCCCGTTGAGTTCCATATTAACACATGCGCGTAGGACTGCGCCCCGTGATGCAATCAACACTACTAACTCAACGATCACAGCCTGGCAGGCACTGGGCCGAGAGGCCGGGAAGTTACCACTGTATTCCCCGTTGTTGCCACTTGCTTATCACTCGGACATATCGGTAACACATGAGGCAGGAGCCATGCGCACACTGACCCTGGTGGGGATTGACAGAATGCAGGACCTTTATCCCAACGGCACGTTTTTGACAGATGATGCCACTAGCTATATACAAAACAAGACACCACTATTTATTTTTTTGCTCCACAGGCTGAAAAAAGCGATGCAAGCCCCACGTTTCCTACGGAGCCACCGACGACGCTAGCCTTGCACACACTGCTTATAAGCCCCACCCGTCACAAGCTTGTTACTAAACTCTATCGAGCCGCTAGAGAAGACAGAATCCCCCCCATGTAATAAGAGCTTGGAAAAATGGAACGAGCACTTAGACCCACAACTCACGCAGAAAGAATGGGAGCATTGCTGCCAACTAACTGGCGCCCTAACCTCTAATGGCAATCTGCGTATCATACACTTTAAATATCTTCATCAGGTCTATTACACACCGTACAAACTGTTCAAGTATGGGCTTCGGGACTCTGATGCTTGTAAAAGATGTGGGACTCTGGGGGCGGATTTGGGCATTGCAGGCAAGTGTTGGTATTTTGGGCCAATGTGATTGGTAAATTGTCTATGATAATTGGGGTCGACTTGCAGTGCTCCCCACAGATATGTTTATAGGGCCTAGTCCCTTTTTTGAAAGGTTTCACGGGCAGACCGGCGAGAGTAGCTCTGCTTATTGCCAAAAGACGTGTGTGATGGTGTGGGATAGCACGCAGAGTCCTTCAGCAAAGCAGTGGCTCAGGGACTTGGTATACTGTAGAGAAAATTTAGTGCTGTATGCGGAGGAACTCCCGACCTCCTCCAGGCCAAACGACATCTGGGAGCCCCTATTGATATATCTGCATTCTATTGCACAGAATGATGCCCCCGACAATGCTTCTCAGGGAACAAAACCTTCGTAACCACATGTGCAGAATGTTCTATGTAATTGTACTGATATGACAGGTATCTTTCCATTATATGAGTGCACTATGGCCACAAGTTGTTGGTGGTTGTTTTTATATTACTGTACTCTTCGATGCTATTATTGTACACTGTATAAGATTTACTAAAAATCAATAAAAAAAAATTAAAAAAAAAAAAGGTATTTAAAGGGGTATAAAACCCATATGAGTGGAGTGTCAGGAAGAGTACGTCTTTATTCTGTAGGCAGGGGTTTCATTCGAAAAACTACGGACTTGGACCTGTTGACCCTTAGGCCAGAGATTTGGGCATGCTCATCCAGCAACTTCATTAAGTTCTGTAGGATCTCATTCTGGCCACAAAGGTAAATTAGCGCATCATCTGCATAAAAAGAGACGATGTGCCATTGCCTGTACGCTTGTATGCCCCAATCCAAGACACGACTGCGAAGCATGCACGCCAGGGGCTCCATGGCCAGTGCAAAAATAATGGGTGATAAAGGGCATCCCTGTCTCGTACCACGGCCTATTTTAAAGGAGGGGGCGATGACGCGGCCTGTCTTGACTCTGGTCTGTGGCTTAGTGTATAATATCTTGACCCAACGTAGGAATTTAGGGCCCATGCCAAATCTTGACAATACTGTCAGTAGGTACTCCCACCCCAGAGTATCGAACGCCTTTTCGATATCTAGTGCGGACATCCATGGTAAATCTGCTTCTGTGCGTGCCCATTCCAGTAATTTAAAGAACCGACGTAGGTTAAGACCGGTGTTTCTCCCTGAAATGAACCCATTCTGGTTATTATGGACCAATATTTGAACAATGTCTAGTAACCTATTGGCCAATATTTTACTCAAGATTTTATAGTCTGAATTCAGTAGTGACAATGGCGATATGAGCCCATTTGGAGTGGATTCCTGCCAGGCTCTGGTAGTACTATCAATATCGCTTCACGGAGAGAGGGTGGAAGCTCCCCCCTGTCAAACGCCTCCCGATATATGGTTAATAGACCGGGAGTCAGCTGTTCAGTGTAGGCCGTGTAGAATTCTGACGGCCAGCCATCTGCCCCTGGGGCCCTGCCTCTCGCTAACTGTTTAATGGACTCAGAAATCTCGCCTTCGGATATAGGAGCCTCAAGCGATGCGTATTGTGCCTGCCTTATCTGTGGAAGGGCTGCGCGTGTCAGGATTGCGTCACATGAAACCGGAGCTTTATATAGGGAAGCATAGTATTTATAAAAGGAGTCGTTAATCTTTTCCTGTGTGTTAACCAGCTGGCCATCTGAGGCGTATATGGCAATAATGGGGGGTTGCGCGGAGTCATTGTTTAGTAACCATGCTAAGGGGCCCACTTTGTCACCTTCGGCATGCTGACGGGCCAGGTATTGCTTATAGTCGAGAGCGCAGAGTCTGTCTAACGTCCCTCGGTATGCCAAGCGAGCCTTGGCCAGTTTGGGTGCAATGTGTGGCTCAGTGGGGAAGAGGCGCTCACAACGTTGCACCTCGGATTCCTGGCCCTGAAGCACTTTTATAAGTGACGTTAGAGACCCATATACTGCTTTAATTAGCTGGTCGTGCAGGACAACCTTGAACACATCCCATTCTATGCCGGCGTGTGTAGCGGTACCTGCAAACATTTGAAAATATGAGTTGATGGACTGTGATATGGAGGTTCGTAATGCAACGTCCTTGAGTGCCTCCGAAGGGAGGCGCTAAGTTTGTATGCTGGTTTTTTGTGCACCCCATGCCAACTGTATTTGTAGGGGGCTATGGTCAGATAGCGTACAGGCTAAGTATTCTGCGTGTGACACTCTGGGCGTGGCTGCGGTGGAACAATGTATTGCATCAATTCTCGTATGCAGGTCGTGGATCCCAGAGTAGTGCGAGTATGTACATTCAGTGGGATGTTTACTTCGCCAGGCATCACTGAGTTGCATATTACTGGCCCAGGCCCTCATGTGTTTTGCAAGGCTGAAGGATTGTGCCCCTGGAAGTGGCAGGTGTGAGCGGTCTAGTTCATGTACACAATTGTAATCTCCACCCCAATATGCTGGCGCAGTCGGGTCACTGAGTAGGGATGGGGTCAATGCTTGAAGAAACGTGGCTTGCCTTGAGTTTGGTGCATATAGGGAGACCAGTGTTATCGGAGAGCCATCCAGACGTCCCTCGAGGATCGCATATCGGCCCTTTGGGTCTACCCGGGTATGTAGCGATTGTAGGGGAGTCCCCGGTGCTACCCTAATTAAGGCACCCTTGGCATAGTCAGAGAACATGGTCCCTATCACAGTACCGCAGCTATTTGAGGGGTGGCAAAGTGAGGTGTGTCTCTTGAATTAGTGCCACTGAGATTTTGTACCAGCGTAGGTACTGGTATACCTTGTGACATTTAACACATCCAGCTAGCCCCCGAACTTTCCAGGTTAATATAAGATAATTATTGCTTTGCATCTACTCTGTTGGGGTCGAAAAGCTGGAGAGTATGCCTGTGTCTACAGTGGCTCCCTGGCACGCCAATCTGTCTCATTAATTCCAAGATCCTAATGATTGCAAAGGTGATGATGCACATAAGAGACATAGTATATGGTATATCAGCATGGACAGATTGCAGTAAGCATTCACTATACCCAACTCCCCGCCCCAGGCCACTTTACCAACGGGCAAAAGGCCATCTGCACTGAAATGCAAATTGATTAAACTTTAAATAACAGTTAAGAAAAGAAGAAGGATACATGAAAGGATTTGATGTGAGAAGAAATAGTAAAAGAGCAGAGAGAGAAAAGAATAACATAGGAGTGCTATATCAGCCACTTATCGTGCGTGGGGGGATGCAGCAGAACTGTTCATTCGATTGCGTAGTGGCCGCCATAAGAGTTCGTGCTTGCCATAGCCTTAAGGATTGCTGGTGTCCGTCGTCCAGAATCTAGGTTGCAGGAACAGTACATCAATGTACAGGTGTTCACCCAAGTTCTTCAGCGGTTTGTGGCGTTACTGTAGGCCCACATCCCAACAGTTCTGAGTGCTGTGAGTCTGTTAGTTGAAGTGCTTGTTCTGGAGACATGTCCGTTTCCGATTCTGAGCGTGAGGGTGATTCAGGATGGCCATGACATTCCGTCTGCTTTATTTCCCTGGTGGCCTGAGCTTTGGTGGGGCGTTGTGCTGGCCTTTTGCCACGATTCCTGCGTGTGTTTGCGGACTTCCATTGTTGACGGACACCTGCTGTTGGAGCCAGCGGACCGTGTGCGAAACAATTTTGTTCTATCCAGGCCCAGGCCTCTTCCAGAGTATTGCAAAGGATGTTACTGTCCTTGTGTCGGATGCGTAGGGTGGCGGGATATTGCAGCACATATTGTATTTTGTGATCCCAGAGGCATCTTTTGTTTTCCAAGTAGGAGGACCTGCTGCGCTGTACTGTGAACGTGTAGTCCGGGTAAATATGCACCGTAGAGTTTTCTATTTGCCACAGGCCCTGGATACTTGTAGAATGTGATCTCTGTCATGATAATTGAACAAGCGAGTGACCACTGGTCTAGGGAGATTAACCCGGCGAGGAGGACCCCCAGGCACTCCGTGCGCCCGTTCAACTGAGAAGAATTTGGAGTTTTTGCCGTTAAGAATGGTTGTTGAAAATCCTTGTTTCAAGGTACAATTCCATACTTTGACCATCGATTCGTTCCGGCAGGCACATGATGCGCATGTTGTTCCTGCAAGATCTGCCTTCCTGGTCTTCTGCCTGGCTCTTCAGATAGTTCACTTCCTGTTGCAGCGACTTGATCTGGTCCGTTGCTGACGTCACTGTAGGTCGCAAAGATGCCAGCGCCGATTCTGATTCCTCTACTCTGTCTTTCAATTTCTTGTGGTCTTCACGTAAAAATCCCATCTTGACACAGAGCGAGTCAATTTTGGGGCCCAACGTAGTTTTAATATCTAAGACTGCCACCATTAACTTATCGAACCGATGTGAGTGATCTGTGTGGTCTGCAGGTTTCGGAGCCGATGTTTGCGGTGAGCCCTCGGTGCCAGATGCTTGGTCTCCCGGTTGAGCACCCTGTCAGTTCTCGATTTACCCATTGCGATGATTAAAGCTAGGGCTCTGTGTGGAAACCTGGAGAACCTGGCATCAGTGGCCCCTTTGACGGACTTGCCCGGCACACTTGATGGTGCACTTGTAGGAGGCGCCGCTATGAATCACTCCTCTCGGTGAAATATGAATGCACGTGGAGGCGGTGGCAAAATTCCGAGTGTTTGTATACGACCACACAAGTAGGTCCTAGGCACCGTAACTGGCGTTCCATTCCTGTTGGGTAAAGGAACCATTCACCGTGAGACAGAGAGCCCAATTGTGGCCTACTTATCCTACAAGTCAGGCGAGCAGGGGGGCCGCCATCCACAGTGGACAAAAGTACTGTAAAGTTATTGATGCAGGGTTTAGGGCCACGCTGGTACGGCTGTGCACTGCGCTCACAACAAACCTCTGTTTATGATGCAACCTGTTCCACCTTTGTTTTTGTTTTTTTTGTAATTTTTTTGTAGTTTTTGTCAATGCAGTCCATTAATGGCCGAGGCCGGTGCCAGTAGAACTGCTCCTGGTCAGAGCGGCAGGGCTGCACTGCCCTACTGTGTATCCAGGCTGACTCCTGCCATCCCCGAGTGTGAGGTCGCAGCAGACGGGTCGTAGGTCTCGCCTGGGCTGCTCTGGAAGCATCTGGCTCCCGTCAGCATCTCCAGTAATACTACGCTAGCAGGCGAGGGCCCAGCGACCACCACCCAAAGACACAGTCCTTCACAGGGCTCACCGTAGTCGGCTCTCCTCCGAGGCGCCTCTCCCCAAATGGAGTGACTCGTCCACCGATCAGCCGGCACCACAGTGGGCGTACACGCCCAGGGACCCCCCCTATCCTGCGCGGTCCGCCGAACCTCCGGGCTGGGCCTTCACTGCCAGACCTCCGCCTCCTAGCACCATCTCGCCGGTGGTCCCGTCCTCGTGTCACCCACAGGAGATCCCAGCACGAAGGAAAGTGTCATGTGCTTTAGGTTAGTTCCATCATGCAAATACCGATTACATACATTGCGTCCCATCCACACGACCTTTTACCCAGTAACTTACTTCTGTCTCTCCGACATCAGGCTCTTGGTACCATATCTTAATCCCTGTACCTGATGTACACAAACATGTCCCCAGGAACGGTAGATTTATTCTGTATAAAGGTCACCACTTTTTTCATCAAGCCAGCTGTATATGATCATGCTTGTTTAGAAAAGGATTAGCAGGGGATTAGCGAATGTTTTCAAAACATATCGATTCTAGAAAAACCCTGGAGTGACCACTTTAGTATAAAAGACTCTCACTCCCCCTTACAAGACAGAGGAGAATTTCTTTCCAAGCTGAGACAAGGCTCTGCCAGCTGATCCTTCAACAAGCAGAGATCTGACATCCCTTGCGGGGTGCCATCCTCAACGCAGAGATGGGGTCCTTAATTCAGAACCATCAGGTGAGGGGTTAGCACTTCCCTGGGGAATTCTTGGCTCCATTAGGTTCCATTAGGACATCTCCTAGCACTTACACATACATGCTTTACCTACAACTCTAGGCTAGGCAAGGTTAGGTAGGATACGCATCGTAGGAGTACGCCAATGCTATTGTTTTATGTAATATGATTTTATTCATCTTACTAGCACTATGGTAGAAATGTATCTACTTTTTACGGTATTGGTACTAGCGATTACATTTGTCTGCTCCTGTCTTTTGATTGTCGCAGCTAACATGTTTCATACTAGACTGACGCTTGACCAATAAATAATTATTGAAACCGTTCCAATCGTCATTCTATGTATTCTGAGAAAAGTAAGCATGAGTGACTGAACGAAAGATACCGTATTGTTTCCGCGATACCTGAGGAATCGGGGTTGTCATGTTCAGTGGTTGCCAGAAACTACCTATCGCACAGTAGAGTACAGAGGGGTGATAGTGGCACTAAAGAGCTAGCAGGTCTAACGGCTGACTTATCCTGTGGGGGTGTCCAAAGTCTGTCTGCACACCAAGCCCTCAGTTTAGGTCATCCACAACGCGCAGGACCTGGGGGGTCCTAGGAACTACACGACAAAGGCACAATATTGCCTAGAGGTGGAGCACTACATTAGGCAACGTACCAGGCATGCATCTATGAGTGTGCAACAGGATTCTTGGCTGGCCTGAGACGGAGCTATCTACAGAGCATCTGCTCTCACCGCCATCTTGGCCACGCCCCCCATGCACATCAATGTAATTTAACCATCTCTGACAAGGCTTTTGATCTTTTAGTATGAGAGGTCCATTTAAAATACTGCCTGGAGAGAATTCAGATGTGATTGGATTTAATGTGAGTACTGTTCCTCAGTACAAGGCTAGCATGACAAATCCAGGATTACTGGGATTCAGTGCTTCATATCCTAGGGTTAACTATCAATAGTAAAATATCAACCAACCAGAACTTTGCGCTCCACCAGTAAACAACTTTTAACAGTACCTAAAGTGCGCACAGTAAGGAATGGCGGCAGATCTTTTTCCAAAATTGCCCCTGAAATCTGGAATACCCTGCCTCTAACTCTCCGATTAGAACCCGATTATAAGAGGTTCCGCAAAATCCTTAAAACTTGGCTCTTTTAGCTCTTTAGCTTTATCAAGACAGCTTTTGGTTCTTTGAGTATCTGCTAGCGCTGTGAGACCTATGGGTGATACACGCGCCTAACAAATCCCAAATACCAATACCAATAGTGCAGCAAGTGCAGTGCACCGGAGCCCAGCAGATGGGGCACATTTGCCTCGCCTGCAGTATGACCCATGCCACCCTTGCCATGACACCGATTGTATCCTATAATGGAGTGAAGTGGGGTGTTCATCTAAGTTCTTACACCTTGTACACAATGAATGCCTTTCATACCGCGCAGCAGAGCACATGTTCTGGTAGTAAACAAACTGTACAAAGCACTGATCATCAAGCCTTGCTTTACCTTTTGAACAACACACATTTAAAAGCACTTGGATGAGAATGGTTTTGGGATCATTGCAGTAACATTATCATGGCTGGCACGCATACACTGATTACATTCGCTCTCCGGAGCTTTCGTGGGACTTCAGAAGGCATGCACTGCTCGCTCTGTGCCAGCCTCTCTGCCCTTCCAACCAGTGACTTCATTTAGGGGAAGATTGTTAGCTAATTCAAAACACACAGCAAGGCAATAATCTCTCCCCTCAGAATGAAATATGATAAATGAATCACTTGGAATCTTTCTATTCAATGCACCTTTTCAGGTTACTGGTGTATTGTATTCAAGAAAATGATCATTTCTTCTCTCAGCAAATGAAAGGGGGGCAGAGGGAAGCACGACTGGTGAGCTCACTGCAGAGTACATTAGGCACAGCTCTTACTAATGTTTTCAACTGTTTCTATAAAAAAGGGGGCAGGACGTTTCAACATGTTTTAAAAGGGACGTTGGTTGAATTGTAGATGCCTAGCTCGACAGGGCATAGTGCTTACAACAGAGCTTCAATTGAAGTGTTTTCTTGTTCCATCTGAAGTGCTAGTGTAGGAAAAGGTCTCTGTGACATGTTATTGCACAGTAAGATCTAGTTGAATGGCTTGGAAGTCAATGCTGCTCGCAAATGGTGCAATGTTGTTGATGTACCTAGTGTTACAAAACAAAAGGTCACTATGCCAACCCCTGCCTCCCAAAGAGCAGTCACTAAAGAAGTAAAACAAAATACAGAATATCTGTATAATATGAACATTATAGGGCATGCTTGCAGGAAGCACGACTGACACAGATTATAGTGGTAAAACCTCCTGTACACCTTTTCAGTTTAAAAGGTTTCTTCTGGATCCAAAAGGTAATGTATCAGCTAATACGGCTATAATGACAAGTTATGAGGAATATACAACTGATTACATTTGAGTCTGTAAACTGGTACTTGATATCTAAAGGTATTAATTAGTTTTACTTGATATTTTCTGCCCTATGCAAGTAGTAAGTCTCCAAAAGCGGAAATACTACATCTTGGTCTACTACACCACTAAAGCTACTGCTGATATATATATATATATACATATATATATATATATATATATATCCAAGAAAAGAGTTACTCCATTAAGAAGAGCCAACATGCAGGTAGGTAAATCTTCGTTTTAATGTGCAAGAAAACAGCGCAGTGGAGGGAAACAAAGTCCAAGTGCATCTGTAAGCCTGACGCGTTTCATGCTACCTGAGCATTTCTTCAGAGGCTTCATTTCAAACACTTAGTGGAGCACTGGCATCATTGTAATCCTTAACACCTGCCTCAGTGGGCGTCGGCTCTCCCAGAGCCTGCTGGTATTCCTAGTGCCATTAATATCGCTACAGTGAGCTGCTCCTTACGCAATGTCAGTGTTCAAATAAATTAAAACCACAGTGGGTCTGGAAATTGTTCCGCTGCTTCTGGGCTGCTGATCCAAACCTGCACCACGACCTTCCTGCCCTTCAGGCTGCTCGCCGGTTGACTGCAGCTCGGTCCACTTCTATGTGGCAGGGCTCTTCCACGACCAGGGATCGGCCGTTAACAAATCCAAGAAAAGAGTTACCCCATTAAGAAGAGCCAACATGCAGGTAGGTAAATCTTCATTTTAATGTGCAAGAAAACAGCGCAGTGGAGGGAAACAAAGTCCAAGTGCATCTGTAAGCCTGACGCGTTTCATGCTACCTGAGCATTTCTTCAGAGGCTTCATTTCAAACACTTAGTGGAGCACTGGCATCATTGTAATCCTTAACACCTGCCTCAGTGGGCGTCGGCTCTCCCAGAGCCTGCTGGTATTCGTAGTGCCATTAATATCGCTACAATGAGCTGCTCCTTACGCAATGTCAGTGTTCAAATAAATTAAAACCACAGAGGGTCTGGAAATTGTTCCGCTGCTTCTGGGCTGCTGATCCAAACCTGCACCACGACCTTCCTGCCCTTCACGCTGCTCGCCGGTTGACTGCAGCTCGGTCCACTTCTATGTGGCAGGGCTCTTCCACGACCGGGGATTGGCCGTTAACAAATCCAAGAAAAGAGTTACCCCATTAAGAAGAGCCAACATGCAGAAGCCTCTGAAGAAATGCTCAGGTAGCATGAAACGCGTCAGGCTTACAGATGCACTTGGACTTTGTTTCCCTCCACTGCGCTGTTTTCTTGCACATTAAAACGAAGATTTACCTCCCTGCATGTTGGCTCTTCTTAATGGGGTAACTCTTTTCTTGGATTTGTTAACGGCCGATCCCCGGTCGTGGAAGAGCCCTGCCACATAGAAGTGGACCGAGCTGCAGTCAACCGGCGAGCAGCGTGAAGGGCAGGAAGGTCGTGGTGCAGGTTTGGATCAGCAGCCCAGAAGCAGCGGAACAATTTCCAGACACACTGTGGTTTTAATTTATTTAAACACTGACATTGCGTAAGGAGCAGCTCACTGTAGCGATATTAATGGCACTACGAATACCAGCAGGCTCTGGGAGAGCCGACGCCCACTGAGGCAGGTGTTAAGGATTACAATGATGCCAGTGCTCCACTAAGTGTTTGAAATGAAGCCTCTGAAGAAATGCTCAGGTAGCATGAAACGCGTCAGGCTTACAGATGCACTTGGACTTTGTTTCCCTCCACTGCGCTGTTTTCTTGCACATTAAAACGAAGATTTACCTACCTGCATGTTGGCTCTTCTTAATGGGGTAACTCTTTTCTTGGATTTGTTAACGGCCGATCCCCGGTCGTGGAAGAGCCCTGCCACATAGAAGTGGACCGAGCTGCAGTCAACCGGCGAGCAGCGTGAAGGGCAGGAAGGTCGTGGTGCAGGTTTGGATCAGCAGCCCAGAAGCAGCGGAACAATTTCCAGACACACTGTGGTTTTAATTTATTTAAACACTGACATTGCGTAAGGAGCAGCTCACTGTAGCGATATTAATGGCACTACGAATACCAGCAGGCTCTGGGAGAGCCGACGCCCACTGAGGCAGGTGTTAAGGATTACAATGATGCCAGTGCTCCACTAAGTGTTTGAAATGAAGCCTCTGAAGAAATGCTCAGGTAGCATGAAACGCGTCAGGCTTACAGATGCACTTGGACTTTGTTTCCCTCCACTGCGCTGTTTTCTTGCACATTAAAACGAAGATTTACCTACCTGCATGTTGGCTCTTCTTAATGGGGTAACTCTTTTCTTGGATTTGTTAACGGCCGATCCCCGGTCGTGGAAGAGCCCTGCCACATAGAAGTGGACCGAGCTGCAGTCAACCGGCGAGCAGCGTGAAGGGCAGGAAGGTCGTGGTGCAGGTTTGGATCAGCAGCCCAGAAGCAGCGGAACAATTTCCAGACCCACTGTGGTTTTAATTTATTTGAACACTGACATTGCGTAAGGAGCAGCTCACTGTAGCGATATTAATGGCACTACGAATACCAGCAGGCTCTGGGAGAGCAGACGCCCACTGAGGCAGGTGTTAAGGATTACAATGATGCCAGTGCTCCACTAAGTGTTTGAAATGAAGCCTCTGAAGAAATGCTCAGGTAGCATGAAACGCGTCAGGCTTACAGATGCACTTGGACTTTGTTTCCCTCCACTGCGCTGTTTTCTTGCACATTAAAACGAAGATTTACCTACCTGCATGTTGGCTCTTCTTAATGGGGTAACTCTTTTCTTGGATTTGTTAACGGCCGATCCCCGGTCGTGGAAGAGCCCTGCCACATAGAAGTGGACCGAGCTAAAGTCAACCGGCGAGCAGCGTGAAGGGCAGGAAGGTCGTGGTGCAGGTTTGGATCAGCAGCCCAGAAGCAGCGGAACAATTTCCAGACCCACTGTGGTTTTAATTTATTTGAACACTGACATTGCGTAAGGAGCAGCTCACTGTAGCGATATTAATGGCACTACGAATACCAGCAGGCTCTGGGAGAGCCGACGCCCACTGAGGCAGGTGTTAAGGATTACAATGATGCCAGTGCTCCACTAAGTGTTTGAAATGAAGCCTCTGAAGAAATGCTCAGGTAGCATGAAACGCGTCAGGCTTACAGATGCACTTGGACTTTGTTTCCCTCCACTGCGCTGTTTTCTTGCACATTAAAACGAAGATTTACCTACCTGCATGTTGGCTCTTCTTAATGGGGTAACTCTTTTCTTGGATTTGTTAACGGCCGATCCCGGTCGTGGAAGAGCCCTGCCACATAGAAGTGGACCAAGCTGCAGTCAACCGGCGAGCAGCGTGAAGGGCAGGAAGGTCGTGGTGCAGGTTTGGATCAGCAGCCCAGAAGCAGCGGAACAATTTCCAGACCCACTGTGGTTTTAATTTATTTGAACACTGACATTGCGTAAGGAGCAGCTCACTGTAGCGATATTAATGGCACTACGAATACCAGCAGGCTCTGGGACAGCCGACGCCCACTGAGGCAGGTGTTAAGGATTACAATGATGCCAGTGCTCCACTAAGTGTTTGAAATGAAGCCTCTGAAGAAATGCTCAGGTAGCATGAAACGCGTCAGGCTTACAGATGCACTTGGACTTTGTTTCCCTCCACTGCGCTGTTTTCTTGCACATTAAAACGAAGATTTACCTACCTGCATGTTGGCTCTTCTTAATGGGGTAACTCTTTTCTTGGATGGATATATATATATATATATATATCTTCATCCCGCACTGCTGTAATTTTTTGGTCCAGCTACAGTCAGCTTTAGCCATCTGCAAAAGCTCATGGCATCACTACTTAAAAAAAATTAAAAAAAATATGTAGAGAGCGCATGAGCTTCGGTTGAGCCACATTTTTCCATTAGCTTCCATGAATTATCCTTTGTTAGCCATTGCATGAATAGCGTGTCCATCACGTTTCGCATCAGCCCATGGCACCTTAGATACATTTACATTTTAAATATCACATTTTTCATAGATATGTTAAATTGGAAAATAGTTTGTCCCTGCCTGCAGTCTCATCTAAGATGGCTGGGTTATTAATGTCATGATGCAATGACCATCTTAAACGCAGAGTTTCCATGTACAGTGATTAATAATGGATTCTGAACGAAAACTCCTCACATACAATGGCCACCCAGCCAACATCAAGACATACCAGCCATTTATCTTTTTTCTGCCACTCTGACCTTCAGCCTGTGCTCTACCCCAACTCTTAATACTGCCCTTGTGCCTCTCTCATTCTCTCTCTCCTTTGTGCTCACTGTCCCCAACACACAGGGATGCCAAGAACCAGGTAGGTACCTACACATGTGAGAATCACTAAACAGTCTGGTGATTCCTGGAACATTACATAACCATAACATTGCACCATCATGAGGTCCGCATTGTGATGGCTGAGAGTCTGCTTACTGTCGCAGCATGCGTCTCTTTCACTGCCTCCTTGGAGTTTGCTCTGCTTTGTGTGGCTATGAGCTAGGATCAATAGAAACATAGTATTACCTTTCCGATTTGGATCCTAGATCAAGTAGTTAATTTCTGGATCATAAAGATCACTAGAAGCGTTTGCTTAGTAAAGCAAAAAGCCCTCACCCTCCCTTGGTTGGCATGCTTCATCATCGGGCCATGCTTCTTGTTGGGCCAACGCTGCAATGCCCAATGGGCCCCACAAAGATGGTCCTCGACGGAGATCTTTTTATCGCCAATCTAGTTGTCAAAAGTGCAACTCAAAAGCCCCCACTTGAACAACAACAACAGGACTGTTTAGGAAGATAGGTATAGGGTGACCAAAATCAACTATGGAACCGTCATGGATGTTTTTATTTATTGGAGGGTTCTATATTAAGAATAAAAACGGTTCAGAGAATCAAAGGGAAATAATGTTCCTTAATTCTCAATAAATAAAGCGTAGATTGTCATTGGTTAATGTATTTTTTTGTCAACAAATAGGTCTACAGTTTCATGCCTTTATGGTTACAACATGGATCTGCCACAATTCTTTAGGACCAACTTGTAATAACCTAATCTTCTCTTATGGTTTAGTTCCTATCCGATGACTTACATCCCATGAGCTTAGGTATGTAGTTATGTTGGTGCTGATAGCTCTCAAATACTCTGCATGCTACATATTGGATATATATATATCCAGACTCAGGTGCGTATCTATCCATAGGTGAATGGCAGAGGAGATGCTTTGATGTAAGTGTGACTATAAGCTCCCCTGACCTTCGACGGATCCATTAAGCAATACAATTGCTTGAATAATATCACAAAAGCAGTGAATACCAAGTAGGTATAATCACTTTCTTATATGTAGCATGCATGATATTTGAGAGCTATCAGCGCAGGTATTTTTAAGGTTTTCTTTCCACATAAAGTACAGCCCTCGCTCCCATTTTGTCATATACCTATAAGTGCCCCCACATAATTAGTAGGTCGCAGCATGCCCTGTTCCGCAGCGGAACAGGATGAGCCCGATGACGAGGCGTGCCACCAAGGGGCAACCCTGGTGGGTGAGGTTTATATAAGAAAACAAGTGCGTTTTCTTCACCTTGTAGAGGGCTACTTAATAGCAAACTGACTGCCTCCTTTTAGTTTTTGTTACTTATTGGTAGGCGGTTGAGCCTTCCTGTTTCTCTGTATCCCCCTAATTTTTATAGTAGCACAAATGCTTTACACATTGCTTCCAAGTTAAGCCTGGCTGCTCTGTGCCAAGCTACCAGAGGGTTGAGCACAGGTTAGTTTAGGGTTGGCTTGTGCCTCACCCTGCCAAGGATTGTGGTTGCTGCTTTACCAGGGCTCACAACCCATTCAACCAACAACCCAATTTCTTACAGTGAGAAATTGTGATAATCTTTTGATCAAACATAGAATGACTACGCTTTCTGATGCCATCAAATAACTGTATTTTACTGACACGAATGGCACTACGAATACCAGCAGGCTCTGGGAGAGCCGACGCCCACTGAGGAAGGTGTTAAGGATTGGTTGAGGCTGTATTTTATTTTAAGACATTTTATTGGTTTTGGTTTAACATAAGTACCATATATTTATGAACTGGAAAAAATATAATATAAAACACCTTTACTGCTGTACATCAATATTTATCTAGTTCTATACATCTGTCAGTTTGGTATATTTCCAATAGCGTGATTACTCTTAGCTCAGGATCACTAACACTGCTCTGTTTTGTGTGAAAATATTTTCCTTCCATCCCTCATCTCCCTGTCTGTTCTAGTCATGTCATTTCCCTATATCCTCTCCAGGTGGCCCATATTGTTTTCTCAATTTTTTAAAGCATCACAGGGGTGTGTAGATTATTGTCTCTGCCATCATGCACCAATTCATATTTCTAGCTCAATTTACTAGTGTAGGTGGTGTTAGTCCACCCCATTCCCTTGTGATATCTCTTCTAGCAAGCCTTCTGAAGATGCATGCATATTTCAGCATTGTTCATTCTCCATATACCCTGCAGTGGTAGCTCCACTGGCATGTCAAACTTTGGTCCATTTATTGTTCTAATCTGGCCCCTAACCAGACACCAAAATGTTTTTGCTGATCTTGTTTTTGCTGGCCTTAGGACTCTGCACACTTTACCACTGCTAACCAGTGCTAAAGTGCTTGTGCTCTCCCTAAAACATGGTGAAATTGGCTTACACCCAATTGGCACATTTAATTCACTTGTAGGTCCTTAGGAAAGTGGTACTACATGTACCCGGTGCCTGTAAACTAAATGCTACTAGTGGGTCTGCAGCATTTAATTGTGCCACCCACTTAAGTAGCCCTTCAAACATGTCTTAGGCTTGCCGTTGCAACTGGAGTCTCCAGTTTTAAACCTTTTGCCAGGCATAAACCTTCCTTTTTATTACTTATAGGTCAGCCCTAGGTTAGGCCCTACACAGCCCATAGGGAAGGGAGCGGTGTATTTAAAAAGTTAGACATGTACTTTCAAGTTTTACTTGTCCTGGTGTCAAAAAACTCTCAAATTATTTTTTCACGATTGCAAGGCCTACCTCTCCCTTAGGATAACACTGGGTTAACTTATTACATTTAATACGTGATAACTTTCAATCAGGAGCTGGTAGGAATGTTAAGTTTGGTGTCTAACGTTTGTTCATTTAAAACCCTCTTTAATAGGCTAGCTACATTAAACGGCCCACTCTTATCCCCTACACACCCTACCATAGCAATCAGCCCACACAATACCAACTCTTAAATACCTCCTGATGGACCAGAGTCATTCCTATCTAATCACCAAACCAATACGCACCCACAAATCACTGCTACAACAAGGGCCACAGTGTCACACAGCAACGAAAATATCTATTCCACCCTGACCCCACTGTTTTCAGAATACAAGCCCAAAACCATCTCCAGCCAGACCTCCCCCTCACCATCACTCTCAGACCAGCACGAACCCAACTACACAATCCAGAGCACCCCCCTACCTCCTGGCCCTCTGCCCCAAACCACAACCACATGCTCCCACGCCTCAATAGAATCTAGACTTGACAAAATTACACAAGGCCTATACCAACTCAAGTCTGACCTACAGAGACTAATAAATATCACGTCGGAGCTGGCCTATAATGGATGGCCAAAAAGGACTCCACAAAGGAATAGGCACATCCATCCACAACAAAACACATCCCACTCACGACTACCATAAACAGGCACTTCTTACAACAGGTTGGCAATCATCTCACCACCCCCTCTCACAAGATGGCAATCTATACCCTACCACAACGCCTCCACGAGGCCTGTCAGGCTTAAGGATCCGCTATCGGACAATGACATACACTCCTTTCTCCTCACATACAATCCTGCGCACCACGAAAACCCAGACAACCTGACTCCCATACTAACAATTGCCTCGAACCCACAAAGAGAGCCTAGGCCAAACTCCAGAGAAGTAAATAAGTCCAACCTTAAGCAAGTCCCCATTGTACCGCAACCTCAGTAGACACCAAACCACACGTGAAATGCATGCTTCTAAATTGCAGATCGGCCATGGAACACGCAGTGGACATTGCTGACCTCATCCTTGCCCACAAGCTTGACCTCTTACTCCTAACAGAAACATGGCTAAATGACTCCTCTGCACCAATCCTAGACATATGTTATGTTATTAACACTTATAACGCACACAGCTACTCAAAGAGTGTCCCGGCGCAAGCCAAATAGGGGTGGAGGTGAGCGGATCATTAGATGAAAAGCAGAGTTTTCAGCCTTGTCCTGAAAAGCTTAGGGTCCTGGATACTGCGAAGGTCCAGAGGAAGCGAATTCCAGGCCAACGCTGCCTTGTAATCCAGAGAACTACCACCAATTCTCGTGAGGCGAAAGCGAGGAATGACCGCCAGAAGCTGCGCAGCTGTCTCGCAGGGACATAGAACTTGAAGCGTTTCCTTAGGTATACAGGGCAAAGTCCATACAGGGATGAGTGAGCCAGGGCAAGGGCTTTAAATTTTACTCTTTCTGCCACAGGAAGCCAGTGGAGATCGCGCAGGTGTTGCTTTACGCTGGATCTTACAGGAATGTTAAGACGAGACCTTGCTGCAGCGTTCTGGACTACCTGCAGCCTCTTCAACAGGTAACCTGGCAGGCCAATGTACAGGGCATTCGCATAATCGATACATGAAAGGATTAAGGCACAGCCTAGCTATGACATTATAAGATCAGACAGACTGAATGGACTGGGTGGAGGCATTGCCTGCATACACCACAGTGACCTCACGGTGAATCAGTTGCAAACCGTCGAGTTATCCGCTTGTGAATACCTTTGCATAAATATTGCGAGTAACAACAAACCACTATGTACACTACACTAAATCTACCACCCTCCACGCGACAACCTCTCGTTCATCTAACAAATCTTGGAAATCATCACTACCAACGTAGGATAACTCTGCTCCCAGATCTTCCTCGGAGACTTCAACCTTCATTGGAACGACCCCAATGACCTCTCAGTTAACAGCCTAAAATCCTTTGTAGTGGACCTTAACCTGAACCAAATCTGTGACAGCCCTACGCACAACCTGGATGCGACCCTGGAACTAATCATTGCTAAAGCAAACTCCATTCAACTCGAATCTATCGTCCCTTGCGACTGGACAGATCACCACTGCATCACCTTTCTCATCACTGAATCAGTGAGGACACATAAACCACAACTTAAGAAACCCAGACAATGGAAAAGGATCACTCGCGACATAGACCTTAATGACTTGACATCCCTCAGCAATAACGTCTTGCCTCCTCCAGTGGACATGTCAGATGTCCATGACCTTACAAACCACTTCAACAACTCTATGGCGACCATTCTTGATACAGTTGTGCCCTTACAGCTAAAAAGACTGTCCACTAGAGACTCCAAACCATGGTACAATGGGAGCCAAAATGAAGAAAGATGCAATTTGAGACTAGCCAAATGAGTATGGAGATCCTCGCCATCCCTAGAACACCTCAAGCACCTGCGATCACTGAGGAACACCTACAATAATCACATCAGAAACTCCAAAGCAAATTTCTTCAGAGTTCAACTAGACATAGCCAAAAATTGTCCAAGAAAACTGTCGAAAATGATCAAACATCAATCTACTCAAAAGCCCAACCCCTGCACAATGGGATCCCTTCCGCTGCCAAACTGCAACATATTTGCCGCCTCCTTTCTTGAAAAGTCTAAAAAGATTGAAAGTGATCTCCAAACAGCAATTGAGCTCCTCCAGATGATACCCCCGAATAGCCCAGGCCAGCATATGATCGTTCATCACCCAGACCTACATGGACTCTCCCTCAAAAACAATGGGTCGTGGAACACTTTCAAAACCTTTGATGAAAATGCCATTCTTAATATCTTAACAACAATTAAACCGTCAAACCACTTCTGCGACCCTCTACCAGTTAACATCTTCAATGAGATTAAAACCTCTTTACTCCCTCTCTGGACTAAGATAGTGAATGCTTCACTACTCCAAGAGGCTTTACCAGACTGCCTAAAGTCAGGGCAGATAACCCCCATTCTAAAAAAAAAACACAGCGGATCATACGAACCCCGATAACTTCCGTCCCATCTCCACCATTCCCTCTCTGGCATAGCTCCTTGAGAAATGCGTACATACCCAGCTATGCAATCACATTGATCAGTTCCACCTTATTGACCAATTCCAATCCTGTTTCCGTCAGTGTCACAGCACGGAAACAGTCCTTACCCACATAGTTGATGACGCGCTTAAAATGCTAGATCAGAACAAATCTTGCCTCCTAATCCTCCTAGACTTATCCTCAGCCTTCGACGCGGTCCAACATGACAGCCTCCTCGAATTACTTGAACACAGAATGGGATTATCAGGGGTTGTCCTAAATTGGTTCACCTCATTTCTATACAACAGAACTCAAAGAATTAAGGTTAACCAATCCTTGTCTACTACCACTCCTGTCACTTTAGGGGTCCCTCAGGGGTTCACCTTATCACCTACTCTCTTTAACCTGTTCATGGAGCCTCTAACCGAATTTCAGAAATTTTCCAATGTACAATACCACATGTATGCAGACAACACCCAACTATACCTTAAAATCTCCTCCCCTGAGGATATCCGTCTACTCAACATAACTCTGCAAGAACACCAAAACTGGCTAACCAGAAATCACCTTAAACTCAACTCGCTCAAAACCGAATTCCTCTCAATTGCCCCACCAAAAAGATCCCTCGACATCGAAGATTGGATGAAACACTTAACAGTCTTCAACTGCCCTCCACACATTATAGATTCCACAAGATCACTAGAAATTACACTTGACAAGAATCTCAACATGCAAGAACACATCAGCTCAGCCACCAGAGGAGCAAACTTTCAAAAGAGCATTCTAAGAAAAATAAAACCCTTCCTCCCCTTCGACGACCTTAAATCAGCGGTGCAAGTGCTAGTTATCCCCGGATTTGACTATGGGAGTGCTACCCTATATGGTCTGCCGATATCCAAGTTGGCTCCATTAAGGGCATCCCTAAACTCTGCTGCAAGGCTCATCACTGGATCGAAAAGGTACAGCTACATCACTCCAGATATGAAGGCACTAAACTGGCTCCCTTATGAGGCAAGGATTCAGATGAAAATTGCTTGCATGACCCACAAAGCCCTACACTTCAATACACCGAAGTACCTAGCTGACAAACTGGAACTGTCCGCTGGTGGCAGATCATCTAGAAGCACCAGCACCTTACTGTTGAAACCTCAAAAATTTCAGAAAAAGAAAACCTACAACCGGGCCTTCTCCGGATTGGCCCCTAGAATATGACACTCCCTGCCCCCTGAAATCAGACTGATCCCTTCAATCACTTCATTAAAAAAAGAAGTCAAACTGCTTTTAATGAACAAATCTCTACCCTGAACCCATAAACTCATTCTTTGGATACTGATCTGACGCTGTTCTCCAACCATGGCTTGCACGCCATCTGAGAACTGGTTTATAACTCACTGTCCCACTCCTGATTTGCAACGGACATTGTCAGCGTTTATGTTTCTTGGTGATCTATTTTCTACTTATTGAACTATCTGTAAAGCGCTCCGATACCCTTCTACGGTCAAGTTCGCGCTATATAAAACTTTATAAATAAATAAATAATAGTAAGGCTGGATTTTCAGTCACAATTCTGAAAATGCAACTTTTAGAATGTTTGCATTTTTTCGGTCCTAACCATTTAGTGCCCTCAGTCTGTTTCCTGGGTCACATGACTAGTTGTAGCTGGTCTTTCTATATTGCTCCCAGACAGTGTTGGGCAGGATAGGCCATTTCTCACTTGATGAGGGGGAGGATGTCCCCTACGACACTTGCATATCACAAAGGCTCCGCCTGAGTACACTCACAAAAGGTTTGACACTAATCTATTGTGACCCCAGACAAGCTGGGGCCGGGGCATGGAGGCAGGAAATTCCAGGCACCTCTAGGGATGGATCTGGCATGACCAGATAACCACAGTTGGTGCTTTGTGCTTCTAGGCACTGTTTATACCTAAAATTATGAAATTTCATATCACCAGTTCTACTAATTGGATTTTTCTTATTTTGGTCTCAAACAATTTTTCAATTTTACTCTATTTTTTTAATTGGTGCAGGAATATTTTCGTGTTGTGTTTTCACTTTTACTGTTTGAAGTGCTGCATTAATATTTTTTTTACTTTATCCTGACAGAAATTATAGCTGCTGCGTAAGCAGGGTCTCACACACACCCTCAACTAGTAACCCAAATTCCAACAGCAGGTAATTCCATATTGTGAGAGGGAAGAAATTTGACTAAATAAATACATAAATGAATCATTGCTAAAGCAAATGAAAGTGCTACCACAACAATGAAAAGGAAGTACTCCCCTTCTGCTGTCCAGTGCCCATAGATGTTTGCTGCTGATGGAGATAAGGACATTAACCATTGTAGATAAGATGTTTGGTACAGTGCTCCAGAAATGAGCATGGAACACCACAATGACCTAGCCGAGAGAGCATGAACTATATCTGACAACAGATTTTAATCCAAACCTTCCCCTATGTTAATTGTTTTGTTGACTTGCTGCTCATTTTTGATATTATTAGTTTCGCCCATGAAACTAATAATGGACAAGCACTGGAAAAACGAATAGATATTAATTCAGTGTGCTAAAGCATACAAAAATAGGCCTGCACACATGTGCATGTCTGTTTGTCTTTACATTTGTCAGCACATTAAAGATAGACCTATTGGTTTTCTTTTACATGATGTCCATAACAGGTGTTCAATTAAACAGTTTAATGGTAATTAATTTATCAACCTCAGGAGGATGGAAGGCTGAGTCAGCCATGCCAGGATTCAGGCTCTCCCCGCATGTCTCTACAACAAACCTATAACCAGCCGCGTTTTCTGTATGGGGCCGTCGCTCCCTGTATTTGTTGCCCCTATCGCCCCCGTAATAATATACAATAGAAATTGAAATGGTGTTTTCTTTCCTAGCCACAGCACGGTGCTTTTATTTCAGCCGGGCCGGGTGCACACACTGCAGGCGGTAGGCTTTGCAATTGCTTTCATATTCAATCACGGGTGGGTGGCGGTGGAGCTTCACTGTTGACAGCAAGCAGACTGGCTGGGTCTTCAAAGTGAAATGTCAGTGCGCATGTCGGGTTGTGCGGATGTCTTCCTACGACCAATCCGACATGCACACTTGAGGCCTTTTCATACCAGTACTACATTAGGGAGCCGGGGATCATAGCTGCAGCGTCCCAGGACTCCTAAGGAGTGCGATTTTGCCTACTCTGGCCAATCATGATGCTGCTCTCTGCTGTTTGCAGCAAGGGAGCAGCACCAGGATTGGCTAAGTAGGCCTAGTCTAGTCAGGCAGCATTGGAGGCGGGAGGTTTGCGGTTCTGCTTTACAGAAGAACATGGGCAATCACTGTATGGCTTTAATATGAAGCCATGCAGTGATTGGTCATTTTCGTTCCCTTGCAGCCTTTTCTTGTAGTCTCAACTGTTCCCGCTGCATCATGCCGAGGGAGCTGGAAAAGACATGGGGCCCTGCAGCCACTTTTTATTTTTGCATTTTTCTATATAGCGGTAAATCAACCCGAAGGAATTGGAGCGCTTTATAAGGGCACAGCACTAGTTACATTACACAAGGGCACGTTCATTTTTGTAGACACAGGTAAATTGAGTGATTTGACAGATTTGCCCAGAATTCCAGGATGTTGAGTTGATGCGGAGACTCAAATTTGCTCCCAGGTGTGTTTTCAATGTTTGCTGCAATGATGTTTGTTACACAGTATCCATGCTTACCAGAAAGCAGGGCTTTCAAACTTTCTTGATGCAGCCGCATGGCAGACTGCGCTGACTGGCACTTTCACCACGAGGAGGTGACTCCTTGCCTGGGAGCCCAGAAAGGGGGTTCGCAGAGAGTGAAAGTGGTTAAGTACATGTCTCCTCATCCCCGCCAACTACCTCCATCCGTGCCTCTGCTGCCAAACTTCCCAGTAGTGATTCAGCCCATGTTCGAGCAGCCATGATTCTTTCTTTGCGGCACACCATGCTGCATGCCTTTGCATGTTGCTACCGTGGGCTCAGTCCTGTGACGGCAGGCCCAGTAGTCTTTCCGTCGCACTGCTCAGCACCATCCCCCTTCTTTGTTTTGCCACTCACACCATACATGTTTTACCACCATCTTGCCCACAACACAGGAAGGCGCTGCGATTAAAATGATGAGCATGATGGCCAACGCAAAGATAATGATTTTCCCAGACTACTCGAGAGAAGTCCAGAAGATGAGAAGGACGTTTGACTCGGTGAAAGCCAAACTGCGAACCCTGCAGATTCAATATATGCTTATCTTCCCTGCCAAACTAAAAGTCATCTTCCAGGGCAAGTCCCACTTCTTCCAATCCTCAGAGGAAGCATGGGCTTGGATAGAGGAGTGCCCCCCTCAGAGGCGAGAGGCACATGGCGATATAGCAATACGATCAGAACCCAAACACAGAGGGTAAAAAAGAGGACACACAGGAGGACGCAAGACTCGAACAGCAACACCCTAGAGGGGAACTCCAAGATGGTCAGAGAAGCAGCGCGATCGGAGTCGGAGGAGGACTCCACACAGGCCAAAGCCAGGAAGAACCCCTCCAGTCAACATGAGAGTGTCCACACAGAGCCCTCCGATAAGGAGTATTTAGCTGATACAGACAGTGACCACCCACTCCTTAGGAACATTACCCACATGGAAGACCGGGGCGCCTCAACGAGCAATCAACAGCAGGATAAGAGCGGCGACGAAGAATGAAACACGGGCTGGACCAATGGCAGATGAACGGTGACACTGTCAAGGAGCCCCCAAGATACTTTTGCGCTCAGCGTTCCTGAGCACAGAGACTTACTGGAAACCTATATCCTTTATTGCTTTGATTAATATTTAGTGGGTTAAGGGAGGGGAGGGACTACAGACCTCTCACACTATACCTGCGCCAGGTTGTCACGTTGACAGTTATGGGGATGGGTGTAGAAGTGGGGAGAGAGTGGGGTGGGGGATACGGGTTAAGGATCATCAGTTATATTGTAATGTTTGTCAACATACTGTTTACACAGCCAACAGTAGAAGCGCCGGGGGTAGTAGACGGAGACAGAGGGAAAGGGGCCAGCAGATAGGCCTCTCCGAAGCACGACATGATACACACAATACAAGATACACACACAATGGAGGAAGCAACGTAAACAGCACTGACATGGAATGTCAATGGGTTGGGTAGCAAAATCAAGAGAGTATTAGTATCGAAATATGTTAAGAGACTCAGGCCTGATATAGTTTTCCTGCAGGAAACCCACTTGATAGGGACACATTGTGCTTTTATAGGGAGGGGATCATACATAACGCTAGCACATGCTGGGTTTTACACAAGGGCTCGAGGAGTTGCAATACTGATCAAACCCCCCCCCTCTTTTACACTACCAGAGCCTGGATAGACCCGAATGGAACTTTCGTTGCGGTCCAGGGGACCTGGGGAAGATGAGAACTAACGCTGATTAGTGTCTATTCCCCGCCAAGATTACAATCCCAAACCCTAGACACAATAGCAAAGAAACTACTGGAATCAGGCCCCTCCACGCATCTAATCGGCGGCGACTTTAACGACGTTACAGATCCAAACTTTGACTGCACACACACCACCGCGGAAACGCGTGCCCCTACCCCATTGGCTGCCTGTTTTGCTTCATTGGTGCTGACAGACCTGTGGTGGAGGCAACATCTATTAGACCGAAAATACTCCTATTTTTCAGGGGCCAATAGAGTTTTCTCCAGACTTGATTACTTCTTTGCCCCGGCAGGAGAGATACGAGCCGTGGACAAAGTTGAATATCTGGCAAGGGGAATCTCGGACCACTCCCCATTATGGCTAATGGCCGGAGGAGAGGGCATTAGACAAAGGTCGGACTGGAGGCTAAATACCTGGGAACTCCGGGACAAAAAAATACTGGGAGTAATAAGGACAGAGACAGAACTATACTACCAAGAAAACGAGGGCTCGGTGGGCTCGGCCACCACCCTCTGGGAAGCTTATAAGACAGTAATCTGAGGTAGAGTGCAAGATGTCATAGCACAAAAATGAGGGGAGGAAACGAGCCAAATAGAGGCATAAGAGCGTAAAATGCTGGAATTGGAGAGCAATATTACCTCAGACACCGAGGCTGCGCAGATACGGCAAATAGCAATTACCCGAAGGGAACTTAGAGCACTGACTGAGCGTGAAGTACAGACTCAAATACAGACCACACATCACTGTCTCTATGAGTCAGGAGACAGGGTGGGGAGGCTTCTGGCTTGGCTGGGTAGAAGGGAGAGAGAGGCGAGTTGGCTGGCCCAGATCCAAGAGGCCTCTAGCTACACATAATGGCACATACAATAGCAGGGGCATTTGAACAATACTATAGGGAACTATATGAAACCAGACCACTAGCCGATGAATCCCAGATAGCAAAATACCTTGCTACCATTGATACCCCCACCCTGATGCAGGACAAAGCAGAAGCTTTAGAGGCAGACATTACCCTGACAGAGGTAACGGACGCTATCAATAGGCAAAAATAAGGGAAAACCCTGGGACCGAATGGGCTCCCAGGGGAATTCTTCAAGCAAAATGTAAACCTGTTAGGTCCCCACCTCTTGAACATGTTTCAAGCGGCACGAGAAGAGGGATCGCTCCCGCCAGATCTTTGCCAAGCTACAGTAGTGGTTCTCCCGAAGCCCGGTAAAACCCCGGAGAATTGTGGGTCCTATCGCCCAATCTCCCTACTTAACACTGAAACCAAAATTGTGGCCTCCGTTTTAGCGGCAAGACTTTTAACGGTGATCAAATCTCTTATTCATCGTGACCAATCAGGCTTTATGCCCTGCCGTGCCACACGGTTCAACCTTCAGAGATTGGCCAATTAGCTAGACACAGTCATGGGCAAGCCCACCCCGCATGTGTTCCTTTCCCTGGACGCGGAAAAGGCCTTTGACACGGTTCACTGGCCCTTCACGTGGCAAGTCCTGGTGAAGTTTGGGTTTGGTAGGGAGTTTAGGGCCTGGGTGGAACTGCCATACACTAACCTTAGAGCTAGAGTGAGGGTGAACGGGATGAAATCAGCAGACTTTTCCATTAAAAGAGGAACCAGACAAGGCTGCCCTTTATCCCCCTCCTCTTTGCGCTGGTCCTGGAGCCGCTGGCCTGTCTGGTCAGAGCCCACCCGGATCTCAGGGTATTTCAAGACATAGGGAAACATCTCGCGGATGAATGGATATCTCTCTACGCAGACGATATTCTGCTATACATCGCAAATCCCGACATAACATTACCTCTGACACTTCAACTGTTTAAGGAGTTTGGTAACTACGCGGGCTACAATATAAACTGGGGTAAATCGAGCCTCTATCTGGTGGGAGGGTCGATGAAAACACTCAGTACCGGGACACATGCACACTAGTGAAGGGGGTTTTCGATAATTGGGACTATATATCTCAATAAATGAAACTGAACGCCTTAATCAAAATATCCACCTAGTTCTGGCTGAATTCCAAGAGGACGTGCTTAGGTGGAGACGACTCCCCCTAATGCTGCTGGGAAGAGCAGCCATGTATAAAATGATAATACTTCTCAAACTACTATATACACTCCAAAATACGTTCCACAAAATCCCGGAGACAATTTTTAAAATGATCAATGACGAACTCCGTACATTATTGTGGGATGGCGGACACCCCAGAGTAGCGCTGCAAACATTGCAGCGTAACCAATATAATGGGGGAATTGCCCTGCCGGACATACAAGCTTATTATCGGGCGGCACATTTAACAGCGATCAACAAATCGGGCCCTGCCTCAGGAGACCACTCCACGTATGCTCTCGAAAGGCTTCAATTCCGGAAGCATACATATCTCCATTATCTGTACGGGGGTGCAGGAGCTAGAGACTTGCTACCGGCCACCCAAAGAACGATTGAGGCCTGGAAGGGGGCTGAGAGACAGATGAGGTGGGACAAAAAACTAACTAGAGCCACACCGCTATGGGAGGGTAGGGCTTCAGGGAGTGGGACACAGTCGGGATCACGACGTTAGAGGATATATTAAAGAATGGGGATCTAATTACCTTTGGGGCTCTCCAAACTGAATACCAATTGACACACACCCAACGCTATAAGTACTTGCAATTACAACATGCCTGGAGAGCACAAACAATTTACACTACGGATATATCTGAATATGCGCCGCTGGAAGTCAGACTACTACAAGAAGAGATACTCTCAAAAGCGGTCTCCTGCACATATAAAGCTTTGATCAATAACATCCCGGACAAACTGATAACCCTCAGGTCAAAGTGGGAAGAAACCCCAGGTCGGTTAGAGGACATTGACTGGGAGGGGGCACTGATGCATCCTAGGGAAGTAGCGATTAAGCTCCGGCTATAGTTGGTCCAATTTAAAGTCCTACACAGAGTGTACTATGATAGAGCGCAGTTGCATATTATGGGAAGGGCAGAAACACCTAACTGCCTGCGATGCAAAACCGTCCAAGGCACCTATATACACACCATATGGGACTGTCAACAGATACAACGCTACTGGACGCAAATAGTGAAGGAACTCAATGATAGATGTGAACCTCCCTAGATACAAGCTCCTACTGAGCAACCTAGAATTGATAGTCGTGAAGAGGGATATTGCTCTACACTGGGGAGTTGAGGGCTTGCCCACCTTGACGGAATGGCACGCCAGGATGGATCTGTACATGGGGGCCGAAAAAACAACATACACTGCTAGAGGATGTCCTAAAAAGTTTACCAAAATATGGCAACCATGGCTGAGACACTTATCTAGAGACTGGATAACACACAACACATTACTCAAGACTAGCACGTAACAAATGGTTCCTCTCACCCATCGGGAATATGTAGCTGGGGAGAGACATGGCCAATCGGGAGAGGGGAGTGGTATTAGAGAATGGATCTCTTGAATGTAATCTCTATATCCCTGTGAGTAACTATGGACTGTATCATCAATGAATCTACTGTGCATAACGCTTGCCTACTATTGTTTTGGCTGATGTTTAAAATTAAAATAAAAACAGTTTAAAGAAAAAAATGATGAGCATGAGTTATCTAAACCTAAAATAAAAAGAGGGAAAACAAAGGTTGATGCTGTGAATGCTATTACATGCATGCTGCTATTGCAGTTTTTAATGCAAGAAAAAAAGTTCATAGATATTAGGGCTAGTGATTATGGTTCCTCAGTTCCAAAGTTGGCGACTCTGGCCGTCATGTTACAGCCTCTCTTTCCGAAAAGTTACACTGTTCCGGAGTTGGGACTTCTCAGTGCAACCAGGAATTCCTGCAGGGAGGCTGGCGGCTGCTAGGCTGGTTCTGGAGGACCACCTGGATTGTGGCCCTTGACTCACTTTGTGCATCCCCGAATTACACATTATAATTTAGCTAGACAAATGAGCTGATGTAGAAAAAGTTTGCTTTTTAAAATAATCATCACGTCACTTAGAGTTTGAGTGATGGACCCAATTATGACCATGATACAGATCTTTGTTTTTGAAGTTTCATGCCATGTTTTGACTTTTTTACTTTCATTTTTATTGTACTTGCTCTAAGGGAAGCCAATGGTTCTGACCATATGCCCCATGTGTTTGCCTGCTGGCCATTCAACAACTATGCTTGCCCCCACTTGCTTTCCACTTTAAGGTGACACTGACACCTACAGAGATGAACACAGTGCTTTGAAGGTGTGCTATAAGGAAGAGGTGGTGGATGGATGAGAGGCCAGAAGATGCAACAGTGTGGTCTGGAAAAGATGGCTAATGGATGTCCTCCCACTCCAGAACCAACCACAATGCTCACATCAGAGCTTTAGAATTCAAGCCGATCAGCCTCCAGTACACCTTCAATTTTCCAGTGCTTTGAAGGGAGGCTGGCAGGAAGAAAGGGGTGATTTATAGTCGGTGATGTAGTCGCCCACATTCAGGTACATTGGGCCCAGCCTGTGAAGCTCATATTGGGGCCACACCTGCTATACTGTGGCCCTGTGTTATTTATCACAAAGGCATCATCAATCAGAGGCCTTCTGTGCAACTGCCGGAGTAAGTGAGAGGCCGAGCAAGGTCCTAACATGATATGTTAGCTGTGAAAGGCCCACTGGGGGTTTCTTAAAGTCCAGGAACAGACAGGCTAAATGGATGCTGGTTGTTTTCCTGGTTGTTTTCCCCACTGCACTAATTGTTAAACATATTTAATGCACTAAGATAGGGGACAGTTTTTATTGTGTTTAAATATTTCAAGGCTATACGTTCACAATTGCTGTATAAACCACCTACTTTCTTAAATTTCCTTAAAAATGCACCATTTGCTACTCCTTTCTTCAGACTTTTTTTGGGGAGAAGCCTCCCAAACCCCCCTTTTGTCCTTTGGGCTTCGCACTTTTGCAACATAATTCTCATCCACAACTTTTACGCTCACCATTTTCAAATTGCACCAGCCGCCGCTGCCTGTTACCCACCAATCATGCAGGTAAAGCCATAATGCAGGCATCTAATTGACACTGTTAATGGGCAGCTAGGATTTCCGCTAGTGATAGATATGATCATTGTTTTTAAACAGTTTCCAGCTCATTTCAAAGGGATTTGATATGTGAAGAGGTATGAATCCTGTATCATGGCAACACATGGGTTTGACCAGAAGTGTAAAGAAGGGTGCCAAAATATGGGGTGTTTCTAACAAATAATCTATTATGGATTCCAAACCATTGGAACATTTTTTTTTTAATTCAGGGAGGTATGCCTAGTATAGTAATAATTATGACTTGTCTCATCCACCTACTATCCATGATGGTATTTGGCATTCACAGAATGAGGAGGGGGGGGGGACAAATACTATCAAACGCACAGGTTGACTATACTTGGAGGACACATATCCTCTGAATATCTAGTCTGTTGAAACACTCCTCTCTCCTTAGCCTAAATCCTGGCTTCTAAATGTGTCTTCAATGCCAAAATGACATGTACAGTCCAAGAATGTGCGATGAAGGACAATTCTACCATTAGTCTATAAAAAGGATTCTTTTTTATTTCACATCCCCAAGACACAGCAATAAATGTTCATGGCAGATATCTTAAAATCAAAAATGACCTAAGAGCGCATGAGTCTTGACAGAGCCAGTAATTTCTGCTGTCCAAGTCAATGACTTAAACATCTCATAATTTGAAGAGATTGTCTGTGGGTACTGAAGAAACTACCTAAAAAAAGTGCTAACAACCGCAGACCCCACATCATCTTCCCCATAATCAACAAACATGGCAGTAGTACCTCACCACACTCACCAGACCAAACTAAGATGGCTCTACACTTGAAACCATAGTATCTCTACTACTCTGAACCAACAATATCCAGGCCGAATGAGTAATCAGTCTATAGAATCATAACTTTAAAACCAAAAGCATCATCATCTAGTAGATGTACACCTCGAGACCCTACATTTCCCACTCGTACCAATTTAATCTCAATACTGGATCAATCACACTGCCAAATCCAGGTGTGGAATCCATGTATGTGCTCAAATTCAAAACTATGTCTATCATGTTGACCTTTTGTTTTTATGGTTTCATTTTCATGTACACTGTGAAAGTCCAGAAAGAATCAGCTCACATGACGAAAAAAAGCAGCCATGCGAGAGCTCATTTGCATACCCATGATGCCCGGAGTTTGGACTGCACACTGGTGCTATTTCTTTTCTTTCAATTGTCATATATCCTCACTAATTGTGCATTTAAAAGGTGGAAATATACAAGAGGAAATGCATGGGCAGGTTGGTTTCTATTCTCAAAGACACCCTTTGTTTGAAACATTTTATGACTAAGATTTTAAATGCCACTACGTTCCAGTGCTGTGCAGTTTTACTATAAACTTCATACACGATGCTAACTACTATATCAATCACAGCTGCAACATACATATCTACACAAGGCTTCTGTGTGTTGATGACATAAGCTTTGGCAAACATTGAGCTGTCTCTAGACTGAGCTAAAAAGAGAGTGGAGAAAGTTGTGTCTCTTAAAAAAATAAAAGAAAGGATGCCTTTATGGGACAGTACAGCTGTATTCCGAATATAAATGCACTAAAAGGTTTTGCACATGCACATTTACTTGCCCAGGCAAAGATCCGCTGGCCCACAGATGTAGCCCAATGGCCACGGCTGGCAACTTTTGAACTTGGGAACCATTGAGTTTTGTAGTTGACTCAGTATCCTGTGATTCTAAGCAAATCACTTAATCTCGCTGTGCCTACAAAATGTCATACTCTGTGTAATGTAATCTGGTTCTCATGTAAAGTGCTCTTGGTTCACGTTTGCGCTATATAAAACTGCATCCAATCCCATGGTAACCAGGTGCATTTTTAAAAAATGCACCTAAAATGCATTTTTTACAGTGTCATAGAGCACCCACTTGCCCGCGGGCAATTGAGCGCTGTATACAAGCACCATTTTTTTTACCATTTGATTTAAGGGGGACCTTAGGCCCATAGGTAAGAATGATTTTCTAATTTCAAATTTGAAATTTCCTATTGGGAAATTGCGAATTTGGAAATGCCAAACCATTTGTACCTATGGCCCTTAGGCCCATAGGTATGAATTTTTAAAAACTGTGCATTATATTACAATTTGCAGATGGATGGTAGCAAGGGTGCATTTATAATTCAACAATTATTGTTATTCATACATAATTATTTCTTTTTATAAAATTACAGTTTAATTTTTCTTTTGTTGAAAGTGCATATTCCTAGTCATATTGGATTCTTATAAAATATTTTCATTCAAAAATCCTTAGAGAGAGGAGGTGCAGTAACTAAAAGGGACTTATTGTCATAATACGTCTGGTGAACTGGAGTATGACCCAGGAACATGTTGAATAATTATTACTACATGCATAATGCTATATAACATTGCAGTTCAAAGAGGCATCTCTTCAAAAATAGTCTCACATGATACTGACAAAGAGGATTAGACCCTCAGACCCCCCTCTTCCCCGGACAAGATGCTGCCAAACCTGCTGTAGATCGACAATGCAGAATTGATGTGACTAACAATTTTGAGGTAATCAAAAACATCACATTAAGGGCCCGATTCTGATGCGGGTTGGAAAAGCTTCCCGACCGAATCGGTTGGGAAATGGTTTCCGACCCACTCGGATCGGGAAAGTCCAACCGGCAGAGTAGGATGCATCCGGATGTTTCCAGATCCGATTTGGTTGAACTCCCATTGACTTCAATGGGAACATTTGTTCCTAACCGCATCAGAATTGGGCCCTCGGTCGGGAAGACACGTTCGTGATCCGATTTGGAAGGAGCAACTGCCGTTAGGAGCCCTTCCTAACCGCATCAGAATCAGGCCATCGGTCGGGAAGCTTTTCCAACCCGCATCAGAATCGGCCCCTAAATGTTCTTCCGATAATGCTTATTTTTAGTGTGACTTTTTAAACTAAATTGTTTGGGTTTAACAAAAACAATGACATAAAATGTGCCATTTTCTTTGGCTTTATAATGATACTTAGGACTGTTCCTTCAATTTGTTTTCAAAATAGTGCAGAGACAGAAAATCGAATCACAAATATCAAGTTCTACAAATATCGAGTTGCAAATATCGTGGGTCAGAAATATCGACAACAAGAATATCGTGGTTAAGAATATGGACTTAAGGTAAGTAATATTGATTTTAAAAATATCGAAGTGTTTAATATCGTTTGCAAAAATATAGTTGTTAAAAATATCATTTGTTTATTAATGTTATGTATTTTTGTATATATTTTATATGTATGTGTTGTATGTTTTTGTATAAGAATCGTTTGTAATATTAATATATGTGTTAAATTTTTAGTAGTTATTGAAAAAATAATTATTTTAATTTTGCGGTTTTAGTTCTGTAGCGGGTTGTGGGTTTATAGGGGAAGAGGGTGGGAAGTAATTTAATTATATTAAATGTATTGATTATTTTTTATTTATTAATATTTGTTTAATTGAGATGTTATAGTGTTAAATGTGTAAAGTAATTTATTATTAATTCAATATTGGTTGTTAATTAATTCAAATGAATTAATTATGGTAATTGTGTAATTCATTTTAGGTGTGTGTTGTGGTGTTTATAGGTGTTAAGGGTGGGAAGTAATTTATTTTTAATTGATGAATTAATAATTAGATGTTAATTAATTTTAATTGATTACCTGGTAATTAATTATGGTAATTGTGTAATAAATTTTAGGTTTGTGTTGTGGTATTTATAGGTGTAAAGGGTGGGAAGTAATTTGTATTTAATTAATTAATATATAGTTGCTAATGAATGTATATTATTTGATATGTATTTTGGGTAATTGTTTATTTTTTGTCTGTTTTTACTTTTAAAGGGGTAAAGGGTGGTTATTAAATACATTTTACTTACTTTATTTTCAGCTGTTAATAGTAATAGTTTTCAATTTATAAATACGTTTTAATTGTGTTTTATTATTTTAGAGTTTAATTTAGGTGTGTGTTGTGGATATCATAGTGTTAAAGTGTTAAAGTGTGTGTAGTCAATTAATGTTTATTAGTTCTTTTATTAATAATATTTTTAAAATTGATTATTAATTAGGTTTATTTTGTAAAAAAATGTTTTTAAAAATGTTGAAGTGTTGTTATTGGTGTGGTGTTATAGGGTAGGAAATATAATAAATACATTTATGTATTAATTAATTGGAGAACTTGCCAAACAAACTTTCATTCTCCTCAACACACTCTTTAACAAGTATTTCTAATTCTTTGCCAGTAAATGTTCTCTTCCCCTTTATGCTGATTTCCTCATTGAGTATTTTCGAAGAACTGTAGAGATCCTCTCCTATCCCAGGCTTACAATGAATGATTATGGAACATTTTCTATATCCATGATGTCATCACAGACACTATGACGTTAGCAATTTGCAAAATCTTTGTGATTTCTGGAGTATGGTTGTCTTGAGGACTAGCGCAGGGATATCCCTCAAGGGATGATTGAGCACTCAATAAAAACCTTAAATAAATAAATACTGTCAGCTTTTCACTGGAATGCTTCCCTCTTAATTTAAGCTCGACTTCAGACCTTTTTACTTTTTGGAGGATGCTCAAGACATGGCTTTTTCCACTCTAATGGCTGCTGTGTGATTTTCAGTAATTACGAATCGCAAATAGGGAATCGTTATTTAAAAATAATCACAACTGAGAAACCGTCATTTAAAAATAGCGCACAATAAGAAAACACTATTTGATAACTGGAACACATAGTACACCACATTTCACAATTTGAAAATAGAGATTCGGTAAAAATTGCTATTTCAGAATTGCAAAAACAGAGTTTCTTACATCAGACCCTTAGTGTCATGAATAAATCGGTTTCTGTTAATTTCTAGAAAATAATTCTATGTTAAATATGCATTTCCTCTACTAATATTAAAAAAAACTTATATAATTATTCCCAAAATGTAATGCATAGTAACATACTTCTTTTTACTGTAAGCCCTGTACATAGTTAAAGAAAAACAGAAAAACAATGGTACATATGGGCACAATTAGCATTGGTTAGAGATTGTTTAAGGTATGGTTGATTATGACTTCTCAAATTGACTCGCCATCATATGGCAACAATGATGTTAATAGTCCTCCCCAAAGTTTCCATGGCACCTGTAAATCTATAATAATACGCAAAATAACATGTAATGATGTTTAATCCGAAACCGGCATTTGGTGCTATATTTTAGCACTAAGGGGCTCATTAGGATGGCGGGTGGACTCAGGTCCGCCCACCATCCTAGCGGTGTGTGGACCGCCCGCCAGCCATGCGGCGGTCCCGCACCACGAATTAGGATGCGACCGCCACCATGGTGATCGCATTCTGAAATTTAACATTGCGTCGGGTGCTGCAGACAGCAGCACCTGCCGCGATTTTAAAATCGCATGTCTGGCATTTCGCTGCACCACGTGGCAGGCACCACACGTTGCCTGCCACTTGGTGCAGTAAAATGTAGGGGGGTACCATAGGTACCCCCCAAGTGCACCCCACCTCCCCCGACACAAGGGGGCCTGCAACGGGCCCCGAGCCCAATCCCAGCCAGCCTTTCCATGGCGGCCTTGCCGCCATGGAAAGGCACTTTATTTTCCCACATCCTAATATGGCGGACGGTGCCTGCTGGGCACCGCCACCATATTAGTGGCCCTGCTCCGCCCGCCAGGCAATCGGTGCGATTGCCACCGGCGGTAAAGCGGCGGACGGACTTTGCGTCCGCCGGGATACCCACTGCCATCCTAATATGGCGGTGGGTAAATCTCATTGTGATGGCTGAACGATCGCCATCGCCGGCCCGGCGGTGGCCATCGTTCCGCCATCATAATGAGCCCCTAGGTGCGCCTTCCAATCCTTTTTGGACCCATTTTGCACTAAACAAATTGCGTAGGAAACACAAGCACTGCAAACAGCAGCCGCTCACATTCTGGTCATTTGCGTTGTTCCAGTGTGCACGTTTGCCATGAAAAGCCCATAATTACCAGAGATTACCCTGGCGTAATGGAAATTTCACCCGTGCCTCACCAGGGTATAACAATGTGTGATAAACAGCACCAGGCAGGGGTGGCACTTTTCGTCTGACCTTCCACACCATTAGGGGGCCGATTCCGATCTCGGCCGGTAGGGCTCCGAATCGGATTCGGCTTTACCGGATCCGATTCGGAGCCCTGTTTCCCGACCGAACCGTACGCGGGTCCGGCCGAGCGAGTACGATGCGGGTCGCCGACCGACTCGTCCGGGCGTCCCGACCGCTCCGACCGACTCGCTCCCGGCTCGAACCGCTCCGACCGACTCGCTCGGACTCGACTCGCACCGCGCAATGGAGACGTTCCCCGGCCGGGTAAGTACGATGCGCGCCCCGAGCAGTCCGACCGAGCCGCGCACTCCGGCTCGAAAGAGCTGTCGGAGCCGTACTTGGGGGTCCGTGTCGGACCCCCTGTGCGCGTAGCCGCGCGAGTCGCACACAGGGTGGACCCATGGGTCCCCCTACCTGTGCGTGTACGGCGCGAATCGCTTCGCCGCGTACCCGCTGTAGGGGCGCACTTGTCCGACTCGCACCTATTGAGTCAATGGGAGCCCGCGTGACGCGTTGTACGACCGGCTCCCATTGACTTCAATGGGAGTCCGACCGACTCGAGTCCGATAACATACGGACGCATCGTACTCGTTCGGTCGGACTGCACGGGTCCGATTCGGTCGGAAATCTCTCCGGGTCTGGCTCGGTCGGAGAAATTTCCGGCCCGAATCGGAATCGACCCCTAGGTCTGTAAACTTCACCAGCACATCCAAGTAGAGAGAATTCACAAGGGTCAGGTGCTGGAATTCAGAGTGGCTGCTGAGAGGACAAGAAGCAGGGAAGGAAGTGACATTATGGAGGGGGTTTCAACTGTGGTTAAAGTGATCAATAGCAAAGCCAAATCTCTTCCTACATGAAGGACTATAAAGTCAGCCAGCTGTGAAAACTTCAGGCCCCTTCTGGGTATTTGATATAGCAGCAGACAGCACTCTCATTATATATGCCTGGAGGTTGAACGGCTGACTGCACAAAATGAATTCTGCAAAAGGTGAAATGCTGCACTGTGTGTTTCTGAGATACATAGAACTGCTTCACATACAGTGTATGAGGGCACAAGGGGTTTCTATATCGTAATTCAGGGCACAGAATGAAAAGTGCGCTGTTATCCAACAAAGAAGTTACTAGCTTTAGAAAATCCTATCTTACTACTAAACATAAACAAACAATGACAAAGGCAATAGACGTGGCTTTTTCGTTGGACAAGTGCTTGGTAATAGTTGGTTGACTTGTGTGTTGCCCCCCAGCTGTCCTAAAAAGCAACATCTTGGTGTATAACAATGTGAAAACAAGAAATAGGGGCATATCATTGAAGAGACTGCTTGAGCAGAGATAAGCTGTGCCCTCAAAAACGAATGTTATAAAAAGGAGGTATAAGATGAACTCTGCTTGCTAAGTGGTAAATGTAAAAATGTTTACAGAGCAAAATATTGCATAGTAGATACTTTTGATGAAGGCCCAGTTTTTTCATTGCATCTTTAAGAAAGTTTGTGTGCATGCAGGTCAATACTTTGTGAACAAAACCAAAGCTATAAAGTCAACTTTAAGTTATCATGACATGAAGGAAAACAAATGTGCAAGCGTGATTGGTGACATGTGTGATAGGAGGCGCAATAAGTGACTCAGGCCTCCTAGTAGCATTTAATTTACCGGCCCTGGATATATGGTATACCACTCTATAAAGGACTTGGAAGTAAATCAAATATGCCAATCAGGTGTAAACTAAGGCCAACAAAAACAAATCCAGCAAAAGGAAATGGAGGGTAGAGGCAAAAGGTTTGGGGGCGACCCTGCAGAAAGTCCAATAATCAGGCTGTAAGAATTAGAATAAAAAAGTGAAATTATGAGTGATATATGTAAAGAGTGAGTGCTTTGTAAAAGGAGGAAGAGAGGAAAAGTAGAGAGAGGAATGGAAATGGGGCAGTCATAGGATAAAAATGTTAAACACCCTTGAGTAACACAACTGGAGTGAAGTGGTGGCCCTATTTAATCTGCCGGGTAACAGAATTATACTACAATTTCTCCTCCGACACAAAAATGTTGTGCACTACCTGTGAATGGTAGTTAGTCTCTGATGGAATTAGAAATGTGTTTTGTATAGCAGAGAAGGTTTTAAGGAAAATTAGTGGCTTTAAAAAAGAATATTTATTACAATGCAGTCACAGATATGATGATCTCCTGAAACTTGTAGGTCACCATCCTTGTGATTGCCACAGATCAGAGTGAGCAAAAGACACACAATTGATGGACGGAATGCAGAACAAATCAAAACATTCACCCCCAGTCAATAGATCTGGGTTAAATCCATCATTCTTTTGCTCACCATGCCACCCCAGTTTATACCTGGCCATATGCAAATCAGTCTCGACCCTGTGCCTCATGGGAACAGTCCAGCCCGAACTGCCAAGCCAGGTCCTCCCTGGACCGGAAACAAGCATCCTAGGACCGGTTTCGGGGTTTCACCCCTCTTCAGCCAGGATAGCTTGACTCCAGTGGCACAGTGAGCCCGGGACCCACGTCTGGGCATACCCGGCGCACTTAGGGCGAGGAAGCAAAAGACACACAATTGATGGACGGAATGCAGAACAAATCAAAACATTCACTCCCAGTCAATAGATCTGGGTTAAATCCATCATTCTTTTGCTCACCATGCCACCCCAGTTTAGACTTGGCCATATGCAAATCAGTCTTGACCCTGTGCCTCATGGGAACAGTCCAGCCCGAACTGCCAAGCCAGGTCCTCCCTGGACCGGAAACAAGCATCCTAGGACCAGTTTCGGAATGGCATGGTGAGCAAAAAAAGCGATGGATTTAGGCCCAGATCTCTGTACTGGGGTGAATGTATGAAATTGTTCTGCATTCTGTCCATCAATTGTTCTTTTGCATTTGTCACCCCGAGTGGGACGGGTATGCCCAGACATGGGTCCCGTGCTCTCCATGCCACTGGAGTCAAGCTATCCTGGCTGATGAGGGTGAAACCCCGAAACCGGTCCTAGGATGCTTGGTTCCAGTCCAGGGAGGACCTGGCCTGGCAGTTCGGGCTGGACTGTTCCCATAGGGCACAGGGTCAAGACTGATTTGCATATGGCTGGGTTCAAACTGGAATGGCATGGTGAGCAAAAAACGATGGATTTAGGCCCAGATCTCTGTACTGGGGTGAATGTATGAAATTGTTCTGCATTCTGTCCATCAATTGTTCTTTTGCATTTGTCACCCCGAGTGGGACGGGTATGCCCAGACGTGGGTCCCGTGCTCTCCATGCCACTGGAGTCAAGCTATCCTGGCTGATGAGGGGTGAAACCCCGAAACCGGTCCTAGGATGCTTGGTTCCAGTCCAGGGAGGACCTGGCCTGGCAGTTCGGGCTGGACTGTTCCCGTAGGGCACTGGGTCAAGACTGATTTGCATATGGCTGGGTTCAAACTGGAATGGCATGGTGAGCAAAAAAACGATGGATTTAGGCCCAGATCTCTGTACTGGGGTGAATGTATGAAATTGTTCTGCATTCTGTCCACCAATTGTTCTTTTTGCACAGATCAGAGTGAGTCACAATTTGCGGCATACTCTATAAATATGAATGAGGTAGGTCAGCTGCCACACACTTTGATTCAGAATTTCCCTATTAGTACATAGGCTAGTTTTCCTAAATTCAATACTGATCTAAAAATAACTCGTTGCAAATCGCGACCACTTCATTCAATGAGTATCTTGATACATCTGGCCCTCAGTGCCTTAGGAAGCTTCTAACCTTTATGTTCCCTCCATGTCTTGCTTATATTTTGTAAGTGAAGGACAAGAAAGTATTTTAAATGCCCAGTTTTCCTTTGTTAACAGTGACTGAATTTTTTCTATATTTTTCTTAACTATCATCATATCATTATTTTTATCGAGGTAAACGGCGTCTAAAACGTATACAGCAAACATTTCTAAATCATATTATAAATAAAATACATTAGCAGATCCAAACAATCGCCAAGACTCAAATTTATTGTGTATTGTGAGTGGAATAAAAATTCAGTACCAGCTCAGTAGATTTTCTCTTTGACTATGTAGAATACAAGGGGATATTGAATATAAAAAGCCCTTGCTACATGTTATGCAGGGCAATAATACTACCCACAATGGCACAGGTTTAACAGAAAGAAGGATCAGTAGTATACTTCATTGGGTGGTTCAAGTCAAGCATGAGGCTGGTTCGGGTGGGGTGAAGCTATAGAAACCAGGCAGGTTCCAAATTCTACATCATTGATAGAGGCTCACATTAGATGATCAGATCAACGTAGTATCATGCACATCGTCTGTGATAGTTAATAGGCTAGATGATACAGATCTATGTTCCAGATGTAGCAGACACATCAATTTAGCTTGCTTGGGCCTCGGCTTTCTTTAGGGACCGCTAGACAAAGTCATTATCCATCTTGCCCGATAGAGTTCTCACTTTACCAGAAGCCTTTTCCACCAAACCCCTATCGGTGAGAACTCCTAAGTAAATCATGTTCAATGTGAACCATGTGGATCCTAGCGCTTCCTGTGATGTTTGGATCCGTCTGAATGCAGCTCCAAAGAACCGACAGGTGATGTGAACATTTTAAAAAAAAATCATTTGTTTGAACATGTTCTTTGGGGAAGGGGCACCCCAATCTACTCCTGCCTAAAAGTTTAGTCTCACAACAATACCTTTTCCTTGATATACAAAACCCCGTTTGAAAACCTTGTGTTTCCCCCTGCAGTGAATGAGAAATATTTTGCTATGGAGCTAGCTTTGAAGAAAAGAGCAGCGTTTTCAAGGAGTCTGCATAAATCTCTGTGAATCAGCAGAAATCTATTGCAGTCTCTTGTTTAGAATGAGACTAATAAAGGACGAGCTCTTACTTATGTTTAACAGAATTTTTCATATCGTCACAAGATCGCTTGCAATTTGAAGTCAATACATAGAACAAACTGAATTAACAATAACTAATACCATACACCATACTTCTATAGGGTCAATGACTGCACAGGGAGAGTGGGCTACTTTAGTTAAATTCTCGGTTTTAATTATCTATCAAAAGCCTGAACCAAAGTATCCAGACGTTCTGAGCAGGACAGGATGCCCTTAGTGCATTTACAAAAAAGGAAGGCTCGACTGTGCATTTCTAAACAAACAAATTTTGGGACCTCTCCACTTCGACATAGTCTAAAGAGATCAGAAGGCAGCTGCTCTCAGAGGAGCCAGTGAATAGAGGGAACTAACACTTTCCATCAAACTACGTCACAGGAAAAGGGACAGGTGACCACGCCCTATGCCACACCATTTCTGCTCTCTTCCAAAGATCGCATTTGCCCCACTTGTCTTCACTACTTCCCTCAGTTTGTGGAATACACACCCAGTTTTATCACTGCAAATTATTGGGGTTTGTTTCCTGCACCCTCTTTTTTGGGGGTTGGTGTGGGGAGTCACAACCAAGCCATACTGGAGTAGCATACAACTGAATTTATCTATGCATCTGGTAATCATGAACATCCTGCCAACATGCCCCCAATGTGATTGTGTACCCCTATGGTGTTTAGTTTAAGATATTCCTACCTGAATCTTACAAATTCTGAAGGACTATGCTGTGCTCCATGGATACAGTTTATGTATTTCTTTTGAGTGGGATAGCACTCAAAATGTCACTTAGTCAATAACGTTCCAATCCAAGTCCAATCCATCAATTATTTCCTCTAGCTGTGGTCCATAATGATCAGCGAAGAATATCCTCTACACGTATACATTCAGGTTCCAAAGACTTTATTCTTTTCTTCATATAGTACTTCCTCAAAGCACAAGTCACTTCATCCCAAACCCCAATGACATCAAATATATTCAGATTAATAGTTTCCACTTGCCAACTCCAGGGAACTTTACATCATGAGCACCGTAGGTTACATTAGTGAAGTAATTTGGGACACCCACTTAGGAGGATAAATCTATCCCGGAAACTATTCATCTGATTGTAATTGGATTGGAGTGATATTGATTGAGAGACATTTTGAGTGCTATCCTAATCACTAGAAGTCCATAAATTGTGTTTTTTCATTGTAAAAATAACTAGGGTTTTCACAGTGGAACTCCTAGGAAGTAGCACCTATTGATTTATATTTTGAGCACTAGTAAGGGTGGTGGGGTGGACTTATGTCATAACTGTCTCCCCGTAGACACAGGGTCACTATTCCAAAGAGAGTATTACTTTCCTCTCAAAACTTAGCAATTTGCGCCAAAAACCAGAGATGCCATAGGTCCAGAACCCATTAGGCTCTTGTTCTTCAACATGTTCTTGGGCTGCTAGTGCAAGTGACTACAGGTCACTCAATCATTTACCCCAAATTTAGCACTTTACTGCAACATTTTTAGGAAGTTGAGGCAGAAAGCTATACGCCATAGAATATGCCACAAACCATTGTCCCTTTTTACAAGCGAATCCATGGGATCTTGCCTGAAGATCCTTTCATGTAGTGGGTTTCTCTGACAAGCAAAGGGATCATTGGTTGTTGCTTTCAGAACACGATTTTATACACAGGCCAAGGATTTGTCTATGAGGCTTCATAAACATAAGAATTCTGAAACTAAGTGAGCTAGGAATGGAACAAGAGGCTTTTAGATGGTATACAAGAGATCATGATAAATACATAAAGTTGTACTTACAAAGTAAAAATAATCAGCTGTTCTCACAGCAATTTTGTATGTCGCTGTTTCATGTGGATATAAAGTAAACAATAGACCTTTTATCTAAGACAGACATTTTGGGCATCATTGACAATTTGGGTGGCCCAGGTGGGACAAGGTTGTTGGTGGGAATTGGATTCCTGCTGGCCAAGTCGGACATCATTGGGTTAATGGATAGATGCTCTCAAAGAGAGTAGTCTATACATGAGAGGAAATTGTGTCTACATAAAGACAAGAAAATATGGAGACCCTGGTAGGCACAGTTCCATGAATGCCAATAGGTGCCATACTGTCCCAGTGCCTGGATACCCTAACGGGTGACAGGCAGCGCTTTACAAATCCTATTACATTGTATTGGTTATATTATATTTGTACTGAAACCAGCGCTGTCCCTATATGTAATTCCGTAATATATACCTGTAAGGTCATACTTCTATCCTCCCTGCTTAAGATTCAATAAAAATTGTTTATATAAAAAGTATGTCTGCTTTTTAACATTTGGCTATTTTTTTGCGGGAGGGGGCAGGAAGTCTCACAGATCCTACAACTAAAAGTCATCACTACTAAAGAGGTCGATGATACAAATCTTGAAGAGTCATTTTACCTATGGGTGTATCAAGGTAATGTACCATGCTGCCTAGGATTTTAGAGCCACCAGATGGACTAAGGGCTGAGAAAATAAGTGACACAAAGAAATTAATGCCACCACCTGATTTCATAGGCTGTAAAATAGTGCTGAGAATAATTTGTGTTACTTTCATGAATTGTATTAACACCTATGTTTGTGTGTACAGAATTATAAGAGAAAAAGGTTGGAAAAAATAGATCAGTTAAAAAGTGGACAACTCAAGTAGAATCATAGTCTAAAGTGTGTATACAATACTTCTAAAGCAAGAGACGCAATAGAACACTTGATGAAGCACATTTTATCAGGTAAACATAATGTGGACATTAATGCTTCAAAAATAAAAGTATAAGGATACAGAATCTATGAACAGTTCCTTGGAACTTGGTTCATCCTATTTGTGAAGGTATCAGATCCCTGGCAAAGAACAGAATTAGACATGCAAAATTGCCATTTTTTTAAATCACATTGAAAGACAAAGTCAATGCCAAGAAACACATACAAAGGAGTAAACCCAATGTCTGCATAGGAAAAACATCTCAGAAAGCAGAAATTGTGCAAACAAGAAAAGTCATGACACAGTAGTGTGCAAACAAGCAAGTTCACGGGATGTCAAAAAAGGGTTCCAAATGAAAGCTGCATGCAGCGGCATAGCTATGAATGATGCAGAAGGTGTAGTAGCACTGGGGACTTCACGGGTAATTGTTCCGTGTCTGTATGACAGGTGCAGAAAGATTACAGATGAAGATGCATGATTCTGTGACTTCTGTGAGGCTGAGATTTGTGACATGATCTCTTTTTCCCTGGTGACACCACACATCATAAATGGGGCAGTGGGTCAGCCTACTTAAGCCACTGGTTAGCATCATTTTGAGTGACTGCATTTTACTCTCTCACAAGCAGCGCATCAGCACACACATTAGTTCTCTTTAGTGCCAGTGTTTTTTTTAACTTTATTATTTTAGTGTTGCCTTTGCATGTAGAAATGTGGCCTAACGGCTAATGTGGTCGACCTCGGAGCTGGAAACCGGGTTGGAGTCTCAACAGGGGCACTCACGTCCTTTGTTTCTGGGCAAATCCCTTAATCTCCCCGTGCCTAACAACAATGAATGTGTTCATCTGTAACATAACTAGTGCTCTGATAACTTCGGGTCTAGTTTGCGCTATATAAAACTCCCCAAAAAAATGTGTTAGCAGGACACTTTTTACTAGATGTGAGCACATGGCACAATCCAGCTTTATCAGTTCTGGTCTCCTGCTAATGCAGTAGCAAATTTCTTTTGAGGTGTCCTTTGTTTATCTAACTACTGCTATTCCACATCATATCTCTTTTTAGTATGCACCTAATGAAGTGCAATTATAAATGCACTGCTGTATGTCATGCTGATATTTCTTTTTATTTAGAAACTACAGTTATACTTGTAAACCAATTTAATCTATATGTCTTGCTTGTTTGGGTTTCTACTTGGCTTTCAGTGCTCTTGTAAGTAGTGCTTCTATAGACATTTAAATATTATATTAGTAATTGAAGTTGTGCCATTTCTTCCAATTTCCCTGTCTGTCTGTCTGTCTATCTATCTATGTATCTACCAGTTTGTCTATCTATCTACCTATCTGTTCAGCTACCTACCTATCTACCTGCCTGTCTGGATGTCTATCTACCTATCTATCAGTCAACCTACCTGTTTATCTGTCTGTCTCTCTTTATCTATCTATGCAAATATACATATACACATATACATATATATATATATATATATATATATATATATATATATATATATATATTCACTGAAAAAACCATAGGTTTCAGGGACGTTATAGTTACAAATTAGCATTTAAAAAACCTTTGAAATTCACTGAAAAACCATAGGTTTTAGGGACAGTTATAGTTAGTTGGACATTGCACTCGTACAAAACCCGTGAAATTCCCCGTTATAGTTAGTCCAGCTAACTATAACTCGCGCCCCAGCAATGCACTGCTGATGACGTCACATATTACATCACTCATGACATGGTCAGTGACATCACTGATGACATCACTGATGACATCTCAAATGACATCACTGATGACATCATCCAGTGACTGTGTGTTTCTGTAAAGTTTAAATATTTTTAATATATATAGGAAAAGACGTATTGAAGAATGAGTGGGTGTGTAAGTGTCTGTATGGATGATTTAGTAGGTGCGTGACTGACTCTATAAGTGAGTGATTTAACGTATCTTACTGAATGTCTGTATCCGTCTGTCTGTTGCTGTGTAAGTGGCTGCATGTGTTTGTGAATAGCTACATGAGTGTCTATATGAGTTATTGAATGCTTGTCTGAGTATCTGTATGGGTGCCTGAGTGTTTGTGTGGGAGGGGTGTGTGCAACTCTGTGCATAGATGTGTGAGTGGGTGATTCACTGGGTGGATGGTTTCAAGAGTGCATCTGTGATAGACTGTATGGGTGGGTAAGTGTGTGTAAGAGTGTGTTAGTGAGTGAATGTATGTCCCAGTGGTAAATGTGTGAGTAACTACATATGTGAAAGGCAGTATATATGTGTGTTGGAGTATATAAATAGCTATAAGCGAGAGTGAGTGATTGTGATAGTGGCTGTATGGATGAGTGTGTGCTTGTATCAGTGATTGTATAAGAGCGTAAGAATGTGCTACTATTTGTATGAGTAAGTGAGCTGGTGTGTGTATAACTGTATAGGTGAGTAAATGGTAGTGTGTTTAATTATTTGCATGACTGACTAGGTGTGTGAGTACCTCTATGGATGAGTGGCGGTGTTTGAGTGTCTATATAGGAGTATGAGTGCATATGATAGTCCTGTACTGAGTGACCGTAAGTATGAGTGACTGTACGGGTGAGTGAGTGGATGTGTGCGTAGACCTAAGAATCAGTGAGTGGGTATGTAGTTATTGGTGTTGGAGTGTCTATGGTTTTGCGAATGGCAGTCTGTAATTTAGAGTGGGTGTATCAAAGGTTATATTGGGGTGTGAGGAGGTGCATCAGATTATCACGTGGATGATGTCATCAGTGATGTCATTTGAGATGTCATCAGTGATGTCATCAGTGATGTCACTGACCATGTCATGAGTGATGTAATATGTGACGTCATCAGCAGTGCATTGTGGGGCGCGAGTTATAGTTAGCTGGACTAACTATAACGGGGGAATTTCACGGGTTTTGTACGAGTGCAATGTCCAACTAACTATAACTGTCCCTAAAACCTATGGTTTTTTCAGTGAATTTCAAAGGTTTTTTAAATGCTAATTTGTAACTATAACGTCCCTGAAACCTATGGTTTTTTCAGTGAATTCCAAAGGTTTTTAAATGCTAATTTGTAACTATAACATGTCTGAAACCTACGGTTTTTCAGTAAATTTCAAAGGTTTTGTAAATGACAATTTTTAAATGTATTAATTGTTATATAAAAAAATTTCATACTGATTTCCAAATTTTTAGAAAACATTTTTTTAAATATTTTATTTTTTAAATTACATTGTAATTACATTATACATTACATTACAAAAAATACTTTCTCAGAATGAATTACTTTAGTTTAAATACTTTGCACATAGGCAATAGACTTTTAAGTACAGTAGTTACAGTTGTTGCAATGGGCAACACATTTTCAAACACAATGCAACATTCAGCTCAATGTGAATTTCTAGTTAAATGCAATTAGTTACTTTATGGATTACTTTTCTAACCACAGGACTGGATCCTAGATTCAGTCCTGGGACATCTCCTGTAAACAGTTGAGTAAAAGCGTTTTGATTACAGTTGTGATTTTTAAGGAATATTATTGTACTTTAAAAGTTCACACTTAGAAACTTTTTCTCATAGAATCACCAATGTTATCCTATGGAAGGAAATTCACTTAGAAGTTAAAAACTGTTATCGTTACTTTTTCTTACTCAGTGTTGGATCCTGGATCCAGCACTGGTGCATCTCCTGTAAACAGTTGAAAGAATGCGTTTAAGTCATACAGGCGATTTTTTAGGAATATTTGTAGTTTGTGAAAATCGACACTTTGAAACTTTTCTGCTGAAAACCAGACAATGGATTCCTATGGAAGAAAATATAAGTTACTGGTAAGTACGGTTAAAATTACTTTTCAGGGTCAGTGCTGGGCTAAAAGATGCAGCACTGGGTTCTCTCCTGATAACAGGTGAGTAAATTGGAATTCGTACTTTGGTTGATTTTAGAGAATATTATAAAGTTCCAAAACTCCACACTTAGAAGAATTTCCAAGTGAAACCAGTCAATGTTAGCCTATGAAGGAAATTCAAGTTACTGGTAAGTACGGTTAAAATTACTTTTCAGGGTCAGTGCTGGGCTAAAAGATGCAGCACTGGGTTCTCTCCTGATAACAGGTGAGTAAATCGGAATTCGTATTTCGGCTGATTTTAGAGGAATATTTGTATGTTTCAAAAATCAACACTTAGAAACTTTTTCAACAAAAGCAGGCAATGATATCCTATGGAAGGAAATTCAAGTTACTGGTAAGTACGGTTAAAATTACTTTTCAGGACCAGTACTGGGCTGAAAGATGCAGCACTGAGGTCTCTCCTTATAACAGGTGAGTAAATAGGAATTCGTATTTCGGATGATTTTAGAAGAATATTTGCACAATGGTGAAGGGAGGGGCGGGGCCTGAGGTGACATCTGTGCAAACGCGCCCCGTGGCGTGTTTTAAGTTGGGGATTAAGTCCCCTTGAATCCTGAGGGTCCCTAGGGGCCAACTAGCCCACCAGGAACCTCCAATATGCGCCAGGGGCTGCGTTGCAGAGACGTGTAGAGAGGCCACACCCTTTACACCTTCTGCAACGCAGCTCTGTGGCGCTTTCTGGATGTACCTGTTGGGCTAGTTGGCCCTCAGGGACCCTCAGGATTGAAGGGGATTTAATTCCCATCTTAAAACGCGCCACGGGGCCTGTTTGCACACATGTCACCTGAAGCCCCGCCCCTCCTTCACCACTGTGCAAACGCGCCCCGTGGCGCGTTTTAAGTTGGGGAATTAAGTCCCCTTGAATCCTGAGGGTCCCCGGAGTCCAACTAGCCCACCATATACCTCCAAAGCGCCACAGAGCTGCGTTGCAGAGAGGTGTAAAAGGGCCGTGGCCTCTGTACACCTCTCTGCAAGGCAGCCCCTGGCGCATACTGGAGGTTCCTGGTGGGCTAGTTGGCCCCAGGGACCCCCAGTATTCAAGGGGATTCGTCCTCTCTGCAAACGCGCCAGGGGGCGCGTTTGCAGAGTGGTGAAGGAAGGGGCGGGGCCTGCGGGCCAGATCGCTTTTTTGTAAAAAAAAAATTTGTCCCCTGAAGGGGGCTCTGTGGCCCCCTTCCTTTTTCCAGTTTTTATGCCCTGGGGACCCCATCCCCCAGGGCCTTACCCCCTTTTTTAATTACAAATTTAAAAAAATCGGAAGGGGGCCGCGTGGCTCCCCTTCCCTGGGCCTGTATTGGCCCCGGGACCCCATCCCCGGGGCATGGCCTCGATTTTTTTTTTTTTCATAGGGAGGGGGCTGCGTGGCCCCCTCCTCAGGCCATTTAAGGCCCCGGGGACCCCATCCCCCGGGGCCGGCCTTTCCGTTTTTTTACTTTTTATTTTTTATTTATTGGGGAGGGGGCCGCGTGGCCTCCTGCCGAGCCACTACTTGCCCCAGGGACCCCATCCCCCGGGGCTGGCCCTCTCGTTGGGGACTGTGGGGGTCCCCAATCCCCCACAGTCCCGCCGGCTCCCCGTGTCCTACGGGAGCCGGCATTGCTTTACACATGGGGAGCAGCTAACATGCTGCTCCCCATGTGGAAAGCAATCGGCTTTGGATATTGGAAGAGAGAGCAGGTTTCCTGCTCTCTCTTCCAATATCCAAAGCAGCTTGCAATGACAGGACGGGAGCCGCGAGGCTCCCATCCTGTCATTGCAAACACCAGTGTCCCGGGGGTAGGCACCCGGGACACTGCAGGAGCCGGCCCTGGGGGGTGGTGGTCCCCAGGGCCATCAAGGGCTCCAGGAGGGGGCCGCGCGGCCCCCTCCCATTCAGTTCACAGCCCCGGGGAGGTGGTGGTCCCCGGGCTCTGGGGTCCGTAACGGACCCCCATATTTAAATGTTTAGTGCCCCGGGGAGGTGGCGGTCCCCGGGCGTGTGGGGGGCTGGAGGCCCCCACACAGGTTTTTTAATTAATAAAAAAACCCCGGGAGGTGGTGGTCCTCGGGGCTGCGGGAGGGCTCAGAGCCCTCCCGCACCATTTTTAAAAAGCCCCGGGGGTGGCGGTCCCCAGGGCTTGGGGGCCCTTTGAGGCCCCCACACATTAAATTATCCCCACCATGCCCCCGGGACTTGGGCCACCCGGGGGCAAAATACAATCGAAGCGCGGGAGACCGCGCTTTGATTTTTTTTTCTTTTTGGCACGATTCGCGCACCCTGAGCGCATCCTGCCGATTTTTAAAAAAAAATGTTTTATTTTTTTTTGCCCAGGGGGTCCTTGTGGGACCCCCTGAGCAAACCTAGGGGGTCAGGGTGTTTCTACCCTGCCCCCTTTGTGCGCTTTGCGCACTTGTTTCTGTCCCTCGGTTCTACCGAGGGATAAAATGGCTGCCAACATTTCCTGAATCGGAATGTTGACAGCCAGCTGACAGCCAATTAACATGCAGCTCGTGATCGGGAGGGTACGCGGACCCTACTCGGCCATAGATATCACTATCTTTTTACTTTTGATTTTCTCAGCAACTACTGAACGGATTTACACCATTTAACAAAAGGGTTCTTTCTGAACCAAGAACTACCTCTTTGCCAAATTTGGTGTAATTCCGTTCAGCAGTTCGGGCTGTAGCCGTGTCTAAAGTTTCCTATGGAAAATTGCATGGGGAAAACGCGTTTTGGGACCCCCTTTTTCTCGGCCCCGCTTGACGAATCCCCCGAGACTTTCAGGGTAGGAGCGGACCGGAGCGGGCCACAAAGTTTGAAAATTTTGCGAAGATACGTCAACCGGCAAGAGAGTTATTTCAAATAGAATGTCGCGGATTTCCTATGGATAATAGGTTGTAACTATAACTATCTACTTGCGACCGCCAGTAGATAATATATATACACACACATATATATATATATATATATACACACACACACACACACACACACGCACACACACAATCCTCTCTATCTGTCTTAACAACCTGCTCTATATTCATCTAGCTTTTGAGCCCTCTCTATTTTTCTGTCTATGCAACCTTCTCTAACTATGCACTCCTCTCTATATAGCTGCACAGGTTGAATAGATAACTATCTATCTATCTATTTATCTATCTACCTATCTGTCGATACAACTGTCTCTGGTTTTGCAAACCTCTCTGTTTATCTTTTCAAGCCTCTCTATTTATGCAAATTTTCAACCCTCTCTATATGTAATAAAAATGTACAAAAACATTACAAAAAAGCATTAGCAACGCCAGGAGGCTGGAAGCCAGTAATAGACCAATTGGCTTTTTTAGGTCTGGTGTTAGCCAAGAGCTTTAGACTTTACTAACATGCATATAACATAGTTTCTTACAGGGGTTTTCAGCAACACTTCATCCATTATTCTGGGGTTGTCTCATTCACATTTTTCTTTCTCCCATTCCACATTGCATTATTGAAGTCTATAGCCTTTTTCCCCAATCCAATATAAACTCTTAGGTATTTTCCGGTTCCTTTGACCTACATAAGGATGGAAGTTGGTTCATTCCATGAGCCACAATGCTTCATGCAGACCTGTTGTCTTGTTCCAGTGCTTCAAATTGAATAGCAATTCTCTCCTTTGATTTTGTTAGTTCTCATCCTATCCTTCTTACTTCTGGATTATCCTGCACCTCCAGTGCTCTCATGATTGCTCCTTGGAATTCTTGAGAAAGGATCTCTTCTTCTCCAGCACGGTCTGCGACCTCAACCCCTGGTCAGCATTAATCATCAATCCAATCCAGGACTTAAGTGTCGTCTCAGAATCTTTTACCTTCAAACTTTTCCTCCATTCAGGGCTTTTTCCGGGAGGCACCTTCTGCGTAGGCGCTACCTGCTGTCGGCAGCAACATGGCTACTGGAAGGGGTCACCTATACCTATGGCAGACTAAGAAGGTGAAAACCCAGCTAAACGGGACCGAGCCTCAGCCAAGCACTATCCATCAGGCGTCAGCTTCATGATGAAAAGAGTATGTTAAAGTTACAATGATTGAGTAAATAAGTTCATGGATTGAGAGATGAAGAGACACTTTCAACTCTTTCCTAAATTGGTGTAGCAATGGGGAGGTCCTGATATATATGGGGATGTTGTTCCCAATTCTGGGTGTATAGTTTTTTTCTATTTTACACTTCTTAATCTGCAGTCTAATGGTGTCCTGGCTGCAGGTTTTCTGAGAACTACCAGAGATGGTGAGGTTATCTGCAAGATAAGCAGGAGTGCAGGTCATGATGCAGCTGATTTTGAAAAAGGTGCGGGCGGTGGGAGTCAATGAAATTCCATCAGGATGGGCGTGATGCAGTGCCTAATTTGAAATGATGGTTTCCAGTGCTTGGCACTGGCACTTAAATCTCAACATAAGCAGTAATGGTTGCGCCTTCTATTCATTTTTGGATGAGCTCAACAACAATGCTTAATAATCCAATATACATTAAAACATGAATAATACCTGTCACCCATGCCATTCTTCTTACAGCTTATAGGAATAGTCTGATTTAGCACACCTCTAAGAGTCCGATGATTAGTAGTTGTGTTGTTAATGCTATTGACAGCGCTTGCAGGGGCAATGGATGGTGCAGGCCACAGTGACTTCCTGAGAAGGTCCCCAGCACTTATCTTTTTACAAATGTACAGTTTCTCATGCCCTGGATAAGCCAGGTTTGTACTGCATCTGGTTTGCTGTTCTTGACAAATAACAGGTCTTCAGGTTGGGCTTCAGATAGACGCTGGATATCCAGGTCTGGAAGATATACAGGTAGACCATGTGGCATTGGATGTCTGAAGCAGAGGAGACTTTCAAGTAGAGTTGTATATCATCAGTATATTTGTGAATCTTGCTGAAAGTCATCTGTGAGTAGAGCACCAAGTGGATCTATGTCAAGGCTAAAGATAACAGGAGTTAGTATGGAACCTTGGGGAACTCCACAGGTGATAGGGATCTTTTGGGACCGGAAGTGTCCTTGTGAACAAACTGGTGTTGATTGGAAAGGTAGGAGGAGAACCAGTGACGGATATTGCTGGTGAATCCCGTTTGAGACTCCAGGTATCATTTGAGAGTGGGATGGTAGGCTGTGTCAAAGGCAGCTGAGAGGTCCAGCAATATCAGAAGGCAGGTGTCATCTTCATCTGTGGTCAAGAGGGCATCATCTCTGATGTGTAAGGTAGCAGTCTCAGTCTCCATGGTACATCATCATCTATCGAGTTCAACATAGACCAGCTGCGGCCGCTGCAGGTAAGAGCAGTGGGGAGGTGGGGCCAGATGGGGGGGATTTCGAGAGAAGACCATGAGGGAAAGTTAAATTAATAATTAATTATCCCTCGTGGTCGCTCTCGAAACCCCCCAACGCCCCCAACGCTCTTACCTGCAGCAGCTGCTGCTGACATAGACTTCCTTTTTCAATGCTCTTGCTGATCAATAGTAGGTGAGTGATGGGCCATTACTTGGCGAGGTCATCAGGATCTAGTGTAGATTTTATTAGGAGTGAGTGGATCTGGCAGTAAGGAGTTTCACACGGTGGAGCTCTAGAAATGAAGAGTTTGCCCCCTAAAATCTCATGTATCTGGTTGAACAGATGGTTAAAAGTCGTCGGCTGGCAGACCTGAGTCTTATGGTCTGTGGGTATGGGGCACATGGTTTTGGGGGTTAGATTGGTCAAAGAAAATAGAGCACCTTATGAGGCCTTGGCAAAACGTCCGTTATGCAGGAGTGATCTGCGTAATTTCATAATACATTTGGTACCAGAAAATCTCGAAATGATGCTATTATGCATTTTTTTTTTGGGGGTGTGGTGCACCGTTTGTGGTGAAAATGTATGTAACAGAAACAGCGGTTCCTGCGGGGCAATGAAAACTATCTTGATAATAATAAGCACAATCGCAATGATAAAGGGTTACAATGACGTCAGAAAGAAAAGCTAGCAAGGACACAGATGACTGTATTCGTAATATTGTTTTTATATGTCAAACAATGTATCAATATGTACATAAAAGACATCTGAATTGCGGTTGCGCAGCTATGTGAAGAGTGTGACACACCGGTTTAGTGAAAAAGGAATGAAAGATACTCACAAGGGACCCAGCCGGGTACCCTTCGTGCGTATCGGAGTGAGGGGCTGGCAACCAATTGGATGTAGAGCGCGGTCGGTGCTGCAGGGTAAGGAAGAAGGTGTGCTCCACCTGTGGTTAGAGCGGAGAGATCTCAGAAGAAGACTGCACATGTGGTGCAGTAGCGACTCGTGAATAACTGGCACGGTTGGCTGACACGGGTACTGGATCGTGACTCCGTGTCCAAGTATCTTCTTAAAGTTGGATAGAAGAGATCTGTGGTGCGTGTCTCAGTAACGCAGCGTGGTAGATCTGATCAATCTGTCTACCTGGGTACAATGCAACCGCAATTCAGATGTCCCTACACCCATAGGTCCTGAAGAGACCCTGTATTGTGTAAAAGGGTTGAAACGTCGTCGACAATCTAGCAAAACGAACCAATTCAATCAGCCCTGATTACTGTACACAGTGGCTGTGATTATTGTACAATTGCTTATGGTCGTTTTCTCACGGAAACCAAGTCACATTTGTCACTAATTTAAAAGTTTTATGCTTTATGTTTGGTTCCAACTTCACTGGGGACACCTAGCACTATTATGTTTTTCTTTTATGTACATATTGATACATTGTTTGACATATAAAAACAATATTACGAATACAGTCATCTGTGTCCTTGCTAGCTTTTCTTTCTGACGTCATTGTAACCCTTTATCATTGCGATTGTGCTTATTATTATCAAGATAGTTTTCATTGCCCCGCAGGAACCGCTGTTTCTGTTACATACCCAATTACCCTGGTTCCTAGCGAGTAGGGTCTCCCTTGTTCTTGTTTTTCGACATGTGGTGAAAATGTAGCAAGAGCGCACAGGAACAACACAAACTAACAGAACTCGAGCAGCTGTGGTGGTTGCACCATTTGTGTTCTTTGTGCTTTTTTCCAGCTCAGAGCACCCGAAATGTTGCTCCATATATGGTCCAAACATGCATGATTTATTTTGTCAGTTTTATACTCGGCAGTCTAATTACTTTTTGAAGGCGATGGTAAGGTGGCTTTCCGCTTTGGATTCCCTCTGCACTTCTACTGCACAGACACTTGTTCCACATAGGACTGTCTGACAGAAACACAGAAGCATCAGAATTCCAGTGTCTGAACCATAAAGGCTCTTTAAAGACAGATAGTCATATCTGGATGGGAACTGTTCCCTTCCTGGTGAAAGCACCATAGGAGTCACAACAAGGAGGCATATTTGGCTGCTGATTAAAACAGCATCTTGGGGAGAGGATGAGAGGGAGTAAGGCAAAGACAGAATGTCTCTGCTCCTCCTGGCATTATTCCTACCATGTTGCACCAGTCTTGTCAGTTCTCCTTTCACAGGCAGAGTTCGGAGTAAAATGTATGCGTAGAAAAGGTGGAAATAGGCACCATAAATACTACTATAACTAAGACCACCCGCATACACTATTCTAGGCCTTCCGAGCCCCTTGACCTACCCGTTGCGCTCCAATCGGGGCAGACAATTGCCCTTGGCTCTAGCGGCAGCGCAGCAAGTAATTCTATCACTAAGGGGGATGGAGAAAATTCCTGATCATGTTTCATGGCTGCATAAGCTTTGGTACATTCTGGGAATGGAACGGCCATCCGTGCCTGCCGACTCCAAGACCGACACATATCCAACTCTCTGGACACCCTTTATTCGCATTCTTTCTTCCAAATTTCGGGAGCTTACATGCCCAACTTACTTGCACCTCCCGCGCATGACCCCCCACTAGAGTCAGGATGTCACCTAAAGTTCTAACACCCCTATACATTTTCCGTTCTTTTTCCCTACCTCAGGTCCCAGACACATGACTGGAGCAATTATATAATTTGTGCGGAGGAGCGATGGGTGGGGGTGGAAGGGAACGTTTGTTGATTTTATTACTGTTTTAAAATTGCCTGTCAAACGCCTTCAGTTGTAGGCAAATAGCTGTGTCAAGTATGCTATACTCTCCTCACGCTGCCGGCCGATGGTTGTAGGCGAATAGCTGTGTACTATGCATTACAGTTTTCAATAAAACGAAATGTTCCATAAAACTAAGACCATACTTACCTTTCTTTAACCAGGGAGCTGGGACTCAGATAGCAGATTCATGGAGCCAACATGCATTCTTTTAAAGGGAGCATTGGAGATGTGGTCATACTGGGAGCAAAGTTTGAATGTTGGACTGTTGTGAAGAGCTGTAAAAGCGTGCAACGTTTATTAATTATTGCCCATGAGGTGGCCTAACTAAGCATTATGAAATTGGCAAGGGCACTATTGTCATTTCGTAAAATGAACTAACTGGACAATTATGAAAAAAATGAAAAGTGCTAGCTGGGGCATTTTGAAAAATAACAGGGTGTTCTAGAAGAACACCGTAGGCTACCGAAAAATATGCTAGTTGAAAAGTTATAGACACGTATAGAAGGCGCACTTCAGGGAACTCTAAATGTTAAATAGGATAATGTGAAATTACAAGTGTGAAGTTTGTTTCCCTCCTTTAATTTTTTGTTTTCAACCTTCTCGATGTATTATCTCTGTTACAGAACGAAGCATGCTATAGAGACTACCACCATATACAATGAATTTAAATTGACTGAATTGGTTCTCTGAGTACAGCTCCTTCTACTGTGGAACTAGTTTCCTGCCAGGCTTTCAGGCTGACAACTGGGAATATTAACAATTTTATAACTAGCCAATTGTAAGTTAAGAATGGAAGTGCAGTCCACCCTGCCGGTTGCAGCTGGGGTAATTATGGAACTCTCAAGCAGTAATCTTTTTCTACCAAGTGAATGCTTTGCAGCTTTAAAAGCTGCAGCGACCACAGGCCCATGCCTGCGAGAGGATTCTGTAAGAGGCAATTTTTGAATTTGAAAGGTATGAATTGGAGGCAGAGTGCATTTTGCAGAGCACGGATCAATCTTTTTGGAAACATGCAATACAAAGAGATGACTAAGGTGTTATGGAAAATTGCAAAGTTTGTAAAATATTTTTAGATCTTCATTACTGTCTCACTAATGCTATAAAATACTACATTTCACACAGAACCTCCCACAAAATACTTGGGGACAATTCCAGACCACTGTAACATAGCATTTATCTTCTGTCATATTTTGACCAAACATAATAGACCATAATCATAATAATGTTACTAGACAAATATAACGTGTGTCTCTAGATTTACCAGACAATTCAACGGAGAACCAACAACTCGCTGATATTTTAATGCTACTAATTTTGGATCAGCACTAGAGGCATAATATTTTTTTTTAAATTTCTATTTGCAACTAATTTTCTCAAATGTTTCTTTAGAATCTCCCAGTCTTCTTCTAAAATGGCATTAAAATCCAAACTACTATACCAATGCCTTCAAAATGTACTGTGTGTCCCCATTTCCCAACTATCTATGGGGAGCCATCAACTCCCTCGTAAAGCGTTTTTGAAAAAGTTCCAATTCTGACCAGTTTTTTTTTTAGCCTAGTGTCTTATAAAGGTCTCAGATTGCCATTATTGTTGAAAAAAATTCGCTAAGAATCCCCACTTGCTCTAAATTGTTCATTATATAAGGTCATGGTTTCACAACTGTCAGTGACGTACATTGTACTTTACACAATTTGCCACTGAGTATTCAGTGGCAAATACTTTTAATCATTGCTTATTAAATGAGATGTGGGACAGCAAGAATTTGGCCCTAACAGAACCTTTCTAGATATGGTAATAGAATCAGCCTATCCTAACTCTATACCAGTAATCACACACCCCAATCCAAAGGAGAGGGGAAATCGTCATCCATGAGTCACTCGAGTCAAGGGGAGAGCGTGACAACATTACAACACACAAACACCAAAGTCATTTGAAATTATTTCACAATTGTCTTGAAATTATATACATATATAATATACGGTTGCTCCATTGTGCAGAATATAAGTGCTTGGAAAAAGTGCTTGTGCATAGGTGAAAAAGAAGTAAAAAGAAATGTAACATTATTAAGGCAAATTGAAACAGCAATTTATGTAGCGCCCATGCCTGTCTGATACCTTTACTTTTAGAACCAGTGAATTACATCCATAATCTATAGGGACATTGTTAGAATCAATATTGTTCTTCTGTGGATAATATAGTCAATCTAGGCTTATGAGAATGGAGTTGTCGACCATTCGACCCAAGAAGATGTAAGGTCAATTATAACCTTGTTGGAGGGTCTTCATCAGGACAGTGGGAAGGAGGGAAAACATCAGGCAAAAGAACATTGAGGGTGTTTTCAATGTAAAAAAAGGCTCTTCCCTAGAGATCATGCTCACCTGGCATCACAATTGTTCCTGTGAGGTATGAGGCTTGTATACATTGTGAAGGCACACCGGCTCTTCATCTGTAAGGAGTGTAATATAGTCCTCCACTTCACGATATCAGCCTCTAAAAGGTCCAATAATAGTTTGTGTTGATTGAGCTGGACTTGTAAACTATGTGAACTACAGTCCTTATTTATGTTCCACTCACTTTACCAGCACATTTGTGACAATATGTTATCTTGTGGATCAGATGTTTCTGAACATTTCTTTTGACACACCATTGTTGCTTGCTTCTCCCCAAAAGGTTGCAGAAGCCATCCGTTGGAGACGTCAGCTACACGAAATGTGTTATACAGATGTTCTTGACGTTCATCTGATAGTCAAGGTTTGAAAATATTTTAAAACCACTTGTATCTTTTACAAACCCATCACTTACAAAGCGGACTATGAAGTCATCTATTTTACAAATGCTGCTTTATTGGCCTGAACCTGCTTTATTGCTCTGCACCTGAAGGATAAAATACCAGTATGCTCATGTCACAGACAAATCAAGGGTACTAATAAGAAGAAAATGAAAAGATTTCACAGGAGACAACAGATTGGATTATTAGATGAGCAGTCGTGCAACCTCGTAAGGCATCATTCACTTGAATAGGTCCTTTATGTAATATACAGTCTGTTGCATGGCTTTTTGAACATAAATGCAACTTAACGATTTATTTTAAGTTTCCCTTTCCAATCTTAAAAGGATCTTTGTGTTCTCTGTGAATGTGTTTTGCACCTACGCTATTGTGTGGAGCAGTCTAAAAGAAATTCTAAACATTAAGGTACATCAGATTTGGGAAGATGTAATAATGGTGCAAAATGTGAAATATTGTAACCTTCATATCCTTTCAATCAGTATTCTGGAACAACAATTTAGGATAGTTTTTTTTGTCCCTGTATCCACTCTGAGGGGACGTTTCACTCGTCAGCACTCTAAACATTAGGCCTGGCCTGAACCATAGATGCACAACATGAAACACATCCCTGAATATCAAGGCATCCTGGTGTTGCATTGATTCCATGATGTTGGTAGAATATTTGTTAACAATACCTCCACAGATGCACAAAGGAGCCATGGTGTGAGGTATCAGCTGCACCGCCATCTTGAAGTCATTGTTGTCGTTCTGGCTCTGACATTCAGCGATGCCAAGTCACTGACTTAGAAAAAATATAAAGATAATCCTAGGGATAAAACAGAAAGGAAAATGTAAGGCAACGTAGGTAGGGTATCATCATGTTATCCTTTACACCAGTAAATATAGCCTGATAAGGTTAATACAGGATGTGCCCTGTTTCTCAGATGTAAGATTGTGTTAAAGATACATATGTGGAAGAGTAGGTTCCTCAAAAGTAAAGATGCGTGGACTCCGACACTTATTTAGGAGACATCCAATCAACAAAATTCTACTATTTTAAAGTGCATATTAGCTGCTAACAAGGTGCATCTCTGCACAAATATTTATTATTTCATCTTGTCACTGCTACTCTTCTAAGTATTTAAGAAAATGAAGCCTAATGCTATATTGCTAACAGGCTATCAGTACAAATACTATAGGAGGCAAGAGGCAGTACTAGAACAAAAGATTACTTCACTTATCAGGAAGACTTTTGTGATCAACAAGTGGGTTAAATACCAGAACAAACAGCAGCACTGGGGAAATAGAAGATCATCACTTCTAGGCCAGAAATGTTCATAGAACCATGGCAGTAATTAACATGGTTCTCTCCATCTCCACATGAACATAAATCTAACATAAATATTAGCAATGATAATGATGTTAACGAGAGAAATATTTGCCTTTAAATAATAATTGCCCATCCTCACTAATTCAAAATGAATAAATACTAAAAATATTATGATGTTAATGTGAGTAACAATTGCGTTACAATAAAGATTGCATAGACTTGATAAATACATAGTTGGGTTAGTTCAAAGAAAATACAAAGTGCTTATACGAATCAATAGACAATCTCACATTTAATCAGAGTATGTGATGCAATTGAAATTGTCTTTCTTTGACGACACTGTGAAAGTATAATCTCGCATTCCTATTGCTTTAACGTTACTGATCCCCTGACACTGTACTTCACAAGGTTGATATATATATATTTATAATCCAGTGTAGATGTTTTTCAAATTATTTGAAGTGCGCCTTAGCCTCAACATGCTTCCTAATGTTTCATGACTCTAGTAGGCTTAGAAGCAATTTTATGTAAGGTAGTACATTTGCACATTTCCTGCATTTCGTAGTAAAGCAGGGCCTTGCTTTCAATACTAGCAACCAGAAGCATGATTTTAGGAAATTAGTGAAGTCAACAGTGAGTTCGCGTATTGTAACTAAGTTTCAAGGACTTCTCACATTTACTCCATTGGTTTGTTTTGAGGGTAAATTATAAAAAAAACTTTAACATTTGCATGCATTTTAGCACTACATGCTCCAACTGGCAACTTTGGGCAAAATCTATGGTTGGTTAACATGACAATTATTTGCTGTGCTGCTTGCTATTTTTGCATTTAATTCAAGTTAGATGTTTTGGCTTCCCGGTGTGCTGTCTTTTATTTTAACAACACACACCATATCTTTCCATGTACATTTCTTCAATATTCTTGCTCAGCCCTTCCCCAACTTCCTGTCATCCCTCATGATCAAATCTTACATTGAAACCTAATTTATTCTGACCATGCATATTGTCCACAGCTGCACAAATGTGTCTGAAAATTGGGAATGATTCAATGGATAGATGAATGTGACTGCAAGTGAAAGTGCATGGACCTTACAATGCACAACTGATAGTTGGCTTGACACAAGCTAACCTGTATTCTTTGGTCATGTGTCTTTTTGTCTAATAATGGAAAAGTCAATGTGCTCAATATTCTTTATTTTTTTAACTCAGAATCTGTTTATTAGGATTTCAACAAACAGTACAGTACAAGAAAAAAGCAGTAAAAGGTTTGATCTCAGTGTCAATATACATAAACAAGCTTAAAGCATATATTTGTAGTACAATAGCATCAGTCTCCACCCTGGGAGATAATGCAACAGACCAAGCAAAGGGCAGCCACAGAGGCTATATGTAATGAGGTTTAGCAAGGGATGGAGCCAGGGGACACCGGGCTGTAGACGAACCAGGAAACACAGGGGGCCATGTATCTGCATTAACCAGAATGTGGGTACGTGAGTTGGCCCGATAGGAAATGCTAACTCGCCCTTGTAGATCAGTGACCAGCGTCTGTGATGGAGCGCCAGACGAGGGTCAAGCGGACCCTACCAAACAGTGATTGGACAAGGGGCTGGAAGCCAACGGGCCCGCCCAAAAATGAAAAGAAGAAACCCAGAGCTAGAGGTAAGGGGGGAGGGAATCCTTCAGCAATGCAACGTCAGTAAGCGTTCAAGTAAAGTCCTGCAGGGGAGGGAACCAACTGAGGGGGGGCACCACTCGAGCGGGGGGAGAGGAGTCCCATTCCATGTAACTGCCCATCAATAGCTAAAGGTCTACCGTATTGTCAAGGGGGACCTTTAATCAAACAGATGGCGGGCTAGGAGCCTTGGGGGCCAGAAGCACAGATATTCCACGTGTGACATATAGTCAATCAGAGGCTGCCAAGGTGAGTGAATTTCTTTTTAGTAAACGCCAGCTTATGTGACATCTAATGTGCTCAATATTAATGAAGATCATTCACAGCACAAGTACATTTAGTGGCTATTAGCAAGATTATACTTTAAACGTTAACCATTTTATGTATCTAAATATTGCTCACTATCACTGGATTCGCTTGAGGTCAATTATCATAGATCCGTGGTAGTGAAACAGTACATGACTTGGGAATGCATATTCTTTGCTCTCTCACTCTCTCTAAAATATTGGCTACACAACAGCAGCAAGTGATCACCTTCTAGAACTGTGGGACTCCATCTGGTGGCCAACAGAGCTAGAATCTACACCCTCCCATGCCAAGAACCTGGGGATCATGATCAACTGCAAACTTTGCTGACTGCGCAAGTCAATGTCATCACCGCCTCATACTTCCATACCCTGAAGAGCCTTTGATAGATCTTCAAATGGCTCCTAATCAGCACCCGGAAAACCGTTAGGAGTTCCCCCCTGTTCACAAGCAAGCTGGAGTACAGGAACATCCTCAGTTCTGGGATCAACAAAAAAACTCACCAGAAGGCTGCTAACCATTCAGAAATCGGCAGCCAGAACCACTCTCAACCTCCCATGCCACACTCACATCACACACACCTGAAGGAGCTACACTGGCTCCCCATTAAACACTCTAGCACAATTCAAACTCCTCACCCACACTTTCATGACACTACATAACACTGGCCCAGCATAACTCAACAATCGTATCTTCTTTCACAAACTTTCTATTACCTCCACTCATCCGGACTCTTACTTGCACAAATCCCACGCATATGGAAAACCAGATCCAGTGGTCTAGCCTTATCCCACATTACAACTATAGCATGGAACGACCTGCTGCTACATTTTCTGAATACCTCAAGAAGCTGAGGAGCTGTCTTTCGAGTAGTCTCACTAGGTCCAATGTGTGGCTAGACGCACACCTATTCAATGCCAGGTGATAGTGTGCTCCACAAGTTTGCATAACATAACACGGAACAACTTACTGAGTTGCAATCAATTTTCATAAAATTGAGGGCATGTTAGAAAATTACATTAAGCAGCAGAGTATGTTCCATAGGAAAGAGAAGATGATATCAATCGAGTTGCAAGCTGCGCTTCTCTTGAATGCATCAGTGATCGAAACACAGGTACCTAGGATAGGCCTGAATTTGAAAGCTCCCACAAATATACTGGCTTAATACTGATAAACTAAATCCCTTAACTTGCAAGTAAACCAGTTGTTATTCACATAAAAAACCAGGCTGCCCAGCTAGTCCTATGGTAATCTGCTTTAACATAAATAGCTTTGCTATCATTATCCATCATAGTATATTATCAATGCTTCACTCTCCTTGAGTAACTTCTTCAAAAAACAAGCATTGGCAAAGCAAATAAGTAAGAGTTAGCTGCAAGCCTTTGGCTTTGTTAATGATCTTTTGTTTTGCATTGCTTTTGAAAAACTTTACTGTTGGGGACGTTGCGTGGCCCTTGACCATCTAAAAAAACTGGCTGAAATAAAAAATATTTTTGGGGTCTCACAAATCACATTTTAGCATAGTAGTCCCTGGCACTGAAGGGAACTGCTTTTTGTGTGGAAGGGGCAGAATGCCATCACTTACAGTGAAGATTGCCAATGACTGAAGTGGGCTGACCCATTGCCCCATTCTGTGGATGGAAGAAAAATGTGAATGACAATAAGAGGTCAATGGACGAAGGATGCTGGTGCAAGCCACCACAAGTGTATTGTACTTATAATTTTTAATAAAATCAAAAGATCGTGACTAGTGCCAGAACAAAACATGCATTGCAAAAGCCAACTGGTCGGTCCTTTGCAGGTACAACTTTTTTTCCTTTTATCGCAAACATGTGCCACAAAATAGAATGACAATAAAAATACAGGCAGCCACCTAAACGGGCTGCCATATGCTCACAACAGAAGTTTTAGATTTCAAAAACATTCCCTGATGTGAGCTGCTTTACTAGTGATGCTAATTGAATAACACAACTTTAAATAAATGCTATGCAAATAACAACCCCTTCAAGTTGTACCAAGCATTTTATTATAATTATTTGCGAAGCAGACAAGAATAAATTATCATCAAAATTATTACCCCATGCAGTATGTTGTAGTGGGTGGAAGCAAAATGTGAATTACAATCTAACAGACCAATGAATGATGCCAAACCAAAAGCCCCTCTATGTATGTTGACTATGTAGGACATTTTTGAAAGTAGTATAGCCAAATTTCTGAAGCTATCTTATAGGCCAGACCGAAAAGGAAAAGTATTGTAACAAGTGACAACTGGGAAATAGGGCCATCAAGAACGGGAACACCCTTCTGAAAATAATGAGGGCCTTTGCATGGTGGCTGTTCAGCAATTGTGAGAGTTGGGCCTCAGCAAGAATTTACTATGGGTTTGGAGAATCTATCTCCTCATTCTCATCAATTGTCACCTCTGCATTATCTGAGCTATATTTCTTATTCTACGTGAGAGGCTGGACTGGCCGTAGCGGGCACCAGGCATTTCCCTGGTGGGCCGCAGGGGTGGGGGCCGGTTTTGTTACTGGGGTCCGGTTTTGCAGCAGTGCTGCAATATCAGCCCCCTGTAACAAAAGCGGGAGGCAGTGCTTCTCACTAGCACCCATCCCCTTCCCCCTGCCTGCTGGTGGGGCAGTGAGCAGCAATTTGCAGAGATGGTTGCTGTTCCCAGTCCAGCCATGGTTGCAAGTACTGGTCAAGAGATGTAGAAAGTTGCAATTGTCTTCTTGCAAGACAAAGAGTGACAAAGTAAATACTGTGGATCTGCCATGTGGTATATATCATATGGCTTTTCAGGACTATGGATGACCAAAGGAGAACACTCCTAAATAGAAGTGGTGTCATTCTTCTGTGTAGTGCAGCAGCAACAACCAACTTGTGGATCATATTCCAAGGGTGTCACAAATAAATTACCTAGCTGCTCCAGTCAGATAATGCATCTGGACCCCTGGAAGCTGGAAGCCACTTTCTGAAAAGTAAGACCTGAGCATGCAGATAGAGTGAGCAGGAAGATAGTCAAGAGCTACCTCTTCCAGCAGCAGCCTCATTACTAGACATTATTTATGTAGTTTCAGTGTAGAGTGTCGCCTCATGGTCATTTAATAGGCTGCTAGGAGACCATATGGGTACATGGCTATGCAGTGCTGTCATAGTGAGTTACTGGAGTTGGTTGTTAAATGACACTAGTCTGGTCATCAAGTTGTCATGGGCCTCCGATAGTGGACAGCTGTGGTGTCACATTGTAAGACCATTTAACATTTCTGTAGCTAGAAATGTGTTTATAGTAAAATGTCTAACTCATTCCTGCTATATCAGGTTAGCATTTAACAGAATCAACCTTCTGGAGGGCAGCAAAACTCACAAAGAAGGAAAATCAATGGAATGTATGAGAGACCAGAGAACATATGATAGACAAACTAAACTGAAGGTATATCTGCTACACATACATATACAACACACACTTCCACACGTATGCTGAAAGCACACGCAACCCCATACACGAAGATCCTGATTTATAGTCTCTCCACGCACTGATAATAATTTATTGAACTAATAGAGAATGTAATATAATTGCCAAATCCAGACTGTACCGCCAAATGCAGGGAATAGTGAAGCGAGAGAAAGCGATCACAGAAAGACTAAATTCAATCTTTCAAGCTGTAGCATCATAAAACCGGGTGGAAAAGAAACCGTTTTTCGCACCAAGGGTTTGCACTGTTTCAGTCGTGTTTTATTTACCTTTAATTCATACTGAAATACTGATTTCAATGCTATGCATTTTCTTCTGGTCAGAAGATAATGTTCTTGCAGTTTAGGAAAATATAAAGGTACATTTCTTTATATTTTCTTTTTATAGAACTTGATAAAGTTGTGACCCTTAAAGGCGGTTCCGGAAATAAACGCGGAATTCAGTTAATTGATGGAACATGTCCATTTCCAATGACAAGTTTTCATTTTGATTAATGTGATGTGAACGGACTAAGAGCAGGCTAATACCACTGGCGAGTTTTCTACTCACACATAGTACAAATATTTTAGAGCCAGTAAATCATTTTAAGAACTATACATACAAATAAAAAACAATGTCACAATACACAAATAATTAATGAAGGTATCAGTACATGGTACCTAAGTTGGAAGTAGGAGATGGATTTGGGTCAGTGCTTCCCAAACCTTTTGGTACCACAACCCACTTTTTAGATCAACAAACTTTGTGCGACCCACCTAGCTTTAATGGACATGAGGCGGGCGATTTTTTAATGTAACTAAAGCATCGTGTGGCATCACACTGTCTTTTACAGACAGCGGATTTTATATTGAAGTGGCTACTAAATATGCACAGACATACCGTTTTACTGATAAACTATATTGCACACAAATGACAATATGTGGGAATCGGATTTCAATGAACATTCATCATTTGCGGATCATCATTTAAAGTGTCTTGATTTGTTTTGATCCTATTAAAATCTATGCTTCCATTACACGCTTCAGAATGACAAAAAAATGTCCTTAATTTTTGCTTTCCTAACTGCTGATTGTGCACAGGGATTTACGTTTCGTTGTGAGTTACAAAAAAGGACATCCTACAGCCTTTCCTTTCATACTCACTGTAACCCAGAAAGATTGCCACATAATTCACTTAACTTTTCTTTTTTGTACTGGAAAGCAAGAGGAGTTTGTAAACACTAATACCCATGTTAAAAAAGAAGCAGCAATTTGTCAGAGAACATAGCCTGATATTTGACCTGTCTTTGAAGCTCAGCAAATGTGACAACATAAATACAGAATTTAAAGTCATCGTTATTTATTACTTGGGCTTCTACAACCTACAAAAAATGGCTTGCGAGCCCCAATTTGGGAAACATTGTTAGGAGATTATTGTCAAGATTCACGAAGGACACCATTCAAAGCAATAGGAGAAAAGTGGAAAAAGGCTGAGAGATACTCGTATTTCTTCTAGTGAAGAAATTAGCCTGATCCTAGTCAATCAGGAAAAGTTAGAAAGCTAATTCAGCAAGACAAACTAGGGTTCATGGGCAAGGCAGCAGCAGAGACTCTTCACAGAGAGAACTATGCTTGGGTCTTTGTGAGAAATGACTGGGCTAGCAAACGTTTAGATAGGTTAGTTGAACCTTTTAGCCTGCTATTGAGTTTGATGGAGAAGACAGACTCTGCATAAGTCTCTGGCTATATAGCATAGTCCTGGTTCATGAAAGGTCTCGAGACGCGCCTGTTCTCGTTTGACGCAGTCTTCACATCTTAAACTATATCTTAAAAGTGGATTTTGTTCTACCAGGCTCTGAGATACTTCCTTGGTTGTGGTTGTCCATCAACTGCAAATGTGTAGGCATTCATGATAAAAAAGAGACAATGCAAATTGATATCCCTCGGAAGATCTTCCTCCAAATTGCACTCAGAACTATCTGAAGACATGTATAATTTTCTAGGGTAGATTTTCTACTGGTGCTGAAGATGGCTGAAAAATAAATCTGAGGAGACCCTTGGTAACTATCTAGCACAACTAATTATAAATCACTTAAAACCAGTATGAAACTTGAGGCTGGCACACATCAACACATGTTTTTTGGATGCCACCTATTAAGCTCATACTGGACAGTAATACAAATGCAGGTATCAGCTATTTTTAACACTCCCATTTCTCTGACCTTCACTATGGTAACGCTAGGCCCTTGGGCTTCCCCGACTGCTCTGGCCTTAGACTTTACAGATATGGCCTTGTTAGACTTGCTCTTAACCATTGCAGTTAAACTCATACTTACAGAATGGAAGTCCTTTCACAATCTATCATTCCACACCTGGTGGGCTTGGGTTTCTTATCTCCGTGGGGCTCATACGTCACTCTTAGGTAAGCATTCCGTACCACAAATCTGTATTAGGGTTTGGCGGTCCCTTGATAATTACATGGAACTAGGCTCTCAGGGTCCACTGACCCTTTCCACTATTGGTTCCTAGGGATCATGCTGTAGACATGTGACAGACATCCCAACCTATTCCTTGACCTCCTTCCTTCCTTTTCCCCCCTGGCTTTATATGTATCATAGGCGATACACATACTGTTAATTCTCGTGTTACTGCTTTACATTATACTTAGTTTTCACTGGTTATACGGCTACTTTCGTGCTCTTGATCACATTTGTGCTGACTGTATATATTGTGGACACATCTCTCTGCTGTGTCCTTCCTCCTCTGTTCCACTTCTTTGACTCTGCCGTACCAATTTGTTCCATGTAATCAACTATATTCTCATGTGCATTTGGTATTACATGGATTTTTATCTGTGTCGCATGTATTTCTGAATGTATGCCTTTTTTTATTTATAACTAATAAAAACTACTTCAATACAAATACCATAATGAAGCTGTGGTTGAAAAAATACTATGTAGAGCACTGGTTTCCCAATGGAGAACTAAGCAACAGTGTATCTGTTTTTGCCCACAAATACATTTGTCAGCCATTGTTGCAAAAAGTAGAAGGCCTGTTTTTGGTTTGGAAAAAGCAACTTGAGCTTCTCTGCCTTCCCGGCCTGCTGAGCCAATGATGGCCATTTCTCGTTTATTTGCAATGTTGAGTGTTTCTTCATCACCAGTTGATAAGTTTGCAGGGGCCCATATTGTGAAATGTATAGGACGCTTGTGTTGTTCTTTTGAAACAGCTTCCCCCGCCACTTGGAGTGCACTGCATGATGGATGGGACTAATGGGAAAACAATTAACATGACTTACTAAGTAGACTAGTGAAGCTATGTACAGTTTAGAAAAGCCTTGAGTACTTGGTTTTCCTCAAGGCTTAATCTGAGGGTTCCATGTTTGTCATAGAATGTATTATTTTAGATTTCAGCACTAGGACACCCCTACAGGGGTTACAGTTTTGTGTTTTACTAATCTACTGTTTTTCTACAAATATGGGATTTAAAAGATGTATTTTCTCCCTATAATGATCTAAAAAGTGTACGCTGCATCTGAAATAATTAAATAGTTTCAAATATCTGCAACCATGAATGTTCACATTAATGATGCATTTTTTTAAATCTTGGTGTGTAAATATTTGTAGTATATTTTACTATTCTGTAATTGATGAGTGCATATTTATTTTTAATGAATTGTGGTATTAGTTTCAGGGTTCTGTCAAGAACCATAAAAAGCTATTTTATAATAACACAAGTTATTATACATGAAGTCTTGCTTAAATGAGGGAGGAAACTTGGCCCTTTAATATCATCAGTTTGTCATGGGCGTCTCAGAGCACAAGGAGGCGTGTGTGTGTGTGTGTGTATGTTAGAGAGAGAGAGAGAGAGAGAGAGAGAGAGACACAGAGAGAGACACAGAGAGAGGTCAAACATGAGACAACTACAAGCTGCATTGCCATACAGGAAAGACCCAAAATGGGAGCTCCAATCAAAGATGTGTTTTAAAGTAATATATCTAAATCATTTCAGCTAAATATGATTAGCATTTAACACAATCCAACCTTCTTGAGTGCAGCAAAACATACAATGATGATAAAATCACACACTTGATGGATGTGACCGGAAGACAGATAGGATGGTCAGGATATAATGAAGGTATCTGTGCTCCACACTCACTCTTTTGAAAGCACATCTCATCTTGCAGCGCCGTAAACAATGACACTGATGTATAGTCTTTCGCATGCACTGATAATGGTTTATTCAGATGACATAAAAAGCACAATAATTGCCAGATCCAAACTGAATCAGAAGTGCAGAGAAAACTGACGTGCGAGAAAACAAAAGCAGAAATTGTAAATCACTGTAGCAAACAACGGCTACTGCAGCATCATAAAACAACATACATTGGCAAATACAAGCGGTCTCGCTATAATGTACTAACACATGCATTGCAAACAGAGCCATGCACAGATGCACGCAGATTATTTGTGCTGTGTCTCTCTGCAAACTGCCTCTTTCTATGCCTCCTATGCCCTGTTTCTATTACACAAGTCTCCCCGGCATGCTCAAGGAATAAAACAACAAGCGCCACAACAAGTTTGAGAAATAAACCCAAAACACAGCTGTAGCAGGTACAGAAAGAGACAAGTTGAACATAGACTGCACTAATGATCTGTTGATTTGTGCATAGCTGTGTATGCAGGCATTAAAGCCAGACTTGTTGACTTTGAAAGTGCTTATTATCAATGTCCCTAGAATTTGCCATTTCTGTATACGGTTTAGCATGGAGACGACGGTGCGCTATGGTCAGGGTTTTGACAGTAGTGAAGAAGTCTGATCAATCAATTTGAGAGGGTTTGAGATTTGTATGTGATGTTTCTTTGTGAAAATCAGGTTCGAGCCTTAATTGTGACTATGGGTGCTGCAATGTTGTAACAGGTTGTTGTCCAATGTGTGGGTGTTGTCGCCTTTTTCTCAGTGAAAGTTAAAATCTTCCAGGCAAATCTGATCACACATGGAGGTGAGTTGATCAGAGCTATAATGAACGACACTACCAATAAAACCCTTTTTGCCCTCTAGTAGGTGGTACGAGATGTCCAGGATCAATTTTTTTAGATGTTGTGTTTGTAATCTCCACGGTGATGCACTGGAATGAGGAGGGGTTCTCCAAGTTGCATTTGAGGAACTCTAAGTAGATAAAGGCATCCCCATACATTCTTTTCATTTTATTAGGTGGCGGTTGGTGTATCCCAGTGGTAAGATAGGGTTATGAAGGATAAGCAAAAAAACAGCTTTCTGTGACTGCAAATGAATCAAGGCGGACACCTTGTATCAGGGCAGATTTGGAAGTTACATTAGATATTGCAGACCTATGGTTCAGGAGAGCAGCTTTGATGTGCTTTGTGGTGATGGTTTACAGAGTTAAAATGGGGTGATTCTTCTGAGATTAATCGGGCAGGTCGATATTCGATTGTTTTTACATGTCTTGCTCTGGGGAGGGAGTGTGTTGTTAAATCTGTGATCAGAGTATTTGGGTGTGTGCTGTGCACTATAAATAATTTGCATGCAGGAGTGCTCCCAAGCACCGAGGTTGGTTTGAGTTTTGGAAGTGCTGAACTTGAGCTGGTCTATGCATGTGAACCCCATCAGAACTCATTTTTGGGGACCTGCACTTATTTTTCCTCATCAGAGTTTCGTCCAGAGCATAAGAGAGATAAATATAAGGAAAGGAGGAGGAAGAGAAAGACAGACAAACAGTGACATAGAGAGAAAACATGGATGAAAAAACCTGCAAGAGTGTGATAAATGGTCAGGGACTGTGATAAAGGAGCAGGGAGTGTCTTGTGGTGGAGGAAAGAAGCAAGAGGTTGAAACATGATTAGGCAGCCTTGTTATTCAGCAACCCGACCATTGATAATACCAGTTTGGCGAGTGAGTTGTAACAGGTGAAGGGGGTTAAGCATGCGTTGCCTGGGAGGAGAGGGATCCATAGTGTGGTTTGTAGATTCTATATCATTTCATGCAGGTGATCCACTTTAGTTTGGTATCAAGTAGTGTATTTTGGGAGCGAATGAAATATTTGTACTCTATGCTTGTGATGTAATTCCACCTCTCATGTGAATCATGCACCTGGGCTGTTGAGACCTACCGTGGAGTGCCAGTCTGTATTATTCTGTGTCGGTGTAGATCGACTGGACCATTGGCTTATGGTGGCTAGATCGACTACTGGGAGGTTTTCTTTTTTTTTTTATCTCTTACAGTAGTGTGGACTGTTTCAATGTAGGAGTAGCTTTGACTACCTTGATTTATATTGGCAGTAAGATGCATGGCTTAATTTACTGGTGTTTTGGTGATAATAGGGAGTTGGATCAGAGTGAGTTAGTGGTGTGATGTGTAGCTCACATTTGAGTTTATGGTAACCTGAGATGGAAACTTTTGTTCCTATAAGAGATTTTTGTATTCTTTAAGTCTAGGACAAAAAAGCTTTAGGTCTTCAGTCGAGGGGTTTTGGGGCATATATCCTTAGTGAAAAAAGTAGGTCACTTTCAATGCAGCTTATGCGAGTCTACAGAATTTATCTCTGGTAAAGGTTTCCAGGTTATTCTTCTGGGTGGTGAGTCTTTGGTTTTTGAGAGTATTTTTGATAGGTCATGGGGGAATGGGATCTCTGAGGAGTTATATGCATCCTGGTGTCTGACCTCATATGAATGGCCATGATAAGATAATGTGGAAAACAAATATGCTATTGATCTTCAGACATAGGCTCAGTATGGGACAGCTGGATTATAGAAACTTTGGGTGTCATCCAATACTGACAAAAAAGCTGAAGTAAGAGATTAGATGTAATGGTATGCATTAGCAACCAGATATGAGCACTGTCTCTAAATGGTAGACTGTGGCTAATTCACTTCAAGTTCCTACCCCAAACATAAAGAACGCACCTTAAATACTGTAAGTTCAGCCAATCAAATAATGCAAACTGCATGTTGGATGGCTTCATATGCTGACTTTTTAGATCCAGAATCGAATTGCCCTCAGCTTGGTGATTTGTATTGTAAGGTGGTTTTGAATGTATCTCTACTGTGATTGAAATTAGCATAACACCATCTCTGAAAGTGGCCCCCTGGGGTATATGGATCAGAGTCTGTAGATTGGGTGACAACTCACTTCAATTGCCTTATTGCTGACCAAAGGAAGAGGGGCTTGTGCATGGGGAGAAATAGGGTACCTGCGATAAAAGCTTGGTTTTCAAATCTAATATATTGCAATGATCAGCTAGAGACCTACTATTCTACCTTGCCTTCGAGTAGCAGACCCAAAAACATATGATAACCACTGTAAACTAACTTAGCTAACGCCGCCCTACCAAATTAGGTGATCCAAATTAGCAACTAAAAGAAAACATGACTGTACAAATACTTTGTTGTGAAATGCCATTTCTTTCTTCAATAATCTTATTAAGTCTGCCTACAGACAGCTTTAACGGTTTCCAGGAGCTCACATCAACAGCTCCAAAACATACACAGGTAGGGGCTTTGTATTAGGTACTTCCAGCCATACAATGTTTTTTTAGCGTCAGCCTTCCTCAGTCAACATTGCTTGATGAAATTGTCAGTCATATTTTGGAACAGGCCGTCCATCAATTGTTTCTTTTGCATATGTCGCCCTAAGTGGGAAGGGTATGCCCAGACGTGGGTCCCGTGCTCTCTACACCACTGGATTCTAGCTAGCCTGGCTGAGGAAGGGTGATGCCCTGAAACCGGTCCTAGGATGCTTGTTTCCGGTTCAGGGAGGACCTGGCTTGGCAGTTCGGGCTGGACTGTTCCCACAAGGAACAGGGTCAAGACTGATTTGCATATGGCTGGGTCCAAACTGGGGTGGTGTGGTGAGCAAAAGAATAATGGATTAAACCCAGATCCTTGTGACTGGGGGTGAATGTTTGCATTGTCCAGCATTCCGTCCATCAATTGTTTCTTTTGCATATGTCGCCCTAAGTGGGAAGGGTATGCCCAGACGTGGGTCCCGTGCTCACTACACCACTGGATTCTAGCTAGCCTGGCTGAGGAAGGGTGATGCCCTGAAACCGGTCCTAGGATGCTTGTTTCCGGTCCAGGGAGGACCTGGCTTGGCAGTTCGGGCTGGACTGTTCCCACAAGGAACAAGGTCAAGACTGATTTGCATATGGCTGGGTCCAAACTGGGGTGGTGTGGTGAGCAAAAGAATGATGGATTAAACCCAGATCCTTGTGACTGGGGGTGAATGTTTGCATTGTCCAGCATTCCGTCCATCAATTGTTTCTTTTGCATATGTCGCCCTAAGTGGGAATGGTATGCCCAGACGTGGGTCCCGTGCTCACTACACCACTGAATTCAAGCTAGCCTGGCTGAGGAAGGGTGATGCCCTGAAACCGGTCCTAGGATGGTTGTTTCCGGTCCAAGGAGGACCTGGCTTGGCAATTCGGGCTGGACTGTTCCCACAAGGAACAGGGTCAAGACTGATTTGCATATGGCTGGGTCCAAACTGGGGTGGTGTGGTGAGCAAAAGAATGATGGATTAAACCGGGGGTGAATGTTTGCATTGTCCAGCATTCCGTTCATCAATTGTTTCTTTTGCAGAGAACTATGTCAGTCTCATGGTTGGCTATTAAGTATTCCACACTCTTGATGTAGGACCGAGGGGGATTTTGCACTTTAGTAAGATCCACAATTCTGAATATGCACTTAGGGTGATTTTACACCTAAAAGTGATTTTGCACCTAAAACTGATTTTACACCATAATGTGATCTATGCACTTTAAACCTTTGACTACTCATGCAGATGTTGCACCAAAGGTGAATTTGCCATCCAAATGGGTTGTCATACTGATGCACACCATGTTTTTAACAGTTTTATTCAGCTTTCAAAACAGCATAAGAGCCAAGAAAAGCATTAGAAGCAGTGTCCCAATTACCCATTCATGAATCAGTATTACAATCGACATTCTCTGCACAGGCAGCATGTGAACAGATGTTAACGTTTTAGCAAAATTTAGGCAACACCCTACAGAGTGTGACAAAGCATGACATGATCATCAGGAACTGCGTAACATAGGGCTGAACGGTAAAATGCATTATCAGGAGTACAGTTCACTTACATTCAGTTCCACATTCATTGTTAATTAATCGGTAATGTTCTTAAAAGACTACCTCCGGGGCACCAACCCGCTGCTTTTAAACTGTTTACTGTTACGATTTAACGATTTGGAGAATCATTTTATTTAAACTATGTTAACGGTAAAAGCACAAACAAGCATAGCCCTCTGATTGTTAATAACCTTCTCTCTGTTGTAAGGGAGGATTCAAATAAAGGGTTTGGTGTGCAACTTATAACAAAATCATTGTCGAGAACTTTAATCTTAAATTTTGAATTTTAACTTCTCAAAGAAACTTAATATCAATGTGGCTTTGCTTTAAATGGATAAGAAATAAGACAGGAGTGATACATATTCACTCAACTCATCTGACTAACTCATTAGTGTGCTGAGTGACTGTTTATAGTCATATGAGGTAACTTCCTTACCTACGTTACCCCGCAAGTGATTGTGTGGGCTGGGTTCTATCAGGACAATTGATAGCATATTACTCATGTTGACAATAAGTCTTAAATCAGCAATTTTGTGAGGGCTAATTCTTATAACAGCTTATCAGGACTCTACGCTGGTGTCAACCATGACTTAATAGCTATACAACCTCACTTTCAGATGGGTTTTGACGTAGCTTTTTACCTGGTATGGTGGTGGCATTTAGTATTTTATTGATAATACATTCAATACTCCTCAATTTTCATTATAGCTTGAAAAATATTTAGGACAAACAGATGAAGATGACTACATTTGTTATTAGGAAGAATCTAACAGTTGAATAGGACACAGGAGGGGTGAGTCTCTTATTACCCTATTTCTCCATAAACAAATTGATAGTTTGACATGAATTCTTAAGGAGACTCCCTTTTTTCATTACAGATCACCTATAAGAGACTCGTACTCCGGCACCAATATAGTCTTACTTCATGTATTATTGACAAAGAAATAAGGAATAGAATTTGTAATCACACGGTGAGTCCTTTAGCGAGGATTACCAACTAAAGCACTTTTTATTCATTTATTTTTAGTATCAGCACACAACTTGGCTAAATTCTTTTGAACCGAATCCTGTTTCAAAATTTAGTGAACCATTTGGCATTTCAAACTATGATAATCTTTGGTCAGAATGACATTTTTCTACTCTTGAATAGTTTATTTAGTATGCGGTAGAGGATTTTCTATTCTTTTTGGTACTTTTTGGTGATCTCAGTTCACTTTTTGCCTCACAACATGGGTGCTCCCACAGATATGGCCCCAAACACACAGCATGGTATTTCTTCTCTTTCTTTTTACATCTTGACTATTTTGTCAGGTATTGTTCTTATAGTGCTGTAGTACTTGATTGTAAGGGGCATTATAAGTCTGCAATGGCGGTCTCACTTTGATGCACTTTCAAGTTCTGCTTGAACCATCAACAGAATGCATGTATATATCTCATGTATAAAATGAACTGATTTCATATGTTAGGTTGGTCTCACTTATGCTGTTTTCATATTTGTTTACTATACACAGTCTTGAAAAAGTTCTTTTGCGTTCGAAACTACTTGTCGGCTGATGATCATTTACTGGGTTGGAAGTGACAATATACCACATGACCTTGGACTTATGAACTGCCTTTTCTGGTTATTTGTCCTTAAAAATTGTTATTTATACAAATAGTTGGAGTGCTCCAGTATATTATATTTTGGCTATCCATTTCTTTGTTGTTGTGGGATTAATGTTTCCATAGAGGTCTGTTCCCTTCCTCCTCTTCCTTCATCTCTCTGCTCCTGCTCAGTGTAGTGGTTGAATCAAACAATAATTTCCTCTTTGGTATAAGTCGGAAGATTCTACACATGTTTTGTCTTTAAGCAGTTCCCTTTCTGAGAACAATTCACCTAATCTGGAGGGAGTATTATTTCTCCAAGTCTTAATGCCCAGTAGGAAGTCTGGGTATATCACAATATGGATTAGTCAGGAAGGGTATCCGATTGCATCAGGATAGTTGAGATGGGTAAGGCGAAGGCCTGGATGAAATTTAAATTGAGCAGGCATATTTTACATAATTGTTAGTTTTCATGTTACACTTTTTACACATAATTCCTGAAATTATGCCACTATGTCACTTCACGTAATTATCATAGACAAATATTTAGGCATTGCTATGTTTTATTGTTTACTTTCAGAGGGGAACTGTCTCTACTTCTGTGGGCGCAGAAATGCTTTATATATTTTCTTATGAGCTGTCAATGACATTGCTCCATGCATGGGACTTGCAAATGTAGCTGGCAAAACTGCACATGACTTAGTCATAGGTTTCACGATTCACAAACATCTGCACCAATCTCTTTTTGATTCATGCACAAAACAGCATTTTTTAAAATATTTGAACCTGGTGCAACCGTTTTTTCGCAACCTTCGCAAAGGACTTTGGTAATTTTTCAAGTTCAGAAATATTGTTTGCTTCGCCTTTTCCATGTGAAATGTTGAGTGTTGTGAAAATTTACCTCATGCACTTTCCTTTACTGTTTGCCACTGAAGCAAACTACATATATAAAGAAACCCATTATTTTTCCATTCAGGAGAAGAACATATTTCCACACAGCAAAGATACATTGTATACTAGATTTACATGAGGAATTGCCATACAGCTGGAGCGCAATAACCTGCCTACTTAAGGTTGGATGTACTGAGCAGTGCACCAAATACACATGTGCTGCGTATACATTTGGTCAGCTATCCCAATCTAGATGATGAACAGCTGTGGAATCTCTGCCATGGAGTGCATAAGTTGAGCTGGTGGCTGCCAGTGGAGGCCACCAGCACTCATTTTTGAGGAACGGTATTCATTTGTTTTTCTGCATCAGACATGGACCAAGAGCAAAAGAGGGAAAACAAAGAAAACAGAAAGACTGATTGAGAGAAAGATGGAAAGTTGTCATAAAGGGAGAACGCAGGAACCTGCAAGAGTGAGAAACAGGGCATGGGGTCTCAAGTAATGGATTAAAGAGGAATTAGGTGGATTTAGGACTATTATCACAAAATAGAGAGGTGGAGGAAAAGACACCCATACGTTCCTCCCACAAACAACTCATATCACATGAAAGTAGGGTGCTTGCCAGAAAAGAGGGTCAGAGATTTCTGGAAGAGACCACGACCTAGAATTTAGGAGAGGTCAATCCACTACTGCTATACTAAGTTTACAAATTAAGCACTGCTGGCATGTACCCACTCTAGCAGCCCCCCACTTCCCTCACCTTCCTGAAAGGTGGGCTGACACATCTCAAAAAGCAAACTGCCACTTTGAGTTAATCTCCCTCCCCTCTCTGCTCGAAGATTGCAGATAGAAGTACCACCGCTGTTTCCACATTACAGACCATGTATTCTCATTCTTTGCAACTCACCCTGAGCTTGACAGGGTGGAGCAACCCAGCATGATCAAGAACTTAATGCCTTTGTTCAATTTTTGCCCTCTCAAGTGTGGAAAAATATGAATCCTCGAAGTTCAATTATCACCTTTATTATCACCTCCGGAATACTCTGTCGATCATTCGAAACCTGTAGCACCATTGAACGCTCTTGAGCTGTTAACAGGTCAAAGTCACTTCAGCACTGAGAGATCATCTAATTGCAAGGTATCAGTCAACACACCGGGAGACCTAAAGTTCCGTATTTTTAATTTAAAGTATTTTATTAGATTACTACTATTGTAGTCTCCTAAAATTAATACACCCTCCAGCTTCCTTCAGTCAGAATCTCATTGACTGGTTGTTGGGCAGATGTGTTTGTCTACTTAATTACCAGCCCCTTTGCTTTAAAAAAAAATTCTTACACTTGGCTGTATTTTATCCCAGACAATGATTAAAGACATTTCAAATGCCCAGTGTGGTAAAGAGCTTCAAATCATGCAGCACCACCCGGTGCCTATCACTTCCTGTCTCACCTATTCCTTGATGTCCTCCCATTCTATTCCATGGATTGAGAATGTGGACAATAATTATGTGCGTTTATCAATTCTATATTGTTTTTGGAAGAAATTAGGCTGGAGAGGTGCCCATCAACTCCCTGTCACTTGCCTGTTGCCCTTTTGCTGGCCTAACAATATGGATTTGAACATCACTGAATGCTAGACTAAGCCCTCTAGATCTTGTTTCACCTGACATTCAGGGCACAGCCATTACTGCTAAGGGTTACTGCATGCTTCATAAGTATAACATCTACAGTGGAGGGGTTCAAGGTGGTGGAGAAACTCCCACCCTGAAGCATTTTATGTCCCATAGATATGTCCCATAGACAATACAAAAACTCCAAACCGCGGCTGACCACTGGTTCAGCACATCAATCCCTGTTAAACAATTATAAAAATCCTGTGCATGTCGCTTCCGAAACCCGCCGCAGTTGGGCTCCACTGGAATTCAGACAAGAAGATTTTTAAATCATGGAAGGTGCACCAGGAAAGAAGTCACAAACTTTTAAGGAAGTCCTTTAAGTTTCTTTTATTCTTCTTGGTAAAACAAGCGATTAGGCATCAGCCAACGCGTTTCGTTCCTTTCAAAGGAACTTCATCAGGGCTGAAATAATTGACATAAGACAGCACATAAGTACCCACAACACATATATGTACAACAATAATAAACATGAAATTAAACACATACATACACATATTACAAAAATCATATTAATCAAAAGTAATATCCTTTTATCTTACTAATAAATAAAAACATATAACCAAGGACATATTACTAGAGGTATCTACATAAAACATACACACTATACACTAGCCCACAATACAAATAAGATGACATATATATACACCTATAAACATACATATATTATTAAAAAAGTGGAGTACAGTACATTTCATATAAGGGTTGATAAAAGTAAAAGGTAAAGGAAGAGAAATAGAAGATGCTAGAAAAGAATCATAAAGTAGACAAAATAAATCAAACTTAAATTAAACTACATATATTATTAAACGGACAGTGCAATACATTTCATTTTCAGGTTGCAAAAGTCGATCATAGTAAGGAGTGAAACAAGAAAAATAGAAGATACTGGGAAAGAATCATACAGTAAACAAGAATCAATCAAAAAATAATTAAACTACGAAAGGTAGGAGGAAGAGCAGGGATACAGAAGTGAGGCCTGCAGTTATAAGGCAAAGGATAAAAATAAATAATCTCACCTATATATGCTAGGTGAAATAATCCGAGGTTTATCAATAAAATTCCAAATTATTTCAAGAAGAAGCCCCACAATAAAAGTTCAAATCTATTAAATCCAGCCACGACAATCTGAAAGTTAACATCACATGATCCAATCAGACTCACATAATTCAGAACAAAAAATCTCAGTCTGTGAGCAATCATCTCCCATGTAATTGTGCTCCCCTAGAAGAACACTAGTGAAAAAGGGCTTGTAACTGGCAAGGGGACAAGCATGGGAGGAGCTATACAATAAATTAGTCCCATGTCGACGAAGGTAGGGAATGCAAAAAAATTATATATATATATATTTAGTAGTAGACCCATGGCCACATCAATCGGCCCAAAAAAAAATAATAATAATTAGATATATATACATAGGTAACATATACTTGGAATCTCCCAAATGGAGCAATGATTACCTAACATGGAATTCCGTACATCATGGAAACTTCATTTCCAAGATGGTCAATATTAGGCAGAGAATAAACTACCAGATAACCGCTGGTTGCGTGTGACATCCCACATCCCCAGGGTAAAAGCAATACTCATAATAACTAAGTGCAATTAAAAACAGAAACAAAGCTCCGTGATACCAAAAAAAACCCACTCACACGTATATCTCGACTGTATAACACTGTGCAATTAATAACAGAAAAAAAGGGGGGTGATACCAAAAAACCCCACCCACACATATATTTCGACTGTATAGATCAAAAAGGGTTTCTAACGACTAACATGCCACCTGCGCGCTAGATTGCCAAACCCCACTATACCAACGACGGGTACTGGACACAGCCATACATATATCCCAGTCTGGTTAAGTTCTAATAAAAAAGCGGCGCAGTGATAAGAACCCCCTAGCACTTGCCTGGATAATCTCCTTCTTGTAGGTGGCAGGTACGCCCGGCAGTAGTGTAACCCGGGCGCCATCACGGTACCGCGTTTTGAACCATCGCGGCCGTGTGGCGTCCTAGCGTGGTGACGTCACAACCAAAAGCTGACGGTCCCATTTCCGTAATGATCCGGCGGCGCCATCTTTAAATGAACCCAAGGTGGGTTAACAAAAAGCCGAATAGTTACCGGCAATGGTCTTTATCGGCACTGGCAAGAGACCCTGCCGATCTATATTCCCAAAACGGGCACATTAGTGGATATCCATAACACAAGCACCAAATAGGCTATTAAGTTGTCTGATCTGAAAAAATGAGGAAAAATAGCCATATGCTCCAGACAAAGAACAGAGGGACAGGGGGCACCATCTTGCGATGTCTAGGCTTGCTGATAATAACTCTAAGCAGGCACAGTCTTGATCCAAGACCCCATCTTACCCTCCCAATAAAAATTATAATAAAGTCAATCCTAAGGGCACATTACTGGATATATACAATATATGCACCAAAATGGCTAATTGGTTGTATAGTATAAACTAATATAAAATAATTGCCATGCGTGCCCGAAAATAAAAAATAAGACCCATGGGAGCCATCATGCGATGTCAAAGCTTGCTAATAAGCATGGCATACGTAGATGGAAAGGATAAAGTGTCATTATGTCACCCCTCCGGGGAACGCACAGAATATCCCTTTGCAATCTCCTAAGTTCTGTAATTGTCAAAAGTATAAAACACAACGGAGTGGTTCTCATCCCAACAATATATTCCAAATAAAAATGAACAAAAAAAGGGGATGAAGGGGGATAGACATATTAAACGTAGAAAGAAGAATCAAAACAAGAGACACTAAAATAACAAAAAAAACGTGACCATATTACAACCAAAAAGCAGTATCTAGCTATACCACAAAATTAATCAATTATCACATAAAAACAGCTCATCTAAGGATTTTTGAGACCCAATTACTTTATAGGAAATAATGCATTTCCCCATCTGTGTTGTGACCATGTGTTGTAGCCCGCAAGCGACAAATCCACTTGGATTCAGCTTGTCTGAGTAATAGCTCCCTATTACCACCTCTCTTGCTCACGGGAACATGATCTATGCCGTGAAACCAAAATGTAGCGTCTCCAATGTGTTCCATGTTGTAATGTTCGGTTATAGGGAATCTGATGTACCTACCTAAAAGTGCCCTGCGATGTTCTTGAATGCGGAATTTTAGGCAGCGTGTTGTGCTGCCAACATATACTATTCCGCATTTACACCCAAGAACATAAACTACATGAGTAGTATTGCAGTTTATGAAGTGACTGATAACATGTATTTTAGGGCTCTTGTAAGAAAAGTTCTTAATTCGATTTTTACCCATGGGGCAAATATTGCAGGTTCCGCAGGTAAAAAAAACCCTTTGGTTTAGTCGGCAACCAAGTCCCACTGCTTGGGGGTGTCGTCACATAACTCGGACATAAATGGTTCCTCAAGGAAACCCCCCTCCTGTATGTGATTGCAGGCATGTCAGTGATACAATCTTTAAGGCCAGGGATGTCTGCAAGCAGATGCCAATTTTTTCTGAAAACATTGAAACTCTTATCACTGTGCATGGTATATTGCGTGATAAACCTAGCTTTGCCTTTTTTATTGGTATACCCCTGGTTACTGGCTTGTCCTGGAGTGTGCATTCCCTATCTGTTATTAATATCCTGGTTTCAGCTCTATCCAAAATACTACTGTTATATCCTCTCTTTTGAAATCTTTGTCTTGTCTCTACGATGTTAGTCCGAAAGGTTTCTTGTTCGCTGCAGTTTCTCCTAATGCGTGTCAGCTCACCAAACGAGATATTCTTGATAACAGAGCTGCAATGTGCACTAGAGGCATGTAGTATGGCATTACACGTCGTCTCTTTCCTATACAAAGTACTCTGAATAACACCATGTTCGATATAAAATCTTATATCCAAAAAGTTGATACTCTCTTTATGGAAGGACATTGTCAATTTCACATTCAATACATTGTTGTTGAGATAAACAAAGTACTGCTGTAGCTGCTCATCAGAGCCTGACCAGAGGCAGATGACATCGTCAATGTACCTCCCCCAGAACACAATGAATTCGGTCCAGGGGGAGGCACATCTGGCTCAGGCATGCTCCCTCTCGTACCACCCCATAAAGAGGCAGGCGTACGAAGGAGCAAACCTGGAACCCATCGCGGTCCCCTTGATCTGATGGAACCAGCGATTATCATGCAGAAAGAAGTTGTTCATTAGTATAATGTCAATCATCTCAACAATCATCTCGTTGTATTCATATAACTCCGCGCCCTCCCTATCCAAGACGGAGCGCACAGACATAATTCCATTTGTCAATACAGGTATAAAGACTCTCAACATCAAAGGTAACAAACATAAGTTCCTCTGACCATCGGAAGTCTTTAAATTTCACCAATATATCTTTGCTGTCCCTGATACATGATGGTAAATCAAGGACATGCTTATGTAACCTGAGGTCAACGAACTCCGACAATTTTTCGGTGGGTGAGCCCACCCCCGAAATAATAGGTCTTCCTGGGGGGAACTGCCCCCCTTATGTATTTTGGGTAAGATGTATATACATGGATAGGAGGGGCAGTCCACCCTCAGGTACCTGTATTCATCCTCCGTAATCAGAAATGTGTCTCTCCACTCACTGAGCCTAGCATTAATCATGGCCATGAGACCAGGGATGGGGTTAGATCCAATCTCACTATAGCACATGTTGTTACTGAGCTGTCGGTTTATCTCATTCAAGTAGTCAAGGAGATTCATTACTACAACGTTTCCGCCTTTATCAGCCTCACGTATTACAATACTAGGGTAATTACTCAATCGTTGTAAAGCCGGTCTCTCTGAATGAGATATATTTTGACTCGTTCGAGGTTTGAATTTATTGGGAGTCTCCAATGTGTACAGATCTTCAGACACTCTCTTATGAAAGACATCGATATTCGGATGATAAGCACCAGTGGGTATAAATTTAGACTTTGGACGTAATCCACTATCCACAGACAAATCCTGTGTGATATCAAAGTCTTTCAACAAAGTTGGCATATCGAATATTTCATCCTCACTAATAGATAATAAACATTGTACATTGCAGACATCCGCAATTGTATGTGTACAAGGCTCCCTGTGCACGGGCGGTCCCCGGGTTCCAAAGCCCTGTTCGAAAAGTAGTCTCTAAGTTTTAGAGTTCTTGCAAATTTGTAAAGATCTACATGAATGTTAGCAAAATCCCCACTCTGAGTAGGGCAAAAATTAAGACCCTTACTAAGCAATTTTACTTCATCATTGTCAAGAATTTTATTTGAAAGATTAACAATTTTCAAATCATAGTTATCATCTATAGCCGCACAAGGGTTATTCCCATCAGATGTTAAGTTGTGTGTACTTTTTGGCTGTAGTCTGTTGGATATGAATAACTTTGCCAGTTCCTTTTGGAAGGAGGAGGCACCTTCCTCTAAAGGGATCTCCTGTGCCATGGAAGAGGATGCAGTGCTGCTCTGCGATGAGACAGAAATAGAGTTTTTTGGGTTTTTGGTATCACGGAGCTTTGTTTCTGTTTTTAATTGCACATAGTTATTATGAGTATTGCTTTTACCCTGGGGATGTGGGATGCCACACGCAACCAGCGGTTATCTGGTAGTTTATTCTCTGCCTAATATAGACCATCTTGGCAATGAAGTTTCCATGATGTACGGAATTCCATGTTAGGTAATCATTGCCCCATTTGGGAGATTCCAAGTATATGTTACCTATGTATATATATCTAATTATTATTATTATTTTTTGGGCCGATTGATGTGGCCATGGGTCTACTACTAAATATATATATATATATAATTTTTTTGCATTCCCTACCTTCGTCGACATGGGACTAATTTATTGTATAGCTCCTCCCGTGCTTGTCCCCTTGCCAGTTACAAGCCCTTTTTCACTAGTGTTCTTCTAGGGGAGCACAATTACATGGGAGATGATTGCTCAAAGACTGAGATTTTTTGTTCTGAATTATGTGAATCTGATTGGATCATGTGATGTTAACTTTCAGATTGTCGTGGCTGGATTTAATAGATTTGAACCCTTATTGTGGGGCTTCTTCTTGAAATAATTTGGAATTTTATTGATAAACCTCGGATTATTTCACCTAGCATATATAGGTGAGATTATTTATTTATATCCTTTACCTTATAACTGCAGGCCTCACTTCTGTATCCCTGCTCTTCCTCCTACCTTTCGTAGTTTAATTATTTTTTGATTGATTCTTGTTTACTGTATGATTCTTTCCCAGTATCTTCTATTTTTCTTGTTTCACTCCTTACTATGATCGTCTTTTGCAACCTGAAAATGAAATGTATTGCACTGTCCGTTTAATAATATATGTAGTTTAATTTAAGTTTGATTTATTTTGAGTCTACTTTATGATTCTTTTCTAGCATTTTCTATTTCTCTTCCTTTACCTTTTACTTTTATCAACTCTTATATGGAATGTACTGTACTCCACTTTTTTAATAATATATGTATGTTTATAGGTGTATATATATGTCATCTTATTTGTATTGTGGGCTAGTGTATAGTATGTATGTTTTATGTAGATACATCTAGTAATATGTCCTTGGTTATATGTTTTTATTTATTAGTATGATACAAGGATATTACTTTTGATTAATATGATTTTTGTAATATGTGTATGTATGTGTTTAATTTCATGTTTATTATTGTTGTACATATATGTGTTGTGGGTATTTATGTAATGTCTTATGTCAATTATTTCAGCCCTGATGAAGTTCCTTTGAAAGGAACGAAACGCGTTGGCTGATGCCTAATCGCTTGTTTTACCAAGAAGAATAAAAGAAACTTAAAGGACTTCCTTAAAAGTTTGTGACTTCTTTCCTGGTGCACCTTCCATGATTTAAAAATCTTCTTGTCTGAATTCCAGTGGAGCCCAACTGCGGCGGGTTTCGGAAGCGACATGCACAGTATTCTTATAATTGTGTAACAGGGATTGATGTGCTGAACCAGTGGTCAGCCGCGGTTTGGAGTTTTTGTATTGTCTATGGGACATATCTATGGACATAAAATGCTTTAGGGTGGGAGTTTCTCCACCACCTTGAACCCCTCCACTGTAGATGTTATACTTATGAAGCATGCAGTAACCCTTAGCAGTAATGGCTGTGCCCTGAATGTCAGGTGAAACAATATCTAGAGGGCTTAGTCTAGCATTCAGTGATGTTCGAATCCATATTGTTAGGCCAGCAAAAGGGCAACAGGCAAGTGACAGGGAGTTGATGGGCACCTCTCCAGCCTAATTTCTTCCAAAAACAATATAGACTTGATAAAGGCACATAATTATTGTCCACATGCTCAATCCATGGAATAGAATGGGAGGACATCAAGGAATAGGTGAGACAGGAAGTGATAGGCATCGGGTGGTGCTGCATGATTTGAAGCTCTTTACCACACTGGGCATATGAAATGTCTTTAATTGTTGTCTGGGATAAAATAGAGCCAAGTGTAAGAAAAAAATTAAAAGCAAAGGGGCTGGTAATTAAGTAGACAAACACATCTGCCCAACAACCAGTCAATGAGATTCTGACTGAAGGAAGCTGGAGGGTGTATTAATTTTAAGAGACTACAATAGTAGTAATCTAATAAAATACTTTAAAAATATGGAACTTTAGGTCTCCCGGTGTGTTGACTGATAAGTATGTACTAGACATGAAGGTAGACGAAAGGAGCAACAGTGATCTCAATGCTTTTCATTGTGCTCTGCTGGATATAATAAACCACCTTGATAATGTCCTGTTGTCACTCTCCAGGAATCCGCGGCCGGCTAATAATAGACGAACAATAAGATGGCCATGAATATCATCCCAACCTGAAACTAGGGCTGTCATAAATAAGGCTCTTTCTGACACTGTAGTGGAGTTGGATAGACCTTTGACCCCTGAGCACAAAAATGTACTACTCTGGCTATGCATGAGAAATTGTTCACGGTAGAGGGAGAATGCTTCCACCAGCATTACTCTGGCAGTCCACCGGCTAGGAAACTGACCAGGACGTGGTTTAACAAAGATTGTAGGGGTGCAAAAAATGAATTTTCTTGCAAATTATATCCAGCCACAGGTCTGACGCAAGCATTTCTCCGACCTGTATGACCCAGGCTTAGAGGCCAAGATAAATTATAGGGAGTTAATAGAGCCATGGAGAAACTCTAACCAAACCCCCATGGCCATTGAACTTAAGGAAAAATGTGCCATTCAGAACATTGTTTCTGGTAAAGCAGCATGCCCAGACGGGATACCTGGGGACCTTTTTGCATCAGACCTCGACAACTTGGCTCAATATATAAACAATTTGACAAATGTGATTTTAGAAGGAGCAGAAATCACAAGCAGCTGGAAGGCTGAGAAGATCATTCCAATTTATTTTAAAAAAAAGGCTCTAGGGACCTACCATTGAACTAAAGGCTTATTAGTTTAATTGATGGCACCCAGAAAGGGTTTGGCAGAAAGATTTTGAATAGACTAGACTCTTGGATAGAGGATCATAATTCCCTCTCATTCCAGCAGGCTGACTTTAGGAAACAAATTAGTACTGTTGACTAGGTGTTTAGATTTTTAGCAGTCTATTGGGAGACAGTTGTTTTACCGAAGCTGCATTGATATGTGGTGTTTGTGGACCTAAGGTCTACATTTGACCTGGTTACTCATAGCCAACTATTGGAGGTCCTGAAACAAAATAGAGTTTCCCTAGACTTGCTTGATATCTTGAGCCGCCTTCACCAAGGCATGTATGTGCAAGTGCATAGGGGGCCTCAGGGCAAACTAAGAGATTGTATAGGGACACATAGAGGGGTCCGACAGGGGTTTTTGCTTGCCCCACCCTTTTATCTCTCTACCTAAACAATGTGGCAATCCAGCTTAAGGATTGCAGCAGTGATGCACCTAGAATTTCTTGTTGAAAGATCCCTCTGCTTCTTTTTGCAGATGATACACTGTTGGTATCTAAAACCCCGGCCGGTCTGCAAGTACTGGTACGACTCTTTGCAGCCTTCTATGATGCCCAGGGGCTGGAGATAAATCAAGCAAAAACTAAATGTATGCCCATTAACCCCCACAAGTCATATAAAGGTTCTATTAGGTTGGGTGGATCTAGTCTGGACACGGTTTTCCATTTTGATTACCTGGGAATCAGACTGACAACAAATACGTCCTGGTCTTCCCAAGACTAGAAAAGCAGCTTGAAACTATTCCAGCATGTGTTAGGGATACTTAGACTTTATAACTCCACTTAAGTAAGGGAAGTTTCTCCAGCCATAAATGTCTTCAATGCGAAGGCAGAAGGAAGTGCAGTTTATGGGGCTGAGTTGCGGGGTCATTCAGGGCTGTCTAATTTGGCAACTGTTGAAAACAACATTCAAAGATCATTGCTGAGCCTGCCCAAAAGAACCCCTCTGCTTCCTCTGCGTTGGGACACAGGCACTAAACCTATCACACTGAAGGCCAAATTAAGACCCATATAATATTGGTGGAGACTGCAGTATACCCCGTCCCCTTATAAACTTATATAGTGCTCCTGTGCATGCTTCTGAGTCAGAGTTGGAGAGAGTTCATAGCGAGGTAGTCAGCAGTGGTCAGCGCTCGGCCAGGACTTGAGCCAGCTTGAATGCTACGAGGGAGTTCCTGGGAAGCAGACAAGTGGGCGGCTGCCTTGGCCCCTGAACCGATAAGCCCTGTGGAGTTACCTGCAAGCAGCTACTCCCTACATCCAAGGCACCCGAGTCTCGGCCAGTTCGAGACTCTACGTGGACGCCACAGACACCACAAGGAAAGCAGCAGAGACCGGCAGTACGGGAACCTTGAGGGTGAGTGTTCAGTCTTTCACACTCACCCAGAAAGAAAATAAACAGCCCGGGGGCTGCCCTGCACCCCAGCACCCCATTGTTTGAGAGAACCATTCTGCCAGCTCTCTCGGCCTTCTTGTCTGTCATTACTCCTGCCTTTACTACTCATGCTCAAGTAGGGCAGAAAGCACAGCAGGAGCACAAGGGGGACAGTGGTAGTACTCCAGCTATCTGGTTGGGTCCAGCAGAAGGGGAAGAGTCTAAAGATGCATGAAGCAAGGAGCTCTGGAACATTTGACCATTTAGAGCAAGATGAGGAGCTGGGGCATTGTGGTTCAGGCGAAAGAGCAGAGAGTCCATGAGTTCAGGGGCTGTACTCAGTCCTTGTGAGTATGAGCCCAGTAGTCCACGGAGGTGGCCCAGCTAGGTCTGGGTGCGGCTTGGCGGCACTTGTTGTCCTCCTGCTCAATACACTTGCCTGTATTTGCCTACTCGCTACTCTCACAATGGTCCACATCGCTCCATCCCGCTCCACATCAACAGTCTGCCGAGTTGCCTGTTTCTTCTTCATCAGCGAGCCCTCCGCGAATTGGCATCTCTAATGAATGCCAACTGATAAAATCTAGCAGATTTAAACTGAGGCAATATGACAAAATTAAACCAAGATATCCAAATCAAGCTCATCTGTCATTCGATGTGCACAAGAAGCTCCCTGCGCCTACAGATGCACGCAACAAAGTCCATGATGAAAATCTAAGAAGAAATTGGGGAGTCAGCTCCTGTTTAAGTATGGAAACCAAATGACGCTCATAAGACCATCCACAAAGTAAGCTGGAGGCAGTGAAGGTATAAAAAAGTACTACACACTGAAAAAGGAGCAGCAACCTGCAGGGTAAGCTTATTTTTCCAGTGATTTAATCTGTGCACCTAATTGACTGTTGCCACTTGAATGAAGACAAGCAGGATGTGGCTCTTCCGGTGCACAACTGGCCGGACATGGGGCAAACTAAAGCAGAGAAAACCAGTACAGACCTGAGAATGATAACTGGAACAACACTCTCAAAGAAAAAAAACAAAGATCACATAGAGCATCCAAGGAAGGCCAGGAGAACGTGGCCTCACCAATGACTATGTTTAACAGTGGCATGTACAGGGAAATATGCTGTACAGACCTCCTGCTGGATGGTCAGCCTGTAAAACCACCATGGCCCCTCTCCTCTGAAATTTAAATAGTAGCGGCTAAAACCTTTGACAACACTCAGCTATCCATGGCCATAATGCTAGCGAACTCCAGAAAAGCCTCGAAAGTGGCAGCTCCTGACACTAAAAAGGCAAACATCCTGATGCCACAATCGTTTTGGGACGCCACTACTATTATTAGTGACAGCGTGTCACTTTCTCCCTCAAAGTGAAGCAAAATCAAGTGGGAAGTGTCACTCGGCAAACTAACCACAAATTCGGATAGGTTCCAGGGAAATATTGAAGATCAATACATCAAGGACGAGAAGATTCTTAGTATTAAGGATCCAGTCTCCCTGCCGAATCAGGATCACAGTCAAGTGTTTACCCCTACTTACTCACAAGACAAAGAGCATCCAAGGGAAAGAACTACTAACTTCCGTGACTCCGAAACAAACCCGATATTAGCCCTGCATTAAGAACGTTGGAGAGCCTGTCAAACTCAAAACAACCATTCACAGACTATAAGCTCTGCAGGGACCAAGATCAGGACAAATTTTTTGAACTGTGGGATGCAATGGACAAAGCTCTCACTACAATTGGACAAGCGTAATTAATGCATTCAGATAAACTAGATATACAAATAAATATCTTGCAGTCATTATCTACTCATTTAATATCGATACTCGGTTAGTCTACCTCAATGCCTTAATCCCCAACATCCAGCAGTCCACTGACAAGACCAGGGTCCCTTGTTATTGCTCTCATTGATTAGGGAAGATATCTGCCCTCCCTGAAATTAAGTCTGAGCTGGTACAACAATGCAAAGCAATAGCCAAACCTAAATCAATCTTAATAGGGTTCGCTGCAAGCCAAGTCAGCATGGAAGGGACACTGCCCAAGTCAAATGGCGAATCTCTGGACTGTAATCCAACAGTTCAAACCTCTTTTTACATAGAGACTGATGCCAATTCGTCAGACGCAGGATCAGCTAAATTAGATGGTATTGACACTCTACCCAACACCCTCTTAATGAAACACGCCTCCGGACACTTAACAAAGGACTAAACGGCCGCATAAAAGCAGCTCAGAAACATTATCCTATATTTGAAGAGGTGAGGGCGGCGAGAAAAACATTAATATAAGCTAAAAAAACAAAGTGCCTCCCAGGAATGACTCCAATTAGTGCCTACAAGAGAGGAAGGACATTGCCCCACACAAGGCACTAAACCAACAATTAGAGCCAATGGAACAAAAAGCTCCAGGCAAAAAGCGCGAAATTACATTAGCTGCAGTACGGCGGCCCCCCCTCTGATTTGCGAATTAGGCACCAAAGTGGAGTTCGGGCCCTGTAAGTGAAGTCTTAACAATTCAAACTGATCCTGAGTTATTAAAATCCTCAAAAGAATATCAAACTCTTGTCCAGCCAGTATGGAAAGAAACACAAGTTGATGGACAGTTGGCTCATTCCAATACAAATGTACCTCAAGAAATGTGTGTGTCACAGCTGGTAGGCACTATGAGCTTCATAAATTTTACATCACTAACTCCTCTCCCTGCAGAGGAAAGAACAGGTATACACTATTTAAAAGAGAATGAGGAGACTGGCAGAGTGGAAATATCCTATACTGCTGCGTTACTTGTGGGTGAAAGTGTTCATTCCATGGGCTTGAATATCCAAGGATCAGTTTGGAGGGTACAACCAGATGAAAACAGAATTGTCGCCCCCACTGAATAAACCGCAGAGAGATGCAACATTAATTTTCCACCCAAAGTACATCTTCAGAGGTAGCGAAGACATTCAAAACCGAAGTTACACTTTAAAACTACTATCTGCTCTACCCATTATTGACAGGATTGAGTCGAAAGAGATTGAATACATCGTCTTTATTTCCGGTATCCATGACTACCCAAGAGAAGCCACTAAAAGTGCAGTTTAGTCATACGGAGATTGCAAGATACATTGAGGAGCAGGCAAATGTGTTGTCTCAATGGGGTATCGCAATTAGTAAATAATCTCCTCCAAAATACCCTTGGAATTTTGCCAAGACTTGTCCCTGGCTGCCTCAGAAGGTTTGTTTTCTCTGTTGTTCAAAAGGTCCGGAAAACAAAAGGATGGCTGCATTGCAAGAGTATGCTGAATGGCAAGCAATCTGAACTCAATATTACCTGGCAAACACAGTAGCCTGTTCCCCAAAAAATCTCTGCCAAAACTTCAAACAACTATGTAGTTTTGCTCCTGGAATATCCGTGGCTCAAGCGCTTTGTCTTCTAACGAAGATGTAAGCAAGAACCACATAATTTGCCTGCAAGAAACATGGCAATTAGCCAAAATAGCATGGCCAGATCACCTTGAATTTCTTGCACCAGCTGAACCATCATCCAAAGGATGTCACCCTTCAGGTGGGGTTTCTATTCTTATTCAGAAAGCCCTGGGGACAAATGTAGTATTACTGGCAAGTGACCTTGGAGCTTACATATTCATAAAACTAGCATCGTCCATGAAAAAACCCTTAGGGAAAAGAACAGTAGCGGCCAAATGTGTAAAAACCATTAAAGCTTTAAGATAGCAATATTTGGAGGCCATGTGGCTATTTGCAGGAGACTTTAACATGTTCCTTTTAGAATCAGTGGAACCCATGATTTGGGTGCAAGAGGAAGACGCCGCATGGTTCATTCCTGAAATCGCCCTTGGTAAAATCAAGACGGACCCCACAGAGAAAAGGTTTGCTATCCTCCCCAATCAGTTAGGTTTTAGAACCTTAAATGACAGAAGCCCCCTAGACAATCCACCAGCATGTACATTCATTTCACATAGTTTTTCGTTAATAGACTATGTTTGGATATCCGTTCAGAACTTTAACCAAGTGAGTTGCTTTCAAGTGATCCCCGGCCTAATTAGTGACCATGCAATGTTAGTCTGCGCTCTCTCTATGAACATGCCCAGGTGGCCCCTGATTGATGTGATAGGCACTCAAGAAGATGTGAACTGTCTTGGTAGAATCAAATGATCCTCCAACATACCTGTTGCAAAAGCAGAGAAACTAAAGAAACGCCTCAAAGCAGAATTGCCTGGCCAAGTTCCATCCCAGCTGAAATGCTATTGCCTAATGACAAAGCTATTAATCCAATTCTCATAACCCACTCAAATATTATCCCCACCTAAAGAACGCCCTTTTCTTCACTCATCAATGGAACTAAGAATTCTCAAACGGAAACTGAGAAGGAGCCGGATCAAAGATATGGGAACTGAGTAAATAATAAAGAAAAGCAGTGGGTAGAACTTTATGAGCCTCGAAATCAAGAAATTCCCATACATTCTGGAGGCTGATGCAGCAGAGGTCAAAGGGAACATTTTGAACATGCAGCCTTCCATATCAGCAGCAAACTGAGAAAATTATGTTATGAGCGTATATGACACAAACACAGAAAGCCCATCTGAGGAGACCTGGACATGGTGTCGCCAGCGGACACTCGGTCAGAATGGGAGGTTAATAAAAACAGCATTGACAAATTACTATTAATCATCACCTCTCTTCACTCCATGGGAGCTCCTGAGCTTAACAGCCTACCAGCTAGAATATTCAAAATTGCACAAAAAGAATGGATTAATCTTTTATGCCAGATGGTTAAACAATGCATTATAACAAATGAGGTTCCAGATAGCCCCAATACACAAAAAAGGCTCAACTAATCACCCAGCTAATTTCAAGCTAATATCCTTGCTTGATGTAGACGGGCAATGCTTTGCAAAGGCTCTTAACACAGAGCTAGAAGAATAGGCCTCAGCTAAAGCATTAATACTGATTACACAGCCAGGTTTTAGACAAGACTGCAGCAAAGAGGAGAACCTGGTGATTCTCCCTTCCCTGATTGAAGCAGCAAATAAAAAACAAGTGCCATCTCTTTATGAACCCTTTATCGACTACACCACCGCCTTCGAGAAAGTAGACACAGCGAGGCTGTGGCAGAAGCTCCATAACTTCGGCATTCCTGCCACACTTTTGCGAGTCATCATGAGCCTATAAGTTAAGACATGGGCGAGAGTCAAGGTTTTCACAAGAAGAGTAACAAAAAAGATCTGGACATTCTAAGGGCTGAAACAGGAATGCATATGGGTTCCCCTATTATTTAATCTCTATTTTGCTGACCTAAATGGTGCCCTAACAGGAGTGAACATGTTTCCACCCAAGTTTCCGGGCCCCCATTTACAATATTTGCAATTTGCAGACAATACAATTTTATGTCACCATACTGCTGGTGGTATTCAAAGATCATTGAATGCCTTGTCTCTTTACTGCAATAAAAATAAGATCTTTGCCAATGCCTCGAAGACAAAAATAATGGTATGTGGGAGGAAGATTGTTAAGAAAACTAAATTTACTTTGGGTCAAGCAACTATTGAGCAGGTACCTAGATTGAAATACCTTAGCATCTACTTTAATCAGTGTGGATCGCGCCATGAGCAGTTTGAGGCAATGAAAAGAATGTCGGTCACAATGATTATCAGTTTTCAGAAACTGCTAAAACAAATGAGAGGTCCTGATCTGTCTGCAATTTGTCGAGTCATTGATTCCAAATTCATTACAACACTGTCATACGGCTACTTAATCTTCAGAAACAGCCTAGGACTCTGGCTGGACAAGGCCCAGTGTTATTGTTCCAGAAGACTATTCCAGTTGTTAGACTCCATTGCGTCATCGCAAATTCGACTAGAATTCAACTTAAGCAAGCAAGTGGCCATGGGGAAAACAAGATTCTTAAATTACTATATCAAACTGAAGGCTTTCCCGCCTGGCTTTCTGGGGAGCTAATATGGACAAGTATGCAGAATAGTAAGCGCCCGAGAAATCACTGATTTGAACCTTCCACCAAAATTATGTGCTAAGATACTCAATATAAATGCAAGACTGATCTATCAATCCCTGGTCATCAATAGCTCCACTACGCTACCTGCCCTCTCAGTGGCGTCGCAAGCCAACATTGACAACATCAAGGAATATGATTGGATAGGAGTCCTTGAGGCCCCTCGTGGAGCGGTGCTATCTTCCTGCCGAAGGAAAGGTCTTTTCCTTCGGCGCCTCCCTCTCCTTTTGCTCCTCACGGACCCCCTCCTACTCATTCTTTGGAGGTTATTCCTTCCATCTTGCAGGATGAGTTTTTATTACTGAGTGGTAAAGTTAAATCTGGCTCTCCGGTAGACCCTCTGAAACCTGCCCAGTTCAGGGACTCCCTATCTGTGCTCCTAGCACCTTTGTGCCAGGTTGTTAATACATCTTTTTCCACAGCTGTGGTCCCTGAGCTATGGAAGCAGGCTAAGGTAGTTCCTCTATTCAAAAAACCTTCACTGGATCCGGCTAAGCTGGAAAACTTTCGTCCAATATCCCTCCTACCCATGGGTAGCCAAGATTGCTGAGGCTTACACGAATAACATCTTAACGGGGTTCCTGAATATTAATGGCACCTTGGACCCTTCCCAGAATGGCTTCCGCCCTGGTCACAGTACGGAGACTGCTATCTTGGCTGTGACCGAACATCTGCGGACCATTCTCGATGCAGGCCACACTGCGGCACTGATAATGCTTGACCTCAGTGCCGCATTCGGCACGGTCTCCCACAAGATTCTTTTACATCGTCTGGAGGAGGCCGGTGTTGTTGGCCTAGCTCTAGATTGGTTCAGATCTTTCCTTTCAGAGAGAACATTCCAAGTGACTGCCCCCCCTTTTCTCTCCAGTGTCCAGTCCATCGGGCAGGGTGTGCCTCAGGGCTCTGCTCTGAGCCCTGTACTATTTAATCTGTACGTTCAACCTTGCTACGGTGGCTAGGGACAAAGGCCTTACCATGGTCTCGTATGCTGACGACACGCAGTTGGTGGTGGCCCTCTCCGACGACTCCACGCAGGACGCCTCCAAATTTAGGAGTGGCCTGGCGGCAGTCGAGGAGTGGATGACCACCAACTGCCTCCAGCTTAACACCAATAAATCTGAGGTGTTGCTGGTGGGGAGAGACAAGGGATTATGGAGTGAGCATTGGTGGCCCATCACCCTTGGTAGAGCACCCACCCCTAAGGCGGTGGTAAAAAACCTAGGGGTATGGATGGACTCTACACTCAGCTTCCAGGATCAACCCAAGGAAGTGGCCGGCACTTGTTTCGGCCTCCTTCGGGGACTTAGGCTCCTGCTGGGGTTTTTTGATCCACCCACCCGTCAGCTGATCGTTTAAGCAGCTATCTTATCTAGATTGGATTATGCCAGCTCGCTCCTTTTAGGGGCAAATCAGACAGAGGTAGTGCGCCTGCAGCGAGTTCAAAATGCAGCAGCCAGAGCCCTGTTGGGGCTCCCTCGAAGCTGCTCAACAGCCGGTGCCATCTGGCGGTTACACTGATTTCCTATGGCCAAGCGGATCGAATTCAAGGCTCTCTGCTTGTCCTTTAAAATTCTGAAGCTTGCCTCTCCCGGGCTTTTGGCCAACTTGCTGGTACCTTATGTTCCTATGCGCCAGCTGCGCTCTTTGGGGCAACACTTGGTGGTTGTCCCTCGAGTGAACCGTCTCCGTGCCGGGGGTCGGACCTTCCGTTGTTTGGCAGCCAAATTGTGGAACTCCCTGCCCTTTCAGATTCGCAGTCTGGATAGCCTGCTGGCCTTTCGAAAAGCAATTAAGACATATCTTTTCCCCGTGGCCTAGTATCTACCCTCTGTTCACTTCTTTCAGCGCCGAGGTGCCTAGTTCCTAGCCTCTATGTTACACTTCTTTCAGCGCCGGGACGCCTCTTCGCTGAGGCAGCATGTGCGCTATATAAGTCTAGTTAACATTAACATTAGATTGATCCAATTAAAATATTTACATTAGGCATATTATACGAGAAGCCACCTGTGGCGTATGGGTCTCATAGGATTTCCCACGTATCTCCGTTGCGAGGCAGAGGAAGGTATGTTCATACACTCCGTGTGGAGCTGTAATTCATTGACACGCTTCTAGAGGGGGGTGGTATTCTGTCTGGGTGAGGTTCTTGCATGTGCCATTCCATCTGCCCCAAAACTGCATCTCCTCCACAGCACTGAGGGAATCGGCAGGAACCATTATAAACACCATTTATTATTTCTTGGACTCACACTAGTAAAAAGAGATATCAGTCGATGATGGAAAGCCAGTGGAACACTGTCCGTGGGGGCATGGAAGCGTGGGATGGACTTCTGTATGGGTCTGGAAATATCAGTATTCCAGGCTAAGGGATGCCCTCAAACATCAGAAGATTTGGCAGAGGTGGGCAGATTATCAGGGCTTGTTCTCCGGTTCGCACTGCTGAACTACAACTGGACGCTGAAAACAGGCACTATGGCCAAGATATACAGGGGAATGTGATGAGATCTGGTACTGCAATTGTATAAGATCTGAGACACTGCTTTGGGGTGGAAGTGGAGTGTTTGGGGGCATTCTGTGCATATGTTCATGTTTTACATGTTTGTTGGGTCTCATCCTGCAGAGTCCTATGTATGTATATGGACCGTCTGGGTCCCTTTGTTGTCAGAAACCGAATAAAATCTGTTTTTGAAAAAAATGCAAGACTGAAGTCTACTGATGATGATCGATAGGAACTATCAGCAAATGACCATGCGAATCTGAGTATTTCCCTCTATCAGTCCAACAGGAGGGTCGCCATCTAACTAGCCCTATGAGTCTCAGGCTGAAAAAAGATCTAATTAGACTAGGATGCTGCTTTTTACCCCTAAAAGCCTATACATTTGGGTAACTGAAAGGGACAGAGGCCTTGAACTGTAGACTGTGTAATTACAAACTTGAATCACTGTTGCATGTAGACTGTATCCGTAACAAATTGAAGGATTTAAAGAATTATCAGTTAACGCCAGTATTTCGCCTAAGACGGCCGGCAAACAGACAAGCACACTTAGAAGTGCACAACCACTCCTCCCTGTGACCCCAGCCCCGCCCCGCCCTACACACACTGGTTCGGCCAGCAGCTGACAAGTAAAACGGTATTAAAATATTGTTTTATTTTTTTAGCTGCTGGCTCTGAGCCAGTGAGGCGACGCTCCTCCGCCATTGCGGAGGAGCCGCTGCTGCATATGGACGAGAGTGGTTTAAGTAATTTGTCTTCACTGTATTTTAAGTTGAATGTTGATTCAACTGTTGTAGTTCACCCATAAAACACATTGTACTTCTTTTAATACCACTGCGCCTTAAACAGTCTTTAGCAAGTTCACGGAGGCTGGGGGGAAGGAGGGGAAGGGATGATGATGAAACTGTTATGAAAATTGGGTTTATTGCACCAGATTTAATGATGAAGATGTTGTTACTGTGCACGTCTCCACAAGGTGACCAACGATTTCAATGTATTTGTTTTATGCCAGCACTAAATATTGCAATACAATCTGTTTAAAAAACAAAACAGTCTTTAGCAAGTCACTGGGGCTACAGGACAAGCAAAATGAAGGTAAAAATCTAACATGATTGGCCCAGCCACCACTATACACTTTTGCGCTTTTACAATATGATCAGCTATTGGACCATCTGTCTTTGCACACTGAATTAATTTTAGATGAAATGTTTATTATGTCTCATATTAAGAATGATGCTTGTGATTATTTTGTTATTAAGTCAAAATTCTAAACATTTTAAATAACTAAAAACAATAAGATTTATTATTATTACTAAAGTGCTCTCGCAGAAATAGTAGCCCTTGATTAAAAAAAAAAGTAAGAAAATAAAATGGATACACAACATCCAGGACGCTGTACTACAACTAGGATTCACTAACCTCTTGGAAAGCAGGGTGCACCAGACACCTGATCCTAGGGATCACGACAAGGAAGCCGTTTGGACATGCAACTGGGGTGAAATTATCTAATAAGAGACAAGAATTTCTTACCTCTGATTTCTTAGACATTAAAAACTCTAGTAAATTTAAAGATTTCCTTGATTATGTTCCTATTCCAACTGCCAGGCAAATGTTTTTAAAAGTTCTGGTATGGAACTCTTCCAGTTAACTCTTTCTGTATAAAATGGGAAGCCCCTGGAGTTAAGAGCAACCTATTTGCTGTCTGTCTACACGAAGAAGAAACTATACAACATTTTATATTCTTCTGCCCAGGTTATGAGCACCCTGGGAAGTGCTGGATCCTGCCTATCTGGAGACAGCTTGGATGCAGACAATGTTTTGTGGCACTAACGTTGCTGAAACTAAAGGATCCATTGTCTGTGGTGTTGCTAAATATTTACACTGGAGTTGGATTATAAAAGCCAAGTTGCTGTGGCAGTTATAATCTTTTCTGGGTGCATTTTCCCTTTGTGACATCTAGAAAAGATGCTACTTTTAACTCTTACAGTTTGTTAGGTCCATCTATGCACTTTAATGACTTAGAACTGCCACCTTATGTGATTATTGTCATGGTTTTAATTTGCCCTCTTATGGCACAAATACTCCTTGTGTTCCACTCGTGAATAACCATCTGCATTTCTTGCACTTGCTACTTTTACAAACTATTTCAATGCACCTGAGAACGTATTCTTATCTCATGAATGTTGTGATCCATTTTGCTAAACCTTGATGTAGAATCCCTTTGATATTGAATTTACTATTTTACTGTTATCACAATTTTATCATGTAAATTTTATCTTTATTTGTATTTGATGTGCACACTTTTATGGTTATTTTAACCAAATAAAGTATTCAAAACTTGCCTGCAGATGCGGCCAGGCCTCAGGACCACAGCGAAAGGGGACGAAACACCTATGTTCAAGAGGTAGCTACGTCTCTTGCATTGGACTGATTCGCCACCCACTGGCAATGCTCCCAAATTCAGCTCCTAGCTCTGACCCTCTGCTCTTTCTTCTGTGTTTTTGGAAGAACTCAATACTGTTTCGACATTGTCAGGCTTTGCACTTCCATTGTGGTTTCTGTCTACATCCTGTCCTCCACCTCCTCCCACCAATTCTCTTCTGCCTCCAATTCATTTTGTATTCTTGTAGTCTCCTCTCCTTCATAGTCTCCATTCATTTTCCTCCATGCTGACCGTCTGCCCGCTTCCACCTCCTAAGTTCCTTTTAACTTGTCATGCGTGGTAACCTCAGGATCAATTCCAGAGTCTCTCCTTCAAACCATGACTATTGGTGTCGATTTCTCTTCTTCTCTCTCCCTCCACACTGCCCCCATGAAGTCTTCCCCTGGTAAGTGTTTTACTGTGCCTGTAACACACAATCTTATTTGGCAGTAAAGAAATGGTTCTGCATTAGATGCTTGTACGTCACAATATCAAGATTAAGAATATCAATCCTTACATCAGGAAGAATAGATTTTATAGCGATGGTGTGGAAGTGCGCTGTGGCTCCCTCCCTTTTTCTTTTGGCTTAGAGACCTTGTTGAATGGGTGCCCGCTGAGATGACTCCCTGGCGCTCACTCCCCCTATAGCAAGGAGCGATGACACAGTGGGACACATACCTAGACAAATTGATGATGGAGACAAACGAGTGACCACTTTGAGGCCTGGCGCATACAGATCGATACCCCTTGTACAGCTGGTGATGGTAGATGGAAGTATCCCTCTAGCGGCCTGAGATACACCGACTGTACACCTGGACTTGATTCTCAAACCCTGCTCCCTCCCCCTCCAGGCGGTGCCTACAGTCATTTTCTCTTCTAGGGGTTTTTGATGCCCCTGCGTTCTACTTTGACACTGAGACAATTAAAGACATGGTGCTACCTCACAGGACGCCAATAGGATGATTTCACACACAGATGCTGATTGTTATGCCCCGTTTAGGCGCTGGTGGATTTGGGTACTATGAAAAGCTGTAGTAGATCTTATGAGTAGGATGCATGAGCATAGTCACCCCGATTACCTGTTGAGAATACAGGCCTTGGAAACTGGAATGAATAATTAAACACATCTGGGAGTTTAAGATGTAAGGCAACCCATGGAGGATTCCGGGACCAAAACATGTACTGTATAACTGCTATTGGTGTCTGGTGACCCAAACTATGCTCCTGAATGTATCATTTTACACTTTGCAAAACTTAATAAATAACTACTGAGAAGAGAAAAAAAAATCTGAAAGTATAGATATATTTATCTAAACTCTACTCACTCTGATCATAGTGGTTTACGATATTTTGAATTTGATACGCGTGCAGGATGATATTTAAACTTTGATATTTTGGTACAACACCACGTAAGAAAAACTTTGCAAAAAAGTGGTTTTTTCCTGTGCACTGTCATTGTGCATAGAAAAGCTTTGCAAATGATTAACTTGCACAGGAAAAAATCTCCATATAGTTCCCAAAATGGCTAGATTCGAGACAGAATTATCTTGGCAATGTTCTGGTTATGAGGGAAAATCCTTTAGTCAGGAAGGGTAAAGTGGGAGGCTTAGCAAACTTCGTGACCAGCAAAACTTTGGAACGTGTATTATGTTTGCTGGTGAAAGAATTTTTTTAACTTCTAGTCAAGCACATTTTCATCTTGTCACATTTTTTAGGTCAAGCCTAGCGCAGCGCGCATGCGCTGCTCTAGGAGAGGGCCTCTTGGAATCACTCCAGACTTCCAAGAGACTTCTCCGTGTGGGTCGGACTCCTCCCACACATTCCATTGGCCTTTGCGTGTGGCTTTCAATAATGAAAGCACGCAAATGGCCAAAGGCGGGTGCATGTCCCGCCTTTCCTCTAAACTATCACTCCCATGGCCGAGGGGTCTCGGGAGCGAGCAGCGGCCCGCAGTGTGCCAGCTGCATTCCTTAAATTCCTTGCAGCGCGTGCGCGCGCGTGCACCACTCACAGGCTTGTTTTCCTTGCTTGCACCACGGCAGATGGCGGCCTTGCTGCGTCACTGATTATAAACACGGGCTGGTTTGAAGTGTGGACAGGGATTAGATCTGAGACGCCACAAGCGGTTATAGAGGAGCTTTATTCCAACATGCATAGGTGAGAGGCGCTCAAAAATATGTTTTGTTACAAAGTCACTTCTTTCAATAGGATGTTAATGTTAATTGGATTTATAGAGCGCAACGATTACCCAGAGGTGTCCTGGCGCTAACATGTAACCAAATTATCGGTGATGATCACAGGATATTACACATTCAGTCCATTAAAATATATCAATTCAGTCCATTAATATATCCATTCGGTCCACTGATCTATCCAGGAAGCCCAATTCATTAAATAGTATTTTGTGTTTACAATATGTTGTGAAGAAGAATTAAGAATAAAACAAACTGTGCCCAGTCTTACCACACTACAACTCCCAGGATGCTTTAGGTCGTCACACAAAAGCCACCCCATCCCTTTCATGTTCTACCCCCTCCGCCACCCACCCCCTCCGCCCGTGTCGTTCTTTGGTCCCAGAGCAGTGTTCACTTATCACCACAGCCAGGCAGAAGATCTCTGAACATTTCCGGCAACATAAAAACAGCATCACTGACAAACCCAAGGAAAACATCTCTCAAAGACGTTCAGCAATCACACGCTAGCTTCGAGCTTGGTCCCAGTAATTCTGATGCACGAGGAAATGCTAAAAATAGTAACGAAGCTCGAGGGTGACAAATACCACACAGAATGGGAAGTTTAAAAAGTGAGAACGCAAACTTCACTGTAAAGTACTCTAGAAAACAGGGGCCATCAGATGAATTAGACTCATTTCTGCTCTGCAGCTCTCGGTTTCATTGCAGGTTTTTAAACGCTACCGGGTTTAGAGGGTAAGGGAACCGAGAAACCAGGAAAGCAAGGGACATGCTCGGGGTCACACAGTTTTCTAAAGTGATGGTCAGAGCTGGGATTATAAACCCATCCTGCTGGTTCCAATCCTGGTGATCTGACCTCCGGGCCACATTTCTTGCTCTGCAGAAGGAAGACGTGTGCAGAGATGTAATCTCATTAAAGACCCAGATGAGAAGATGGCTTCCGACAGCTGGACAGAGTAGGCGCCTCCCCCCCACAGGCGTCACATGAGCACTGAGCTGAGGGGCGGCTGGAGCGGGCCCACCCACAGGGAAGCAGTCACGTGCTAACAGTCAGGAGGTCACTTACAGGAAGCGTCCTTAAAAATAACCATCCGAGGCCTGTACAGATGGTGGAGGGGCCGGGCACAGAGAGAAGCAGCGAATGTATGAATGTAACTCACACAACTCAGGTTACACAGAACCTGCAGGCTCGGGCCACAGACAGCAGAGCTATCCCTCAGGTTACACAGAACCTGCATGCTCGGGCCGCAGACAGCAGAGCTATCCCTCAGGTTACACCAAACCTGCAGGCTCGGGCCGTAGAGCTACCCCTCAGGTTACACAGAACCTGTAGGCTCGGGCCGCGTAGAGCAGAGCTATCCCTCAGGTTACACAGAACCTGCAGGCTCGGTCCGCAGAGCTATCCCTCAGGTTACACAGAACCTGAAGGCTCGGGCCGCAGAGAGCACAGCTATCCCTCAAGTTACACAGAACTTGCAGGCTCGGGGCGCAGAGAGCACAGCTATCCCTCAGGTTACACAGAACCTGCAGGCTCGGGCTGCAGAGAGCACAGCTATCCCTCAGGTTACACAGATCTTACAGACTGAAGCCTCAGGCAGAACTATCTCTCAGGTTAGATAAATCTACAAACTCAAGCCTTAGATAGCAGACATATCGGTCAGGTTACGCAGACCCTACGGACTGATGCCTAAGGGACCAGAGAGACCAGTCAGTTTACACAGCTAAAGCCTCAGACAGCAGAGCTATCTCTCCCAGACCTAGTCGAGGCATCAGCCTAGGCACCAATGCCTGCAGCAAAGCATACCCTACTGGTCAACACCACATGCAGGCTGCAGCACACCTACAACGTTGCTCAGCCATCACATGCTTAGCTGTCAGGGATAAAACAAAGGCTTTGCTCAGAAGCCTTCGCCCAACGCACCTGAAGGTCGTGGCTGCCAAATACCAAGGCTTCTTAGTACTGATTCTACCTCAAAGCCTCTTTTCAATCACTCATTCAAACAGCATCTGTAAAGTGCCACACTGTCACCCCTAGGGGGACCTGGGCGCTGTGTCTTTTATGCTTCACCGGATACTCTTTGCCCCTTTACCCCACTCTTGCTGGTTGTTTTTGATGCCCATTTTTCCCATTATCACTGTTGTTCATCTTTCTCTTCCTTTTCCTTTCTCCTTTTTGCGTTTCTCTCTCTCTTGCTGTGAGTCAAGGACTGATGAGAAAAAATGCTCGCCCGCCCCAAAGGCGAGACCTATTGGCTATGCCAATGCTTGTTCTTCTATACTGTGCATCTGGCCTTCTGCGGTGACCTTTCTTTGCCAGCAGAGGGCGGCAGTTAGTTATGGACCTCCATTCATTATATTCCTGGCACCACAGACACGTCTATTATTAGTCCACTCGTTGATAAAAGTCCGGTTTCTGTAATGCGTCTGTGTTTTGTATCAATGAATAGTGACACTGCACAAAACACAATCCCCAGCCACTGAATTCATTGTTACTTCACGCCCCCCGGGATGTTGTTCGGTGTTGCAACTTTACAGGATGTATCATCTGAAATTCAAAGGGCAGCAGATGCTTTGAAGCATACCGTACCCTCACAGTTTTATGTCTTGCATGGAAAGAGATGGAAAATGGTAATTGAACATAATAGACTTCCACGTGTCTTCTCAGGACACTACTGTTAGATCTGAAGCAGACAGTTAAACACGATGAGGGAAGAATGCTCTGTTGCTATGCAACCGGAAATCACTGACAATGCTTGATGAAATGCGGATGTTATTTTGAAAGTGACACCAATGCACAGATTGGAATCGTCTTTTAATTCACTTGTCCCATAGAAGCATATTTTAGTCGTAGCGCTCTAACCATACCCATGTGTTCCATTATGCAATGAGTTATTGGCATTTTGTTAGGAAAAAACTCGCTGCAAATGTAAAAGGCATTAGATGTGTTTTTTTTTATTTATTAGACAAAATACAATCAACTTAGCTCTGTGACTGATAGATATCAACGGGAGATGGAAAAGTGAAATTGGCATGTGAATGAAACTTTCAAGCCAGCAGTTTACTACAGTAAATATCACAGCAATAGCTGTTTTTCAGTGCTGTCAGTTCGGCCGGCCGGCCGGCCAGCCCAATGCTCTGCAGCCCTTACCCAGATCTTCTCAGATCTAAGAGAAGTGGTGGATTGGTGGGTGTAGATCCGCCATCACTCCTAAGCCTTCAGAGACTGTCGTGCATTTCCTTTAGGGCCCACTTAGTTTGCACATATTTTAGTTCGCTGCACATTTAGGCTGCTTTGCCTTGCGCACGTTACACTTGGCACGTTTATTTTTGCGCCTTGACATTATTTTAGAAAGGCACAGCACATGTTTTTTGCAATTTGTTCAGACTGTCTGAACATCTTGTACAAGGTCAAACAACACTGTGCCCGGTCTTCTTGTGATCGGTTAGCAAACGTAGCTTGGCACTTAGACACAACATACATTCACATCTGCTGGTTTCAGGAAGACACTTTGTAACATGGACACCGAGGTGTGCCATTTTGAAAACAGAGAGAAGACATTCTAGCAGAGCAGAGGTCCTGATGAGAGAAAGAGATCAAGTCCCTGAGATGTAGAACTACCTATGCATAACAGGTACGGGGTTCGCCACTAAACCCAGAGATCTATAACACTGTGTTTCCATAGTGAGGGTAGGCTGAGGTAGATGAATAATTAACCAATGTAGGGCTTCTTATTGTTTATAGTTTACTCGCCTCACTCTGTTGGGATGCATATGTTTTCTAGTTGCAGTGCAGATGTTTTATAATGGAGCACGATAGGTTTCAATAAATATTGTAAACTGTTTTTGTGGCTTTTTTGTTTATTATGGACATGCATAAGTGAGAAAACGAAAGGTTGACAATCTGTTTCCACGGTTCTTGAGGGGTCTAGAGTGTTGCGTTCTGGGGTCCTAACTTACTTGTCACTCTGGGAAGGTTAGGAGGGCAGGTAAAGCACTGTGAGCTAGTTTTGGATTGGGGCTCATAAGTACTGATGTTGTATGGGGGAAACAGCCATAACAACGCGGCTGTTCCCCCTCCTACCGTTACATCGCAAGCGTTACCACGCATGCAATGTAACCACGTGTAGTCATTACTATGCATTTTTTTTACATCGCATGTGCTTTTACCATGCATGCCTTTACAACGACTTTCGTTGTAAAGGCATGTGTGGTAAAAGCACATGCGATGTAAAAAAATATTGGCGATTGACCTCGCTGTGAGGAAACGTGCACCAGCCCTCAGACCCAACGTGGAGCAGGAACCAGGAGGAGAGAGAGGAGCCATGAGGAGCGAGAGGTATAAGGGATTGGGCCTGGGGTGGGAGTTACATTTTTAGGGTAAAAGTGGGTCGGGTTGTGTGTGTGTGTGTGTGTGTAGTGCAGGGAACTGTTTTAGGGTAGTGTCGGTGGGGTCGTGCAGGGTAGTGTTTTAGTGTAGGGAAAGGACTGGGGGTCGGGGGAGGGTCGTGCAGGGGGTAGTGCTTTAGGGTTTAGGGTAGTGTCGGGGGGTCATGCAGGGTAGTGTTTTCGGGTAGGGAGAGGACTGGGGTCGGGGAGGGTCGTGCAGGGGTAGTGTTTTAGGGTTTACGGTAGTGTCGGTGGTGTCATGCAGGGTAGTGTTTTAGTGTAGGGAGAGGATTGGAGGTCGGGGGAAGGGTCGTGCAGGGGGTAGTGTTTTAGGGTAGTGTCGGTGGGGTCGTGCAGGGTAGTGTTTTAGTGTAGGGAGAGGACTGGGGGTCCGGGGAGGGTTGTGCAGGTGGTAGTGTTTTAGGGTAGTGTCGGGGGGTCATGCAGGGTAGTGTTTTAGTGTAGGGAGAGGACTGGGGGTCGGGGAGGGTCGTGCAGGGGTAGTGTTTTAGGGTAGTGTCGGTGGGGTCGTGCAGGGTAGTGTTTTAGTGTAGGGAGAGGACTGGGGGTCGGGGGAGGGTGTTGCAGGGGGTAGTGTTTTAGGGTAGTGTCGGTGGAGTCGTGCAGGGTAGTGTTTTAGTGTAGGGAGAGGACTGGGGGTCAGGGGAGGGTCGTGCAGGGATACTAAATTAGGGTTTAGGGTAGGGCAGGGTAGTGTAACTTACCTTAGATACTTTTACCAAGAGCATACCTTTACCACGCATGCCTTTGCGTTGTAATGGCATGCATGGTAAAGGCATATTCGTGGTAAAAGTATGCGATGTAATGGTAGGTCGTGGTAAATGACAACGCGTAGTAACACCTGCGTTGTAATGCCACGCGTAGTATTAGTACGCGTTGTAACATGTCATATTCGTTGTATGGGTCCCTACATACTGCTGTTCTGTGGTCCCAAGCACAGTTCTGTTTACACAGAATCCCTGCAACAAGACCTGAGAAAGGCACTTTAATGTCAGATGATTATAAGCCCCTGCCATCTCCTCTTGCTCCTAGTAGTTTGTATAGACCTGAAGGAACAGCAGACCTCTCTGCAGCACGACCACAGATCCTCTCCACATGGCAGAGAGCAAGGCACTCAGAAGGAGGAATGGGAGAAACAGAAAATCCCGGGCACACTGTAACTTTTGTTTTGTTTTTTCCTAGAAGTTTAGGTTGCTGAAAACATTCACAGAATCCTAGTGTAATTCAGGAGGGTGAGGAGGCATGGAGAATTGGCATTGTTATTCCTTAAAAATATGTAATCCCTGCTGTTTATTTCCTCACCACCAGCATTACTGGGACGCTGGGACACTGGCAAAAGTATTTCTGGGGGGGGAGGAATAACAAGGAATTTAACAGGCAATGCTGTGATGTAATGTTTGACGCAATGCCCCTCCCCCCCCCCACCTGAGATCCAGCTAGGCTAATTGGCTTGTGATACCTAGATCCTGCAAACATAGGTCAGGAGGTCAAACCTTCTCAGTAGTGGCCCTTTGTACTTGGAATGCTTTACCGGACAAAATACGGCTGGAACAGGACTTTGGGACCTTTTGTAGAATGCTGAAAACTTATTGATTTAAAAATTTAAACAGGCTTATGATATTAAGAAAATCTCTAGTCAGGCTCTCAACCAATCCAGTACTATAAGTGCCAAGAAACCTCTGATGAACGTGCGCTCTACAAGTATTATTAATAATAATAATACAATTCTAGACTTTTAGGATTTTTTAGACTACTGGATGACCCGTTACACCTTACCATTGCATGTTTTTCTGTATCTCGACCACAAAAATGTACTTTAAAATTATTTTTCATTTGAATACAATAAAAAGCGAAAAAAATAGCTTTGCTCTATGAGGCTTAAGTCTCCTATTGCAGTGATGTCTCTATAAAAACAAGCATTTACAAAGCCAATAAGCCTGGCTGAATTTTGAGTTCTGACAAACAATAAAAGGCTGCTGCAGTAAAAAACAAATAACTATCTGTATACCGTATAACTATAAGATTCATTTAATGTTTAATGATTCATTGTACTTTTGTTATATAAAATAAACCCTCATTCATTGCAGTGGAAGCACACCATAGACGGTGGAATGATACCCAAAACAGTCAAAAGCAGGAGGTGAAAGAGTATTACTCCTCTGGGTAAAGTCAAAGCCCACTTTTAAGCCCTGATTATGAGCAGGGCCACTGAAATTATGCGCCTAGGGGAGTACCCAATTATGTGGCAGGGTTGACAAAGTTATGCAGCAAGAAAAGGCAAGTTATGCAGCAAAATGCAGCACATTTTTGGATAGTATTAAGTCATACTTTTTCATTTGTACTCATGGTAATGATGTCTGAGAAATGATTTTGCCTCATAAGTATCATTTAACAGCAAAATATAGAAATAAGCAAATTAAAAAAGACCACTTAACGTTTACGAAGGACCTTCTACAGTATGCGAACACATCACTACGTTTTCAGTAACATTTGATCTGTTTGAGCAAGAAACAAAACTTTATTAGTTGAAATCTACAGATTATGCAGCAGATGATGGATTATGTGGCAAATCCATAGTTATGCGATAAAAGCCATGGCTGCAGAATCACCTATTTGCAGTAGCCCTGATTATGAGTGGATAGGATGGAAGGTGCAATTTATTGCATTCGATGAAGTCTGACTTTCTTGAGTTCAGAATTTATCAGGTCTGATAAATAGCACCATTTTGAGGTTTTGGGGAATGGTGTACACTTTTCCTCAGCTGAATATTAAGAAAGGCGTGGACTTTCTCACATCCAGTCAATAACAGAAGCTGTAAATTCTACACAACTTGGAATTTCAACCCACTCATATTCAGGTCCTAAGTATATTTTAAAGTATTGATAACAATGGGTCACGTAATAGTGATGTCCACCATCCATATATACTGATTCAACCTTTGTTAGGCATTGCATATACTTAAAATCGTGTGAAACTGTAGGTATGAAAAGGAATCACTGCTTCACACAAGGTTCCTTCAGTAGCACATGATGCAGTGTAAGAAATGGGATTCCTGGTTGACTTAGGTATGCACCCAGGCTACGCAGGAACCACCACTGTAGTATGGGTAAGCTAGATACACACTAAAAGATAACCTGTCCGAATACTATGGTAGCTTGGCACAGAGCAGTCAGGCTTATCTAAAGAGACAATGTGTAAGGTATTTGCACAACACACAGACACACAGTAACGCAATGAATACACCACAAAAAGATTCCAAACAGGTTTATAAAAATAGAATATTATATTATAAACAAAACAGGCTCAAAACAACAAAAATCAAGTGTATAGAAGTTGAGACACTGAATTTTAAAGGAATCAATGCAGTAAAGCACTTAGAAGCAAGTAGTACTAAAAAGGTTACTTAAGGTCACGCTTGACCGGGACAAAGTCAAAGTTCGGGCCAACCACGCAGGGCCCGGTGGACGAAGGACCTTTTCTGGTCGCAAACAATAAGATGCGTCGATCTTCTCCACACAGTGAAGGCGATGCATCAGTTCCAAGAGTCGAGAGGTGTCGAGAGATGCGCTGGATTCTGCCATGCAGTCGAGGGGATGCGTTGTTCTCACCAAGCTGTAGCAGCAGCGATACGCTGTCTGATGCCTTGATCTTTGGAGGCAGAGCGCTGGTTCCAATGCAATGCGACGATTTTACTCCCGCAACCGGGACGATGCGCCAGTTCTGTTACACACAGACAGGAGATGGGTCGAAATCCCTGTTGCAAGTATAAAAGCAGCCCTCTGAAGTGCATAAGGATCCCTTTCAAACCAGTCCTATCTGTGGTGGGTAATCAATCCTATGTGTGGGGACAGGACACAGCCTATTCAAATGAAGTGTTAGCCCCTCCCTTCCATCCTGCCCAGACGAGGCAGAGTGCAGAGGTATGTAGATGGTGTTGGAAAGTGGAGTATTAGCAGTGGTAAATATGCATCAACCACTGGCAATAATGCCAGTAACATAATATAGGGCTCAGAATAGGTCTCAGAAAATTATTCCCATGCTCAATCCTTGGTGGCTTGGCTGGGAGCAGGCAGGCTTAACTTCAAAAACAGGTATGTAAAGAATTTAAAAATACCACTTCATTAGATAATTAAGACAAAATACACAATAAAACTCCAACACCAATTTATAAAAATAGGAAATATTTTCATCTTTAAGATGACATCAAAACAAAAAAATTCCAATGTAGGGAACAAGAGATATGAATTTTTAAAGATTTAGCACTATAAGGCACATAGAAACCTAGAGCGCCTATTGGGACATCTGGTCACACTAAACCGGGACAAAGTCAAAGTATCAAAGTTTCAGGCCGACCGCAATGGAGCCCTGCGTGGCTACCCCTCGTGGTAGGTCTCAATCAAAGTTTTTACCTTCTGACTTAGAAACTTTTCTGGAGCTTTTCATTCCGGCGTCCCTCGAAGCTCTGGCCAATCTGGATTCGGTGAGGGTTCGTCGGCTTGCCTTGTGACGAGCTCCCGGTCAAACTTATGTAAGTCAGACTTCAGGAGCTTTCCAGCGGGACAAACCAGAGATCGAGGTCGGCTCGCGGTTGAAGGTGGGCGGCTTGACTCTTGCGGTTGGTCCTGGTCACCTTTTCTACGTTCGGACTTAGAAACTTTTACAGAGCTTATTTTCCCGGGGTCCCTTGATGCTCTTCACCAGGCCGGATTCGGTGAGGGTTCGCTGGCTTCGCTTTTGACCAACTCCCGGTCAGTCACTGGATGTCAGACCTCCAGAGCACTTTTGGTGGGACGAACCTGGGGGGCAGGCTGGCTCGCGGTTTAGGGTCGCTGGCTTGGCTGGCCAGGTCGAGTCGGTCCACTTATGGAGCTTTTTTCCAAAGTTGCTCCAAACTTCTTGAACTTCTTCCTGAAGTTCCTTTGAGGGTCCCAAAGTGCCGACATCTTACTCCAAGTTTCTAGAATCTCCAAGATGGTCCCTGAAAGTTTGGGACTTCAGTTCCCTCATTCCACTTGGACAAAACCCTTACAAATCCACTGGTGGTACTCCAGGCTGGGGATTCTTGGTGGTGATGGTCCAGGTGAGCTCTGTTAACCTATAGCTTGCAGGGAGTCCACTCTTTAGTCATTTTGAAGCAGGTTTGATCCACAGGGCTGTAGTTCCAGATTGTGCAGCAGGCGCAGTGGTGGGTCTGGTTGGTGTAAATCAAACTTCTCAGCATTGACCCTTCTTCTTCCTTTAGTGTCAAGCAGCAGATCTGAGAGGCACTGTCCCTCTCAGATACTTATTTAGTGTTCTCTGGGGTCCAATGTGGTGCAGGACAACACCCCAGAGCATGACCATTTCCTCCAAAGTGTGGCACAATGATCTCCCAGAAAGCTCTATTTCTCCAAAATTCAATATGGCTGAAGTCTCAGCAGAGAGACAAGAGCTGACTTAACCAACCTCCAGGATGGCTCAGCTCCATAGACTCCCTCCCCATGGCATCTGCACATTCTTTCCTTAAGCCTGCCATCTGGCTGAGTTCAAAGAGTAGGGGTGTAAATGAAACTGGCTTCTCCTGCCTGTCTCCTCCTTCATTTGAAGATCATTGTTTACGACCCCGCCCCCTGGCTCTGGCATTCCTATGCAGCTGAACCCTCTCCTCCCAGAATGGCTCCTTCACCCCAGGTGCGCCTTACCACCTCATCAAAGCAGCCTGGCTAATCCACTTAACTCTGACCAATCAGGGCAGATCACTAGAAGGCTGAATTGTGGCTTACAGACAAGAAATTCTTATAACTTCTTGTCTGTACATTTTAGAATAAATTCATCAATCGCATATTGTTGGATTTATCAATTACATTCTAGTGAGTCCTTGAATGATATTTTCCGGGTTTTCTTGGCGGGAATTATTAATTAAACCTTCTTGCCATGTTAACCTATGTGACTGGGGATCTGCAATGGAGAAAATGAACAGGGCAATTTCTCCAATACCAGGGATTATAAAACATATTTTATAAGGGCCCTGCCTATATCTACAGGATCCCCCACACCTGGAACACCTAGAGAAACTTTAGGGGTTCTGATATGTCAAAATATTTCAGATCCTCACTTCACAGTGCTCCGAGCACAAAAGTCAATTTTGGGAAGCACTTTGCTACAATGTGGGAGGGGAAATTTACAATTTCACTAAACCCGAGGTATATACAACCTATTTTATAAGGGTCCTCCTTATAAATACCTGGCCTCACCACTAGGACACCTAGGGGAGACTCTGGAGGTACCTAATATGCTAAAACATTGTAGTTTAATCATTCATAATTGCCCCAAACACCAAAGTAAAGTTTGGGCACAATTTACATGCTAAAAGCAGTCCTGCAACATAGGGCTGCTTTTAAACTGACCTCAGGCCTCAACAGTGCAAACATGCTAGTGCAGAAAGGGCTGCTGGCCTCTAAACTGCCATGCCCTATTATATACTAGGGACTAAAAGGTAGTTTTGTTCCACCGCCCTATTATGTACCACAGCCTTATATGGGAGGACATGCAAATCATAGGGGTACCCTAACCCATAGGGTACCCTAGTGCATGTGGGTGTTTTCAATGTATTCTAAGTGTGTTTTCAGCATAGCACTGGCCCTGGGCCGGGTTAGGCAGAGCCCAGAGAAAGTCAGAGTCAGTTACTACCAGTACCAGTCAGCAAACAAATGGGGGGTGCTGAGGGCACAGGATGAGTACTCAGACACACCTATCCTTCCTGTGTTGTGGCTGACTAGAGGAAATGCACAAAGTGTAGCTGCTACCCACCCCTGACCTCTATTGGAGGCAGGCTGTGATGCACACAGAGCAGTAAGTGCAGAGAAATGTCCACCCTCTAAAAGTGGCATTTCTAAAACAGTAATGTTAAATCCAACTTCACCAGTAAGGAGAATTTATCATTACCTTTGCAAACATATGAAACATGAAAAGGCCACTCCTATCTGATCAGGAATTGCAGCATAAAAATGTATTAAGGAAGCCCCAATGCTAGCCTATGAGATGGGTAGGTCTCACAGTGGTGAAAGACGAATTTGGGAGTTTGTCACCAGGACATGTAAAGATTGAACACACATGTCCTACCTTTTACTTACGTGGCACCCTGCCCTTAGGGCCTAACTTAGGGGTGACTTATATGTAATAAAAGGTGAGTTTAAAGCTTGGCAAATAGTTTTAAATGCCAACTCGAAGTGGCAGTAAACTGCACACACAGGCACTGCAGTAGCAGACCTGAGACAGGTTTGAAAGGCTAATTCTGTGGTTGGCACAATCAGTGCTGCAGCCCACTAGTAGCATTTGAAGTACAGGCCCTGGAAATATGATATACCACTTTACAAGGGAATTATCAGTACAACAAATATGCTAATCAGGTATACACCAATGTCATCATGTTTAGAGGAGAAGCCCATGCACTTTAGTATTGGTTAGCAGTGGTAATATGCTCAGAGTCCTAAGGCCAACAAAACAAATCAGCAAACAGAAGGCAAATGGGCAAAACGTCTGGGGAAAGACCACCCTAAGGATGACCGGTCTAACATGCAGATATTCTCAATTCTCTACAATATGTTTGCTTTGCATGGATAATGTTGATTAGCGATCTGTCATCTCAATTACTGTCAAACACTATTACACCAGAACCATGTTTTCTGAAAGCACTTGAACGTGTCTCCTGCCTGCTGTGCCCACCTGTGCCAGTGCTGGGCGTAAAAAGACATATACGTCTGCAAACTGCACACAGTGTACTGGCTAATTTTTCAGACCTAGTTATTAGCACTAGAAAGGCATATAATATGGTTTTCTGTGACATAGAGCTGCTTGGCAGGAATGGAAATGGGCTGCAGCTGAATTGGGCCATAACTTTGTTTTAGGCGGACTGTGCATTTAGGTCACCTCTTCATTTGTACGTTTTGTGTGTTTACATTTGGACTCAAGTCCGTCTGTACAGATGCTTTTCCTCTGGAACATTCTAGGGTCAGACCGAAGGTGCACAGCATCTGTGGTCTAATCATAGGATGTTGACACTGGTGCTGACTGATGGGTTTGAGAAATTGGACTTCATCTGACGACTGTAAGCAGGTGCACACCAGGTTTTCTGAGAAGCCGTTGTTTATGCTGGCACCTCCCCAGAACTCCTCTCAGGTCGAACCAACACTTATATTTATGTGGCCAGTTGCAGCCGGCATGTTGACACAGTGGCAGGGCGGCGGGGAGGTAGGGAACTGGGGGGGAGGTGGAGAATGGGGGGGGGGGGTCGACAAAAAAAATTAAAAAGACACTTACCTGCTCTTCGCATTGCACCCCTCTCTTCTCCAGGCACAGGCTCCCAGAGTGCACTGCGGCCAATCCTGACACTGCTTTCATGCTGCTGAAAGCAGCATCAGGATTGGCCTGAGTTCCGATGATTTGCGCTGCCAGGTTGACTGGGAGCCTGTGCCTGCTCTCTCCAACCCAGCAATGCAGCTGGGGTTTGAGAGCGCGTCAGTGCGCATGACGGTTTGGTCGGCCTGAGACGGCTGGCCAGACCACCATGCGCACTGAACAGAAGTGTCCAACGCTCCCCCTCCAGCCTGTCATCACCCTGTCCCCGGCCCCAAACCTCGGCTCCCAGAGAAAAATAAAACGATAATAAACAAGGGTTTATTATCTTTTTATTTTTCATTTTTTCGGCTGCTGGCAGGAGGGGCAACGCTCCTCCACCGTAGTGGAGGAGTCGCTGCTGAATGTGGTGCAGATGAGGTAAAATTTGGAGTCACTAAGTATGATAACAGGTGAATCACAGGATCCTACTTCAAGTGTCATTGGTGGAAGGTATAATCTAAGATCTTTACATATAAGCCAGAAGGGATGACTGAGTGGTAGTGGGTCTGAAAGAAACTGGTGTGTCAATGCAGAAACCAATCATTTCAGGTGCCAAGATGGTAGGCTTAACAATCTATTACTGACTGTTCAGTTTACAACATGGAGGGAAAGTAGCTTTTAAAGGTATGTGTGCACACAAGAGAAAGGTTCTCCAGTTCCTTTTCTATTTAAGTGCAAGGGATTTTGAACAGTAGATGTCATCCTAACGAGGAGAGAAATGCTATTGATAAATTAAAAAAAGGATGAGTATTTAAAATTTTTGTTTTCCTGTGAGGACCCCCAGGCTAGAATCGTCCTATATTTCCAAGCGAGAACAGCTATGCCAGGAAATCAAAGGATTTTGTACAAACCATATGCAAATAGTAGTTGTACAAATTGTAGATAATGCTGCAAGCACCATTTGCAAAAGGACGACGAAAATAAAGAAATGTCAATTATCTGTAGGTACTTAAGCCTCTCTGGGCAACAGATGTTCATACACATATAGGGTTCAGGGTAGGATTTCCCCCTTTGAGGATATTAATCACATAATTTTTATTTGCATATTTTTATTCTTAGGTCAATTTTTCAGTTAATAAATAGAAGATTTCACACCCAAACACATTGGTGTGGACAGAGTTTCCTTAACAATGTGATATCAATGCATTTAAGTGATACTAGCAATAACTCTGTCTAGTGCCTATGTACCTGACAGAATATGGAAGATGCTGTTAAAGACATGATTTGCTTTAAATCGTGTGTCTTGTCTATAACTCTTTTACTTGCTTTATTGGCAGATACAAATTATGGCACATCGCTGCTTATAGAAGTTCTCCAGATTACAATCAATCAATATACATAAAGTTATACTGTTAAATATCAGCCACAAAGATGATTAAGAGATATATGGCAAGGATGACTCCATCAAAAATAACATAATTGGACAAGAGCCCCAAAAAATGCGTCCATCGCAGAAAACATCCATACACCTTCAGTGAATCTTTAAACATTAACTACCCGATAACAAGACGGGCAGAGAGGTATCCCTGGGGACGATATCCCTCAACCCACTTATTACTAGCCCAGTGCTCCCACGCCAGAATTTTCTGAACCCTGGAGCACCAGATATGACTTTTCCAGCTGGAAATGCAAGTTGTAAAATAGCATTAAGGGTAGGACTGTAGGTCCTATAGAATGAGAGAGCACACCTTGCCAGCCCACACTCTTGTGACCGCTGATGCCATCCCCATGTCTTTCCCACCTATTCATAGCAGGTGGTAAACTGGAGCATTTATTTCTATAGAATTGTGACTTTCATGTGGAATTTCACCTCTGAAAACGGTGTCTGTTTGGCTATTCTCCATTCCATAGGGGTTAACTCACAATAGCTGAATTTAGGTGCAGGGATATTGCGTGGATATGGTATTTCTAGCCACATGGTATTTAGGGAAGCTCAGGGCCTAACAAAGGATCTTAAAACGATATACTTCATGTAAAGTGCACACACACAACTTTATATAAACACAGGCCTTGACTACTGGAACAACCTGTTTTTCCAGAAGAAGTTCTTAGTGAAACTCAAAACTGAGTTTTTTTTTACCATCTCCAAAGGATGGGGGACACACAAATGGCTGGCCAGCACTAACATTCCACAAACTATATGGGCCACAGACCACCACTACAGATTTATCTGCATTAAGTGCTTGCATAGTAGAGCGTATTCAGGTTCTGATGGATAGCAGGCAGGCTTGAAGTATACTTTGAATCAGGGCCGGACTGTGAACCAAAACCGGCCCTGGCAAAGTGCTCGGCCACCCACCCGGGGGGTTGGGGCTGTGGCCAAGCTGTTTGCCACGGCTGGTTTCGGCCGATTTTGTTACAGGGGGCGATATTGCAGCTATGCTGCAAAAACGGCCCTGTAACAAAATCGGCCCCCCAGGGGCCCAAAACCGGCCCCCACCCTAGCGGCCCACCGGGGAAACGCCCGGTGCCCGCTACGGCCAGTCCGTTCCTGCTTTGAATCTCCAGCAGACCAAGTCTGAACAGCAATTGAGTGAAGGACAAAGTCCAGGTCATGAGGTCTGATTATCTCAGTCAAGGGCCTCACAGAGATATTCAATAGGACCCATAAGAATCCACACAGTGGAGGAGAGGGTTCAGACCAAAAGATGGTGAAAGTAACAGGCTGAGATCATCCCAATAAAAAAGGGGACAACCAGGAAAAGGCAGAGCTACCTAGTCCCATTGCCCCCAACCTTTCGAACAAGATGGAATAATCAACAGTGTTGAACATGGCAGAGATGTCCAAGAAGATAAGACCCGAGCTCTGTTTTGCACCCAGACCGGTTCTTACATCCTCTAATCTTGACACAAGTTAAGTTTTGGTACCCATCCTTGGTGAAAGCCCACCATGTGTAGTTCTCTAGAAAAAGTCAGAGCCCTGCATCAAATATATCTCCCCCTGCTTGGCTATGATGGGGTACACAGAAAACCTCAATTATGAATCAAGATTGAGTTGCTTTAACAATGGTTTGACAATAATCTTCTTCCAACAAGTCAGCACATAGCCCCAGCAAAAGTAAATATTATGAAGCAGTAACAAGGCAGGGAGAGTCTTCGGATATAGTGCCTGCAAATCCCGGATCGCACAAATGTCATCAGGAGAGCCTGACTTAATTGATAACATGATCTGATGAGTCTGGTATTCTTCTATAGGTGGAAAGGCCTCCACTAAAGCACTCTGTTTGCAGGTAGGATATTTATAATGCTCCTAGTTAAGACAAATAAGTCCATTCTGATATTATCATGTATCCGCTAAGCTTACTCTTGAAAAAGACAACAAGTTTGTCACATAACTCTCGTGAATGAGGAATGGTACAAAGCATGCTGACTGCGTTGGTAAGATCTTTGACAACCCTGAACATTGGTTAGCATGAATTAGCAGAGCACTGAATCACTTCCTCATAATGGAAGACTAACATGATGAAGGCGCTCCTTGTAAGGTCTAAGTTGGATTTATAGACCTGCAGTGCTTCCAAGAGGTACGACTGCTGCCACTTCCTCTAAGCATACCACATATGGAGCCCCTTTGCCCTCAGATCAGACATGAACCAACAATTTCCACTTCTTATGGAAGATGATTTATTGGCTGATAAAGGTGCCTCATCGGAGCCTAAGCAATTGTTGTTTCTCAGACAAGCTCTTCATGCCTAGCGGTACGGACGCCGATGCCCAGATAGATCGCGTATCTAAATCACTCCCTAAATCACTCCCTTGATTTTAATTTTAAACCAAAGGTGAGTGTGAGAATGAATGGTACGGGGGCTGGAGGGCCAGGCTTCCTAGGGATGATGATATCCAATAGGATCAAGGCATGGTCCGTCCAGACAGAGGGAGAGTGGACAAAACCTTGATGGGAAGGCAAAAATGAAGTAAATAATGTGTCAGCCTTGATGGATGACAATAACGCCTTCCTGTTTGAGGCTGAGGCTTGACATAAAATTAAAGGACTGAATATCATTGGCTGAGGGGCTTCATGCGTCAATGACTTACACAATAAGAGTACCATGGGATTTTGCAGTCAACATGTCATACAGAGCAGTGCCAAGAGGCAAGCAACTCTGGTAGTGTGCTACTGAAATACTTTCATCCATTCATTCACTCGAATAGTTCCTTTCCCATACATAACAACAGTGTCACTGTGGCTGTAAACACTTAGGAGCGGTTATCACAAAACATGTCTGCAAGTTCCTCAAGCCTAGCCCAGCTAGCTGTGCTATTGTGTTAACTAAAGCATCCTAGGGCTTGACTGTACAGGGCAGTGTAACTTTTGTATATTTGGATCCTGTTCAATTGATAAAAGTACAAATGTTTCATGTGAAATAAATCCTGGCTTCATCGCTTTCCCGCCCTAAGCTTTGCCCTTATTCAGACGCCTTGATTCAGCATAAAAAGTAGATGCCATCTGTTCAATACAAGAAGGCAGATATTTGTGCCTCAACCTTAGTGCATTTAAAAAAAAAATGTTTGCAATAAAAACATTCATATTTCATAGATTCTATTTCTTTTAACATTGGATACACGTTGAGAAAAAATGTAGTTTTCCTCCAGACACGATCGGCGTTTCAATTAATTCTTGACGTGTTGTAACATTAAAGTTTGGCGGAGAGCTCTGATCGCTGCAGGTGTGCAACATGGAAAAAAGATCCCCAGAGATCTCATGCTGCGCTGTGAAGATGATCTCCCTGGCAACTTGATTTTCTAGACTAAAACAGTGCTTACTGTGGTCTCAGAAGCTTTCGTAAGTATCTGCCATTGAAACGCTCTTATAGATGACGCACTGAACCCGTCAGGCTACACTTGCACACCAGTTTATTTTTACACTCACTTTGAGTTGGTGTTTTGTCTGCACACAATGCAGTGGAGAAAAATGAACAGGAATGTGTTCATTGCTCTCAGCATATCCATAACAATAGTGCACAATTTAAAACAACTCTTTAGCAGAAAATGTATTTACATCATTAAGCTAACTTCTGGGGAAAGTAAATAAAACATTTAACAGATAAAATACAATTTCATAATTTAGTGCTCCAATTAATATATATAAACATATCACCGTTTTAAAATGCACAGTTTCTCATCAAACTGATGCTGTAAAGTGCAAGATGCATAAAACAATTTTTATGCGCTTTGCAAACAACCATTTTCTGCGCATAACAACTGATTTAGTGCAAAGAAGCAAAAAGTGCACAGTGGATTTTATACCCCCCACATTACAATCAGATAGCCCACTGCTATGTTGTGTTTGATCCCGTTTGGCCTTATGGGCTCCAATGGGAAGAATGCAAAACCTAACATTAAGGTACAGAGTATGACGTGCTTCAAGTTGCATCTCAATCTCAATCTCTAAATACGTTTCCTAGCCAAGGGCACTCTTTTTGGACACATAATTACAGGTCAGAGAGCGGCCTCTGGGTTTTGTAAATAGTTTATTTATTTATTCTTGGAAAGCCAGGACTCCGCTTTAGTTGAACCATGAGTATCTCCAAAGGATCTTCTCAGCCGTAACCAAACCCCAGTACGTTAAGAGTACCTGGGACGGGCGCTGCCGCATGTTCAGAGCATCTCCTTGGTGGGATGCTAGCGCTAGTATTGATCTAAGGTAAACACCTATGGGCAGGTTCCCATCTATCCAAATCGAATAGAACATTAGGGGTAGCACAATGACTTTGGCTCCAGGTTTGATATCAGGCTCTAGTTGTGTGGGTGTCACGGGACAGCCAGGTCCCATGGACAGAAATGACTATAGGAAGCGATTTTTAATTGTTTGCAGGTCTCGGATATCAAAAGAGCCCCATCGTTCTCCCCATATATGGCTGCTGCGACTGCCTTCTTCTGTACACCATCAAGATTGTGGTTAGCAATTGGCTACCAATTTTTTTGCTTGCACCTTAAGATTGCTCCACATGATTGTTGTAATATACGAGCGACCTTCTCTCGTTGCTTGACTCAATACAACTTTGGGTGAAAGCACCTGCCTAGGTGGTCATGTTCGTCAACACATTCGGCAATTAGCTGAAAGGAACTTTCTAATACAACAGTGCTCTTCGGGAGCACTACTTTAATTTTAGATACACTGAGATTCAACTGCTTCAGCCTACAGTATTCCATAAAGCTACCAACCGGTTTACGCATGGACACTTCTGCTAGAGAAAGAAATAAAGTGCTACCTGCAAACCAGAGGATCGGTACTCAAGTGCAACTTAACTTGCATGTATCAAGATTCAGCTTTTCAAAGATTTACCAACATTGTTCAGGAACAAGACGAAGCGTAGGGAGACAAGGAAATATCCCTGCTGCGTCGGGAAGCTCTCAGTGTACTCCTCAGCTAGGTCATACCACCACACTGTTATTATATTTGTATGTAGGCCTCAGATAATATAGCTCAAGGCTATCTCCAGGCCTCAGTGATTTGTTGAGAGCCACAATTGAATCCTTATCAACCCGGTCCAATGCAGATTTTATATCCACAAATGTCAGAAATAAAGGGGCCTTTTTAATTGGGCATTCTTTTCGTACATCATGTAAAGTCGCGTGGTCTGATCTATTGTACAGATGCCCCTTCTGAAGCCTGTCTGGGCAACAGAAAGGATAGCTATTGAATCATCCCAGACCTGTAAATGATTTATTAGGACTTTCACAAATATATTGCTGGCCCCATCTAGTAATTGGCTGAGTCCATCCAGTTTCTTAAGCAAGTGTCAGGTTGTTATGGACCACTATGAACATGGCTGTAATCCACACCTTGAGATCCATTCGGTACGGGTCAGTCAGAACAAGATCAGGATCTGAGGATTTATTACATTTTTGACTTAGAATGTCTGATGCAATCTCTACTGGTGAAACACTTATATCAGGTTTCATGGTCTTTTATGACTGCTCCAGGTCAATGTTAATTAATCTGCTGCCTTCTTCCATTAAGGAAGCGATTGCCACAGTCTGAAAACACTGCTACCAAGTTTTCCTTAATCCATTATCCCTGCTGTAGGTCAATGAAGCCTACTCAATACAGCCAGGAGCCAAGTTCATGAAGAGGTTGATAAGGATGATGGACAAGCTTTATCAGATTGAGTTAACAGATTGTTAATCATTCTTTTGTTTACAGCCTCTGTAATTACCAATAGCTTTGCATCCAGGATGATACTTTGGTGAAGTTCTAAGAAGCCAGGGGTCAATGGCATTCAGAATTAACACATCAGTAAGGTCCCTGTTGGACTTTGCTCTTTATGCAGGGTCATCCACAGACATTTTGCCTTCCCTCCTCCATTTTTGCTGAATTCGTTTTGGATGGCCTTAGGACTCTGGGCTCTTTACCACTGCTAACCAGTGCTAACGTGCTTGTGGTCTCTCCTTAAAAAATGGTAGATTGGCTTATACCCATTTGGCATATTTCATCTACTTGTAAGAAACTAGTAAAGTGGCACTGCATGTGCCCAAAGCTTGTAAATTAAATGCTACTAGTGAGCCAGAAGCACTGCTTGTGCCACCCACTTAAGTAGCACTTTAAAAATGTCTCAGACCTGCCATTGCAGCCTGAGTATGTGCCGTTTTAAACTGCTGTTTCAACTTGACATAATAAACCTTTTGCCAGGCCCAAACCTTCTTTTTTAATATATATAAGTCACCCCTAGATTAGGCCCTGAACAGCCCAAAGGGCAGGAGGCAGTGTATTTAGAAAGTGTGCACAATTACAGCAAATGCACTGCCCTCAGGGCAGCAGTAAACTCATGTTGCCCTAAGTGACAGCTCATTCAAGTGAAATACGGTGTGGGTGCTTCAAAGCCGTTCCATGTTTTACTGCGCAAGCGACAACCCACCTGCACTTTAAAGAGGGATTAGAGATCCCTTTGCATGCGGGGGCAGTGACTGCCTGCACCTGCCTGCAATGTGATCTTTAAGGGGGTCCAAAAGACACCCTTTTCACTCCTCCAGAGAGCTACCATCAGGGGGCGCACTGAGAGTGTGTCACCTTTTTTGTGGCGCACTTTCAGTGCGGCTCCTGATAACTTCTTTGCCTTTGCGCCCGCGTCCATAATAAGTGCAGGGGTAAAGGGAGTCCCTCATTTGCATGGCGCCATGCTCCTATACAAATGAGGGTTGAGATAGCACAGGAGCTACATGTGTGCCAGCGCTATTGGTACTACAGGAGGGGCTGCATAAGCGTCTGCGGCTCCTTATGTAATACCAAATGCCCTGGGGGCTTACAAAGTGGGTGCATATGACCATTGCGCCCCCGGGGCACTTTCCATAATACAGCCCTTAGTAGAGAAAAACTCTTAAATTCGTTTTTCACTACTATGAGGTCTACCTCTCCCATAGGATAACATTAGGTTCCCTTATTACATTTAATAAGTGGTAGCTTTCAATTGGGAGCAGATAGGAAAATCGAATTTGGTGTTGAAAGCACTGCAATTTATAACCCTCTTTCCTGGGTGCACTTTTCCTGTTTGCACCATGGCATACCTTTAAATAAGTGCACGGTGTACAAACAGGGAAAGTGCACCCTATTACAATGAAAGTGCTGCCCCCAAGGCAGCAGCTAACTCATGTTGCCCTAAAAGGTAGCGCATTCAAGTAAAATACGGAGCGGATGCTACAAATCCACTCTGTGTTTCACGGTGTAGACGACAACCCGCCTTACACTTTAAAGAGGGATTAGAGATCCCTTTGCATGCAGGTGCAGTGAGTGCCTGCACCTGCATGCAATGTGATCTCTGGGGGGTCCAAAGAACCCCCTTTCTTTCCCTCCAGAGAGCTGCCATCAGGGGGTGCACTGACAGTGCATCACCTTTTTGTGGCGCACTTTCAGTGCGTCTCCTGACAACCTCTTTGCCTTTGCGCCAGCATCCAAAATACGTCGCAGGTGCAGAGGTAAAGAGATTCCCTCATTTGCATGGGGCCACGGTACCATGTAAATGAGGGTACGCCCTCTTGAGATAGCGCAAGTGCTACATGGGCACCAGCTCTATCTGTATTACAGGAGGGGCTGCACAAGTGTCTGCAACCCCTTCTGTACTACCAAAATGCTCCTGGGCCACACAAAGCGGGCGCACATGTTTGTTGCACCCCCGGGGCACTTTCTGTAGTATTACCCCTGATAGCAAAAAAACTCTTCAATTAATTTTTCACTATTGTGAGGCCTACCTCTCCCATAGGATAAGTTTGGGTTCCCTTATTACACTTAATAAGTGGTAACTTTCAATTGGGAACAGATAGGAATATCGAGTGTGGTGTCTAAAGAATTGTAATTTAAAACACTCTTTAATGGTAAAGTCGGATTTTAGGTCACAATTCTGAAAATGCCCTGCCTGAGCATACTCACAAAGGGTTAGACACTAGTCTTTTGTGAACCCAGACAAGCTGGGATCAGGGCAGGGAGGCAGGAAATTCCAAGCACCACTGGGTGTTGGACGCCTCTAGACACTTCTCCTACTTCAAAGTGAGCGCAAGAAATTAATATTGGACCCTCCGACCCAACTCTTCAGTACACCTCTGAACCTGTTGAATACTTAAAAGGACTTCTGTGCTGCTCTGCAAGAAAGACTGCTACTTAGCTGCCCTGCTGCCTGAGTGAAAAGGCAGTACCACCAGAGTAACTCCAAGGGCACAAGCAGACAGCCTCTGGGATAGAAAAGGCTCCAACCATCTTGAACCCAGCACTTGAACTCGGTCTGCTGTGAGTCTTCCCGGTGGTGCCACCCCAGTCCAACACCCTTGAAGTGGGTGTGAAGGTTTTCTGCCAGCCCAGCCGAAGTCCTCTGGGAAGAACTGACGCAGCACGATGCAACTTCTCGCAGCTCCGCTTTGGAACCCCCACTTCGCAACGCATCCCTGGTGCAGGACTTCGCATCTCAGATGCAGGATCTCTCAACACTCCACAAGCAGCATTAAAGATACTTACAGGTCACTCCGCTCAGGAACCAAGTCTCTGCTTCTCGTACCACGGTTCAAGAAAGCACGACTGGGTGGGAAAGCTTTCTTTCACCTAGCCCCTCTTTTCTGGAACCAACTTCCTATCCATCTGCGGCAATGCTCTGATCACCTCCAATTCAGAAGGCTCCTTAAAACTGTATTATTTTAACATGTCCCTCCTCATGGCCTACTGCAGCACCTCCACAGCGCGGAGATACCCCTTCGGGGGTGATTCAGGCACTTTATAAATATATAAAAAGAAAATAATAATTTGTTCGGCAGGCATAAGTTAGTCCCTGTATCTGGCCCGCGGTCCTTCGTGGTCGGCCTGAACTTGTGATTAGTCCCGGTCTGGCACAACCAGATAACCACAGTTGTCGCTTTGTGCTTCTAGGCACTGTTTTCACTTAAACTTTTAAAATTGCATATCTCAAATTCTACTGATGGATTTTTGTCATTTTGGTCTCAAATAATGGATTACATTTGACTTTATTTGTCTAAATGTTGTGGGATTTTTCTTATGTTGTGTTTTCACTTTATTACGATTTGAAGTGCTGCATACATATTTTACACATTCTCTCTATGTTAAGTATGACTGCTTTTGTGCTAAGCTAACAGAAGGTTAAGGACAGGTTAATTTGGGGTTTGCTGGAGTTTCATCCTGACAGAGATTGTAGTTGTTACTTCAGTAGGGTTTCACCCCCCTGAACCAGAAACCCGATTTCCTGTACTCCATGCAGGGTTCCTCAGTCTGGTCTCAATTATTAGTCTTACACTTCACACTTCTGATGCTGATTTATTATTTGAATCTTTCTCTTACTCCTAATATGATATGTATTGCACTGTTTAAGTAGTGTTGCAAAAATACTTTATCATCTCAAATTCAGAAAGAACTCTGCCAAAAGCATTCGCATGCTCTCCATTATCTTGTGCATTGAGGCACTATTTCTCCCCAGAAGTAGCACTGTGTGGTTAGAATTGCCATGAAAGTCAATACAATGTTGGTCTGAATTTAGATAAACATTTTGTTCATTCCTGTTCCAACTCCCGAATAAAGCTTAAGAAACCATTGTACACATTGTCTTCACACTGCTGCCCTTCAACAATCCGGACCTAGTAAGTCATATGTCTAACACTTGCAAAGTATTGCTTACATGGTACACTCTTTCAGACTATCACAGAATTTTCCATCTTTCGTATGGAATACATTTCCCATGGCTCCTACTACCACAGAATTGTTTAGATTCCTTTCATATGAATTTGCACAATCTGACTGCTTCTTACATTATTGTGGTCATGTGCATTCATTAACCTGTGATATTTTTGGTTGCTCTTTGCAATATCCCATGAAAAAGCTACTTGCAAAAAGGTTTTTATAATTATGTTCCCTTTATAGTCTATATATTTCATGTTCCTGCTTACATGAGGGATTCTTGTGGCATCTCCGAGTTGAAGCGTGCACAAAAAACCCAGTGAGGGCATCTTTATTGACCTTTTGAGTAATCCGGGTCAGATGATTACATTGTGATGACCTAAGGGGTACATGGTGCGGAAAGTCACAACATGCTTCGGATTGTCTGACTGAGCAAAGAATGCATCCATGCCACCGTTGGCAGTGGTACAGGCTTGGCACACCGACCTACTGTTGATGTTGGCTTGCAGTAAATGTTGGTTCTTGTAGCCAGCCAGAGCAGGTGGTTTCTCTGACCCTCTACGAGGTGTAAATAAGTGATTCCCCACTATCAGCCATAGATACCACTTGCTGAAAATGTCACTTATGTCACTAGTAGCAGCGGTGGCAGACAGAAGCATGGCCCAATCAGCTGCTATAGAAGACTTGCTCAGGTGAATGTGGTGTGTGACTGCACAATTCATCTCCTCAATCAGAAAGAGAGCATGCCGGCACCTCTTTACTTCCTTTGAGGTCTGGCATGATGCTTCAGATGACCAGCCTGTGTGCTGCCCGTTACGCTGAATGCAGGGGATCTCTCACTTAGTTGGGTCCAGCCGTGCCAGGATGCAGGTCTGGTCATAATGAATAATCAAACCTAAGGGGTTGGGCTAAAAAGGGCTGGATTCATGCGCTTTGTTTAACAGAGCAAAAGCACTAGCTGTCGGCATATAACTGAAAATGAAGTAGTGGTATTGAATAAGGTCTATCAAAAGTGTCCTATAAACGCTAATCACAAACAGGGAACAATAGGGACCCCTGATGGACCCCAGAAACCAACTCATCAGGGAGTAGAGCCACACCGTTCCAGACCATGTCACTACAGTTGTCCAGAAAAGATTAAGCACAAAGGCTGAGTAATGCCCATCTCTATTGATTTGCGCCTGTCCAGTGAAGCAGGATGGCCCACTTGCATAAATCGTAGAAGGCATGTCTTGGAATACAGATAATATCCCCAGTCTTTTTCTGAAACCTACAACACTGTCTCCATGATGTGCATAGCACATGCGGAGTCAGATTGTGCCCCACACTCCAATTGTATGGTGCTATCTCCTAGGGTGACAGACTCTGGGGACCATACTGCATCTCTTAGTGGTTTGCCTCTTGTCAAAAACTGGCAGGAGTGGATCTAATGATCAGTAATGGAGATGAAGGGGGTAGGAATGGAGTCCTAGCAACTAGAGTACTGTGTAACAAAAATATTTGTGTGTGTGTACTGTGTGTATGTCTAGGCAGAAAATTTATTTACAAGAGGCACTGGAAAGGCACACATTTTGTTGTGTTGGCCACAGGGAAACCATTACTGCGACTAGGTCAAGGCACCAAATTCTTTGTTTGCTGTTGCACACACTGGGAAACGTGTGCCTTTGAGAGAAGCTTGCACTGGTGCATTTTATGTTAGACTAATTTCTGTGAATGGGCTTGTACTGCCCCTGTCTTTCTGTAGCTTTTCTGATTTTGACTCTGTCTTCCACATTTATTGACTGTGTGTCTGTTTTTTCACTGCTGCTTTCCATGATGTAGCAGGTACTATGTGCACCTGAGGGGAGGTGGGGGGTGGAGTGTGAGTGTGAGTGTGAGTGTGTGTGTGTGTGTTCTTCTCCTATGTCTGATATTTTTTGTTCAATGTGCTGCTCCTTTGGGTGGAGTTCATTGGCGTAATGGTGCTCTCCAAACCTTCCTGGGCCCAACCCTACAGGGGACGCCCATTCAAGCCAAGGCCAATTAATACCTTTGAGATATGGGAGACTCAGGGGCATTCTGCATAGGAGCCCCATCATATTGTGCTACGTTTTGTGAGTGAGAGAGTGTGAGAGAGTGCTAGTGTGTTTGTTTGTGTGTGTGTCTACACATGAAGTAATGCTAGCAATGCCTTTGCTGTGCCTCTTCCTTTTGTGGGGAATTTTGCACTGTTGCAGCCCGTGCTGTAAATTCTCTGTGAGTAAGGGATGCATGCAACCCTGGGCCATACGCTGCCCATGTTCTGCCTTTTCGAGTGTATGAGTAGCATTTATGCCGCCTATACAGTGTCTGTTATCAATGAAGAATGCCGTTATCAATGGAAAATGCTCAAAATGCTGTTGTAAGGGCCATGCCTGGTTTTTAACTCGAGCCTAGGCAGCGCATGCACTGTCTGCAAGACCTGTTGTAATTAATATACCAAGTATAATCCCGTCTGCTGCTTCCATTGGGCCACTCCAGTGTTGCTCTGCTTTCCTGGGTCCTTATTGGCTGGCGCTCCGACATGTCACTTCCGTTTCATGTTTAGCAGCACTGACCAACTACAGTTTAGTTGCGCTGTAGGGCTCTATCAGTTTCGTTTAGGGACTACTTCGGCTTTCTTTTTTAATCACCATGGTGCCCGCTTCATGGGTTGCCATACGCATATGTTTAATATGCACGGGCACTGCGTTTCATGTTGTAGCATGGCGCCCGCTTTCATCTATAGTTTTGTATTGCCAATTACCATGGATCCGCTTCATTGGCGCCGTGCTCTGAAAGCAGCCCGTAGCTTTCAGTGTTAACATTTCATAGTCCGATTTCACTGATGTTGCTTTTCGTTTTGTTCAACCCCCACCCCCTAATCAAGTAGAAGTTTTTAAACACTAATTTTACCTCCAATCAGAAATATCCTATACATTCAGTTGCTACCGTGTCGCAGGAAGGCAAGAATCGTCAACCATAAAGAGGACTTTAAAAAAAAAAAATTCTGGGAAATAGGTTGGCACTAGGTGAGTTTTTGGAGATGTACCCCCTGGTACATCATGTGATTTGTCTGAACCAAATGGACCGCTGTTAGAAATGGGGGTCTCTAGTTGGCAGAGGTAGGTACCTTTGACCAAGTAGGGGCCCTTGCTTCTATTCAGGGTAAGGGGGCTACACTCCTAAAATAACCCCTGCTCACCCCCTTGGTAGCTTGGCACGAGCAGGCAGGCTTATCTCAGAGGCAGTGTGTAAAGCATTTGTGAACACATACAGTAATACAGTGAAAACACTACAAACGGACACCACACCAGTTTAGAAAAATAAGTAATGTTTATCTAGACTTAACACAAGACCAAACAACAAAAATCCACAATACAATATTAAAAATAAGACTTTTAAATGGTAGAAATAGTTCAAGTTCAATGCAGATGGTAAATGCGACACTTTACTCTCAAAGTACCTTAGATGCGTCACGCAAAACAAACGAAAGGGTCGCAGGGAAGGTGATGCGTCGGTTCCTTGCTTCGGGGGAGGTGATGCGTCGGTTCCTTACTGCAGCGCAGGGGAGGTGATGCGTCCGTTCCTTACCGGAGAGGAGGTGATGCGTCGGTTTCTTACTGTGTTCCAGTTACGATGCGACAAGATGGCGCCTCGATGCGATGTGATGATCCGGTGCGATGCGACAAAATGGCGTCTTTGATGCGATGCGACCACTTGGATGCGATGCGTGCACACCCGACGGCCGTGTGGCGAACTCGGTGGATTCTTGAGCCATGACAGGCCCTTTGACGCGCTTCTCCGGTGATGCGACGGCAACCTCTGCGGCGGCGGCACGCTCCTCCGGTGATGCGACCCGCTTCTTCGGCGATGCAACGGCAAACTGCTGCGGCGGCGGCACGCTTCTTCGGCGATGCGACGACAACAGCTGCGGTGGCGACACGCTTCTCCCTCGTTGCGTCGCGCTTCCAGCTCCCAGCGACACGCAGTCTCTCCAGAGGTCCTGAACAGCAGCAGGCACCTCTCTGTAGGCTCGGATTCCCAGCAAGGGAATTCAGGGGAGCTGGTGGTGAAGTCTTGGTGTCCTTGTGACTTCAGGCAGGAGGCAAGCTCAGTTCAAGCCCTTGGAGATCTTCTTCTTCAAGATGACAAAGCAAACAGCAAAGTTCTTTTTACTCCTTTCCTTGGCAGAAAGTAACCACTGCAGGCCAACCCCCAAACAGCACAGGGGCAGTACTCCTCCTTCAGCTTCTCCGGTTCTTCTCCTTGGCAAAGGTTTCTTGATTTCCCAGAAGTGATCTGAAGTTCTGGGATCAGGGCCCCAATATTTATACTGCAAAATCCTTTGTTCTCTGAAGGCAGAGAGTGTCTGTACCCAGCCAAAACCAGTTCTGTCCTCTCTGGTGCAGCTTTCTGGCAGGAGGTGGAGACAGCATTGTTGAAAGCAGACCTGGCCCAGGTAGCTGAAAGGAAATCTCCTCCCCCTTCTCTCTATTCTATGAAGGCTCAGGCAAGTGAAAGGAAATCTCCTCCCCCTACTCTCTATTCAATGCAGGTCCTATTCAGCCCAGCCCTGACTCATCAGACTGCTGGAGCCGCAGCCCTCTCCCAGCTCCTGTCACTCACAAGCCAGACATGCAATACACAAACCTAGCAGAGGCACGCTGGATAGTTAGGCAAGAAAATACCTACTTTCTAAGAGTGGTATTTTCAAACACAGAATGTTAAAATCACCTATACTAAAAGATGTAATTTAACATTCCGAGTTCAGGCATACTAAACTTTATTTTCCCATCTTGTTCCCTGGGTCAGTTATATTTATGAGATGTTATAAACTAACTGCCCATTCTGGCCTATGGGAACAGATAGCCTTGCAATAGTGTAAAACGAAATTGGCAGTAATTCACTATCAGGACATGCTACACACATCAGAGCATGTGCAGTACCATGGGCCTACCTTAGGGGTGACTAACATGTAGAAAAGGGAAGGTTTAGGGACTAGCAAGTGTGTGCACTTGCCAAGGCGACATGGCAGTCCCAGACTGCACACAGGCTCTGCGATGGCAAGCCTGAGCCACATTTTACAAGCTGTTTCTGTGGGTGGCACAATCAGTGCTACAAGCCCACCAGCAGCATTTGATTTACAGGCCCTAGGCACACATGGTGCACTGTACTAGGGTCTGACAAGTAAATCAAATAACCAATCATGGAATCACTAGTCCATAACACAATTTACAAAAGAGAGCATATGCACTTTAGCACTGATCAGCAGTGGTAAAGTGCCCAGAGTCATAAAACCACCAACAACAGGTCAGAATAAATACAGGAGGAAGGCAAAAAAGTTCAGGGATGACCCTGCAAAAAGGGCCAAGTCCAACAACTGCCCTAAAAAAAGACGGTCCAATCACTTCCTAGGAATTGGTTCTGCAGCAGATGAGACCATCTGCTGCTCCGGGACTTATCACCCAGCCGTACGTGAGCTGACCTTCCTGGTTGTGCGCGCTAAATCCTTGTTTGTTTTTGTCTCTCTTAAAACCATGACAGTAATTTTATCAGGGAGTGCGGGGCACCCTGTGCCCGGTTTCTGATCAACCAGCTTCTCTCTTGCGCTTTCTCACATTGGGAGGTGTGTGTCCGCCTGGCAGGGGGGGTGGGGGGGAGTGTTAGATGTGTGGTTCGCAGGGTGGCCCGCAGTGATTGAGGGCTCAGAACCTGGGGTATAAGTAACGCAGATGCTTCCTGAAAGGTTGCCTGTTTCGGTTCATTGTTGAGCCAGCTGGTGAGGTGGGCACAAGGAAATACATAATTTACCTCGATGTGTGGCTCTTATTGCGCCTAGATGTCTTCTCACTGCTCTTTTGCAGCGCTAGATTGAGTATGCTGGTCTCGCTCCTGACAAACTTGTAACCCAAATTCCATATGGTCTCTACACCTGCGTGATTTAGGCTTGGATCTGAGGAAGGATTGGTAGGGTGGCCTGAAGGGGTGGCGGAGAGTGACCAGATGACTCCATGCCACATGGTACACTTTTTAAAGTTCAGAGCTTTAAAGTAAGAAAACATAGGTGCATTCTGGGAGATGCAGTCTTGGGGTTCACTTAAATTGAGCCCTTCGGACCAACACACCTGGTAACAATGAAATGTAAGAGGAAAGCACAGGAATGGAAAGTGGTGGCCTGGTGACATGGACCCACCTGACCACCCTAGCTGTCTCTCACGCCCTCATGTGAGATCTGAATCATGTGGTGCAGTTTGCTCGCCCAGGTCAGCTAGAGGCAAAAATGAGTGAATGCTTATCGTGTTGTCCCCGTGACCAGAGGTGATGTGTGCAGACACACACGGCCCAGGCAAGCCTTCACACCTGGCATGTGTTACACACTCCGAGAGCTGCTCTGCTGCTAGTTGAAACCATGTCTCCTTCTCGCTGACGAGGTAAGTGTTTAGTCTTGTGATGTTCTTTGGAATTACTCCATAATTGATGGACACCCTCTCTCTCCCACCCCTTCCGTTTCTGCCGGAATTCTGGGCTGAAATCTCCCGATAAGTCTGGGAGGTACTGGAGGTGTTTAGTGGTCGGTGGGGGGTGTAGCCCTTCAAGGGGGCACTTGAGAGGTTTCTGGGGGCACGAGCGTGTCACGCGTCATCATTAGTGCACAGACAGATATGGAAGCTGTAGTTCTCCTGCCGCCCTCAGGGTTACTGCTGCCTACATGGATTCGCGCACCCAGGGGTTCGAAGAGGGCGCTTATCAGTGACAGGACTTTCGCAGTAGGCATGCACACCTAGGGGCTTACAGGAGTTGTACATCATTTTCAGGGGTTTCTCAGTGAAAATGGAGCCCCCCTCCTTTTTAAGGATTTCTTAGCACAGAGGCCAGTCTAGGGGCAGAGACCAGTCAACCCTCCACTCCTTGGAGTTATCAATACATATGTAATGTAACCCTATGAGCAGGAGGAGCTCGATAACTCCCCCCCCACCCCCAAAGTACACGGGTAATCCTAAGGGTAGAACCAGGCGGCTGACTTCTCTGGGACCTGCAGGTGAAGCCTTGGAGCTGACACAGACCTACTCTTTCCCTCTCAGGGACTTTTCAGTAAACAAGTGATCCTAGGGGCAGAACCAGGCTGCTGACTCCCCTGAGATCCAGAGATCTCTCACTCCTTCCCTCTCGGGGACTCCTCGGTAAACAAGTAATCCTAGGGACAAAAACAGGCCGCTGACTCCCCTGGGATCCACAGACCTCTCACTCCTTCCCTCTCGGCTGCTCCTCAGTAAACAAGTAATCCTGGGGGCAGACCAGGCTACACAGTGGGGTGAAGCTGGCCATAGTCCTCCTGGTGGCACTGACCAGCGCGCATAAGGCCGTCCTCCGAGGGGCACTGCGGTGCATGGTGGTCCTGGTGATTCTATCTGATTGGGGGTGATGCCTCTTTTCTCATCAGACCTAGCAGATGGGTTGAACCTGCCACCCCGGCCCACTGTCAGAGCTAGGAGTCTTGGGCAGATCATGTGACACCTTCAAGAAGTCTTGTTTACATATGGACTTTGGAGCTGAGGCATGTCGGTGTTCCTTGGTGCTAGTTTTGGAATGCAGGGAGATCCCGCTGAATCCGGGATCCAGCAGCTATTGTGGAGCCAGATCAGGGATCTGGCTGGCCTCAGTGAAATATGCTAAGTTTGCAGACACCGGGACGCATCCATCATCACCTGCATGTTGTCTGTGTTTTCTATTAGTGAGAAGCAGCCTGTCCATGGTGAAAGGGCTTCATTAGTTTCACTTCCAGCTGGACCAAAAACAAAGGCCTAATTTAAAGGTCCTAACGTGCTGCACAAACAAATGATGGACGGAATGCTGAATGATTCAAACATTCACCTCCAGTCAAGAGATCTGGGTTAAATCAATCATTCTGTTGCTCACCGTGCCACCCCAATTTGACCCAGCCATAAGCAAATCTGTTTTGTCCCTGCTCCTAAATTTAAAGGTCCATCAGCTCTCCTCTTTAGGTCGAGCCTGGGCAGCGCATGCGCTGCTCTGTGAGTCATGCTTTATTGGAGTATGGAATAGAAGCCCCGCCCACTCTCTGCCCATATTTGTCATGGGCTTGTGTCATTATCCTTTGTGAATGCTGGCTTCTGATTCATTACTGGCTTGTTAGTCCCTCCTTAGTATCGCCTTGTCTTCATTGGTAACCTCCCATGAGGACTGGCCCTTTTACTTCGGGTATTACACGGTGTCTTTTTTAGTCTGGAGGCACTATTTTCTTTAAATAGTTTCTCCTACTGCAGGCACGACATGCTTTCCTGCAACATTCAGCGCTCCATGCGCGCTTTCACTTTCTAAGCAGCCCGGCACAATGGCGGCCGCTTCTTTGAATAGGTCTCGTATTTAGAAGAGTTTGAGCTATTGGCATTGTATATGACAATGCCTTTTATTTATGTGTTAATTATCAAAACATATAAATAAAAGGTATTGTAATTTATAATGCCAATAGCTTAAACTCTCGCAAATGCGAGACCTATTGCATTGCAAATGCTTATTATGTGATGTAGGCTAGCACTGTAGCTGCCCGTGCTGCGTTTTTTCTACTGCACTTCACTGGCACAGTAGTCTTATTTAACATTTGTAGACGAAATACGGCTGAAACCAACTGCAAGTGTTGCCCTAGGTGACTCCCTGTAAGGTTAAAGGCAGGGCTGGCTCTGTGCCAACACAAACATGTCACTATATAAACTCAAAACGTTTGGCTTTGTCAATGCTTGTTGATTTTTTAATGCCAACTCAAAGTTTATATTCCAGTTCTTTCTCTATTGAATTCAACGCACATTTCTAATGCTGCGAGCTGTGCGGGAGAGGTGGTAATTAGAGTTTTTGAACACACCAAAAATTAGCAAAGAGCAGACAAGCGTTGAACACATCTCAAATCATGAGTCATGTATGATGCAGGGCCACGTTGGCGGAGTGCTGACTGCAGTTTCTTCCCAGCTCCCCTTAGAATATAATAAATGACAGGGGATGCTGCGAAGCATCGCTGTATGATTGGACAGTGGATAATGTGCACTTTGTACTGACTGACAATTTTAAACCTCAGTAATCGGCTCGTTTTGCCTGTGCAATTTTCATTCCTTTTGTAATTAATATATGTTTTTTGTTTTGGGCAAATGTAATTGCATATTTTATAGCCACGTTGATAATTTGATCAATTTTCATTGCAGCTGCATTTTTATTTCTGTGTGAATTTAGACTAAGATGTTTTCCTTAATGCCAGCTGGCCAACTTTATAGGTAAGCGCACAAGGGTGAGGGTTTTGTGCCTCAGATATTTAAATAATGTATTTGCAAGATTGGTAAATCCCTGACGATAAATTTGCTAAAAGACTTAAGAGAAAAGAACTGCTGCAGTCCACATAGTTCTAAATGTTAGTTTGTCTGACTAACCAAGAAATAAAATTCCGCCTCCCAAAATTAATAGAAAATTGCTTGATAGTCACTCAACATTATCAAAATAATATTTTAATGAGCGTAATTCTTTTGCAGTTTATAATATACATCAAAAACTTGATTACTTTTAATTTATTAAGACCAAATGTAATTATTTCAATATAGGACATCTTAGTTACACATTATTCTTTGTTTACATATGTTAATTTTTGCACAAATAAATATAATCGCAAAATACAAAAACATCAACTCTCCCCCACAGCACACACTGCCAACCCCCTCATAAGATAAGCATTCTCAATCATATCTCACACATCCCCATCCGCACCTTAACATTAACAGAAAATATCTGTATATCAAGTGTCCAACAATTATGAATGTAATTTCTTATTCAGAGTAGAAAAAAACCTCATCACATCAAGTTCATCTTCACTATGTATTATATACAGATACAACTTGTAATTTTCTCTCCTGATAATTAGTTCCCATCCACCGTATTGGTGTACGTCACTCTTCCTTGGTCCTTAACAGACTTCTTCTGGGACCTGTTGTGCCATTTGTTGGTGTCCTCTAATGGTCCTATGATGAGTTAACTCTTGTGCCGACACGTGTTTTGGTGTACCCGACAGGCGCTGTACACCTTCTTCAGGGCAGAGAAAGACCAGTACTCAATTGAAGGCCAAATGGAGGTGAATAGGGATGAAACAAAAGTTATCTAAAAAAGAACAATATTCTTAAATAAACAAAAATATAAGCAACTCCAAAATACTTTAAATATTTTTTTTTTCGGAACAAAGAACTCCCCCTACCACTTGTTGTGTACTAGCCAACTCCAGAGTATGAATGGCACTAGAGTTGTGGCTATTGAAATAATATTTTGATATTGGTTTTTCCTTCATTGTTCTTTCCCCCATTCCACTCCCTACTTTGATTCAGGGGCCCTCTGTATTTGTATTTCATAGTTTGTCTGGGCATTCTTATAGCTCCCACCCACTCGCATTTAGTCTTACATTTTCACAATTGCACAATTTCTCTTCCAGTGATCTGAATATACTATATGTTGCAATTTCCTAACACTGTCATAATATATAGATTTGGCACAACTTCTACATCTCACAAGATGCATCTTTCAGCTTCCATCTATTGGGTCATATACCAAGAACCAGACTTTTCATCGGTCTTTTCCTTCTGGGCAGGGTAAGAAGGCTAATTTCAAAGCAGGATAGACTTCCTTGGCTCTAGAATAGTAGCAGTCATCATGCCCAGTCACCCCCGCCCCTCCCCGGCCCGCCACCCACCCCCAGCCCCAGCAGTGTCTGCGTCCAGCTGAGCAGCTCAGATACTTCCTTACCTTAAAGCTGCTCCATTTTACAGGTAGTGGGGGATGCAGACAAGCGACCAGTAAAATAGTTCTACAGGGCACTGATCATGCAGACGCTTCCAGAAGCGATTGGTGTGGCAGGCTGGAATGAAAGTCAACTTCTCCCTGGAGCAAAAACTAAAGTACCGAGGAGGAAGAAGGAACTGTAGAGCTAAGTATCTCTCATCAGCTGCATTTTGAGCTACTGATATTCGAACCAGTCACGGCTTCTACAGTTTCAAGTGTGCAGTGACCAGCAACATCTGAAGCCTGGTAGAGCTCATGCTCTTCAGAATAGGTCACACATGTTGGAAAGTGAATGGGAGTTGGGGTGACTAGCATGTTGTTACTGATGCTTGCAAAGAAATGGCTATTTGATCAGTGGGTTACACTCTAACAGGTAGCCACTTTAGCTCCCGGGGTGCAGCTATGTCCCACTTCTTGCGCCTACAGTATTCTCTTCTTTGCAGATATATTGCTCCTGGGTACTCTTGCAGATTCTCACTTATTGGAATATTTGATTTATTGCCCTTCCCAGGAGTCAGTTAATTGTGTGGCTTTTTTTAGGCAATCAATTTGAAGAAATATGCTGTTTAATGCAGCACTGGGGCCTTATTTAGTAAAATGGTTTGATGGTGCACCCTCTCATATGTCAATTCTTTGGAGAGTTGCACACGCTTCGCACCACACTCACTCAGGTGGTGAAATGCAGGGCTGTTTGGTCAGGATGTGCTCCTACGCCAGCCCTGCATATGGCAACTTTTTGCTTTATTACCCAGTTATTGCCATTTTTGCACATCATTCCATTATTCAACAAGTTTTTTTTGCTTTCTGCCGCTGTACTATTGCCATAACACATGAAATGTAGGTGACTGTGCTTAGGAAAAGTTTAAATCTATTTTTGACCATACTACATGAACAACATTCTATTCCAGTGTTGACTTTGGACTAAAGCACTTCAGGCCAGATGTACGACCCAAAATTGCATGCGCAAACGGGTTAGAGACCTGTTTGCGCATGCAAAAACGAATAGGGCCATGCACAATTCCTATTTAGCGAGTCGCAATTCTTTTGTGGCTCGCTAAATAGGAATTGCGACTCGCTATTAGGAAGGGTCGTTTCAAGGGTGTCCCTTCCTAATAGCGACTCTCTCCCCCATGTATGAATGTTTTGCGACCGTAATTGCGGTCGCAAAACTCGCAATTTACCGCCGTCTTCAAGAGGGTGGTTGTGCACTCGCAAATGGGAAGGGGTACCCAGGGGACCCCTTCCCCTTTGCAAATGCAGGGTAAAATATTTTTTAGGGGCAGGCAGTGGTCCCAGGGACCACTACCAGCCCTTAAAAAATGAAACAAAAACGTTTAATTTTTCTTTGTTAAAATGCATCCCATTTTCCTTCAAGGAAAACGGGCTGCATTTAAAAAAAAAAAAAACTGCTTTATTTAAAAGCAGTCCCAGACATGGAGGTCTGCTGAGCCCAGTAGGCCACCATCCCTGGGAGGGCCAGCCATTCCCAATAGGGTCGCAAAATTGCGAGTGCCTCATGAATATTGATGAGGCATGCAATTTGCAACCCCATTGGGAATCGCAAACAGTGTCTCAGACACTGTTGTACATGGCATTTTCTGACTCGCAAATTGCGACTCGCATTCGAGCACAATTTGAGAGGTACAAATTGTCATGGTCGTACATCTGGCCCTTCATGTATCAGTGGTCCTAGGCTCCTGCTGGCAACCATTGGAAAAGCTCTGCAAACCTGAAAGTATGGGTCCTATGAAACAATAAATAATTTCATAAAGATTAAGTAACGTGCTAATCCTTCTCGAAGTAAGTGAGGGTTTGCTAATTATTATTTTTTTGTTTAACTGCGGTGGACCTCTGTGTTGGCCTTACTATTTTATACCCCTATCCTCAACTCTACTTTCGTGTGTGTGTTTACACCTCAGCCTGTCCTACCTACAGCCTGCTGTATGTACTGTAACTTCCTTTTCAACTTCCGAAAGGGAAGTAGAAATAGAAAGGGGACTTTTGGGACACAGCCAAAAACACAATATGGATGTATTGCCTGTAGCGTTGGGTGCGAATAGAGAAGTATAGTCGGGTTCTGAAAAACAGGACAGCTGTTCTATAACTTATGCCAACTCTTTTGTGCCTCACATGTCTTTGGCTGTATACGTGTTACAGCATGGCATGACTGTTGCATTTTCATCAGGTAAAGCTGGCCCACTGATTGCCATTGATAAATCTTCCAAGTGTCTAAGCCCAGAAGGAGAAGAGTTTAGTAACTGTCAGAAACTACCATAAAAACCAATGCTTAATTTGTAAAATAATAAGTGCCGGGGCTCTCGTTGGGGGCCACTGCAGCTTGCACCACACATTGCCCATGCCAGCTGCCAATGACAGTCACAACACAACTACTAACCATCACGCTCTTAAAAGTGTGACAATTCATACTATTCCGGGCCCCCAAAGCTATAAGAATGGCGTGAGAGGCAGGTATTAGTCAGTGTAAATGTAAACTGAACTAATAAACAGCTGTTGTTGTGCTCATGCCTTAATTAGCCAGACAGCGCCACCAAGTGGCAGACTGCCATGAGGCCCGGTGATGGCACTTAGGTGTCGGTGACTAGCACCGGAAACCACCAACTCAAATTAAGCACTGATAAAAACCAAGGCCGGACAGGCCGGACTGTGCATCGGACGTACCCCCGGAGGCTGGAAAGGTGGGGGGCCGGTTTTGTTGCTGGGGGCCATTTCTGTAGCAGTGCAGCAGTTTTGGAAGCACCCGCTATGGCAACAATAAAAGTGTTAAGATAACTCTGGTGATTAATGTACCTGCTGGAGAGAGACTGCAGTTTTGTCTAGTGTCAGTTTTGACTCATCTAAGGTAGCACAGAGGGTTAATATGCCTGCTACAAAGGACGTGAACCATGCAGATCACAGAACAGCATTATATGTGCATAGCTTAGTGGATTACTGCTTTTGTCACAGAGACTCTTGTTATTGTGCAGACCATAAATTGCAATCATAATCTAGCACAGTGAGCTATGAAGTGTTATCATAGAGCTGCATGCAAACTACATGGTACAGATTAGAAAGTTATGTTTTTTTCTGAGTCTTTCATTATCCCAATGTTGCTAAAAAGGGTTTGTTTGGGTAGAAATTAATTCTTATTAATAAAGCCAACCCTAACCATTGTGTTACGTTCTGAATCCTGAGTTTGTGCTTCTCCAGACCAAGCACTCTTTTTTTTGTGTTATATACAACAGGAATACAATATTAGATCAAAGCATACAAATATTGAACAATGCAATGCTATGCGATACAGTTCGATAAGGAGGGGGAGGAAAGGGTGGGGGGGAATCAAAATACCAGTGGAACTAGTTTTCAAGAAGAAACCCACCTCCCCAGTGCCGGCCTATCCTCCATGAGGCATATGATGTATGATGATGATGAGGAGCCATTTATTGGGTCAAGGGTCCTTGAATGAAGGGGATGAGGGTGAGGGGTACTGGGGTGCAATCCCTGAAAAGAGGAGTGGAGGAGACAGGATCATGTCTCCAGTGACTGGGAATGGCAGGCAGCAGGGCTGGAGAGAGGCATGAACCAAGACAAGGGAGAGAGGGACCCCTCGTTATCAAGTCAGGTATTTCCCACGCCCACTGCTGAGGGGATGGGGGGCTCTTGACAAAAAGTAGAATGGTGTTATACCTGCTGCTCAGCCAGTGTGACTGTGGTGGTGGAATGTTGGTGTGAGAGGTGGCTGTGGGATGTGGGTAAGCGAGAGAGTCAGTTGGAGGATGGGCTGAGCAGCAGAAAGGCTGCTCCTGGTGGGGCTCTACGTTGTAACATCTATCCTGAATAAATCAACCATCTTAATATCTACATGGACCAGGCATGTTTTATTACAACATATTTTGGCGACGATTTTACTAAGAAGAACCTGCGTGTGCTACCTGTATGGACTTTCACTTTGAAGCCTTAAAGTAACTTGAAACTGAAGATGATGAACCTGAAGAAGCTCCTCTTCTAACTTTGGCGTGTACAGCAAGGCGGCAGCCCTTAGCCCCACCAGTGACCACAAGACCGGTCGGCCCCAGCCCGGGCGTGCCAGTTTCTGCTGTAGTCTGTGTTACGAACAGCTTTGAGGAAGAAGGAGGTTCCCTCTGTCTTTGTGGAGAAGAGCGTTTAGGATGCTGCCACTTGAAGAGCTGTCCTTGTCGTGAGGCGCGTCAACCCTCCAGAGCCCCCATGTGGAATTACCTAGGGCAATGTGCTCAAATCAATTAGTGAAAGAAGTTCCCTGTTTGGTGGGCACAGGAGCCCCTTTGTTCGTGCCTTGAGGAGGAGCAGTAGTGTCTGTGTCAAGTGGACCAACATGTGTGAGCAGCCCTGGAGTTCGTGTCAAGAGCGTCTACATGCCTTTCAGATTGTCTGCGACAGCGACGGTCCAAAGGTTCAACTTTCTTGCCACCTACTTGCGTGGAACAGTGCTCCGTACGCTGTGGATTGGGCTTGCACTTAATGGAAGTCAGTGTGCCATGCAGCTCAATGTTGTTCTATCTACATGCGATTCTGTTGCTGGGTAATACACAGGTCTTTCAAATGGAGCATGGTTGCGGTGCCGGCCGAAAGAGTGGTACTTTTACTGTGAGCTGGTGCAATACTTCAACATGAGGCACTCTTTATTGTACAGCTTTTGGCCTGCGCGTGGAGAAACACATCTTTAAAATTTATTATTGCCTATGTAGCACTGCGACTAAAAATGTGCTGCTGTGAAGCCGTTTAAACCGTTCGGTTTATATTACGAATTGAGCGCGTGCAGTTTTCAATGGTGCCACAAGTCAGGTAATACACCCGCGCCCTTACCTTCTGTTTCGGGTCGCGTGGAGCTTCTTCTTCTTCTGTCACAGTTGCTACACAGCTCCCCAAGCTGCTTTGGGATACTTTGGTGCGCGGAGGAACTGAGAGCCATCCGGCGCAGTGTCGCAAGCGTGCCGCAATTTTGGGTGATGTTCCATCTTTTCACGGTCAAGCCGGGTGCAAAGCACACGTTCTTCATGTTTTTGTAGCAGCAACAAGGTACTTTGGGAGAGCACTGCACTTGATATTCATACAACGTGGTGGTGCATGTCTTTGACAACTTATGTGATCTTAAGTTGTCCAGATGGCAGCAATTCTCGACATATGTCAACATTTCTCTCTTCCGGCTTCGTTTTTAGAGCATTTTGCACCATATTTATTCCATGATGTAGCCCACAGTTCATGTGTTTTCCGCACAGCGATGGAAAGTTTCGTACCCAGTCATCTCCTGGTATCTCCGGTAAGATTGCTCCAGTGTTGTCTAACAGTGGCTCCTTCTCCCTTTGTATCTGCAGTTTGTGATTTTTTGTTTGACTGGACATTTACTCACATTTCCACTGGAGTTGGATTACCTGCACAAGAATTTGTTTTGGCTACTTTTGTTGCCACAGAGAGAAGCAACTGTTGGTGGATTGTAATTGACTGGATATTTTATGTTTAAAATGCCTGCAAAGTTGTTAGAGGTACTCTTTTATGTACATTACATTACGTCTTGGGGTACACAAGACAAGAGTGTGCCCTAGGTAGTACTACTCGGGTGAGAGGTCGCTCACCGGTGTTGGGTTACAGTTTTTAAAAAAAACATTCAAGAGTCATAGGAAGAGTGTTTGCATGACTTGGAGTTCAAATTGTAGTAATGTTTTCTCTTGCATATTGTTTTAGTGATGTCAAAGTATAGGTTTTCTTACACAAGGGAGGTTCTTGAGTTCAGAATATTTTATTACATTTTTTTATTTAACAGATAGACAATACAAAAAATAGTACAATAAAAGTACCAAATAAGAATATATGACGATTATCAACATCAATAAAGTTTAACAGGTACAATATAATATAATATATTGTTACAAAAAATTAAAAGAGGGAGGGAGAAGAAACAATTATACATATGTTATTAATAATCATAAGATAGAACTACTAATAAATAGAAACTGCGCAAGAATATCAATAAAAACTTAACTTATAGAAAATACATTTAAGAAGATAAATAGTTATCAATAGGTTTCCAGAATAAATTAAAAGAATTACAATTATGAATAACACCATTCAAGGATAAATGAGCTCCTCTTCTAGTAAAAATAACCCATGACCACCAAACATGAACAGATAATAACGAGACGTCTTTCCAACATGAGGTAAGCTGCTGATAATAGGAAATTAAAAAGTTTACCTTCTAAGTCAATTAATTTATGAGAAAGAACAACAGATTTACAAATGAGCAAGTTAAATGATAAATCATGAATATTAAGTATTTTTTTTATAACATCCCAAACTTCAGTCCAAAATTCAAAAATAGAAGGACATTCAAAAAGCATATGCCTTAACGAACCAGTATGCAAATTACAATGCCAACATTTTGAAGTCGGGAGAAGTTTGGGTTTAAACAATTTTAGTGGAGACCATAAACAATTATATAAAATATAAGAGTTTGTTTGATAAAGCGAAACAGGTAACCAACCTGAAATGCTATAAACCCAAATAGTTTTCCAAATTTCGTAAGATAAAGATAAAGAAAGCTCATTATTCCAAAATGTCATAAGCGTATTAATATTGTCACCTTTAAATGTAATCATTTTTTTATACAAAATTGAAACAGCATGAGGCAAAGTAGAAAGAGTTTGAATATAAATTGATAAATCAGATTTAGCACTAGAAGGTATAAAATTAGGAAATGAATCTAAAATAGAATTACATAAAAGTTCATATTTGAGTAAATCAGAGGGAGGTAAATTGAATTTCTCCTTTAGAACATCAAAAGAGATAAAAGCATTGTTATAATAAATATCCTTGAGGGAAAAAATACCAGCCTTAATCCATGAATGCCAATATCTAACATTTTTAGTAAGTTTTATGTTTGAATTATTCCATAACGACATATCTTCAGTAATGGACATAGGTGATTGAAAAATTAAATCAAAATCATGTAATATTAACTTAGTGGATTTCAAAATAGCAGATTTATTTAAAAATATTGATTTATTGGACATAGTTAACAAAGAAGGTAGGGGAAACGGATCTATTAAACTCTTTTCTATAGAAAACCATGTAGGAAGATTAATCAAATGAGAATGATTAAGCCAAAGAGAACTTTGCTTTAATATGAAAGCTTTGTGATAACAAAAAAATCTGGTAAACCACACCCTCCATTACATTTAGACAATTTTAATTTTTTATAACTAATACGAGGTGCCTTATTGCTCCAAAGAAATTTAGTAAGAAGCCGATCTATATCGTTATAAAACTTCATAGGAAATTGGGTAGGGATCATAGCTAGGGATTAAAAAGTTTTTGGTGCTATAGTCCCCACCACGAAAGATGAAGTGAAGACCATTTAGATATTTTATCCTTAATGTAAATTAAAATAGACTCACAATTTAATGATATTGTAGTTTTTATAGAAGATGAAAATAAGATACCTAAGTATTTAAGTTTTTCTCTTTGCCAAATTATATCTTTCATGGGTAACATATCTGGATTGCAATGATTATTTATAGGAAAGAATTCCGTTTTATTAGTATTTAACTTCTAACCAGAGAGTATGGAATAAGATGAAATAATCTCAAATAAAGGAGGAAGTGAGGAAATAGGATTACTAATAAATAAAATTACATCATATGCATATGCTAACGTTTTGACATTAACCTCTTTAATTTTAATACCATTAATATCATTACATTTCCTAATTGAAACAAGCAAAGGTTCAATTACAAGAAGAAATCGGAGCGGGGGAGGGGGCAACCCTGTCTGGTACCTCTGAAAAGAGAAAATTGGTTTGAAGTTTGGCCATTAATAAATAAACGAGCTGTAGGAGTATAATAAAGAGCAGATATCATACGAATAAATATGTCACCAAAATTAAATGCAAATAAAGTACGAAATAAAAACTGCCAATGAACTTTATCAAAGGCTTTTTCAGCATCCAATGCTAACACTCCTACTGGAAAAGGTAAATTGGACCCTTGTTTAATAACATGCAATAATGTTCTTGTATTATTAGCAGAATATCTATTTCTCATAAACCCAGATTGATCTGGATGAATGATAGAATCTAAAACTGAGGTTAACCTAGTTGCAAGTATTTTGGCATAGAGCTTACAATCTTGATTTAATAAGGAAATAGGACGGTAATTTGAAACAAGTGTAGGGTCTTTATTAGGTTTAGGTAATACAGCAATTAACGCTTCAGTAAAAGAACCTGCAGTAGTCCCATTCGAGCTAAAAAAGGTAAATAATTTCAATAAATGAGGAATAAGTTGTATTTGAAATTCCTTGTAAAATTCTGCTGGAATGCCATCTGGTCCAGGAAATTTTTTCTGCTTAAGAGATTTAAAGCTAATCGAATTTCATCTTTAGTAATGGGCAGATCTAATTTACTTTTAGTCAAAGGGGAAATTTTGGGTAATCCACATGTAGATAAAAGGAGTCAATTAAAGAAGAATCATCAAAATTAGGTTTATTATATAAAGTAGCATAATAATTTAGAAATTCATTAACAATATCATTTTGCGATATGGCAATTTTCCCATTGGGACCATGAATCGAATTTATTTGGGATTTAGCTTTTTTAATACGTAGATAATTAGCTAAAAGCCGCCCAGATCTGATAGCATTAAAACAAAATTTGGCTTTAGATTTGGAGAGTTGAATACCAGCTCTTCTGCTAAGAATGGAATTAAATTCATATCTGAGTTTTTGTAATTTCAATCTATACTGAGGGTCATTAGAAGTAATAAATAGCCTTTCAAATTTTGCAATTTGTTTTTCCAATTCTTTAATTCTTACATTAAAAGTTTTATTTTCATATGCCATGAGAGAAATAGAAGCACCTCTAATATAAGCTTTAAAAGCGTCCCATCTATTCACCAGGGATGTAGAACCTTCCGGGTTAAGCTGAAAATAATCCTGAATAGCATCAAATATTTTCAATTTGTTTTGTTCATTAAGAACAATATCAGTATTCATTCTCCATCTGGATTGTGATTTAAAATTTGAATTAAATTGCAAAACAAAAGATATTAAAGCATGATCCGATATATCAATATTACCAATGGTAGGAGAAATCACAGAATTAATTAATTGTCTGGAAATTAGTAAATAATCAAGTCTCAAACGTGAATTATGTGGATTAGAGAAAAAGGTAAACATTTTTTTCTGTAGGAAAATGTAATCGCCTAATATCAATTAATTTTGTACTTTTAAGGAAAGATTTAAAAGTGAAAAAAGCTTTTGGAGGACGAAATTTAGTGAGAGATGTTGTATCCAATAAAGGATCAGAAATAAGGTTAAAGTCTCCTCCAACAATAAGAGGAACGTTACCTAACTTGAGTACTTCAGTAGTTAAATTAGACCAAAACATAGGATCATCAGCAGTTGGACCATAAACATTAATTAAAAACATAACAGAATCATAAATTTTAATTTTAACTTAACATATCTACCTTCTGTATCTGATGATTTACTTAAAATTTGACAATGTAATCTTTTAGCAAAAAGAATAGCGACACCATTTTTTCTACCTTTAGCAGGAGAAGAGACAATAGTATCAACCCACTTTTTTTTCATATAGTCTAATATTTTATCTTCAATATGTGTTTCCTGAATAAAACAAATATCTGTTTTACAACTTCCTAAATAATCCAAAATCTTTGTACGTTTTACCGGATGTCTTAAACCATTGACATTTAAAGAAGTTATTTTAACATTATGAATATTAGCCATAATAGAATAGAGAGAAAAAAGAAAGATTTAAGAAGAGGAGAAAAAGTTGAAGAAAAATATAGAGAATAGTAGTTCTAGAACAATGTGTAAGGAAAAGAAGGGAAAAGAAAAAAGACAAACAAACATAAAAGAGACAACCACAAATAAACATTAATAACAGATATGAAACGCACACGTGCTTTACAAACATGACGGACCCGTTGGAGCCCAGCGTGAAGAGAACTGCAAAATTAGTCAGAAATACATGCTAGAACAATATTCAAGAAGCAGAGTCATGCGTATCCATAGAATGCTGTGAATGCTGTGAATGCTGTGAATGCTGTGAATGCTGTTTCAGGAATAATTTTAAATCTTCTGGACGTTGGAATGACTTAGAAAAATTGTCTTTCCAGATTCGCATCGTTGAAGGATCAAATAGGCCATATTTAAATCCAAGACTTCTCAGTTGAGGACGCATATCAGTGAATTCTTTACGAATCTTAACAGTCTCCCTGGCAAAGTCATGGTTTATTGCCATTAACCATTAAGGATGGAATTTCACGTGCCGCTTTCCTTATCAAAACCAAATGATGGTGACGTAGAACCTTAAAAATCATTTGTCTTGGCTTAGTATGGTGAGGATTGCGATGGGATGGAATCCTATGCGCTTTATCGATTTCAAATTTCTCCGGAAATTTAATGTTTAAAAGACCAGGAATCAAATTCTCCAAATATAGTCTGCAATTAGAGCCTTCAACATCCTCTGGTAAATTAAAAATACGCAGATTGAATTGCCTGTTGCGATTTTCCATATCCAGTAGATGAGCAGACTTAGGAGAAATTTTTGCCACAAGTGGTGTAAAGGCGTCAATTTTAACTTTGTTATCTTGTATTTTAATAGAATTATCCGAAACTTTCATTGACATACTAGCCATATCTTTACGTAGGTTTTTAATCTCTGACGCAATGGTATCAGTGTTGGCACACAGCGCTTGAACTTCGTCAAAAATTAATGCCAAAGAAGGCTCATTAGATTCCACCACTTTAGATTTTATAGGAGGAGGAGAAATCTGTTGCTTCCTCTTATTATTGGGGTTTTGCGCATTTGTACTCTCCATTTTCGTAATATAAAATGAAAGGAGTAAATAAAAGCAAAGTATAGGGAAATAAGATAAATGCAGAAAAAAATGCAGCAAGGAAAAAGCTGGTGCGGCAGCTAAAACACACTGTGGGAGTGGTTAGGCCAAAGCCAGGCCCTTTCCTGAGTACTTGCTCCGCCCCCTGTCAGGAAATCTGGGAAGTATCTCAAGCAGAGCTCCAAGCTGAATCAGGAGGAAGAAAAACACCACTACCGACGTCCTAAGCTCCAGGAAAAAGCACCACAGCAGCAGGTAAGGCTTCACAGGGCTGCTAAAGCATTTTCCAGTAGATTCTGACTGGAATTCCGGAATTCGTCTTTAAAAACGGGCCCCTTCAACACAGAGTTTATCGGGAGGCGGCCATCTTGTTTTTGCCCGCTCGCGTGTCTCTCCATGCAAGGGAGGTTCTGGTCTTTTAGTGGTTGGTGGTCACATTACACTTCCTTACATGAGGGACGGGTTTGGATTTTGGTTCAATTTCTGTACTTTTTATTACCTTTCATGAGGGTGGTTCTAGTCTTTATGGGAGTGGAATTTGTTAGCGTTGTGTGGCAGAGTGAAGCCACAGCACATGGGATTTTAGTGTTTTTCCACCCAGCCTATGGGGTTAGGGTGAAGGGCAGAGTGTGAGCCAGGTTTTTGCGGTGTGAGTGTTTTATCACTAGTGATTGCTGTTTCAAGTTTACTATGAGATTGGATGTTGAGCTGTGTAGTTCTTTTCTTGGTTCGTGTGGACTGTTTTCCCACACTTTCGACCCTTACTACCAGTTCGGGTGAAGGGCAGTTAGGGGTCGCATGGTTCGTGTGGGGTGGTGTTCCACACATACTTGTTTTGGATGGTTCCCTACCGCGCCCTGTGGTTGATCACCTATGTACCACTTGTGTGTTAGCCTGGCCAGCTGGCATGTTTGTAGTATTAGGGTTCGGTTTATCATTTTGTGGTGTGGTAGTGTGTGGGTGTCCATTGTTTGGTTAGAAAGGAACATTATGTGAGTGCATTCTCTTTACCTTTCACTGTGTTTTCTTTGCTTGTTTCATTTTATATTTTTTGTGCGTTAAATGTTTCCATCTGTAGTTTCATGCATTCGCATTAGTCCTTTGCTACATTGCTTATGTGCTTGCAATTGTTCTAATGCTATTCTTTTGCATGCATTAATTCTAATGTCATTCTTTTGTATGCATTAGTTTGTATGACATTCTTTCTAGAGTTCCATTGTCATTTGTATAAAGAAAGGAGATGTGTTATACCTGCTGCTCAGCCAGTGTGACTGTGGTGGTGGAATGTTAGTGTGAGAGGTGGCTGTGGAATGTTGGTGAGTGAGAGAGTCAGTTGGAGGATGGACTGAGCAGCAGGAAGGCTGCTCCTGGTGGGGCTCTACATTGTAACATCTATCCGGAATAAATCAACTATCTTAATATCTACATGGACTAGGCGTGTTTTATTACAACAAACAGGTGTAACGGGTGATAGTGTTGGCTACTCTTGAGGAGAGAGTGTCCTGCAGATCTGTGAGCATGCGTGTCCGGGGGTAGGAAGGGAGAGGGGTTGGTGAAGAGGGGGGGTGGACGAGGGGATCATCAAGGAGGAAGGGGAAACGAAGTGGAGGAGGTTGGGTGGAGGCGGGGGAGAAGCCTGTGCACAGGTAGTGGGAGGAGAGGGAGAGGCGGAGATCGCCTGGGTATAAAGCGTGGGCCAGTTGTGCGATTCAAGGGGATGGAGGTCTTGGGGTAGGGTGTCCATTAGAGGCCTCATCCAAGGCCAAGCATTCTTAACAAATGCCTACCAGTATGGAAGACATGAATCCTACACCTTGTAGTTCTCTTTGTCTTATGTGACATTTTCTACACACTGATTTACACACATATGATTCATTGTCTCTCTATTTGTGTGTGATGTAAAGTGCTCCAACACCATACACTGGTATGAGAGGCACTGTAAAACAAATGAAATACATGTGAGAGACGAGCTATGGAGAGATGAGGGGCCCTGTTGGTGATAGTGAGGGAATCATTGAAGGGTCCCAACAAAGATTGTTGAATCCTGGTGCACTGCAAGGCCATACTTTATTATGCTTAAAATGCTAATATAAATGAATATATAATGAAAAGTGTGTTGTAGAATGTGCCATTTTTGCCCACATTTTCTAGGGGGGAGATCCCCCTCCCCCCCAACTCTTCTTGTAGTGGTCCGGCTTGCTCGCTGCAGTCACTATGCACCGTACAGAGGCTGGTCTGATAAAATTTGCCAGGGCTGCTTTGGGTTCCCAGTCCGGCCCTGACAAAAACAACATGGAAATGATTAAATAGATACGCAATATCTGTCGTGTGGCAGTCATGTGTCAATGACTGTCACGTGTTAAGCATTTGTACATCATTTTCTGAGCGGTAACACATATTTCTTAAAATGATAGAAAAATGCCCTTAGGCACTGCAGCAGACCGACATGTCTTTTATTATTCCACAAGCTCTCCTTAAGTATTCTGAAAAAATCTCTGTTTAGGTCGAGCATTCGAGACCTCTTGTATATACTTTAGTATATACTTATTATATACTTATATGTCTATGTACTTTGTGGGCTCTGGAGATCAGCCCTAGGACTTGTCTGCTTCCACTTAGGGACTTTTTTTTTCTGTTCAACTGCCTCTATTTAACTGTCTTGATAGAAAATGACCAACAGAGGTAAGTAAAATACCAGAATTGCTTTCTCCTGAGGGACTTTCTTTTTTAGGTCTTGCCTAGCGATCAGCGCGCATGCGCTGCTCGCTTTGCGAGGCATGCAGTATATAGTATAGCCCATCTTTTTGATTGGCTTAAACTGTAAATGCTGCATTGTGAATGGTTTTTGGCTTGTTAGTCCCGCCTCCTGACAGCCATGTCGTCATTTTTATCCTTCCACAGCTATCGACCCCTTTACTTTAAAAACCGTTTTGTTCCCCTGCCTCCCCATTCCCTCCCGCAGTCCGTGACTTCTCAGACCACCACCTCCCCCCCACCCCCTCCCGTTCGTGCCTTCTTTCACGCCCGCACTTGTTTAAAATGCAAAAGGTCTCGCGTAAATACGAGTCCTATTGCATTTTAAATGCTTGTTTGTTGTGTGAGTGGTGGGTAAATTTGCACTTGTTTTTAGGTTTTGCCTAGCGTTCTAGCGCATGCGCTGCACGTTTGTCTCACATGCGCACGCAGGCACTAGCAGACGCTACTCGGTTGTCTGCCTCGCACGGCTTCATGGTTTTTTTTTATCAGATGTGCACAGTTAACTGGGATGGAGAGGTTAGGGCGTGTGGCTCGCAGAATTTACAAATGTTAGCCCTCTAGTTACCATTCTAATTACATACGCTACAGAATGCCCTGAGGAGAAAAACTGTGACGCGTTTTCCACTGCAGGTTTCCGGCCTGAGAGCAGGCACTGGGACTGCGTAGGTACTTCTGAGCTAGACTTCAGTCACAGATGGGGTAGTTCTCCCATACATGGACAAACCGGCGCTGTGCCTTTAAGACCAACAGACAGCACGAGCAGAGCCAGGCAAGCGAGCAGAAGTTCGCAGCCACTATGCCCGCCAGTCGTCTTTGGTGCCCTCAGGTAAGCACTCTTGTTACAACGTACACTACTTTGTGTCTGCCCACAGGCGTGTTAATAATTGAGCTTAGACTGCCAAGTTTGGCAGACGGAGAGGCAGGGATATTGTGGTGCGAAGGTGGCTGTTCTGGATGCCTTTGGACTGGCTCCGGGGCTTGTTTCCATCAAAGCGCGTTATGTGCGTCTTAAGGCAAAAAGCGCTATATTTGTTAAAGACGTCTTGGGTCGCGATCTTGTAATGTGGACTAATTGAAAATAATGTACCACGGTGGCGCAATACACCGTGTTTGCTGTCCCAACAGACAGCTCCGTTACATCCAAAAGTTGCTATCTGCGTGCACTGATAAAGCGGCTCCGAGTCTCATTATAGGTACTAAGCGCTATCAAAATACCCATACCATAACTTTGCTGTTCCAATTCTAAACGTTTTGCCATATTGTTGCACGCCGTTGTCTAAATCCACTCAGCACCCTTAAACTGCGTGTGAAATTGCCTTTAGCGCTTTCCGATCTTAATATACCCACAAACGAAGCTTGTCGAAACGTCTTCAATGGCCTGCAATTGCTAAGGAAGAGACAACCGTGGTTCTTAAATGTCTTCAATCCGGCTTGTTAATATAGCACCGAGACACTACCTTTACGTCCCTTCAGGGCACGCATCGGGGAAAGCATAAAAACGCCGGACATATAAAACTTGTGACTGAGGTGACAATTTTAAACTGAGTACAGGAATGACATCATCAACAAAAATGTAAGCATTTTAGAGACGGTGTCAGATGGACGATTGTGTGGATAGGTGCAGCATGCCCATGTAACAGTTTATTCAAAGTATTCCGCACCATGCTCCGAATCCATAGGCATGTAAACCTGGTAAAACGGCATTGCAGAAACATAAAGAGCACAGCACGGTGTACATGAGCATCGGGAAGCGCGGGAGCAAGAACGTGTGGGGGGTAAATAGGCGTGTAAAGAAAGGGTGCACCTATTCCATGGTCTGTGTACTATCAGTGTGTAAGTCGGGGATTCTGTCGAGCGCGACATTTGTATGTTACGATATTGAAAGTAGCCATCATAGTAATTGCTCTAGCCTAGTGTGTCCTTCAGTTCCCTCTGGCCTTTGCACACTGTGACCTTAAAGTCTGCATGGGCGCTTGGATTAACTGTGCCTCCTCATCAGCTGGGATTGCCCCCTATAGGAAGTGTGAACTAACGCTTGTGTTTATGATTTGCTCGTGTAGAGATATTATGTGGAGTTTAGTATTTGATGGGCGGCCACGGTGGTCTGCTGTTAATGGTGTTTTTTAGAGCCCGTGGACTCCATGCTCTCTGAGCTGCATTGATTGTAACCTGATGGTGCCTTTTCACAACCCTGGTGAACATCCCCGTTGGCCGTTTCCAAAGAGTTTCTACTGGACCTAGTTACTGCCATATTGGATTTTGGACACCCGTTATTCTCCTGGGGGAACATTGCATCTTGCAACTGGTTATTGGTGTCTATTGATCACAGTTAGTATTTTTGTTTGTGTCCTGCGTACCAATTGAGATTAATTGCGGTCTTGAAGGTTCCTTTTCTTTAACCCCACGTGCAGTCAGTGCTTTTCTCTTTAGGCAACCCACAGACCCAACATTGCACTATCATGGTGCACGGCGTCCTTATGTGGGCTTATGTAGTTCTTACGTCCTCACGCAATTAATTATTCACAGAAATCGGCCTTTACGTGGTTGTGTTTCACACTGTGTTTATGTGGGATTTATCTAAATAACCCTAATCACCAGGGTTTCCCAGGCGTTTTTTTTCACCTTCAGGGGGGGTCTGGGCTTTGGACGGCAGGGTTTTGTTTGCATTAATATTGCGTTTTCTAAACAAGTTACCAATACTCCCACCCATCCTGGTCATTTCTTCTTCCCCCTCACAAGGGCCTGTGCATTTGCTCAATCTTCTCCATCTTTTGCAGCCATCTGCTGTTGCAGTTTTAAAAGGGGCAACTTCTCTCCCTTACTGTTTTTGCCAAACTGTTCCGCATCACTAAAGCAAAGCACCCCTCGCTCTGTCTCCACAGATGCTGAACAAGATTCAGGTGCTGTTTTAAAACTTTTACTGGCTGGGCAAACGTTACAGCTTTTTGAGCCCTATCTTTTTTTCTTCTTTATCTTGTGTAACATAGACCTGGTGAAACGCAGTTGAGTATGCTGATGTGCATCATTCTTGGTATTCCCGCTAGCCACTTACATAGGCGAGTTAATAATCCTGCTGTTCATGTGTAACTTGCATGTCAGGGCTTCAAACGGCATCAGAGTTACCTTAGCCTTACTCCCCCTTTATTGACTATATAACAAGAGACATTGTTAGGCACACATTTAATTTAAAGCAGCTCGGATTTCTACAACTCCGGTACATATCTACCCAAAGGTATTCAGATTTACTTTAGTGGCACAATGCATCAGCAATTCACTACATATTCTAAAGGTGAGTTTGTTGTTCATAAGACGTCACATATGTGTTGAAAGGAAGTGCCCTTTCCTCGCAGCCTGCCTTCGGATGAATGTAATGCCCTCTTACCAGCCAGTTATTCAAAAATAACACTTTAAATAAATACTTCTCAATGCAGTTCGATAATATGCCTATGTGTCCTTGCGTAATGTAACTGAGGCTCATGTTAAGCACCCAAAAACCTTTGTGTCTAGTTCGCGCTACATAAAACTATTTAAAAAAATACTTCCACGTTAAAGAACACTAGATGTTGTGGCACCCAAGATAATGTGCTGCATAGCTAAAAACGTATAAGCTTCTAAAAGCGAGACCGATTGCATTGCAAATGCTTGTTTTATTTTTCTGGCAACTGCCTCTAATTAACTGTCTTGATAGAAAACGACCAGCAGAGGTCAGTAAAATACCAGAATCACTTTAGCATTCTCTAGATTCCAGTCCATAGAAATGGTCTTCCACGAGCACCCGTAGACAATAATATTTTTTTCAAATCTTGTATTTTCAGTGATATGCCCACCGAAGGCCCTGAATTTATATTAAAAACAGAGCTTTGGACTACACCATTTCCCGCTGAAAGGCAATATTTCTCTCCATGTGTTCCCATACGTGTCACACAGTTTGGTGCTTACTTTCCCTCCATGTTAAAGAACAGTAGATGTTTCAGCACCCAGGCTAATGTGCTGCATAGCTAAATACATATAAGGTCCCAAAGGCAAGACCGATTGCATTGCAAATGCTTGTTTTAGTCAAGTTAGTGGGTAAATATTCTTTTAAAAGTTAAGAATTGCTGTGTCTGCCCTGTTCCAATTATGTCATTGAAATCAGTGAGAGGGGTGGGCGGCCCCGGCCCCACATCGTTGATTTACAGCTTTCTTTGGAAAGGCTGTTCTGCCTCACAAAGAAACGTCACTCAGCAATATGGGATTATTAACAACCCTTTGCTGACACCTGCGAATGTAGGTTTGCTGTTGGCAATCCATGCCCCAATGCCCTGATCCAGAGACTTGGCACGTACCCTGCAGGCAGCACAGCTCTGAATGCTGCGGTACTTGCCACTCCTTCCTTCGAAGCTGCGCGGCCTGCGGCTCACGTGCTGACTGCTGACGTAGGGCCTTAGCGGATATGCTAAGGACAGAGCAATTTCTTGCACAGTCAGGCGCTCTCGTGCGTCTTAGCAAAACCGTGTACGTCACGAAGATACTGAAGGACAGGAATGGTTTTAGGTCCTAGTCAGGATAAGAAGGCCTGGTGGCCTTTTTTCCTACATTTGTAAGCTCTGCAGTTTGGACCTTTCATTTAAAGGAACAAATTAGTTTTATTGACATCGTTGGCATTAGACAATTTTTTTTTTAAAGTAATCATATAAAATACATTTCATTTGAAAAATATATTATGTTACGAAAAATGATCATTGCAGAAACGCCTTTATAACAGTTTTGATTGTTGAGGCGCCCTGTACAAAAGAAAAAAAAGCAAGTGCTTATATGTGACAAATAATAAATACTTTTAAAGAGAAGTAATGCATTTAGCACTGGGAGTATCTACCAGCCCAGTACGAACAATCCTTCTGTACTGAAATGTAAGGAGCTTCACATAAATGTATTCAGTGAGGCCCTTAATTCGATAGGACAAGGGGGCTGCATGCTGTGCAAGACAAGGGCTAAACTTTATAATTCCTTTGACCCCAAAGGCAGTACCCATCTGTCTTTTGTTATTACAGTTTCTGCGTTCCAGATGCCAATGCGTTTCAACCCACTTCAGTCTGTGGGTCTCCTCAAGATTTAGGAGAATGTTTATGGTTTTATCCAGTGTCTGAGTAAGCAAAAAGAGTATTTACTACCAACGTTGTTGTGTAAGTTGGTGAAAGTGTACTCTATGTGAGTTTAAAAAAATAAGTACCTTGCTATGATGATTGTGCCACTAAATAGCCCAGTATTGTCATAACTATCAATGTGCAAAAAATCCACTAAGGCCTGTTAAAAGATGTCTTAATAGGCACAAGATGTATGAGATTTATTAGAACAAATGAAAGAGCATGACTTGAGGGTGCTGCTCGAACTTCCCACAGTAATTACAAGTGCAGCTGTTTGTGTTGCCCTGTGGCCAGGGATACTTAAACACCTACAGTAATGTCAGCTTGCGGGTGCATGGGATGTGCCTGTAGCAGTATCTGTCCACTGTTGACCCAGGCCAGCTTAAGCAATTTCGAGAGCCGAGTGCGTGTGCTGTGCATCCGACACTGTTTCAGAGGTGAAGATCAGTGAGCTGTTTCCCAGGACTGCTTTTCAGCTTTGGACACTGTGGTCCTCGGAGTGCTCATCCACCAGCACCAATATCACTATAGGAAAGGCCAATTACTTATTTTATATTTTAGATGCACATTCTCGCTGGGCAGTCCAGGTACTCTTTTCTGCATGACAACACACAATGATGGCACATTCCAGTCTTTTTTCACTACAGAGCCCTAATACGCTTCGGCAACAGAAGCACAGCCTTTTCTTTTTTGACATTTCACACATGGGAGCCTAACACAAAAGGTAGCCACTAGTTTCGTGTGTGTGGCAGCATCTCCGGGAGCGCATCCGGCCACTTAAGTCTTACAGTGTTTATGTTAGTCGGCTCTTTGGGTCATGAAATCTGTCAGCTCAACAATGGTGAATACATGATCCGCCCCTGTTTTAATCAATCAATCAGTGGATTTGTAAAGCGCCACTATTAGCCAGAGAGGGTATCCAGGCGCTAGCAGGGCCCGGGGGAGTCAGTCAAAAAGCCAGCTCTTTCTGGGCACCCCAGCCATGTCTCTACCACTGTTTACATAAGTGCACATTCCGGTTGGCACACAGGGCACGTCCTCTGTCCCTTATTTTCAGATCATGCTTATTTGATTGTTTGGAATGTTATGAAGGAAAAAGCAGATGCCACGCCCATGAAGGGAAACCTGCTTTGGGCTTCTGATTCTTGTTTATTTTTCATGGCATTTTTACCCTACATCTGTTTTTCTTCACTTTTGCTTTATTTTCACCATTTTCGTTTTACTTAAACTTGATCTGACCATTTAAGTTCCTTATTTATCAGCTGTAGTGTCATTTGGAAGGTTTTTTATACACAGCCCCTAAGCATCTCCTCTGAGCATTGCATGGCTGCTGAACCAAGAATACCAATGGTGCCCCAGGGTTTTCCTTACTGAAACCAGTTCACCACCTCTAACTAGGCGCCTGGGAGCTCAGTCAAAGCACACATCAAGCCTGCAGACTTTCTCGCTCATAGCTTGCCAGTTAACTTCCCTGCATCATTTTTCTTAAGATCAAGAAAGAATCCAGTTCAATTAACCAGCCTAATGCAGAATGCAGAGAGAAAGGCGTGTGAAGGCTTTTATTAGTTCTTTGACGAGTGCCATGGCAGGGCGGAGGGAGATGACAGTGCCACTAAAAGCTGCCTGTTGCCCAATGGGGATTGATGCCTACAGCAATGAAATGACACTGCTTCTGATTCTCTATGTGCCTTCCAGGCGACTAACAAAGTACTTTATTCATCATTATCTGCAACATGTTCCTATATTCGTTTTATATGGGGCGTTTTATGCAGACAGAGCAAGCTTAAGAAATTCCAAATTAATCATAAAAAGGGCTGCATTAAACTGGGTGTGCATCCTGGGGTTTTTCATCGATTAAGACAAACTTAAAATGTGCTGAATGGAACAAGTGGATTTGCGATATACAAAGGATTTTTCAAAAATATGTTCAAACCCTTCTCCCCTTTTACCTATGTATTCATGTTTAGACCCTAAAAAGTACAAGCACCTTGATTGATGTGTTTAATGCATGTTTGGCAACCGCAAGAAATTTCATCTCCTACAATATTGACCGACAATATGACACTGGTTTGTGAAACCCGAGGCGTTATTGATTGGGAGAAAACAGGAGCTTATAAAATAAACATACAGTGCCCATATTTAAAGAACCATTTATAATTTATGCATAATACTACTTCCAAGTCTTCATTGCTCTCTTGTAAACAATGGAGCAGCAGAGCAATCTAATTGATGTTAAAGGGCTTCGGCTATCTCCTTTGCATCTGAATGGCAACTGCAAGGGGAGCTGTGCATACTTCCGTTCAGGGTTTCGACTGCTGCTGTCATTCAGTAATAGCTGCAATTAGAGGTTGTGGAGGCACAGATGCCTGTGGGGGTGCTTTGCGCCCTGTTGGGATGGAAAAGTCCTCTCCCTGGTAAGAGACATGTACCCCTGCCCTGAGTGCCCAACTGTACTGTTGTCTAGATCCCTAATGTAGATTTTTTGTCATAGGCGAACACAGATCATGTGGGTGCGCCATGACATAGGCCTGTCTCATGGATTGCGGTCTTGTTGGACCAGAAGAGGTGTCCAAATTGCTACCCTCTTGCGGTGAAAGGCTAGCGCCTTCAACAGGAGTTTAGCAGCACGAGGGTCGTGGTAGCAGCATACCATATAGTGATAAGTAGTAATGAACAGAACCTTATTACCCTGTGTCACCAGAGTATGGTCTACAGGCTCACTCACCTTTTTTAAAGTTCCACTGCTGTGTGCCTAACTACCCGCATTAGTTGTAGGTGTGCCTGGGAAGGGTGCAACACAAGGATGAAGCAGTACTTTGCAGTAGATGTATGGTTAGTACAAGTACTGGGTGTATGTATGTCTGAGAGGAATTAATTACTTGAGAGATGCAGGGCTGTGCACAGCCGCGGCCCGTGCAGGTAAGAGCAGTGGTGCGTTGGGGCCCGGTAGGGGGGATTTCGACGGACGATGACGAAGGAAAATTAACTATTTATTTAATTTTCCCTTGTCATCGTCCTTCGAAATCCCCCCCACCCGACCCCACCACTCTTACCTACACGGGCCGTGGCTGGCTGTGCAGTCCATGCACAGCAACCGCATGTGCTGAGTGTATGTGTGCTTGTGTGAAGTACAATACATGAAGGGTGAAGAGCTGTGCAGCACGTACATAGTGAGTGTGTGTGCTGGCAGTGTGTGTGTTTTGAAATAACACACCCTGGTTAAAGATAGAAAAGCTTCAGTGCTTAACAGTACACCCAGATTGAGTGTGTGTGCTGACTGCATGGTACATGTAAGGGTACAACGCTTAGCGGTAACCCTGCTGGACCCAAAGTATGCTGTGAAAATACACTGAGTTAGAGTGCCTGCAAAGGTACATTGTATGAAGGGCCCTGGGTTCTATTTTGGGAAGCCCAGGACTCTCTGGTAAAGACATAAGGAGGAGAGGAATGCCACAGACAGATTTGTGCATTACTGCATTCCTGTGAGCTGGGTGGGGACAAACCGGAGGAAAGAGGAAGAACTCCTGTTACATTTCAAAAGCCTCCTCTTTGATTCAGTGATAGATTACAGTTGATGTCTAGAATGGACTATAAAAAGATGAGGTTGAGTCCCACAAAATTTATCATCAGCCTGCCTGCCAAGACCAGTGTGCCATATGAGGAAGAGGAGATCGTTTGAGGGAGCAAGGTGCAGTGGGAATCTCTACCATAAGAACTCCCTGCGAGAGTTGTAGGATTCAGATGTGCATCAATAGGGCCATAGCCCCTGTGTGAGACTATTTTTGGGGACCCCCGTGTTCCAGGACAGGGCAGTAATAGACTGTAACAAGTATTGAGCGCTGTGTGGATGGTGCCAAGCCCACATTGCCTCGTTGCTGCGACTCTGTATGCTAGAAGGGGTGACCAGTGAAGAAGTTGTGTGATCAGCGGGCCAGGACTCATGAATGCCTGAGCAGCGACCTCATATGCCAGGAGGGGCCGCCATGGTGCGGGCAATTGCACCTGTGGAGTCTATGTTGCGTCTGGAAGGTACAGCCGAAACCCTGTATGCCAAGGAGGGATGCTGGGGCCAAATCATCAGACATCGAGCAGTGAAGCTGTGACCGGCGGGAGTAGCCACACAGAAGGATCTGCCCTGCCTGACCCCTGTGGACCAGGAGGCTGCCGAGGAGGATGACGTGCCTATACAAGACTCCAGTCAGGAGCTGAAGGACTGAATTCTCCTCACCAGGGAGAACCTGACTTAGCGCATCGCTGTGAGCTGGAATCTGCACCGATCGCTCAGGAGAGCGGCCGTGCCATGCTGGAGAGTGAGTCTGCGCCCGCACGACACTGCCATGTGTACTGTGAGCACCCTGACTTCCTGGAACAGGATCAGATCTCGTGCGCTGAGGGCACCCGTTGTAACGCTGAATGCGTTGTGCTGCAGGACCTGGTAAGACTTGAACTAGGGCCTCGGGGCCCCGAGGGATTCACTGCTGAAGGTGCTATGGCACCATAGACACTTTTGACTGAAATCTTGAAGAGTCAGAAGGGAACTCTTGAGTACGGCCTGATAGTTTGCATTCCCTGATACAGCCACCAGTGAATGTGGAATAACCTGAACACATTTCATGAAAGAGGGTGGGACAATGATTTGTCTGACGACTATTAGAGCTCCGACTTCAAGAGGGGATGTGTGCTGGGACATATGAATGTCGTATCTCTTTGCATGTGTACAGTTAGAAATCAAATACTACATTTTCTTATAAAAGCAAGTATTCGGCTGGACATCAATTTATTGTTCCTTCTGTCTACACTTTGAGCTACGAGTCATGTTCACTGACCTGTATCTGCATCCACCCAGAGGAAACCTTGACTGCTCGACTACAGCTACCACAGAGTCAAGTGCAGAAGCCTTACTTGGACCAGTGGAGTGGCATCCATAGTAGTTTGGGCTCCAAAACATTAGGAGAAAAAGGCCTTAACCACCACGGTTGGGCCCAGTAGCCCCTGCATGCCCCAAGGCCAACTGGAAGGGGTTCTGATAAAGCCCTTCTGGTTCCAGTGACAACTGGGTGAATGCACACCCCCAAGCATCATCTACTGTCACAGAATGACAGTCCACCACACAAGAGCTGTCTACCACAGCATGCACTGCCTCTTCTAAAACGGACACTCTGTGACAGCAGGAGCCATGAGAAGAGGGAGAAATCACATGCCCGATTTGTCCACTGAGATTCCCAAAGAATATTCTAATGGTGTTATTGCCTGAGGGACACAGCACCATCATGGAGATAATTGCCTATTGTCCATTTTAAAAGACACTTGCCTCTAGCTCATGAGTCCTGTTGGACCTGCTCTCTTCGAAGGGTCACCCTCAAGCTATTTGCCTTAACCCTCCTGCTTTGCTGAATTCATTTTTGTGGGCATTAATACCTTGTGTACTTTACCACTGCTAACCAGTGCTAAAACATTGAGCAATTGGCCTACACCTGATTGGCACACTTAGTTTACATATAGGTCCCTAGTATATGGTACTACATGGTACCCACGACCTGTAAACTAAATGCTACTAGCGGTCCTGCACCACTCATTGTACCACCCACTGAAGTAGCAGTAGTAAAACTTGTATCAGGCCTGCAACTAACATCAATAGATATCCCATTTGACTTTGCCCCGGACTCGCTCAACCAGATATCTGCAATTGGCCTTTTGATCTTTTAGGAGCTATTTTGTACTAAAAACTTAAAAACATTATAACTCCAGTTCTACTGATTGGATTTAATTTGGGTTGGTATCATTTCTTTAGAAATGTATTCTATTTTTCAAAATTGATTTGGGGTTATAAAGCTGAGGGTTGTTGACTTGGGAATGGACGAATCTTCTTCGGTACAGCAGAACCCCGGTTTGCTGAGGCTCTTAACCCCGGCTGTGAATCCCCCAGTCTGGAGTGGGCTAAGATGCAGTGTTTGCAACCGGTGAGGTGATTTGTTTCCGACTGTTGCCATTGTGATGAGTGGCTGTTTGCGTGCATATTCAGTTTTCAGTGGCTATAATAGTCATTGTGATGCGTGACTGTCAGTGTGCACGTTCAGTTTCAAGCGGCTATAATCATCTGAGGTGCTTTCTTTGAGTATTGACTTTGTGATGTGTGAGTGACTCTGTGTGCACATCCAAGTTAATCATCTGTTGTATTTAGTTTATATATATCTTTCTGATTTCTTGCAGGACGCCCAGTTATTATCTGCTTGTGTTTATTATTATCCATGCATTTAACAGCTGCATTTGCCAAGTGTGTTATTATTGCTTGCACATATTATATATATATATATAATATATATATATATATAATATATATATATATATATATATATATATATATATATATATATATATATATATATATATATATATAAAAACGAAGAGTTGCCCCACTGAAGCCATCTCACACGGGGGGGGTTAACACACAGCTGCCTCAGGCGGTTGCAGGCACAGCACTCCTGTCGCGCTTATGCAAAACGCGTTTCGAGTAAAAAACCCTTGATCACTGGCAGGCAATTCATCACAACAGTGCACAGACTCGGCAGATCGTTTTCAGGATATCACTTTATTCAAATATCAAGCCCCACCCACATGGGCGTTACGAGGTTTGCACCACGGCTCTCTGGTTAAAGTAGTCCAACAATAATAGCCAGCAACCGCCTGAGGCAGCTGTGTGTTAACCCCCCCCCGTGTGAGATGGCTTCAGTGGGGCAACTCTTCGTTTTTGTATAATGCGGCCTGTCCAGCCGCGAAGCTGTCCCGCCGCCGCAATTGGCGGATCCTTAAGTCCCACAAACGTGGGCTTGTCATGGAACGAGGGGGACCTGAGCCTCAGGTAGATATTGGTCGCACTGCAGTAAGCCTGTCTACCGCTTGCAACTATTTCAGTAGTATTGTTGGAACAATGGTGCCTTGAACATTATGGACAATGCAGAGACCCACTGGGGTTTTTTTGATGGGACTCAAGCCTGGCTATTATTGTTGGACTACTTTAACCAGAGAGCCGTGGTGCAAACCTCGTAACGCCCATGTGGGTGGGGCTTGATATTTGAATAAAGTGATGTCCTGAAAACGATCTGCCGAGTCTGTGCACTGTTGTGATGAATTTCCTGCCAGTGATCAAGGGTTTTTTACTCGAAACGCGTTTGGCATAAGCGCGACAGGAGTGCTGTGCCTGCAACCGCCTGAGGCAGCTGTGTGTTAACCCCCCCCGTGTGAGATAGCTTCAGTGGGGCAACTCTTCGTTTTTATATATATATATATATATATATATATATATATATATATACATACATACATACATACATACTTTGAATGTTGTTCATTTGACATCTGGGAAAGCCTTTCTGTTAGAGAGCATTGCATAAATAAAACCCCAAGCCTTATTCTGAAAAGAGAGTCTTTGATGTGCTTCATTTTATAAAGTGAAATCCCTTTCCAGGTGATTTTGTGTTGTGTCTATTGCTTCGTCGTGTTTGAGCCACCGTGTGGTATTCTGTATTATCTGGAAGTGCAAAGCAAGACAATCTCAAATTCCTTTGATTATTTAACACCTCTTCTCTTAAAACACTCCGATTGCCTAAACATTGGGGATTTTGATTTGTGTATAGACCAGATTGCAGCCACATATCTACTTATTTGGAATTCTGCATGGCATTTGGTCTCTCCCAGCTTGTAACAGGCCCACTCATGATGCTGGTTATACCCATGACCTGATACTAGCTTCACCTGATCATGCCTCATTGTTCTACTCCCACCCACTAACCTGGCCTGATCACTTTGACTCTTCTTCTGCTCACACTTCAACTTCTAACTCTACTGCTCCAGATGATACTATTCTATCTAGCTGGACAAGGTGGCTTAGTTGACTAATGTGTCCACTGTAGGGGCCTGTGTTTGACCTCATGGTCCCAGGTTCAAAACCCGGTGGGCTACTCATTCTTCTGAAGTCGATAAAATGAGTACCACTGAGTTGGGTAACAATAAACATCTGTTATGCAGCGCCAGGATACCCTTGGGTGAAGGTGCGCTTTACAAATACACGTTATGCCATGTATCTTTTTTACCCCTCTCACATGATTCCACCTTACAGTTACAAACTTCTTTTAAAATCGTATCATCTTGTGATCCTTATCCTGCAAACACTTGCCATCTGATATTTAATGCAATTGGCTCAGTATTACAAGAGCCATGTAATTTGTCTCTTTCTAACTCAACAGTACCCTTGGTATGGGTAAAAAGCTGTTATTGTTCCCCTTATAAAAAAAATCTACAGCCGATCCTGCCCTTCTCAGTAGTATTTTTTGTCTTATTTTTCTACTTCCCTGCCTATTAAAACTCTGGAAAAGAAAACCAATCAACTTCTCAACATTTTTGAAAAACAATAATTATCGTGACACCATCAGTCGGGCATTCACCCTGTTTATAGCACCGAATATCCCTTAATCGACATTCTTGACAACCTTATGGATTGGGTTTTAACTGCTACCCTGATCCTTCTTGATCTTAATGCTGCATATGACCCAGTCTCTCATCTTCTTCTCCCATTTCTCGAACATAGGCATCACTGACCAGGCCTTGGCCTAGATTGCCCACTATTTATCTAATTGCTCTCAACGCCTACAGGTCCTCTTTTTTACCAGTCACTCATGGCCCAGTGTTCTTCTTACGTTTTAATATGTATGTCCCCACCTTGACTGCTCATATTCACTCATTTGGATTCTCATTTATGAGACAGGTCAATTTCAAATCAAAACAGGATAAAATCACTTTCCATTAACTCATTAACTTTAAGTTCTTCTTTGGATCTATTATTCATTTACCTACCTTCTTCCTTTTTATTTTCCACCCATAGTACCCTGTCTACTCTTTTCCCCTTCAATTCCTTATTAATACTAGCTATTCTCTTTTGTTAGAATCCGTGTACATCCCAGCCAAGTGGTCTAATCCACCACATCAATTTTTGCTGATGGCAAAACACCCTTCAAGTCAGATTTGCGCAAGAACTTCTGCTCTTAATATACCTTCCAAAACATGACTTCCCTCATACTGTAACAGTCCTTCTGAACCCTAACGTCTTGTCTTCACTAACCTTTACTGCTTTGGTAACACTTCCTTTTTTCTTCAAGACAATATGTTTTTTTTCTGTCATGCTCCTTCATCTTCTTCATAAACTAATTGGACAGAATAGGTATTTTGCCGTTTGTATTGAGTCACTGGGATGCAATACAAGCAAAACAGTACCTTGTAAGTCAGGTAGCATAAATTGTTCACATGTAGAGAATAAAGTCTGCTTTCCTTAACCACAGCACAGAGCCCATCTCCATTTCCATTGTGCTTCTACACCCTTGACTGACGTGCAGCTTGTCAGCAGCTTGTACCAATCATTCTCCTCACCAGGGAACGTGTAGGATGGTTTAATTTTCAGGAATACAATGAAGTTGGTAAGTCCCAACCAGCCAGCAACATCTGACACAGCTGGAACTCAAAGAGCTTGAAACACAAACACACTAAGACTTCCATTATGGCATATATGATATGTAAATGCAGAAGAGATAAAATAAATACTCCTAAGGATAGAGAGAAACACCAACCAAAACCAATACTACAGTTTGGTGGTTGTCAGCATACATCTGGAGATGTATTGCACTATCCTTTCCTGTTCTGAAAAATGTTTGATGGCAATGAAATTGTTTTTTATAGACTAGGCAGTTATAGTTTTATTGACTTGGGTATTCACTCTGATGAATAATTGTTCGCACCCCAGTTTTGGAGTTGTAAGAAATTGGGTTATTGGTTGAAGAGAGTGGATGCCACAATTGTTGTCAGGGTGAACAACAAAAGTCGCTAAATTGACCACTGCTCAACACTCTCATAGTGTGGCACAAAAGCAGCCAGGCTTATCTTTGCAGCAAAAGACACACAATTGATGGACGGAATGCAGAACAAATCAAAACATTCTCCCCCAGTCAAGAGATCGGGGTTAAATCCATCATTCTTTTGCTCACCATGCCACCCCACTTTAGACCTGGCCATATGCAAATCAGTCTTGACCCTGTGCCTCATGGGAACAGTCCAGCCCGAACGGCCAAGCCAGGTCCTCCCTGGACCGGAAACAAGCATCCCAGGACCGGTTTCGGGGTTTCACCCCTCTTCAGCCAGGATAGCTGGATTCCAGGGGCACAGTGAGCCCAGGACCCACGTCTGGGCATACCTGGCGCACTTAGGGCGAGAAAGCAAAAGACACACAATTGATGGATGGAATGCAGAACAAATCAAAACATTCTCCCCCAGTCAAGAGATCTGGGTTAAATCCATCATTCTTTTGCTCACCATGCCACCCCAGTTTAGACCTGGCCATATGCAAATCAGTCTTGACCCTGTGCCTCATGGAAACAGGCCAGCCCGAACTGCCAAGCCAGGTCCTCCCTGGACCGGAAGCAAGCATCCTAGGACCGGTTTTGGGGTTTCACCCCTCTTCAGCCAGGATAGCTTGATTCCAGTGGCACAGTGATCCCAGGACCCACGTCTGGGCATACCTGGCGCACTTAGGGCGAGAAAGCAAGAGACACACAATTGATGGACGGAATGCAGAACAAATCAAAACATTCTCCCCCAGTCAAGAGATCTGGGTTAAATCCATCATTCTTTTGCTCACCCATGCCACCCCAGTTTAGACCTGGCCATATGCAAATCAGTCTTGACCCTGTGCCTCATGGGAACAGTCCAGCCCGAGCTGCCAAGCCAGGTCCTCCCTGGACCGGAAACAAGCATCCTCGGACCGGTTTCGGGGTTTCACCCCTCTTCAGCCAGGATAGCTTGATTCCAGTGGCACAGTGAAGAAGGGTGACATACCCTGAAACCGGTCCCAGGATGCTTGTTTCAGGTCCAGGGAGGACCTGGCCTGGCAGTTCGGTCTGGACTGTTCCCATGGGGCACAGGGTCAAGACTGATTTGCATATGGCTGGGTCCAAACTGGGGTGGTGTAGTGGGCAAAAGAACGATGGATTTAACCCAGATCTTTTGACTGGGGGAGAATGTTTGCATTGTCAGCATTCCGTCCATCATTTGTTTGCTGTAACACTTTTTGCCCTAAGTGGGATGGGTATGCACAGACGTGGGTCCCTTGCTCACTGTGCCACTGGATTCAAGCTAGCCTGGCTGAAGAAGGGTGACATACCCTGAAACAGGTCCCAGGATGCTTGTTTCCGGTCCAGGGAGGACCTGGCCTGGCAGTTCGGTCTGGACTGTTCTGATGGGGCACAGGGTCAAGAGTGATTTGCATATGGCTGGGTCCAAACTGGGGTGGCGTAGTGGGCAAAAGAACGATGGATTTAACCCAGATCTTTTGACTGGGGGAGAATGTTTGCATTGTCAGCATTCCGTCCATCATTTGTTTGCTGTAACACTTTTGCCCTAAGTGGGATGGGTATGCCCAGACGTGGGTCCCTTGCTCACTGTGCACTGGATTCAAGCTAGCCTGGCTGAAGAAGGGTGACAGACCCTGAAACCGGTCCCAGGATGCTTGTTTCCGGTCCAGGGAGGACCTGGCCTGGCAGTTCGGTCTGGACTGTTCCCATGGGGCACAGGGTCAAGACTGATTTGCATATGGCTGGGTCCAAACTGGGGTGGCGTAGTGGGCAAAAGAACGATGGATTTAACCCAGATCTTTTGACTGGGGGAGAATGTTTGCATTGTCAGCATTCCGTCCATCATTTGTTTGCTGTAAGGCTTATCTTTGAAGCAAACACAAGGAGATGAAGGACGGAGCGCTGAAACTTTTCTAACACTCACCCCCAGTCACAGATCTGGGTTGAATCCATCATCGTTCTTTAGCTCACTACGCCACCCTAGTTCAGACCCAGCTATATGCAAATCAGTCTTGACCCTGTACCTCATGGGAACAGTCCAGCCCAAACTGCCAAGCCAGGACTTCCCTGGACTGGAAACAAGCATCCTGGGACCTGTTTCGGGGTAACTCCCCTCATCATCCAGGCTAGCTTGAATCCAGTGGCAAAGTGAGCAAGGGACCCTAGTCTGGGCATACCCTGCCAACTTAGGGCAAACACAAGGAGATGATGGACGATGCGCTGAAACTTTTCAAACACTCACCCCCAGTCACAGATCTGGGTTGAATCCATCATCATTCTTTAGCTCACTTCGCCACTCCAGTTCAGACCCAGCTATATGCAAATCAGTCTTGATCCTGTGCCTCATAGGAACAGTCCAGCCCGAACTGCCCAGCGAGGACTTCCCTGGACCGGAAACAAGCATCCTGGGACCGGTTTCGGGGTAACTCCCCTCATCAGCCAGGCTAGCTTGAATCCAGTGGCAAAGTGAGCAAGGGACCCAGGGTTGAGACTGATTTGTATATGGATGGGTCCAAACTGGGGTGGCATGGTGAGCAAAAGAATGATGGATTTAACCCAGATCTCTTGACTGGGGGTGAATGTTTGATTTACTCTGCATTCCGTCCATCATCTGTGTGTCTTAGGCTTATCTTTGAGGCAATGTGTAAAGTATTTACGCAGCACACAAACAGTAATAAAGTATATTTTATTCGATCAAAATTATGATCATTTACATCATGAAATTCATAGCCATAAAAACAGTAAAATAATTCATTTCATTACATCGTAAAAAGACAATTTAAAAAGCGAGCTATCACCTGCCTCTAGCAATATTGGTATTTTTCAGAAGTTCCTAAATTTATAAAAATACTTAAAAAGAGACAATTTCCATATTCCAATAAAATTTAAATTTGTAAGAATCCATGATTCTGTTCCCCGGTAACCATTTTTGGATCCCACAGACTGGTGGCATACATAATCATATGAAATTCACAGAGACATTATTAATCATTTTTAATCTCTTCCACCAGGCAAAGAGCAAATATCTCGAAATTGTGAAAACTAGCCACCTTGTGGTATCCGTCTTAAAAATGCGTAAAGCATCAACAGGGCGTGTAAAAGATAGTAAACGACAGGCAGGAACTAACCAGTTTTTCCGAAGGTCAGTATAAGATGGGCAAAAAAAGAAAAAATTATCAAGGGTCTCTGGGGCGGAGTGACAGGTCGGGCACATAGGTGTTACGGATGCATTTTCCCATGAGCTTCTCCTAGAATTAAGAGGAAGAACTCCGTACCTAAATTGAATGTACAGAGCTCTTGCCTGGGGAGGTTCGATGTCATCCAGAAACATTTCGAAACCGAACCATCCTTTTATATTTATAAAACTAGTAGTTAAAGTACCATGTGCAATACCATCAATACTTTGTGTATCCATATACTCCCAGAACCTTTTTTTAAGGAAAGGGACCATTTTTTCCGTTATGGTTCCTGGATCCTCCCACAGTGGCACCAGCCCGAGTTTGAAAAACCATTCCTTAATCTTTTTAAGCCACACCAGGCGACCCGTTTGTTTTTGTAGGGTCAGTAACTCTTCCAGGGCCTCCTTCACCGGAACCTGTGTGTTACTGGTCCAAATCCTTACCCAAAACAAGAGAGCCTTAAGAATGGCAAAGTTATTTATCGATTTAAGACCAAGGTCAAGTCTTAACGGCAAGAGGGGAGTGTTCACGGGTAAATGGAGAATCACCCTAATAAATTTGTTCTCAGCAAGGACTAAGTCCTTGAGATTCTCCAGCCCCCATAGCTCGGCCCCATATAGGGCTGCTCCTAGACCTTTAGCCATGTGAAGTTCCAAAATTGGGGAGAGCGGACGATATGGAGATGCTCTAGCCCTCCCGGCTATTGCGCAGTCGGCATACTGGAGAGTCAGAATACTCTTTTCGATTTGGGGTGTCCAAGACAACCTATCACTAATTCGTACTCCCAGGTAGTCAAATGCCTTAACCTGCTCCAGGGTTTGCAAGCCCAGCGTCAATTTACCCTTAAGGGATTTATAGGGGTTAAACGTCATATATTTAGTCTTAGAACAATTGATTTCTAATCCCCTGTCCTTGCAGGCTTTAGCAAATTTGTTCAAAATATTCTAAATCCCCTTTGGCGTCCTAGCAATAAGTAACGTATCATCTGCAAAAAGCAGAGAGGGCACAGGACTACCCGCTAGTTTTGGAGGATCACCTCCACAGTCATACAGTTCTCCTATTAACCCGTTTATGTACAGTGTAAATAATGTTTGGGCGAGAACACATCCCTGACGTACTCCCTTACAAACAGAAATATCATTTGAAAGACTGCCATCAAGATTCCACCTGACCTTTGCATAAGTGTCATGGTGCAGGCGAAACAAAATATTGAGTAGATATGATGGGAGTCCTAGATCTCTTACGGCTGACCAGAGTTGGGTGCGTTCTATTGAGTCAAAAGCCATTTTTAGATCCACAAACACAACGTACAAGTGACCTCCTCTAATGGTCACTTCTTTCCATATTATCATAAAAAATCTAAAAACTTGATCTATAGTGCTTGTCGAGGCCCTAAATCCTGCCTGCAGATTTGATAAAATATTATTCTCATCGATCCAATTTTGGATCCGGGATAGGATAATTTTACAAAAGATTTTTGGGGAGACGTCTATAAGGCTAATGGGCCTATAATTTGTGGGAGACCCTTTGTCTCCCTTTTTGTATATTGGAATAATTTCAGCGCCTCTCCAGGACACCGGGAGTTCACCACCACACAAGATAGCATTAAAAACCCTTTATAGCAGTAATCCCCATATTATAGGCTCTGCTTTATACATGTCTCCTGGAAGCTTATCTAAGCCCGGGGCTTTCCCATTCTGTAGAGAATTAATGGCTGTAATAGTTTCCTCTATTGTAATAGCAGTCTCATCAGTTAATGTGTGTTCTGAATAATTCAACTGTAAACCTACATTGGAGGCAGCCCGATTGCCTGCATAAAGATGCTTAAAATACTCCTCCCAAACATGGGGCTGTATATGGAAATCTGTTTCCATTTTCGGTTTGGGCGACCCTTTCGACAGGAGATGCCAGAATAATTGGCTGTCCTTCTGCCTTGATGCTTCTACGAGTGAGCGCCAATTACCTGACTCCCAATCCCTTTTTGCCTTGTCTTGGGCCGATTTGTACAACTTCCTGCTATTTATGATATCTATGCGAGATTTTTCCTTTACCGCCACAATTAAATCATCCTTAGCTTTTTTGCAAGCCTCATTGTACCACGGGGCAGTACTCCGTGAGAATTAATTTTGGTTGCACTGTTTATAAAAAAATGGTCTTAGTATACAGGTCAATTGCTGGAATGTGGCCATAATGTCGTCTGTGCTAGCAATAGTATTACCCTTGTCGGGGAAGATCTGCACAACCTCTGAATATATTTTTGAGAGAATAATTGGATCAGCCAGTATTTGTGGCCATTTTACCCTTTTATTATTGTTAGTGGTGAATACAGGGGCAATCTTATGCAGAGACTGTCCATGTAAAAATACTAGGCCAGACAGCGTAAGTGCCAAAGCATTGTGGTCGCTATCGTCCCAAATTAATACGACCATGTCATTGACATTTGGCCAAAGATCAAGATCAACCAGAATATAGTCAATCCTGAACTTAGCTTACCCCCTTTTGAACGTATGGCATGCATCTATGTCTGAGCGCGTCCGACCATTGCAGGCTTGAACCCCGTGGGTAATGGTGAATGATAAAACCTGATGCCCCACCTTAGTACACTTCTTAATGGGTGTAATCCAAAGCTTCTCAATCCCTCTGGCTTTATCTCCATCACATATTAGCTCCTGTATATAGTCAACCGGTTCAAATGTTGTGTTAAAGTCGCCGGCGACTATGAGTTGATAATTCCCCTTGGTTGAGTCAAGATAATTTGTTAGTGTGATTATCGTGTCAGATAACTTGTGTGGACTACTAAAACGATTGTAGATGTTAAATAGCCTAAGATGGATATTTCCTTTCAGAGAAGTCAGTTCCAACCCAAGTATTTCCTCTGAACCTAGTTCCAAGCACCTTGATTTTGCATGCCAATATATTCACACAACACAAGTTCCATTACCTATATTGGCCTTGCTTTATGTAGTGTGGAGAGGCAGAACACATGACCTCTCTACACTATAATTCAAGCCTATGTTAAATTCAAATGGGTTCGGTGGCTGGTTGCAAACCCCTCCGTCTACAGACACGTTCACCAAGATAAGCCCTACACCTCACTATGGCTACTTATTTGGCCAAGGAATTACCTCCGTCATTCCTCCAAATGCCCTGCCCCATGGGCAAGCCCACAACCACAGACAAGACCTGCAACACGCACCATGGGACCGTGTATGTATGAAAACCACATTAAATAAAAAGCCATAGGTTATGTAAGGCAGCTTAACCTTCCCTATGGGTGGAGGAAAGTCCTCCCATCCCAAGATTTGGGAGAATATGGTGGCAAATTGGGCAACTGCAGTTCAATTCCCCTCCCCACAAAAAACAGATAAAAAGCCATTAGTGATAAGTAACATTCAGAAAACAGAATTTCATATGACCTAACCTTTTTCCATAGCATCTGTCATCACTTTTATATTACACTTCCTTTTACTTTTCCATGTTCACTTTCCAAGCAGATTCTCAATCTTATGCTATGAATGACACTCTACTTGTAAGGGACAGAATGGAAAAACAAAAACAAAAAATACACAAATCTCACTCTCTGAGGCAAAGCGGAGGAGAACGAGACAGGCTTTACAGCCTTATATTTTGGTGTGTAAGGTTGTAATACCACTAGTATGGCATTGTCAACATTATATTAAGGATGGCCACAAAATGCCAAGAATTACCATAAAACAAGGGCTGACCTTATACCAGGGATGGGAACCATTATGGAATTGATGACCACAATATCCAAACAATTAGCAACAGTATGCCAAGGCATAGCATAATAACTGACATGTTTGCACTACACATACGCTAACACAGACACACATGCTCACTTATACACAGCAACCTTTCACAGTACGACACGTGTAAATGAGAACATTTGAATTCAAGTTTCATATTTGGTCAAAAACTCAAAAGTCTTATAGCAATGGTGTCTGTGTCTTTGTGACCTTTTTTTTGTGCCACGGATGTTTAATCAGACCATCTCACATGAGTCATGGAAAGGCTCACTAGATGGTGATGAATTGTGATGATTTCAAATCAATGAGTGAACAACTCCATAGTCATGTGATGAAACACTGGACTATCAGCACTGAGGAAAGCCATAGGATGTAAACACTTGTAGAGTCAGTGAGGGATTGGCACATCCTTTCTCTAGAGGGACCACCTCTTACAAGTGGAGACTTCATGGCCATGCTGCCGACTATGATGCTTAGGATAGAATTGAAGTTCTATTTAGAGAAACCTTGCAGTGAGAATAGGAATTGATAAAATGGCACACTGTGTTACATACTCCTACCTGTAGTATGACGTGCTCTACAAGTCACGAGTTTGAAACCTGTTAAAGCTAACTCAAACTTTTATCCTTTCAAGGTCAGAAAATTGAGTGGGATTAAATTTGTATATAAAACCCTATTATTTCTAGCACCTGGAAGTGGTGAAAAGTGTTATGGAAACAAGTAATAATTTTTTATCATTGCCAAGCTTTAACTCTTCACCTAAAATTAAGTTTCCATAATACTGCTTCGGAGTGATTAAAGAAAGTGTGAATAGACTCTAAAAAATTATTAAATTAATACATTGATCTGAAGTTTGGTGCATACACTCATTCCCAGGGCTTTAACATAGGTATCAGGCTCTTAAGCTATCCCACGGGCTGAACATGGCACCACTTCTCGATTAAACTTCACATGTAATCTAAGATAGGCACTACCAATAATTTTGTGATCCTAGATTTCGTTTCAATGGACGTAGAGCGAGCAGGGTGGGTTCCAGTCCATACGTCTCTCCTGGGAAGGGGGCAATTGGGTACCTTGCACTTTACTCTCTTTTTCAAAATCCTAGCAGAGCTCCCGTTCATTGACCTTAGTTGGGGGCATATGGACAGACCTTGCTAAGAGCTCTCACTGTTCTGTGGGACATTTGCATCTAGGAAACCTCATTCAATCTCTTACTTTTTGCATTCATTGAAGATGAAATGGCTAGTAGCAATTCAGATGACAGTGGGAACCGTAATGAGATGTCAGAATAAAGGGGTGGAGATAATGGACCCACAGACTCTGGTGATCTGGTGATCACTTAATTCCGCGAATCATGAGGTAAAATCTCTAGAATGGAGAATAAGATGCAGACCTTGGAATAACAGTCCCTTACTTCATGCAGATTCCTAATTCTGGGGACTTTACTGTGGACATTTTCCACTTGTTTTGAGTATGTGCGAATGTACTGTGACCATGAGCAGAAATGCTGACATTAAAATTGGCCCTGGTATCAAATGCCTGATAATTTCAGGGGCAGGGACATCCGGCACTCAGAATCAGAAGGGAAGGTATGTCTCCAAGGATATCACTCCATCTTTTTTTCATTGTTTACACTGGCATTTCTTAATCATACATCTTAAGCTAAACATAACAAAGGAAAACATAGAATCACAGCATCACATTACAATGTAGACAGTGCACAGTAAGTATTGGCGTAACCTCCACAGCTGTCTTCCAATCTGCCCAAGAACCATAGCCCTGTCACCGAACCATAACCCACAGGGCTGATTGGACTCTCCCACTTTGACATCGCATCTACCATTGGCCGCATGCCTCATAGGAGTCTCCAGTGCACGACTCACAAGCACACTGCGAGCCCACTTCTATTCCCTTTACCCACCTGGGCAGTCTAAGGTTGTTCAATGTCATGGTTTATCAGGTATGTCTGCAGAGGGCCCCAAATATTCCTTGGGCGATGTGTCGGATGTATCATAGAGTAATAGATTTCCAGCAGGTCGTTAGAGTACGTCACACAGCCAGTCCCGGACCCCAAGCGTGTGACTGAACAGCCCATACATACGACACTGTCTCTTGGCCAATATGATTGCCACCAACATGAAGCGCCTCCCTTTGTGTACCTTAATAATGCTACCTTCGGTGCCAGCTCAATGTTTACTGCGATCATGTCAAAAAGCGCACCGCCCACCCAGTTCAACTATTCTCCAGCATCTCCACGCGAGGTGCAGAGAATCTGCACTAGCTTCGCCACAGCTGGCACAATGAGAATTTTCTCTTAGCTTGTGTAGAAACAGTTTTTGAGGGTGTGTATTTACTTGAAGTGGGTAAAGCGCAACCAGCCATTAGAGGGCCGTTCTCCTATCTGTCCACAGCAGTACGATCATTTCATATCTGAGACGGCAGTCTCCAAGTCATTGTTCCACTGCGCTTTAGCGCTGGGTTTGGTTATTGCGTCTCTGCATGTAGAGATAGTATAGGTTGGTCACCAGATGCCTGACTATTGGGGCCGCCAGGAACATCGACTTCATGTTCGACATCAATGGTTTGTGTGGGAAGGTTTGGTAGTGTTCCCTACACACCGCACAGAGGTGATTGTACGAAAAGATGTTCAGTGGGGAAGGTCCAGCTCTCTCCACCTCAGCCAGGCGGTCCAGAAATTGAACCTCAGGGAAGAGGTTACAGAGCGCAGTTATTCCCCACTTTTCCATTCACTGAGAAAGTGCTTTGTTACACGTGAGTGAGGGTTATCACTCCATCTGACACAGAATATTATGTGAAAACATTATTGCTTATTTGTACATGAACTCTCATGTTCTAGTGCATGGTGCCGCTACTAGTGCTCTATACATTGCAGGCAGAGTCTAACCTTCCATTCACTGGCATTCCACAGTACTTGAATAACTTCGATAACAGAAACATGAAATCCGATGGCGGACAAGGGCTGTGTGGTCATATAATCTATGAATATCCTTTCTGTCCTTCAATGGGGAGAGGAAAGTTGCATGGGGAAGAGGAAAGTTGCATGAATGAGCCATATCCCTACCCTGCACATCTTCAGTGGGCTACTGTGCAGTGCACAGACGATCTGATGAACATCAGCTGAGATGTTCTTCAGTAAACAGTGTAGAAGCTCATGCAAGCTTGAATGAGCCTTTGCACTGTTTACGGAATAGGTTGATTATTAAGGAAATCTTACTACATTTTATTCAATTTAGGATCAGAATAAGGATTAACATTATTGAAATTTACTCTGAGGTTTTAGAAATAAGATTAAAAAGACGATTAGCACTATGGCAAAGGTTTGGTTTAGGGATAGGCGATTCAGTAAGGACAGGATGAATTACATTTGACAAGTAAAGATAATTTCAGTCTTAAGGGTAGGTGAGCGAAATAAGAGTAGGACAAAGAAAAATTGGAAATTTAAGGTAGCCAGAGTAAAGATATACAACTGAGCATTACTAGAGGTCGTGGCCTGTGACCAGATTCAATGGGCAAGTCTCTGGACTGCATCTTACTGTCAAGGAGAGTTGGCACAGGTCATGGTCAAAGGACAGGCTCTGTGACCAGAACCTACGGAGCGTGGCATGACTTCCAGAAGTGGGACCAGGGCAGCAACCACCGGTGATCACGGAAGGCCACGCCTACTGTCATTGGGCCATTCACCATGGGGTACTTCTCTCCTTCATTTGCACATGTCTGGGGTTCAGGAACACACTTTGAGTGATCCTTTTCGATCCAGTTACAATTAATTAACCTTTAAATCACTGAATCTGCTCTGCAGGCACAACCCTAGCGTTCAATTCATATTCCTGTCATGTTTCACATCTGCATAGAACCTCTGTAAGATCTGCTGGCTGCAGGTGGGGATTCTATCTACCAATATGCTGATAATATGCAATTGTATCCGCAGGATCCTTAACACAGGCAATGCCTCAGTGACTGTTTTGGAAGAATCATGAACCGAATAGCTTCTTTCCTGCCAGGCAGAGGGCATTAGATAAAAATCACTGTTCTTGTCTCCTTTTCAGGTGTTCGGTTTAGACCCAGTTGTCTGCACGGACTTTAAATGGCAATTTTCCACGTTGGTGTTGGAAGCTAAATCAAATTGTATGTACAATAGAGCTCCGATGCCTTTGCTCAATATATGATTCTTTAACAGTGGTGTAACATAAATTGATGGGGCCCCTGCAGAATGTGAAGAGGGACCCCTGAGTCTCGCATATTTCACAGATATTCATTAGCCTTGGGTGGAATGGTGACCCTCTAAAGGGTTGGGCCCCGCTGCATCTCAGGGACGGCAGGTACCTTGCGTTATGCTCAGTGCTTAATTTGTAAAAAAAATAAGTGCCCTTGTCAGGAGATCATAGCAGCTTGCACCACATATTGCCCCAGCCAGAGCTACCAATAATAATCCCAACACAACTACTAGCCATCTCAGTTCTACAAGTGTGCCAATTCAGACGATTCCAGTCCCCAAACCTATAAGAATGGCTCAGGCCGCAGATAATAGTCATTTTCAATCTATATTGAATTAATAAACAACTGTTTTTGTTCTCAGCTCTAAATTAGACAGACAGTACCACCATGTGGCAGAATATCACAAGTGCCAGTGTTGACAATTAAGTGCTGGCGCCGAGCACCGGAAACCACCGGCTCAAATTAAGCACTGGTTACGCCCCTGGTCTTTAACCCATTTTAATAAATCGTCCCTCTCAAAGATTTCACACAGGTGCTTCTTCTCCAGTGTGCTTGTATGTCAATGGGGGAATGGCATCTCACTGAGATTTCCTAGAGCATTCCTGTGCCCTTCAAATGTAGTATGCAATACACATGCTCAGCTTAATCTAAATCATCAGGAAATGCTACTTTTTGGGTAGCACATGGTACTTTCTAGTGGTAGTATATATAACATGGCACAAATATTTAACACCTTAGGGTCTAGTAATGATTACTTCTTTGTGGAGCTTGTAATAGCCAGTGCCCGAGACACTTGCTTACATGTTCTGTTTACAAATCTCCTATAAAGTACAGGATGCATCATCCGCTGAATGCTCCCAACGACCAGCCCAGAATGGAGGGCTTGCTGTGTTTCTTCTTGTTACACAAATATCATTGCTGCTGTCCTTGGGAACACAGAATGGGGGAATGGGCAGGTAACCCATCTATTTGTATAGAGTGTGCAGGCTTGGTCATTAAGTTGTTCTTGTAAGGCCACAGAAAGACCTGCTGGAACAGTCTTAGTCCTATTCACAGGTTGTGAATTCACAGCCAGATAAATGCACTTTGTACAGAGAGGAAGATTCAGACAGCAGCCCAGAGTGGGATTTGCAAGGAGAAAGGACAACAGCAGCACTGATTACCACTAAGCCCTATTTAGCACCTTACTTGTGATGGGCTACATACAACAAGGGAAAACCTCAACAAGATGTGGGCCTTCTGCAGAAGAAAACAAAGTGGGTCTGCGAGAATGATAAAATGAGGAACATGTTTCACATGGATGGTGTTCCAGAGACTTTCATCCCTACAATAATGCAAACCTGACAATTATCAAACTCAAAATGAGAGACCATGAAGAAGTAATCGGACAAAGATTATCATGTATAGAAGATTATACACAGGGCATCGCCCCCATGCTGTAGAGATTCTATAGCTAGAGCGTCTCATATATCCCATATAATACAATTGGATAGTGGTTTCGCACAAACAGGCAGCAGTGGTTCCAACACCCAGATTGTAAGAAATATTAAGTAATTAATTTCCATTAATTCGATGAACTACAAATTTCAAGTGTCAAACAAAAAGAAACCTAGAAAATATGTTCACTATTTTGATTTTCAGCACATCTGTGAATTAATCTTTGTTCCCTAAGCAAGACGTCCTTTAAATAATCAGCGAAACTATTATCAATGTAAATGTGCTTTAAAATATCAATATCAAACAATTCGTAAAAGATTTCTCATACTAGGTAAAAAAAAATATATATTCTTTTCTAATATGATTATTACATGTTTTCATACGTGTACTGCAATACTCAACTTATTTCAAATAGTATTTTCTGTTAGGAAAAGTCATGTTTTTTAATGCCCTAATAAATTGTATTAAAATGTACTAAGTATAATATAATCCATATTTGTAAAGCGCAAACATATCACCCCTTAGGGTTTCAAAGCGCTGGGGGCCGTTGGGGAGATTAAGCGAGCTATTGCCCAGAGTCACATGGTGCTGAGCTGAGCTGCCACCGGCGATCGAACCGCCAGGCCCGTGCTCCGGAGTCAGCAACACTGGCCACTGCACCATACCTCTCCCTCTCAGGAGAATGTAAAAATGTGCATTATGGTTTAATAACTCACCTTCGGTTTTTGGTGATCTTTGCAGCAGCGGTCCGTGCAGGTAAGAGCGGTGGGGTGGTGGGGTCAAGTTGCGGGGGTATTCAATGAACGACCATGAGGGAAAATTAGTTAAATAATTAATTTTCCCTCGTAGTCTGTCAAAATCCCCCTGCCCCCCACCCGGCCCCACCGCTCTTACCGGTTGTATGACGTTACAACGCATACCTTTACCCCGACTTGCTGTTGGGGGTGCGCTGGAAGTTGGAATAGTATAATTTACTATTCCAACTCCAGTGTGTGCAACAGTAGGGAAGGTGTTGGAGTTAACTCCAACACCTTCTACCCCCTGCTACAAGCCTTTCGCGTTGTAACGACATGCGTTGTAATGGCATGCGTTGTAACGCTTCCGTTGTAAAGGCTGTTTCCCCTCTTACCTGCACGGGCCGCGGCTGGATCTTTGTAATGTATTTGGCCTTGTGGCTAATGATCTTGTGTATGAACCTCTTGATGGCATAATATACAGGATAAAGTACTCCCTTCCATACTTGCAAGTCACAGAAGAGTTCTACGACCCTATAGAGGAACGAGGCAGAAGGCAGAGTTGCTTTATAAGGTTATGGAATGTCCATGTGACTTTCAATATCTATATAACGTACTGCAGGGGGTACTTTAGTTCTTATAATACACGGTCACATCTCTTTCCCACAACCACTTAAATCTTGGTGCATAGCTCTTTCATATGAAAGATAGAAAATGTTTGCAAACACGAAGAATAAAAATAGAAACTCTAGTGCAAAATTAAGCACATCAAAAAAGCTGTTAGATATTTATTGCAAACAGATATTAGCATCAGTTTAATAAAAGTCAATATTTGTTTTTTAAAAGGTAGAGTGGCTGGGAATCTGCAGAAACATTCAGAAAGATTCTAGCTTTCTATAATTACCTAAGGAGTGCAAAAAATAAACATGCTGCCATAAATATATCTTTGATGCGTCACTGTACAGCTAGAAAACAGACCAAAAGAAAGAAAAGGCACATTTTGCTTTTGTTTTGTAAATAGCTGCTTTAATTATGCTCCGTGACCTGACCTGTTTTTCCCCTCATTGTGATATCAGCACTCAACTGTAATAAGTTATTACACTTGAGCAGCTACGTCATTGGGACTAGGTGCATCACAAGTCGCCTAATATAAAGAAATTGGAGACGGGGTTTTATATAGCGATTGCAGAATTCCATTCATTATAAGACTACAATATACAATTACCTATTATGCATGACGTGCATTTAAACTTGGGGACCTCCACTTCATTCCACTGGTTAACACATATGAATATATGGCTCATAATTCACAATTCACGTTTGATATTAATAGAGTTACTTATTTTCTCTAAGCATTTCATCACATTTATTTTAATTGTATGAAAGCTCAGTGTTCAGGCTACAACGACATGTTTTAACAATGACATTTTTTCCACTGGCTTCATAAGCGTAGTACATGATAAAATGGTTGCCTGAAATCTACATGTACCAAAAAAAAAACATATCAAACAATATGAATATTAATTTCCAGGTCAAACAGCAGAGCAGCATTTGGCAGGAGAACAGGGAATAAAACAGCCCAATCATGGGAATGTTAGGTTGTGCTGCAGCTCAATGGGATTCTTATAACCAAATGAGCGATGTACGATGAACGCAAACGGCGCCCTATGCAAATAGCTCAGATCCGTTATTATACAGTTGAAAAGTAGTGTTTCTTCTTTTGCCCCAGGTTGTCACTACAGGCCTCTACAGCGGATTTGAAACAATCCATACAAACAAATGAGGTTGTCAAACATAATAACATCAAGCAGGTTAAATGTAGGTTTATTAATGTCCAACAAAGGCTATGGTAAAAGGGCCTCACTAATACAGGGAAACAATGCTCATGAATTCAAAACGTAAGGGCGCTGAAAGCAAATGGCAGATTTGTAAGCAGCATAAATCCATGTAGCGTACACATGAAAAGACTTTAGTTAGAAAAAAACAATAAATTCTCTTTACAAAACCATTGTACAAAATTAACAAGCATTGGCAACGCTAATCATTCTCGCTTCCCAATGTTGAGCGACTGACGCAATTAGCTGTGCCAATACCCGACTGGCCTGAGTGCAATTCAAACCACTCAGCGACGAGTATGACTAATGAAGGAGAGGGGAAGTCAAAAGCAAGTTAGTGAGGGAGGAAAGGAAGAGCAAGAAAAACAGGAAGCCCCAGGCACTCCCTAGGAGTGCAAAGACACGGAAAAGGAGACAACTCAGCCAAAATCACGGTCAAAGAACCATACTCCAAGAGCGGGACAACACAAGAATAGGGAGGAAAGACACCAATAAGCAAACAGGAAACTGAGATTCACAAGAAAGCCACCTAATCAAAAGCAAGAGTTGGCTCTCTGCCGTCTGTAATGACACGGCAATAAAAAGGAAGTTGAAGAAATAATGCGACATAAATAGGTAAAAGGTAATCATGTAACTCCTTTATTAATCTAGGATGGTGTCTTGGCAGGCTTCCCACTATGCTTGTGTCTGTAGTCTTTTACACTCCAGCAGTTTTTTGTCACACATTACGAGAGTGAATTGTAGTCGGCGTTCACCATGACTGAGAAGCAGAAAATTCAACTACACCATTTCGATAAGGCCCTTCATGCTTCAGTTTTCACCTGCTAATCCTGTTTGTCGGTATCCCTCGGGCAGACTTTGTGCTGGATGCTGTTATGTTTCTAATGAAGCTCCATAACTAGTTGTTCTACATATCTGATTTCTTTAGGATCTGCCCTGGAGATGTTGTGCTTCTGCAGGTCTTGTCTGTTCACATCTAGTATTTCTTAGTCTTTATTGTCAGAATTGGCCTAGTCAGATAGACAGATCTCCTGGGGGTCTGACAGTTCCATGGGGTGCAACCTGTAACACACAGGACCTGGAGCACATCTACCAGTGCTTTGAGGGGCAGGTTGTGCACCAGTCCTTGGTCCTCCCTTAGTATCAAGAGTTTCAGTCTTTGTTAAGAGCAGCAATGGGTCGACCATGCAGGTTGATCATCCCTTTATAGGCTAGGTCACCTTAACAAAGAATATTTGTTTGTTGGGGTCTTGGGGGAATGATAAACAGAAATCATGTGAAGTTGTAGGCAAACTCCTTCTATAATGTACACATAGTTTGTTTAAAGCAAATTGGAAGATGCATTGGTTCAATCTTCCTGCCACCCCACAGTCTTGATAGCAGCCGTTTTTCAAGGTTTGGAGTGACATTGCGCCTATGGAATCCCGTGGTCTCTGTACAAGAATTGGAGACTTTGCTGTGTGTGTTAATTCTACCCCTTTGATTTGATGAAGCTGTGGTTATGTATGTCATCGCTTCTGAGTAGTTCTAATTTAAGACTTCATTCTTACTAGAAGATGGTTATCCACTTTGCCTTTTTCCCTCCTTCTAATTGGGGAAAATAACCCATTTCAGGGGTCAGTCTTACGAGGAATCTGAAGCCACAACCATACAATGGGCTGGATAGCTATTATTCTAGCCCATTCTATGGCCCTTCTGACGGACAGGGTCTGTTGAAATGGCTGGTTGATGATCTGCAGATGATAGATATTCCTAAGCCTGGGGTCATCAAAAGAGCCTTTTATTTAGATTTCTTATCAAATAAATTGTTTTATACCCTATGATTAATGCTCAGTGAATTCTCAAGTTTTAAGTAGGGGTGGGCGGTAAACTTCGCAGAGTCCACAGAGTTTTTCCCAAGCGAAGCACGGAGTTCGGCAACAACTCCGCCAACTGCTGAGTGGCTGAGTTTTTCTTACACGTGGCTCACCGACCTTAAGTTGGCTAGTGAGAAAAAATGAGCACTAGACTGCTTCCCGGCGAGATTTCTCAATGTGGGTGATCAAGGCAGGTTTCTATTGCTCACATTGAGACAGTTGCCTCTCGCGTTGCGATAGCTACTGCCTAAGTAGAAAATCTTCTCGAGTGGCAGAAAGAAGCAGCGCCCTTTTGTGGTGCTGTTTGCGCTGATTTTACAGCATGGTACAAGCTAAAAATCTCCATTAGCTGTGCGACGGACCTGAACTCCACAGCTCGGGGAACTCCGTTATGGTCAAAATTCCTAACATTCAATTCACGCCCACTCATGTTATCTCCCCATGCTCAGGTCCTATGAATCCAACATAGCACTTCTTTTTCTTTCTCTTACCATTTGTGTTAAAGAAAAGAAATGAATGCAAAGTATGCCATTGTTTTTTTCTCTAATCACTTTCCTATAAATGTCCTGGTCTACCACTGCCCGTTCAGTTTAACCATTTGAGCCTCTTTCTTTGGGGGTCACAGACTGTTGGGCATGTTGGCAAACATAGGCAGCTGCATGTGCTAGATGCTGTTATTCTAAGTATAAAGGGTGAACATTTGTTAAGTTCCTTTCAACCTGTGTGTACAGTAGTCTCATTATGTGATGCAGCAAGAATGCCATGGGCCCTTATGCAAGCAAAGAATACAGGTTACTTTCGTTCCTGGAGGCCTCTCACCTGCCTAAAGACCTTCCAGTGTTTAATGTAAAATGGCAAGCAGCACAGAATAACAATTAAATGACAATTGTCATTTCAACTGCTGACCAGGGCTCCCATTAGAAAAAGATCAATTTGAGTATAATGCTAAAGAACATACATTTAGACCAGTATGCATGTGACAGGACCTTGCTTCTTACAGCAAAAACTTATCTCATGAGCAGGTGGCAGGAACATCTCCCTGAGGAAGCACAAGATGTCCTTGAGGAGAAGATATTATTCATAAATATAATACAGCTCATTACTCTCCTAAATTCCTGCTTCAGTTGCCAGGTTTGAAAGGGAAGTTACGCACTTCGAAAAATGCAAACGTACAACCTTGAATAAAATAGCTTCTGTGCCTACCTGAACCATGAAAATTAGTAAGCATTCTCAAAGCTACTGGATGTCTCAATCGTTATGCACAAAAACATAATTGCAAGCGTAAGCATGCCATCTAGTTTCATAACAGTTTTACCCTTATTAGAACAGACTTAGGCTCTGTGTCTGATCCTAGCCTGCGGCTGGTATTTACATCTTCTTGTCACCAGTACTCTCTGTGTATCAAAACATGCTTGAAGGAGTAAGCGTACTTTTACCAATCATGATAATATGTGTGAGACAATGTGTGTATCAAATAAATCGCATGAGCCATGGCAAATTTCTGTATGGTGACATACTCTTAGAAAATGCTGCGGCATGCCAGTTGTCACACACGTTCTTACATAGTGCCTAAGGCAAACTACCTCTAATTGAAATATTGTTAAAGCCAAGGCTAGTATTAACATTGTATTACTAAGTATCAAATGTATACTAAGTATCAAACGTATACTAAGTATCAAACGTATTGTCAGACAATCATACCTTACATGTATCATGTAAACATTTCTGTATTTCGAACAAATCACAAAAGTCATGTCATGTTCTGGTATGGCGGCATACTGTAAGAGAGTGCAATGACGTGATAGAGAATGGGGGCATAACAAGAGAATGGGAGTGACGGCTGTCGTGTTAATGTAATTCCAAACAGTATATATGTCGCTCATGACCAAGGCATGTCTACGTCAAAACACGTTGGGTTTGTAAATTTTTACATGTTTTGCACCGGATTACAACTGCATTAACAAACTTTAGAATATGTTGAACTTATTCGCACTGGAGTGGGCATCTCCACGTTGCATATAATTGGAAATTGTGCTTGTATGTATATATATATATATATATATATATATATATATATATATATATATACTTGAAGATGAAGGATCACAAGAAAACAACAGCCAGCCAGGGCAAAAATCTGGATCCCAAAGGATACAATGAGTCACAAAGAAATAAAATATCCAAGAAAGAAGTGACTCAAACAGATAAATTCACCAAAGAACAAAAATATATTTCCACTACAACGTTTCAGCTTCCGCCTTCCTCAGGTAGTACAAGATGGTTTGCTCAGTGGCTGCACAGATGACACAGCTGAATTTTCAAAAAGCATCATGAGTGAAGATTCCATTTGGAATGTGGAATCAATGCAGTCCTGAGAACTCTTGAGATATGCAGTAATCAGATTGTATTATCAGTAATGTTCAGTCCATCTGGATGCAGTGATTTTAAACGGTACATCCAGAAGTTTTCTCTGGAGTCCAGTAGTTCTTCCTTTGAGACATGTTCCACGGGGAAAATCTTCAAATCTGATAGTAAATGATCCACAAGGTTAAAATGATTGGCTACAGGCTGGTCAATTTTCTTATTAATTATTGCCGATTTGTGGTTCCTGAATCGTGTACGGAGGTCATTCACTGTTTGGCCTACATATTGTTTTTTACAGCTTTGCCGTTGGCACTGAATCACATAAATAATGCATGTTGAGCGACATGTAAGATGCTGTCTTATTCCATAGGTCCTTCTTGTAACAGAACTAGTTACTGATGATGTTTGTAAAGGTATTCACACGTGATGCACCTTTTAGAGTCACAGCAATGAACCCCTGCATTTGTTACAACTTGCTTGAGTTCAGCTCTCACAATAAGAGATCGTAAATTTGGAGCTCTGCGGTAAGCAATGACTGGCGGTTTTGGAAAAACCTTTTGCAATTTTTCACAAGTAGACAGTAAGGGAAATGTTTTTTGCATTATATTTCTGTAGTTGGGAGCTGATGGATGATAGTCAACCACAAATGGAGTTCTGTCACTTTTGTTTCTGCCGTTGGTATTCCAAATAAGTGCTTCTCTGGGTAACTGCAAAGACTTGTCAATTTGTTGCTGTATGATATGCAGAGGATAGCCTCGCCTTTTAAATAATGTAGCAAGCTCCTGTAGATGGTCTTTACAGGTTTCCTCATTGCTGCAGATGCGTCTTATTCTGAGTGCTTGGCTGTAGATGATGCTCAGTTTAGTGTGGTGTGGGTGACATGAAGTCCAGTTTAGATACAAATGAGCATCTGTAGGCTTGTGGTACAGATCAGTTGTAATTTTCTGTTCATGAATGGTGAGTAGCACATCCAGAAAAGGGAGATGATGCTTCTGTTTAGTATTGCTGCTGGTAAATTTGATGGTAGGATGGATATTGTTGATATAAGCTGTAAATTGTTCCAATGCTCTACTTCCTGCATTCCATATTATAAATATGTCATCAATGTATCTTAGCCATACCAGTGGTTTGATGCTATAAGTAGCAAGTATACAGTTCTCTAGTTTGCCCATGAAGATATTTGCATAGGATGGAGCCATCCGAGTGCCCATGGAAGTCCCTTGTATCTGCAGATAGTGTTTACCATTGAATGTAAAATTGTTGGATTTAAGGATAACTCTTGCAAAGTTGGTAAGCACATTTGTTGATGGCTTTTTCACAGTTCTTTTATTAAGAGCTTCAGATAATGCCATAAGCCCATCCTCATGTGGTATATTGGTGTATAATGATGTAACATCAAATGTAGCCAGAAGAGTATCATCATCAAATGTGTAGGTTTGGTTTAATTTTTCAATAATCTGAAGGAAGTGACTGGTATCTTTAACAAATGATGGAAGTTCCTGTACAATGGGCTGGAGGTGCAGGTCGACAAATAAAGATAGTCTCTCAGTGGCTGTGTCATTGCCAGAGATGATGGGACGGCCAGGATTGTTCATTTTGTGAATTTTGGGAAGCATATAAAATCTCCCAGGTCTTGGTTTGGGATGAACAAGTATATCTGCTGTTGTTTCATCAATGAGGTTTAAGCTCCTGTACCTTACAACCATGTTCTTAATTTCTTTGTTTAAGGCTTCTGTGGGATCAGTTTCTAAAGGTTTGTAAGTGTTGGTATCCATTAGTTGTCTCATTCCTTCCTCAATATAATCACTTACTTTCAAGGCAACCACTGCACCACCTTTGTCTGCCGGTTTTATAATGACATCCATTCTCTGTTGAAGGAGGTGGAGAGCTTTTCTCTCTTCTCGGGTAATGTTATCAAAAATCCTCTTAGGTGTTGATTCCTTGATGAGTTTGTTGATGGATAAAATGTATGTATCAAGAACAGGATTTCTACCACATTGAGGAGTCCATGATTTGGGATGGCGGAACTTCTTAAATGGATCTGGAAGGTAGCTTGGCAGACCAACATTAGAATTATTGTAAAAGTATTCTGCAAGTCTGCATCTTCTCTCGAAGGTTTTTAGGTCTCTCATCATGTTGGCCATATTATGGTCCTTCGGTACAGGACAGAAATAAAGGCCTTTGCTCAAGAGGTTCAATTCACCTGGTGATAGGAGCCCTCCAGTCAAGTCAATAACTGGGTCGGATGTCTGGAAGGGTTGTAGCTGGCTGATGCTATGCAGCTTCTTTTGTCTTATAAATCTTCTGTTTTTTTTATGCTGTTTACTCACAGGGCTTACACTGACAAGAAAATCTCCAAAAACAGAATGATTTAGAAAGTGGTGAGTTGGAAGAGGAGGTATATGAAATCTTAACATATCTCTTTTTAGTTTTGCAGATTTAATTTCAATAGCATTCCTGGCAGTCATCTTTTTTACTACTGCAACCCTCTGTAGTATGTGTGCCACTTCAGAGTCACTTTTTGTGTTCTGTTACAAGAAGGACCTATGGAATAAGACAGCATCTTACATGTCGCTCAACATGCATTATTTATGTGATTCAGTGCCAACGGCAAAGCTGTAAAAAACAATATGTAGGCCAAACAGTGAATGACCTCCGTACACAATTCAGGAACCACAAATCGGCAATAATTAATAAGAAAATTGACCAGCCTGTAGCCAATCATTTTAACCTTGTGGATCATTTACTATCAGATTTGAAGATTTTCCCCGTGGAACATGTCTCAAAGGAAGAACTACTGGACTCCAGAGAAAACTTCTGGATGTACCGTTTAAAATCACTGCATCCAGATGGACTGAACATTACTGATAATACAATCTGATTACTGCATATCTCAAGAGTTCTCAGGACTGCATTGATTCCACATTCCAAATGGAATCTTCACTCATGATGCTTTTTGAAAATTCAGCTGTGTCATCTGTGCAGCCACTGAGCAAACCATCTTGTACTACCTGAGGAAGGCGGAAGCTGAAACGTTGTAGTGGAAATATATTTTTGTTCTTTGGTGAATTTATCTGTTTGAGTCACTTCTTTCTTGGATATATATATATATATATATATATATATATATATATATATATATATATATATATATATATATATATATATATATAATATATATATAGTGTCTGAAAAAACCTAAGGTTACAGGGACGTTATAGTTAGGAAATGGAATAAAAAATCCCTAGAAATTCACTGAAAAACCAAAGGTTACTTAAATTGTATAGTTAGGCTCAGGTTTCAATCGTACAAAACCAGAGAAATTCAGCAGTTATAGTTAGCTTAGCTAACTATACCTCGCGCCCCACAATGCACTGCTTATGACCTCACATATTACATCACTCATGAAATGGTCAGTGACATCACTGATGACATCACTAATGACATCTCAAATGAGATCACTGATGACATCATACAGTGACTGAGTGTTTTAAAAAAGTTTATGAGTATTAAATATATATACCAAGGTGTACTGATGAATCAGTGGGTGTATGAGTGCCTGTATGGTTGGTTGAGTCAGTGGGTGCGTGACTGACTGTATAAGTGAGTGACTAGGTTGTGTGAATGTCTGTATCAGTCTGTCACTTAGTGTCTAAGTGGGTGTATGGGTTGGTGAGTGGGTGGGTACGTGAGTGGCTGTATGGGTGATTTATTGGTTGTCGAGTACCTGTATGGATGTATGAGTGTCTATGTGGGTGGCTGAGGGGTGTGTGACTGCCTGCATGGATGAGTGAGTGGGTGAGTCAGCGGCTGTATTGGTTAGTGAGTGCATCTGTGAGGGGCTGTATGGGTGACTGAGTGTGTATGGCTGTGTCGGTAAGTGAATTGATGTGTCCTTGGTATATGGGTAACTGCATATGCAAAAGGCAGTATAGGTGAGTGTTGGAGTATATGAGTGACTATGGATGAGTGAGTGAATGCGAGAGTGGCTGCATGGTGAGTGTGTGCTTGTGTCAGTGACTGTTTAGGTGAGTGATTATGTGTTAGTATCTGTATGAATAAGTGAGTGGGTGTGTGTATAACTATATAGGTGAGTAAGTGGCTGTGTGATTGACTCTATGGGTGAGTGAATTGGTGTGTGAGTAGCTCTATGGGTGACTGACAGTGTGTGAGGGGCTGTATGGGTGTACGAGTGGATATATCAGTGGCTGTATTAGCGAATGAGTTGGTGTATGAGTGGCTATATGGGTGACTAAGTGGATGTATGTGTAGACCTATGAATCAGTGAGTGTACTGGTATGGGTGTGTCAATGGTTTTGAGAATGGTAGTGTGGACGTTGGAGTGAGGGTATGAAAGGTTATAGCATAGCGCGGTGTGGGCAAAACTCCGGAAACTCCCCAGCGGAGTGGAATTTTTCACCCACCCCTACATTCAAGTGCTAAAAGTCTTGGCTGTGCAAGAATTTGCACTTGCGCTCTGAGACAAGGTGTGTGCCATTGTCAGTTACTATTTACTTTGGTAACCCCTCCAAAGCAAAAATATTAGACAACAATGTAATGGCAGAATCAGTGATGGATATCTCAAAAAAGAAATAATAAATCCACTTTGAATAATAATCAATTTAGACAACTAGAGAAGGCATGTTGCTTGGCAATACAACAAAAGGACCTGAAAAGTCCAACACCACCTTTTCCCAGGTGGTCTCCGGAAAAGGAACAGGATGCAAAGGCACCTCACCAATCGTCCAATGTTTTCCAAAAACAAGACATTCCACACATTTGTCAATAATTTGTCTCACTTGGCTATCAAGTGTTTTTTTAATTGCTTGAAAGTCTTATAAATTACTAGATGACCGTGATGGGCCAAATTAATGATGTCATGTCTCACACCCTATGGAGGAATGAAACAATCACCTTTAAATATCATGCTACTAACCACAGATAACTAATCTGATACTTGACAAAATGTTTTTAGATCGCTTGACAAGCACCTGCTCTTAGGCTACCCGTTCATGATATAATTCCTGACTTTCTGTAATGCTTGAGCACTAGAGTATGCCTCCATCCAATCTCTTTCAGACACTTTGCTTTCATATCCACAAATTGCATCAGCAACCGCAACAACACATTCTAGCCCTTTCATCCTCATCACTGTCAACAAGTGTTATACGAGACAGGCAATCAGCCCAAAAATGTCTTCCACCAGTCACATGCTTCACCACAATGTTAAGTTCTTGAAGTTTGGACAACAACCTTGCAAGCCTTGCCGACACATTATTCATTCCATTCCCTTTCGATATATGAACCAAAGCCTTGAGATCAGTGAATATTTCAAACTCGCATCCCCATATATACATTCTGAACTATTGCACAGCCCAGGTGCAAGCTAGTGATTCCCTTTCAATGGTGCTGCAATGCTTTTTGCTTTGTTTCAACATCCTTAAAGCAAAAGCCACCATTTGCTCCTTGCCTCCTACCCACTGGCTAAGCACAGCACCTAATCCTACAAGACTGACATCAGCTGTGGTCATACACTTACAATCCTCAAGAAATGTTTTTAAAGCTGGTGCTTCTTTGATCATTCTTTTAACATTGGTAAAGGCTTCATCCACCTCCTCAGACCACTGAAATGTGGCACCTTTTCTTAATAATGCTCTCCAATGTTCAACTACATGTGCATAACCCTGAACAAAACAGGCGTAATATTAAGCCAGGCCTAAAAAAGAGTGGAGAGCATCTCTATCTCCTGGTGGAACTGCCTGCTTGATGGATTTGATAAGACACAATTTAGGCTTGACCCCTCAAGAGGAGATAGTATGGCCTACATGATCGAATTCTTATGTACCAAATTTACATTTGTTGTGCCTAAAAGTCATACCAGTGCACAACAGGATAGGGAGTACTCTTTTCAAGATGTCATTGTGTGCTTCCAACCTTTCTGCATAAACCAAGATTTCAACCAGGTATGCTTGTATGCTGCTAATTTCTCCACATAAATTGTCCATCACTTTGTAAAAGGTGCTGGCTGCTGACGCCAGCTCTAATGGTAACCTTAGGTATCTATACGTCCCAAATATTGTACAGAAAGTTGTTAATTCTATAGAATCCAGTGCAAGGGCAATGTGGTGATAGGCAGAGAGTAAATCCATAATGGAAAAGTATTTAGCACCACCCAAATTTGCTAATGACATGTATTTTGGGGAGTGGGTGGCAGTCCACTAGTATATTTTTGTTCAGTGTCTGCAGATCGGAACATAAACTGATCTCACCTGACTTTTTCTTAGAAACCACAACTGGTGAAACCCATTGTGTTAAATTACAGGAATAACACCTTTTGCATATATATTTTTTAACACTTCCTTAAGCTCATTTTTGATACCAAGTGACACCAGGTGAACTTTATGTACAATGGGTCGAGCTTGAGTTTTGAGTTTGATATGGTGCTCAAACCCCTGCACAATACCAATTTGTTCCTGGAATACATCCTTGTATTCTGACCAAAAAGTTTCAATATTAGTTTCATTGTTGGCATTGGATATGTACACCAACGGCATGTCCCCCGCGACAAATGGATTTTCAGAACGTGGTTTAGGATATAGACCCTTTTTGGCTAAGTCCTGCCATCCTATAATGCCCTTCGCTTTAAAGGCATCATAAACTTTAGTCATAGTCATTCTCCCTAAGAATTGTACTCATGACACAAAGTATCTCACCAAAAGTCTTTGGGTTAATATCAGCAGCGTAAAGTTTTACATTATCACCCCATTTCATTGTAAAACGTGGTATCTCTAAGAATAGCAACCGGGGAACCCGTGTCAGCCATGACCTGAAAGGATATATCTACAATTTTGGCTTCACATAAAGGCCCTTTGATTTAACCAGGACTCATTATTGTATTACAATAGTTAATACCACATTACTAAGTTTTTCATTAAGGTTATCTTCATGAACCTCAACACTGTTGATTCTAATAGACTTTTTGTTGGTCTTACACACATTTTGGTTTCCTGATGGCAGGACACATGCTATTATTGCGTAGGTGAGACTTGGACCCACAATCAAAACAGGCATAAGAAGACTTGTGGGCTGTGATGTTTTTCCTTTCATCTTACATTAACAACTTGTTCTGCATCAGACATAGATACTAAGCTAACAGAGCCTCCAGGATTTAGTGTTTTAGAGAATATCATAGATCTCTAAATACTTTTATTAAGATCAATAAACTCCATAAGTGTGGGATTCCTGCAACTAAGTAGTCTTTCTTGAATTTTCCTTGAATGACAATTAAAGACAAATTGGTCACGAATAAAAGTGTCTACATTTGCCTCAAATTCACATGTTGCCACCAATACTCTTGAATGAATGAACAATTTATATAGCGCGAACAAATACCCTAAGGCGTCTAGGCGCTAAAGCAATTACAGCTAACTGGTGAGTATGAAAGATCAAGTTTCCAAGGCAAAAAGCCAGGTCTTCAAGGCCTTGCGAAAAGGAATATGTAACTCTAAGCCGGATATAGATAAAGGAAGAGTGTTCCAAAGCTTGGCTGCTGCGACCGAGAAAGCTCTTCCTCCCCATCGTGACCTTCTGTATCTTGAAACAACCAGACGATTTTTATTGGCTGATCGCAATTGTCTGATAGGTACATACCGGTGAAGATGTTCCTGATTCCCTCTGGTCCTGAATTGTGTAGTACCTTATGCAGAATACACAAGGCTTTAAATAAAATTCTTTTTCGTGCTGAAAGCCAATGCAAATTCTTGATGGCAGCCGAGATTGAATGGTATTTAGGAATGTCTAGTACCAGTCTTGCTGTCGCATTCTATACCAGCTGGAGTTTATTGATGGAAGCCCTGTTAGATTCTAAAAAGAAGGGCATTACAATAATCCAACTTTGATAGAATTAGTGATACAGCAGCTTGCTTCCGTGCGCCAAGGGAAAGAAATGGGAATATCTTTCTGAGGGTCCTTATGATCCAAAAGCAAGAGGATACAGTCCTATTAACCTGGAGGTTGAAAGATAGACTGGTGTCAACTATGACACCAAGGTTTCTTGCAGATTCAACTGGAGTTGGACATGACCCCAATGTTTCTGGCCACCATAAGTAGGTCCATTCGGTGTGATTACCAAACATCAAAACCTCCGTTTTGTCACCGTTTAGCTAAAGGTAGTTGTCTCTCATCCAGAGATCCACCGACTTCATACAGTTATTACAATTGGCGGCTGAGGCTTCAATGTCTTGTGTGATGGACACAATTAGCTGTGTGTCATCTGCATAGGATATTACCTCAGGCCCAAAAGATCTAACCAATTTTGCCAGTGGGGAAACATATATATTAAACAGTGTGGGGCTCAAGGATGACCCCTGAGGGACTCCACAACAGTTTAGAATCGGGTGTTTAGAATCGGGTGTGAATTGAATTGATCCATCTTAACCTTTTGTGATCTGTCAGTCAAGAAGGAGGCCAGAAGCTTCAATGCACATCCAGAGACCCCTATTTGTTGTAGCCGATTGAGCAACTTGTTGGGGGAGATGGTATCAAAAGCTGAGGACAAATCCATAAGATCAACAAAACGGTTTGCCCAGCATCGACCAGAATGCGTATATTATTAACTGCAGTTATTAAAGCAGTTTCAGCTCCGTGGCAAGTTCTGAATCCATACTGGGAAGGATCCTGTAGATGATGTTACTCCAAATATGCACTCAGTTGTGAGTTAAAGATGTTTCTCCATAATCTTAGCCGGTACCGGGAGGAAGGAAATTGGTCGATAATTTTTAAAGTCTGTGGGGTCAAGATTGTCTTTTTTTAATAGAGGCTTAATGACCACTGTTTTCCAAACAAGTGGATAGCATCCCAAATTAATGGCTAAGTTCAGAGTCTCTGTTAGATGAGGAACAACAATCTTCATGCCTAGCCCCATCAACTTTGGAGAGCACGCCTCTAGAGGGGAGCCAGATTTAATCCCTTGCAGAAGATGGTCGGTCTGTTCATTCGAGAGGGGAAGAAAGGCCGTAAGGCAGTGGTCGCTTCCCAAAAGCTGGGGGAGGCTAATAGCTGAAGAGCTAATATTTTGGTCCTCGTTGGGGGCCATGGCTTTACTCTTCTCCAAAGAGGAGTACATTTTAGCAATTTTAGAGTGAAAATAATCAGCCATACCATCACAGGAAGCCTGTGTGCTCTCATGTTGGCCCAAGGAGGAGGGGATTGATAAATTATCAATCAGTCTGAAGAGATCTCTAGAGTTCTTGAGAGATGATGTCATCTGAGTATAAAAGGCTGTTTTTTCTGCTCTAATGGCTAATCTATATTCTGCCACCTTAACTTTATACTTTATTTTTTCCGATATGTCATACTGTTTACGCCAGATGCGTTCTTGGCGACGACAGTGCTGAGATTTCCTCCATGTGTTGCTTACGTTTAAAAGAATTATCCCTTTCGATCATATTGCTAGGTTCACCTGAGTATTGTTTACTGTGTAGTTCAATAGCCTCCTTGGAGACGTTCCATGGCCCATCACCTGACTCTCCTTTTGGTGCAGGTATAACTGGTAAGTTCTCGAATACTTCCTGTGCGGTTTGACCCAAACTACCAAAAAGCAGAACTAATTTACTGGCAGGACTACGGGTTTGCGTTTATGATGACAAGATAATTTTCAAATAACCTCAACTGTTGTCTCCATTTAATTTGGGGTTTACATGGATGTGCTAAAAATGGAGGTGGTTACACAAAATGTTGTTTGCACATTCACCATAGTTTGATTTAAAATCGTAATATAGATACAATTATGAAAGCAACCATGTAATGGATATAAAGATTGGAACAAATAACCAATCACTCAAACTAGATGTTACAAAAGTACCTTAAATCCACCTTGTGTCTCAACACATATTAATAAATTGTTAAATCACTACAGGTGATGTTTCATCCTCATGTGAAATAAATGTAGGATAAATGATGCGAAATCCTTAAATGAAAAAACATTCTGTACTTTTGACAAATACAGACTGTAACTTGCTGCACAAAGTGCTCTGTGATGTGAAGGGAGAGCTCCGTAAAGCCAAAGAAGCAAGGTGATTTGTGGAAAGCCAACAGGATGAGGTGATCTGTTGCTAGTAGAAACCAAAATGTCCGACAACGTACTGGCATATGAAAGAGTGGCGTTCCTTCAAGGTACAATGATGGTGATGTGCTGACGTTGCAATGCTGAGCGTGCTTACATTGTGGCGCAATATCATTCATGGAAGATTGGGCATCCTATGCAATCTGATGGTGCAGCATGGACCGTTGAAAGAACTCAGGTATCCAGGATGGTTTGACATGCACGCTCAACTTCACATGTGCTCATTGCCCGCAGACAAGAACCTCATGTACCGGTGTCCCACCTCTCGTGCAGGTGTCCCACCTATCGTGCAGGTGTCCTACCCCTCGTGCAGGTGTCCCACCTCTCGTGCAGGTGTCCCACCTCTCGTGCAGGTGTTCCTATTCTACCGCTTGTGCTGAGCAACCACAAGTGTCCTCACCCTCTTGTGCTGAAGGGCCCCAAGCACAGGTGCCCGAGAGCAAGTATCTCTTCAGTCGAAATGTTGAACAAACGTTCAGTGACACAAATCTCAAGAGAGCAAAAGTTTCAACAGTCAGCAAGTTCCGTTTCGAACAAAGTGACCCCAGTGAAAATTCTCGTCAGTGGGCAACACCGGAAAAATAACTCTCCACCAATATGTAGAGTGAAGAAACCACAGGAAGAATCCTCGTTCAGAAAGCTCTCTTTTTTCCAAGAGTGTATGCCCACAATCAGGAATGAATGGTCAGCTCACCGCCCCAACAGCAACTGGCTACAGCTGCAGTTGGAACTTGAGACATCACTCGATTCCTGAACGAAGGCCACATACAAAAACAACAAAGTAATACATTTATAAGACTTACACACTACAGTATCGAACCTAAAAATGTTTTTGTACCGAAAATTAAATTTGCACCAAAATATAAGTTCTGCTTCTAAATATTGTCCATAGTAAGGGCCTGATGTACTAAAAGCCCATGTTGCAGACCAGTCTGTGTTCTTAGCACACCCAGTGTTTTGCGACCTGGGCTTCAAATCGCAAACAAACTGATACACTAATCAGTCACACTGCAAAATGTGAATTTAAAGGAAATTCCAAAGCCTTCTGCCTCATCAACAGTTTTGAACTAAAGAGCATTTTGCCACTCCCTAACAAATGCCTGCCATTTCACAGAGGGAGAGCACACCTCCATCTCTGTTTGCATATCCTGCATGTAAGCATATATTTTTGAATCAAAAACCCCACATACTTTGAAGGGATAGGGTTTAAAAAAAAAATGCACAAATGCATGAAAGACAGCCACCCAAACCCCCTTACAAAGTAGAACCTGTCTTCTGGGCACAGTTATCCTTATAAGAAGGAGAAGCTTCCACTTTGTGGCTCGGACACCGCCCAAGTTGGATGCTAGTATATGTTCAATGGTTTGTATGTACACACTTACAGTCATAAACCTTTAACACATAACCCTCTGAATGACAGAGTGAAGGCGGGTGCTCCTTTAACCCTGCCTCGTCTTTGCAATATGAAAAGATGTGCTGTGAATCAGAAAGATATTTCTGGCTTGCAAAATACCTATTGTACATTGCATCTCCTTATTCTGCGTTTGTAAAGACTTGTTTTGCAAATTCCAGGCTTTGCAACCACAGCAACAATTTGTACAGCAGACCCTTAATCTGATGTTGCACCAGTGGTTAATTTACACCTCAACATCTTGACAAACAAATGTGACGCCTGATGTACATCTTTTTCGCCTAATCTGACATCTTACTACTAAGTTCTCTGTTTAATGAGTGATGTGACACTCTTGGAAACTTTGTACCAAGGGTAATGTTCCACCGAAATTTGGATGTGTACCTAAATGAGATTTTTGCTACTAAATGTGTTTTTGTACTTAGAGATTTATCCATATGCTTGTTGTGTGTCTTTAACTGCGACTTTTGCCCTAAATGTGTTTTTACACATAAATGTGATTTGTGCTCAAAAACGTTTCCATACTACTGCTGATGCTGCAACAAGAGTGATTTGCACTTGAGGAGAAGAGTAACAGTTGGCCAGCATAGGTGCGAGGAAACTGGAGGTCCATAATTAAGATTTTTGGCCAGTATTCGTGCAAATAAATCCATCTATTAAAGATTATCCAGCTTGGAATGGAAACCAGCACATGGTCAACCAACATATGCGGATTGTTATTCCAGGCTGAATAATGGGCCCTTTCGTCTCTCATTTACCACCTGCTTAAAGGTAATCCAGGACTAGGGCATGCTCTGAGTCTCTGGTGGGAGAGTGTTCCATGCTCCCCCTTCGTGCTGGTGGGGGTCAGGTGGGGGCAGAGCTCTCCCTCTGTTCACAAGCACCCCCCAGACCCGCATGTGATTTTAATGGGTACGTTTCTGTGCACTAGTAAAATTGGACCTGGTGTTCAAGAATGCTGAAACACTAGTCCAGGTATCATTAGACGGTACTGTATTTATGAAACAAAAGCTAAAACAGGTTGACCTTCCTGAGCTCAGAGTCAAGGATACACATCACCTCAAAAATTCTATCCCCTGGGCTATCCCAATATACACCAAATACCACAAACACCAAGCCCAAATGACCTCTTGGAAACTGTAATCAGTGACAAATACCATAGTTTCAGTCTGGACTCAAATAAAATGTACTTTGCTTCTGTTTCTATGGACATACTTGTCTGGACCAATGAAGTGTGATTTTTCATCTCAGTCAACAAGAACACAAAAATCTGTAATGGGAAATCTTACTATTCCAGGTTACCATAACAGGATATGTGAGCTACACATCAACTTGGATGAAATTAGAAAAGTCATCATCCAATCCTTGGACCTCAACCTCCAAAACATTCTCACATTATCTGCTACCCTTAAGGGCATAAAAGCTCTAACGTGGCTAGGACCATTCACACAGCCTAAAACCTCTGTTGACTAGCAAACCCTTAGCTCACCCTCCGCCACTCCCCCATCTTCCCATGTTCATCCAAACACCCCTTGAGTGCTGAAACCAGACACCAAATAGCCAGCGGCGGTTCCTCCAGATGAGTGGAGGAGCGTTGCCCGCCCACCACTGTGCAGAAAGTGAAAAATAAAATGGTAATAAAATGATTTTATTACCATTTTATTTTTTATTCTCTGCCAGAAAACGCAGTGTAGGGGCGGGCCAGTGTGTCACTGTTGCTGATTGGCAGCAGTGAGGAGTGGACACTTACGTTTGCATTGTGCATGTTTGTTTGGTCGGCTACCTTGCTACAGCCAAACCGAAATGCGCAATCCAAACCTCTCCAACCCGTTGCAGAGCAGGAGCAGACCTCAGTGCCTTTAGGAGCGTAGAGCATTCCCGCTCCAGCCAATCAAAACGCTTCACTCATGCTGCAAGAGAGAAGCAGCTCGATTGGCTAAGGGAGTTGGCTGTTTGACCTCGTGCTCGTTCTGGAGCCAGAAACATCAAGGACATGCAGTGTAAGGTAAGTGAAACATTTTCCTTTTTTTTGCGTAAATCGTTTTTTTGCCCCCCTCCTATTTAATATGTCATCACCTGCCACTGGAGGTCTAGTGGTGAGTTCAGCTTGCTTGTCACTCAGGGCATTGAGTGGCTCTTCTGCAGTGCTTTAACTACCATTATTGGACTGAAACCAAGACCTTCATCTTTTTTATTAAATCGTGTTGCATATTGGAGAACTATGCCCTTATGCTTTTTACTTTTTTAGCTCAACATTGCAACATTGTGTTTAAGGGACAACCTGGCATGACAGCGCTGGCAGCAGGTTAACAATTCAAACAAAGGTACAATGCAGATGCAAGACAGGAAATGATGTGTATATCCCAGCCGCATCCACAGTCTCGTGGCTCCATTGTGCTGTTAATAAGAAGAGACACCTGGTACGACGGCACTCATTTTATCTCCATGGACTGGTTGAAATACTAAGGGCTTGATTCCGATCCCGTTAGGAAGGCCTCCAGACGGGATCCGGAACAAGAAAATCTGATTCAAAGCCTATGTTTCCGACCGAATCGTCCCCCGTTCTGAACGACCAAGTATGATGCAAAGATCTCGTCCCCGACAACAGAATCGTTTCCGATCCCGATCCTGGCAGTCCAAGTCATTCGCAGCCGAATCGTGCCGAGCAATGGAGCCGGCTTCCGAACATGCGAGTACGATGCACGATTCTGACAGGCGTATCGACTCGGTTTTGCCGAGACGAAACAGCTGTGTGAATTGGACTTCAGGGGACTGCAGCAGGCCCCCCTTCACCTGGGGCCATCCAAATCGGTCCCGTGGGGGTACCCATGGGTCCCCCTTTCCATGCATGCAGTGTGGCGGGCACCATGGGGTGCCTGCAACTGGGTGCACGCTTTTCCCCACCCACCCCTTTTAGCAATGGGAGCCTGTGTACGCATTCGTTACAGAGGCTCCCATAGAGTTCAATGGGAGTCCGAGCGAACCGAGTCGGTCACTATACGGATGCATCGGAATCGGTTGCACTGACTCCCGGAGCGCGATTCGCTTGGAAAGCTCTCCGGAACCGAGTCGTTCGGCTGGCTTTCCTAACGAGATCGGAATTGGGCCCTAAGTTGGGCTGCATGATTTCGGACCTGCTACAAATCAATGGATGCACAAATATGCCGCAGCTGCATTAACTCACTGAGCAATCATTAATAAGCTTTGATTCGCGTGCATGGTCTATAATGGGGTGCATGCTCCAAGTGAGCACACACGGTGTTTGGGGTGTTAATACCAGTAAGAGGAGGGGAGCTCTGTGCCTCTCGTGCTGTTAGACACAGTGTGAGAAGCTGGCTTGGTATATGGTGTACACTTATGTAAGTGGGCACCTTGCACCAATCCAGACAACCCTTCTGGTGATTTTAGTGGTCTTAGACAACCTTAGAAAGCTCTCTAAGTGGTAGCTGTGGAGAGCAGCCTTCAGGCTTAGTCCAGAAGGAGTGTAAAGCAGCTTGTTTTACCAGAACATAATCTTATAAGTATAGAACCACACAGTGTATTTATAAAAATATGTATTTATTATAAGACACTCACTAACATATACAGATATCTCCTATCTGAAGATATACACAATGCACACAATACTTTATGATAGAAACAGGTAAGTAGCACTTAATACACAGCGGTCACCAGGGGGGTACCAAACCATATATTAAATAAGTGGAATGCGAACCACGACTCGAGTCAAGACTGTACCCAGAGGACGTAGAAGTGTCGGAGACCCAAGGAACCACCAGAGGTAAGTAACTAGAAGCCTCCCAGAGGCCGTGTGCTAAGTGGGAACACGACTGCTTGATCACTACAAGTCAATGGGTAAGTCGCAGTTGTAATTTTAAAGAAGAAGGACCCTTCCCAGCGGACCCTGAAGAAACCCTGCGGAAGAAATAAGGTTGGAGGGCCACTCCACCCATAGATACCTTAGGAACCAGAATACCTGCCCCAGGGAAGCCGGGTGCATAGGTGTGAAATGGCGTCGTAAACCGCTGTCGAACCCAATGGAGGACTTCAGAAAGATGCCGCTGATGGAGTAGGTGAAAGTGTCCGGTGGACCCCAAAGGTCGATTCAAGATGTGAAGAACCTGAAAGCAGAGGGGACAGAGTCTATGCCACTCAGGAGTGACCAGGAGGCACGGAAGACGAATGCCCACCGATGTTGGGTGTTGCAGGGAAGCTGACAGTGACCTTCAAACTGCAGCTGTGCGGACCAGGCAATGCTGAGGATGACCAGGAGCCGGATACAAGCTGTCCCATGTCGGATGTCGAGAGTTGAGGGGTTGGTGTCTGGCGGAAGCACCAACAAGCCTTGGCAACTGCAACCAGAGGGGAAGTTGAAGAAGGTGCAATGTCGGGACCAGCAAGGTCCAGGAGACTCACCACAAGCAGGAGAGTCAGGGCAAGCCCCGAGCAATCAGGGGAGCCCAAAGAATATAAAGATGACCCTCAAGAGGACCCACAGGCCGAAGGCACTGGAGTCGCAAGAGGACCTCGAGCAGCTCACCAAAGATGCAAACCCACAATGCAAGAAGATGCGGTGAGGATGAAGATCTTGGTCACTGGAAATGATTGAGGTTGGGGCTACTTGGATCCCGAAAATGTTGGTGGAAGGAAGCCAACAAGACTTTGCAACTGCAAGTCAAAGCAGTGCACAGGGGTTCGGTTCCTGAGGCTCTGACGAGGGATATTGGCCTCAAACTTGGTGAGAGGACAGGGCAGGCCTCGAGGGATGTGAAGAACCATGACCTGTGTTGCTGAGCCTTTCGGAGTCCATGGGAGCTCAGGATCAGCAGGCAGGTGAGCTTAGTTGCGGTGCCTGCAGATGCAGGGAAGTGACTCCTTCATTTCAAGGGAGATTCCTTCAGGTGTCTTGGATGCCCACAGGCCTTGGAAGGTTTCTGTATGGCGCACAAGCACAGACGTTGCAGCAGACGAGCAGGGCGACGAGATCAGGAGCAGCACAAGTCTTCCCGGTTGCAGCCTTGATGCTCAGAGTGAAGTCCAGAGTGCCCAGACGTTTGAAGAAGTGGTGTCGGAATTGTATCTTGTCCCACGATGAATCTAGGGACCCACCCTCAGGTAAGCCCTTAAGTACCCTAAGTAAAGGGTTGGGACGATACAGGGGCCCCTCTCTAAGGAGGGGCTGGAAAAGGGGGAGGATACTCCCCTGTCCTTTGTTCACGCCAGAGCGAGAGCCAATGGCTCCCTGAACTGGTTTGAACTGGACTATGCATGGAGGGCACCAAGTGTGCCCAGCACACAGACTATGTGGCGCTGGCGAGCGCTCCCACCCTGCCCCAATACACTAAATTCTGTCTGGGGTGGTCACACCTGCCTGTGACAGGATACCTATTGTTCTGCCTTCCTCTGCCCGAGCTTGGCTCAGCAGCAAGAGGGCAGAAACGTGTCTCTGGCCGGCAGGAGCCTTAGCTTGCTGTCCGGGTCTGGAAGACTGGTACCGGGAGCACCGAGGGCCTCCCAAAGGAGCTTTACGGTGCATGGAATCATGTGGGGGTATGATTCTAATATGTTTGATACCAAACATGATAGGGTTCGTTACAGCCAGTTTTGAGATGGTCATCGTGTAATGACGCGGTTCCCCTCTATATGTCAAATGGCTGTCTCACTTACAACCAGGGAGAAGGGACTCCATCGGCTGTAGGGTGTCCTGCTCTTGCACCCTCCCACTTAGAACCAAGCACCCTGCCTTCAGGATTGTAAGGCCTGCCTTAAGGGTGACTTAAAGGTTTTAAGTGTAGTGACCCTAGATATAGGTAAACCTATATCTTTCATAAGTGGTTCTAGCACTAACTTACACAGGCTGCAATGGCAGGCCTGTAGTTGCAAATTGAGTGGTCTCCCATGGGTGGCATAATGCATGCTTCAGCCCATGGGGGACCCCTGGTGTACCTATGCCCTGGGTACCTTGGTACCATATACTAGGGACTGATAAGTGTACACCAGTGTCCAATCTGGGATGTACCTAAGTACTTACCATACCAATTTAGGGGAGAAAGCACAGAGACTGGGGTCCTGATTAGAAGGATCCCAGTCAGACTAGTCAGAAACAGCATTATATCAAGCAAAAAGTGGGGGTAACCATGAAAGCAGATCCTACTTTCCTACACACTGTCTCCTGATGCAGCTGGTGAGGGCCTCGAGGCCCATGTTGTCTTCTGTTTGGGTGGCAGCGCTTCCCAATGGGTGGGATGAAGACTGTATGTGAGCCCCTGGGACAAGGAGGGCTTTGTCTGTGTGCTCCCCTCTGCGGGAGGGAGGTAGGTGTTAGCAAGGAGAACGTGTTCAACAAGTTGTCTGCAGGAGAATGTGGACACATCTTTTGTACAGGGTGCACAATCGGCCTGTGCTGGGGAGCAGATTTTAATGTGCCACCTGCCTCCCCACCCTTAGAACATGCCAGCCGCCACTGCATAAAGCCAGAATAAATAAAAGCATTTGATGGTAAAAAGATCACACATAACATGTATTTAATTTCAGCCCTGAAGAAGGCGTATGGTCCAAAATACATTGGTTTAGATGAGCGTGCTTAGAATTTTTTTTTTTTTTAAGTGTTATGGAATATGTAGATATTAATGAGAGAAAGGTTGAACTCAAATTACGAAATTCATAATTTCAAGTAATCGAATAAAATGCCTGGATGTTATTGATATACCCACAAAATAAGTGAATACAGCTTGGTGAATGTCGCCCCAGATTAGGAGAATCAAGCGTCTGACATAAGCTTTATGTCAGTGGTGCACAGCTAATTTTGTAAACTATCTGAAGTTAAGTTTAATTGGAATACTAGGCGTGCAAGACACCAAAGCACAAATAAGGCATGCAAGGCTGGTACAATGTAGAATCTCAAACTTGGAAAATTAAACAGGGCACAGAATGAGGGAAGCTGCAAAGAGACATATGACAGAGTCTGTGCATATTTATGCATGCATAAATCAGCATGTTATAAACAAATATGTAGGCTTTGCTAATTAATGTTTGACTTCGTGCTGGAAAGAGGCATGTGAACTTGGGTGAATCGTCACACATTATCCATAAATAAAAGGTTTTATACTGACATTATAGTTTGTGGCTGTCTGGCAGCCTACAGAGAACTCATGGATGTCTGACGCTTCTAGTATTTCTTAGTAACATATGGTATGCAATGAGGTCATCAGTCCCACACACCATGTTACTCTGTATCCCTGGCAGAATGATAGTGAAGATGAAGTGGATAATCTGTTTCACTACTCTAGTGCATAGCCCAACTAGTGCTTGTACTGGCTGGCAAATTCTGCTTTGCAGAACCAAAGGCGCGGTACTACAAATAGAGAATCAATGTGGCAATGAAAACCGTCATTACAAAGATGTTTTACCTTTACAGCTGGTGCAGCCTTACCTGGTTGAGGTCATGGAGGGTGGTCAGAGGTGTCTTCTCACCAATGGTAAGTGCTGCTCTGGATAGTTTTCTTTAAAGCAAGAATAATATCTGTCACTGTATGGTGTTTTGATTGATTTCTGGATGTTTCAGTAGGATAGAAATCAAACCTGGGGCTGTATCTTTGCTGTATGACCTCTTAAACTGACTAAGCAAAATCTCAGCATGACCGAATCACTACTAAAAGACTTTTGTTTTCTTTTGAACCAAAGTGCAATCTTCTAGGTCATTACAAATTGGGTACAAATGAATTCACGTTGACAAAGCATGCAGATATTATCTTTCTTATGTTTACGTGCGGGTCGTCTATAATGGTGCTCTGTAAGATTGAAACATGGGACATGTATTGAGTCAGTTGTGACTGAGAAGTTTTGCCTATTGTATGGATTGACTGCATTAATAAAAAAAAATTAATGGCAATTGAACCTATCAGTAAGATTCAGGAGAAAATAATCAGGGGTGGGCGGCGCTCGCGGAGTTGCACTACACGGAATTCTGCAGAGTTGCATTAAAACTCAGTGGAATTCCGTGGAGTTCCGCTCCACCCTACACAAGACCCACGCAGTACCATATGGCGCCCAAAGCCCCACAACGCCATACTTACTAACTCATAAGTAGGCCACGCAAATACCAAGCAAGTAGCATGAAAACAAAAGAGGGACACAGGACTGGGGAACTTGAGTGAAACAATGAAACACAACAGCACTCTGACACCACGGGAATATGGACAGACGCTGCACCCTCCAACATGTAGATTCTGGTAGCTGCTCCCCTTTTAGCAGTGGCAGTGATGTGTGGCGTATGTTCAGTGTGCCTAGACACTTGCACCGCCACTGTCTCAGGTCAGAACTCTCTCACCTTTGAGTGCTCCCACCCCCATGCTGCTCCCTCTTACCTCCAAAATCCGGCGGTCTGTTGTGCTCACGGCTGGCGTCAACCATGGCTGGAGGCTCAGGGGAGGGTGGCGGCTCGGAGGCCTCTGGGGGTGGGTAGAGGCTGCCACTTGTGTCCTGCTGCTGCTGGTGTTCTGTGAGTGTCTCTGCAATGCAATGCTGCAGCCGGTCTCGGGTCCGGCTCTGTGAAAGGCGTTGGGTCTCGGAAAACACAGCCACAACAACAGTCCTGGGAGCAGAGCAGCAGAGAGGAGGAGTGTACCAAGTCTATAGATGGGCGCAGGCGGAGAGGTCAATACAGGCAGGCACACAGCGGGACTTGTCTAGCTTCTGCACTCGGACTAATGTGTGCCTTCCACCATAACAATGCAAACAAGAGGATCAGGAGAGGAGATGAGGCTAGTGAAAGGCTCTGCGCGGGGAGCACTTTTACCCATGTTAGCCTCCTTCCCCTTTTTCTGCCATGGTACATACAGTCCGTAATTTCGTTGAGCGCGGGCTGGGAGGGAGAAAGAAGAGGCCCCGACGTAGAAGCAGCTGCAGGTGATCCAAAAGGACGACGAGCTGTGGCACAGATTAAAACTCTGCAAACTCCGCTGGCGGAGCGTAGTTCACCGCCCACCCTTAGAAATAATATAAAATGGTGGAAAAAAAAGAGTCTCTTATTAGAATTTGGAAGTCAAAAGCTTCTTGGGACAGTTGAATAATCCAGTTTCATAGAGATCCTAGCTCTTCACGGACAAAATGAAAGGAGGAGCCCGAGGTCAATGAAGCTAGACAAGAATCTGTAAGATTGTTATTGTAGAGCCGAGGAGGACTGGCCTATACCATAACAGGAGTCTTTGGGGAGTACATTCACCCCAAGCAGGTCTCTTTGGAGGGTACGCTCACCCCAAGCAGGTCTCTTGTGCAACTGACTGATAAAAGTAAAACATGATCTTAATACTCAAATCAATGGCACTTATTTCATCGAAATTCAAGGGATGAAAGGCAGAGCAACCCAGCTGTTGTGAACAGGGGGTCATCAGTTGTGTAAGGTCTACAAGACCATAGGGAGATCATCATACAGGCTAAGAGCCTCTAAAAGCCAGCAGAGGCTTGTTGCAGGGATTCTGCTTGTAAGCAGAACTGCTCCTTGGGAGAACAGGAAGTCAGAATGTAAGGACTGAGTCTCTCTATCACGTCAGTACCTGTAGGCCCAAATCTGACTAGCTCACAGTGCCTCTCCTGAATTCATAAGCTTTCCAGAGTAGCAGGTGATTTAGGCAATCCTAGAACATGGTCCTCTAGTCCCCAAGGGAACCGTGGAAGCAGATCATCATCTTTCGTTTCTCACTTGTGCATGTCCATAGTAAGCAAAACAAAGACAAGAAGGAAGTTTACAATATATTCATTGAAACTATCGTAGTCTATTTGAAGCAAGTGTGCTGCGATAAGTAAACAAATACAGTGACGGCCTCCCTACTAGAGTGGAGGAGAGTCACTCCCCTCAGCCAGTGCAGCAAATGTGAAAAATTAAATGAATAACCATTTTATTTTTGACTGTTCCCAGTCCGAGCAATTTTAAGGTGGAGCCATTGCTGCTGACTGGCAGCAAGGTAGTGGTGCTCACTCCAGTTTAAAGTGTGCCTGTCACTTTGGCCTGCTGTCTTGCAACAGCCAGCCTGATATGGCAACTATAAACCTCTCCACCTAGCTGTCTTACACAGCTTTGGTGGTGAGCAGGCACAGGCCCCCAGTGCCTGTTTGAGCATCGAGGCAGCCCGGCAGCATCTGCAGTATGACAGCAGCATCAGGATTTGGAGAAGGGAGTTGGTTGAGGCTCCGTGAGGACCCGTCGTTATAAGAAGAAAACAACTCGGAGGAGGAAGGAAGCGTGGGTAAGTACATTTTTACATTTTTTTATCATCTTTTTGGCCTACTGACAGGCACTGTGAGAAACTTGCATTCCTTTTAGCATCAACTCACAGCCCGTATTAAACAACAATCTGTTAATGAGCCACGATGGAAAGCTTTGGCATTTGAGCCTAAAGGCATTGTGAGTTATTACAATTCCTGCCACTGGGTTTTGCTATACGTCCGCTCAAGTAAACGCTCAATCTGCTTTCCCTGACATCCCCATGTACGTATTTAAGGTTTTTACGGTGCCCGTGTGAAAAGCTACACTCACTCATCTCGAATCGTGACTGTTGCACATAGAATTCCGTGTAACTGTGTGTTTTTATGTTCCTTATTACTGCACCAATACTGGCCCCTTCTCAAGGACACACGCAGCAAGCTTTGGATTGTGTAATTGTTGGCCAAATTCATAATTGTATGAAAAAGTAAAGTGAGCACACGATGTCTATGCTGACCGTAATTATACCTTTTTAAAGTAAAAATGTGTATATAATTATGAATTCTTATGAAAAGCATATAGACATAAAAATAGGGGTACTCAGAGACAGATGCACATCCACAGTGTTATAAACACACATGCGCACGCAAACATATGAATAAACCTATGCAAAAACAAATACACACAGGCACAACTCACAAATAACAACACACATAGAAGCACAAGCAAATATGTTCATACACCCTCTAAATTAGAAACACGTCAAACGCACACAATACTCAAAAAAATTCACACATTTATTAATATGTGATTACCTAGTACGATGGGTACCATGTCTCCTTTTTTTTTTTTATTGCTATTGATATTTTGATGACCAATGGGAAATTCTCGAGTTTACTAATGTGTAACCTGCAGAATGTGACACTTTTTGCCTCTGTTTATGCACAAATCTTTTTGCAAATAATTAAGGTCAACATAGTCACTCACCTTTCGTAGGCCATGCTAAGTCATTGAAGGCTACATTGCGCCTTCCACTCATGATGATGCCCTTGCTGTGAGTTTAATCTAAGGTTAATTGTATCTGAATGTTTTGCAACCCAAGTGCTTAAGTATATTTTAACTACAAAGGTTCCGTGTTTGTTCCTCTAATATAAGAACGACAACATAAAATGTAATGCACCAGTAAATCTGACAGTCAAACTGTTTATTTATAGCTGCCAGTGGCAGCTCGCTCGGAACGGGGGTGGTGAGGTGGGAGGTGGTTTAAACAAAAATAAAAAATAAAAAAACTTACCTTCTCCGCCGCACACTTTTCTCTCCCGCAGCCGCACGCCTCTTCTCCTCTGCTGGAAGCACCAGAAGCACTCAGGCTTCCAGGTTCCCCCAGCCAATCATGATGCTGCAGGAGCAGCATCGTGATTGGCCAGAGCATCCTGTTTGGGTGCTCAGGCAGTGCCTGGGGAGGCTGGGCATATTCTTCACGGGGCTGTGCAGCACTAGAGGGCCCTACAGGGCCGAAAAAACTGTCATTGTTACTTAGAGGAGTGCAATCCACTCCTCCCCTGCTCTGGTGTCAGCGAGCCAGCCCCGCCCGACTCCCGAAAGAAAAAGATAATAACGTCTTGTTATTATGATTTGTTTTTCTTTTTTTCACTGCTGCAATAGCAGTGGGGCGATGCTCCTCCACCTTAGCGATTGAGTCACCACTGATAGCTGCCAAATCTACAAATTGCTTATGTGCGACATTTCCATAGTTACAGAGTACTTATGTCCAATTGTACAAGTTGCACACCACAGTAACTGTTGAACATATTTAATACAGTAAGATATGGGCCAGTTTTTATTGGGTTTAAATATTCCAACACTACACGTTTATAATTGCTTCTTAAAACTTCTTACTTTCTTAAATTTGCTTTAAAATGTACCATTTGCCACTGTTTTCTTCAAAATTTTCTCTAAGGAAGAATCCCCCAAATGCCCTCGGGCATGCATATTCTGCACACTCACAACGTAACGCTTATGCCCAACTTTCACGCTCCACTACTTGAAAATGTCACGAGCCACCACTTAACAAATACAACTAAGCAACATAATCAGAATTACTAGCAGGCTGGATACAATGAACAACCTGCCCATGGCAACTAATATATTTATCTAGGCCTACCCTCACTATGTGAGCAGAGGGATATATTGATGATCTCTGGGATTAGCACTGGACCCCATACCTGGTGAGTGTAGTTAGGTGGTCTGCATCATGGGTGTAAACTCAGTTTACGCAAGGCTGTTGCCTCCATACCAGGGCCGGTCTCTCTGCTGGAATTCTCCTTTCTGCCTCCCATGGGGGCGATACACGGTTTATATGTTAAGAACTAGGTGTTAGAAAACTGCAGCTGTGCTACCGTGTTATGTCTAAAAAACTTAGGAGATGTTGCTGACCAGGCACAAGAAAATAATACATCATGTTGTTCGACGTTGTACAAAATGTTCAGACTGAATCCCAAGAAGAGTCACTGAATAACAAATAATATGTACAGCATATTTCTAAAGCCTCATATCACAAAAACAAATGTATTATGTGTGGCTGTGCAAAGCGGAAGCAGCATAGACCAGCTAATACGTGCAACTAAGGGAGAACCAAAGTGGGCCCAAAAGAGAATTCACTACAGGCTCAAGCCAAGTCAGTCACATGTCAAGCACAATAATAGCGTACATCCAGGTCTGTCATTAATACAAAAGAGACTGAGTACACGCATTCTGGGGCAAATTGTACTTTTTACTCTCCTGCATGTTTGTCCCTTCACTTTAATACCATTTCTTCCCAGGAAATCATTCGTTCATCTAAATTTCTTTCCCTCCAGAACCACAACCTTTGTTCTCGTATGTTTTAAGTACTCGGATTATCATTTTCACTTTTGTACACTAAGGTGCGAGTTGACCAAATGCAAATAAATATTCAAACAATGATATAACTTGACTACACTCGAGCAAGCGTCGTATAATGCTCGCAATAGTAAAAGAATTGTTCACATAGTGCATTACATTAGCACCAGCAGTGTGGGTTGAGTTGGTTACTAACGTCTTGAGGTTTGCTACTGTCCGAAGCCCATGAGCAAATTTTCAAGGCAAAGGTCCAGAGAGACAAGGTTCCATTTGTAGCTTCAATGCACACTGCAACAAAGCATGTACATGCAAAGCGCGAGCACGGCTCAAAACATATTCCGGTAATTAATTCCACAGAGTAGCTTCAACGTACATCTCTAGAGTGTTAAACACACCTGTCAACCAGGAGTCTCTCAAACAGGGTGAGGCCTGATGCTTAGGAGAGTTGACCCATTAAAGTGATGGGAGAAATATCATTTTTGGCAGGCGATACTGGTTTGCAAAGAAGGTGGCCTAATGAATGTCTATGGAGGCATGTTGCTTTTAAGGGGTCTATGTTACTGAAGGATGGTGACAGCTGTCAAATGACTGAGGCTGATGTGACAGCTAAGCTTCAAAGCACAGCTCAACAGCTTTACAGCACAGCTGCAGCTAGTAGCTCAGGCGTCCAACTCAAGCATGCAGAGGCAGAGCACAGTTTAGACTTGTCGCAAGCGAACTCCAGGGCAAAGCTCGATACCATTCGCAACCAAGACTTTGTCAATTAGTTCTAGTGCCTACGATGGTACAGTGGGTGTATCCGTTTTCTGTTTTTCTGGATCAAGCCCCGCCTGACACACGGAGCCCATTCTCACCAATAAAATTTAAATCCCACATTTATGCAATAACTAGGAAGCTCATAAAGATGAAAGAGTTTTTGTAAATGTGTTCTAATACATTGTACTACATATCAGGAATGGAATGTCAGGTCTGTCCTCTTCTACAAACTGAGATAAGTCAAAACAGTGTCATGTTCTGCCCCAACATGTAGTTCTTGTTGCATGCACAGCAAAGCCCTAGGAGTGGGCGCTGGGCAGTAAACACCACCACGCTTGGTTGGTGGAGTTTTACCGATCTACACACTCCAAGCAGAGCGGGCAAAACTCAGCGAACTCCACCAACGAAGCAGAGTTTACTGCCTACCCATATTTATGAGATACAATTCTTCTCTTTAGTGCCCCCACCATATCTACTAACTTCTGAAAAGAGGGAGTGGCACAGTCTCCCAAAAGCAACCTGGGCAGGGATTGCACTTCTGAAGGTAGATTTCAGTAGTTTCTACACTTGCAGCCACATTGAGGGATGTTGTGTGAGAATTTGCCGCCCCCACCTTCTCCCTACCCTGTCTGCTAGTAGTGGTGCTGCAAAGACAATTGGTATTTCATTAGGCTGCTCACCTGCAGTTTTCCCTCATTTGTTATACTTGGCCAGCTGAACTTCATATTTTGTCCCTGATCTCAGTTGACATTTCTTTTGTGAAACATTTGGGCACAAAGCCCGCAGCTACTTAGTTGGAAAGGTTGGAATGGCCACTGAGCTATCTTCAGGTCTGGGAACTAGCTGCTATGGTGGTTACCCTGCCACTGGACAAGTGTGTAGGCTTTTATTAGCAGAATTTCCTCTACATATTTTTGGCCACTTAAACTGTTGCTTAAATTGTATCCTGAAATTCGGCTTCTTACGATGGGTTTACTGACCCAATGGTGGATTACAATCTATGTATATATTAAATATTACATTTCCCTTTTTGACTCTAGTAAGAGATCTGCATTTTTAAGGCACTACGTAATGTCTTATTAAAATAATATGTATTCTCTTTATCTTAAAGAAAATCTAACTAAATATTAGACTATGTTTTGCATACTGTTTCCTTCATAAAATTTTTGATCTACAGTATAAGACCCCAGATGAAAAACTGCTTTGGATCCAGTTATAGGCTGCTTCAGCGGTCTGCCAGATCTCATGTCAGCCAATTATACAACATAAAATATAGAGAGGGGCTTTAGTAAGTCCCCTTCAGTCACTGGCTTGCTTTGGCACACACTATGCAGGTATTTGCTTGCAAGGTTCTACATCACCTTTAAGTAACAGCCAGTGCTTAATTTGAGCTGGTGGTTGCCGATGGGCCCACCGGCATTCATTGTTAGGGACCAGCACTTATTTTTCCTCATCAGATATTGACAGAGAGCAAAAGAGGGAAAAACACACAAACTGGAAAAAGGAGGAAGAGACATACTAAAATCCATCACAAAGGACCAGTAGGAGTGAGATAAAGGGGCAAGCAGTGTCTGATAGTGGATTAAAGAGGCCCATGAATGCCATTTAGGGGTTGCCAGGGGTCGCACCTGCGACCCGGTGCTTGCCCCTTGCAACTTCTGGCACAGGCTTGGTGACCCCTGGCCTCAGAAGTGGCAAAATAAGTGGCAAGAACACAGGAGGGGCTCTGTATTCCCTATTTCCAGTATGTTTTAATTTATACTAATAGTGAATAATATTCCATTATTCACTATCTGTGTAAAAAACCATGAAGCCCACTTAGCTGGCATGGAACCTTTGGTGGTAGATGTAGTAAGTAAAAATATTTTGAAATGTAGGTTATGCGCAAACGTGAGCGTGAGTTTATGTGAGATAAGAGCTCGTGTATGTGTGACCATGTGTCTGTATGTGTAAGCATGTGTGGGAGAGTGAAAGTGAGTGAGTCAGTTACAGACAGTGAGTGAGATTGTGTGAACTTGAGGCCTAAGTTTACTATTCTTTAACTCAAGGCAACGTCTGCACCAAAGATGCTGTGCTGCCTTGCGTCAAATGGAGAGGAAAAAAGGCCCATATCTATTTAGATATGGTGCATTGTTTCTCTCCTTGTGTGCTGGTGCACTTTTGGCAGCCATGCCCCAAGGCACACACCCTTGTGCCACAGTCCAAGAGTGTGTGCGTTCTCTGAAGCATAGGTTTTGTACTGGAAGGGGTACACTCCTAAACAAAAACTATGCTGTAAGGCTTTCCCCACTTTGTTTGCACCAAACTATGTTTTCTGTTTTAAGATGCGACCAAAAGTTTAAAATATTGGCTACAACAAAAACATGACTGTATGCATTAATATGATTTGAATTTGATTTGTGAAAACCCACCACAAATGCGGCATAGCACTGTTTAGAGCCAACAGCAAGCGTAAAGACCAATGATAGGAAAGGAACCTGGTTATTGGGTTGTAATTGCACTGCGATGTAGTATTTTTAAAGAGGTGTCTTTAACTCTTTCCTAAATTGGAGCAGCATTGAGACCGTTCTTATGGATACGGAGATATTGTGCCAGATCCTTGGTGCATAGATGGAAAAGTGATGCTACCTTGTTTTTTTAATGTTTTACACTTTTTAGTCTCCAGTCTGATGGTGGCCCAGCTGCAGGTGTGCAAAGAGCCACACGGAATGGTGAGCTTGTTCGCAAGATAGGCAGGGGTGCTCATCATGATAGCTTTGCAAATTATGCAGCTGGTTTTAAAGATGGTTAGGGCCAGCATAGGGAGCTAATGGAGTTCCACAAGGATGGATTTGATATGACCATATTTCTTCCTGCACTGGAAGAGACAATCTTCGGTATGTAGGATTCTCTTAAGGGTTGTCAGTATGGAGTCTATGGAGCAGGGCGTTATCACAATTCACATGTGAGAGTACAAGAGTATGAGCAGCAGCTCTTAAGCCACTTTCTAGAAAAAATGGTTTCAAATTCTTTAGAAAAGAAAGCTAGTGCCAGGTTGACTTTTCTTTTTGGCAATGTTTCCTTGTGGGTGAGGTTAGTGTCCAAGGTTAATCCAAGCAATTTGGTATTTGGTAAAAGTTAGGGCTTGAAGCAGACAACGTTCATGTCATTCAGTCAGATTTGTACAATTACTTGCTTCTTGTTCTTGGCAAATAACAGGTATTCTGTCTTGGTTGGGTTAAGCTTCAGGTTGGCATTGGACATCTAGTTCTGGATGAAGTGCAAGAATGTTTGAGGCATTGGATATCTAGAACAGAGGAAACTTTCAGGTAGAGATGTGAATCCAGCGGCGGCTCCTCCGCTAAGGCGGAGGAGTGTCCCCCCCCACATGAAAAATAAAATCATAATAACATAACATTATTATCATTTTATTTTTACGGTATTGCCCAGTTTTGTTTAAGGGGCATGGTAGGGCTGGGCTATCAGCAAGCTGGGGGAGGAGTGGTATTTGCACTTAAGTGAGCATGGCAATTTGTCTGGCCATCTGGGGCCGGCCAAACCGTCAAGCGCACTTTGCATGTTCTCCACCCAGGCTGTGTTACAGCCTGGGTGGAGAACATGCCAAGGCTCCCACTGCCTGTCTGAGTGCCGAACCACAGTGCTCAGACCAATCACGACGCTGCTATCAGCAGCGTTGTGATTGGCTGGGAGAGACTGGGAGCTTCTTGTTCTTGCGTCGTCATTTCAAGAAGAAAAGAAAAGAGGCGGCGGCCAGATAAGTACAATTGTTTTCTTTTTTTTAATCCCTCCCCCTGCCCCCCCCCCCCAACCCTCCTCTCCCCCGCCCCGCACTGCCCGCTTCACCACCATGGCCCCATATCAGCCGGCACTGTGTGTATCATCAGCATATTGGTGAATCTTGATGCTGTTGTCTGTGAGTAGAGCACCAATGGCTACAAATGGAGGTTGAAGATGAACCCATCTTTTTTATATTTGTTGTCAAATACACATAATCCCTGCTGGTTGTGCACATAACGTAAGGAAATTAGAACTTTAATTAGAGTTGCTTCTGAAATCTTTATGCTATCATTGAGAAGCAGGATGCACTCAATGCATTTAAACAGTATTTGTTTGTGATATTATTTGTATGTGTTAGATCATTAAATCCAGACCTATTGGCTTGGCTAATGCTAGTTTTTGACAGATGCACACTGAATTTATGACCAGGTCAATCGCCGTAACCGCACACATCAAAACAGATGGAGGATAGGGGCCATTCAGAGAACGTGATTCGCAGTTTAATATAGCTGTTTCAGTCTCTGGAAGTGAAATAAGGCTAAACTGGGAGAGCACATTGCTTGTGGCTAATCTTGTCCACCAGCAGCAATCTTCAGGTGAAAAGGACAGCTCATGTATATATGTTAGACTTGGTATCTTTTGGCGTGTTTCCCCCGAGTTTTTTGCTTTCTGCCCTCCCGGTTTTGACTCTGTTTTTGCTGGTGTAGCGTTTCTGCGCGCTTTTCGCACTGCTGATCAGTGGTAAAGTGCTGGTGCCCCTGTAGTAAATTGTGTTATGATTAGATGTTTGACTTACTTTTCAGTCCCCAGTAAAGGGCACTGCGGGTGCCGGGGCTTGTGAGTTAACCGCTACTCGTGGGCCTGCAGCACGGATTGTGTCACCCACGTACGTAGCCCGGAAAAGGTATAAGTGAGTGAAGTTTGGTATGCCTGAACTCAGCGTCTAAAGATGCAGCCTTTAGCGAGGGTGCCCTTTTCATTCTGAGTTCATAAAGGCCACTTTTAGAAAGTGGGTATTATTTTGCTCGATCAGCCCGTGTGCCTCTGCTGGAATGTGGATTGCCTGTCTGGGTTTTGGACGACAGATGGCTAGGAAGCAGGGTGGCTCCCGATAGTCTAGGTAGGTCAGGAAAGGGCTAAATAGACCTGGGCTGCGATGGGGGGGAAGAGGGAGGAGATTTCCTCGCACCTCAAAGGGCCTGGTCTGCCTCTGACAAAGCCGTCTCCACCTCCTGCCAGGAATTCACACCAGAGAAGGCCGAACTGGTTCTGGCCGGGCACAGACACCCTCTGCCTGGAAGATCAAAGGATTTTTGTGTACAAATATTGGGGCCCAGACCCCTGAACTTTAGAACTCATCTGGATCAAGAAGACTGCCAAGAAGAAGAGCCGGAGAAGCTGCAAGAAGGAACGACTGCTTTGCTGCGTGCTTTGCTGGGCCGACCTGCAGTGGCTGCTTCTGTCTTGGGCAGTGAAAGGCCTGGACAGGACTTTCTGCAACCGCATTGGTGAGACTCTCCAAGGGCTTGAAGGAGAGCTTGCCCCCTGTTCACGGTGTCTCAGGAACATCAAAGACTCCAGGTTCTTCGACCCGCAGCACTGGGGACTGTGTGTTTCGTACTGCAACCCGAAGAACACCACCTCGATGACGCCTACGACGACCCTGCCGACCCCGTGTCCTGAAGGCACCGCAGAGGGCACCGCCGCAACGCGACCCTGGTCTCACCGACGACGACGCTGACGCCATCACCGAGCCACTGCTCACACCGCGACCTGTGGGCTCCGCACCGCCTTGCTTCATGCCGAAGCTTTGGCACCACAGAGGGCACCACCGCAATGCCGCACCGCGACCCTGGTCTCACCGACGACGCCTGCTGACGCCATCACCGAGCCGCTGCTCGCACCGCGACCTGTGGGCACCGCACTCTGCACCGCCTCGCTACGAGGCGACGCCGTGGCCTTCCTGATGCCGCCACTTCCCGCCGAGATCGATGCCGCTGCTTGCACCGTGGTTCGGGGGCACCGCTCGTAAGTTACACGACACACCACCCTCATCCCACACTGCAGCCTTGGCCCACCGACGCTGGTACCATCGATTCCCGCTCGTCAACCGACAGCGCTTCAGCAACGACGACGCCGCTGCTTGCACCGTGACCTGCTAGCACCGTGACGAGCACCGCCTCCATCTCGCACCGCGACCCTGGTCTCACCGACGACGCCATCTGATGCCGCCACCGAGCCTCTGCTCGCACCGCGACCTGGGGGCACTGCACGCCGCACCGCTGCCCTTCTCCCCGCAGCACCCGACGCCTGTTGGCGCCAGCGCTCCTGATCCCATCAGAAAGGAGCTCGACCTGCAACGCGAGTGACTTCAAGGGCCCCATCGCCCTGCATCTCTGAAAGGTACTGTTTGCGGGTCTTCCCGACACTGTAGCTGGCCTGTGACCCCGCGGTCAGCCAGAACTGTTTTTGGATTTGTGTGTTCACGACGCCGTGGTAGCCCGGACGGAGCTATCCACACAAGGAACTCTTTTTAATCAGCGTATTTTTGAACTGTGAACTTTTAAGCATTGTATTGTGGCTTTTTATCGTTTTTGGTCTTGTTTTAATTATATAAAAATATTGGATATTTTTTTTCTAAACTGGTGTGGTGTCCTTTTGTAGTCCCCACACTGTATTACTGTTGGTTATGTGCAAATGCTTTACACACTGCCTCTAAGATAAGCCTGGCTGCTCGTGCCAAGCTACCAAGGGGGTGAGCAGGGGTTATTTTAGACGTGTAACTCCCTCATGCTGACTAGAGTGGTGGTTTTTGCCTGACTTTGGCCCACGCCCTAGTCTACCAAAAATCCCATTTCTAACATTGGTTGTCAGCAGTGAGGATAGGACTTGCGTTTGCACTTGACTTACAGTGATTGGTGTGCACTGCTACCATATCGCAGACCATTACGTGCCACATACTAACCCGTTTTCTTTTTGGCCGATTTTTGTGATCTTGCCAGGTGAACTTTCCGCTTCATCATGCCGGAATCAATAGCATCATCCGTTGCATCCATGGACATTGCCTTTGAGGAGGATAGGTTGGAGCTCTACACTGTTCGGGAATTGAAATCCGTTTGCAAAAACCTAAAAGTCCAAATCAGAGGCCTCACTAGAAAGGACGAGCTACAAAAGGCGCTGAGGGCCTGGGTAGCAGCCAGAGACGCAAGTGGGTAATCTGGTGACCTTAGTGGAAAGGCGGGGGAGCCTAGTCCTAGGATGGATGTGCTTTTGGGAGGGGGGGGACCCTTCCGACCAGGCAGCAGTGGCCTGTCCCCAGAGGAGCTGGAGGACAGGCGGGAAGCAAGGAGAGCCGCCACGGAGCTAGAAAAGATTAGATTGGCCATGGAGGAGAAGAGAATGCTATTGGAGCATGAACGAGGTCTTAAAGAGCTGGAGCTGAGGAGTAGGCCCGGCTCGGATGGTGGAAGCAACTCGTCAAGGCAGACAGACCGAATCGTACACATCCCTAAGAATGTGGGCAGAGAGTTCAAGAAGGGCGATGACATACAGAGGTGGTTTCAGGGTTATGAGGCAGCGATACACATGAATGGGGTCCCTGAGGAGAATTGGGGAGCAGGATTATGGTCTCTGTTTCCAGAGGAAGCCAGGGATACTTTGACAGCTTTGGGTAAGGGGCCTAACCTCACCTATGCTGATATGAAGGAAGCCCTCCTCACTAGGTATGGTCTCACTCCTGAAAAGTACAGGGATCAGTTTAGGTCCTGGAAGAAATCTGATGCCAACACGTGGCTGGAATGTGTGGATGGGTTTTGTCGATCGTTGGATGGCTGGGTGAAGGGCAGTAATGTGACAGATTTTAAGGGGCTCTACAATTTGATTGCGTGGGAGCACCTGTCCAGTCTATGTTTTGCAGATCTGCGCCAGCACCTAGTAGATAGTAAGCTGACTGACCCCAGGAAGCTTGCTATGGAGGCGGACCGCTGGGTGAGTACCAGGGTCCACAAGAAAGCGTTTGGGGGAGACTCAGCCAAAGGTGGGCAGGGTCCCCAGCCGAAAAGTGGGGGGGACAAGGGTAAAACACAGGAGTTCTCGAAAGGGCCCCAAAATAACACCCAGGGTAAAGGTTCCCATCCCCCCGGAGATAAGAAGCCAGGGGTCTCGACAGGAAAGCCTGCCGAGACCGGCCCCCGCAAGTGTTTTGCATGTGACCAGGTGGGGCACATGAAGGGCGACCCCAGGTGCCCAAAGGGGACACAGCCACCCACCGGTGGACCGTCCAAAGTATTGGCTAGCGTAGCGCTTGGGGAGGAGGAGGAGGCCCAACAGGAGGGTGGGGACCCCGCAGAAATAACCCTCGTCTCACTAGGGGACAGTGAGATTGTCCCAGGAGCCCAGGTGCCCCCTAACACAAAGAAATACAGCACCTGGGTGACCATCAACGGGAAAAGGGTAGAGGCTCTCAGGGATATGGGAGCCAGTGTGACCTCAGTTCGGTGTCACCTGGTCCCTGAGTCGCAGGAAGTCCCCGGGGCATTCCACCAGGTGACTGCAGTCGACAATTCAGAGCGCCAGTGTCTGGTGGCGCAGGTTCCCTTCGAGTGGGGGGGGTCTCAGGTCCTTTAAGGGTAGTTGTGAGCCCTTCCATCCCTGTCGATTGTCTGCTCGGTAACGACCTGGAGCAGTCCTTATGGAAGGATGTTGAGCTCAGGTCCCACTTGGAAATGCTGGGGTTGCCAGAGTGGGCCTGCGTGTCCACTCGGTCGATGGTGGCCAAAGAGGGTGATCAGAGGGACCCGGAGCCTGAAACAGTGGCCCAGGTCCCTGCCAAGAGAAAGGGCAAGGGGCGCGGGAAACCAGCCCCTGAAGTTCCCACGGCCTGGGAGGAGGCGGACCTCGAGGGGGACGCCCCGGTGCCTACAGGGAAGCAGGTAGCCGAACTGGGGGACATCTCTGAGCTGACCGATTGGCAGCAAGAAGGGGGTCCCACCAGGGAGGAGTTCTGCCGGGAGCAGAAAGAGTGCCCTTCTCTGGAGGGTCTGTGGCAGCAGGCCGCAGCCCAGGCGACTGGTGATCAGTCCGGATCACATTGGATATATTGGGAGAATGATCTCCTGTACATCGAGCCTAAGGTCGGGGAACCTGGGTCAGCCCGTGTGCTGGTGGTACCCCAGCGCTTCCGGACCTTCCTACTGGGTCTGGCTCACGACGTGCCTTTGGCAGGACATTTGGGGCAGGACAAGACCTTTGACCGGCTTGTCACCCACTTCTTCTGGCCTCAAATGCGAAGGCAGTCGGATGTGCATTATCGGTCTTGCCAAACTTGCCAGGCCAGTGGCAAGAGTGGGAGGAAGGTCAAAGCTCCTCTCCAACCGTTCCCCGTGGTGGGGACACCCTTTGAAAGGGTAGGGATGGACATTGTGGGGCCACTGGACCCCAAGACAGCCATGGGCAACAGGTACATCCTGGTCTTGGTGGACCATGCCACCCGGTACCCGGAGGCAATCCCTCTCAGGACAACGACGGCGCCAGTGGTGGGCCGGGCATTAATGGGGATCTTTTCCCGCGTGGGGTTCCCCAGAGAGGTGGTTTCCGACAGGGGGACTAATTTCATATCGAAGTATATGACATCCCTGTGGAAGGAGTGTGGTGTTACGTACAAGTTCACCACTCCCTACCACCCCCAAGGTAACGGTCTGGTGGAAAGGTTCAACCAGACCTTGAAAGGCATGATCAAGGGTCTCACTGAACCCATGAGGCGTAAGTGGGACGTCCTCTTACCGTGCCTTCTCTTTGCGTATAGGGAGGTACCCCAGAAGTCTCTCGGGTTCAGTCCCTTTGAGCTTTTGTACGGTCACCCCGTGCGGGGACCTCTAAGCTTGATGAAGGAAGGCTGGGAGGCCGCTCCCAGGAAGACACCCCAGGTTGTGTTCAGCTACATGCTGGCCTTCCGCAACCACACTGCCCGCTTCAGGAAACTCGCTCAGGCGAACCTCGAGGCTAGCCAGGAAGAAATGAAGAAGTGGTATGACCAGAATGCCACTCTGGTCGAATTTCAACCTGGACAGAAAGTGTGGGTCATTGCCCCTGTGGAACTTTGTGCCTTGCAGGACAAGTGGACGGGCCCTTTGAGGTGGTGGAGCGCAAAAGTGAGGTCACCTACCTGGTGGATTTGCAGGCTCCTCGGAACCCGTTACGGGTCCTCCACGTGAACCGCCTCAAACCCCACTTCGAGAGGTCCGAAGTGAGCATGCTCTTGGCGACGGACGTCGGGGAGGAAGCGGAGAGTGAGCCTCTCCCGGACCTCCTGTCTTCCCAAGAGGGGGATGGGTCGGTAGATGGTGTGACCCTCTCTCCGGCCCTGACCGCTGAGCAACAGAACGTGTGTCACCAGTTGTTGGGGCAGTTTGCCCCGCTGTTGTCCTTGACCCCAGGTGTTACTCACTGGTGTACCCACGACGTGGATACCGGTGACAGCCCCCTGGTGAAACACAAGATTTACCGGCTGGCTGAGCGGGTCAAGGCGAGCATCAAAGAGGAGGTCTCGAAGATGTTGGCGTTGGTTGAGCCGTCCAGCAGCCCATGGGCCAGCCCCGTGGTTTTGGTCCTGAAGGCAACGGCACCCGGTGCCGCCCCAGAACTGCGGTTCTGTGTGGACTATCGGGGGCTCAATGCAGTCACGCGGACGGACGGACGCACACCCCATCCCCCGAGCTGACGAGCTCATCGACCGGTTGGGAGCGGCCAGATTCCTGAGTACGTTCGATTTGACGTCAGGGTACTGGCAGATCGCTCTAACCGAGGGAGCCAAAGAGAGATCAGCATTCTCAACCCTGGACGGGCATTACCAGTTCCGGGTGATGCCCTTCGGATTGAAGAATGCCCCTGCCACCTTTCAGAGGTTGGTCAACCAGGTGTTGGCCGGGCTGGAGGAATTCAGCGCCGCATACCTGGACGACATTGCGGTGTTCAGCTCCAGTTGGGATGAACACCTACAACGCCTCAGGGTAGTGTTGAGGGTGCCGCAGACATCAGGCCTCACGATTAAGGCCAGTAAGTGCCAGATCGGGCAGGGTTCGGTGGTGTACTTGGGACACCAGGTAGGGAGCGGCCAGGTGGCGCCCCTACAGCCCAAGATTGACACCATTCTGGCTTGGGAGCCCCCCAAGACCCAGACAGAGGTGAGGGCCTTCTTAGGACTCACCAGATAATACAGGAGGTTTGTTAATGGGTATGGCACCATCGTGGCCCCCTTAACTGAGCTGACTTCCAAGAAACAGCCGAAAAAGGTGTTCTGGACTGAGTCCTGCCAGAAGGCGTTTGATACCCTGAAGGCCGCCATGTGCACGGCCCCCGTGCTCAAGGCCCCCGACTTCTCCAAAGAATTTGTCGTGCAGACCGACGCGTCAGAGCATGGAGTGGGAGCAGTGCTCTCACAACTGAACGAAGAGGGCCTAGATCAGCCGGTAGTCTTCCTTAGCAGGAGACTACTCCCCAGGGAGCAAAGGTGGAGTGCCATAGAAAGGGAAGCTTTCGCTGTGGTCTGGGCACTGAAGAAGCGGAGACCATACCTGTTTGGGACTCACTTCCGGGTTCAGACCGACCACAGGCCCCTCAGGTGGTTAATGCAGATGAGAGGAGAGAATCCAAAACTGCTGAGGTGGTCCATCTCCCTACAGGGAATGGACTTCACGGTGGAACACCGTCCTGGGACAGAACACGCCAACGCAGATGGCCTGTCCCGGTTCTTCCGCCTTAGTGAGGAGAACTCCCAGGCGTGTGGGTAGTTCCCCCTACTTTCAGCTGGAGGGGACGTGTGTTAGACTTGGCATCTTTTGGCGTGTTTCCCCCGAGTTTTTTGCTTTCTGCCCTCCCGGTTTTGACTCTGTTTTTGCTGGTGTAGCGTTTCTGCGCGCTTTTCACACTGCTGATCAGTGGTAAAGTGCTGGTGCTCCTATAGTAAATTGTGTTATGATTAGATGTTTGACTTACTTGTCAGTCCCCAGTAAAGGGCACTGCGGGTGCCGGGGCTTGTGAGTCAACCGCTACTCGTGGGCCTGCAGCACGGATTGTGTCACCCACGTACGTAGCCCGGAAAAGGTATAAGTGAGTGAAGTTTGGTATGCCTGAACTCAGCGTCTAAAGATGCAGCCTTTAGCGAGGGTGCCCTTTTCATTCTGAGTTCATAAAGGCCACTTTTAGAAAGTGGGTATTATTTTGCTCGATCAGCCCGTGTGCCTCTGCTGAATGTGGATTGCCTGTCTGGGTTTTGGACGACAGATGGCTAGGAAGCAGGGTGGCTCCCGATAGTCTAGGTAGGTCAGGAAAGGGCTAAATAGACCTGGGCTGCGATGGGGGAAGAGGGAGGAGATTTCCTCGCACCTCAAAGGGCCTGGTCTGCCTCTGACAAAGCCGTCTCCACCTCCTGCCAGGAATTCACACCAGAGAAGGCCGAACTGGTTCTGGCCGGGCACAGACACCCTCTGCCTGGAAGATCAAAGGATTTTTGTGTACAAATACTGGGGCCCAGACCCCTGAACTTTAGAACTCATCTGGATCAAGAAGACTACCAAGAAGAAGAGCCGGAGAAGCTGCAAGAAGGAACAACTGCTTTGCTGCGTGCTTTGCTGGGCCGACCTGCAGTGGCTGCTTCTGTCTTGGGCAGTGAAAGGCCTGGACTGGACTTTCTGCAACCGCATTGGTGAGACTCTCCAAGGGCTTGAAGGAGACCTTGCGCCCTGTTCACGGAGTCTCAGGAACATCAAAGACTCCAGGTTCTTCGACCTGCAGCACTGGGGACTGTGTGTTTCATACTGCAACCCGAAGAACACCACTTTGACGACGCCTACGACGACCCTACCGACCCTGTGTCCTGAAGGCACCGCAGAGGGCACCGCCGCAACGCCGCACCACGACCCTGGTCTCACCGACGACGACGCTGACACCATCACCGAGCCGCTGCTCGCACCGCGACCTGTGGGCACCGCACTCCGCACCGCCTTGCTTCAGGCCGAAGCTTTGGCACCGCCGCAATGCCGCACCGCGACCCTGGTCTCACCGACGACGCCTGCTGACGCCATCACCGAGCCGCTGCTCGCACCGCGACCTGTGGGCACCGCACTCTGCACCGCCTCGCTACGCGGCGACGCCGTGGCCTTCCAGATGCCACCACTTCCCGCCGAGATCGATGCCGCTGTTTGCACCGTGGTTCGGGGATACCGCTCGTAAGTTACACGACGCACCGCCCTCATCCCACACCGCAGCCTTGGCCCACCGACGCCGGTGCCATCGACTCCCACTCGTCAACCGACGACAGTGCTTCAGCAACGACGCCGCCGCTGCTTGCACCGTGACCTGCTAGCACCGTGACGAGCACCGCCTCCATCTCGCACCGCGAACCTGGTCTCACCGACGACGCCATCTGACGCCGCCACCAACGACGCCATCTGACGCCGCCACCGAGCCGCTGCTCGCACCGCGACCTCGGGGCACAGCATGCCGCACCGCCGCACCGCCGCACCGCTGCCCTTCGCCCCGCAGCACCCGACGCCTGTTGGCGCCAGCGCTCCTGATCCCATCAGAAAGGAGCTCGACCTGCAACGCGAGTGACTTCAAGGGCCCCATCGCCCTGCATCTCTGAAAGGTACTGTTTGCGGGTCTTCCCGACACCGTAGCTGGCCTGCGACCCCGCGGTCAGCCAGAACTGTTTTTGGATTTGTGTGTTCACGACGCCGTGGTAGCACGGACGGAGCTATCCACACAAGGAACTCTTTTTAATCAGCGTGTTTTTGAACTGTGAACTTTTAAGCATAGTATTGTGGCTTTTTATCGTTTTTGGTCTTGTTTTAATTATATAAAAATATTGGATATTTTTTTTCTAGACTGGTGTGGTGTCCTTTTGTAGTGCGTACACTGTATTACTGTTGGTTATGTGAAATGCTTTACACACTGCCTCCAAGATAAGCCTGGCTGCTTGTGCCAAGCTACCAAGGGGGTGAGCAGGGGTTATTTTAGACGTGTAACTCCCTCATCCTGACTAGAATGGTGGTTTTTGCCTGACTTTGGCCCACGCCCTAGCCTACCAAAAATCCCATTTCTAACAATATACTTCTGAATTTTAAGAATCTTGTTCTCAAAAAAATCTGCAAGCCCGTCTCAAAGTTCCTGGGACTGAGTAGCACACCTATTGCATGCCTTTGGTGCCAAGAAGGTATTGACAATCTGAAAAATTTCTTGTAGGTCATTGTTAGCTGAATTGATCTTAGTTTTAAAAAAAGAGGCCTGTGCTGATTTAATGGCAGTATGATATGTCTTCAAGGCTGCCTTATAAGTAGCCAACTTGGCAGAGCAATCTTTAGTGCCACTCTCTTTCCAACCTCTTACAGGCCCTCCTTTCCAAGGCTAGAGATGGAGAAACCCAAGGGGCAGAGGAGCTGCGTTTGCATTCCTTCCTTGACCGAAGTGGGGCCAAAGCCTCAAAGGCTACCTGTAGCAAACTGGTGACTGTGTCATTATCATGAGCAGTGGCGCCTGTAAGAGGAGGAACAATGTTGGAAAGGAACTCAACGATATTCTTAGGCCTTATCATATTCCAAGCACGGGTGTTGTCTATTGGTATGCCTAGTCTGTTGGAATTTGGCAGCAAAGGCCCACCGGAAGGGAATAAGAAAATGGTCCGAGCAAGCAACCACCGTGTGTTCTTCAACCAATGTAGGAAGATTAGAAAATATCACATCAATGATATGGCAGGCTTGGTCAGTAGGGGTAGTTACTAATTGTGTCAAATTGCGAGAGGCCAACCGGTCTGTCAGGGCATAAAAAAGCCTGTTTGTGGGATTATTTATCTGCTGATTAAAATCCCCAAGTAATGTACAGTTATCATAGTGAAGGGTCAGATGAGCTACAGCTTAAACCAGAGAGTTGATAAAGTCCCCCGCGTAACCCGGTGGGCAATTAATCAAGGCACCTGCTAGAGAGGACTGGTCACACACCAAAAAACAAAAACCTAGACCCTCTGCTCCCAATAGTGCAGGCAAAGTAGTTCAGTGAAAAGACTGCTTGTAAGCAATTACAACCTCCCCACCTTTCACATAAACTTTATCCAAATGCACCAAGGAATATCCATCAGGCGTCATGGCATAATTCATCCAAGTTTCCATCATAAAGGGAAAACTATGTCTTAACTCTCTCAACAAACTATGTGTATGCAAGGCATGCTTTTGAAGAGAGCAAATGTGACTCAGTATAGCCTAGAGCTGTGAGGAGGTAGGTAGTGAGTTACGGCGACAGCCTCCTGGACCAGTCCCCGCCTGTGATATTATCAAGAGGGAAAAGCTCTTGGTAATGGAGCAGAACTCATGGAACATGCATGGAAAACCTAGAAAATGTGGTGGAGATAAAATTGGAGATGCCTTCAAAATCCAAAAGTTCCTACAGCGGTGCACAACTACTGTTGAAACGTGGGAAAAGCAGTAGACCAAGAGAGTAAAGAGAAGGCAAACAAAGGAATAATAGCATGTTTTTATATAGTGCTATATACTGCTATTTATAAAAGAGGTCACTATTACCAAAATATAATGGTACCCATTTAATTGGTCTAAAAAGATGAAAGGCTGAGTTGTCCTTATGCTCATTCAAACACATAACCTGCGGGTCACATCCAAAGTTAGCAATGAGTACTAAATTTCACTGAGATCTTGCCAGCTCAATTGTTAGAAATGGGGTTTCTGGTTGGCTAAGGTATGCACCTCAGCCAGGACAAACCCATCACTCTAGTGAGGGCAAGTAAGTTACACACCAAAGAAAAAAGCTCACCCTCTGGTAGCTTGGCACAGAGCAGTCAGGCTTATCAAAGAGGCAATGTGTAGAGCATGTGTGCAACACCTATGTACAGTAACACAGTGAAAATCACCACAAAAAGATTCCACTCCAATGTAGAAAAATGGTAAATATTTATCTGAATAAAACAAGACCAAAACAACAAAAAAAACAATCAATACATCAAGAGATATACACTTTTACAAAAGTAAATATCAAAGCAAAAAGCACTGTTTCAATTTCAGCTATGCTCATTTTAGAGCCTTTACGGTAGTTTGTCAAGTTTATTCGTTCCTTATGATTCAATCAGGGTCTTTGAGAGAGGTGGGACTCAGCATGTCCCTAAGCAATGCTGAAATCTCCCTGTGGCTCCTTCTTGAGCCGTTACAGTAATTTTCAAAAGAGAGGAATGGAACGTCTGCAAGACACAGGCCTTAACAAGTCCCTGTATGGCCTCGAGGGGGAGAGAAACACAACCAATTGATTCCTTTGTAGCCGCCGACGATGTCATGCGGTTAGCTGGTAAGTGGTCCCGGTCCCTGCGTCCCAATACTTGTGTGGGGGCGATTAGTGAGTCGCACTGCTTGTCCGGCCCAGCTTCAGGTGCACAAGCTGCAGTTCAGCCAGTGGCGTATCTAGACCCTATGCCTCTTGAGGCGGCCCCTGCTTTTGCCGCCCGGCAGCCGCTGGTTATGAGCGTGGGGTGCTGGCTATATGCGTTAGTTTGACGCCCCGCGACGGCCACAGGTAAGAGTGGGGGGGGAGGCCACCACCCCCAAAACTCATGCTGCCCGGGGAGGAACGCCCACCCTGACCACCCTTGCTACGCCACTGCATTCAGCTGATCAGAGAGGTGGGGGCCGGGGGCACCTACTCCGATCAGAGCCTCCTGCAGTGATTGTTAATGGGGGCACAAGTAGAGTGCTCGGCTTCTTCTGCACTCGCCGCTTGTAGAGGCACCGCCGTACTTCTTCCCGGGCCCTCTTCACAGGGGAACCACGCTGTACTTGGCTTGGCAAGTACCTTTAAATACCAAGACAACGTGGCAGGAAAATTGTGCACGCAGGCCCTGTAGTGACAGGCCTGAGACAGGTTTGAAAGGCTACGTCAGTGGGTGGCACAAGTAGTGCTGCAGGCTCACAGGCCCTGGGTATATGGGACACCACTTTACGAGGGACTTGCATGTAAATTAAATATGCAAAATAGGTGTAAACCAATCATACCATGTTTTAGGGAGAGAGCACATGCACTTTAACACTGATTAGCAGTGGTAAAGTGCCCAGATTAGTAAAGCCATCAAAAAGAAGGTCAGAAAAATAAGCGAAGGAAGGCAAAATGTTTGGGGATAACCCCACAAAAAGGGCCATGTTTTAGGCCTTTGCTCATGTTCTGTGTATCTTTTTTACAAGGATGCTAATAATGGGTAGTTGTTGGTGCCTCTGGCACTGCCCTTGTTGCCATTGGACTCAAGGATGGATCTTGAAGGGAGCACCGGGAACAGAAAGACATCTATTTTTTTCTGTAGTTTGTATTCTCTGCCAATCCCCAGCTCATCTGCAGCAAATAGTAGGCTATTTAGTGGGTAAAAGCAGAACCTGGGGGTCAACTGTATGACGTCATTAAAAGTAAAATAGTGCGTGATGTAATTTTCACTACACCTACCGAGGTCTCCTGAAGGTTAGTCTATAGGCCCTCACCTCTAAGTACCAGTGCTTAATTTGAGCCGTGGTTTCCTGTGCTCGGCACTAGCACTTGTCAACGCTGACACTTATGATAGTCTGCTACATGGTAGCACTGTCTGTCTAATTTAGAGACGTGCACAACAGTGGTATGTTAATACGATATATCTTAAAAATGGCTAATACCTGCCTCCCAAGCCATTCTTATAGCTTTGTGGGACTGGAATAGTCTGACTTGTTACAATTGGAGGACTGCGACGGTTAGTTGTTGTGTTGGTACTGATATTGGCAGTGCTGACAGTGGCAATGGGTGGTACAGGCTGCAATGGCCTCCTTACGAGGGCCCAGCACATATTTTTTCACAAATTAAGCACTGCTAAGTACCAACCTTCCATCAGGCTTCGCAGCTCCCCCAACCTTTTGGGCTTCACACTCAAATTAAAAACCTACTCTTTAACCCACTGATTGCCAATATGTGAGTCTCTGGGGTGCAGTAAAGTTATAAGGACTATCCCAGCAGACTAGTAACCAGTAATTTGTACTGCATGGGACCAATGGATCCCTAGTCTCCTCTGAACCCAAGGCACCTCTAGTAAAACCCAAAAGCAATACAAGACAGCACAATGCATCTATGGTGACCCCCAATAATCTTGCAATATATTACACCTGCAGCACAACATCCACTGTCTGTCAACAATGTACTTAGATTATCTAAATACCTTTTTAGTTCTACTTGTAGTTCTCAGCGACAAAACAATCCTAGGAGTAGTTTTGTGCTTTATAAAACCCTTTTTTTCATTCATTCATTCATTCATTATGAAAGGAAACCCCGAGGCTGGTAACCCACTGCATACAACCTCAAAGAGCAACATGTAACCTGTTAAGATTGTCGATCATCTGTCTACAGAAGCAATTAATTACACAGTGAGCGCATAAAAAATAAAAGTAAACATGTTTACTGGGTGTACCGCCCCTCCTTTTCCGTAACTCGTATGGACAGCACAGTGGGTGTCTAAGTTCAGGTTTGCTTTTTCCTCTCCTATTTACAAGTTCCGGTTTGCTCTTTATTCTCATTTCTTTACAAACGTTTCTAGTGCATTTGGAATGCTCCCTTCCTTTCTCATACTCAGCTCTGATCTCTTTGACAAGAGTGCTGCTTCAACACAGAACCTTCATTCTCTCTCACACATCTGCTGTTTTTGAATAATTGAATCGCTGTGTGTTTAGCTTGTGAATGGTCTGCACCAAGGCGGCTAACGCTTGGAAAAGCACTGACAGCATGACAAATTTCTGACAAATTTCCACGAAAAAAAGTCACATTTAAGGGTCTTCGCACACCTATTTCTTTGGGTGGAACGGGACGCAAGCTTGTACCTGTAGTATCTTGTAATGTCTGTAATGTTAAGGATAGGTTTAGGAATGTTGCTGTAGAATGCTTAGGTAATAGTTGCCATGGTGCGTCCTGGGTTCTAAGAGAATCCAGTGCTGAGGGAGTAGGTGCAGAGCTGTGGTGATCGGTGGCTGAGGTGTACTTTACCTACTTGAATAAAGAACCACCTTTCCATCTACCTGGAGTGTCTACGTTATTTCATTGGCGACGACCTGATGAGGAGCGTTTTAGAAGACAGGACTCCTTGGAATTAGGATAAAGTTGTAGTTTATTAAGAGAGATGAAACAACCCTTGATCTGCACCTGAGCGACTCCCTCTGGCAACTGCCACCACCCCAACATTCCAGAACCGCTTCAGCATGGAAGTACATGTTGCCAGAAAACGCTAGACATTCCATCTACTTAGTAAAAGCACATATTTTACAATACAAGAATATAACACATCTCCCTCCTTAAGGATATAACACCCAAAAAAAAAAACATGTGATAACAAAAACAACATATGATACAATGGCATCCTATGTGCACACATAGTCATCCCATTTCTTAGGTTTCGCTTTTGTGCGCATGCTGCGCTCTCTCATCGCAGGGATGTTTCCTTCCACTTTTACAGATCTATTTATACCCACACAACCTTTAGACTTAACCACCCAGCTTGTTCAGTAGCACTGCACAAGGATACCTTTCTAGTATTCCACCATTTACCATCAGACAACTTCACATTGTTTCCTCTTACTTTCACCACAAGACCACCTCGGAAAACCTTTCCTTACTCTATCACCTTGAAATACCCTTACAAACATGCCTAGCTCAAACTGTTTTCCAGGTTTTATTATTTTCATGTTGTGTCTCTGACTATACGCCTCTTGATACTTATCCTCTCTGTCTTGCAGGAGTTTAAGATTTACACACCGCCTCCTAGCTCTGTTCATCCATGCCGGGACAGCTACAGTACACGGTACCCTCCCTTTGAGCAAACTAAAAGGTGTCTCTTTGGTCACTGAATGAGTCATGTCTTTGACTTGACGTTTCCAAGCACATATTGCTCATAACCGCTAGTTGAATGAATTCCACCAACACGCTGTTAAATCGTTCAACCAAACCATTGCCCCTAGGATGGTATACCGGGGTTTTGTTATACTTAATTCCCCAATTGATCAAAAACTTCTCAAATTCCTCAGACACAAATTGGGGGCCAGTGTCTGTTACAATTTCCACAGGACACCCCTCTTTCCGGAAAATGTCTTCACAAAAAGTAATCGCAACACTTGATTTTACATCTCTCACAAACTAAACCTCAGGCCATTTTGAAAAATAATCAACCATGACGATGGCATATTTTTCACTCACATTCAAGTTTTCAAAAGGCCCACAGATGTAAATGGCTATTTTGTCCCACGGGCGTTTCGGCAAAGCTGTGGGATTTCTAGTCGTCTCGTTTGTTGTATGTGATTTGTCGCTGCATGCACAAGCAACACAATCCTGCACATACCTCTCAATTTGACTGTCCATCCCTGGCCACCAGAAATCTTCTCTGATTCTCCTTTTCATAGCCAACATTTCACCATTCCCTTCATGCATAAGCATCAGCAACCTTTCCGTAAGTGCAGTAGGCACCACTAACCGACTACCTCTCCTCACAACACCCTCAATAACTGCCAATTCTGACCAAATAAACTTGAACAATTCTAAATCTGTGTCCAATTTCCACCCTTGTTTTTGACGCAACGCCTCCACTAATCTCACACATATATCATCCTCAGTTACAGCCAATTTCCAATCTTCTTCACCAATAGCACTGCACACATCATTCACCTCTGCCACCATCCATTCGTCTTCCTCTTCTTCCGGCACCCACTCCAAAGGTAACCTTGATAAACAATCAGCGTTAATATTCTTTGCACCTGGTACATACTTCATTTAAAAAATGTACTCCTGAAGACGATAAAGCCATTTCGCAATTCTGGGAGTGGCTTTACCTGCTCCTTTTGTTGAAAACAAATCTACCAACGAATTGTGGTCAGTACGCTATTAAAATTGTTTATCCCACACATAGATTCGGAAATATTGTACCCCCCACCAACACGCCAATGCTTCCTTCTCTACTGTGGAATAAGTATGCTCAGCTCCTCTTAACGTACGAGAGGCAAAAGCCACTACCCTTTCTTTGCCCTTGTGAACTTGCATGAGAACAGCTCCTAGGCCATGATTGCTCACATCAGTTATTATAATGGTCTCATCAGCCAAGTCAAATGATTTCACAGGGACCCCATTTGCAATGTCTTTTTTCACATCCTCAAATGCCTGTTGACAATTATCAGACCACTCAAATGTTACGCTCTTCTTCATTAGACTCCTAACACTTGTACTTTATTCATAAAATGGTGCACAAATTTGGAGTAATATTCCGCGAGACCAAGGAATGACCTAAGTTGATACTTGTCTCTCGGGAAGGTGCATTCTCTACGGCTTCCACTAAGTTTCGCTTGGGTTTGGTTCCCTCACTGGTTAGAGTGCAACCTAAATATTCTACTTCCTTCAAACTAAATTTGCATTTTTCAAGGCTAATTGTGAGGCCTGCATCCATTAATCTCTGTAATACTTTTTCCAAAACTTCGTCATGTTGACTCTTGTCACACCCCCACACTAATACGTCATCTTGAAATACCAATGCGTTTTTCAAATCCATCAATAAACTCTTAATGACCCTTTGAAACACGACAGATGCCGAAGCCAGTCCAAATGGCATTAGGACAAACTGAAAAGCTCCTTCAGGAGTGATTAATGAGGTCAAATGTTTTGACTCTTCATGCAATAACACCTGGTGATATGCACTGGACAAATCTGAGGTAGTGAAACACGTACCCCCTTTCACACTCGCTAACATCTCACTGATGCGAGGGAGAGGATGATGATCAATCAAAATGTTGTCATTCAGATCCCTCAGATCAATGCACATCCGAATATTCCCATTAGGTTTCTTTGCAATAACTATTGGACTCAACCACTCGGACGCTTCTGTAGGCTCAATTACCCCCTCCATGTATAATCTGCGTAATTCATTTTTTAACTTGTCTCTCAACATTAACGGAACATTGCTTACTTTGTGCACTTTTGGCACTGCATTGTCCTACAAGATGATGTGGTGTCTGAATTTTTTCAAACAACCTAAACTGTCCTTAAAAAGTTCATGAAACTTGGTAACCCAAACGTTCGTGTCAGGACAAGAAGTCAGCAGAACTTGCTCCGGATGATTCAGATCCAAAATGATATCCAATGCTTGTTGTTCCCTCCAACCAAGTAGGGACCTTCCTTTCTCCAAAACATATAGATTGCCTATATAGTCTTTCTGTCCTAGAAGTGCATTTCAGTCATGACATAACCCAAAACTGGTAATTTGTCCCCACAATATCCTTCTGGTTTCACATCAGTGGCATTCAACCCTTCCATACCTAAACATTCACAAGTGGTTCTGTCAATAATTGTGAAAGGAGAACACAAATCTGCCCAGACCAGTACCTCCTTCCCATTAATCTTGATCACACCCTTTGGAGGGCGATTACTATCACTCTTCAGCCTGGTCCCATCGCATCTTAAAATTTGGGTGGCTTCAATCAGGAGTACCTCCCACCTCCTCCTTTTCACTCTCACATGAAATGTCTTCCCTCTCACTCACTATTGCTTCTTTTACCAAGTTTACAGATTTCTTATAATTAGACACTTCATTAACTTTGCACACCCTTGCAAAATGCCCTACCTTTTTACATTTGTAGCCTCTGCTTTTAGCTGCAGGACAATGGTTTTCCTCAGCTGTGTGCCTCAAACTTCCACACCTGAAACAAGCTTTTACTTTGACTTTCACCCATTCTTGTTTACTTTTACTATTCCTTACTTCCTCACTTTTTCTAACCACCTTTTTATGCTGTTCACATTGTGAGCTGTTTCTTACTGGCTATCTTTTCTTGAACTTGCATTGCCCTACTCCTTCACATACCTAGAAGTATCCTCCATTCTTCTCGCCATTTCTATGGCTTTATCTAACGTGGTATCTTTCATACCTAGTGATTTTTCTTGAACCTTAATGTTATACATTGTATTTATTATCTGATCTCTCATTATTTCATCTCTTAGACCCTTGAATTTCCACGTAACTGCCAACCTCCTCAAATTCACTACGTACTGTTCAATTGACTCGCCTTGCATTTGAGAACAAATTTGTGCCTCTACACTACTATCCTTACTTTCTTCCCAAAATTCTCTTCCAATGCCTTCAAAGCTGACCCATACACATCCTCACCATCCTCATCAGCATTTTCATGCACATTCCTTTCTTCTATGGTAGGCAATGTCTTCAAAACAATTCTACCTTCTAGACCCAAACAATGTTTGAGAATGTCCAAGTTCCTTTCCGCAATGTACACATCACACCCAATGGCTTCTAAATATGCCTCGAAGGTCTCCCTGCAATCATCCCAACCCATGCATGTTGACCAGGATTTTGCAAGAACAAAGTTGGTGCAGGGATAGACTGTGTTGCCATAATGCCCTATTTTATAACACCAAAGATAAACACCTACACATATATAGTAAAAAAAAATGCACAATTGTTATTGTTCCCAGTGTGCCTCTTAAAATAAAACTTGGTAAAATTTGATTCACCACTTTGCCCTCAACATTCCATGGGCGATGTGCGTGCCACCGAAGCAAATCCAATCCAAGTTTAAGACACGCTAGGAACACTAACATAAACAACATGTGCCCTCGACTTCCAAATGGTGTTCGTGTCACCGATACCCAACTTCCTCAAAACCAATTTGATGACACGCTGTAACAATACCAGCGTCACAACGCTTCATGAACATCGGTGTGCACGTCACCACGCAACTTGCCGTCTACACGATGAGGTGTGCGCATCACCGCTCAGGGTAGTGCACTTTCCGCACACGGCACTGTGGAGCAGTCCACACACACCGCACTCAATAGATGGTGGCTGCCTTTGGGTCACTCTACCAAAAAAATGGCAGCAAGCTCAGCGTCGAGCATAGTACGACCTTCGTGAAATGTTGCTAAAACAAACACAGTTTCTACTCCTCCTAAGATAGCGGCACGCTCTCCACAGAGCATACTACGGCACAACACACACGTAGAGATGGCTGGGCACTTCCAATAGAACGTCTTCCTGTGCATGTGATGAACCAGACGTCATCCAACAGCCACAGACGTGCGCGCAAGGTCTCGCACTCCCAATCGTGCTCGAGCTGGTCAGCGCGTGTGCAGGTAAAATGCCCAATTTCACTCCGCGTGCAGCTAACACACAGGTACCATGCGAACTCCACTACAAACAATTTCACCTGCGCGAGACGTCCTTCACTTTCGCCAACTACGTAGTCTCTACAGATCGTTATGACCTCTACCAAGACCAAGGGTTGAACCAATTCTTGACAAATAATCTTGCCACGGAGCAGCACATTCCCGCAACATGTCCTTAGAGTCCTTGGGTCCTTAGCCCATCCTCGTTGCCAGTTTTAGAAGACAGGACTCCTTGGAATTAGTATAAAGTTGTAGTTTATTAAGCAAGATGAAACCTTTGATCTGCACCTGAGCGACTCCCTATGGCAACTGCCACCACCCCAACATTGCAGAACCGCTTCAGCATGGAAGTACATGTTGCCAGGAAACGCTAGACATTCTATCTACTCAGTAAAAGCACATATTTTACAATACAAGAATATAACAGAGTGGACTACACCTATCAACATGGAATTACACCTCAACTCAGCCGTCGTAAATTACGTTTTTTCAGTACCCTTAGCCCATATATATTTTCCTGGACTACCTTTGGCTGATCAACTCTGAATATTGCCTGATACGTCCAAATATTTTCAAACAGAACCTACACCTCTGGCAAAAAGGAAGTATTTTTGTAACAAAAAAACAACACCTGCCAATTGAACAACTTGCAGAAGTACAAACTTAACATTGCTTTTTTAAAATAGACAGAAGGGCTTAACTCTTTTCAAAAGCTTGAACCTCCATTTCATCTTCCCTAACACAGCAGATCGACATTGTAGAAGGTGGGAGTGTCTCCTTGTGATGGATGTCGCGATTAATGATGGCTACTTGTGCTGCACTCTTTGGTGGTTATGCCCCCAGAAGGCATAGTCAGTCACAGTTCTCAATCAATGACAGAAGTACAGCAGGCACCACCAGGTGTTTTCTTTAAGAAAGAGTCCCCCCATAAGCCTCAGATGAATCTGGTAGTGCATAATTGAAAGGATGACTGGGTGGGTGAATGGGCGAATGGAAATGGGAAGGAACTGACAGATGAATGAATACATTGACAGAAGGCTGAAGGTTGGATAGAAGGAGGATGAAAGGGTGTGTATGCTTGGTGTGATTAGAGGAATGGTTCAAGTGAGGGTGTACATTATTTTCTTACTACTTGCTTGCAGGTAGCCAACCGTTTGTTTCCTCAAGTGAGAGGATGACAATACGGAGTTTGCAGAGGACATGCTCTAACTAACTGCTGCAAAAATAGAATAGTCCTGGCCCCTTGATATACCCCCATAAGAAAATTGTTGTTCAGAGATTTTCATGTTTGATTTGTGTTTTTGGGTCATTAGAGAAGTAATTTAGCTTGGGTAGACATCGCTAATGCGGGCCGAATTGTTCTGGATGACATTTTAAAAAATGTCAAATGTGTTGCAGTGATGATGCAAATTTTAAGGAACCATGAGACCTATTTACTGCATTTTCATTTCAAAACCTAGGTTTTGGAGTCAAGCAGTCTTATACAGACAGAAAATAACTTCTGAGAGCACCCCGTCCGCCATTTCCAAAATGGCGCCCCCAAAATGATGTGTTTTAGCCATCATATTGGTCGTTTATTTTATTATTGTTTTTGTTTCAGGTTTTCCGATGATTCAAATTCGTAAACATGAGCAAAGCAGGTGGTAGTAGAGGATCTTTGAACTCACAAAAAGATACGTTCTCAAACTAAAACAGGTAGAGGGTGATTAAAGGAAAATAATTTCTTTAAGGACGAGAACCCTCACTCACCCGAAGGTGAAATGCTTCATCATAGGGCTCCCTCCTCACACCGGGCCCGCAAGATTCCCGGTGTGGGCTACAACTCTCCACCAAAAGGAAGTAGTGGAGAGGAGCTGAGGTGTTTTCAATGGGGGAGGCCTATGAGGTGAGTGTGTAAGGGGCAGAGTGCAAAAGAAATATGTGAAAGGGTTAAAACTGTCTCAAGGGACCTAATAACTTTATTCAGTGGTACCCAAGGACAGAGTTAAAAAACAAGAGGACTAGGGGGTTAACACCAAATATACCCCTACTAGAGGTCAACATGTTTCTGCCCTCATTTGACTCCAGCCCGAGTTCATGGGCATTCTTCAGGACCAATATCTCTTGCGCTGCCCATGCAATGTATTTTACATAGGCATGACTACACGGAAGGTGAAGTTGAGAATAGGGGAGCATCGTAGTTCCATCAGATGTAAGAAAGACAATACCAAACTAACACGGCACTTCCTCAATGCAGGACATACAGAAGACAATATCCACTGGATGATTATTGACCAACCCAACTACATCAGAGAGATGGGTACCCGTGAGTCTGTCCTGTTCCACAGGGAACAGAGATGGATCTATAGACTCTGTTGTGACACCCAGGGACTGAACGATGACATCCCTTGGACTAGTCTTGGGAGATGATTCATCCACCAGCTCTGTACCCATTCACAGTGAGGAGACTGCTTGTTATGGAGGTGCACTAACAAGACAGTCACTTACGGTAGTGTGGAAGGACGGTCCTTGTAACCCTGTATACTTAAGCAAACATACTATTAAATCATCCCCTTGTCACAGGTGTTGCCATCCGAAATCTTCCCTGATGATCTTTGGTTGCTCTTACTGATTATCTTCACCTTAATTAGGTTATGTCTTCAAAGTAGATCTCCAGGTTTGCTGAATACTGGCTATGGCTCCGTTATTGTAATTAACACGGAAACTATCATGCAAGCTGTCTTTTCATCAACAAATGTTCTAATCTGAACCTCAGTTAATACTTTGCTAGACAAGGAACTACATTACCCATGATTCTTAGCGAGAACGACGTTGGTGATGATGTACGTCATTTTCGCTTGTCTCCCGTGTCGATCGCCCGTTTTTCTTGTGGCAGCTGGAAAATGGCGGAAATCTCGCTATTGTTATCTACACGTAGACAATTATGTGATTGCTTTTCAGATTACTTTTTTTTTCAATAAAACCGGCGCCGTGATGGACAGCGGGGTAGATGAAAGACTACATTACCCATGATCATTAGCGTAGATGACGTTCTTAACGTCTGACGTCACTTCCGCTTATCTCTCTTTACAAACCCCCGGTTTCTTGTTGTCAACCTCTTGCCAGGACCCCGCTAGAGCGAGGTGACTCCTGACCAAAAACGGGTGAGTGAGTTTAGTTGCGTGTATTCGATCTGACATGGTCACCCGTGCCAGCTAGCTACCGCAACTGCCTGGTTGTTCCCTATGCAGACGGTGGCCATATCTAGTCCCGTTTTACATGACTTGATAATTTTTAACAATTGCACGATATCGAGAATTGAATCTACTATGCTTTTTGCCTTCATGGTGTCCCTCTTTCTGGGAGGTGTAGGCGCTTTTGCTTATAGAGTGTTAGTCACGTGCTCCCCAACACATTCACCGGTTATAGATATACAACCCCTTTCTGTGTAGGGTGAATGACCGTCAGGCGGGACCGAGGTGGGTTCTGTTGATTATTGCCCAAACATTTTTGGGGGGTAAGAGTATTTGGGCTCACTCTCCCCTTGTTTAAGATCAACTCTCTTCCTGCCCTATACGTTTGGATGGGGTCCATATTATTCATTGTATGCCCCCTGTCCTATGTGACTTTAATAATTTACGACTGAATGGTCAACTGCCTATACATCACTGTCATACGTTTTCCCTTTTATATTTCTTGTTTTAGCCGAGACTGCTGTGGGATACCATATGGCTGAAGAGAGGTAAACTTTATCCCTCTGTCAGGTAACCTTCGTCTTGGCTCTATACTTCTTTTGATACATTCTTTGGGGGTTCAATAGGGATGTACTTCACGACTATCTTGTGAGCAATTAGACTTACAAAGATTATTCTATTTCTTTTCTTCTCTTTCAGATGAAGACGGTGTAATAATAACCCCCCTTTTACACGGCTTGTAACACTAACAGCCAGTCTAATCATCTGATTTGTTTTACCACTAACTGCAGAGTGACTTACATGTATATTGGTCCTGAAGAATGCCCATGAACTCCGGCTGGAGTCGAATGAGGGCAGAAACATGTTAACCTCTAGTAGGGATATATATGGTCTTAACCCCTAGTCCTCTTGTTTTTTAACTCTGTCCTTGGGTACCACTGAATAAAGTTATTAGGTCCCTTGAGATAGTTTTAACCCTTTCACATATTTCTTTTGCACTCTGCCCCTTACTCACTCACCTCATAGGCCTCCCCCATTGAAAACCCCTCAGCTCCTCTCCACTACTTCCTTTTGGTGGAGAGTTGTAGCCCACACCGGGAACCTTGCAGGCCCGGTGTGAGGAGGGACCCCTATGATAAAGCATGTCACCTTCAGGTGAGTGAGGGTTCTCGTCCTTAAAGAAATTATTTTCCATTAATCGCCCTCCCCCTGTTTTAGTTTGAGAACGTATTTTTTTGTGAGTTCAATACACTGATAGGGAGTGGTACGTTCTCCCCTGGGTTTTTCTCCCCTAGATCCAAAGTGTGATTTTGAGCAGAGGATCTTTACCTTTTGACATAGTGTTGCCAACTACAAAATCTGAGGACACCTTCAACAGAGAAAACTGTGTCATATACCAAACCAATCCGAAAGAAAAGCTAACATCAACTGCGGCTGGTATGAAGAGAGTTCGAGATGCTGCAGAAATACTGCAAGACGAAGTTCACAAAAGATTGAAACTGATGGGTGAAGAGGATCACATATTTTATCATTGCCCATCCACTTAGAAGATCGATGTCTACCCCTCGTCCACCTCCAACAACTGATCAGAAAGTTGAGTATCTTCAATGTGTTATCTGTGGTTTAGCCAGAACAAGGGCCAAAGGGATTGATGAAAGAACAGAGTATGCGAGTCTCAAAGGGATAAACATGTTTTCATCTGAAGCTAATTTCTTCCAAGATGAAGTTTTCAGCTGAGTAGCTGATCTAAACAGTGAGGTGAATGTATTTGCAGCAGATTTGTATGCCCACCCGAACTGCATGCATGCATACATTCGAAAATCTGAATATACAATGAGCGCCCAAGCAGCAAAGTAACATCCAGCCTTCAGTTAAGTTTGCAATCTTAGAAAAAGCAAATTAAGTTTTAAAGCCACGCTTGAGTGCTGACTACGGGTTCACACTCTGTGAGATCAGAGAAATAATGGTCAACATTGATGAAAGTGTATTGATCCATAATAACGAAATGAAGATTTTTCTGGTGGGAGTGTACAATGACAGGATTCGCTTTTGTCATTCTAACAAGCAGAATGAGCCACTTATGGTGTTCTCAGCTGATTTGACTCCTGAAGTTCTTGCTGCCAAATAAGATCACAGGATGCAGTAAAATCAGCAGGAACCATTTTAAGAAATGTCCTGAAAGATTTCGATTTTGAACTTAATGACAAATTTTGTGACGCCCAAGAGCTCTGCAAATCATGGAAGTCAAGAAGAAAAGCCTGATGCGGTCTTAACATTTTTTACATCATTGTTTAATATCCGCAAAGCAAAACTGTTACAAACCAATTTCTTGAGTTCAGAACAGAAGTCAACATCATTGATGATGACTTTGAAGATATAAGCGAAGAAGTGGGAGACAATCCCATAAACCGACAGGCTTTTGGTTCTGCAAATGTACTGTCTTTTCCAAATCATGTTTTATGAATTACATCACAGCAAAAAGAAAACTCCTCTACACATGATGACTGCCCACGCAATCTATGACAAGTGCAAAAGTAGAGAGATAATCACTTCAATTAATAGGATTGGTGTATCAACAAGTTATAATGACATAGTATGGAGCAGGAACTTGTTAGCAGCTCATGCTGTAAAATCTTATGAATCCGACAGCACACCACTTCCTGGTCACTTTACCAGGAAAGGGTTTACAATTGCTGCTCTTGATAATTTTGATTTTGAAGACAGTTCTTCTTTGTCTGGAACATCCAGCACACATAATACTGCCATGGTACTTTTTCAAGACTGTACCAATGAATAGCTGTTGGAAAACAAGCTGTGTCAGCTGTAGGTATAAACAAACGAAGTTGCATACTTATAACCCAACTGCCTTGCCAACATGTGCAAAATCACTACAAGCCATCGACACGTCCCAGTCTACCAGAAAGTTTCAAAGTAGCTGAGGACATGGCTCTTCTTCAACCTGATGCTGCAGTCTGCAAAGCTGATTTAACTGAATTTATCATATCACATCACTCGCTAAGTGCGGACTGAAGGATGAAGAAAAGCCAGTTCCTCCGTGGGCTGGAATTCATGCTCTGATCTCCCGGAATACCGTCCCACTGAAGAAGGTTATGTTTTACCAGTAATACCATCTCCAATCACAAACTATGCAACAGTATACACAGCTCTACCAATTTTCCAAAATGTGCATGCTCAGCTTGAAGACTGACCTATCCTGCCAATTTTCTGCAATGAAGGTGTTTTCCATATTGTAGCTGCTATTTTTATGAGCAATCCATTAGAATTTGATGATCTTTATCCAATGATGGGCATTTTCCATATGACAAACGTGGTGTTGAGGTGTGCAGGAACTTATCTCAGTGGATGTGGCATAGACAGTGCACTTATTGAGGCTGAAATCTTTGGAAGCAAAACTGTCGCCAGTATTGAGTGGAACTCATTATGTTCATTCATTACAAGGTATGCTCATCATATCTGAGGCTATAGAAACATTGTGTTGAAATGCTTTCTGGAACAAGAATGACAAATTAGGTTTTGCATATCTTATCTCAGAAGTGAACAAGGCGCAGGGTGCACTTCATTCAAAAGACATATTGTTCAAACACTCAGTTCAAAATAAGAAAACCTGAAAACCAAGTTCGTAGAGTCTGTCAAAGAATGTGAAGAAAAATCAGAACTTTACAAGTACTGGGAAAATGTTTTACACAGGATATCTCTAGTCAAAAACTTGGTACATGCTGATCAGGAGGGTGAATGAGAGCTGCATCTCTGATTACTGTGTTTCGCAAATTCGATTGCATAAACTATCCAAGATATGGGTCTTGGTATTTGGAAAAAGTGAAGAAGCTAGAGATGGAAAAACCATACCTCTACAAAAATTCATCCAAAGACCTTTTGTGGTGAAAGATAGAGAGGGACAGTTCAATGCTGTGGCTCCAGATATGAAAATGGAACAGACAATCCAGAGATCACAGAATAACTCCAAGGGAATTGTTGGTCAGACACGTAAAAGTGAATATGTTGCTCAATGCAGCTAGTTTACCATGAAGTCCTTTCTATTTGCAATGTTTTCAGAGAGAGGACAAATTCAAAATTAATGGACCGTCTGAAACTGTTCCTCACCTTGAAGTTGTGGGAAGCAGAGGGGAACATTTTAATAAACACGTTGACAGCCTTCTTCATTTCATGCAGCAGCAAGGAAACTCCTTTGAAATGACTGACCCTGTGTGACTACACAACTATGTGACCAAACAATATGTGGATAACGATATAAAGACATCTACTAGATGTCCTGGAACATGGATTGAAACTATACACAGAACTGAATCAGGAGAGATTTGCATTTAAAGAGATAAAGCTGTTTGATATAATCACTAAAGCTAAACTTCCACGCTTTAATTGATATAGTAGGAATTATGTCAACCAGCCACTACAAAACAGGTTACAAAAAAACAACTTGCTCAAACACAGAGAGATGGATGTAGCAAAAGAAAGGGATGAATTTATCAAGGACATGCTGTTGCATGATCTCTCCAACAAACGCATTCTTTGATAGAGATGCTGCTACCAAACCAGTGAAACACAAACTTGTACAAGAGCTCGAGAAAAAACATTCGCCTGAAGAATTTCAATTCGAAAAGGTGCCCTCACTGAAAACTGTGCTGGGGTGGACTATATGTTACAATTGCAAATGGTCAAGATTTTACCATAGCAAAACTTCAGAGAGGTCATTCAGACTGTTCTGCAGATATCAAAGTCACTGTGCACCTTGCAAGAACTACACATTGTCTTTGACAGTTATCTTGAACTATCTGTCAAAGAATGTGAGAGAATCAGACTAATGTCTACAAGTGGAACAATTGACCTCGCCTGCCTCAAAAATTCAACATGTATACCTGTGCAACTTGATAAATTCTGGTTATCAACATCGAACAAGATGAACTTGGAGATGTTAACTCACCAAAACATTGCTGATGCTTCAGTGAACACTGAATTTCCAACTATTGCAAGTGAAATGATTGTCAATGAGGAGTTGATGCCTGCAGAGATATATTCAAAAGGTACAGGCCATATTGTTCAAGTACTTAGCAAATTGGAGGAAGCTGACCTTTGTGTTTTGCCACATGTTGAGTGGGCTGTTCGAAATGGTTCCAACTGAGTCATTGCACTGTCAAATGACACAGATAAAATTATTGTGCTTCTTGCATTTGTTGCAATATTCATAAGTCAAGGACTGTCAGAGTTATGGATATGTTATTAAACAGGCAAGTAAAAAGGCACTATATCCCGCTCCATATTCTGTACAAGAAACTTTTTTTTTTTTTATTGAAACTTTTTGCCATATACATAAAGGAACAACGAGAATCCCCAGTCATACACAGTATTGTACAGTACTGTTGGTACATATTCACAGTATTAAATTATTACATTTCACGACAATGCAATATTAAACATTTATATCAATCCGAATACTATTAGTATGGGTACTTAGTCGTTTCGAAGTTGTATGGTAGTGGACGTTATGTACTTATGATTGTTTAAATTCCTGCCCCTGCAGGTGTCTTAATTACACGCATATGCTTCCAAAGTGGGGTCCCATGTATACCTTTAGTTAATAATAGGAATGATGTTCGTACGGTATCCCATGGGCCTTTAGGGCCCGGCGCTATTCTGCCTATTTGTGACATCTCCTATATCATCTGGTGAGGACAGCAGGTATGTTTTCAGAGGGTCCCATATATCTTTCAGTCTGGAAGTGGGTGGGAGCAATTCTGCGTAAGCAAATGACTGCTCCTGCCATGTTATGAGATCCTGTAACCACTCCTTAAATATGGGGGCCCGACCTCTACCCCACCTACAGGCTATTTTCCGCTTGGCAATCAGGAGCCTCAGTGCTAGATATTTCTTATGTACAGTATCAACATCATCAATGTACCCCAGTATTGCGATGTCTGGGGATGTCCGGAGCATCGCACCCACCATCTGTGACATAGCTTCGAATATCTTATGCCAGCAGTCATGGATTGCTGGGTATTCCCATGCCAAGTGGAGGAATCTGGCCCGTCACTGCCACATCTGGCGCATTTCTCATTATCTCCTAGCTTGAATTTGTACAGCTAAACCGGGGTGTAATATAGCCTATGTAAAAACTTATAATGGATCAGTTGCAGCCTACTATTTGCTGTGATGGGCTCGATTTGCTTGCAGCAGAACTCCCACTGTTTGTCTGATAGTGGTATGCCAAGGTCAGTTTCCCATTCTAGGCGCAATGCTAAATTACGAGGTTTAGTTACTTTTTGCGTGCTATGATCAATTAGCGAAGTAACGTGTTGAGGTGCTTCAGTTTGCAAAAGCTCATGAAGTGGCGGGAGAGTTAGTGGTTCGTACGGGAATTCTGGCGTGGCAGCCCTGACGCTTTGTCTGAGTCTAACAAACATAAATAGCTCCATAGCTGTGGGTACATTCCCATTAAAGAATTGCTCCTTCGTCAGGAATCGCCTGTCTGTATACAGGTCCCCCATGTCTCCATTTGGAGTCTGTTGAGCAGTTGTCTGCATTGCCGTTCATAGGTGACTTGCAAATCGGGATGACGTACCAGGGGCAACCGGGGAGAGTATAACATTGGTCTACCCAACCTCGTGGCTATATTCCTCCAAGCAGAGTTAGTGCAGGCGACTGGAGTGGGATCAGTATCTCGTTGTTTTGGGGGAATGGCGATGAGACCCGAAAGAGGAGTAGGAACTGTGCATCCCATTTCTACCACTAGATGTGGCATGAAGGGGGGTGGGTGAAACCAATACGTAGCGTAGTGTGCTCGTGCACAATAGTAATAGAGTTCCAAATCTGGTACCTCAAACCCCCCCTGTGAGAACGGAAGAGTCAATGTTTCCCACCTAAGTCTAGCCTGTCTTCCTCCCCATACTAGCCGAATTGTTTGTGTTCTCATAGCCCTAAAAACGGTTTCCCCGGATTGTAGAGAATATTGTTAAATAGGTAAAGGAGCTTGGGCAGTATGACCATTTTTACCAGTGAAATCCGCCCCGCCATGGACAGTGGCATTGCTATCCACCTTGTGATGGAGTCCGCGACGGTTTCTAGGGCCTTACCATAGTTGGAGCGCATCACTTCACTTCTGTCCCTAGTGACCGTTATCCCTAGTATTTAACCTCTTCATTACACCACGCTAGAGGATAGTCAAGTGTATATGGTGCGGCCTTATCGGTTAGCGGGAAAATGGCTGACTTATTCCAATTGATGTGTATGCCAGAGTATTCTCCAAATTTGGTGATTTCGCGTAGGAGTGGGTTTAGGTTATCTTGTGGGTCTTTAAGATAAAGAGTAATATCGTCTGCATATAGTGAAATTAAAAGGTGTCTAGTAGGGTATGCTAATGCTCGCTCCTTGTGGTGTTGCCTCAGCTTAGCCGCAAGTGGTTCGATGGCTAAGGCAAATAGTATAGGGGATAGTGGGCAGCCCTGCGCCTCTGGTAATTGCAAACGGGAGAGAACGTGACCCATTGAGGAGGACCGTGGCAATGGGTTGACAGTATAGGAGTTCAATCCAATTAAGGAAGCCGGGGGCATGCTCATGTATCGCAGGGTCCCTATGAGGTAATCCCACTCAACGGAGTTGAACGCCTTGGTGGCGTCGAGAAATACTGCCACCGCGGCAATATCTGGGTCAATGTCTTGCAAAACGGTAAATAGTGTCCGGAGGTTGTGAGATGACGCACACCCTGGGATAAACCCGGACTGGTCCGGCAATACTAATCTGTTCATTAACAAATTTAGCCTATTGGAGAGAAGCTTGGCGAAGATTTTGGTGTCACAATTAATCAACGAGAGTGGGCAGTAGGATTCACAATAGTCGTCTGGTTTACCGGGTTTAAGCAAGGATGTGATCATAGCCTCTCTCATGGTTGTTGGGAGTAGACCATCCTCCTTTGCCTCTTCGAAGACCATTTTTAATATAGGGACTAGTTGTGTTATGTAAGTTTTGTAAAACTCAATCGGTAGTCCATCGGATCCAGGAGCCCGGCCTGATTTCATTTGCATGATAGCTGCCGTGATTTCGTCCTCCTCTAAGTCTGCCGCTAGGAACTCCCTCTGTGAGTCTCCCAACCAGGCCAGGGCTGTGTCTTTGAAATATGGCGGGAGGTTTAGTGTTTGTCTCCTATGTGAGGTATACAGTGCTTCATAATATGCAGTGAAAGTATATAAGAGGCCAGTGATATTTCTGTGAATCACCCCTTCAGAGTCGTGAATTTCGGCAATGTAATTGGAGAACCTGGGCTGCCGGGCCCAGTCAGCTATGGCTTTCCCCGGTCGATCCCCTTCACCGTATCTACGTGCTATGTGATATTTGCTTCTAAATTTACATTCACCTTCTGCTGCGTCATTGTACTCTGTCAGTTTATCTCGAAGTCCAACTTTTGTGGTGCTCTCTACGGCTGCGTTGCATAGCTCTTGTTCTAAGGTTTTGATGTTGGTATCAAGTTGGCTGAGCTGCCTTCGAATGTCTCTCAATATGCCCCCTCCCTTAGCTATGCATGATACCCTTATGGTAACTTTAAATTTATTTATTTATTATTAGCTTTTATATAGCGCGCAGCTACCTGCAGGCGTCCCGGCGCTAGCCAATGCTTCCCAAACCGTAGTAACCTTGGGCACGGAATCTGTGCTGCGCTCAAAAAAGTCCTGAATTTCCTGTCCGATTTCGGCTTTAAATACAGTGTCTAATAAATGCATGGAGTTCAATCTCTATTTAACATAGGGCCCCTCACCACCCGGGACAGACATCACCACTTTTACTGGGGAGTGATAGGAATATGTCCTTGCTAGGTGTTCCGCTGAGACCACCCAGTGCCCCATTCCTCTTGAGATTAACCAATAGTCGAGCCTCGACCAGGTCAAATGCACAGCAGAGTGATGTGTACCTTCTTTGGCCGAGGGGTGTAAATATCGCCATGCATCTAAAAGGTAATTATCTGTGATAATCCCAGCCAATAGCCCTTGTGCAGCGGTGTAATGTAGCGTGGCTGGGTGAGACCTGTCTAATGCTGGTGTCAATGTCGTGTTAAAATCACTGCCCCAGAGGACGAACGTCGACCCCACTGAGAGTATTTTATCCCATAGAGTGACAAAAAAATGGGGGTCGTCCACATTAGGGCCATAGCAATTGGCTATAGTAATCTCTTGGGACCCTAATCGACCCCACATTATGCAGTAGCAGCCTTGGGAATCAAGGAGAGTGCCTACCAGTACAAATGGTGTGTTCTTTTTAATAAGTATTGCTACACTTCTGACGTACATGGAATAAGACAAGAAGCAACGATATGATGACCATCGGGTAGCAAAATTAGGGATGGTAGTGGGGCCTAGGTGGGTCTCCTGCAATAGAGCGATCTGTACCTGGTTTCTATCCAGGTACCCCGGAATATGTCGTCTTTTACGTGGATTATTTAACCCGCGGACGTTCCAGGATAAACAGTGAAGCTTAGCCTGCATCTCAGAATCTGCCGCTATCTAATGACAAAGGCTTCGTAGGTCTGCCTTTTTTTTTTCTTTTCGGGCCATTACATTCTAAGCTGTGAACATTCGACGATCTATAATGGTGATCAATAAGTACATGATACTGTGCTTGACTGTCCCTCCCTCCCACACCGACTTCCCCAACTTGTCGGGCATAAATTCCCACCCTGTCATAAATTCTGAGAAATAATACAACAATTGGCATTTCTTACTAGTATGCATCTCTAACATCGTAAGTATTACGTAAGAAAAAACAGTAATGGGGTTCACCCGCGGAGGTGATGCTAGGGGACCCACGTCTTCCCACCACCCCTTTTAGTCAAGCTGGCAGGGGGACTGTCGCTACGTGAAAAGGTGCAAGGGGGAGGGGTAGATGCCCGGGCACAGAATTATGTTCCACCATTAAAAAAACTATGGACACAAATTCCGATAGCGGAAGATGGCATATTTCGGGTCTACGAAAGTCATATACTTAACAGTACCTTCTGGATATTGTCACTTTGAGCCTCGTGGCCCATGGGTTTGCCATGAAATGGAAGATATTCTTTGCACGTGAGGGCAATGCTGTTGGTGTTGCTGGGCTTTGCGTAGTTATGTACCGTTACCAATATGTCGTACATATTACATTCAGTCCAGTTTTGACAGCGGTGAGGTGGACCGGGATCTGGATCTGCTAGAGTTCGCGTTGGATGCCGCTCGCTGGTTCCTTTTCAGGAAGTCTTCCACTTGTTGAGGTTTCTGGAAAAAGTGCTGTTTCCCCCGATGAGTGACGCGAAGTCGCGGCCGATACAGCATGTCGTAGTCGATATGTGCACTCTGGAGTTTTCTCTTCACCGGTATAAACTTTCTTCTTGCTTCCTGGACGTTCAATGTAAAGTCGGGGAAAAAATGATAGGGTGGTATTTTCATATTCTACTGTCTTTTTTTCCTGTGCCAGGCGTAGCACTGTATCTCTGTCCCGGTAATTAAGATATCTGACGATCACAGGGCGTGGTGGTGCTCCGGGTGGAGGTCGTGCTCCCAGTGATCTGTGAGCTCTTTCAATCACTAGGTGTTGCAAGAATGCCGCTGTTCGGAACAGGTCCCAAAGTACTTTTTCGATGAAGTGCTCCATGCAGCCTGTATTGGTTATTTCCGATAGCCCCAGTATACGCACATTGTTCCGCCGGGAACGCGCCTCCAAATCTTCATTTTTGTCTGCGATTACTTTCAGTAAATCGATCCATTTGGGATATTTGTTCTTCTAATTCGGAAATTCTATTTTCCGTTTCTGTGAGTCTGTGGTCGTGTTTTCGATCTTGTGGACTATGGAGTTCATGCGGGAGGACATGGCATCCATTTTGGATTCAATGGATGTGAGACTGTTTTTCATGGTGAGCAATAAGGATTTCCAGTCTTCATCTTGGTTGTCAATAGGAGCTTCAGTGTGATCGTCTGATTGTGTGCGGGTAGTTTTTCGCGCTTCAAATGGGAGTTTTGACTGTTTTCCGTCTGCTCTGCCCATCTTGGACCTCTGATGGGTCAACGCGCCTTCTCTCTTGCTGCTTGGTATAGGGGCTGGCTAGGGCACGCCAGGTGAGCAGCAGGGCGACAACTTATGACTGGACTGCCACCACGTGCCTGTCGGGTGTTGATGATTAAGTTTGCACCGTTGTGTATGCCTCCAGCAATATGCCGAACGCTGTTTGCGCTTTGGGCTGTGGGCAGTAGGGCACCGCTAGTAACATCCAGTCAATAGTGTTGCATCTATAAGGGTCCAGGCACAGCCCTGTGTGGTTTGGAACAGCCGTGGGAACCCCGTTGTCCTTGTGGTGGGTTGTGAATGGAGCTAGGCTCTGTTACTTGACTTATGTGCTGCGGGCTCCACGCAGCTGGTGCCTCCAGAATACACACTCACAGTCAGGCACTCCTGGGGGATCACTGGCTTAATCCGGCGATCCAGCAATGGCATCAACTTGCTGGTGTGTAATTTATTCAATATCCCAGAGTTTCTGCCCACATTTCACTGGGGCTGAAGGAAGAGCTTCACGCTACATCCCCCGCCCGCGTCATCCACTATTAGGTGGCCCCGGGAGCGGGTGTGAGGCACGGCATAATGCGCTCCCACCGGGACCACCGCTGCAAGCCCCCTCACCTGGAAAGTGGACGGGGCGACGTAGGCGTCTGGCCTCAGAGTCTCGACACCTCAGGTACGCGTGCACGGGATTATGGCAGCTGGACTGCAGGCGACGCGGCCTGCACCTCGTGAGAAGCACCGGTCTCAATTGTTAGGCGGCCCCGGGAGCGGGTGTGAGGCACGGCACCATGCACTCCCACCGGGACCACCACTGCAAGCCCCCTCACCTGGGCAGCGGACGGGGCGACACCCGCATCTGGCCTCAGAGCTTTGGCGCCTCAGGTACATGTGTCTTGGATTATGGCAGCATAACTGCGGGCGGCACGGCCTTCACCTCGTGAGAAGCCCCGGTCTCAATTTCAGCCATCTCCGCACTGCTGCCTAGGGCGCTACGCCCACCTATCCCACCAGCTCAGCACAGGCTTGGTCACGGCACTTTCTGCGGGGTTCGCCGACAGTATATAACCGGTGCCCGTATTGCGGCACTTTCCGCCCTTATTTCATGGCTTTGGAGCCCCGGAATCTCGGCGGAGAATAAGGATTATTGGCCGTTGTTGGTCCCGGACCACACGAGCCTCACTTGCGTGCGGCCATCTTGGTTGTGCACCCCCTGGCGCCCCCCTGTACAAGAAACTTGCCCCAGAGTTGCCCAATGGTCTTATTAAGACACATATTCTTACGGGAAATGGCACTAGGTGCAAAATTGGAACAAAGCTTGGAGCTTTAACTGTTGAACCTGTGAAGTTTCAGAAGAATGTGACTTTAAAGACGTAGAAAAATACCTTGTGTATGTGTGGAAAATGAGTTCTGACACATTTGACAATCTACGGTACAGTTAGTTCAAGAGATCAGTCCCGCAAAGTGACCTTCTGCCGATTTCATATTCTATGCGTGGACACATTAAAAGTGCGTTCTACTTGATAAGAAGATGTGTAAATGTTTTGGAACATGCATACGGAGAGAAAGATGTGTGTGAATTTGGTTGGGAAAATATTGATGGGGTGCCAAAACCTACAAAATTTTTAAAGCCTCTACACACAGAACTTACACATACATGTACTTGCAAAACCTGTGCTACAAAAAGATGTCCCTATCGATATGCTCTTCTCAAATGTTCAACATTCTGCAAATGTACCACAAGAGCGTGCCGAAACAAATAAATAAAGTGAATTATGAAAATGTGTCTAAAACAGGAGTGATAACCATTATTTTTTTCATAATTAGATCATAAACATTGTTTGGTGAATATATAAAAGGATTAAAAACCAATATTGTTTGTTTAATTTCTTTATGTCTCTTCTTCCTCTAGAATAGCCGCCATTATGGAAAATGGCGGAAGGGTTGCTCTAAGTAGTTATTTTCATGTTTCAATAAGACCACTTGACCCCCAAAACCTATGTTTTGACACCAAAATGAAGTATATAGGTCTCATGGTTCCTGAAATATTACATCATCACTGTAACACGTCCCCCATTTTTAAAAATGTCGTCCAGAAAAATTCAGCCCGGATCAGCAATGTCTTCCCAAGCTAAATTACTTCTCTAATAATCCAAAAATACAAATCAAAAATGAAAATCTCTGGGCAACAATTGTTTTACCGAGATATATCAGGGGGCCGGGATTATAACTGGCAAGTCATTCTCCTTCTTCCATTTATACCATATAGAAAGGAGAGGAAGGCTGAATGGGTCCCTGTTGCAATGGAGGAAAGGGTCCAAGGACCTTTAGTAACTGCTGGGTTCCACTTGGAATTTGTTAGTCTTCCCTTGCAGGCCTTTTCTACTCTATTGGTTAACTTCTCAAAAGAGGGACAGGTCTTAATGGGAAAGGAAGTTTTAAAAATATGGGGTTTTTCCAACTTTAGAATTTATCAGCATTAGCTTACAACTATTGAAGAAGAGCTGTTTTGAGGCTCTTGCTGGCATGTGCACAGTGATGAACCACAAACATCTCAACATTGACTTATCTACAGACTTTCTAAAGACATGCACAGTCAAAGTCAATAGGTCTTGCTTTTTCGGTGCAGTGTTAGGTAATAGTTGGATGACTGTGTTTTTTGCTCATCTATCCTAGAAAAAGTAATAATTCAGGCAACAATAATATAAACCTGGCCACTTTGCTGAATAGACCGAATCAACAGAGTTAAGCTGTATCCTAAAAGAAAAGTATTACGAAAAGGAGTTAAAAGATGTAGTTTGTGTTTTAAGAGATGCACTTTAAAGATATACAGAGCGAAATATGGCATAGTAGATACTTTATTAAAAGGCCAGTCTTTCTGGTGCATTTAAAAAAGCCTGAATGCATGCATGTCTTTGTGAGTGAATAATAAAACCATAAATAGAACAACTTAACATAACAGCAAAGTGAAATAAATGAACGTCAAAAGTCAATGTTTGACTAGTTTTATGACTTTATGACGAAATGAGGAATCCAAACAACAAGCACTTTCTAAATAAAAAAAGCCATAAATCGGCAATTAAAAGATGATCATATTAGTAAATTGAATGCATCAAAGACACACTAGCTCATCTTTAGACACTACACATCATGTTGTTTCTACAGTCTATGATAAGGAAGACTTTAACATCGTCATCAAACCAAATCTAATGGGACCATAAAAGGGACACTGTACCCACCCTCAAAATGTGATGTACTTGAAAGAAATGCCAATTAAAGTAAGGTAAAGCATAAAAACAAATGAAAGCCAGTGCCTGAAGCATGCTGATGCAAAGCTCTCTATCTCTGCTCTTCCTATTGTACTTTATCAAAGAATTGCTGGCTCTACTGTCCCTGGGTCCATCCTACTATAGCTCTCAAAACTGGGCCAAGTACAACCCTTTCAGCACTTGACTCCCTTTGGTAGTGATGGCAAACTGACACAGGCTTCTCATTGAGGTTAGTGTGGGGTAGACAGGCTCAGCAATCAACACCACCCACAGCAGTTCAATAACAGCATTATCCAGCCCAGTGCTTCTATTTTGAAAAAGATAAGTCTTTATTTTACACATAGGTGCAATACTACAAACTACAATAATCTTTTAGATACCCGATGTTCTGGTGCAAGGTACCTGAAGGTATGGCTCTGCTCCCCTTATCCTGTCACTTTATGTGCTTAGTAGGGGTGTGTGAAATTTGAAAAACGTACTTTTCACGTAATTACACAGAATTTTGACAAAATTACATGAAATTATGCATAATTATGCAAAACGCAATCCTGTGATTTAACGCTATATTTTAGCATGAAATGCAGCCCCCCATCAATTTTTGACAGAAGAACACATTACATGCTAAAAAAAATAGCGCAAAAAATAAAAGCCCCACGAACAACGGCAGCTTGCGTTCTGTTGTTCCTGTGAGTTTGTGGAAACATTTTACCACACATAGCACAGTTGTGGTAAAGTTTCACTGTGGATGATGAGTAGTTACACAAAATGGCATAATTTTGTGAATTTTGCGTAACAAGAGGGATACAAAATTCCTGAATTTATATGAATTATGCCAGCTTAATTTAAATATTGCCAGTCCTGGTGCTTAGGGTTCTGGTGGCATGGGGCCAGATGTAGGTAAATGCATGTTTGCGATTCCTTAATAGCGATTTTTAGGGAATCGCTATTAAGGAATCGCAAAATGCCATGTAGGTAGGAATCGCAAAATTTTTAGCGATTCCTTAATATTCCTTAATTGTGAATCGCAAATTGCGATTCGCAATTAAGGAATACCTTGGCCCATAGGAATGAATAGGAATTGCTCCCGCAATTTGCGAGTCACCAAGAGGCACTCGCAAATTGCGGGCGCAATTTCAAGGGTGCCAGGGTTCCAAAAGGACACCCAGTTGCACCCCGGAAATGTGCATGTGTGCACATGTGGCGCACATACATGCCCTAAGGGCATGAATGTGTGCCACATGGCACTTAAAAAAATGCAAAAAGTGCTTTTTAAAGGAAATCGCTAATTACCACCAACTTGAAGTTGGTGGTAATTAGCGATTCCTTAAGGCTAAAGTGCACTTTCTTTTGTGCTACTTACATTGCATTTAAGGAATCGCAATTTGCGATTCCTTAAATGCAAGAGCAAAATAAGGAATCGCAATTTTGTGATTCCTTATTTTGCTAGTAGGTTTCAACTTACCTACATTGCTCGCTGCCAAATAGCGATCGCAAACGCTGAAATTCTGCGAATTTCTGCGTTAGCGCTCGCTATTTGGCCACCTACATCTGGCCCATAGTCTCTAGATCAGGTGCAGTGCTCCTTCCCATCTCTTGGCCCGTATAATATTTCACCCATTCCTCTCCTTGCGGCGCAGAGCTGCAATGGGCCTCCCACAGGCAGGAAGGTTCATTGGTGGTTTGCCAGACCAATCGCACATCTTGTAGCAGTCCTGCTCAGGTGAAACGGCTGCAGGCCATGCACTAAGTCTTCAGAGGGCAGTGGTAGGAGTGGCAGATTTTGGTGGGGGATGTGGAGTCTGTCAGTCTATGCAGAACCAGTTTGGGTTGGTTCACTTTTCATGTGTCTTTCTCAGGTGGATCGCCAGCATCAGCCTTTATCTTGAGTGATGCTCTTCACCTCAGTGCCATCTGCAGGTTGTAGAACCACAAGAGAGGCACAAAAAAAGTGAGCCGTTTGTACCTAACTATCAAAAGCCACACTTAATAGTGAGGTGGGCGGAACTCATGGAGTTTTACTCCATGGAATTACCAATAAACTCTGCGAGATTCTGCTGAGTTCCGCTAGTGGTGGAATTCCGGTCTGTTCCACTAAATATTGGCCGGGTGGTGGTCTAGCGCTCGTTGTTTCTTGCTTGCACCCGCCAAGTTAACATTTGCGAGCCACGCACGAGAAAAACTCCACCATGCGATTGTTGGCAGAGTTTTTGCCAAACTCTGTGCTCCACGCGCAGTGTGGAGTAGTCAAAACTCCACAAACTTCACTGGCGGAGCGAAGTTTAGTGCCCACCCCTAATTAATAGTAATCAGGAAGAGAAATACAGGGCTGCTCCCATTCGGAAGGATTGTGATATCAACGTACAGGACTACAACTGTCTTGTGGAAAAATGTGAACATGCTTTTATGCTGTCTTCTGCACCTCCCTCTTGAGGATCCTGGGGCAACCGAGAAGAATTGTGTCAGTGGATCGCAGCAGCTGAGTCATCTACTACCATGTGCTCATTCTCTTCGGTGATCTCCTGTGAAGCAGCAACATACAGAGTGCATAACGGCAAAAAGTCCAATTGTTGAGCTATTATGGTACTTGTCCTCTTTGCTACAAGTTCTAAAATGACAATGAGAGAGGTGAGACAGCCCACTATAACAGACCAGTAAAGTGTAATTGTTGCCACCCACTTTCATGGAAGAGAGAAGAAAAGCCTTTTTAGGTTTAGCTAGAGACGGCTTTACCTATTTGACTGAATTCATGTGTACAGAGAGAGGCTTTCAGTTTTTATTTGAACAGTTATACATTTCACATGGTCTTTTTTCATTGCTGAAGGGGGTAAAAAAGTCCTCATTTTATGGAATGGCGATGTGGAGTTCCCTGGCAGAAATGCTGCCCTTGGCAGAGAACTCACAGCCATGTCTATCACCACAGCAGTGATCACACCAGCACAGTTGCTAGCAGAAACAGCAGCAGCAACTACAGCTGTAACTACTCAAAGGAACACAGCTGCAACAAAAGTTGCCAGCAAGGCAGAGACTACAGCTGCCAAAACAGCCACTTTCAGACCACAAAGTCAAAGCAGCAACACCAGATGCAGGCACAACAGAGACCACAGCTATAATGAGAGTTATTACAATAGCTAAGACAATGGAAGGGACCTAAGAAGCCATCATAGTTCTAACAGCAGCAGGGACCAAAGCATGAACCACAACTATGACAGCAGATACTATAACAGTTGCCAAGGTAAAGACAAAAAAAGAATAAACTTCAAACAAGGCAGGGGCCACAGCAGGCACAGTAGCTCCAAAACAAAGTAGCAACCACAGGTGCCTAACAGAAACAAACAGAGTAGGGAGCACAGCAGTGACCACACCTGTTGTGCCATCAGGAACCACAGCTGATTCCACAGGAGGGCCAGACAGGTGAGCTCTAATGTAACCACAGAAGGAACCACTGCATTAACCAGAGCTGCTACCACACCAGCAACAATACCAGCAACTAAAGCTTTCTACCACATAAGGGACTACAACAATGATATCAGCTGAGACCATAATCTCCACAACTGTAGGCACAACATATGGAACAATAGCACAGCATGAACCACTACAGAAACTACTGTGTAACCATAGCAGAGGCTTGAGCATCCAACACAGCCATGACAACAGCTTCCCCACAGCTGTAACCAAAGTAGAGACCACCGTAGAATCACAGATTCCACCACAACAGTAACAACATCTGCAAAAATAGCTGTAACCATTACAAAGACACAACTACTACCATGGCAGGGATAACAGCAATCACAAAAACTCTCCACATCAGGCACAACAGCAGCAGATGTTGCCAGCAGAACAGGGACAACAGCATCAACAGGTGTCACTGCAGGAGTAAACACGGCTGCTGCAACTGCAGAGACCAGAGCAGAGACCACAGCTTCCACAATGGCAGAAGCAACAACCGCAACAGTAGCTGTCAGCAAAGCCAGGGTAACAGCATTTATAACAACAGTAACCAGAACAGGAATAACAACAACTGCCACAACAGCATAAACCACAGCAGCAACAAGTGTTGCCTACACAGCAGGGACCACAATGGCAGCATCAAATGCCAACATGGTAGAGACAACAGCAGCAAACACAGTAATAACCACTACGAAAAAGAAAAAATTATTTACTTAATTGCAGCCACTGATAATTACTCTGGGCTTCATGCTAGTTTAACAATATGTAAATCAGCCTTGGTTCTGCCTGTCCCAACCTGCTTAGTCATGTCCCTCTACACGGTAGCTCAAACAACCCCAGACCAGTTGTGGCTTGTTAAGCCTTATGATTGATGTATAGCTTGAGTCTATAGACAGCAAGCACGAGAACCTTGTTTGGGTATAGTTGTTGCATTTAAGACATTTTGCTTTGGAAAGCAAACAAGCACTGGCAAAACCAACGCATCTGACTTTAATGTGATACAGCACACAAAACTGTGCACCGATTATTTGTGTCTTATCTCTATGCAACCTGTCTATTACTGTGCCTTCTATGTTGGTTCCCAGTTGGTGATTCCCCAACCTTGTGATTCAATGCAGCAGGATACATTCTAACACAGAGCAATGGGTCTGTGAGCATTTGTCTGCATTAGCACATTAAAACCAACACACATTGGCTTTGCCAATGATTGTTATACTTCAGGCAGGCTTTCATAAAGGAAGTAAGGGCAAAGTGGCTGCAAAGTCTACTTTTACAATTTGTTTCTGTATTTTTATATTTGTGAATTTATACAGTGTGGGCCAAACCAAGCTGATGTCAGAGCAATAAATGATAAAAGAAAAATGACAAGAATAATATGCACATGGTAAATGGATATGTTGATGGATATTTACTTTGCTGAGTAAATATATACAATTTTTTAACAATTATTGATGCATACACTTTGGGGGAGGATGCCAAGATGAAGGCATTGTGAAAAACTGGTGCATCAACCAGGTATATACTTTTTATGGATATGGTGAGAGTTGTAGGGCAACCTTGTGCGCTTCATCTTTGGGAGACCCTAAGGAAGTGAGTGAGGGTGGAAATCGGAGATGTTGCGAAAGGAAAGCAGTAGGCACTGAATATTAACCGCTATCTCACCACCATAGCCTAATAACATAAAAGCCATTTTGACAGTCGCAGACTGAAGAGAGCCATATGACCATATGACATGGCTCTGATAATCATAGCTACAGGACCTTCACTTCTGAGTTTCCAAGCGTGACAGAGACAAATCTATCTCTGCTCAAGCCGACTCTGGAAGATTCGGAATAACAATATGTAAACATTGCAAGTTACAATTATTATTTTCGACATCAAAGATCCTCCCTCTTGCATATGGAAAATGTTGTGAGGAATACATACGTATATTTTATCTGTGCTTGTTACATGAGTTAACAAACTCTAATATTAACTTAAGATGGACTTACCAACAAAACATTTTAAAACTAGCCGCAACAAGAGAACTGTTCCCAATAAAATAATGCTGCACTTCGCCCTTAGGAGTAAAACCATGTTCTAACTGAGGAATGTAACGAGAGGGCACTACAGAGTTTAATACTTGCACCAGTTTTGTGTACTTGTGATCGACACAGGTATTAGATCCCTAGAGAGGGGAGGGTTGATCTTTAAAGCTCCTCTCTTGGAAATTCAATAAGTCAATAAACCTGGTGAACTTCAGCGCTATTCTAAAAGCATTACCAATGTATCCTATGTCTGTAATGAGCTATTTGAAAAATGGCAAGAAATGTCAAAGCATGTCCCACTGGCTGCCCCATAGAAGCGTCAAAGAAATTTAGATTTGAAAATATTCATGCTCATACATTGGATTTGTGTGTCTGTTGGGGTGAGAACAGTGGGTGAGGGAGAGGGCAAGACAGATGCAATCAAATATACAAAAAAGGATCATTAATGTAATCAAGACAGGAAAATAGCTTTGAATTTTCGTTTTATTTTAAGGAGTGTTACATATGTTAGACCAGTGCTTCCCAAGCTTTTTAGAGCTACAACCCACTGTTATACCTGCTGCTCAGCCAGTGTGAATGTGGAGTAGAATGTTGGTGTGAGAGGTGACTGCGGAATGTTGGATGAGTGAGAATGTCAGTTGGTGTATGGGCTGAGCAGCAGGGAGGCTGCTCCTGGTGGGGCTCTCCTCTCTTCTACTTAAGATCTTACTTGGAATAAATACTTAAAGATACAACTTGGACTGGACTACTTCATTACAACATTATTTGGCGACGATTCTGAGGAAAGAACCTACATGTGCCATCTACACCTAAAGAACTTTCAAGGTAAAGCCTTTCTTAAACTTCGCTGCGCATTTAAAGAATCCTGGCACCCAAAGCACCCAGAGCCCCACCAGTGACCACCCCACCGGTCGCCCGCAACTCAAAGATGCCAGTTCCTGTCTGCATGCCTGCCTTCTACCTGCTGTTCACTGCCTGCCTGTCTTGGAGGAAGTGTGCCTCTCCTGCTCCTGGGGACAGCCGTCCTCGTCCTGCTACTTTTGGAGAGTTAGTCCATAAAGTGCAGTTTCCGGCCAGTTCCTGCCATCTTCCACTGTAAACTACCTGTTTGCCTTTCTGCCTTCACTTCAATCCATTCTACGCTCTTTCCTGCCTGCTATAATCTGCCTTGGGATACTCCCACCCCTTGTGTGAGGAAGAGCGTCAAGTACTATTTCAATTTTATTAGCCTCTTATTTTGCGAAGGGTGAAGCCCATAGTTTTACTATGCTTTCCACTTGATGTGCTGCCCTTTCGCCTTGCTGCATAGTTGTCCTGCCGCTTGCTGTCTGCTGTAGTGCGATGCCCTTCCCACAGTGTTTTCATCATTACTGACTCCTACGTTTGTGGAGAAGATGCCGTCTCTGTTGCTGCCTTCGTTGCGCATTTTGTCTGCCTGCTGCAACCAACCTGGGAGAGCTTCAAAGGTTTATCAACGGTTTGAGCTGCTCGTTTTGTGAAGTGTGGCCCCTTAAATCTTCTGCTACGTTCCTCTCCAACTTCCTAATTTACTGCTGCCTGTAACTTCATCTGTGTTTTTCTACGGCACGATTTTGTTTCTACTCTACTCTAGCAGTCATGATGGAAGGAGATTTACGGACTAGCTCATCAGCAGTGCGTCAGACGTTTACTGTGAGCATTTTCTTAATTTTACAATTGTACTTTGCCTCTGTATGTGCACTCTACCATGGCAGTTTAACCGCCATCTACCACATATTCAAAAGTCTCGAGCACACACAGAGCCCGCTCACGCTCTTACCGTCATTCCTGCTGCTTTGCGAGTCCTGCCTTCATTTCTTTGTGACGTCTCCTGCAATTAGAGCTGCGTTGTTTCCTCTGGACCCCTCCATGCATCTACGCGCTCTGAGCCACCCGGCATTTCTCACGTCGACGTGCCTCCATCTTGTGGTTGCTGTACACCACAAGCTCTGCTGCAATGTTTTACCACTGCATTCCTGTCTCTTTGCCAACCATGTGTTTTTGCCAACCAAGATCCTCTCTTCAGATGTAGCCGGAACGTCGTTGGATTCAGTGGTCTGCTTGTCTCTGCCTTCTTTTGGTTTCTACATGCCTCCATCTTTCCAAGAATTTGTTACTTCTCGGACTGCATCATGGCAGGAGCTGGATGCCTACTGTGCCCTTGTGTTATGTCCTCGTCGTGACATCCTTCTTCTGTCAAGAGTTTCCTGTGGCAAGTTTCTCTCACTTGGCTCTGCTGTCCTGCGCGCTGCTCTTCAGTGGCTCATCTGCCAACAAGGTACTGCTTTTCCGTGTTTGCGGCTCACATGTTTCTAAACTTCAGCTCCTTTTTACAGACCACGGTGACTACTTGATTTATTTTAACTTTTTGTTTTCTGGGGACTGCATTTTTCCTAGTGTTTTTTGGACTCAAATGCTTTAATCTTTCATTCCATTCCTTGAGGTTCAACTTTATTTATGCTTCATATGCGATGTTTGTACCATTCGCTTGTTTTATGCAGATGTTTACGTCTTACTGTTATTTTGGGTCTTACTTGCAATTGTTCCACACACGTGGAATTCCTTGAGTGTTTCATTAGTGAACAACAACTGTAAAGGTGTGCGTTGTTATTGCTTGCAGTATGTCCTTTGGTCTTCTTGTTTCCCACCTCTGTGTGGTTATGGCTTTATCCATTTTATGCTGTGTTTTGCTTCCCACTGGTATGTGGTTATGGCTTGGTCCATCTTTCTAGTTTTGCTTCCCACTCTTACGTGGTTATGGCTTGGTCCATTTTATGGTGTTCTTGCTTCCCACTGTTATGTGGTTATGGGTTGGTCCTGTACAACCACCCATTGTATTATGGATTTTGTAGCGTGACTTGCTACGGTTTGCTTACTGTTGAAGTGTGCTTTTTACAGTGTTTCTCCCACGTATATGTGGTTATGGGTCGGTTCTTCCTCACTACCCATTCTAGTACAGATTTTGGAGAATGACTTGTGATTCCCGTACATGGATGTTGTTGCTGGTATTTATGCTGTTGCTTACCTTACGTGCACTTACTTTTGTTCCGTGTGGCATTCCCTCCACACGTCACAACCCTCTTCGGGTGGAGTTTTCTTGACTCATTTGCTTTGCTCGTCTCCTACCATGCTTTATTGTTGGTACTCTTTACCTCCTGTTGGCCTGGCCAGCCCGCTTGTTTGGTAGTGGAGTTTTAGCTTGTGCATTGTGGCATGGTAGCGTGTGTTTTGCATTTATTTGGATTGTATTGTGGAAAGGGAGATGTGATGGGTGTGCTTGTGTGGCTTTTATTTGCTGTGATTGCCTGATTGCATTCTGTTACTCTTTCATAAATCTATTCTCTGTTATGTAGCATACATGTATATTTTCCATCATTATCATCTTTACATGTATTACATTGATATTGCTTTCTTGCCCCAGTGCTGCATGTAATAATTGCATAGTCATCTTTTCATGCACCATGTCCATTTGTGATTCATTTGAAGTTGATTCTCATTTGTGTAAAAAAGGGAGATGTGTTATACCTGCTGCTCAGCCAGTGTGAATGTGGAGTAGAATGTTGGTGTGAGAGGTGACTGCGGAATGTTGGATGAGTGAGAATGTCAGTTGGTGTATGGGCTGAGCAGCAGGGAGGCTGCTCCTGTTGGGGCTCTCCTCTCTTCTACTTAAGATCTTACTTGGAATAAATACTTAAAGATACAACTTGGACTGGACTACTTCATTACAACACCCACCTTTTAGCATAACAAACTTTCGCGTCCCACCGACCTTTACTGGGCATGAGGCACGCAATTTTTTAATATAACTAAAGCATCACGTGGTAGCACACTGTCATTTACAGACAGCACATTTCCATTGAAATGACCACTAAAGTTGCATGGATACACAGTTTTACGGTTAAAACTTCATTGCACACAAATGACAATGTGTGAAAATTGGGTTTCAGTCAATATTTATGATTTGCACATCACCTAGAAAAAGTGTCTTGATTTGTTTTGATCCTATTAAGATATTTGTTTCCAGCTGGTAGTTTAAGTTTGTTTTCTATACAAATAATTACATTTTCTAACTATAGTTGCAGGTGTATGGTCTGGAGAAAAACAGGAATATTTGATAGAAGGTTGCAGTTGCTAAATTTTACAGTGACATCAGAGAGGTGCAGATACTTTTTAGGTCTAGGGTTAGCCAAGACCTTTTGATTTTACTAAAATTATACTTACTTACTGGGTGGGGCTTTCAGCCAGCCCTCTTCATTCACTGGTCTTTTATTCTCATTCACATTTTTCTTCCGGCCACTACCCCATGTCATGCAGGATGGCACAATGGTCAGCCCTCTTCAGCCATTGGCTAACTTCATTGTGAAGTGTGAATGACATAGTTCTGCCCTTTCACAAAGTGCACATCTGCACACAAAGAAGTTCCCTTCAATGCCAGATACTACTATGGCAATGTATGCTTTTTTAAGAAAAAAAAGAGTATTTTTGCTTTTAGACAGTTTTTTAGATTGATGAGGACTACACAGATTTCCATACCATAACGTTTTGCAAATTCCATGACAAAACAAGCTTTGACAAAACCAAACAGCCAATGCTAGATATATTGGCTTTGTCAATGCTTGTTTATTATTTGGGGTTTTTATAATGCTGCTGAAAAGAAAATATGAAATCTACAATCTTGCATGAGTAAGGAATATGGATTGTCTTAGCAGTTCTGATATACTGTCAAACCATTCCTCTCTAGCAGCAACCTGGCCAACCATATCACCAATAGAGTGAGAATTGAAGTCGTCAAGGTAAGCAAATAGACAACAAGATGACAGACATTTTACTCCTATCCCCGCAACATCTGGAACAACATCCCCTTCATATGAGACTGCCCAGTCCCACTTTTTGCCTTCAAAAAAGAACTTAAAGTACCCTTTTCCTCCCAGCACCTTCCAAAACACTTCTAAACTCTAATCAGCTCTAATGTAAAAATGTCAGGGCTCACATCAGGAGGCCACTGCAGCTTACATCATACATTGCCCCTGCCATGCTACCAATGATAGTAACAACACAACTACTAACTATCACACTCCTACAAATATGACAATTCGTACTATTCCAGGGCCCCCAAAAGCTATAAGCATGGCTTGGGGGACAGGTAAAACGTTTTTAATGTATAGATTGAATGAATAATTTACTGTTGTTGTGGCCATCTCTAAATTAGCCAGACTGTGCCTCTTTGCGGCATGGCTGCAACAAACGCCGGTGTTGACAATTAAGTGCCGGTGCCGAGCACCGGAACCCACCAGCTCAAATTAAGCACTGCTACTCTCATTAAAGATACTCTCCTGACCCTCCGTCCTAGATCCGCACTTTATGGATTCCCTCAATGCAATCTATAAAGAAGTCTAGGCTCTGTGGTGGCTTCTTCCCTTGAACTCAATTATAATTCGTACCCCAGGAGCATGGACTGTGCCCAATAAAAAAAGCAGCCTTGCCGACAGGGGGTTTACAACTCCCTGCACCTCTGTAGCTGCACTGCCTTTCCCAGATCCTGCGGTGTTTGCCTGATAGTTGGTGCTGCATACCCAGGGCAAGGGAAGTACCTACAAAGATCAAACATACACAACACAAGCTATGACAGGAAGTAGAAGTAAGCCTTATTCGCCATTGGCTGAGCTAAACTAATTTTCATTGTTTGGCAGAGTAAAGGAGACACAGGAGATAAGGAAAATCCATCCCTCTAAGGGGCAGATGTACGACCGTTTTTTGCTGTCGCAAACGGGAAATCGGCCCTTGCACAAACTATATTTTGCGAGTTGGTAACCTATTACAGACTCGCAAAATATGGTTTGCGACTCGCTATTAGGAAGGGGCGTGCCAAGGGCGTCCCCTCCTCAATGATGAAGCATGCCACATGTGAAAGATACATGGGTAAGAGTACTTCTAAAAAAATTTAAAAACTGGAGTTTTTCCTATGATACAGGGTTCAGGAGGTTTCCTCTCATCTGGTTAGTGATGTTGTAGATGGGAAATGAGGTTGTCTGCCTAAATATTCTTTGCTTTCTCCCTCCCTTTGTTATGCAATGAGAATGCATCATTATAATGCCATCTAGCGCACATCTGTCTCTGATGCGCCCTGACATTGTGCAGGAGGAAGTAGGTTGGTAGAAATTGGGAACCTTTCCTCCAAGGTTTTATGGCTGCAGCTAAGTGATAAGGGAATTAGGCTAGAGTCCCAGAACTTCCAGTGCTCTTTTACAAGGATCTTTTTCATAAAGAGCTAGCAGGCCAGGCTTGTGAAACTAAGAACTTCTCAAACTACTGTTGCTCCTCCTGCAAAAAGTGCAGTCTTCAAGTTAACTAGTTTCCAGTCAAAAAGTAAGAAACTTTGCCAGAGATGTACTCCGTCCATCATCTCCTTGTGTTTGCTTTGTTCGCCCTAAGTTGGCAGGGTATGCTCAGACGTGGGTCCCTTGCTCACTTTGCCACTGGATTCAAGCTAGCCTGGCTGATGAGGGGTGTTACCCCGAAACCGGTCCCAGGAAGCTTGTTTCCGGTCCAGGGAAGACATGGCTTGGCAGTTCGGGCTGGACTGTTCCCATGAGGCACAGGGTCAAGACTGATTTGCATATAGCTGTGTCTGAACTAGGGTGGCCAAGTGAGCTAAAGAATGATGATGGATTCAACCCAGATCTGTGACTGGGGGTGAGTGTCTGAAAAGTTTCAGCACTCCGTCCATCATCTCCTGGTGTTTGCTTTGAGATATAATTGGAAACTGGTTTTTGCCAGGCTTTCAGGAGGGTTGTAAGAAAATTATCTTGGGCAAACCTTATGGAGTTCGCTGTCAGAATGTCGCTGAAATTATTATCATTCTTGGTTGAGTTTGCACTTCAGTTAGCAAATAAATAGCTTGCTACCTCCTCTCTAGACAGAGGAGGTATTGTGCACTTGCATCTCATCACCTGTCAGGGGTGGAAGAGAGAGGTCTCTCTTCTGAGTCCAAGATATTTATCTAAGCTTCTGCCCTATAAGATTGAAAACATCGAGGGGAAACAATTAATTTTCTATTGCACTCGTCAAATCTGTCTCACACAAGCAGAAACTAGGAATGGTTACAAATGCAGCTAAGAAAAACTATAAATTATGTATTTTATTTGGAGGTTTTGTAAATCACTACAGCCTATCTTGCAGTAGCCTCATACCACTTTGGACAGCAACCATAAATATGGTACTTATGATCGTAATAACAGCTGAGAGATGGCCTCACCCATTGAGGTTGATTGGTGATAAAGGCTTAAAGGAATGGTGATAAAGGCTTGAAGAAAAACCTGACATGGAAAAAAAGTGGGAAAAGACGGTTTTAGGCATTTAACCAGCTGCAACAGTACTATAACACAAATAGAAGATGAATACCATCAGTGTAGGTAGCAACAGAGGGGCGTCGCCACAGCAGCAATGGGGGTGGACGCGGTAATCAAAGCTCCGTCGCCACTACCCCCGCAGGCCTCTCAATCCTGCTGTCTGAGGGGGCTGTATCGCCCAGTGGGGCAAAGGGAAGCCGGCTGACAGTGGAGGCAAAATTTGGAGTCCTGTTTCCCCCCGCCCCTGGCTCGCAACGCGCTGGTGTTGTCTGTGGCCTTTAATTGCAGGGCCGGGGCCGCGCAGAGGAGCAGGCACAGCCATCACGCTGCGGGCCCACGCTAGAGGAGGAGGGCCCGTCCAGTGAGCGGAGGCCGCCAGAGACGCTATGGAAGATCAGCGGGACCTGTGGGGGGCCCTTTCTGGGTTGGATTGGCCACGGGCCAGGGCGACACTGAAGAGTGTGTGTGGCTGCCTCGTCGGAGGCCTACATTTCTGCCGACAGCTGTCAATTAAGTCTGGAAGGAGCGCCGCACTACTACGTGGCTAGTTTGAGGTTGGGGTGAGACCTGGGCCCTGCTCCCTCCATCAGGAGACAGTTGGGGCTCGCTTGGAGATGGACCAGAGCGTGGGCTGAAGAGGGGCGAGGCCGCCAGACCAGGCCCAGTCTGTCTATGATGATTGACAGGGAAGTGGCGAGAGACCGCAGCTTGACGGACTAGAGCCCTGAGGTGCCCAGGGGAACAGCATTACTCTCCTTGGTGGAAAGGCATGATGAGTGTGGCGGTGTCAGCTCTTGGAGGGTGGGGAGTACAAAATATGGAAGGTGAGCCCCAGGGGGAAGAGGGAATGACACGCGCGGGCAGACCCCGTACAGTAAAGCCTGGAGTGAGAATAACATATTTGCTCAGGTGAGACAACTGGAGGAGATACGTGGTCTGTCCCCTCATCCTGCTAGGAAACGGCGCTGCTGCTGAGACAGACTGTGCTTGGGGGCGATGGTGTGGGGGTGGTCCAGGGGATGAAAGCCGGGCCCCCTCCCGAAGGAACTGGAGGCAAGGTGCAGCCTAAACAAAGCAAAATGAGGCAGGAATCCATGTCACAGCTTACGGAAGAGGGGCAGCTAGAAGCACACACTGAATGCATTCTGGCAGCGATCAAGGATACCAAAGTTGCTCAGGAACACAAGATCAAAAGAGTGACTTTGGACCTGGGACTACTTTACGTCGATAATAAGAAAGTGACTGGGAAAGTGTCTGACATAGAGAAGGTACTGGCACAGACCGCGCCTGTGGTCACAGACAATGCGGTCCAGTTATGTAAGCTTCAAACAGAGGTCAAGGCCCTCACAGAGCACCTAGGTGAATCAGAGGGGCGCTCGAGGAACAACAATGTGCGCATCATTGGAGTCTCCGAAAAGACAGGTGGGCTCCTCTGAATGGAGTGGGGGCTCTGAGGCTATTGTGGGGGAGTTGGAGGGGTTGGGCCTGACTGCAGACAACCTGCTGTAGCCCTTAGGCAGAGAAAGGCTTGGAGCAGCGGAGGGGCCTCTGCTACGAGACGATGGGGACAATGTCCCCTCTGAGAGATGGCAAAACTGGCCTGCAGGAGAAAAACCATGCTCACACTGAACAAGCAATTTTCCTTTTTTGTAGAGGATTGTACAGCATGTTTCTAGGGAGGAGGCGTCGGGCATCTCAAGCGTCTGTGAGGCAGGTAGTTGGAAGCTCACTGCATGAGGTGATGGGATGGAGGGTAGTTGGGGGGACGTTTGGGGCACGGCACACATTGGGTAGGCACACATACAGCAGGTGGACCTGAGCATTACACAGGCACTCCACACATACAATGCAAGGGAAAGACAGCACCTCATTGACCTTTCTGTCATGGAATGTAAATGGGTTGTGCAATAAGAGGGGTTGTTTGCAAGTTTGTAACACGTCATGCCCCCGACTTCACACTCTTAGAGGAGACTCACTTGTTAGGAAATATTTGTGGTTTCCTAGGGAGGGTAAAATACGCTATGCTGGCACATGCAGGCTTGTCGCGACCTCGTGTACCTGTCGCAAGGTATCTCGGACCACTCTCCACTTAAGATACACCTCACCCAATCCCATCCTCATACACATAGGGGTTGGTAGCTTGATCCCTGGGTCTTGACGGACTGGGCCTCGGAGTGTTTAGTGCAAGATGCGCCCAAATTATATTTTGCAGAGAACAAAGAATCTGTGCCCTCCACCATTACTGTTTGAGAAGCCTATTAAATTGTGGTAATGGGCCACTTGATAGTGGATGTGGTGGTGGAAAAGCGGGAAAAAGGTAGGCGTGAACTGGAGAAGCAGTTGGTGGAATGGGAATATGTAGCGCAGTCAACCAGTGATTAGTGACTGCTATAAACACAAAACGGGAGCAATATCGCTGCCTCATGCACTAGGAAGCCAAGGTCTGTCGTGTAGTTCCTATAGTACCCCTGCAGGACCTGCGCGTATGGATAACAAACTGTGGGCTTGGTGTTAGACTGATTCTGTGCACCCCCACCGCGTATGTTAGCCTGGTTTGCATTAGCTAGCTCACAGTGCCACTAGAATCTCCTCTTATCGGGGAGAGACTAGTTTATGGCAACCTTAGATCATGACAACCCTGATCCCTCAGAATCGTGGAAACAATGTACTACTTTTCGCTCAGTCACTCGTGCTCACTTATTTGGTTTGTCTCAGAGAGTTACACAGAATAAACAGTCTGGGCGTTCCAATAAGTATTTATTGAACAGTTGTTATTCTAGTGTAAAATATATGTGCTGCAGTAACCAGCAGACAATAGCAGAGCTATATTATCAGCAGTACGATAAAAGTGAATGGATAGAACAGTTCTACCATGTTGCAATAATCATGAATACATACATGAATATAAAAAGCATTATGAAAAGTGCGCGTACTCCTACGATGCCCAACTAGATGTACCTGAGTGTACCTAGCATATGTGTAGGTCTAAAAGCCTAAGAGCCAAGAATCCTTCTAGGATTTAGTCGAACCCCCATACCTGAATAGAGAGAGTGTGGGACCCCGTCCTGGTCTCGAGTTGGACACCCCACAAGGGCTGTGTCAGAACGCTGTCAGCTGGAGCGACTGCATGCAGGAGCCTCAGCGTCTCTGGTCAGTGTGTCAGCATGGAAGTCTTGGTTCCCTCTATCTTACCAGGGCAAGATGTGGTGTATTTATACCCTGAAGACTCTAGTTGCTTTGTATGGTTTGTATTGTGCCTTGTTAGACTTGAGGAAGACGTCAGGGGTGAACTTTGTACATACATATTATGCAGGTGGTGTATTCCTAGAGAGTCATGCATAATTGAGGAGTACAGTGTGGGCCTGTGTTTTGGAAAAACCCTGCTGTATTCAAAACCACAGGCTAGATAACGTTCAGCCCTCAGAGCTCGTTGTGTACTAGCAGGGACCAATGTAGGTGAAAGATCATGCCTATATAAGGAATCATGACTATAATAGGACATGTACAGTTATGACTGTAATAGGGCATATGCTGCTTTGACCATAATAGGGCAAGTACGAATATGACCGTATTAGGGCAAATACGAATACGTCCATTTTAGGGCATGTATGAATGGGTCTACATTAGGGCCTCTATACGGAACATAACACCCACTCCTCTTCCGAATAGGATGACAATGACCATACTTAAAATCTGGACAATTTAAAAACATTTTAAAAGCAAGTAAATACATGGTTTTAAAATTGTTAAAAAATTTCTAAAATGTTACAATTCAGCTATTTCCAATTGCCACTAAGAAAAAATGTCTATTTTGTTTCTCTATATAAGTTGAGTCACTCAAAGCGGAAGAAGGCCATGCTTTTCTCAAGCGAAAGTGTCAATTTAGGAAATGTTCCAAATTTACTCTGTTATTTTGAAAACGAGTGGAGAAGCCGAATTCTTTCCCAGGACGCGATGAGCCAATTCGAGATTAGGTGTCCTGGCTGGGAAGCACAACATTATCGGTGTTAGCTACTGCAGACGACAAATCCAACGCCTCACAGAGAACGTCAATCGCACATAGATGGTATGTAGCACTGCCAACAGTCGGTGCTGCGGCAGCTTGTGCGGCAGTTGTTACCTGGGTGCCTGTGGAGGAGTCACCTAACCCAGCAGGAGCAAACGGCACCTGTGGATTCTCAAGGAATGCGTTCATCAGAATCGGAAGCCGCTGGGGACAATGCAGAGCATGGGCCTTTATGGGGTCCAGCATTGCATCCGTGTCCGGAGGCGCGTCTGATGGAAATGTTAGACAAAGATCCAACGTGCATTCTTCTCCGCAAAACAGGCATCGAAGAACAGGTAAGGTGCAGTCTACCCAGACTGGTCGAAAGGATAGAAACCAGGAGGCGTTGAGTTCTCTTAGTCAAGGTATTCCCAGAAGCTGTACCATGCGTTCACGGTACTTCCGCTCCATGAGTACATTCGCCATTCCCTCGGGAATTGGGCCGTCTATTGCGTAGCAGTAGTATTATAAATAGGACCCCTGCAATCAGGAATAGGATAAGCGGGAGTCCTCCAAATACGCTTCCCAATACGGAGTGTATAAAATTTGGGATTACTCCGAGGACTGTCTGAAAGGTGCTTAACAGTCCTGACCCTATGGTCTTAAATAGGTGTACAATACCGCTCGTATCAGACATATTGAAGATACGAACCACCATTTTTCGAAAGGAATGGGGCAGTACGTACGTATGAGCGCCTGTATCTCACTCGAGGTCCTTGCAACTTAAAGTTCATAGGTTTCTCGAGCGGAGGTTAAGGGCACGGGTTGCTGTAAAAGCATGGCTTGCAGTCTGCTCAGAGTATCAAATTGTATGAAAGAAACGTTCAGTGAAGGCCATAGCGGCGCCTCCCTGACTGTGTTCAGTGGCGGAAACAATACTTGCATACAGCAAGTAACCCTGGAGTTAACGGTGACCAGATAGGCGACGCCCGGAAGCATCCCACAGCAACCTTGATCATTTAGCATCAAGTAACTCCCATCCGAGAGCAGCTCGAAAACCGGCGTGATCACTGCAGCTGGGGTCCCAGTCATGTGACAAGATAGGTTCGCTACTGAAGCGCTACAGGCTCAGTGTAGAGAAATATCCTGACACATGAGAGAACCGCTCAAAGCGTTCTTGCAGTTTGCACCGCTCAGAAATACTTCTCGATCCCCATTCCGGCATCGATATCTATATGGTAACTCCCAAGATTCCTTAATGTATCCCTTACCCATTTTTTCATATTTGCCTGCCTGCCTTTGCTCAAGGCAATATTGAAACTGAAACGTAGTGACCGGCAGAGTGATTTGGCCATGAATTACCCATTCAGTTGTTGGTAATTCGGCTACAGTGAATGGTAACCTTTCCAGTTTCGCAACACAAAACTTCGCATTGTTTATTTCTCATGGTCTTGATGAAAGCCTGGATACTTTTTTAGACCGAATAGGCTGAAACATGTCGACCGATCTTGCCAACTTAGCAGTCTAATTCACACTGCTTTGCACTGCTTTTTAAATCCTGCCAGTTTGGACAAGTTAATAAATAATAATTTTTGTTCCTACTAGGTAGTTTTAGAATCACATTTATCGTCATAATTACATCCAGCGCTGCACCCTCACAACGCCTAGCATTCACATATGGGATCTTAGCATCCTTAAAACATCTTAGAACTTTTAAGAAAACATCCCAGAGCTCCTACCTCACAATGAGGGAATTGTAGCCCTCAGTGAGACTAGGTTTTCTTACTGGGAGGAGAAGCCCATATGATGAAGCATGCCACCTATGGTGGGTGAGGGCATTCGTCCTGAAAGGGATTGCTCCCCAGAGGAGCTTTATTGAGAGACACAGTTTTCACTTCACTTTATGATAGACCCGAGAAGTTTTGTGTTGCGATTATTGTATATGGGGAATCACTTCTCGCAGGTCTCTAAATTCTTCCCTTGGACCCTCTCCCCACTGTTTTTGTGTTTCAACCTTTCCAGTTTCTCAATACGCAGCATTGTATATTTGGCTCCCCTTTGTGCCATTTCTTTCTGTTTATCAGTTAGATTGTATTCTGAAAACAGAGACGTGGTGTTTATAAAAAGCCAGGGCACATAGCCTGCACGCAAAGATTGTAGCGTCCAGCTTAACATCATAATAGAACGTAACTGTGATTGCCCGTGTTGTAACAAGGCCAAATCTTGTTCCAATATGTCGATTGCCGAAGACACAATGTTGCCTAAGGAGTAAATCCTGGAGGTCAAAGTTGTTAACCCATTATCCACTACAGCCAATGCCTTCTCTAGGTTAATACGGTCTATTTCCCGTATTCTTTCTGCGGCCTCCTGTTGGGATATTTTCCAGTTTTCATTATAATAGGCATAAATGCCAGCATATATGAAACGTTTGTGACGTGTTTTCCTTGGGCCTAGAAAAAATCCCTAAGGTCTACATCAGGTGTGAGTAAGGTCAAGTGTTGTTTCACTTCTGTGAGTGTTGAGGTTTCCAGCCAATCAAGGCACAGCTTCCCAACACTATAGGATGTCACTACCCCTGGGTGTTGTCTTTGTACATAGCGTGTATCTGGCCTATGGATACTAAACCCTTCGGTTGTATTCATAAATCTCTGACAGGTGTTTGTGTCAATGGGCCAAATCAGCCATTTCGTCCAATCAGGATCTTATCTGTTGTAATGGAGAATGTCATCTAATCCTACTCCTTGTGTAGTTGAATTCTGCCCCCGCCCATCTGTGATGGAGCTGAAAACCCTGGTGTGTTCATTTCCTTGTTCTTGGCTAGTCCAAGACAGGATGTCTGTTGCACAGTTTCATTCAGAAATATAATCTGCTGTGGGATGAGGCATGCTCTAAAAAGCGCTTCGGTTCCCTGGACTTGCCAGTCCCTAGAACCCCAGATTGATTTTAAATCTATAGTGTCCTTCCATAGGTCGAAACCCTGTGTAGACAACTGGGCCATAAAAGAAGCAGAGTAAATCTGTTTGGTGTTAGTCAACATAATTTTCTGTGCTGATGTTTTTGCCACTTTGTAATAAAATGACTTCGGGTCGGATGTATTAAACCCTGAAAAGTATGTGAATTTCTGTGCAAACGTTTGCGAACTACCTTTTGGAGGTGTTGGGCAGTGTTCCCACTGGTGGTATTCTAATACATTTCTAGGTATTATAGATTTGTGTAAGAAATGATGACCATAATGTTGGTAACAGTACAATGTATCATAGTCTGAAGTACCTTCTAACATTTCATTGTTCGGAAATGCTGCAGTTGTTTCTAAATCAGACATCATAGCATTTACAGTTTCAGTGTCCCAATCATCAGATAATGTACTGGAGGTAATGATATCACTTAAAGAAATTTTAAATACATGTTTAAGCTTTAAAAGTTCAGCCAGACCGAATATATCAAAATCAATCTTGTCCCATACTATACCGTCCGGTATAGGAACTGCTGTGATGTTCACTGAAGACAAGTCTCTTGGTTCACGATGTGAAGACTGGTGTGTTTTTAAAATCAAATTGACTCTTTGGGCTGTAGAGCTCTGCTGGATATATCGTCCATTAATAAGCATACTAAAAGTTATAATTAAACCTAGCCAGAAAAGAAAAAAATAGAATTCCAGTGTTATACCATAGTTCTATCCAAGGTGACACCAGGTAAGTCTTTCTAAAAAAGTTCAAAAAGTCAATGAGTTTCTGTGATTTTTTGGCTGGAGTCGTTTCCGGCTCGCTTGGATCCAGTGAAAACGTATCAAAGTTCATGAGATAGCCAGAAGCAGTTCGATCAATTGTTGGAATTGCATCGGCATTTGTTGAAATCGGATCTTGCTCTTGACGAGGAATGTTGACGTAGATGTCTGTAGTAGGTCTTATTGCAACTTGGTTGTTAAGTTGATTTTCTTCTTGTTGAAGTGGAACGAGTTCCATAGCATTGTTGCTTAGTCCTTCATTCCGAACAGGTGGCTCTTCAAACGTGATGAGTCTTTCTGTTTGAACTTCTTGGATTGTAGCGAGAGGAGGGCGTCTGCTACTGTGGCGTCCACGAGGCCTACTGTTTAGTATCGGCCACATAGTGTGGTTTGATTAAGTCAATTGAGACAAATCTTTTCTCCTTTTTTCCGACAAGAGGGGGCAGAAGTACTGTTCTTGTGCCTTGGATTGCTAGGACCGGTACAGCTGTTCTGTATGATGGCCCAAATTCTTTCTTGTCTGCAATCTTTTCTCTGACCAGATCCCCGACTTTTGGGATCCAGACAGGTCTTGCCGTTACTGCCTTGACTTGCTCAGTGGCAGTCTGTTTTAAGTGGACGTTGCTTTGTTGTGTCCTGGATTCATTTAGATCCTGTAAAACAGCCAAACGATCATGGATATCAAACGGTTTTTCATCCGCCACTGTGCCTTCACAATCAAGATCAGGTACCCACATTCTTGTCCCAAATAGGACCTCGTAAGGAGTGACACCCCCTAGAGAGCTTCTTGGCTGATTGTTTATTGCCCTTTGTATCCCATATAAGTGATCGACCCATCTACCGCCCTTGCCTAATACCCTAGCTGTTAAAGATTGCTTTAAGTCACAGTTTTTCCTCTCCACGACCAAATTACCCTCAGGATAGTACAGAGAGGAGTACTGCAATGCTACACCCGTTCCTTCCATGGCCTCTTTGTAAGCCCGAGAGCTAAACGCCGGGCCACGGTCAGAATGTAACGTGCCAACTGCGTATGTGCCGATAAAGACTCACAAATCTTTTATAACAGTTCGAGCGTCAGCCGAGCGCTGAGGCCAGACCTTGAGGAAACCTGAGCTGGACGCACACGGATGGACAACCTGATGCTGTCTAATAATGGTATCTGTACCGGACGTGTTGTGGTGGACCCTTTCATCTGCTTGCAGATGTTGCAGTTCCAGACATAGTCTCTAATCTGCCTCCTCATTACAGCCCACCAGTAGCGTTGTTTCAATAAAGAAACAGTCGCCCTAAGTCCTGAATGTACAGAACCTGTCCCTTTGTGTGCGGCCACAATTAAACTTTGCCTACGATCCATATTTGGTATTACTCTATCCCCCACTCCAGGAATCTGAGCATATGGAATGTTGTGTGCATCTAACTTGTAGGAGTACTTGAGTGGAAATGTTTTAGGTACTGCTGTGCTGCCTTTGCGTGAAGCATTGACAGCTACCATAATCTCGCCGTCAATTCTCGTTTTTGAACGAGTGACTGCAGCTATGGAAGCCGTGCGTACAGCCCCCTTTGCGGCTTCATCAGCCAATGAATTCCCTTCAACGTGAACGCCATCACGCTGATGACTCAGTGAATGTATCACGTGAGCCCTTGGTAGTTCGTTTCTCAACTCCACTACCTGTTCCCACAGCATTTTATGCTTAATTGTGCCACCTTTTGCGTCTTTAAACCCGTTTTGTTCCCAATGATGTAAATATTCATTGTATGACTGTACACAGTAAAAGGAATCACACACAATTAGTGTGGGGAATTTGTGTTCCGTGTTTACAAGTGCCAGTATCAGTGCTTTCAATTCTGCCAACTGAGCCGTGCAGTCTCCTAGAGATTGCGTTTTAGTGCAACTGGGATGGAACTTTCCATCGCGCATGCGACCTTTAACGATTGCACACGCTGCGCTGTAAGCTTGCTTACTCCCTATGGCTGGTTGAGCAGATCCGTCAGTGTAAATAATGTATTCATACTGATCTAGAGGCAAAATCTCATTTGGTAGAGGATATTCTTGTTCGTATTGCAGACATGCTTGTGTTTCTAAACTTGGATCAAATCTGTATTCAACATCCGTTGCATTAAGAGAATTAGCTAATTGTATCCATCTTGGATGTAAGGCTTTCGCATTTGGAATGCTAGCCTTTGTAACAGCTTCTAAAGCCGGTACTGGGGTTACGACAATTATGCGTTTCCCCTGAGCCAGAGCTCTTTCTCTTGCTACAGTGGTCTGCACTGCTGTTAGGATTTTTCTGTTGAAGTGAAACGCATCTCTGCGTTTGTGTACAGGTGTGATTTGTATGCGATTGGTACTGTTTCTCCTTCATTGAAGGGCAAATAAGTGTACCCGCATTGACCCGCTATTACGCGGATCACCAAATTGTGTGCGTTTACGCGTGTCTGTAAATGTTTTGAAGCTATCATATCTTCCTGTAGTGAACGTAGGATATTTGTATGTTCCTGTGTCCAATGTCTAACTGAAAAGTCAGGTTTTATTAAGTCGTAGAAAGGTTTTACTCTTTCTGCGTAATCCAAAATGTATGTTCGACCAAAATTTAGGAATCCCAGTATTGATTGTACATTTTTTTATGATTTTGGAGGTTGGAGCAGCGCATACTTTTCTAAAAAGTTAGCTGCTAGGCTTTTTCCTTCACTTGACAGCTCGTATCCTAAAAATAGGACACTGAGGTGGGCAATTTTAGATTTTTTTAAATTAAATTTATAGCCCTCAGAGGCGAATCCCATAATAATGGTGCTCACCCTGGTCAAGTGCCTCAGTAAGTCATCGTCCGTCAGATAAATATCATCTACATAGGATAATGCTTCTTCATCCAAATTTTGTAGTAACTCTGTTACCCTTGCTGAAAATACCCCTGGGCTGTTCTTATACCCTTGGGGGAGTCGGCAAAATTGCCGTTCTGACCCTAGCGCTGAGATTGCGGTCAGATACCTGCTTTCAGGTGCTATATTTTGGCAGAAAAATCCATTTGAGATATCTAGTGTTGTTTTGTATTTTTTCCGCACAATGTTACTCATTAATGCGGCACTGTGTGCATTTTGAACTGCAAATGTCTTTGTGCAAGTGTTTAAATGTCTGTAATCCAAAACTAAACGATATGTGTTGTCAGGTTTTGATACGGGGAACAAAGGATTGTTCATTGGTGAGGTGCAATTTTCTATCACCCCCTGGAATTCAAGTTGATCTAGGATCTCCCTGACTTGTTTTTTAGCTTCCTGCTTTATAGGGTATTGCCTTTGAGCATTTGGTGAAACTTTTAATGGGATCACGTGGTGGGTTGAATCCTCATCCCAACCAGCATGATTTTTGTACAATGCTGGAGCTAGGGCAACCGCCCACTCCTGCGCATATGCATGTTTTAAATGTATGGGAACGAGGTCGGAAAATGCTGGAAAAATTATAGTTTCTCCCCTAGGGCACTCCATGACGAATGCTGGCGGGCCAGTCTTGCTCTGCTAATAGGATGTCATATCCAGATGACAGATTTTTCCAAAATAGACCTTTAACTTTCCTGGGCTTGTCCCCCTCCATCCGGAGTGTTATCTCATGTAATTTATGTGGGACACTTACCCGAGTATCAGGTTTTTCCACCGTGATATACTCACTCAACTCCGCTGTCACCAGAAATTCCTTCAGGTTCTGGCGAGCTATTGTTACTTCTGCCGTGATGTCTAGCATCGTCAGAGCCCATTCCCTGTTCAGAAGCTGTGTCCTCAGAATGCTGGGCATGTCTGATCTTGATACCTGCTACTTTCTTCTTTTTGAATGGAGGTTTTGATTTTTGTTTATCTTCTTTTTTAGGTGCGTAGTCCACAGCGCGTTGCGTGTCTCTGGACTTTGTACGCTCCTCTTGTCTGTGTACTGACCGTCCTTCCCTCTCAGAGTTTTTTGATGAACCCTGAAAGGAACGAGAGGAACGTGTATCAGTATCCTGATACCGGTCAGGTTTTTTAATATTATCCCTATTCCTGAGGTTATACCTCCTTTCAGAGGGCTCCTGTTGAGGAGACCTACCTCTGGATTGAGATCTGCTGTCTTTAGACTTTTGTTGTTTTTTATTTTCCCACTTCATTTTAGAAGAAGTAGGTGTCTGCTTTGTAGTGTCTTTTTCAGGACTGCCCACCAGTTGTGGTTTCAATGCTTTCCCACCTAGACTGTCTCTGCCTAGTTCTGCATATGCAGTTTCAATTATTTTGGGTAGTTCGTGTTGTTGATCTACTGGACTGAACTCCCTTAGGCATTGGCGGATCGCCACTGAAGCTGCTTCCCCCTTAATGTTAGCTAGTATTATGGCTGATACCTGGTCAAAGTTATTTAGTAACTTCATCCCTAAGTTTAGGGCAGGTTCTGCTCCGTACTCATTTTGTATTTGTCTCAATACGTCAGGTACTACTGCTAATGACGGGATACCATGTGTTCTGGTATATATGGCAGCAAAGACTGAACCCCAAGAGGTGCAGTCCTCTATTTGTGGTGTGATCCCCATGGGCAAGCAGATTGTTAGTATTGTGTGTTTATCACAGGTGGTAGTATTCGGAAATACTGCCTCAAGCTGAGTTATTTTCTGAGCTATCCAGATTGGTATTTGTTCGCGTTTTGCGGGCATTTTGCCCATTACCGCGTGTAATGTTTGAGGAGTGATTTTAGTTGCTGTACCCTGGAATTGGGTCTCATTTGTTGCAACTGTTGTTGGTTGAACTGGGAGAGTCCTCATGACGAATTGTGTCAGGTTTCCGTAGATTTTAATTAAATCTCTGTGTTGTATGAGTAATTCTGGCTGTGGCATTGTTCCAATGTCAGGATGCGGTGTGTAAGCCGCTAGTATCGGCCATGTGGCCCCGTCTCTTCCGAGCGGGCCTAATCTTACTCTTGCTCTTAAGTGGGGTAGGACGCCTTTAAACCAGTATAAGTGTTCCTGGTAAGTGAGTGGAATCTGTATGTCATCGAATGGACAATATTACTGTGGTGCATCTCCTTCTATGTAGTAGTGAAATGTCTTTTTTACGGCATCTGCTGCTGGGAATGTAACCCATGAATAGAATACCTCTGTTTTATTTGATTCGTGTGCCTCAATCACGAGAGCTACTACACCACCCCCTGGTGGTAAACCATTTTTTAATAGTTTCATGGTGAGCGTATGTCTGAATTTGGGTGCAATTTCAATTGCATTTTAGGGTTGTTCTCCGGCTGAGAGATGCAGATCTACTCTTTCTTCATCGCTCTGAGTCATTTTGAAAAGAAAATCTTTTCCAAGAGAACTGAGATAAAGGTTTTATGCACAATTTAGGAACTAAATATCCTTCAAGCTTGATTAACCAACAGCCAATAAATAGTATTTTCGTACTACTCAGCTATGGCGGATTTTGTGCCCACCCACTCCAGACGTCTCTGGGGTTTTGTGAGTAGGTTCTCTGAGAATAGCACGACTGAACTACTCAGATTCTACTGTTAAATAAGTACCCAACCAACGTTGGTGGCGCCATGTCGTGTAGTTCCTATAGTACCCCTGCAGGACCTGCGCGTTTGGATAACATAAACCGTGGGCTTGGTGTTAGACTGATTCTGTGCACCCCCACCGCGTATGTTAGCCTGGTTTGCATTAGGTAGCTCACAGTGCCACTAGAATCTCCTCTTATCGGGGAGAGACTAGTTTATGGCAACCTTAGATCATGACAACCCTGATCCCTCAGAATCGTGGAAACAATGTACTACTTTTCGCTCAGTCACTCGTGCTCACTTATTCGGTTTGTCTCAGAGAGTTACACAGAATAAACAGTCTGGGCGTTCCAATAAGTATTTATTGAACAGTTGTTATTCTAGTGTAAAATATATGTGCTGCAGTAACCAGCAGACAATAGCAGAGATATATTATCAGCAGTACGATAAAAGTGAACGGATAGAACAGTTCTACCATGTTGCAATAATCATGAATACATACATGAATATAAAAAGCATTATGAAAAGTGCGCGTACTCCTACGATGCCTAACTAGATGTACCTGAGTGTACCTAGCATATGTGTAGGCCTAAAAGCCTAAGAGCCAAGAATCCTTCTAGGATTTAGTCGAACCCCCATACCTGAATAGAGAAAGTGTGGGACCCCGTCCTAGTCTCGAGTTGGACACCCCGCAAGGGCTGTGTCAGACCGCTGTCAGCTGGAGCGACTGCATGCAGGAGCCTCAGCGTCTCTGGTCAGTGTGTCAGCATGGAAGTCTCGGTTCCCTCTATCTTACCGGGGCAAGGTGTGGTGTATTTATACCCTGAAGACTCTAGTTGCTTTGTATGGTTTGTATTGGGCCTTGTTAGACTTGAGGAAGACGTCGGGGTGAACTTTGTACATACATATTATGCAGGTGGTGTATTCCTAGAGAGTCATGCATAATTGATGAGTACAGTGTGGGCCAGTGTTTGGGAAAAACCCTGCTGTATTCAAAACCACAGGCTAGATAACGTTCAGCCCTCAGAGCTCGTTGTGTACTAGCAGGGACCAATGTAGGTGAAGATCATGCCTATATAAGGAATTATGACTATAATAGGACATGTACAGTTATGACCGTAATAGGGCATATGCGGCTTTGACCATAATAGGGCAAGTACGAATATGACCGTATTAGGGCAAATACGAATACGTCCATTTTAGGGCATGTATGAACGGGTCTACATTGGGGCCTCTATACGGGACATAACAGGTGATCTTTCGAGCGAAACAGGGTAAACTATATGAGGTGGGTAATAAGGCAGGCAAGTTGTTGCCATGGCTCGCATGGTGGGAGGAAGGGAAAGGTGGGTACACAAGTTGGCTATGCCCACTGGACAAGAGGTGGAATCGGCGGCTGTAATAGCAAGGCATTTGCTGATTATCTAGGACATCTCTATGCCCCCCATCTAAACACCTAGGCCACGAATTACGTGGGGGACTTTCTGGCTGACTTCCCCCTACCAATGCTGGGAAGGGAGGCAGTGAAGCAAGGAAGAAATCTGGAAGGAGGAGATTGCTAAGGCTTTGTCCCAGATGAACAATGGGAAGACCCCCGTACCAAACGGCTTCCTCCCTGAATTTTTAAAATGTGTTAGGAGGCAGTTAGTGAAGCTGCTATGAGCTATGCTATTCCAAACAGAAGGAGGAACTGCCGGAGGATGTGTGGCAGGCGATGGTGGTCCTTATCCCTAAGAAAGGATGCCCTCCCACCCAATGTTCCTCTTACTGCTTGATATCGCTCTTGCAAGTAGAAGTGAAATTACTGGTGAGGGTGTTGGCAAACCACTTGATGCAGGTCATACATCAGGTAGTGGAGCAGGACTAATTGGGTTTCATGCCCTATAGGTCCATTAGGCACAATCTCCGGCATCTGTTCAGCTGTCTAGCGAGGGAGATGGGGACTGGGAGAATCTGCAGCGCTATTGGCCCTGGATGCAGAGAAGGCGTTCGACTCTGTGGAACGGCCTTATCTACAGGCAGTACTGAAGTAGATGGGCTTTGACCATTCCTTCCGGGCCTGGATACAACTGGCCCACACCAACCCTACGGCCTGGGTGTGGGTCAATCGGGCACTCTTGACAGAATTCCCCTGGGGAAAGCGACTCGTTTGGGATGTTCTCTGTCCCCTCTCCTCTTTGTAATAGCAATAGAGCCAGTGGCCTGCTAGATTATGAAGGATGTCTTGCTTCGGGGATTGCGGTGGCACCGCAATTGATGGGATGTGATTCGCTTTACCCAGATTATGTCCTCCTGTACCTGGCGGACCCAGAAGACTTGATCAACAGGATTCTGGAAATTTTCAGTGTGTTTGGGCACTTTTCAGGCCTCCAGAAAAAATCGGACCAAGTCTTGTCTCAACCCATTGGCGGGATGGGTCACAGGGAGGGTTGGACATGCCCCATACCATGGGAAAAGGTAGGGTTTCGATACTTAGGAATATAGGTCGCGTGAGATAGGCCTTCTTTTATTCCCACAACCTTAGAAGTATACTGGGGGAATACCAAAGAGATGTGAGCCAATGGAGACGCCTCCCGCTGTCCCTGCTATGCAGGGCCGCCGTATACAAGATGATTTACTTACCGAAATTCCTGTATACACTGCAGAATGCCCTGCTTGAGGTCCCTGAACACTTCTTTAAAATGGGGGAGGTGGAAACCAGGCTTCTGGTTGTGGAAAGAAGGGGTGTCATGCATCCCGCTGCAGTCACTTACAAGCAAGGTGGCAGATGGAGAGAGTGCCTTACCAAATCACTGATTGTATTATTGGGCGACGTAATTGGTGGTGCTCAATGAATGGTCATTTGCAGACCAGACGGAGCCCTTCCTTTGGGTGGATAGAAGGTCTTTGGGGCCAGGGAGGTTTAGGATGTGGATCTGTAGGAAATGAAGCCTGCAGGGACTGCCGGCTCCAAGTGCCATTTATTTGCAAAGTTTTATATAGCGCTGGCTAGACCCGGAGGTATCAGAGCGCTTTACATGAGGATCAGCGAGTTACAGGTTACATATTTACATAGCCAAGTATAGACATAGGAGAAAAAAACATGATATTACACAGTAATATGAGTTATTAGTGCGTATACACGTCTTGAGGGGAGTGAAAGGTAGAGGGGGAATGGTTAACAGGGGTAGGGAATGCAGGAGGAAGACACAACAGGGAGACGAGGAAAACAGTGTCCGATGTCCGGCTGGGTAGGTGCCGGCCGAGGGGTGACCAAGAGCCAAACTCCTCTATAGCTGTATATGACAGCTCCACCGGGCATCGACCAAGGTTGCTCGGGCACCGCGGTAAGTACAGGCAGTTATGGTTTCCGCCCAGGGGGCATCGTCAAAGTTCCAACGAGACCACCGGTCACGGAGTTACTGGGAAGCGACATCCGCCTCATCCTCCAGCTCGCCCCCAGGTCAAGAGTGGTGAGAGGAGGGGTGGAAGAGACAATTCCAAAGTCTGCAGATCTTCCCCACTGCAAGGCATTAATTACACAGGAGGCCATTAGATACACAGGCGTCATGCCATGGTCGTTGACACCTGGAAAAAGGCAACTGTATGGCTGGATTGGAAGGGAGTCCTTACCCTGGCCACTCCGTTGTGGGAGGCTGAGGGATGGCATCACTGCAGGGAGTGGGGGGCCCCAGGCAATGGGACTTGAGAGACATATCGAAGCTGGGGGATGTGTGGGACAGCTGAGAAATTGTGACATTTCAGTAACTTCAATCCCAATATGAACTCTCTGGGGAACAGTACTTGCGATACCTCCAGGAGTGACATCGCCTTAGGCCTCTCATTCTCCTCAAGGCTGAGTTACAAGAAGAGGAAATATAGATAATGGCCACTGCAGCAGGTACTGAAATCTTACCACCTTAGCTGGGCCACAACGTCAGATTCCTCAACACTGGAAAAACGGGCTATTGTTGAACGAGTGATTGCATGGGTCACCTACAGGAGAAATGGAAGACCAAACGGAGCACAATTGACGACTAAAGACTTGGAGGAGATGTTTATTCATCCAAAAGCTGTCACTATTTATCCACTAAATAAAACTGAAAGTATATTGGTGAATTTTTCAGTGCCATTTGGGTCTGTGCTAGCAGCCATATCCGTATCTCCTAGAGCATGATATAGATTGAACTGCCCTCTATAATGTGAATTTTTTTTACACAGATACCCAGATTGTCTTTCTGAAAACATGGAGTGACCTTGAGTTACCTAGTTATAAATTAATATTGTTCCCACTAGACCTATGATGGCATGTAAGGATATTGCCTGAGAGTTTGACAATAACAGAAAATTCAAGATTGAGCGATAGCTTGGTGGGGCAGACTTGTGCATGGCACCTGAGAAGATGATACTAAGATCTTGGTACTAACAACACATCCATTAAGTGTTGAATTAAAACTGGGATCCATACTTGACCCTACCTCTGAATCAGAGCCTTAGGATTCAATGGTGCCAGTCAAGGGATATGTTTTATTCTCTCTGTTGCAAAGTCATCCTGTGCCCTGGGCACCCCCGTTTTTGCTGACTGGTACTGGCGGTAACTGACTCTGACTGACCCTGGGCTCTGCCTAACCGAGCCCAGGGCCAGTGCTAAGCTGAAAAGACACTTACAATTTAGTGACAACACCTACATACACTAGGGTACACTATGGTTATGTATGGTACTTCTATGACTCAATCAATCAATCAGGGAATTGTAAGCGCGCTACTCACCCGTGAGGGTCTCAAGGCACTGAGGGGGGGGGGGGGATCCGCAGATCTGTTTAGCCGAAGAGCCAGGTCTTGAGGGGCATGACCTTCCCTATAAGGCCCTAGTACATATTAGGTCAGGAGGATTGAAACTACCTTTAAGTCCTTTGCATATAATAGGGCATGGCAGTTTAGAGGCCAGTAGTCTTTCTGCACTTGCCGGTGTGCACTGCTGAGGCCTGAGGTCAGTTTAAAAGCAGCCCTGTGTTGCAGGACTGCTTTTAAAATGCAAATTGTGCCCAAACTTGACTGGTGTTTGGGGCACTTAAAAATGAATAAACTACAATATTTTGGCATATTAGGTACCCCCAGGGTCTCCCCTAGGTGTCCCAGGGGTAGGGATGCATGTACTTATATAGAGGACCCTTATAAAAATAGGTTGTATATGGACTGGAGTTAGAGAAATTGCACTCCCCACATTAAAGTTAAGTGTTTCCCGAAATCAACTTTTGTGCTAGGAGCACTGTGGAGTGAGGATCTGCAATACTTGTACATATTCAGAACCCCTAAAGTCTCCCCTAGGTGTTCCAGGGGAGAGGGTCCTGTAGATATAGGCAGTGTACTTATAAAAGATGTTTTATAAGCCCTGGTATTGGAGAAATTGCCCAGTTCATTTTCCCCATTGCAGATACCCAGCCACATAGGTTAACATGGCATGAAGTTATTGACTAATAATTCCCACCAGGAGAATCATAAAAATATCATTCAAGGACTTACTAGAATGGTATTTGATAAATTGATAAATCCAATATACTATTGTTGAATTTATCCTAAAACGTACAGACAAGACGTTATAAGACTTTCTGGTCTGTAAGCCAAAATTCAGCCTTCCAGTGTTCTGTCCAGAATGGTCAGAGTTAAGTGGATTAGCCAGGCTGCTTTGATGAGGTTATAAGTAGCCCCTGAGGTTAAAGAGCCATTGTGGGAGGACAGGGTTCTGCTACATAGGAATGCCAGAGCAGGGGGAGGGGTTGTAAACAATAATCTTCAATAGAAGTAGGAGATAGGAAGGCAAAGCCAGTTTTATTTACACCCCTACTCTTTGAACCCAGCCAGATTGCAGGCTTAAGGAAGGAATGTGCAGATCCCAGGGGGAGGGAGAATATGGAGATGAACCATCCTGGAGGTTAGTTTAGCCAGCTCTTGCCTCTCTGCTGAAAAATCAGCCATGTTGAATTTTGGAGAAATGGTGCTCTCTGGGAGACTATAGTGCCACACTTTGGAGGATATGGTCATATTCTGGGGTGTTGCCCTGCACCTCATTGGACAGGAGTGCCCTCCTGCGTGACCCAGAAAACTTGGAATAAGTATCTGAGAGGGGCAGAGCCTCTCAGATCCGCTGCTTGAAACAGGAAGAAGAAGGGTCCATGCTGAGAAGTTTGATGCGCACCAACCAGGCCCTGCATTCTGAAGACTGCGCCTGCTGCACAATCTGAAACTACAGCCCTGTGGACCTAACTTGCTTCATAAGGACTAAAGAGTGGACAACCTACAAGCTACATGTTAACAGAACTCACCTGGACCATCACCACCAAGAATCCTCAGCCCAGAGTACTAACAGTGGATTTGTAAGGGTTTTGTCCAAGTAGATTGTGGGATTTGAAGTCCCAAGCTTTCAAGGACCATCTTGGAGCTTCCAGACTCTTGGAGTAAGTTTTGGACACTTAGGGACCGTCAAAGGAACTTCAGGAAGAAGTTCCAGACGTTTGGAGCAATTTTGGAAAAAACCTCCATAAGTGGACCGACTCGACCTGGCCAGCCATGCTAGCGACCCTCAACCGTAAGCCGGCCTGCCGTCCAGGTACTTCCCGCTGAAAATCTCCGGAGGTCCGACTTCCAGAGTTTGATGGGGAGTTGGCTGAAACCCAGGCCAGCGAACCCTCACCGAATCCGGCCTGGTGAAAAGCATCGAGGGACCCCGGGGGAAAAAGCTCCCTAAATGTTTCTAAGTCTGAACGTAGAAAAGGTGACCGGGACCAACTGCGAGAGTCAAGCTGCCCACTTTCAAACGCAAGTCAGCCTGGATCTCTGGTTTGTCCCGCGGGAATGTTCCGGAGGTCTGACTTCCATAAGTTTGACCGGGAACTCATTGCAAGGCAAGCCGGCGAACCCTCACCGAATCTGGAATGGCTGAGAGCTGAGAGGGACCCCGGGAAGAAAAGCTTCAGAAACGTTTCTAAATCAGAAGGTAAAAACTTTGACTGAGGCCTACCGTGAGTTGTAGCCACGCAGGGCTCCATCGTGGTCGTCCTGAAACTTTGACTTTGTCCCGGTCTAGCGCGACCAGATGTCCCAATAGGTGCTATAGGTTTCTATGTGCTATATAATGCTAAATCTTTAAAAATTCATATATTCGGTTCCTTACATTGGATTTTCTTTTCATTTAGGTGTCATTTTAAAGATAAAAATATTTCCTATTTTTACAAATTGGTGTTGGATTTTTATTGTGAGTTGTGTCTTAATTATTTACTGAATTGGTATTTTTAAATGCTTTACATACCAATCTTTGAAGTTAAACTTACCTGCTCGCAGCCAAATTACCAACAGTTGAGCATGGGAATAGTTTTCTGAGACCAATTCTGAGCCTTAGACTGTGTTTTAATCGCCTTATTGCCAGTGGCAAATGCATATTTGCCACTACTAATATCCCACTTTCCAACACTCTCCTTTCTCTATTGCACTACCACAGCTGCATGTGTGGCATTGTTCTATCTGCGTTTCCTCCTGGATTTTCTAAGCCACTCTAGGACACAATTATTCCATTCTGTTAGTGTTCTGTTTTCTTTTTTTCTCTCTATTAAAATGAAAAATATTGCAAGGGATTTTCACTAAAATATTTTGTCCATGATCCAGCAAAATGGTTTGAATTTCTGACTGGTTGGAAGCCAGATCAGAAAAGTTCCCATTTTGCAAATATTGTGTCAATTCAGTGAAGATAGATTTCAGGGAAGACTTGCATCAGCTCATCCATAGCTTATTTTAGACACAACTAGCTATGAAATATCAAGTTGGCAATGACAGAAAATGCATAGATGCAGATGAGGTCGGGTGGATGACCTCATTTAAGTATATGTGCACACAATTTGCATAGGGACAAGGGCTATGTCTCAGGTGAAAAAGCAGATCACTTAAAGGTTTGAAATATTTTTAAAGGGAGTGGGAATGATCTATGTTACACACCCTTCATGACGCTTTGAGAGTCAAGAGATAAATCTTGACAAACTGCTTTGACCTCACGGTCAGAAAGACGTGTTTGGAAATAGTTAAAGTCATCATTATTCCTTTCAGAATCTACATTGAGATGGTCAAGAGGTGTGTGCATCTGAGTAATCCTGAACACAGGAGGTTGATTTAGCAGAAATGGAAAAAAGAATTGTATTGCCAAGTTCAGTTGCTATGAGAATCTCCTTACACATACCTAGTATCGCAAGTTTGTTGCTATGGTTGAGATGTATCCTGGATAACAATCACTCACACGCCAATTAGTTTGTAGATGGCTCTGTATCAGTCACTAACCAGTAATAATGTATAGAGCACATTGGAATATGTTCTACAGCTTACACGATCCAACTCCTGCCAGGTTGCAATGAAGGGATAGTTCAGACTCCTACCGTAGCCTCCCGAAATAAGGCCTTACAAATACAGTAGATACAGACTAGGTTGAGAAGATTTACGGGAGCACTGGACAAAGAGACAGTGGTTATCTGTATATTATTCATTCCATATACAGATATTTTACCAAGTTGATACAAGCATAGACCAAGCAAATTGGCAATGGTAGAGATTATTTCAAACATTCCACCCATCATTCGTTTGATTTTCTTAGTAAGATGTGCTACGTGTGGTGGGTGTGCCTAAATGTGGGTCCAAAGGCTCACTCTGCATCAGGACTCAAGCTGCACTCATGGATTAGGGCCAGTAGGACCGAAACCAGTCAGGAGTCGATTGTGTTCCTGCTCATGTTTTTTTTAAATTCTGTTTATTTACGTTTTTCCCACAAAATAATACACGCATGTACAACTCAGAGTGCAGTGCATCGCAAAGCAATAGTTCAGGACCACCACAACCAATGGACATCACCCCATCTCCCAGCTGTTCCTGCCCATGGTTTAACTCTTTCTAATGAGAACAATATCAAACAGGGCTACATCTAATTTGTCATATACTTACACAAAACAACATCAATAGCATTGGCAACACCCATATTATACTACTCACATACTACACTTTACGACTTCTGGATCTTGAAGACCAACAAAAAAAGAAAAAGTTTTCACATTTTTTATACCCCGCTAAATTAGCCCAGATCTTATGTGGGCTAGAAAGGGAAAGTATCATGTTTCATATTAAAGGTCTTCACTTAAGGGGCTGAAATATGGGAACCCACAGTCATCTGCTACTAATCAATACTGCCTATCATTCTTGGGAAATGTACTCAACTGGATCCAATCTTTCTTATGTCAACCAGACAGCTTCAACTTGTGTAAATAATGAAGTGGCTTCTCTCCTTTCTAGCTAATAAGTCGAAATTAGTCTTGCCATCATGAGGTATCCACAGCTTGACAGGATACCTTATTGACTCTTCCACTCCTACACCTGCACAATCTTTCTTGATGACCTGCAGTTCATACCGCCTCTGCTGTTTGACTTAGCATACACTGGAGAATATGTGCACCCCAGTTCCTCTCAGTTGTAGATATTTTTCCAATACTACCAAAAGGGCTTCTCTGGAAAGTTGAATGGCAGGTGCAATCTCAATGGAGTTGGGTGCTCCTTTAAAAAATTCCTCAGTCAAGAAAGTTTTTATAATGTTTCTCATCTCCTTGCACTCAGTAACTGATGAGAGCCCCAAGAAACACAGATTGTATGCCCTTTCATTGTTCTCTAGCTACTCAAATGTGGTCTCAAGAAAATGAACATCTTAATAGTGTCTTCCTCAAATGCATGTCAACGTAGTGCCTTGGTTTCTGCTCAATGCCTCATGGATACAACTACAGTGAGTCCCCTACCTTAGCGCCTTGGTCATCAGCTTCATTGTGGGTGATACAACTTTAACTCCTCTATTGTGATAACGCTACCCTCAACCATGGCTATTGTGTTCTTTTGGCCCCTTTTCATTAGCATTGATCGTCCCACAGACCAGGACTGCAACTGTAGACTGTTTCAGTGAGAGACAGCTATAGAAGGCATGCTTCACTTCAAGTGTTAACTTACATTCATTATTGCTGCTCTGCAAAAGAGGCCACACTTCACTGCAGCCCATAACACTCAAAGTACAGTAAGCATTAAGTGTAGGTCCAGGTGAAATTTATATTAAACTGGTGTAATTTGCATCATTCTGGGAAATTTGCGGAAATGAGAACGACCACAACATGTCTGGCTGTAGTTTGCGGCACTTGTGTTTTCAGATGCTTTATTTTTATTATTTAGTGAACAATGTGTCCTCGCGTCTATTTAATGTATTTCGTGGTAAAATGTAGTCCTAAATACCAGATTTGCTTTTTGTGTAATTATGTGTTATTTTCCCGCTAAACATGCAATTAAAATTGAAATTACGAGAATTTCGCACTACCCACTCAGTTCAGCATTAGGCTGCCCATAGTCCTAAAGAGGTCTATTTGGGAACAATCCCCTGTAAGATATATTAAAGAAACACATCTACAACTCCCACAGCAGCATACCACAGGTCACATTTTTTAGTTTTCTATACTTGTGTGAATTAAGTCAACTGCCGTTTCTTTAAGAGTAAATCAATGCTTCACAAAGTGCAAAGACCTTTGCATTGTATTTAAATTATGTATTCAGTATAGTTACAGGGACTTTCAAGAGAGCAGTCTTTATCTATTGGCCTGTTGTTGTGTTATACACGCTATTCTTCCACACACTACTGCATACAGCATGGAGCAATGATCAACCCACGTCACCCATAGGCTAACTTCACTGTGAGGGACGGCATTCTACTCTTTTACAAGGTTCACATCTGCAAAATAAGTAGTTCCCTTCAGTGCCAGGAACTATTATGGCACTGTGTGCTTTCTGAGACCAAAAATATACTTTTGCTTTTAGTAAGTGTTTGTTTTTATTTTGATGAGCGACCAACCACTCCCCCAACAATAAAGTTTTACAAAAACGATGAAAAAAAAAAATAAGCATCAACAAAGCCAAAAGGGACCTACCTATTGGCTTGTTTTTTTAAAGCGGTTGTGTATTCTTTAATAGGAATGTATGAATGTTGGAGTTTCTGGTTGTACCTCTATATATGTATTACCTCAGGGCACCCAGATACAATATTACACCTACTAAGATATTAGGATGAGAAAGTACTCACTGCAAGCTCTAATTACATGTAATGTAGTTTCAAGGGAGTGCATTACATTAAAACAATATAGGTACAACAAAAAAGAGAAGCAATGGGCAACTTTCTTTGCTTAGCACAAACTGATGCTAGTCCTGTCAACTGCCTGCTTCTGCTGCTCCCCTGAGGCGCTTTTCCTGTGGTCCCTGGCAGGCTAGTAACTGATCTGATGGTGGCACTGAGCCACTCCAGCTTTTGCGAATCAGTCTCAGCAGGAAGCCTGGCTTACTTCCCCTGACATATTGTATTTCTCTTTAAACACTCTCCCTTTTTTCTTGTTGCTGGGAGCATTATTATGTTTTGCAAGGGACTTGTTTTTATGTGCTCCATCTCACTGTATCTCTTCATCTGTCCCTTGCCAACCCAAATCCCACAACAAAGGCTTTTCCTGACCCTTCCTGCACACTGCAGCTATCTTGTGTTGGAAATGCGGGTGTGCTTTTTCTCTGCCTGCATTTTCCTGCTCGCCACTAATGCCACCCAATAAGCTGTCAATCTGTACCCTCCCCAAAGGCTGTCTCCTGCCTTCCCGCACAGTGCTGTAAGCTTGCTGTGTGCCACACTGTGTGCCACTTGGTAAGCAATATGACCGGATTACCAACTGGAAAAGAAAAACAAGCATTTGCAATGCAATAAGTCTTGCATTACTGATAGTTTAAGGTAATGGCGTTGCAAATAATAATGCAACGCCAATAGCTCATACTTTCAGTAATGCGAGATCTAGTGCATTGCAAATGCTTGCGTAGTGAACCAGGAACCAGCATTGTATGTCTCAGTGCAGTACTGCAAGCTGCTCCCAGAGGTCCCTAGAGAGCAAGGCATCTAGCCATTTTTGCAGGGTGCAATACCATATGTGACCAAAAGGAAACCTCTTTTAGTCACATATGGTACTGCACCCTGCAGAAGATATGGTAAATCCACTCTACCCATAATGCATTGCATGCAAGACAGTACTACGAGTACATTCAAATAGCTATATCCATATATACAATTAGTAGCTTTGAACTGTGACAAAAGAATTATTACATTGATTTCAGATTAGGTTGCACTCTGTGTGGAGCTGATGAAGGGAAATTTATAGACAGTCTCATATAAATGTGAGATGTTCTAGTGAGTGAAGTAACCACTGCCAGCCTAGCTTAGGACCAAGTGTGTGTCCTGCCTGCAGCCTTTTAAGAAAATAGTGCCTTGAGGCTATAATAAAAACCTAGGGAGTAACAACAAATGTAACAGGGGGTGTCCTCATGGGAGGTTACAAGAAGAGACAAGGCGGTACTAAGGAGGGACTACTAAGCCTATTGACCAATAAAAAGCTACCATTTACAAAGGACAGGGATAGGAGCCAATTAAAAAGATGGGCGGAAAGTTATGCCCATATCCTGAATACAGCATGTCTCGAAGAGACAGCGCAAGTGCTGCCTAGGCGAGACCTAATAAGCATGTATTGGAAGGTTACTAAGTAAGGGAAAGCCCAGCAGTAGTTTTTAGGACAACAAAAAATTGTTAGTGAAAATAGGTGCATGGAAAACAGATGAAAGCTGTTTGAGGTCCTCAATATCAAACTCGAATTGCTTTGCCGTGCTCACGTAAAGTCAAATAAATGTATTCCCACGACACCAAATGCAACACGACACTATGAAGCAGAACCAACAATTGATGGTTAGTGTAGGTCAAAACTGTGATCTATATAACATGTTGTGGCTACCTTTGCATAGACGCAGACAGAAGACCAAACAAGAAAGAGCTCTCTGAGCACCATGGCATTACATCTGTGTTATACAATTTTTACAAATTAACCTTGCAAAGGTATCTCAGAAGTCTCCAGGCTGGGCAGGGACAAGAAAAGGGTGAGATGTCGTCTGGATTGCAGCACCCCCCTCACTTAGCTAGGAGGATAACTTAGGTGGTAACAGCAAGGGATGGTCATGAGTTTTCTCCCTAGTCAGGCAAGTCATACCTGTTCTAACAATCTCATTGATTCTCTTTCCTTACAAGCAGGTAAAGCTCTTGGAGGTAAGAAGTGTCTTACTACAGCTATATCATTGATATATGCCGACTACAGCAGTAGCACATGATGTCAGTGCACTTTTGACTTGTGATGGTTGCATCCCTAATATATGATTGGCTGCACCCCAGACATATTATGGCTGCATGCCTGCCTTTTGATTGCTGCATGCCTAGTATGGTTTCCACAAACGCGATGTGATGGCTGTAACTGTGGCATGTGTAGGTTGCCCCACACGCATATTGGAACAACTCTGTCATGATTTACTATCTGCGTTCGAGCCCACCACTACCTGGCATGCTCAGTGGGCTTTTCAATGATTGATCAAGCTCCTTGATCTTGTGCATTATCCGAGTACTGACTTCCAGCCTCTTAGACAATATACTGAACTGACCTTCCTTTTTGGATGCTTGCTCAGGTTTTTGGTAAACAGAATTCTCCCAAAGACTACATTTCCCAGAAGACCTGAACTTATGGCACACCCCAAAACTAATTTCCAGTTTCCTGAAACAAGTTTAAAATGTGACTCCAGATCCATTCTGGATTTTGTGAAGACCATGTACTTTTCCTGCCAAAGACGCCATTTCCTAAAACCCTCTGCTCGCTGTTTTCTCTCCACCATTGCATCCCAATGATGGGTGGAGAAATCAACACCCCTGTGGCTGTGATGTGCTAGCTTGAGTACATCCGGGGCATTTAGTCCTTACTGATCTCTTTAAAAGCCTCTGTTTGCTACCATATATTATTGGCCATTGAATCAGTATTCCTGTTTGATTGACCCTCTGTTAACAGAGATTTCTGATGCCAGTGCTTTAGAAGGTTCTGATTCCCGAATCTTACCATCTTTGCAATGTAGTCCTGTTCCTTGAACTAGCGTTGACTTGCAGTGCATCCATGTTTCTTGAACCTGCACTGTCCTGCAGTGTTTCCTTTTTTTCTGAAGCTCCACTGTTCTCAAGTGTTTTTCCTGAGTTAGTACTATTGCTTCTGTGGCTACCTTTTCCAGAATCATGGTTTCCTTGCTTTCTCTGGGATGCCGTCCTATCCCTCTTCTTTTAGTTTCAGTTTCCAAGTAAACTTTTCTAACTCCTTCTCTCTCGTAGCTGTTAAACCATTAAATGTTACTGTGTCATCACCAGGATTCGTGGGCACAACCAATAACCTATACGGTGTTTCTTGTCCTCTGTGCAAACTGTATTTACTTACCTTATATAAAATCACTGAAATTATTAGCTCCATGGAAACTGTCTTTACTTGTATTTCTTAGATGTGGATATTTTGGCGTCCATATCTGTAATAGCAATTGTCAGAGAGGAACTTAAAAACTTGAGTGCTTAACCTGACATCATCACCTATCCTATGAATTGTGTTATCTGTATATCTTTCACACCCTCAGTGTTAAGTTATTTTGAACTGCCTCTTGAGTGCCTGTTGTTTAGGAGCTTTGCCTCTATATTGTTAATTTCTGCTTGGTTTCCTCACTGGATACTTCTGCGACTTTGGTAGCTGTGTGATCTCAGGCAGCATTGTAGCCAATATTCTCTTCCTTTAGTCTCTGTTGTCACAGGTCTCTGACTGACCCTTACCAGAGCCTTGACACTGGCATACAAGAGTGGTATCCATAGCCTATGATAGAATTACCCTGGTAGACAATTGTTGCCCCTGGCATAACTTGGCTGCACCAATGGAATATCATAGCTGGACTCCTGGTGTATCATAGTCTGATACAAGGCAGATGCTGTCCTCACTGATTATGGCTGTCCACAAACACATCATTACTGTGCAACAGGTATGTCAGAGCTGTGGCTGTCCACAAACACATCACTACTGTGCAACAGGTATGTCAGAGCTGTGCATAAGGTACATTATGACTGGGCATATGATGACTACATGCCAAAAGCAACATTCTTTGTGCCTGCTCATCATCCATGGGCATTCACAAACACATTGTGACGTGTTGCTGCGTCTGGTCTTGCAGCAGGAGTCTCACCGATGTTTATCTTTGCTTAGCGCAAACTGATGCTAGTCCTGTCAGCTACCTGCTTCTGCTGCTCTCCTGGGGCGCTTTACCTGTGGTCCTTGGCAGGCTAGCAACTGAACTGACTGTGACACTGTGCCACTCCAGCTTCTGCGAATCAGCCCCTGTGATTTCCTCTGATAGTCCCTGGAGTTTGCTGCAGATGCCTCAGCGGCATGGATGAGTCTTAAAGTTGACCCCGCCCCTTCAGCCACACTTGGTGGTAATATATATTTAGCGAACAAGGGAACCCCAAAGGTACGACCAGGGGTAGTATACGTATTTTTAAAGAACAGTGGTCAAGGTGAGGCCAAAATGGTCCTCGGGTAGCCAGGGCTACTATTAATCGAAATAAAGCTTTCGTCTGAGCTCTCGTGTTACGAGAAAGAAGGAAGAGAAAAACAACGTATGGAGGGACACAAGGTTGTGGGAATGACAAGACATTTATTACATCATAAACGCTATATCATCCACATATAATTTAGGATCTAGTCCTGGTGCTCACACATCAAGTGAGGTTGCGTGAAAAAGTGAAAAAAGTGCTGGTGACTTAAAATTCCTCCGGTAACCACGAGCAGGCGGTAAGGCACTGCAAAGGAGAGCCCCGCAGACTGATCCAGCTGGCCTTCCTTTGCAGTGCCTTACCGCCTGCTCGTGGTTACCGGAGGACACCCGGAATACCTGCCTATACCAAATTGCTTGCCTGCATTCGGGACATATCGCCCGGAATTGTTGAATTTTCCATTAAATTCTACTTGCTCACACAGTTATTCGTCCTGATGATGGTCTCTAATTTATAGAGATCGAAACGCCGTCGACTTTTAACAACCAAAACTCCAACTGTACAAATTCCTTTGAGTTTTGCCTATGTTGTCAATGTGATGTAATTTTAAGTCACCAGCACTTTTTTCACTTTTTCACGCTACAAACCCATGGGTAACAGAGATGAAATTGAAAAGAATACACAAGCAACTGCCCTTTCCTCTGCTGTCCCAATTCAGCAACGACACTTCATTCACACACAGATGAAATCATGTCTATAGGCTGCGACTCAAAAAGCAAACCCTTGAGGGATCATGTGTCAATCAGGTGTTTCTCAATCATCATAAGTTCAATGTACCTAGTCTATTCACGAAAGAAACATTAACAGAAGGAGATTAGAAGCTGAAAGAGATGAGATGACAAAACATTCTGGAATATTTCAGAAAACAGTAAGGACTCCAACCCAAGGATCAGTAACCACACAACAGGCTCGAAGCACTCTTCTATCTCCATCATTTCCATCTGGGCTAAGCCCATTCCCTTTTTGTCCTGTAATACAGACCCACTCAATGATCATAATGTACAGAACATATCCAGCAATTCAAAAAAATGTTCAGGAATAGAGCTTTTCTTAATGGTAGTCTGTCAGTTTGATTCAGTCCACCCACAGGTCTTTCAAGATGGATCCCTGTCGGTGGTTTGGTCTCCTCATGCCTACCATCCTATAAAGATCTAAGATTCCTGGTAGAGGTGCCACTGTAGGTGAAATGAAATAAATGTCCAGTTATTGTAAAGCACAAACAATTACCCGAGGGTGTCAAGGAGCTGGGGGCCGTAGGGAAGATTAAGCGAGCTATTGCCCAGAGTCACATGTTGCTGGGCTGATCTGCCGTTGGAGCCAGGGATCAAACCGTGAGCCCCCGGGTCCTGGAGTTAGCTGCCCTGGCTGCTGCGCCACACCTCTTCCCTGAAAAGAGCTTCTCAGGGCTAAGCCATCAGTCTAGGCTATCTATTCAGCTATGTATGTTTGATCATTGCTATGTGTGTCACACGGATTGTTTTGATTCAGTCAGCTCATAAAAAGTTGTCTCCAAAATATTATTTGACCAAGAGATATATGTGAGAAATTGGGTTGTTGGTTGACTGGGGTGTGAGCCCTGGTCAAGCAGCAACCACAATCCTTGTCAGGGTAAGGCACAAGCAAACCCTAAATTAACCTCCGGGAAGTTTGGCACAGAGCAGTCAGGCTTAACTTAGAGGCAAATTGTAAAGTATTTGTGCAAAACTTCAAACAGTAAAACAGTGAGAACACGACACAAAACGATCCTACACCAGATTAGACATATTGAGCAAACTTTGATAAATAAAACAAGAGCAAAACAGCAAAAATTAAATTGGTAGAAACTGAGTTATGAATTTTTAAAGACTAAAGTTCAAAATAGTGCCTAAAAGCATAAAGCTCCAACCACAGTTATCTGGTCGTGCTGGACCGGGTCAAAGTGAAAGGTTCCGGCAGACTGTGATGGAGCACAGGTCGAATACAGTCCCAGATTCTCCTGCTGAAGCTTTACCTTCTCAAGTTTTGTGCCAAGAGTCCCCTCTGTGTTGGAGTGGATCGCAAGGAACAATGAGAGCATTGTGGGCGGTTGTTGGCGTAGCGCGAAGAGCAGGCCAGGCGTCGCAGACGTGCAGGCTGGTGCTTTGCATTGGTGGTCCCCTGAGAGCGGTCAATGCTGCAGTGCAAAGAGATGGGCTGGTGGCTGCTCACGTGATTTTCGGTGAGAGGGGCGCAATCTCTGTGCGGACGGGCCCGTTCGCAGTCACAAAGAGCCCAAAAGCTTGATTTAAGCTCCCTGAACTACACCAAGGATTCAGGTCCTGAGGGGCACCACTTGGGGGTGACAGAATCACAGCAGCTGGGTCCAGGTGCTGGTTAGGGAGCCTTACATGTCCGTCCATCTCAGATGGGAGGCTTGCAGACTAGCCCTTGGAATCACTCTGGGGTCTGGGCTCAAGATGAAGTTGCAGGTCCAGTTCTTCTTCCCCAGGCAAGAGGGCAGCAGGTCGGCACTGCAGGGCAGCAGTTCCTCTAGAGCAGCAGCCCATCAGAGTGGTAATGCTTGTAGCAGCTCACCAGTTCTTCTTCCTGGCAGAGTATCCACAGGTCCAGAAGTGTACTGGAGTGGTGGTGTCTGAGGTCAGGTATTATACAGAGTTGTGCCTTTTAAGTGGGGAAAGTTTCTAGAGGCATGCCTTTGAAGTGCCAAATGCAGGGCCGGACTGGCCGTAGCGGGCACCGGGCGTTTCCCCGGTGGGCCGCCAGGGAGGGGGCTGGTTTTCGGCCCCTGGAAGGCCATTTTTGTTACCGGGGTCGGCAATATCGCCCCCCTGTAACAAAATTGGCCGAACCCGGCCCTAGCAAACAGCTCGGCCGCACCCCTGATATGAAATACTGTCACTAATATATTTGATGGTACTAAAGTTTGGTTATTTAACAAAAGAACACTAAAACATACTCTTACACCAACCCACTTCAAAGTACCTATTCTGTCATAAATATTTGTTGCTCTGCAGTTAGAGTAATACATCTGCCCCCCTTCAACATATTCATTTCCCCCATTTAAACGCCTCTGCACGACTGATCCTCGACGTACCACGCCACAGCCACATCACCCCCCACTTGAGGAACCTGCACTGGCTCCCCGTCGACAGGAGGGTCACCTTCAAACTCCTCACCCACGCACACAAGGCACTCCACAAAACTGGCCCAGCCTACCTCAACAGACGGCTCTTCTTCTACGTCCCCAACCGCCAGCTCCGCTCCGCCGACCTCTCCCTCGCCACCGTCCCCCGCATTCGAAGAACAACCACCGGCGGCAGATCCTTCTCACACCTCGCCGCCAAGACTTGGAACACCCTTCCACTAAGCCTACGAAAGACCCAAGACCTGCTGACCTTCAGGAGGCTACTCAAGACCTGGCTGTTCGACCAGTAGCAGCATCCCCCCCCTTCCCTCTCCCCAGCGCCTTGAGACCCTCGCGGGTAAGTAGTGCGCTCTACAAATTCTGTGATTGATTGATTGATACTGGACTTGAATTAGAATAGTATATCTCAGCCCCCAAATCCCCGTCCTCTCAATCCATGTACTTCTTTCTAATGTTTGTTGGACTCAAGTTAGAACAGTAAATCTAGCCGTCTTAAATGTGTGCACTTCCACCAATGTTTGTTAGACTGGTGTTAATATAGTAAATGTGCCTCCTTCCACCCAATATATATTGAATTTCCCCAATGTTCATTCAGTTAAAAAGTAAATCTCACCATCCCCATTGTTGTATTGTTTGAAGGACTATATATATATATATATATATATATATATATATATATATATATATATATATATATATATATATATACTTGAAGATGGAGGATCACAAGAAGTTCATTGCTGTGACTCTAAAAGGTGCATCACGTGTGAATACCTTTTACAAACATCATCAGTAACTAGTTCTGTTACAAGAAGGACCTATGGAATAAGACAGCATCTTACATGTCGCTCAACATGCATTATTTATGTGATTCAGTGCCAACGGCAAAGCTGTAAAAAACAATATGTAGGCCAAACAGTGAATGACCTCCGTACACGATTCAGGAACCACAAATCGGCAATAATTAATAAGAAAATTGACCAGCCTGTAGCCAATCATTTTAACCTTGTGGATCATTTACTATCAGATTTGAAGATTTTCCCCGTGGAACATGTCTCAAAGGAAGAACTACTGGACTCAGAGAAAACTTCTGGATGTACCGTTTAAAATCACTGCATCCAGATGGACTGAACATTACTGATAATACAACCTGATTACTGCATATCTCAAGAGCTCTCAGGACTGCATTGATTCCACATTCCAAATAGAATCTTCACTCATGATGCTTTTTGAAAATTCAGCTGTGTCATCTGTGCAGCCACTGAGCAAACCATCTTGTACTACCTGAGGAAGGCGGAAGCTGAAACGTTGTAGTTGAAATATATTTTTGTTCTTTGGTGAATCTATCTGTTTGAGTCACTTCTTTCTTGGATATATATATATATATATATATATATATATATATATATATATATATATATATATATAATGTGATCAAGCTCGCGTGAGGTGAGTGAAACGCGTCATGGCAGGCACTATGCCTGTTTAATCTGTGGATAATAATGGAATAATAAATTTGACACTGCAGTCGCACAACATCCGAGTTGTTTGGAGCTTTTTTGGAGTGTGCTGAGGTCTGTACGTGGGTGTTCTGCAAAGGATCGGCAGGCCAGGATTTGGAGTTTGATTGAGATATATATATATATATATATATATATATATATATATATATATATATATATATATATTAACCGCTTCGCCGCGATCGGAATTCCGCCCAGGTGCTGGACATTCCGATCGCGGGTGTGGTCGTGACGAGCTCAGCTCGTCATGCGCACAGCGCGACCGCGCAGCATGAGGAACTGAGCTCGTCATGAGCATCGAAAGGGTTAATATCTATATATATATATATATACACACATATATATATATATATATACACACATACACATATATTAATATCGATATATATATATATTCACTTTTCTGTTGTACTGTGCATTTTTTATTTGATATATAGGTATATTAGCATTATATCTGACCACATGTTTAAAAATAAAATACAATATTTAACACATTTTAAATGTTTCCAATGGTTTTAAAGGTTGAAAATATTTGTTTATTTATACATATATTTTACAATTAGAATATTGACAATTACATTGTATTTTTCTACTTATTCTAAATGAAGGGAAATGTAGTTTTTTTTTCTTACTTTTAGAATTATGTATGGAAATAAAATATTTGATTACATTTATATCGTCAGAATAAATAAACTTGTGTTGTGCTCTTCCATCATCATCGTCCCTCTCTGATGTGAGTTCCGTGCCTGACAGTGAATCGGATGACGAGATGAGCCGTCAGACGGCGGGGTTGGGGTTTACCAGGTTCTCCCTGGCGCAGGAGGTAGATTGTTTGCGCCAGGATCGAAGGGCCACTTTACGACCTCGAGAAATGGGGGCAAAAACAAAAACAAACAGCGCCGGGAAAGACGGCAAAGTAACATCAAGCGACAAGCCAAACAGCAACAGGAAAGCCAACACCAACAGAAGATGGAACCGCAAATGAAGGTATCTAATTGCAATAAGGGGCAAACATCTGACTCACAGTCTGTGATTAACTTGACTAATATGGTTTTGAGCCAAGCTGAATTACAAATTTGAACTTTAGGTTTGTCTTACTGCCCGGCCAGTAATTTTAATTATGCGCAGACACGCATTGATCTTTACAAATTTACAAGAAAGTTAAAATTGCGCAAATTCTATGCATTAAAGAAAAAAGATAGCAGTAATGTCAAAACTGATCTTATTCCTACCAGTAGTAGTCCATCAATCTTGACGGTCAATGACTTGGCGCTATTACAGGATTTGCAACAATTACATAATGAAGATCCCAATAATGAGTTTACTGAGCCAATGGTTTTGTTGAATTTAGCGGGCAACACGGGTTTTAAACCCAAGTCAACTTTCACCCCAATAATGGTACATGATAATATTGATGTGTTTCATGAATTGACTACTGTTGAATTAAAACGACTGTGTACTACCACGTTGCGAGCAAAGTACAAACAAACGCCGCAGAACTATTGCTATGTTCAACTAATGAAAAAGTTACAGGCATGAGGCAATATTATAGTACGCCAAGCTGACAAAGGGGGCAATGTTGTGTTGTGGCCTCGGGATATGTACCTGGAGGAATCGGCCAACCATTTGAATGACAGACAATGTTATAAAAGGAGTGACATTGGGACTGTTAAACAGTCATGGAATGAATTTTACATCAAACTTGTAGGTTGGAAGAATGCAGGGTTATTGAGTTATGATGAATTTAAATTCTTAAAAAATGATCATCCTGTCATTCCGACCCTGTATTTCATTCCCAAGGTTCACAAAGATCTCCGAAAACCCCCAGGTAGACCTATTATTTCCGCCCGCAATAGCCTGCTAGAAAATACCTCGAAGTATGTGGATGCATTCTTGCAAGAACATGTCAGGGCTTTGCCTTCCTTTATCCTGGACACCAGCGATTTTTTTAGGAAAATCATGAATGTTATATGGCAAGATGACTATTGGTTAATTACTTTGGATGTCACTTCCCTGTACACATGTATTAACCATCAGGATTGGATCAAGGCGATTAATCATTATTTGTGTACTAGGCCCATCCAAATGCACAACCACAACAAAATGTTGCTTTCTATGATTTCCATTTGTCTTAACAACAATTTTTTCATGTTTTCAAATCTGGTTTATCAGCAGATCAGGGGTGTTGCGATGGGGGCCTGCTTTTCCCCCAGTTATGCTTGTTTGCATATGGGGCTGTGGGAGGAGCAGGTCCTACATGGGCAGCATGCTGAGATCTTTGACAACTGTGTAGTTCATTGGTATAGATATATCGATGATATATTCTTGATTTGGAAGGGTTCCAAACAGCAGGCTCTCAACTTTGTTACTATGATCAACACTAACACTCTAAATCTGCATTTTTCAGAGAACATCAGTAATGAGAAAGTGTGTTTCTTGGATGTAGAGGTAGTCATCAACAACATGGCTATTGAGACTAGATTGTTTAGGAAGTCTACAGCTGGTAATACTGTGTTGCATGCTGCTAGCCACCATCCAGGTCACCTGATACGCAGCATTCCTTTTGGGGAAATGTTGCGTATCAGGCGGATCTGTAGTACACCTGATGAATGTAGGATGGCCCAGCATGCTAGCGGCGATAGATTTTTGGCTGGGGGTTACCCTATCCAGATGGTCAACAAGGCCATCAACAAAGCTAATTGTATCTCCAGATTAGATGCTTTATCTGAAAAGTCTCTAAAAATCGACACTTCTTTAAGCCTGGGAGATGCTCCGACTAGATTAATATTGACTTATAATCGACAACATCTAGCGCTCCGCAGGATTTTCAAGAACAATTGGAACCTGATTCGTAATGACCCAGTTATTGTGGATTGCATGGCACCGACGCCTAATATCACATTCAGGAAAGCTAGATCTATGGGCGATACATTGGTTAAAAGCAGTCCAGAACTGGTTGTGTCGAAATCTTGGCTTAATACAAGAAAGGGATTCGTCAAATGTGCCTCCTGCAAGGCCTGCAGACATGGCATAAGTAAAACATCTTATAGAGTTCCCTTCCATGATACACCGGTTGCCATCAATAAATTCTTAACATGCAGGACAGAGTTTGCGGTCTATGTGCTGGAGTGTCCCTGTGGCCTGCAATATGTTGGGAGCACCAAGTTGCAGGTTCACAAGCGGATACTCCAGCACATAAGAGCGATTCGCATTAGCGATGCTACCTACCCAGTGGCACGCCATTTTAAAGAGTCTCACAGCAATGACCCAGAGCTAATGAAATTTTTTGTGATTGACTCAATATTGCCCCTCAGACGAGGAGGGAATCGTGAAGCTTTTCTTCGAGCATTAGAAACCAAATACATCTTGGAGCTCGACACTAAGATGCCCAATGGGCTGGATGCCAGTGAGGACTTTTATACATGCCTGTAAGTCAGCCATTTTATGGCATTCCAGTACTGAATTAGACTATTTTGCACATTTTCAGCCTTTCTGATCTAGTTTTTAACTTCAAAATATTATCAATTTTTTCCACTTTTTTAGCTTGCTAGTTTGCACAGGCACATTGTATTGCACTTTACAGCATTTCGCACTTTAACATATTTACATAGAGGTTTGAAGGGTGGCCCACTTGGGCGGAATTGCCTTGCATTAATTCTTTTTATACCATGATTTTTTAACTTGCATTTAAGCCTGAATATCTGTCTGTGTCAGCAATTTTTATCAATGAGGAACTTAATTTATGCCTTTAAGACTACCATCGGCATTTTTATTGCTTTTGACATGTATTGAGCAGTCAGGCAATTGTGATAATTTTGAATATTCATGAAATGGAGTATGATAGAACCTAGTGTTCTGCCGTCAAATTTTATGTATGTTTCACAAGGAGTTGCTACCCACTGGGGTTTTGATATTCTTCCAATGATTGACATCTAAGGGAATCATGTTTAGAATCTCTGGTATTAAGAACATTACTGTTGATATCATTGTGTATTTTAAAACACTGTTCTTTATAATTAAGTTTGGTGTTTTTAGCGCTCCTTTGTAATTATGGTATTAATTGTCAAACGTTAAAAAGGCACTTGCTTTTTATCTTTTCAAATGTTTCCTCTATGTTCATTGTTGGGTGCTTGTTGCCTATTGGGTTTTTTTTTGCACGTGTCATTTTAAATATCCCACCCTCCTCTCCTAGCGTCATGTGATCAAGGCCTTCTGAAGGCCGAAACGCGTCATGGCGGACTCTATGGGCGTCTGAAAATAAAATCTGTTGTACATACAACTGGGCCTGTTTTCGTCTGTTGGTGAACTGCAGGATTGCTGTGGCGAAGTTCTTTGCATATATATATATTCACTTTTCTGTTGTACTGTGCATTTTTTATTTGATATATAGGTATATTAGCATTATATCTGACCACATGTTTAAAAATAAAATACAATATTTAACACATTTTAAATGTTTCCAATGGTTTTAAAAGTTGAAAATATTTGTTTATTTATACATATATTTTACAATTAGAATATTGACAATTACATTGTATTTTTCTACTTATTATAAATGAAGGGAAATGTAGTTTTTTTTTCTTACTTTTAGAATTATGTATGGAAATAAAATATTTGATTACATTTATATCGTCAGAATAAATAAACTTGTGTAAAAATGTATATATTTTTTCAAATTGATTGAAATTTAACATCTTGTAAAAATGTAAAACGTACTTTTAAATTACATATGATTTTTTTCTACATACAAACTTATAATATATATTTTTTTAAGTATTTGGGTTTAGATGGTTTATTAAAATACAATATATTACATGTTAAGTATATACTAATGTAATATAATGTAATAATTTAAATCATTTTTTTAGATATATAGTGTATACTATGGGTCTGATTTACATCTTTGTGGTCGGGTTACTCCTTCACAACAATGATGGATATCCCGTCCGTCGAAATATAAATCCCATTATATCCTATGGGATATATATTTTGGCAGACGGGATATCCATCACCAGTGTGACGGAGTACCCCGTCCGCCAAGATCTAAATCAGACCTTATACCTTTGCATGCATGAAATGTGATATTTCTGATGTCGATATTTTGACATTGTCATTTTTGTACTGTAATATTTTTGTAGTCAATTACCACAATATTTTTGTAGTCAATACTTTGACATAGAACCATCTTCATCCCATAGCTAAATCCAATACTATTACCACTGGCCTTGTAAATAGCATAGCATGCACTAGACTCCTTATCTGATAGAGATCCAAAGAATGAGTACCTAACAATGAGAAACTGACAAGGCCATTGTGTCAAAATAGAGGCCCCAGTTTCAACCCAACACTAAATATTCAAAATGAAAGATTGCAATATTTAAAAGGCCAGTGCCACCTAACGGAGATGTACAGTTTCAGTTCCAACCCATGGACTATAGTGATCACAAATGTTCCCTGACCGAGTCCTGATCCATATAAAAACCCTTGGGAATAAAGTGATATGCAGACTGACTGACAAGGCTGGGTCCACATCAGTTGACAAGGTTTCGATCCCTTGAAGTATGCGGGATCATCATCATGACTCTTAATAATGGAGCCCAACAGGAGAGATGCAATGGAGGTCAGAGGAGCACTAGGTTAGGTGTTGGTGGCGAAGAAACCAGATGGTTGGTGTCAAGACCGTGGTGGTGTACTTAGTCAGCATAATAGTCACATCGCACCCGAACTACAACGCACCATCAACACCACCTTCAAAACAGGCACCTTCCCAGACGACTGGAAGCGCGCAGAAGTCAGACCCCTGCTCAAGAAGCCCACAGCTGACCCCACCGACCTCAAGAACTATCGGCCCATCTCGCTCCTCCCCTTCGCAGCCAAAGTTGCAGAGAAAACAGTCAACAGGAAACTGACCTGATTCATTGAAGAGAACGCCGTCCTCGACCCGTCCCAATCCGGATTCCGAAGCAACCACAGCACAGAGACCGCCCTACTCGCCGCCACAGATAACATCCGCACCCTCCTGGACCAAGGCCACTCCGCAGCCCTCATCCTACTCGACCTATCAGCGGCCTCCGACACCGTCTCCCACCGCACACTAGTCGCCAGACTACACGACGCAGACATACAAGGAACAGCCTTGGACTGGATCCGATCATTCCTCACCGGAAGAAGCCAAAGGATCAGACCCCCACCCTTCCTCTCCGACCCCACGAAAATCACCTGCGGAGTCCCACAGGGTTCATCACTGAGCCCCACCCTCTTCAACATCTACATGGCCCCCCTCGCAGCCATCGTCAGACAACATGGCCTCAACATCATATCCTGCGCCGACGACACCCAGCTCATCCTCTCCCTCACCAAAGACCCCACCACTGCCAAACTCAACTTCCAGAAAGGAATGCAAGGCGTCGCAGTCTGGATGACCAACAGCTGCCTGAAGCTCAATGCCGAGAAGACAGAAGTCCTCGTCCTCGGTACCACCCCTTCTGCATGGGACAGCACCTGGTGGCCGACCGCCCTTGGAAGCCCACCTACCCCCTCAGACCACACCAAGAACCTCGGCATCGTACTCGACTCATCACTCACCATGAACCGACAGGTCAACGCCGTCACCTCCAGCTGCTTCAACACCCTCCGCATCCTCAAGGAAGACAGTCACCCACACACTCATCACCAGCAGACTGGACTATGGAAACGCACTCTACGCCAGCATCAACAAGTCCCTACTCCGCAAACTCCAAACAATAGAGAACACCACCGCCAGACTCGTCCTCGGCATCCCCCGACACAAACACATCAGCCAACACCTACGAAGTCTCCACTGGCTCCCCGTGGAGAAAAGAGTCACTTTCAAAATCCTCACTCACGCCTACAAATGCCTACACAACAATGGACCCAAATACCTCAACGACAGAATCAACTTCCACGTACCCAAAAGAAACCTCCGATCTTCCAACCTCGCACTGGCCGAAACCCCGCGCATCCACAGAGCCAGAGCAGGCGGAAGATCCTTCTCTCACATTGCAGCCAAGATCTGAAATGAGCTACCGGCAGACATCAGACGCGCCCCCTCCTAGAACACCTTCAGGAAGACCCTCAAGACCTGGTTCTTCAGCTAAACAGATCTGCGGACCCCCCCCTCAGCACCTTGAGACCCTCACGGGTGAGTAGCGCGCTTACAATTCCCTGATTGATTGATTGATTGTATTGTAATGTAATGTTGCATTGTTGTGCCGGCCCGACAGAATGTCCAGAGATGTGGACACTGTAGGTGAGGTGCCACCGAAATTAGAGAGTGCACCTGGGTTCCAGAGAGGAGTGCGGGGTGGGGTCCAGGGTCCTATTGCGTTCCCAAAATGGTTTAACAAGAAAGTGGTGCTGCCAGCTACACACATGCACCTTGACGATAAGATCTGTGATAAGATCGAAGAGCCAGCTGAGTGGGGACGCTAGAGTTGCGAGTTGCTGCAACCTCTCCTCTCTTAGTTAGGACTATCACCTTGACCACGACCTTCACACCAACCTGCTGGCGTATAGGCAACCCAAGCCTAAGCGAATGCTCCTCTGACTTCCACTGCATCTCTCCTGTCGAGCTTGATTATTAAGAGTCCTGATGATGATCCCACATCCTTCAAGGGATTAAAACACTATTACTGCTGTGGACCCTAAAACATGGGCTGGGCTGATCTTGTATAACACCATGATCACTTTGATCGCACATGTATCACACGTAAAAGAATTCCGAGCACGTTTTTCACTAGCGCTCACTGTGTCATTGTAAAAACATTTTTGGTATTCTACAAATAAATACCATTTCATCCTGTTAATAATAGTTTTATTATTTATATATTAGGGACCACTGTTCTTGTGCTAGGTCAAACTCTTGTAGCAGAAATTTGAACAGGTTTTTGGGAATTAGGAACATTCAACTCCTCAGCTGAGAGCATTGTATTGGCATCTATTTGATAGGTGCTCACGATTGTTCCAAACCTACCAACCTTAAGGAGAAATTTACCATGTGAGAAGGTGTGGCCTTGTGTCCAGAACTGCCTGGGAGGCACTCCTGTGCGGTCCCCCACCAAAACGCCTACCCCTAAAACCAATCCTGCTGAGGCTGGTGCCAATGTCCTTGGTGTTTATACACCCCATAATGGACGTTGGCTTTTAAAAGCCTCAAAAAAAAAAGAGCTGGAATCCACTCTTTGAAGTGGTTTCCACCTTGTTTTCCTGCCACCGTGTGATATCAGCTCCTCACCAATATCAGGTGACTGTGTAAAGGGAGCCGATATCATGTGACACACGGTGTCACCGTGTGAGTCGGTAAATTTGTTCACAAATGCATTTTTGGCCTACCCCTTTCCTAGCTCTTAATTGTTACAAATAACGGTATTCTATGGCGCACAAATCATTTTTGTGCAGGCATCCTTTGCCAGGTGGTGCCAAGGTTGAAAATGCTTCTTTGTTCTGGCTCCAGCACAGGAATTTGTCTACCCAGTTTCTCCTTCTGATTTAAAATCATATGTCCTTTATGAAGCCTTTTAGACAATTCTTATTCCTAGATAGTCAGCTATAGTTAGTCAATGCCAGGTGCGGCAGTGCCACAACTCAATAAGGTTAAGGTTGTGCTCTTGGAATTATGTATGCAAATTGTACGCTTCTAAAATGTCTACAAACTACACTCCAACAATTCATTATTTCCAAGAATATGAACATTGCTTCATTTGAGAGCGAGTATCTAATAGCACAAATGTTTCTGAAAGATGCCAAAACTGCTTTTCAGAGGTATCAGAGACCAATGATAGGTAAACATAATCCAAAAGCAACTTGCTTTAATGCTCTCATCAAGAATTGTATGCTAAAATGGTATGATGACTTAGTCTTAAAATCTTCTTTGGTGCACAACTTTAAAACCTTTAAATACTTTCTGATAAAGACACCTTTGGGACTTTAAAGTCTAGTTAGTCTAATAAAAGGTGCTTTCTGATGGTTGGACTAGACTAACACAATATAAGCGCTGTGTGGATTGTACTACTAGCATTACATCAGCAACAACTATATGTGACTGTCTGAATGTTTATCTGATGAAGGACTTTTTTGAACACAGGCAAACAATTGTCCATTTAAGTGGAACCCACATCAATCAGTCTTCTGTGAATAGAATGCATAATTTGCAAGATCTACTGAACTCTCATATCTCTTAAAATAAAAATTACAATTGAAAGGACTATTTCTTTATTTTATTTGGCACATTTAAAATGGACATTGCCAATGGTATTGGAGTGCTTTAAACAATAAAACAAAACAATAAATGTAAAACATAGTGAAACCAGACCCCCTGGTCCGGGCATCCCCCGCGCCCGCCACATCAACAGACGCCGATACGACGCCAGCACCCTCCACGCACTCAACCCCGGAAAAGATCACGCCTGCTACCAGGCCACCCCGAAGCGCACCCAAGGGCCCTTCACCTGCCGGAACTGCAGCTTCGCCAGCACCCGCCCCGCCAAACCACCGCCCAGGAAAGAACCCAACTACCTCAGATGCATCCTCCTCAACACCCGCTCCGCCCGCAAACACGCCATCGAACTCTGGGACCTTCTCGACTCAACCTCCCCAGACGTCGCATTCCTGACGGAGACCTGGCTGAATCCCGCTTCAGCCCCGACATCGCCATTGCCATCCCGGACGGATACAAGATCACCCGCAGGGACCGCACCAACGGAGTCGGAGGAGGCATCGCCATCGTCCACAGGAACACCCTCAGAGTCTCAACCAACACCGACGACACCCTCAGCACCGCCGAACACATGCACTTCCAGATCCACACCGATCCCAACACCACCCTCAGAGGAACCCTCATCTACAGACCCCCGGACCCCGACCACAGTTCAGCGATTCCATCGCTGACTTCGTCAGCACACACGCCATCGCCTCCATGGACTACATCCTCCTCGGGGACCTGAACTTCCACCTCGAGTACAACAAGGACACCAACTCCACCACCCTGATCGACAACCTCGCCACCCTCGGACTCAGACAGCTCGTGACTACACCCACCCACGCCGCCGGCCACACGCTAGACTCCATCTTTTCCGCAAGCCCACACGTCTCCTTCAACCACACCTCCGAACCCCACTGGACTGACCACCACTGTATCCACTTCACCTACAGGAAGCCCACCACGCACCACCGCACCGAACAAATGCCTCGCCGCTGCTGAAGCAGAGTCACGGAAGACCAGCTAACCACAACCCTCACCCTGAGCCCACCCGCCGAACCCTCCGACACCGCCGCCCGCAACCTCAGACAGTGGATCGACGACTGCGCCAACACCCTCGCCCCGCTCAAGAACCCGCCCAACAGCCACACCAGCAAGAAAGCCACCTGGTTCACCGAAGACCTCCAGGCCTCCAAACGAACATGCCGAAAACTGGAGAAGATCTGGCTCCACGAACGGACAGCGGACAGCTACGCCGCCCACAAGAGCGCCAACCGCAATCACCATCACCTCATCAGATCCGCCAAAAGGGCCTCACTCAAAGACCGCCTAGACAACAACGCACACAACAGCAAAGAGCTCTTCAACATCGTGAAGGAACTCTCCAACCCCAGCTCCAACACCAACGACATCCAGCCGTCGCAAGACCTGTGCGACTCACTGGCCACCTCCTTCCCACCGCAAAATCGCCGACATCCACGACAGCTTCAACACCACGACCGCCCCGGCAACCACCGAGACCACTGCCCCCACAACCACCAACCGCCTGCTCTCCTGGACCAACATCAACGACGAGGACACCAGCGAGATCATGAACACCATCCACTCCGGTTCACCGCTAGACCCGTGCCCTCACCACATCTTCAACAAAGCCAGTACAGCCATCGCGCCCCATCTCCGGAAAATAATCAACATCTCCTTCGAGACAGCAACCTTCCCGGAAAGCTGGAAGCACGCCAAGATCACCGCCTTACTCAAGAAACCCAAGGCAGACCCCAAGGACCTCAAGAACTTCCGACCCATCTCTCTGCTCCCGTTCCCCGCGAAGGTCACCGAGAAAATCGTCAACAAACAACTGACCCGCTACCTCGAGGAGAACAACATCCTGGACCCTTCCCAGTCCGGCTTCCGCAGCAACCACAGCACCGAAACCGCCCTCATCGCCGCCACCGATGACATCAGGACCCTGCTAGACAACGGAGAAACAGCAGCCCTCATCCTCCTGGACCTATCAGCCGCCTTCGACACGGTCTGCCACCACACACTACGAACACGCCTTCACGACGCCGGGATCCAAGAGAAGGCCCTGGACTGGACCACATCCTTCCTTTCCGGCAGAACACAAAGCGTCCGCCTCGCCCCCTTCCGATCCAAGGCCACCAAGATCATCTGCGGCGTACCCCAAGGCTCCTCCCTCAGCCCAACGCTGTTCAACATCTACATGGCACCCTCGCCCACGTCGCCCGACAGCACAACCTCAACATCATCTCCTACGCCGACGACACCCAGCTGATCCTCTCCCTCACCAAAGACCCTCACACCGCCAAAGCCCACCTCCACGAAGGAATGAAGGCCGTCGCCGAATGGATGAGGACCAGCCGCCTGAAGCTGAACTCGGACAAGACGGAGGTCCTCATCCTTGGTTCCAACCCTTCAGCCTGGGACGACTCCTGGTGGCCAACATCACTGGGAACAGCCCCGCCACCCACCGACCACGTACACAACCTAGGGGTCATCCTCGACCCCACCCTCTCCATGACTAAGCAGGTCAACGCCGTTTCCTCATCCTGCTTCAACATCCTCCGAATGCTCCGCAGGATCTTCAAGTGGATCCCCACCGAAACAAGAAAAACAGTCACCCAGGCCCTCGTCACCAGCAGGCTGGACTACGGAAACGCCCTCTACGCAGGAACGACGGCTAAGCTCCTGAGACGGCTGCAACGCATCCAGAACGCCTCTGCACGTCTTATCCTCGACATCCCCGACGCAGCCACATCACACCCCACCTGAGAGACCTGCACTGGCTCCCTGTCAACAAGAGGATAACCTTCAAGCTCCTCACCCACGCACACAAAGCACTCCACAACTCCGGACCAGCCTACCTCAACAGATGACTCAGCTTCTACACCCCCACCCGCCAGCTCCGCTCGACCAGCCTCGCCCTCGCCACAGTCCCCCGCATCCGGAAAACGACCGCCGGCGGCAGATCCTTCTCCCACCTCGCCGCCAAGACCTGGAACACCCTCCCCACCAACCTCCGACAGACCCAAGACCTACTGGCCTTCAGAAGACTCCTCAAGACCTGGCTCTTCGATCAGTAGCAGCACCACCCCCTCTTCCCCCAGCGCCTTGAGACCCTCGCGGGTATGTAGTGCGCTTTATAAGTGACATGATTGATTGATTGATTGAAACTGTACCAAATATTCATAAAAAGCAGCAGTGTTTACACAACTCAAAGAAATATAACATAAAAAGATATTTTTTCAATTTTCTTCCTAATGTGAAGGAATATTTGAGTCATATGAATAGCAGGTGGCAGCAAATTCCAAACAGTAGGTGCTGCAGCTCTTTCTATAAGTGATTTCCAGAATTGTTGTTGTCTGAGGACATTTAACATCAAACACTAGCTTACAAACTTTGAGTCAACAATTGGTAACCCTACCAAGGCGGAGATGTAGTAGGCTTGACCAAGACCATTTCCTAAAGCACTATCAGATCAACAAGTCATGCTGCAGCCACTATAAACTCGTTAGAAAAATTAATGCAGTGTGCCCTTACATACTCTGCAGTTATTACTGCAGAGTATATAAGAGCTCCAAGGGGTACGCGCTGCAGCCGTTTCAAAACAGGGCTGCAAGAGGGAGCAGTCCCACTATGATTACAAGCATTGGCATAGCCAATAGGTCTCGCTTTTTGGGACCTTATAAGTATTTAGTTATGCAGCACAATATCCTTGCATGGCTAAAGACTTATAAGGTCCCAAAGGCGAGACCTATTGGCTATGCCAATGCTTGTTTTATTATTGTGGGCGCACAGAGAAACTGTAGCTCCTAGCAAACGCCAACTACTTTGGCCTTTCGGTGTTTTCGAATGGACGAGGTCTTATTCCAAAGTAAAATGCGTGGTTTGAATATTTCCACGTGAAATTTCCATCGCATTAATTAAACCCTAACGCAGTAATTTTTCTGGTACGCCGGCTGGCCCATTAAAATTAAGCAGAGTTTACTCTGCGATGCCTTTAATTGAATAAAAGCATTCATGCGATCGAAGGACCCGCTTCCAGCAGAAGGGAAGTAAAGGCAGGGACGGCACAGTCCTACCGCCGGGGGCGTGGCCTCGGTGACTACTGAATGAAAGCCGAGTCCTGCCGGGGGGAGGGGCCTGTCAGTGTGCAGGAGGAGGGCAGAAGAAGGCGCTGTTTGTGTGCAGCAGCGGCGCGCGAGGCAGGCAGGATGCTCGGAGAGGAGGGAACGCATGCCTGACATTTTTTCCCCTGACGTAAGTATATCAGCAATATTTACTTGTGTAGAGGTAGGAAAATGAGCAGGCGAGGCTGTTTGAAGAAGTTAGAAGAATGTTGCTCAAGTGATGGACAGATGATCGTCGACACTGCAGACAGGGAGACTGCCTGACGGCCATGGTGTTTAAAAGGACCTGTCTACAAAAACAAATTGGCAGATAGGATGCTCTGTGAACAGGCGCGGCCGCTCGGTTGCGAAACAAAAACAACAACAAAAAGCCCAGGAGTGGTGCGCGCACGAAAGTGAAAGCTAATTAGACAAGCAGCAGCTGTTTTCAAGCACACTCGTGCTTGTGGCGGCATCCGCCTTGCGGGAGCGAGCAGCGGCCAATTAGCATGCGCGCCCCTGCTCGCTCCCGCAAGGTGGATGCCGCCACAAGCACGAGTATGTGCTTCAAAAAGAGCAGCGCGACGGCTAAAGGCCATCCTATGCAGCGCATGCACGCTGCGTAGGCGAGACCTAAAAAACCACTGTAGATTAAACTCCCAGTTCCAGCCCTGTTTAGAAAGAACAATTTTAATGCAGATTAACTACATCAGTGGAGTGGCGGAATTGATCAGTAATTCCGCATTAGAAGAGTAACACAGAATTTTCAAATCCATCCGATTCTGCTGGCGGAAGTAAGAATTTCACCCAAGCCTTCTTGTAAGTCACCCCTATGGTAGGTTCTTAAAAAAGAGGAAATTTGTATTTAAGGTTTATATTTCTTGGCAGTGAAAAATCTCTAAAGAAGTTTTCATTGTGGCAAGGCTGTCTCTCCCATAGAAAAGCACTGGGTTACATTATAGCATAACATAACGTGTATTTGTAAAGTGTACGTTCACCCAAGGGTATCTTGGTGCTGAATAACAGATGTTTATTGTTACTCAACTAAATGCTACACATTTTATTGACCTCGGAAGGATAAAAGTCTGAGTGGACCCGACGGGATTAGAAGCTGTCACTATGAGGTTGAATAAAGGACCCTACAATGGATGCATTAGTCCACTAAGCATCCAAACCCGGCTTATAGCACCTTATAATGTATAAATTCAATTCAGGAATAGCTAGAACCATGATTCCAGGACTCAAATTAATAGGACTTTCAAATCCAATCTAATGGTGGAGTTAGATTTTAAATTTCTGTTTTGAAAATGCCACTTGTTTTTTAAATGGCATTTTCCAGACTAAATGCCTCTAGTAGCCCTTTCAGAGATAATCCCCAACTGTCACCAGGGATGCTGCTGGGAGGTATGAACTGCTCTCAAAAAAGGGAACATAAGGGCCTTGGCTGGGAGGAGGTGTGACCTCCTCCTGACAGGATGGCCTGGGGAATGTGGCCACCAATTGGACAAGCTTCAAAGGGGCAGGTGTAATTCACACCTAGGCCTGAAGCTGCCATTATCAAGTAGCCAGAGTGGCCCCAATCCCAGTGGCAAGAAAACTTGTTGCAGAACTGGTTTCGCAAAGGGAGTTCCTCATTTCCCTAGACACAACCCAGGGGTGTGAGCGATGAGCTCTGTCCAAGAGAAGAAAGATTGTCATGTTTAATTTTGGTAGAGCAGGGAACTGTGGGATTGTTTAGTGCCAAAACCCCAGGCAATTATGTCAAAATGGGTAGGTTGCCCCTAGAACTTTTCTTAATTGATTACGGATTCACCCTCACCCACAAGCTAGTGCCAGACATGAAAGTGGCACCCCTGAATGCCTTCTTGAGAGCATCTCTGGACCAGTGAAAGACAAAGAAGGTCTGCATTTACTGCAACCTGTGGAGAGAGACCCCAAGGGCTGGACCTGCTTCAACTTGTTCCTAGGACAGAAGAGTAGTCTCCAAGGGCCAGTTGGCTAGCCTTATGGTAAGCTACAGGAACACAAAAGCTGCAAGAAGCCCAAGACTCTGTGGAGCCCAGCTGACCAGATTCAACAGGATTTGCTCTGGACCCTGCTGGTGGCTTCTGGGGGCGGTGTCCTACCCCCCAAGTGGTGCCTATAAGATCCTCGACCCTTGGTTCATGAAGATTGGACTATCTTTCCTACAAGAACTGCCAAACTGGACACTACTAAACTTTTTCCAAAAAGAACCAGAGGGTACCAAAGGACTGCCACTAAGCCACAACCGCTAACATTGCATCGCCGGTTGGACTCAACTTGCTGTTTGCCAGACTGAAAGAAGTTTGACTTCCGAAAACGTTTTCAAGTCTGAAGGTAAAAATTATTCACCAAGAGAAACGTTTCAGGCCAACGAGGGACCTTCCCTGGGTGTGAATTTCTCAGACTCTGAGCTTTCCTACCAAAGGTCAACAGCCTCACTGGGTTTTCATCCAACAGCTATCCAGCCTCATAAAAACCCATCTCTGCCATAGCCCGCAGCTGTGCCCCACTGACGATTTTCAACTTTAAAAAAGTTTCCTTCAAAGGGCCCGATTCTGATGCGGGTTGGAAAAGTTTCCCAACCGAGGGCCTGATTCTGATGCGGTTAGGAAGGCCTCCTAACGGCATTTGCTCCTTCCAAATCGGATCGGGAACGTGTCTTCCCGACCGAGGGCCCAATTCTGATGCGGTTAGGAACAAATGTTCCCATTGAAGTCAATGGGAGTTCAACCAAATCGTATCTGGAAGCATCCGGATGCATCCTACTCCGCCGGTCGGACTTTCCCGATCCGAGTGGGTCGGACACCATTTTTCAACCGATTCGGTCGGGAAGCTTTTCCAACCCGCATCAGAATCGGCCCCTAAGTCAGAAGGTAAAAAAACTATCCACCAGACCAAACCTAGTCCCTGTATCTTACGCGTTCTCTATCGCAGTCAACCTTAACTTTTCACTTTGACCTAGTCTAGCGTGGCCAGATACCTACAGTTGCCAATAATTTAAAGAAACAAATGACTCCAAAACTACAAAAATCCAATAAGGGGAACCAGAGATATGAATTTTGAAATTTAATTAAAAAAATAGCACCAAAAGGTGCAAAGCACCAACAGCGTGCAACTGGTCGGCTAGACAGAGTCAAGGGTAAGCTTTCAGGCTGACTGCAAAGGAACGAGGGTCGGATACAAGGGACCAAATTCGTCCCGGAGGTAAAGTTACTTCCTGACATCATCAGCCTTCAGTAAAAGCAGGCTGAGGGCATGGGGCTCAGTGCCGTCAGATTCCAGTGTCGAGATGAGCCTCACAAAACCATTGGTTTATGTGGGAAAAGCTCAAGTTTTCATGTAGGTCTCTGGCGTTGATAAGCTCTCCAACTTCTGCGACACTGATGAAACTGCAGCTGCAAACCAAGGTGGGCTTCAGCGTCAACAGATTCCGCATCGAGAAAAGCAGGAGTTATGGCAAAGTCATGTCCGCCAGCAACGCACCCTGGGTGGCTCCACTGGCAGGTTGGTCCCAGTCTGTCAACGGTTCTCTAAGCAAAAAGGTTACAAATAATTTCTAAGTCGCCTGTCCTTAGGGTTAGGCAGGAGGAGTATATTCAGACACCAGGCAAGGGTTCCAGGACCTCAGGAACAGTAATTGGTGTACAGGACACACGCCAACACAAGCCACCAGCATGGCCCAGGGCAGGCTCAGTGGGAACTAGTCAGATGGGCTCTTCAAGGAAATTTGGTTTATTGCAGCTTTTGTGTCCCCCCGTTTCTGATGTTTTAACATATAATTCAATATCGTTTGGCTTCAGGAGGGCTTGAATGTGCCAAAAAGTGGTATTACATTCAGCACTATTCCAAACAAGGTGCCCCAAAATTCATCTTGCCCAGCGCCCTACAAATCCTTAGAATGCCACTAATATGCCAGTCAATTGTGACCTAATGTACATTCTCCACTCCATGTTCCACGGAACACTTGATATTAGATATGGCAGCCACGTGTTACGTGTACGACACCACCAACGCAATCAACAAACAGGACCTGCAAAAGAGTCTGCTTTTGTTGACTGGCTGCCCATCCACACTTTGTGCAAGGGACTCCTACACAAAGCAGGTGACTGGCAGAAGGCACAAGGTGACACTGCTGTGTTTAGCCCATCCCTGCATGTACCACAGCAATACAATTAAAAGTGCCTTCGATCAACGTTCTGGGTGGAAAAAATTGTATAACAATGTCTTATCTCCCGAGCACAGACTCACTGCAATGACAAGAAACGACATGCACAGCCTTCCAATATAGTTAGAGCAATTCCACAATGAACACATCACATGCGTTCCTCACTTTCAGGTGAAGTATGGCCTGTGGTGTTTTTGCAATATACATAACATCACCTCGTACGAAATATGTATCTGATAGACCTGCCGGACTGTGATTGAAGGTAATGTCTTCTGAACTGTAAACATGCCATCCCTTGAGAGAGCGCGCTGCTGGTGTACTCCGCGTGACCTTCATGACCCACGCAAAAAATAGGTATTTTCAGCAAAGATGAAAAGCGATGCAACACAGGCAACTCGGGTGAATAATGTGGTGTAGCAGTGGCTAAAAACAGCAGCCGCCACTTGGAAAGGCCGCCATGGCGGGAACGCTCGTACCGTTTCGTTACCCACCACACGGCTGTGGTATTCTGGACGGGCTGTGAAGCGTGCAATATCTGTGATGCCCTGAGCCATCAGCAAAGCACAGTATAACAATGGGGATTTCAGTCACGTTGCTTTACAACTGCTCATATGCCAAAACCCCTGTCGAATAATGTACAGGTTGAAGTGACGCACCCTCTGCAGCAGCCAATCGAAGTTCGCAACAGGCCATTGTTTTGGCTCCTTTTCACGTTTTTCAGGAAACAACGAGAAAAACATTCTATATTGTGATATTTAAATACGTTGCAATCGTTACGCACATGCCGGGTACCTTCAGCGTGCAGCCCTACGACCCAAAGAACCTTGGCTTTGCTCAAAATGTGGAACTGCATGTAAGGTCGTTATGAAACAATAATGCCCTTGACGGAGGGCATTATCGCTGGCATAAGTAATATTTTACAATCCCAGCTGTTAATATATCTTTGTTGGTTACATGAAAAACGTGACTGCACCATGAAACCGCTGGCGTACAGCTGTTATGTTAATGTAAATAAATACACTGCTGTGCCGTATGCTTTCTATGAAGCAAAAATGTGCAGGCGTGACTAGTCCCTCGCATTGCAGGGTCGTTGCTTTGTGTGGTTATTCATTGATGCAATGTATAGAATACTATACGTTAATATTAAAGTAACACTCAAATACAGGTATGTGAATAATGCCAAACGCTCTAATGCAACCCAAAAATATATAGCACATGAAACTGACATTCGAATACTATCCACTAATATAATGTATAGAATACAAAACGATAGTATTTAATACAATGTATAGCATATTTTAAGCTAATATTTAAGTTACGTCCACTTGATACATTGTATGCAACATCTGATGCTAACATTCGAGCAACGTCTATGTATAGAATAATAATCCATTGCTACTGTGTGTATACCATGTAATTGTATATCTAACGGCCATTGTTACTACATACACATAATATATGAAGCTAATGTTTAGATGATGCTCATTAATAGATACGCCTAGCTATCTGAAGATAATGATCAATATCGATTGATGATATATATACATATGTAATATCTGACAATCAAGTGATCCCCATTGATTCCATGTACACATTATCTGATGTAAAATTCAATACCTATTGGCACGATGTACATATAACATCTGAAGCTAACGGGGGGTGCCCACTGATGCTATGTATATACTGTTTGGGGCTCATATACAGTAGGAATCGATTTTATATATTAAGGCTAATACTAAAGTGATCCCCATTAATGCACCGTATGTAGCACCTATGAAGTGCCCAGGCGCTATCCTTTGTATAATACACAAGTGCGGGTGTCATCGTTCTGAGACATGCTCCTGTGTCACCCTGGGCTATCTTCATTCACGGACTACTGCAGGCGCATCTGCGGGAATAAAGTGGACTCCGGGCCGTCTAGTGGTCCAGCCACTGTCTGGTGGGCCACACGATCCCTGGCCCAGACGGCGCCGCCGCGGCCGCCGGTGCCTAGGAGTCCGCACTGGGAGCACTGGAGGGGCTGCACCGCTGGCGGACTCTGCAGTGCAGGCTTCCGGAGAGAGGCTCGAGCAGGGAAGGGCGTCTTTAGCATCTCGAACACCCCGAGAAACCAGCTGAGGTCAGTCTTGGCGCCGAGCACAGCACCTCCCGCCCTCCGGGGCCTCTGCAGCAGCGGGTACCGGCGCGAGCATCCCGGCTGGGGCACGGAGCATCCTGTGCGCTGAGCAGTGCACTGCACCTGTCCCACGTATGCAGCGCTGACAATGAGCCCCGCGCCGAGTACGCAGTGGGGCGAGCAATCGGCGGCGGCAGCACGCTTACCTGAACACCTGCCTGACCCACGAGCCATGTCCTTTGCTCGTTAATGTGTAGGTCCCCGTATTATTGTCACTGCAGCTCCCAGTCCCCGCTGTCAGTTCACAGCCTCATTCCTTTCCCAGAGCAGCTGTTTCTCTCCTCCCTCGCCCTGCAGAAAGAAGAAGGCCTGCCTCCCCTCTCTCTCCACTCCCGCCTCCCCTTACCAGGGAGACAGAGCAGCTCCTCTGCGCAGGCCTCTCGTCAGAGCGGGGGCGGGGCCTGAGAGGTGGGGAAGGGATAAGGTAAGGGGCAGGAGAAAGTGCCGTGTTTCACAGGGAGGAGTGGGTGGAAGTTAGACATCTAGGGGACCGACTAGGGTGAAGCGTTATGCTCGACAGAAGGAAGGGTCAGGCACAGGACAAGAAAGCATGGGCAAAGAAGCTATCAAGCGGCACGGGGCCATGGTACCCTGAACTCGGTGATGACTATCCCGTGAGTCAGAGGTCGCCCAGCCCTGGTATTTCATCTTACATCTGCATCCATCCAGACTTCAGTCCTGCGACTATACTGTTAAAAAAACCTGCATGTACCTGATTGCAAAGTGAATTGAGCTGAAGTAACAATGTCGACTCTTCCTCTCATACCTGATACTTGCCATCCCAACGGTTCTGAATTATTCTCAGGTAAGAGGAACCTGAAACAGAGGGTTGCGATGCACTTTTCATTAATTGGGAGACTGACCTGATGTGTAGTGACTCAATGACCTATAGGACTTCTCTAAACTTTCCTGAATGTATAACCATGCACGCTATTAATTCTACAAAGATCTGGCATCCACGTGTTTCTAGGATCTCTTGGAAGAAAACAGAACTGGCTGAAACGGTGACACCTTTAGGCCCCCTTGTCAGCCATGATGTACGAACTCAAAGTACACCCAACTAACTGTGGTAGAGACTTAAGTTTACTATGCCTGGTTAGCTACACACTCGGAAATGATGTCTCTGTCGATTCAGTGACTACTGACAGATTAAATACCTCTCAATTTGCTAAAACAAAGAATAATAGGTAACAGCACATTGTAAAGTAAGGCTACCAGTTAGTTCAGTCCATGACCTGTTTCAGCCAGAACTTTCTCTGTTGCATTTGTCTTCTTTGAAGGGCTGCTGATGTAGGAAGACCACCTCCTTCTCAGTCATTATGGACACTGATTTCAGTCCTGGACTTTTGTATGATAGCCTATTGCATTCTGGGTGCTATACTCAAGTGTAAGTTTGAAGTTATTCTGTGTACTCAGCCAGGGTTGACTTCTGCTTACATTTATATAAAATATCTATAAGGAAAAGGAGTAAATTAACGAAATAGACATAACTATAAAAATGTGCATCGTACATTGATAAAATATTAAAACAATTCAAAATATAAAGAAAATAGAAAAAGGATAAAGAAACATAACCGTGATGGTGACACATTAGCCCAATTCAGGCTAAATTAGTAATGTTTGCTACAAAGAGTAGGTATGGTCTTTTCCTTGGGGATAGCGCTTTGTGCCAGGATAGTGGAAATGGATCTTGAGTCGCCGAATGGGCATTTATAACGTCGTTGGCAGAGCTTACAAAGCTTTCATCTGACCATTCGCAACCTCTCCTAGCCTCCCTCTTGTTTCTTTTTCAAACTGACCAAAGCAGAGCTGGACACAGGGAGGCAAACCCAGAAGTTAATACAGAGTCCTTAAATTCAGAAATCCAGTGTGTCCTCGTCGCCATTTAGTAAGTAATGATGTTCCACCAGCGAAGCAGTGCAATTTCGTGACATGTTTGTTCAGCTCACTGTAAAGCACTCACTACTATTGTGGAGGACCTTAACATGAATCTAAACTATTTTTACAGAACAACGTTGATAGACAACTTTTTATCAACGCTAAGAATTGTGCTAATACAATGCACAATGACACAGCTCAATATACTGTGGGTGCACTATCTTTCTATATCAGTTCTTTGGGTGCATCTGATGTCTTCTGGCCGGATTACAGTCCGGTCAACCTTAGGCTGAAGCCATGGTGATACTCTGTTCTTGAGGGAGTCCTTGGGCTCCTACCGAGATGGTTTCTGCACATTTGTTAACCTGCATTATCTGGTTTAGCTGTTTATTTTCTACAACAGGCATATGGGCTTTCCTTTGCACAAGGGCCTCATTGCCCACAATAACTCTGGCGGTTCCTTTCAGATCATGGTTCACTTTGTTCTCACTTTAGCTCTCTTTAACCCAGATTATGCTTCCTTCTTCTGTCTATGTGTTCTCGTGATCATGAGCTTTCAGAAATTGAGGTGGAGTGTTTCCTTAGGGGACAGGTGGTTCAGAATAGCCAAAGAGAACATAACAGAAGAACCTGCTGTATCGAGAGAATGCACTATGTTATGTTATGTTATGTTAATTATACTTATATAGCGCGCAGCTGCCTCAGTGAAGAGGCGTCCCGGCGCTGGTAGCAGTGTCAGTAGAAGACTAGAGGCTAGACCAAGGGGAACAGGTAGGTTTTGATGGCCTTCCGAAAGGTTAGCAAGCAATCCAGACGGCGAATCTGAATAGGAAGGGTATTCCACAGTTTCGAGGCTAGGAACCGGAAAGACCGGCCCCCAGCTCTAAGGCGCTTCACCCGAGGGACCGTAGCCAAATATTGCTCAGCAGAGCGTTGCTGGCGGGTGGGTACATAAGGAACCAACAGATTAGACAGAATCTCTGGGGATGAAAGCTTTAGTATTTTGAAAGTCAGGCATAGCGCTTTGAATTCAATCCTTTTGGAAATGGGTAACCAATGTAGACGGCGTATTGCACCCGTCACGGAACAAGTTCTAGGGAGCCTCAACAAGACTCGGGCTGCTGCATTCTGGACTCGCTGAAGACGAATCACTTCTGCCTTATTAGCGCCTAACATGAGTGAGTTGGAGTAGTCCAGTCTGGACAAAATAGTCGCCTGGACTATCAGTTGGCGGGTGGGTGGATCGAAGAACCCCAACATGGGCCTCAGGACCCGGAGTAGGCCAAAGCAGGTGCCTGCAACCTTCTTAGTGTGCTCCTGAAACCCAAGAGTGGAGTCGAGCCAGCCACTTGTTGTGCTCTTGTTGAAATAGCCAGGTTTTGAGTGCCTGTCTGAACTTTATATAATTTGGAGCCATCCGTATACTGATAGGAAGTGAGTTCCACAACTGAGGGACCAAAACAGAGAATCTGGAACCTCCTATACTTCACTTTTTGAACTTGGGGATGGAAAGGATTTTGATTTGATTTTGATTTATAAAGTGCAATTGCCCGTAGGCGTCAAGGCGATGTAGTCACAGCAGTCCACTTCAGTCTAGCATCAAATCAAACACTTATAATGCTAAAGAACGGTCTGCCTATATATTGTACAACCGGGTCTTTAATGCCTTTCTGAAAGGCAGGTGCCCTTTAATTGAAGTCAAAGACTGGGGGAGCAAGTTCCAAAGTCTGGCTGCAGTGACTGAGAAGGCTCTGCCCCTCCATCTCTTCTAAAGGACTCTGTGCAGGGTAATCAGGTTGCGATGGACTGAGCAGAGATTTCTACCGGGAATGTACTGATGGAACATCTCCCTAACCCTGGCTGGACTAGCTTGATAGAGAGCCTTATGTACAATACAGATAGCATTGAACATGATACGCTTTCTGATGGGGAGCCAGTGCAGCTCACACAACCCCGCAGAAGCTGATTGACGCTTGGGCATGTCGAAAATCGCCTAACAGGAGCATTCTGCACTACCTGTAATTTTGCCTGCTTGCTGATGTTAGAGTCCAGCTAAAGGGCGTTACAATAATTAATTCTAAACATAACCAGCGCCAGAGTGACCTTCTTCCGCGCCGAGAATGAAATGAAGGGGAACATTTTCTTTAGCCTTCTTATGAGCCAGAAGCAAGTTGCAACTGTGTGATTAGCCTGTCCTTTAAGAGAGTATTCACTATCTAGAATCACCCCAAGATTTTTGGCCCTCTCAGCTGGAACAGGCACGGTGCCTAAGGTTTCTGGCCACCATTTATCATTCCAAATTGAGTCATGAGTTCCGAAGAGCAACACCTGAGGTGTGGTGCAGCGGCCAGGGCAGCTGACTTCGGAGCACAGGGTTCACGGTTCGATCCCCGGCTCCGGCGGCAGCTCAGCACCATGTGACTTTGGGCAATAGCTCACTTAATTTCCACGACGGCCCCCAGCGCCTTGAGACCCGTAAGGGTGAGTAGCTGCGCTATATAAAAACAGACTTACATTTTCTTTTTTACTTACACCTCTGTAGACATACAATGTGGTGTGGTGGCTGCAGAGTTCTCAGGGATCAACACAATGATCTGGGTGTCATGAGTGTATGATGTCGCATGCAGCCCATAGTAGTGGATAAGGGTGGCAAGTGGAGAAACGGAGAGATAAAATAACATAGGGCTTAGAGATGAGCACTGCGGTACTCCACATGGCAAAGAGAAGACATCATGGTGGTACTGGTTCAGCAAAAACCTCTGAGAGCGTAGGAGGACAACAGCGCCAGGGCCCTATCTGTAATGCCCATTTCTTGTAGGGGTTCAATCAGCAGAGAAGGGGAGACAGATCCAACAGCATCAGAGCTTCTGAGCGGAGGATCGTACTGTCCTATTCGGGTGTGTTTCATAATTCTGGAGTTTATGATGACAGTGTATCACTGTTCACTGATGTTTACTTATTTCGAGTTTCTTGGTAACGAAAAGCGATCTTCCTCCTGTTATAAGTTTATTGTATCCAGGGATGTAGAGTACTTGAGATGCTGATCTCAATGTTCGTGATGGCACATGGCAGGCAAAGAGGGAGCACATATAGTTCTCCTTTCTGGGATCATGGAGCACTTTATGGCATAGACGGAATGCCTTAAAAAGGCTCCTACTGGCAATTGTCAGCCAGTGGCACTAGTGAAAATTAGTTGAGATTGATGCTTTGCGATTCAGTCCAGGACCAAACTTACAATCAGTTTGTACTACCTGAACCTTCTGAGTCCGGTATTTTGGGAGACCCACCAACAGTGAATTACAGTAGTCCAGCTGATAGAGTATCAGAGCTCAATCCACTGTGATTCAGGGGGGTGCTGGAAGCACATGCAGGATTTTCTATTGACTCAACTAACACATACATACTCATATAGCGTCAGTATATGTGGTTTAAAAGTTAGATTCAAGTAAAATCTAAATTTAAAATAGGATCTTAGCTCACAATAAAAAAACATTAATTGAAAAAAACAAAGTTTAAAGTGATTTTATAGTAAGCTGTTGAAAAGAGATAAAAACTAATGTTCAAAAACCACTGAAACTCACAGGTTATAGTCTACTGAGCTAACTATAACTTGCCCTTCTGTCATGCACTAATTATGACTTAACGTATGACATCATTGATGACATCACTGATAACATCTCTAATGACAACTTGAGCATTCACCCAATGGCCTTGGACAACCTACAGCCAACACCTTCAGCCACACGCAGCAGGGGTTGGATGCATGGCCTACCCTTCAGCCAAGCCATGCACTCAACACCCCCATAGGTGGTCAATACCCTGTTGCACATGGCGTTCGACTGTTTACAGCAGGGTTTGGGCCATAAGACCTGACCTCTGAGCAAGCTCTGCTCCCAAACTCCCAAACCACATTTTCTTCTCCTTTTTTAAATTTGTTTTTGGTACCACAGTACTCCCTCAGTACACACCATACACCTTCCACTCCATGGTACCATGACATCATGCCCGTTTCCTTAGGGAAGCTTGCACAGTAAACCTTATCCATGGGGTACAAGCTTGAACAGTGACTGTAGGAAAGTAGGATCTGCTTCTATGGTTACCCCCACATTTTGCCTGATGCTAAGCTGTTATTGACTAGTCGGACTGGTATCCTGCTAATCTGGACCCCAGTCTATCTGCTTTCTCCCTAAATTGTTATGTTCAGTACTTGGGTACATCCCAGATTGAATACTGGGGTACGCTTATAAGTCCCTAGTCTATGGTACTAAGGTACCCAGGGCATAGGTACCCTAGAGGTCCCCCATGGGCTGAAGCATACATTAGGCCACCCATGGGAGACCATTCAAAATGGTACTACAGGCCTGCTATTGCAGACTGTGTAAGCTGGTGCTAGCACCACTTACTAAAGATATAGGTTTCCTATATTTAGGGTCACTGCACTTAAAACCTATAAGTCACCCCTATAGCAGGATTTGTAATCCTGAAGGCAGGGTGCTTGGTTCTAAGTGAGAGGGTGCCCCTGCATGAGCAGGACACCCCTGCAGCCTATGGTGTCCATTCTCCAGGGTAGTCAGTGAAGCAGCCATATACCATATAGAGGGGCACCACATTACGCGATGACCATCTCGAAACTGGCTGCAATTAATCCTATCATGTTTGGTATCAAACATGTTGGAATCATACCCCCACACCGTAAACAGTGTGGAGGTATGATTCCAAGCACTGGAAGAGCCCTCCGTTAGGCTCTCAGGGTTCCCGGTGCCAACCTTCTAGACCCGGACAGCACAAAATGGTTGCTGCTGACCAGAGACACATTTCTGCCCTCCTGCTGCTGAGCCAAGCTCGAGCAGGAGAAGGCAGAACAATAGGCATCCTGTCACAGGGAGGTGTGACCACCTCCCAGACAGGATTTAGTGTATTGGAACCGGGTGGGGGCGCTAGCCAGCTCCACTAAGTCTGCATGAGGGGCACATTTGGTGTCCCCGTGCATAGTCCAGTAAAAACCAGTCCTGGGAGCCGGTGGCTCCCGCTCTGGCACGAAACTGAACAAAGGACATGAAAGTAACCTCCCCCCTGTCCAGACCCTCCCTTGGGAGGGTCCCCTGAATCATCCCAACCCTTTCCTTAGGGTACTTAACGGCTTACCTGGATGTAGGTCCCTAGATTCGTCATGGGACAAGATTCAGATCAGACACCACTTCTTCTTCTACCATCTGGGCACTCTGGACTTCGCTGGACTTCGTTTGGGCTCGACTTCGTCTCACTTCCAGTCTGCTGCATCGTCTGTGCCTGTGCACCATACAGGAACCTTCCAAGGCCTATGGGCATCAAAGACACCTGAAGGAATCTCCCTTGAAGTGAAGGAGTCACTTCCCTGCATTCGCAGGCACCGCAACTAAATCGACCGGTCTGCTGATCCTGAGCTCCTCCGGACTCCGAAAGGTTCTACAACAACAAGGTGGTGGTTTTCCAAAGCACCCAAGCCCTGCCCTGCCCTCTTACTAAGTTTGAGGCCAGTATCCGTCGTGGGGGCTTCAATACCAAACCCCTGTGCACCGCGTCAACTTGCAGTTGCAAAGGCTTGTTGGCTTCCTTCCAAGAAGATCTTCAGGCTCCAAGTAGCCAACCTAAGGCACCTCCAGTGACCAAAGTCTTTGTCCACATCGCATCGTGTGCACCATGGCCTGCATCTTTTGGTGAGCTGCTCGAGGTCATCTCGCGACTCCAGTGCCACCGGCCTCTGGGTCCATTTGAGGACCACCTTTGTTTCTTTTGGGCTCCCCTGATTGCCTGAGGCCTGCCCTGATTCCCCTGCTTGTGGTGTGTCCCCTGGACCTTGCTAGTCCCGACGTTGCTCCTTCTTCAACTCCTGCATTGGTTGCATTTGCCAAGGCTTGTTGGTGCTCCCGCCGGACACCAACCCCTCAGCACTCGACATCCTTTGTGGGACAGCTCGTGCATGGCTTATGGTCTTCTTCAGCATCAGCTGGTCCTCACAGCTACAGAGTCAAGTTCATCATCATCACTCATGCAACACCCGACATCGGAGGGCATTCATCTTCCAAGTCTCCTGGTCACTCTTGAGTGACATAGACTCTGTCCACTCTGCTTGCAGGTACCTCATCTAGAATCCACCTTCGGATTCCACCGGACACTTTCTCCTTCTTCAGCAGTGGCACTTTCCTGAAGTCCTCCATTGTGTTCGACTGCGGTTTACGACACCACTTCACACCTGTGCACCCGGCTTCCCTGGTGTAGGTAATGTGGGTACTAGGGTATCCACGGGTGGGCTGGCTCTCCAACCTTCTGTCTTCCACGGGGTTTCTCTAGGGTCCACTGGGAAGGGTTCTTAATCTTTAAAAATCCAACCGCGACTTACACGTAGACTTGTACGGAGCATGCGGTCGTGTTCCCACACTGCACACGCTCTCCGTGGGGTTCCTAGTCACTCACCTTGGGTGGTTCCTTGGGTCCCCAGCACTTCTACATCCTCTCGACAATGTCTTGACCCGAGTCGTGGTTCTTATACCACTTTCTTAGTATAGGGTTTGGTCCCCCCCTGGGGTCCACTGTGTATTTCGTGCTATTTACTGTATTTCTTTGCAAAGTATTGTGTGCATTGTGTTTATCTCCATGTAGGAGATATCTAAACGTATTAGAGAGTATTATATAATAAATACATATTTTTATAAATACCTTGTGTGGTTCTTTTTCACTTAATCTATACTACAAAATTGCATTCTGGTAAAACAAGCTGCTTTACACTCCTTATTGACTAAGCCTGAAGGCTGCTCTCCACAGCTACCACTTAGAGAGCTTTCTAAGGTTGTCTAAGACCTCATAAATCACCATAAGGGTTGTCTGCACTGGTGCAGGGTGCCTACTTACAGAAGTGGATATCATATACCAGGCCTGCTTCTCACAGTGACTTCTGCAGGAGTACCACAGTACCTCACTAGAAGGCTGTGCTGGCTCCCGCAGAAGTACCCGCACCCAAAAAAAAATTCTTTTTAACCTCAAGTGGCCTCTATAGAGGCTGCATTAAGTTTCGGCTTTCCCTCCTCTACCCCCTTATGCGCTTTTAAAAAACGTTTTCAAGACACAAAGTCTCCAAGTCCTGTAATGGCAGTTGCAACATTTTCTTCAATGTTGTGGCTTGCCACTCGGATCACTCCATACCGGCACTAGTATCACAGTATCTAAATAGACGATGGGGGAAAAAAAGCTCCCTCAGCCAATCATAAGACTCTTTTAAAAAAAAAAAAATTGGTACCGCAGGACTCCCGCCAGACCAATTGTCCAGCCATACTTAACTTTTTAACCCCTATATGCCCCACCTCCGCCGAAGGTTGGGGTTAATACCGCCGCCACCTGACCAGATTACTGTACAAAATATTGAGTGATCACTTCCGGCCTTGCAGTGATCTCTGTGGCTTTTGAGGAGCCACCACTGTTGCAGCTTCTCTAAAGGCACTAAAAGTTTGCTGAGCAGCCACCATGTCAGCAAACCTTTTTGCTTTAAAAATTAAATTTCTAAAGTTGAAGGTTTTTTTAAAAATAAAACACAAATGACCCTGACACCATGGGAGTTTTCTCCCAGCGTGTGGGGTAATTTAAAGAACATTCTAATGGGTAACACCAGGGATTCTCTGACAGTCCTGAAATGAAAAAAAGTACATCAGATCATCCGCTGTAAAGAGGGCTGATGGTTTTGTGCCCTAGAAAACTTTAAATCACCCAATTTTACACTCCCATGTGGTGTGCCATTGGGTTCGTCCTTGAGCCCGACTCTTTTTAATATTTATGTTGCACCACTGGCGAAGTTAATCAGGTCCCTAGGCTTTTCGGCTATATCCTATGCCGATGATACGCAGATCATCGTCTCGGTGTCGGGATCCCCCACTAACACTATGAAACAGTTCCATACCTGCCTTCATCAGGTTGGGGACTGGATGGCTGCCAATTGTCTAAAACTTAACTCTAGTAAGACGGAGGTCTTACTTTTGGTGCTCACACTAATTTCTGGTCACCCGATCTCTGGCCCTTGGAGCTTGGGCCACTTCCCACGCCAGTGATCAAGGTCAAGAACTTGGGAGTCATTTTCGATTCTAAACTCTCATTTGAAAACCATGTCAACCAGGTTACCTCCCTTTCTTTCTACACGCTAAAGCTTTTGAGAAAGATCCTCCCATTTATCCCAGCTGAGCTACGTAAATTGGTGGTCTCTGCACTCGTTCTGTCAAGAGCCGACTACTGTAACGGGCTTTTTATCAATCTTCGGAAAAAGTGCCTGTCTAAGCTGCAGGTTGTGCAGAATGCAGCGGCTCGGCTCTTGCTGAACATTCCAAGACACAAATCTGTGTCAAAGATGCTCAAGGATTTACATTGGCTGCCAATAAAAAGACGAATTGAGTTTAAGGCTCTATGTATTGTTTTTAAGGCCACACAGGACATAGGACCAGGTTTTTTAAAGCGGAATTTGTTACCCTATATTCCAGTCCGTTGTCTCCGCTCATCCTCCGCCCATGATTTGATTGTTCCCAGGGTAAAAAAAATGCTCCTGGGGGGGAAGAAGCTTTCTGGTTGGCGCAACTAGGTTATGGAATTCTCTCCCAATAAGATTGAAACAAGAAACACATCTGTTAGCTTTCAGGAAAGCGCTAAAGACATGGTTGTTCAATCTTTAAAGTGTCTGCAAACCTCCTAGCTTAAATCCTGTCTCTGATGAGCAAGCGCCTTGACACCCTTGGGTGATTGTTTCGCGCTCTACAAATCTCCATTTCATTTCATTTCATTTCATTTCATTCACCTGCCGTCAGAGTACACTTTCTGTCCATTGAGCCAGTGGAGGCACAGCTGTAGGAAACATGACGGTCCACTGACTAAAAACAAATGGACTAAACAGTACTTTGGTGGCTAGGTTACTCCACTGCTTTTGTGGCAGAGTACCTTTCCGCCAAACTCTAAATTAGGCCTTAAATCTCTTACACATTCATATATTCACTAATGACTTCCATTACGGCTTTGGAACCTCCTGGAAGATTTGTTGTGTACTCCAAACAGTTTTTTGTTTGCTAATAACTTTGGCTCCATTTGACGAATCTTCACAAATTGTTCAAAAGTAGTGTACCAGTTACTTCCGCTGCTGTCTGGAAAGTTTCGATTTTAGACACCACTACAGCCCAAACCGCTGAACAGAATTACACCAAATTTGGCAAAAAGCTAGATTTTGGTCCAGAAAGCATGCTTTTTATAATTTGGTGAAAATCTGTTCAGTGGTTTTGAAGTGATTAAAGTAAAAAGATTTATGTATGTCTAGAGATGTGAATCTGCTGCGGATCTGGGCAGATTTGCAGATCCACGCGCCAACAGCAATGACGTGATTGGCTGGCCATAGCCTGAGAGGATATATGTGGCTGCCATTTTAGGCATCAGGGCCCTGTTCCCAGGGGATAAAATAAAATGTAAAAGTGCTAGAGGCGTCGGGGCAGAGGTGCCCTGACCCCATGAGACTGGTAGATGGGTCTGTGAGGGACCCCCTCATGGGTAAAAAATTGGCCCAAACTTTTTTGTTTTTGCATGTGAGGATCTGCTGATCCACCCGAACTTAACGGATTCGGGTGGATCTGTGGATCCAGACCCTAATTAAAAAAAAACATACACCCACTCACAGACCCACACACCTACTCACACATTCACACACCCACTTAAACACCCACGCAACCATTCACACACCCATACAGCCATTCACTCACAGACCCACAAAACCACTCACACACCCACTCACAGACACACACAGCCACTTACATACCCACTCACACCCACTTACACACCCATACAACCACTCACACACCAACTCACAGGCCCACACAGCCACTCACATACCCACTCATACACCCATTTACACACCCAGTCATACACCCATGCAGCCACTCACACACCCACTCACAGACCCACAAAACCACTCCCACACCCAAGCAGCCACTCACACATCTACTCACATACCTACACAGCCACTCCCACTTGCACACCCACACAACCACTCACACACTTACTCACACACCCATATAGCCACTCACACACCCACACAGTCACTCACATAGCCACTTGACACACACACACACACACAGGCAATGATACACTTATACAGATTGCAATAGCATATTTTTTGTATTAAATATGGTGTTGCTGTAGTATTGAATGTGTGCAATATAACCAGCAGACCCCTTCTATGTCCGAGTATTCACAAGCGACTGCGATCCAGAAAATGAATTTAAAAAAAAGAAAGACTTGGTGCACTGCATTTATACAAAAACTACATAATTTACCTTACCTTCATTTAAAAAAAAAAAATAGTTTTAAAATATGTACTAAGAATGAATGTGGATAATACGTATTTATATACTTATAAAAATGTATATTAGTACATTAAACTTATGGGTCAAATTGCCGTACAATTTATATTTAAAACAATGGTGTAATTCACTTAAAAAACAAAAGTTATAAATAATTAATGCAGAGAAACAACTCTCCTGATATTAACAAGGCTCAATGTTATTTTATCTTGCTTAAAAAATTGAACCACTTGAATCCTAGTTTTGGTTAAATATCTTTTGTTAAAACAAATACACATCAATAATGCCATGGTTTCAACCATATATACAGATGTGCAGAGTATAATATGATATTTATTAGCAGTGTTACAGCTGCGAAGGGGCATAGTGGGCCACTCAATGCTTCACCTCTTGTGAGTCGTGGGCGATCCCTACACTCAACAATGGTAATAATATATATATATATATATATATATATATATATAATATTTACATTGTCAGACAACTATGCACTCTTACCTTGTCTTGTGCGTAGTTAGGTTCGCAGAGACGCAAAGGACCAACTTCCCAGTCCCCTATGCAGTAACCAGTGATTTAGACCCACTTAAGTTAAAAATAGGGATCAGGGAGGAGGGCCAGATACTGGACGTTGGTGGGCTCTTGTTGTCGACCTGCGAGGCAACAAGACAAACGTCGTATAAGAACTTCCTTTTAATTCAGGCAATAGATATTCCGCTTGTATTACACCCCTTCTTATTAATTATCTAAATGTCCTACCTGCGATCTGGAGCTGATGGGGGGAACGTCCTAGTATGTCTTGTGGAGGTCTTGTCGAGGTCTGTGTTGTGCCGCTGAACTTGTAGAGGTGGATGGATGTGCTTTGTAGAAGTTACTTCAAGAGTTGCATCATCTTTTGAAAGAAAGCATACAGATATTGAAAGTGTTCGAGTCTCATGTAAAACACACAAACAAATTATCTTTCTTTAGTAAACGTAAAGCTCAGCTTACTTTCTCCAGCTTTTCAACTGCTTCTCCAATCAGACCTGTGCACTAAAACACAAATTGTAGAGAAACAAATTCCCAATAACAAGAAACATATACTTTGCCCCTTTTACTATGCGCAAAATGTCCAAATGCCCAACAAAATTCAAACAGGTTGCTAAATTTCCCAATGTCCAATAACGCTCATTTAGTCTTCTTTAAAGAATTCCACAATAGAACTTGTTTATTCTTTTCCTATGCTTTTTAGAAAAAGTGTTTCCAAAAAGTGTCTGTTTTTTCATGAATGAAGAAACGAGTTCTGTCTTGCGATGGGCGTCAAGTGAATAAACAAAGTACTTAACTTTCTTCTGTTTCTTTTCTTTTCAGGTTCCGTTGCTGTTGAGGGCTTCTGGAAGGTTTCAGGATGGAAGAATACCAAAGATTGGAACTCCGCCGTCATAACCAGGTAAGCAGGCCTCAAAGCAGGTCCTAACGTGAAGGCAGGCAGAAGGCTAAGCACCTTCTGGAAGTTGGGTGTGATCTTAAATAGTCAGACCACACCCAAGATGGCTGCCACGTTGTTCACGTACAGCGTGAACGTCTCTAGCGGCAAATCCGGTTTTTCTTTACCGGTCTTTGCCACAAAGCATTTTGTCCCGCAAACCTGCTTTCAATCAAATGCGCTTTGACTTTCAAACGTCCCTGGGCGCATTTGCAAATGCGCTTTGCCTCTCAAGCGTCCCCGGGCGTATTCCCGACCTGGCAATAGTATTAACTTCAAAAACAAATCATCACATGGAACTGTTATGGTTTTTAAAGCATTACTAGAACAAGTATAATCATACAAAGTTTACATCACAAATATGTATAATCATGAACGTTACTCTCACAAATATGTATTGGCACCCATTAACACATAAAGCTTCCTACATTAGGTAGTGCTGGATGCACGGGAAAGGGGTGGGTTTTTTGACACTGAATTGCTCTGCACGTCAGTGGGGAAGTCCGTGCTTTGCAAATCATGACAGTACCCCCCTCTTAAAATCCCCCCTAAAACCATTGGAATGGGCCTTGGTTTCTGAGGGTATCGAGAATGAAAAGCTTTTACCAAACGAGGAGCATTCTTTAAATGAGCAAGAGGCTCCCACGAGCACTCTTCAGGACCATAACCTTTCCAGTCCACTAAATAAAAGAGTTTCCCACGGATTCTTTTTGCGTCTAGGACAGTCTTAACTTCAAATTCCGGAACACCATCAAACTCAACTGGAGGAGGAGGTGTTTTTAAACGAGTCAAAGAATTATAAGGTTTCAATAGTGAAACATGGAAGACAGGATGGAATCGGTATTTGGGTGGTAGTGTTAGTTTCATACTTACAGGATTAATAATCTGTTCAATTGGGAATGGTCCAATAAATCGAGGACACCATTTTCTGTATCCTTTAATTCGTAAGTTTTTTGTGGACAACCATACTTGGTCTCCTATGGCATATAAGGGCTGAATAGAGCGGTGTTTGTCTGCAGCAATTTTTTGGCTTTCTTTAGATTTTGCTAGATGGAACTGAGCATCTTGTTGAATTGAAACTAATTTTGTTACGTACTCATATACTGATGGAACCAAATTTGAGACATCTATTTTTCCTGGGATATTTTTTGGATGGCAACCGTAAGTGCAGAAAAATGGTGACATATTAATAGAGGCATGTTCCGTATTATTATATGCGAACTCTAGAGCCCATAAAATACCCAACCATTCCTGCTCACAAGTTATTAACATACAACGCAAATATTGCTCAATAGTTTGATTGGTGCGTTCAGTTAAACCATCTGTTTGAGGGTGATAACTAGAAGAGGTTCGCACTTCCATATTCAATGATTCACTTAGGTTTTGCCAAACATGAGATGAATTGGGGACCTCTATCTGAAATCAGAATAGATGGGATTCCATGTAACCGTATTATGTCTTTTACAAATATGTGAGCTAATTCTATGGCAGAGGGAAGTCTTTTAAAGGTATAAAATGAGCCATGCGAGAAAAATGATCCACTACAGTCAAGATTGTGGTGAAACCTTTAATGGTAGGTGGAAGTTCTACAATAAAATCTAGAGAAACAGTGTGCCATGGTTGATGAGGAATAGGTAAAGGTTGTAAAAGACCACTAGGAGCTTGATGCTGTGCCTTATTTTGTATACATATTGCACAAGTGTCAACAAATTTCTGGATATCATTGAACATAGAAGGCCACCAAAATTTACGCTTAGTTGCCAAGTAAGTTTTCGTGATTCCGGGATGAGCGGATAACAGAGTATCATGATGTAACTGAATGATTTGGGTCTGTACAGGTTCTGATGGTACAAAGATCTGATCATTCATGAATAAGATCTCATCTTTCCATTGCAGAGACGGATACAACTTTTGCCATTCTGCTTTTGATTTTGTTCGCAAATCGTTTTGTATAAGGGTTATCACATCAGAATTTGTCATGCTGGCTTGAAAACAATGCACAGGAAGAATAGGCTGTGAAACATCAGACTGTTTGGGAATATCTTCTTCCACTCCTATGCGTGATAAAGCATCAGCTTTATTGTTCTCTTTTCCAGGCCGAAATGTGATAATGAAATTGTAATCATTAAAAAATAATGTCCCACGCAATTGTCGTGCAGAAAGAGCTTTAACAGTTCGTAGAGACTGTAAGTTTCGATGGTCAGTATAAATCGTAATCGGGTGTCTAGCACCTAACAAGTAGTGGCGCCATTCTTCAAAAACAGCTTTAATTGCCAATAATTCTCTGTCTGCAATAGTATAATTCTGTTCTCCTGGGGATAACTTTCTAGAATAATAGGCTATGGGATACATTTGTCCTGTATCATGGTGTCTTTGGGATAGGATTCCACCTAAAGCGAATTGTGATGCATCAGCCTCGACTATAAAAGGACGTGCAGGGTCAGGATGCATTAAAACAGGGGCTGAAGTAAACAATCTCTTTAATTCCTGAAAGGCTTTTTCAGCAGACTCATTCCATTCAAATTTTATGCCTTTTCTGAGAAGCTTAGAGATGGGAGTGAAGGTTTGGGAGAAATTACAGATGAAGCGCCTATAAAAATTGGCGAAACCCAGAAAACTCTGGACTTGTTTCACTGAGGTGGGGCTTGGCCAGGACAGGACTGATTCGATCTTTTTTTAATCCATTTCTATGCCAGAAGGACTGATAACGTATCCCAAAAAATCCACCTTAGTAGTGTGAAACACACTTTTTTCTAATTTCACATATAAAGATTTTTGTAAGAGTTTTTGAAGGATGGCTCGTACTTGTTTTACATGCTCAGTTACAGAAGTAGAATATATAAGAATGTTGTCTATATAGACTACACAACAAATATCTAAAAACTCTTGAAATACCTAATTTATAAAAAATTGAAAAGCGGCAGGGGCGTTGCAGAGTCCGAAGGGCATTACTTGGTATTCGAAGAGGCCGAAATTAGTGCGAAATGCAGTTTTCCATTCATTGCCCTCTCGGACTCATACAAGGTGGTAGGCTCCCCGCAAGTCAAGTTTAGTATAAATGGTTGCGTGTTTGATCTGATCTAATAACGTAGGAATCAGGGGAAGTGGATAACGATTTTTTATTGTCACATTGTTTAGGGCGCGATAGTCAATGCACGCGCGTAGCTCTCCCCCCTTCTTCGGTATAAAAAAAAGAGGGGATGAGACTGGGGATTTGGAATGCCTAATAAAACCATTCGCTAAATACTCATCTAAATAGGTTCTCAAATATTCGTTTTCTTTTTCAGTAAGGGCATATATACGGCTACAAGGTATCATTGCCCCTGGGACTGAATCTATGCGGCAATCAAAATCTCTATGAGGTGGGAGGGTGTTAGCCTTTTTTTATTGAAAACATCCAAAAGATCAGCATAATCATGAGGTACTCCATCAATTAGTAAAACACTTTTTGATTCTTTAGGAAAATCATAACCTTGAACACAATCTTCTTCAGTTTTATGCTGAAAGCATACAGAACGACAATGTGAGAAATTAAACAGTACTGTCTTCTTTACCCAATCAATCCTGGGGTTGTGTAGAGTTAGCCATGGGATTCCTAAGATAAGACGAAATTGAGGTGCGTCTATTATGTCAAAAGTGATCTGTTCACTATGAGTATGGGAAACAACGCATCAGTAAAGTTTCAGTATGATTCTGTATTAAACCTGAGGTTAACTCTTTCCCATCTACTGCTCGAACTATTTCTGGTTGAGATTTTGGTACAGTGTGTAAGTCTAACCTTTGAAAGAATTGTGTGTCTATAAAGTTGCCAGTAGCTCCAGAATCAATTAAAGCATCAATGGTACAAGTATGGGCTGTGTTCTCTACTGCTTGTATAGTGACTTGGATGCTAAGGTGTTGAAAAGATACTCTAGGGATTGTTGAGGCCAAATTAAAAAAGGTACTCGATAAACCGACCTAGTCTTTCATCGAGCGTTCTAGTTTTCCGATTGTTGTTGAACTATGGCTACCGCAGGTGGTTTTGTTTTATTTTTATTGGGGCGCGTGGGACATTCCTTAACGAAATGTCCGGTTTTACCGCAATAAAGACACCGGTTTAATTTCCGGCGTTTCTCCTTTTCTTCTTTGGTGAGGGGTCCTCTGACTGTACCTATCTGCGTTGGTTCTCCTAAATCTGTATTATTCGTGTTTTCGCTTTTAGGGGTATTTTTGTCTTTGAATAAAAGTAGTCTATGATCATTTTTACCTCGTTCCCCTTTTCGTTCTAATAAACGATGATTTAACTTTACTACCAGGTCGATAAAGTCACTACAATCTTCTGGGGGATCCAAAATTTGGGTTACCATGTCTTTCAGTTCATCCCGAAGACCTCTATAGAACAAAGATACTCTTTTTTCCTCAGGCCATTCTGCTTCTATAACCAATCTATTGAATACGGAAATGTAATGTATCAAATCAGATGTTCCTTGTTTCAAATTGAGCAACTCATTATCAGCGGATTGCACAAACCCATGTTTAGCAAATAATTTTTTCATAGTGTTTTTGAAACGCCTGAAGTCATAACAGGGGGTCATCATGTTCGACCAAAGGGACTGACCATAAGGCTGCGTCCCCTCCTAAATAAGATAAGATGAACGCTATTTTAGAGGAATCATCTGGGAATGCAGTTGGTTTAGCGATAAAATGTAGATGGCATTGGTTTAAGAAAATCGTGAATTTGTTGCTATCCCCATAGAACCTCTCAGGTGGTGCTAAAGGTACTGGGACTGGGGTTACAACTTGAATTTGGGTAGGTGCTGCCACCGTAGGACTTTGGACTGTCTGGGACATTGTCTGAAAACTAGGAGGTTTTAAAATAGGTTTGCGTATGGTCTCTTGTAGAGTTGATAAATCTCTACGTAAAGCTGCATTTTCAGCTTTTATATCCGCTAAAATAGAGGCAATATCCTGTAATGAAATCTGCTGTGAAGAAGGATCCATTGCGTCTGGGCGAACCGTTTCACGTGGGCTTAGCCTTCTTTCAGACAACTATGCACTCTTACCTTGTCTTGTGCGTAGTTAGGTTCGCAGAGACGCAAAGGACCAACTTCCCAGTCCCCTATGCAGTAACCAGTGATTTAGACCCACTTAAGTTAAAAATAGGGATCAGGGAGGAGGGCCAGATACTGGACGTTGGTGGGCTCTTGTTGTCGACCTGCGAGGCAACAAGACAAACGTCATATAAGAACTTCCTTTTAATTCAGGCAATAGATATTCCGCTTGTATTACACCCCTTCTAATTATTTATCTAAATGTCCTACCTGCGATCTGGAGCTGATGGGGGGAACGTCCTAGTATGTCTTGTGGAGGTCTGTGTTGTGCCGCTGAACTTGTAGAGGTGGATGGATGTGCTTTGTAGAAGTTACTTCAAGAGTTGCATCATCTTTTGAAAGAAAGCATACAGATATTGAAAGTGTTCAAGTCTCATGTAAAACACACAAACAAATTATCTTTCTTTAGTAAACGTAAAGCTCAGCTTACTTTCTCCAGCTTTTCAACTGCTTCTCCAATCAGACCTGTGCACTAAAACACAAATTGTAGAGAAATAAATTCCCAATAACAAGAAACATATACTTTGCCCCTTTTACTATGCGCAAAATGTCCAAATGTCCAACAAAATTCAAACAGGTTCCTAAATTTCCCAATGTCCAATAATGCTCATTTAGTCTTCTTTAAAGAATTCCGCAATAGAACTTGTTTAATCTTTTCCTATGCTTTTTAGAAAAAGTGTTTCCAAAAATTGTCTGTTTTTTCATGAATGAAGAAACTAGTTCTGTTTTGCGATGGGCGCCAAGTGAATAAACAAAGTACTTAACTTTCTTCTGTTTCTTTTCTTTCAGGTTCCATTGCTGTTGAGGGCTTCTGGAAGGTTTCAGGATGGAAGAATACCGAAGATTGGAACTCCGCCGTCATAACCAGGTAAGCAGGCCTCAAAGCAGGTCCTAACGCGAAGGCAGGCAGAAGGCTAAGCACCTTCTGGAAGTTGGGTGTGATCTTAAATAGTCAGACCACACCCAAGATGGCTGCCACGTTGTTCACGTTCAGCGTGAACGTCTCTAGCGGCAAATCTGGTTTTTCTTTACCGGTCTTTGCCACGAAGCATTTTGTCCCGCAAACCTGCTTTCAATCAAATGCGCTTTGCCTTTCAAACGTCCCTGGGCGCATTTGCAAATGCGCTTTGCCTCTCAAGCGTCCCCGGGCGTATTCCCGACCTGGCAATAGTATTAACTTAAAAAACAAATCATCACATGGAACTGTTATGGTTTTTAAAGCATTACTAGAACAAGTATAATCATACAAAGTTTACATCACAAATATGTATCATCATGAACGTTACTCCCACAAATATGTATTGGCACCCATTAACACATAAAGCTTCCTACATTAGGTAGTGCTGGATGCACGGGAAAGGGGTGGGTTTTTTGACACTGAATTGCTCTGCACGTCAGTGGGGAAGTCCGTGCTTTGCAAATCACGACATACATTACACAGTAGGAGAAACAAGAGAGGCTTGGGTCCTGTCACTACCCGGCCTGGACCACTCAAATATTGTCCAACAAAACATTGACCGGATAGGTTGTTCCTGATTACTCATATATGAGCTTAGACCAACGATTCTAAGTTCATGTGATTTATTTCACATCACTTGTGACTTATTTCATGCACATGTAGATTAGAACATTAATTAATGTCATAAGATGGATAACACATCATTTAGTGTACCATGCTTATGAAAACATAACACAATTCAACATTACAACGAAAACACAAAAATTATAAACATGTGAAAAGACATAAACGCCAATACAATTATATAAGTGTCCTACAAACAACTCACGAGTTGTAGCGGTGGAGGAACACGCCGGCATTCGGAAGAAAACCTCTTTTCTGAAAACAGAAGGGAAATTCTGAGAATTGAACATTCGGAAACTTTCCTTGCGAGTGCCCCTTTATTGGTATGATGACATGGACACTGTATATAATTCCAGAAACACGTTGAAGCTTCTGTAAATAACGAACAGGTTCACCACTGGCGCTACAACATACAAGCGCCTGGGCATCCACAACAACAGTCACTGATCCCCAGTCCGAGTCCTGAGGAGAACCCTAGAACCATTCAGGGTTTGAAACGCGTTGACACCTGGGCAAAGGAGAATGAGCTTTGGGGGTGCTGGATGGGAATTGGTTATAAGAAATCTCTTTCCCAGTGGGCATACAACCCTCTTGACAACTGCGTAATCCTTTGCCCCATACACAGGCAGGACAGCCGGAACTGTCTATGGTCCGCCTGTGATTTATGTGTCAAATATGGACTGGTTGTTTGTAGGACACTTGTAGGACACTTATATAATTGTATTGGCGTTTATGTCTTTTCACATGTTTATCATTTTTGTGTTTTCGTTGTAATGTTGAATTGTGTTATGTTTTCATAAGCATGGTATACTGAATGATGTGTTATCCATTTTATGACATTAATGAATGTTCTAATCTACATGTGCATGAAATAAGTCACAAGTGATGTGAAATAAATCACATGAACTTAGAATCGTTGGTCTAAGCTCATATATGAGTAATCAGGAATAACCTATCCCGTCAATGTTTGGTTGCACAATACATTACACAGTGACAGTCACCACTGTATAGTAATAGATCGAACCAGGTTTCCATAGGAAATTGACTATATGGTTTGCTAATAACTTTGGTTCCATTTGACAAACCTTCATGAAACTTTCCCAAAAAGACATTCATCCACCTCAGCTCCTTCCTGGAAAGTTTGGGGCGATCCATCAAGTGGGACCAAGAAAGAAAGAGGGTCCCAAAATGTGTTTTCCATTTGCAATTTCCAATAAGAACTTTAGACACAGTTACCTAGATACACCAAATTTGACAGAAACCTCGATCTTGATACAGAAGCATACTTTTTGTTATTTGGTGTAAATCCATTCAGTAGTTTTTTTAATTTAAGGTTAAAAATTTATAGATATCTAGCAATGCAGTACTACATCTGCATCACAAGCACAAAACTTGTGATTTGATTGCCTGGCCGCAACATAAAGAGCATGTTGCGGCCGCGGTTTTAGGACTCAGTCCCTGTGTTCTGGAAAAAAACAAAAAAAAACAATAAGGGGGCAGGGTAGGCTTACCCAAACCCCTGGTCCATTTGGGGGCCCCAGATTTTTTTTTTTTTTTTTAAGCTGTGAGAAGGTACCGGTGCGGCCCCTCTGTAATTGCGTGTAAAAGAAGTATACAAAAAAAGTGATGGATGGAATTCTTGAATTAATCTCAGCCACTGGTAATTACTCGGGCCGTATCCCAGACCACCATTATTTTGCACACCATTCCACCACAGGTGGACCCTGGCATATGCAAATCAGTCTTGACCCTGCTCCAATGCTCCAATAGGAACAGTCCAGGCTGAACTGACAGGCCAGGTCATCCATGAACTGAAACACAAGCAATCCTGGACCGGTTTCACCCTAGTTAGGGCTCTTCAGCTAGGTATTGCTTGACTCCAGTGACACAGTGTGCACGGGAACCACATCTGGACATACCCCTCCCACGTAGGGCGACACACTAAAGTATAAAAAATATTAATGGATGGAATGTTTCAGGCGATGCACTAAAGTAGTCAAGGTCGGGCCTTAAGGCTTTACAAGACCATGTGGGTTGGTGATCAATGAGGCCTTGAGTGTCAATGGGGGTTCGGCACAGGGCCAGGACCCAGGCCAGGCCCTATAACTAACACCATGCACTGGTGAAGACCATGCACAGCGGTTGGTTGGCCACCCGCAAGGGGTTGGGCACAGGGGCTTCATGCTACGTATGACCGTAGGTAAATGTGGTGTTATAGTTAGGTGAAAGTTCACAGATGTCATTTCAGATGTATTGAGGTTATAAATAATGTCATAGAATATGTGAGTTCATAAGCAGTGCATGGTGAGGTCACTGGTTATAGTTACTTCAGCTAACTACAACTGGTAAATATCAGTGTTTTTTTGTTTAAAATGTTACATTTAAACTGATATTTTCACCTAACTTTAACATCACATTCACATTTGTTTTTTCCAGTGAATTTCTAAGATTTTTTTAAATGTACAGTGAGATATTATTACCATACCTAAATATAACATCACTATAACCTTGGCCATCAGCAGCCAAACACACGAGAGTCCTAAAATCCTACCACCAAGATATTTATACATTTTGAACCCTAATTTCTTAAAAACTACTTAATGGATTTACACCAAATTACAAAAAGCACTCTTTCTGAGTAAATATCTAGGATTATGGCCAAATTGTTGTAATTCCATTAAGCCGTTTTGGCTGTATCGGCGTCTAAATTTCTATATGTAAATTGCATGGAGAGGGAGCCCCATTTTTTTCAGGCCCGACTTAATGGATCACTCTGAAACTTTTCAGGAAGGAGCTGAGGTAAATTAACTTTTTTGGAAGGTATTGAGAAGATTTGACAAATGGTCCAACATTAAGGGGCCGATTTCGATGTCTGGTGGAATTACTTCCGCCCGACACCAACTCGGTCCTGGGACCAACCGACCTCTGGTCGGCAGTCTCGACTGCCTCAATAGGATGCGTCCGAACACTGTTCGGTCACATTTCTGCATTTCCCTATGGGAGCATGCATTACTGCCGTAAACCGGCCATAATAATTGGTCCCATGGGGAAATGGCGGGTGCTGTTCATCCCTGCACCCCGTGGCAGGCACCCAAGGTGGGTGCCCCCTCCACCCCCAACCGGAGGCCGTGCACCCAAGGGGGCCCTGCTATGGACCCCCAAACACGCTTTCTGACATTGGTTTCCATGTCGTACAGGCCGGCTTAGAAACCATGCTGGAAACCGTGCATCGTAATCCCAATGGCAGAAAGGCCCGCCCTTTGGGATTACGGGTCGGCGCCGACGGGCTCCATGAGCCCATCGTAAGCCATCCGGAATGACCAGGTAGTTTACTTTCCGACTGCCAGCATCATAATGTGGCGGTCGGAAAGTAAACCAAGTGGCCCATTACGATGCGGCCAGGAAGGCTCCGACCGCAGGTAAAGGCGGTCAGAGCCTTTACGGGCCGCATCATAATTGCCCCCTATGTGTAGAAACCTTTGAGGCTTACTGACAGTTGCAGTTGTAACTGTATTTCATTACTATTACCATATCTCACTGTACCATTATGATATGTAATATGTTGTTAATGAACTGTTTGCATTTTGAAATATATAACATTGTTTGAAATTTTTACACAGAAGTCCATTTACACCTTGGAGAATGATGTGATAATAACTCTTGTGTCACAGAGTTGCGATTTTGTACAATGTTATCACATGACTGTTAATCCCTGTTTAATTTATAAGTATTCGATGATTTTACTGTACTTTATTTAATATTAGGTATGCTACCCATGCCGCTTCTCCCTGATGAATGTTGGGACCTGCAGTTATTATATATATATTTGTTAGAAATGGGGATCTCTAGTTGGCAGAGGTAGGTACCTTTGTCTAAATAGGGACCCTTGCTTCTAGTCAGGGTAATGGGGATACACTCCTAAAATAACCCCTGCTCACCCCTTGGTAGCTTGGCACGAGCAGACAGGCTTATCTCAGAGGCAGTGTGTAAAGCATTTGTGAACACATACAGTAATACAGTGAAAACACTACAAATGGACACCACACAAGTTTAGAATAATAAGTAAACTTTATCTAAACCAAAACAAGACCAAAACGACAAAAATCCACAATACAGTAATAAAAATATGAATTTTAAATAGTAGAAATAGTTCAGTTCAATCCAAGTTGTAAATGCGACACTTTTCTCACAAAGTACCTGGGATGCGTCAAGCAAAACAAACAAAATGGCCACAGGGAAGGTGATGCGTCGGTTCCTTACACGCAGGGAAGGTGATACGTCGGTTCCTTGCTCCGGGGGAGGTGTGCGTCGGTTCCTTACTGCTGCGCAGGAGAAGTGATGCGTCGGTTCCTTACCGGAGAGGAGGTGATGCGTCGTTTTCTTACTGCGCGGGGAGTTGATGCGTCGGTTTCTTACTGCGTCCCCCAACGATGCGACAGACTTGGTGCCGGGAAGCGTCGATCCTGTATGCTGCGTGGCTTCGTGCAGCTGCACAGCAGGCTTGCGTCAGGATCGGTGCGGTGATCTCAGACTTCGGAGGTCGTTGCACCTGATGCGTCGTGCAGCGATTTCTAGAGACACGGCAGGCGCTGCGACGGTTTCTTCGGTGATGCGTCGGAAACAGGTGCGGATGCGTCACGCTTCTTCGATGTTGCATCGATTTTCCAGCTCCCAGCGACAGTCTCTAGAGGTCCTAAACAGCAGCAGGCACCTCTTTGCAGGTTGGAATTCCCAGCAAGGGAATTCAGGGGAGCTGGTGGTGAAGTCTTTGTGTCCCTGAGACTTCAGAACAGGAGGCAAGCTCAGTTTCAAGCCCTTGGAGATCTTTTCTTCAAGCAGGTGACAAAGCAAACAGCAAAGACCTTTTTCTCCTTTCCTTGGCAGCAAGCAGCCACTGCAGGCCAACCCCAGACAGCAAACAGCACAGGGGCAGTATTCCTCCTCAGCTTATCCGGCTCTTCTCCTTGGCAAAGGTTCCTCTTGATTTCCCAGAAGTGATCTAAAAGTCTGGGGTCTGGGCCCCTCTTTTTATTTCAAAATATTTTTATTGAAATTTTTTCTCAGAGAGTGCAGCAAAAGCAGTATATATGCAACCTTTCTCAATAATAACATCCGCCCAGGAATACAACAAGTTCCTAAGAACTACATTTTACCCCCACTTTCAAGCGGATGAGTTTCGAATATATAACACAGTTTCAACTAGACATGTTGCTTTCCAATAATGTGAGCTAATAACCCACTACCCTCCCAAGAAAATAACATAGTAAAGGAAACTTAATTATCCCTAAAAGAAAGGGAATAAATCTAACTAAGATGTCATGGTGCAAATAAAAAGCGCAGAAAAAGAGGTATGAGGTTTGGGTCATCGAGGTCCTCCCTCCGATGGGCCTTGCCGTACCAGCCCCTCCCTACGACAGTGGGGGCTTAGATTAAGAACAAGTGGAGGGCCCTTAGCCTTGGATTGCAAGCTGTCAAGGGAGCCCCTCTGATAGGTATCTGACCAATGGTGACCAAATATAATCGAAGCCTCTCCTAGTGTCCTCAACGATATCAGTCATTCGCTCCAGTGCCAAAGCCCGCCACAATCGTGCATGCCATTGGGTTAGAGATGGGGCCTCCTGTTTCTTCCATGCCGCGGCTACTGACATTTTGGCGGCCCCCAAGCACAGCCACATCACCGATTGGTCACTCTGTGTCTGTCTCTTCAGGAGTGGATCCCGCACCCCCAGCAACACCTGTTCCATATAGTTGGGAATGGGGTAGCCTAAGATAAGTTTTATTTGGGACAGGATCTCCTTCCAGAAAGGTTTGATGACCGGGCAGTCCCACCAAATATGTCTGAAATCCCCCAAGAGCCCACAACCCCTCCAGCACCTGTCGGAGGTTTCCGGGAAAATCGTTTTCAGCTTCTGAGGGTACAAATACCAATCGTACATTATTTTGTAATGCGCCTCCCTCAGATACATGGAACGATTGAATTTCCCTATGTCCCTGCTCAAACGTTCCCATTGCTTGTCTTCTAAAGGGGCCTCCAACAGATTATTCCAAAAGTGCTTAAAGCGCGGCGTCTCCCTGGTGCTCGATTCTTGAATAAGAGCATATAAAAAGGAGATGCAGCCCCTGGAAGAGGACCCCGACCCCGCAAACCTTTCGAGAGGAAGCAACTCCCTGGTAGCGGCCTGCCGCACCAGGGGCTGCTACACCCAGTGTTTCAGCTGTAGGTAGTGGTATTCTTCTTTGTCAGATATTGCAAACTGTGTCTTGCATTTCTGGAAAGTGAGGAGTTCTCCCTTGTCAAACAAATGCGATATCGTGAGGCATCCCCCCTCCCTCCAGGCCTCAAAGTGCCCTTCCTGCAAGGCAGGGGAAACGCAGCATTAAAGTGTATAGGCGTGTAGGGGGATGGAAAAGTCGTAAGCTGAAGCTTAGAGGTGAGAGTGTCCCAGACCTTGAGTGTGGTGGAAGTGGGGGTGCTAATATACGCATTGGGTGGTCTGTCACACTTTGGTTTCCAGAGGAGGTCCCAGATAGTGCGCCCTGTTATCTGTCTATCTATGTGTAGCCAATGCTTCTCCGAGACCCTCAATGACCACTCCGTGAGTACTCGTATCTGAGCTGCTCTATAATAAGATTGAAAGTCCGGTAGCGCCAGGCCCCCTTCCTTGCGTGGTCTAATGAGTAGTTTATATGGAAGTCTGGCCCTCTTTCCCTGCCAAATGAATTTAGTCAGCATGCTTCGCAGTTCTCTAAATAGTCCTCTCTCCACTGGAATAGGAAGCCCTTGGAAAAGATAAAGTAATCGAGGGAGCACATTCATCTTTACGGCATTAATCCTGCCCAGCCATGTGATGTAAGCCGCACTCCAGTTGCCCAAATCGATCTTTAATTGACGCATGAGGGAGAGAAGTTGGCCTGATACAAGTCCTGCACTCGTGGGGTAAGCTTAACACCCTGGTAGGTAATTTCCGAAGCGGTGCACTGGAAAGGCGTCATCCCTTCGATCACCCTCCATTCCTCTGTGGGTATTGTCAGATTCAAGAGAAAGGATTTTGTCAGGTTGACCTTAAAACCCGCCACCTTTCTAAACGCCTCCAGTTCCGATTGAATGGCCGGGAGAGATACTTGGGGCTCCGTCACCGGGAGGAGCACGTCGTCTGCGAACAGCGAGATCTTATGAGCATCTGTGCCAAAACTCATACCCCTAATCGCCTCGTTGCCCCTGATCCTGTGCGCCAGCGGTTCGATACTCAAAGCAAAGAGAATGGGGGATAAGGGACAGCCCTGTCTCGTCCCTCGTGTTAGGGTAAAAGGGGAGGACGCCACCCCGTTCACCAGGACCCGGGAGCTTGGAGAGTGATAGTTAGCGCGAATCATTCCAATAAAGGCTTCGCTAAAGCCAAATCGTTGGAGCACCTTAAATAAAAAGGACCATTCCACGCGATCAAAGGCTTTCTCCGCGTCTAGCGAGAGAAGCGCTGTGGGAATGTTCTTCTTGCGGGCCTTTTCAATAATATGAATGATACGCCTCAGATTATCGTGTGTTTGTCTCCCCTTAATGAACCCGGATTGGTCCGGATCTATGAGAGCGGGTAGGATATTCTCGAGCCGTGTGGCTAGGATTTTGGAATAGAGTTTGGCATCCAGGTTTAGAAGAGCGATCGGGCGATAGGAAGAGCACTGGGCTGGGTCCTTGCCAGGTTTGGGGATTACCGCCACTATTGCTTCTCCCATCGAGGGAGTGACCTTATTTGAGGAAGCGATGACATTAAATAGTGTAGTCAAGAAGGGGACCAGCTCCGGTGCGTATGTACGATAGAAGTGTGCTGAGAATCCATCTGGGCCGGGAGCTTTCTGGAGTTTAAGGGAGTCAATCGCCTTCTGCACTTCTACTGCTGAGATGGGTTGTGATAGTTCGTCATTGGTGTTCGCCCCTACCCGAGGGAGGTCCAGTGAGTCCAAGTAGTCCGAGGGGTCGCTCGACCCAGAGGACTCCAGTATAAAGTGCTCTATAGAAATCCTCAAAGGCTCTAGCTTTGCCCTCTTCCTCTCTGTGGGAGATGCCTTTTTCGTCCACTATGTGCTTGATGTATTCCCGCTCCTGTTTAGCCCTTAGTTGGCGCGCCAGTAAAGTACCAACTTTATTCCCACTCTCGTAGCCCTTGGATTGGAGTCGTAGAATAGATTGTTCAGCTCTGTTAGTGTAAATGGCCTGTAGTTTCCCTTTAAGGGCTGTGACCTTCCTAAGGGTCTGAACTGAAGATTGGGACTGATGTGTCTGTTCCGCGGACTTAAGGTCATTTTCTAGTTGGAGACGTTCCGCACCTTGCTGGGAACGTAGCGTAGTGGCTAGTTCAATGCATTTGCCCCGGATTACAGCCTTAAGGGCATCCCACGTAGTGGAGTAAGAAGTGTCCTCAGGAGCATTTGTCTCGAGATACCCTTTTATAGTCTTCCGAAGGTCGTCTCTAAGGAGAGGATCCCTGCAGAGGAAGTGTGGAAAGTACCATCGGGCATGTTTAGGGGCGCGGGTTTGGCCAAGTAATCGTCAGTTCTACGGGGGCATGGTCCGATAAGCAGATTGGGTGGAGCTGAGATTGTAAAACAGACGGCAATAGGGCTTGGCTCAGAAAAATGTAATCGATACGGGAGTACGTTCTGTGGGAATGCGAGAAGAACGAGTAGTCTCTCACTGTGGGATTGGCATCCCTCCATACATCCACCAATCCCAAGCGCTGCAGTTGTGAGCGCAGTGCCTTGCCAAACGCCCCCCCTGAAGCCCTATGTGAATGTGATGTGTCTCTGTCCAAGTCACGGACTAGATTGAAGTCCCCTAAAAGCACTATATCCCCCGGGCAAAAGTTTCCAGAGTCATAAGGAAGGAGAGGATGAAATCCTGCTGTCCCGTATTAGGTGCATAGAGCACCGCAAATGTGCATGGGCGACCCCTAAGATCCCCCTGACCATGAGGAACCTCCCGTTTCTGTCCGTTTTAGTGTCCTGAGCTTGGAATGGAACCCCTGCATGAAACATCAGTGCCACCCCATTCTGTTTAGCGGAATGTGAGGATCTAAATATGTGGGGATAAGCCTTGTGACGCAGTCTCTGAGCATCCGGTTTTTAAGATGCGTTTCCTGAAGAGCTATTATGTGAGCATTATGGTCAAGCATGTACTTCCAGAATCGCTGGCGTTTATTGGGGAATTCAACCCCCGTGCATTCCAAGATACCACCCTAACTGCCATGAGTACCTAAGAAAGGATGTTGCCGTAGTGGTGGGGGCCCCTTCTACTCACCCCTCTGGATCTCCTACCCCCTCCTCCCTCCCGAAACCCATGAAAATAATAGCACCATGACATCGAACTAAAAAATAAAAAACCACAACAAACATATGGAATGAGTGTGTGGAATCCCCCTCCTAGAGGGGAAGTCCATAACTAAGAAACACTCTAGGAACATTACTATTTCCCGTCTCCCAGCCCTGCCTTAGCAGAAGGAAAAAGAAAAAGGAAAGAAGGCTTTCATTGCATGAGGAACTGCTCCCCCCATACCTAGAAGCTGTTAGCAGAGACCTTTATACTGGTCAGTGAGTAGCCTCATCCCCGTCCCTGCTTATTTTGCCTAATCAGTTCCGTCTTGCACAGCCCAACCCCCTGAGGTCTCCCCCTCCGGGTTTTGGAAGTCCCCCAGCCTGAGCTCTCACTGACAGTCAGCTCACGTGTCAGCCGTGGCGGGCACCGGGAGTAACCTCGTTCGAGACGTCGGAGCAACCAATCCACAGCAAAACGTGGAAGATGCAAGTCTTCCGCTCCATCCAAGTCTCCAGGACTCTCATCCGACCCACTCCGGGGCGCAAGAGGGAGGCGGGTGGAGACCGTCGTCCCTCCCTCCGTACCAGTGGTTGGAAATCTCACGTCTCCCTTAAAGCTATGCCCTCAGACTGGAGTCTTGGTACTTTTCCTGCCCATTCTGCGCCATTGTCCTCCATGTCGCCTGTCCGTACGGCTGTCCCCCTCCTGGTCCGAAGCGGCTTTGGAGAGTTCCAAGCCCAGCAAGGTCGCCGCCTCCTCTGGCTCCACGCAGTGCTGCTGTTTGCTTTGCCATAGGAAGGCTATCCCAAAGGGATATGTCCACCGATACCTGACGTTTTTCTCTCGCAGATGTTCGGTGACTGGTCGGAACTGCTGACGGCGTACGAAGTGGCCTGGGCCACATCTTGATATAGGGTGCACGAGGAGTTTTGGAAGGTAATTGAATCGGAGGCCCTCGCTTTTTGCAGGAAAAGTTCTTTTATTTTAAATGAACTGAACTTCGCCAGAACATCTCGTGGGCGACGATTCTCCCCAGGTAGGCGCGGACCCACTCTATGCACTCTCTCCAGTCGGACCTCCGGGCCATCTTCTCCAAGAGTAGAGGAAAAAAAGACCCACCATGAACGCCTCCAAGTCTGGCCCCTCGCAGTCTTCCTCCAGGCCTCGGACTCTTATGTTTTCCCGGCGTGAGCGATTTTCCAAGTCTTCGCATTTGAGTTGTGAGTCGCGTAGTTGCCTTTGTAGGTCGGTCGTGTTTTCCTCCAGAGCTTTAACCTTGCCCGCTGTCTCCAGATCGAGTGTACGTGATCCCACGGAGTCTACATCTGCCTGGACCGACACTAGTTTCTCGCGAACCTCCACGCGGAAGGTTTCAAAGGAGGCTTCCATGTCCGCCTTAATGTCCGCCCGCAGCTCTGTGCGGAGCTCTTGTTTGAAGTCTCGCAGGGAAGACAAGAGGTCTTCTCGAGTCAGTGCCATGGTCATTCCTCCCTCCGTAGTCCCCTTACCAGCCGCCGTGAAGTAGTTGGAGACCCTATTGTTGAGGTTCCGCTTGGGTGGCATAGGGGCCCCCGCCCGGCCAGCCGTCGGCCGCCTCTCGCGTATTTGGAATCTGCGCTGCTCCGGTGGTCACGCTCAGGTACCTCCTCGACCACTTCTCTGTTCACGACTTCCCCTTAGTCCGCAGGTTTATGAGAGGTTGTCACTCATTCGCCTCTTTAGCAGCCTCTAGTCGCTTCCTACCCTCGCCTCCAGATCTCTCGCAGTGAGCATAAAACTGCAAGACAGGGCCTCCTGGCAGCCATGTTAGGGTCAGGCGCTCCTCATCCAGATAGCCTCTGCGCGGATCAAAGGCCCCCTCCTGTATCTACCTGTGCTGTGGGTTCATCCTGAGGGAGGGGGTCACAGCTCTGCCATAGGGACCCCTGGGACCACTTCAGCACCCCAAGGGGGTGACCACCTCTGGTGAATCGGTCCCGTCGTCTCCAGCCCCGTTTAGCGTGACTCTATTAATTGGGGCAGGTCATCGCCGTCATGCTCGCGGTGAGCCCTCTCCTCCGAACCCCGAGGGCGGCCGCCTGCGCGCCGCTCATTGCGGCTGTCCGCCATCTCAAGGAGCTCCGTGTCAGGCCCAAGGCGATCTCGCCTATCTCCGGAAGTGATCGCGGGGTCAAGCGGTGCGTCCGCGCTCCCCGCGGGCGCCGGCGGCAGGGCTCACCCGGGGGTATCCTCTGCTGTGCACTGCGGGTTTCCTTCAGCTCTGCGCGTCGGCCTTTTGAGCCCGGACCTCCGCCATTTGCTTTCGGCGCTGCTGCACCGTTTGTTGCTCCTCTGGACTCGCCTGGGCTCTCACCAAGTCTCCCAAACCCCGTATTCCGGGTCGCGTCGGTCTGCGCTGCTACGGCATCCAGGAGCAGTGTTTGCCAAGCCGGTGCAATGCCTTCATGCCTCACATTCGGCAGGGCCTGGGACGGAGCCGATCGGGATCACGTCCGATCGGCCATGTTGGTTAGCCACGCCCCCCTGGGCCCCTCTTTTTATACAGCAAAATCCTTTGTTCTCTGAAGGCAGAGAGTGTCTGTACCCAGCCAAAACCAGTTCTGTGGGGCACTTTGCAAGTGCACAACAACCTCCATTGTCAGTGTGAGCCCTGGCTCCAGACACACCACAGGGGAGCGGAGCCGTCATTGTGGAAGGCAGGCACAGCCCTATTCAGGTAAAGGTGCTACTCCTCCCACCTCTCCAAATGCAGACCAAGCCTATTCAGCCCAGCCCTGACTCATCAGACTTCTGGAGCCGCTGCCCCTCTCCAGCCCCTGTCATCCAAAAGCCAGACATGCAATACACAAACCTAGCAGAGGCACACTGGATGGTTAGGTAAGAAAATACCTACTTTCTAAAAGTGGTATTTTCAAACACAGAATGTAAAAATCACCCTCACTAAAAGATGCACTTTAACATTCTGAGTTCAGGCATACTAAACTTTACTTTTCCATCTTGTTCCTAGGGTCAGTTATGTTTATAAGATGTTATAAATAAACTCCCCATTCTGTCCTATGGGAACAGATAGCCTTGCAATAGCGAAAAACGAAATTGGCAGTATTTCACTATCATGACATGCCACACACATCAGGGCATGTCCTACCTTTCACACACAATGCACCCTGCCCACAGGGGGTACCTTGGGCCTACCTTAGGGGTGACTAATATGTAGAAAAGGGAAGGTTTAGGGACTGGCAAGTGTGTGCACTTGCCAAGTCGACATGGCAGTCCCAGACTGCACACAGGCTCTGCAAAGGCAGGCCTGAGTCACCTTTTAAAAGCTGCTTCTGTGGGTGGCACAATCAGTGCTGCAAGCCCACCAGCAGTATTTGATTTACAGGCCCTGGGCACACATAGTGCACTGTACTAGGGTCTGACAAGTAAATCAAATAAGACAATAATGGAATCACTAATCCATAACAATAATTTACAAAGGGAGCACTTGCACTTTGGCACTGAACAGCAGTGGCAAAGTGCCCTAAGCATCTAGACCAGCAAAAATGGAGTCCAACACACAGCAAAACACAGGAGGTAAAGGCAAAAAATGGAAGGGAGACCCACGCCAATGGTGCCAGGTCTAACACGTGTCCCCTCCACCTGAAATGTGGAGAGAACTACCCACCCTCTTGGGAGTTCTCTTCACTAAGGCGGAAAAATCTGGACAGACCATCAGCATTGGCGTGTTCTGTACCAGGGCGGTGTTCCACCGTAAAGGCCATCCCCTGTAGGGAAATGGACCACCTCAACAGCTTTGGATTCTCACCCCTCATTTGTATCAACCATCTTAGGGGCCTGTGGTCTGTCTGAACCCGGAAGTGAGTCCCAAACAAGTATGGTCTCAGCTTCTTCAGTGCCCAGACCACAGCAAATGCCTCACGCTCAATCGCACTCCATCTCTGTTCCCGTGGAAGTAACCTCCTACTAATGAAGGCTACAGGTTGGTCCAGGCCCTCCTCATTTAGCTGTGAGAGCACAGCCCCCACATCATGCTCTGAAGCATCTGTCTGCACAATGAACTCTTCTGAGAAGTTGGGTGCCTTAAGCACGGGCGCTGTGCACATGGCAGATTTCAGGGCATCAAAAGACTTCTGGCAGGCGTCAGTCCAATTCACTTTCCTGGGCTGCTTCCTGAAGTCAGCTCTGTCAAGGGGGCAAGAATGGTGCAAGATTGACAAATCTCCTGTAATACCCTGTGAGCCCTAAAAAGGCTCTCACCTCGGTCTGAGTCTTGGGGAGTTCCCAAGCCAGAATGGTATCAATCTTGGGCTGTAGGGGCACCACCTGGCCGCTCCCCACCTGGTGTCCCAAGTACACCACTGAACCCTGCCCGATCTGGCACTTGCTTGCCTTGATCGTGAAGCCTGCCCTCTGCAGCGCCTTCAACACTTCCCAGAGGTGGTGCAGATGTTCCTCCCATGTGGCACTGAACACTGCAATGTCATCCAAATAGGTAGCACTGAAATCTTCCAGCCCAACCAATACCTGGTTGACCAACCTCTGAAGGTGGCAAAGGCATTCTTCATCCCAAAGGGCATCACCCGGAATTGGTAGTGCCCATCTGGTGTGGAGAATGCTGACCGCTCTCTTGCCCCATCAGTTAAGGTGATCTGCCAGTACCCAGATGTTAGGTCAAACGTACTGAGGAACCGGGCAGCCCCCAACTGATAGATGAGCTCATCAGCTCTGGGGATGGGGTGCGCGTCAGTCCTGGTGACTGAATTGAACCCTCGGTAGTCCACACAGAGCCGGAGTTCTGGTGTGGCACCGGGTGCAGCAGCCTTCGGGACCAAGACCCCTGGGCTGGCCCAAGGGCTGTTTTAGGGCTCAATCACCCCTAGCGCTAACATCTTGGAGACCTCTTCCTTGATGCAAGCTCTGACCCTGTCAGTCAGTTGGTAAATCTTATGTTTTACTGGAGGACTGTCCCCAGTGTCCACATCATGTACGCTCCACTGAGTGACACCGGGGGTCAGGGAGAAAAGGTCAGAAAACTGCCCCAACAGTTGGCAACAGTCACTCTGCTGTTCAGGGGTCAGGGTGGGAAAGAGGTTCACACCATCCACTGACCCATCTTGCTCCTTTGCAGACAGGAGGTCAGGAAGAGGCTCAGTCTCCTCTTCCATTCCAGCACCTGTTGCTAGGAGCATGCCCACTTCGGACCTCTCCAAGTGGGGCTTCAGGCGGTTCACATGTAGGACCCGCAAAGGGTTCTTAGGAGACTGCAAGTCCACCAAGTAGGTGACGTCACTCTTGCACTCCACCACCTCAAATGATCTGGTCCACTTTTCCTGGAGCGCACAAGGCTCCACTGGGGCCATGACCCAAACCTTTTGTCCAGGTTGAAACTCTATCAGAGTGGCATTCTGATCATACCAGCGTTTCATTTCCTCCTGGCTGGCTTCCAGGTTTGCCTGAGCGAGTTGCCTGAAGCGCTTAGTCTGGTTTCTAAAGGCAAGCATGTAGCTATATATATCCTGGGGAGGTTTATTGGGAGCTTTCTCCCAGCCTTCTTTCACCAGACTCAGAGGTCCTCTTACAGGATGGCCGTATAGCAGCTCAAAGGGACTGAACCCTAAGGACTTCTGGGGCACCTCTCTGTGAGCAAACAGAAGGCATGGTAAGTGGACGTCCCACTTACGCCTCATGGGCTCACCAAGACACATAATCATGCCTTTCAAGGTCCGGTTGAATCTCTCAACCAGCCCATTACCTTGGGGGTGCTAAGAAGTGGTGAACTTATAGGTTACACCGCACTCCTTCCACAGGACCTTCATATACTTAGATGTGAAGTTGGTATCCCGGTCGAACACCACCTCTCTGGGGAACCCCACACGGGAGAAAATCCCCATCAACGCACAACCCACCACGGGGCCATCACAGTCCAGAGAGGGATGACTTCTGGGTACCGGGTGGCATGGTCCACCAAGACCAGGATAAACCTGTTGCCCATGGCTGTCTAGGGGATCCAGAGGCCCCACATTGTCAATACCCACCCTCTCAGAGGGGGTGCTGACTACAGGGAAAAGTTGGAGAGGAGCCTTACACTTCCTCCCACTCTTACCACTTGCCTGGCAAGTCTGGCAAGACCTACAGTGAGCATCAGAATGCTTGCGTATTTGGGGCCAGTAAAAGTGGATGACAAGCCTCTCAAAGGTCTTGTCTTGCTCCAAATGCCCTGCCAAAGGCACATCATGAGCCAGACCCAGTAGAAAGGCTCTGAAGCGCTGGGGTATCACCAGCACACGGGCTGACCCATGCTTAGCAACCTTAGGCTCGCTGTACAGGAGATCATTCTCCCAGTATATCCAATGTGATCCGGACTGATCACCTGCTGCCTGGTTTGCAGCCTGCTGCTGCAAACCAATGATAGAAGGGCACGTCTGCTGCTCCAGACAGAACTCCTCCCTGGTGGGCCCTCCTTCTTGCTACCAATGGGTCAGCTCAGGCAGGTCCCCTAGTTCAGCTACTTGTTCCCCTGTAGGCTACAGGGCATCCCCCTCAGGGTCTACCTCCTCTGGACCATGGGAACTTCGGGGGCCAGTTTCCCGCGCCCCCTGCCTCTTCTCTTCCCGGCAGGCACCTGGGCCACGCTTTCAGGCTCCAGGTCCTCTTGAATGCCCTTACCGGCTGCCATTGACCGAGTGGTCACACACGCCCACTCAGGCAGACCCAACATCTCCAAATGAGACCTCCGCTCCAGCTTCGCCCAAGGGGAGCTCTCCAAATCATTGCCTAGCAGACAGTCAACAGGCATGGCTGGCCTCAGCTACTTTAAAGGTACCTGAGACCCCCCCCCCACTCAAAGGGAACCTGTGCCACTTTGCAGTGGCACTCTGAATTGTCAGCGGCAACTACTGGGTAGAATGTGTTGGGGACCACCTGCTCTTCAGACACCAGCTGACAACTGACAGCTGTCACACTGGCTCCGGTGTCTCTCAGAACCTCCACACTATGGCCATTGATGGTCACCCACTGCCTGTACTTTTTAGTGTTATCAGGCAGGTGAGTCCTTGGGACCATCTCACTGTCTCCTAAAGAGACCAGGCCTGGGCGTAGTTCGCGGAGTTTTGCTACGCGGAACTCTGCGAAGTTACAAAAAAACTCCCCGAAGTTCCGCGAGTGGCGGAGTGCAGTGCGAACTGCAGTTTGTGCTGGTATTCCTGCGGCTCGGGTAGAAATTCTACCCGAGCAGCAGCTCGCGCTCGCAAACTTACCGTTCGCGATCGCGAACTTACCGTTCGCGATCGGGAGCGGGGAACAAACTCCACTGCACATCGCGAAGCGGAGTTTTCTGCACTCTGCGAACTCCGTGGAGTGCGGAGTGCTGAAAACTCAGCAAACTCTGCGAACGGAGCGAAGTTCACCGCCCAGGCCTAAAAGAGACTAGTGACATCTCTGCGGGACCCCACCCCCCTTGGGCACCCGACTCCTCCCCCAAGGCTCCACTAGCCAGTTCCCGGGGGGGTGCACCAGTGGGTGCGGTGGTAACCGGTTTGGGACACTTATGATCCCCCCGGAAGTGGCCCACCTGACTACAACTAAAACAGGTCTTGGGACCCCTTTGAACAGGCTTACCTGTCGGGACCCATGGTTTCTTTTCAGTGGGAGGCTGGGAACCCTTACCTTGGTTCCCTTGGGGATTACTTTGGGACCCTTTTTGGAACTCCTTCTGTTTACCCTTGTCCCCCCCACTCTTCTGCTGGGGACCCTGCCCACCCTTGGCGGAGTCTCCCACAAGACCTTTGTGGACCCTGGTACTGACCCGCGGTCCGCCTCCACAGCAAGCTTCCTGGAGCCAGTCAGCTTACTATCAAACAGGTGCTGGCGTAGCTCTGGAAAACAACTACTGGACAAGTGCTCCCATGCAACCAAATCACAGAGCCCCTGCAAGTCAGTTACCTTGCTACCCTTCACCCATCCATCAAGTGCTCTGCAAAAATAAGATACATACTCCACCCAAGTACTTTACTCCAGCTTCTTGCAGTTCCTAAATTTCTGCCTATAAAGCTCTGGGGTCAACCTATACCTGGCTATCAAGGCTTCCTTCATGGGGGCCTAGGGCATCTGATCCTCAGTGGGAAAAGCTAGTAAGGTCTCTCTCCATTCACCTATGAAGCGGCCCCACAACCCCGCTCCCCAATCTCTCTCAGGGACCCGGTGGGACTTCATTGCTGTTTCATCGGCCTTAAACCACTGGCCAATGTCCTCATGCTTCATGAAATCTTTGATAACATCTTTGGGAATGTATACTTTTCCTTCCCCAGGCACTGATGGTGTGCTGCCACCAGAGGGAGTGATTTCTAGACTCTTTGCTTTCAGCTCCAGCTCCCTCAAAACTCTCTCATGCTCTAAAAGCATCTTCTTTTCCTCCATGGCCAATTTCTTGCTCTCCAGCTCCAACCTCTTATTCTCTAAGTCACCCTGGCTCCCCAGCTTGAGCTTAGCAAGCTCCATTTCATGCACTCTGCTTCTCTCCCTGTCCTCCAACTCTTCTGGAGACAGACCCCTTGAAGACACACTGCTGCATTCCCTGGGAGACATCCCCCCTCCAGTTAGGCCCACTAGCCCATCCTGCTGCCCTTCTAAATTCTCCCCCTCCACCATAGGCTCCTCGGTCTGCCCACTGGCATTCCTTGCTTCCAACCAGGCCCTCGGCACCTTTTGGAATTCCTCCTTTCTGGTGAGGCCTTTCATGGAGATTTTAAATTTTTTGCAGATGGCTTTAAGTTGTGGCACAGTGTAGGTATCAACCCTCTCCTCTTCAAATTCAATATCCACAGATGCAAGTGATGCTGCTTTGCTCATGGTGAAAATTGGCAGTTCTCAAGATGCAAAGAATTCCCAGAAAAAAAACTCTACCAAATGTATGTGGTTGCGTAATGGTCTGCACTATACTAGTAGTGTATACCAATCACTGTATGTAAGTCACAAATGCAAGTCCAGATCCTCACCGCTGACAACCAATGTTAGAAATGGGGGTCTCTAGTTGGCAGAGGTAGGTACCTTTGTCCAAATAGGGACCCTTGCTTCTAGTCAGGGTAAGGGGGATACACTCCTAAAATCACCCCTGCTCACCCCCTTGGTAGCTTGGCACGAGCAGACAGGCTTATCTCAGAGGCAGTGTGTAAAGCATTTGTGAGCACATACAGTAATACAGTGAAAACACTACAAATGGACACCACACCAGTTTAGAAAAATAAGTAAACTTTATCTAAACCAAAACAAGACCAAACGACAAAAATCAACTATACAGTAATAAAAATATGAATTTTAAATGGTAGAAATAGTTCAGTTCAATGCAAGTTGTTAATGCAACACATTTCTCACAAAGTACCTGGGATGAATCACGCAAAACAAACAAAATGGCCGCAGGGCAGGTGATGCGTCGGTTCCTTACACGCAGGGAAGGTGATGCGTCGGTTCCTTGCTCTGGGAGAGGTGATGCGTCAGTTCCTTACTGCAGCGCAGGGGAGGTGATGCGTCGGTTCCTTACCGGAGAGGAGGTGATGCGTCGTTTTCTTACTGCATGGGGAGTTGATGTGTCGGTTTCTCACTGCTTCCCCCAACGATGCGACAGTCTTGGCGCCTCGATGCGATGCGTTGATCCGGTACAATGCGTGGCTTCGTGCAGCCGCACAGCAGGCTTGCCTCCGGATCGGTGCGGTGATATCAGACTTCGGAGGTCGTTGCACCCGATGCATCGTGCGGCGATTTCTCGAGCTGCGGCAGGCGCTGCAACGGTTTCTTCGGCGATGCGTCAGAAACAGGTGCGGATGCGTCACGCTTATTCGATGCTGCGTCGATTTTCCAGCTCCCAGCGACAAACAGTCTCTAGAGGTCCTAAACAGCAGCAGGCACCTCTTTGCAGGTTGGAATTCCCAGCAAGGGAATTCAGGGGAGCTGGTGGTGAAGTCTTTGTGTCCCTGAGACTTCAGAACAGGAGGCAAGCTCAGTTTCAAGCCCTTGGAGATCTTTTCTTCAAGCAGGTGACAAAGCAAACAGAAAAGTCCTTTTTCTCCTTTCCTTGGCAGCAAGCAGCCACTGCAGGCCAACCCCAGACAGCAAACAGCACAGGGGCAGTATTCCTCCTCAGCTTATTCGGCTCTTCTCCTTGGCAAAGGTTCCTCTTGATTTCCCAGAAGTGATCTAGAAGTCTGAGGTCTGGACCCCTCTTTTTATACCCCAAAATCCTTTGTTCTCTGAAGGCAGAGAGTGTTTGTACCCAGCCAAAACCAGTTCTGTGGGGCACTTTGCTAGTGCACAACAACCTCCATTGTCAGAATGAGATTTGGCTCCAGACACAACACAGGGGGGCGGAGCCGTCATTGTGGAAGGCAGGCACAGCCCTATTCAGGTGAAGGTGCTACTCCTCCCATCACTCCAAATGCACACCAAGCCTATTCAGCCCAGCCCTTACTCATCAGACTTCTGGAGCCGCTGCCCCTCTCCAGCCCATGTCATCCAAAAGCCAGACATGCAATACACAAACCTAGCAGAGGCACACTGGATGGTTAGACAAGAAAATACCTACTTTCTAAAAGTGGTATTTTCAAACAGAGAATGTAAAAATCACCCTCACTAAAAGTTGCACTTTAACATTCTGAGTTCAGGCATACTAAACTTTACTTTTCAATCTTTTTCCTAGGGTCAGTTATGTTTATAAGAGGTTATAAACAAACTCCCCATTCTGTCCCATGGGAACAGATAGCCTTGCAATAGTGAAAAACGAAATTGGCAGTATTTCACTATCCGGACATGCCATACACATCAGGGCATGTCCTACCTTTCACATACAATGCACCCTGCCCACAGGGGTAACTTGGGCCTACCTTAGGGGTGACTAATATGTAGAAAAGGGAAGGTTTAGGGACTGGCAAGTGTGTGCACTTGCCAAGTCGACTATGGCAGTCCCAGACTGCACACAGGCTCTGCAATAGCAGGCCTGAGTCACATTTTACAAGCTGCTTCTGTGGGTGGCACAATCAGTGCTGCAAGCCCACCAGCAGCATTTGATTTACAGGCCCTGGGCACACATAGTGCACTGTACTAGGGTCTGACAATTAAATCAAATAAGACAATAATGGAATCACTAATCCATAACAATAATTTACAAAGGGAGCACTTGCACTTTGGCACTGAACAGCAGTGGCAAAGTGCCCAAAGCATCTAGACCAGAAAAAATGGAGTCCAACACACAGCAAAACACAGGAGGTAAAGGCAAAAAATGGAAGGGAGACCCATGCCAATGGTGCCTGGTCTAACAGTATTCTTTTCTATCTGTATATATTCAAAGATGGCCAAACCGTTTTCTAGCTCTTGAGCTCACATGACGGTGTTTGTCTGTCCTCTTTGTTGTTGTACTATTATGCATTTAAATATATGCCAGGAACAAATCTTGCTTACCTGTGATCAACGTGCTGGGCTCTTCAGCAGCAAGGTGTAATAAACCTCATAACTTAAACAATTGAGACAATCGAATTCTTGAGTCAAGTGCATGTCCCGTGCATGTGAGTGTTTGGATGTGGATGTAAATATTTATATAACCTTTGTTTTTTTCAGTGAATATATATATGTGTGTGTGTATACCAAGCCATTGACTTGTAAATGCCGCAAACACACAATCCTCTTAAAACACCTTATTCACGGGGGTTAAAAATGTATGTTTAAAATGCAAATAGAAATGTAGAGCTATTATTGAGATTTTAACACCAAATTTTATTTTAAATGCACCACACAGCTAATATTGCTTTACACTTCTGACAAAACGTGTAAGTGGTTTTATACATCTTTATTGTAACACTTGTTTACATTCACATACTGCATAACAAGGTGGTCATTTTTGTGAGGTTATTTAAATACGTTAAAATTATTTTTAAACAGCATACCGTCTCAAATTTTACTAATAAAATATATACCATGATCACCACATCTGCCAGGCATTGCTATAATGGAGAATACTCTAAAACATAGGCTCTGTAGGCATGCAAGTTATCACTTCAAGTAATGATATGGTCCCTAAGGGCAATGTTTACTAAATTAAAATCATCAAAACCTTCATCTTCAATGTTGATACTATTTGCTTTTGTGATTTTACAAATCAAATGATTTTACAAATCAAATGCTACAGAGTATTGCTGAGATCTAGATAATTATCTATTGACTAAAATCTACCAGTACCCGATTTAAAGTGGCTAGAAGTGAGACTTCCATGAAAAAGCTGGTCTGTGTTGGTTTAAGAGAAAACAAGGCTAGCTTTGAATTGGTGCATTCTCCAGAGGTTCAATGCACATAGGACATAGTTTTTGCTTTTGAGTTTAAAAAATATTTACTCAGTCTATGTTTTTCTCATTATTTGAGACTTTCTTCCAACTTGTGGATCTTATTTTATGTATTATGTCTCCCTTTCTATACTGCGAATGTGTAATTTGCTTGTTCACAAATCTTGCTCCCTCTTCAGGCTGTTTGTTCATGCATTTAGCAAATGCTGAAGTGAATGAGCCCACCACATCCTGTGTGATGATTGCAGCAGCTGCTTTAATATAGAGCTTGGAAATTTAAAATCCTTTTCTCAAGGAAGGCATAACTCTTCTAAACAAGCTTAAAAAAGAGTACCTGAACCCGCTTTCTTAATAACATTTGGACAGTGAGAGAAGGGGTGTCCGCCATATATGCCCTGGTTACCGTAACAGTCCCTATAGAATGATGGGTTGCCATACGTTTTAATGCAGCCTTAACTGCAACTTGAATGAATGAATGAATGAAGAATTTGTAGAGCGCAGGAATCACCCCGAAGGGGTATCTCTGCGCTAACAGCGGAGGGACAGAGGTGAGAGCAGGCAATAAATTATTAAAAAGTTCAGTTTTCAGAAGTTTCCTGAACTTAAGAAAATTCAGGCACTTGCATAAAGGAACGGGAAGCGAGTTCCAGTATCGATGGGCCAGGTAGGCAAACGTTTTGCCACTGGCGCGTAGTTTGTTAAACCGTGGGACAACTAGCAGAGCCTTCTCTCCAGAGCGCAGAGATCTGCTTGGAAGATAATGGACAAGTTTTTCCGCCAGATACCTGGGACCCCTATCATTGATAGTTTTATGGACCAAGCAACATATTTTAAACTTAATTCTTTCACAGATGGGAAGCCAATGGCGGCGTCTCAATAAAGGTCGAGATGCAGTTCTAGGAGGCATATTGAGAGCCAATCGCGCTGCCGTGTTCTGGACCACTTGCAACCTGTTTAGCACAGTGTCGTTTGCAGCTGCCAAAAGTGATTTACAGTAGTCGAGTCGACTGACTACCAGAGCTTGGACCAAGGTCTTGCGTACTGATAGGGGGAGAAGGTGGAACACTCTCTGTAGAAGCTTCAGCATATAAAAACAGGTGCCTGAAGTGGTGGCAACCTGATCCCTTATAGATAAGGAGTGGTCTAGATAGACTCCCAGACTTTTTGCATTGGTAGTCAGGGTTGGGGCAGGGCCTAATTCTGGCGGCCACCATTCGGGGGACCACAGAATTTATGCTTTGCCGAACAGAAGTACTCCCGTTTTATCGTCATTCAGCTGGAGAAAGTTCTTCGTCATCCAGTCAGAAATAGCTCGCATACCGTCAGCAAAAAGCATTTTTGTCGCCAACAAGTTATTGTCAAACGAAAGAAGAAGTTGTGTATCGTCCGCACAATCACTTTCCCAATTTTAAAGGCCACTGCCAGTGAATGGTCATGGGATAGCAAGATGGACATGGTATCAATGTGTTTCTTAGAAATCATTAGTATGTAATTGAACTTAATGCATTGACTATTAACAATTGTGTTATTGCGTCTACCTTGCTCGGTACACATCTCAGCAAAGGGAGTAGCTATCACCTACCCTCTGTGTGTCTATGAGATCACAAGGTGTGGTGAGGTGTGGTGCAGCGGCCAGGGCAGCTGACTTCGGAGCACAGGGTTCACGGTTCGATTCCCGGCTCCGGCGGCAGCTCAGCTCAGCACCATGTGACTCTGGGCAATAGCTCACTTAATTTCCACGACGGCCCCCAGCGCCTTGAGACCCGTAAGGGTGAGTAGTTCGCGCTTTACAAATACGGATTTAGATTTAATATATGCAGAGTATAGAAATTGTTAATATTGCTACATGTAAGGTCTAACAATAGTGATTTTGTTATGCTTCTTAATTTTCCTATGCAAATAAACTCTGTAGAGTACTGCGGAGTTCTAAAAGTACTCTTTCCTTCTGACGTTATCCAAAAATAGTTGAATATCTGAATAAGTGTCACTGGTGGCTCTGTCTTTGTTGGTGGCATAATTAAATCACAGTTGCAAACAGGGGATAACACCTGTGAGGAAATCCTGCCAAGAGTAACTCGACCTTCTGGTCATGTTTAATTGCAAACTTAGCCTCTGTTCTAGTAAATGTATGCTAGTTGCAGAGGTAATGGATTACTTTGCGGGCAACCTCCGTATCCCCGTTTAGATCCACCAGCTGAGCCAGTTTTACAGTAAAATTATCAATTATTGTTGGTGAACATGTCCTACAACACATTGGAAGGTAAGGTGATATAAAAATACCTTGTCTACAATTTTATTTCTTCCACAGAGATATGCCCTTTAGAGAGCTAGCCTCTACACAACAGATTCTTAGGCCCTCCCTGCCCTTTGAGTAAAACCTGTTTGTTTGACACTTTGTTTTTATTTGAGAATCCTTCGAACCTTGTAGACCCTGAGTGGATCAGCAGGTACATTTTGTAACTCCTCACTGTAAAAACTACATGTAACCTCTTCCCCATCATAATCTTTTAAGTGGTAATTATATGCCCCTCTAAATATTTCATCACTAAAAGTCTGTTGGTAACCTTTTGCAAAGACATCTTTCAGCTAAGACACCCTAATGTGATCACCTTCTTTTTGAAGGGTAATGTTCTAAATGAAGGTAACTTTCTTTATTTTTGCCTTGAAATGATAGCCATATATAGTTCTCCATAGGAATAAAGAATTGAGTGGTGTTAGCACTTCTGATGTAGTTTTGATGGTACAATCGTAACTGGCAGTATAAACATCTATAAATGATTGTAATATATTCAGGTACTTGTATGTGTTGTAAGCTGTGAAATATCTCCACATTTTAAGATTTTAAGATTCTGTTCTGTTATTGTTAGGATTCACTCTCTATGCTCTTGGACCCACAACGCCTAACTGTGGGACTTTCCAATATTCAGCTAAGGCTTCCTGAACTTGTGCTATGTTCATGTACTGACCTCCAGACTCTGGATCAGTTTTCTGAACTTACTTTTCATTTCGGATTTTGTTATTGCCAGAATGCTATTCCTCCAAAACACTTAAGGGGTTGAGGTGTCCCAACACCCATAGATCATATAGTCTCAATTTCTCTCAGAGTACCTCTATTACATAATACAGTAAATTATGGAGAAATAATTGCTCTGTTAAAAGTGGAGACTCCAATATGTTCCTGTATATATATTGATCAAATCATTGTATCTAATGTCATCCACTTAGTTTGGACTTTATGAATAGCTGCATGAACTTTCACTCAAGAATCATCTGTGTTGTTTAAACAATTATTGCAACTATTCACCGAGGGCCGAATTCACAAAGGGTCTCTGCATTCATGGAGGAGGCCCCACAGTTGTGGCAGGGGCCCCTCACTCATGGCGGGACCTACGCATTGCAGTTTTTCTTTGCGGGTGTCCCGCCACGAGTGCGGGCCCCCTCCACGATTTCAGGGCTTCTGCCACGAATGCAGAGGCCCTTTGTGAATAGGGCCCTGAGTCTTGTCTCATCAAACAATACCTTTGTTTAATGTAGTTTTAGGAGCCATTGTATGGTGTTTTTTTATTGTTTGATGTCAAAGCATTATTGAATAACGCAAAATTAAATGTAATTTTATTCGATGTGAAATATTAAGTTTCACATCCGAGAGAAATCGAGTCTATATGATCTATGGGCTTTGGGACATCTCAACCCCTTCAGGTTTTTTAACTTGTTGGAGTCCCAAAGTTCTTTATAGAGCAGACCACATCTTTTTCATCTAGATTCCTCTAAGAGACTACATTTTCAAGAACCCTTGATCTTGTGACATATATTAATACTAATTAACTGCTTCTAGGAAAACGTTCTGAATGTAACTCCCGTTACAGATCCATGTTGGGATTTGTCACAGCCTGTATAATTTTCCTGACAGGGCATCCCATTCCTGGAATTTCTGCACACTGTTTCATCTCCACCATGGCAGGCCAAGGATGGATGGAGGAATCAGCACACCTATTGCTGATAGGTGCTAGCTTAGTCACACCTGATGCCTCAAATTATTGGTGAACTCCTAAGTTTCTTTTCAGCGCTGGTCATTGTACTGGTGTTCCTGTTTGGCTGACGCTTTGTTTACAAGGTTTCTAGTTACTGACCTATTGCTAAATCATTGTTTACAGATGAGTCCCGATTTCTGGGCTATCGCTTAATCCTTGTTCCCTGAACTACCACAATTCTGCAGTGCTTCCTTGGTTCCTGAGGTAGTAAAATTTTAGTGCATTCTTTTTTCTTGAACATCCTCTATTTCAGTTATCAATTTCCGAATTCCTACCTTCCTTTCCTCTTCCTTATTAAATTTCCAGTCCTTCCACTCCTTATCCCAGCTGTCTTAGCTTCCAGTCCTAGTGTGATTTGTTTGCTTGTTTTCTGCTAAGCGTTCCCTTTGTTTTCCATCTCTCTTGTTGAGCACTGCTACTCTCTTGCTCCATGTGTATTCCTTGCTGTTACCACCTTGTGTGTTCCGGTGTGAGCACCAAGATGCATGGGCACATCTAACAACCTTTGTGGTCTTTCTTCTCCATTGTGAATATTCTCTTTGTTACTTTATAACATCACCAAAGGTATCAGCTCAACAGACCCTGCTTTTGCATATATATCCTACATGTGGATATTTGCAGTCACTATCTGTAAAAACAATTGTGGGTGAGGAACTTACTTAACTACAGTCCTACTGTGTGAAGCTCTCAAGTCCTTTGCCCCACGTCATTATTTTTTTATGCTATTTTATGTATGTCTGGCACATACTGGGTATTAGTTATTGTGAATGCTGAGTTGCCTCTTGAGTGTCTGTACCTTCTGAGCTTTGACTTTCTTTCCCTTATGCAGAGTTTCCCCACTGGATCCCCTTCCCCTTGTGACTCCCTCTATGATACTGGGCAGCTCCATTACCAATATTCTCCTCACTCTGTCTACCCTGCCGTCAGACCTTGCTAGGCTCTTAACAGTTACAGCATTTTCACCTGTGTGTGCATAATTTAAATGATGAATAGAGTGTTGTTTTCGTAATCTCTGAAACAGTTTGTTTAAAAATTATTTTACAGCATCTGTTTGTAGTTTTTGAGGGATTGAACATTTGCTGAATATGGCCTTACAACCCATAGTGACACTGGGACCTATCTTGTGTTTCTTCTGCTAAGGCATACATAGACATTACGTCTGACGGTCAATATGTCTTGCGCACCATTAATATGTTTGGAAAAATCCTGAGGACTCATTCCATGTGTCTGCTGTTGATAATCTGTATGTTCGCGACAGTTGTTGTTCTCTTAAAATGTGTACTGGTTGGTTTGAGGAACAAATACGCTTTTCCCTAAATAATTACTACTTTACCAAAGTTCTCTCAAAAGGCTCCTTTTCAATTTGGGTCCTTTTAAACACAACTTTAGCACATTCAAAACTCCCAACCTAGCTTTTATAGTAATATATCTACCTTAACAAAACATTTGCCATGATATCTACATGTGGTTGCATGTAAAAACAAGCATTTGCAATGCAATCGGTCTCGCCTTTTGGACCTTCTATGTATTTAGCTATGCAGCACATTAGCCTGGGTGCTGAAACATCTACTGCTCTTTAACATGGAGGGAAAGTAAGCACCAAACTGCGTGACACGCCAGGTATGGGAACACATGGAGAGAAATATTGCCTTTCCACGGGAAATGGTATAGTCCAAAGCTCTGTTTTTAATATAAAATCAGGGCCTTCGGTGGTCATATCACTGAAAATACAAGATATGAAAAAATATTATTGTCTACGGGTGCTCGTGGATGACAATTTCTATGGACTGGAATCTAGAGAATGCTAAAGTGATTCTGGTATTTTACTGACCTCTGCTGGTCGTTTTCTATCAAGAAAGTTAAATAGAGGCAGTTGAACAGAAAAAAAAGTCCCTAAGCGGAAGCAGACAAATCCTAGGGCTGATCTCCAGAGCCCACAAAGTACATACACATATAAGTATACAAGCATTTGCAATGCAATAGGTCTCGCATCTGTGAGAGTAAGAGCTATTACCATTGTAAATGATAATGTTTTTACCTATGTGTTTTATTTTGGAGTGCGGTGGATGGATATGGTGTGGAGTGGAATTATGTGGGTTGTATTGCAATTGTTAGTTCTGTAATTGTGTGTTGTGTAGTATATAGTGCAAACTCAACCCGAAGGTATTGGAGTGCTTTACATGAACACCAGTTACATTACACAAGGGCACATCCACTTTTGGTAGCCATGAGGAGATTGAGTGATTTGCCCAGAATCACAGGATGTTGAGCTGACCCAGAGACTAGAACCTGGTTTCCCAGCTCCAAAGTCGGCAGCTCTGGCCGTTCTTTCAATGGAGAGGCCACTGTCATTAAGCGACCCAAGTTCTCAATCTCCAGCACACTGCACTTTATATGCGCAGTACAAAAGATGCTGTTGGATAAAAAGCCAGTGCTGAGTAACGTCTATTTTGAGGACATGATCAGGACCTTGTTAAAAAGTGAACACGACTAAAAGCGAAATGAACGCTAACATCTACTCAGCCAGCAAAATTCCACATTGCACTGTGAAGGATTTGCCAAACAAGCTGTAACAAAGCCATTCGGCTGGGCTTTGGAATAATGAAATACTTTCATATGCTTCACTGACAAACAATGACAGAGTGGGAGCTGCAGTGGAAGCTTTCCTAAAACACACACAGCACAATCGGGACGTGCCGGCTTTAGGTAAATGATGTAAAGGCGCCGACCTCTGAATGTAAGGAAGAAGTCCAGCAATTTTGCAAGGCACTCAATCTGGGCACAATAAAAAAGTGGCAATGGGTAGAGCTTGGGAGGTGGCTGTTTGGAGGGAGTGAGGGGGGCGACAAGGAGGTGGCTAGACGGTTTACTCAGAGTACAGAGGGAGCCCACGTGAAACAACCTCTTGCACACACTTGTGTCACTGCCAGTTTGCTTTAAAGAATTCCTCACTCAGGGCCCTGCACATAATTTCTTGTTTAATGTCTCCCTGCATTGAAATCACTCCCCCACACTTACTCTCGAAGCAAGATCTTCGCATTTTTTGTCCATTTAAATTTGTAACTGGTAAAGTTGTTTCGGCTGTACAGCCTTCCTGTGTAGAGTACCGAACTACAACATGCCCAGCTCTGCTTCTCCTAAAACTATTGGAAATGAAGATGACTTACTCTGTCTTCTAACCGCTAATAAACTATACTAAACCTGGAGCTGTTTTCAAGAAGAAACTGCAACAGCATCCCCCGTGTCAGCTGATTAGATTACTGCGCTCTCCGAAAACACCTTAGAATGGAACACAGCATTATTATAAAAACGACTGCAAAAATAGAAGTAATAAAATATTCAATAAGTAAGATCCTGTCAACCTGGAAACAAAAAATCGAACCCAATGTTTAAGAATAGTAGAGAAGCTTAAAGCCATTCAAGCAGAGACTGGTTTAACTGACCAACGCACCGCTACATTCTGGCAAGAGCTGCCAGGGAAATTGAAAGTCATGTGTGGAGCTTGATGTCAGTCCCAGATTTCACCACCAGCACGCTGCATTCTGGGACTTATAGTTCCGCTTTTAAGAGTGCCAACTATACGCTGACACGTTCAGCATATAAAGAGTGGCTGACATGAGAAAGTAAAACATAAAGGTAGCGCTAGTGGAACGGGTGCTGTGCAGATAGTTAAAATATGTTTACAGCTATTAACGAGTGAGAAGAGCGCTAAGGAAGAAAGATGAAAGGCGGTGCCTGGGCGTGTATCTGTGACTGGGGGGCCAGGTGGGAAATAAAAGGAGGGGTTGTCCTGAGAAGCATTTCGCATGCGAGCAAAATGTGCACCCCTTTTTACTTGGGTCTGGCACGGGTCAGAAATAAATAAATACATTACCGTGCACTTCTGCTGTATTAAACTAAAAAAATAGCATATCATCTACAAAAGATTTTAATGTAATTATTAATATGTTATAAGTACTGCGTCTGGCGCCAAAGCGCATCTTCATCGCAACACTGCAACAGTATTGTATTATTTATATTGAAACTGCATTTTTATAGCGCTTGATAGCCTTGACGAGGCGCTGAAGCGCGTTATCCCAGCAGCTATAGAAATCAGGGAAGCCATATGCATGTGACAAACAAAAGGTGCACTTTTGCACCACCTTTTTTCTCTGCTCCCCGCCATCTCTTCCCCAGATGCTCAACGTGCTGCGACTGTTGTCGGTACGACGTGTTTTGGTGTGACAACGAAGGCAACCAGTCTGCTGCTGTATTTGAACTGAGCCCAACCGCCTTTAGAAAAAAATAAAACCACCGTAAGCAATCGGCGTCATGGAGACTGAAATCTTATGTGAAAGGTCCGAAGAGAGTTACAGCGGAACAGATGATTTGTTGTGACGGCTTTTCCAGTTGGTCATGATGCACACATTATGTGAAGTTCCCATCTACACCGTTCTCTGCCCACCAGCCACCCTGCCACGTTGGCAGAAGTGGCTTGGGTGCCGAGCAGGATCTGAACCGCGCTGCAGATGCCGCGTTTTAGCCCAAATTCCTTTTGACAATGTTCACATTCAGTTAGGGCCCAAAGTGCTTGTACTTGTCAGATGGGATATATACTGATGGAAGCGGGGCCTCCTGCAAAGGGAACAGCATCGCCGAACGACGCACAGCCCCCACTCGGGCTTGATGCCATCGCGACCACTCACTACAGAGTAAGACTTTTGGCGCGCATGCGCACGATGTAAAGCATCGCGCGCATTCGAGACTCTGGACAGGTCAGGCAAAAGAAAGTGCGAATGCAGACAGCCAATCAAATGAAAAAAAAGCATTTGCAAATGCAATAGGACTCGTATTTACGGGAGTCCTATTGCATTGTAAACAAAAATGCGGGTGCCGAAGAAGGCAGGAACGGGAGTGGGTGGGGGTGTTGGTGGTGGCCAGAGAAGTCACGGACTGCGGGAGGGAACAGGGGAGACAGGGGAACAAAAGAGTTGCTGAAGTAAAGGGGCTGATAGCCATGGAAGGATAAAAATGACGGCATGGCAGTAAGGAGGCGGGACTAATACGCCGGCAACCAATCAGAATGCAGCATTTCAGCTTTGAGCCAATCAAAAGCATGGGCAGAAAGCGGGCGGAGCTTCCCCCACAATATTGTATACAGCATCTCTCGACGAGACAGCGCATGCGCTGCCTAGCCGAGACCTAAAGATGGACCACAGAAACATTGTGCTATCAAAATATTGTGGCCAAAATATTAGGAATGTAATTGCATATAGGCAGTGCTTAATTTGTGCCGGTGCTTTCCGGTGCTAAGCACCGGCACTTAATTTTCAGGGCCGGGTCTACACGCAATATTGGCTGCTCACTAACTTCACATGCGTCTCCCTGGTGAACAGCCGATTTCACACGTGATTGTGTATGTAAACATTTCAAATTAGGTGCTGCACCTGAGTTATTAAGCACACACGCAGTGCCAGAAACTGATTGGGTCCCTGCCTCATTATAAGTTACAGGTCACTCGCTCAGTCGCTCCAATCAATCAAGCACTGCACTACCAATATAGACTGCTTACAAAATATATTATAAACCCGCTCCGTCCCTACTTGGGAATCGTCAGGTGTGTATCCTTTGTCAGACCAATGGGATCAGTGTTTTCACTACGGCCCGCCCTGGCATACTGCGCAGCCGCAATGCTTTTGAGCCGACGACACAAGAAGCAAGCAGCGTGGTGCGCAGCAGGCCTCAGACTAAATAAAATTGAAAGTCAGCAGTCCGAGTAAGTACTGATTTTATAATATGATGCTAGTAGTGTGTGATCTGTGATGCAAGTCTGGAATAAATGTCACATTTTCGCTACGTTGCAGGTTGCATCATTCCGCAGTAGGTGGGGACTCACCATACATTCACTTGGAATTTCCCAGGAGAGAGAGCCCCAAGTTCTTTTGCACATTGTCTGTATCATTTATTTGGCCCTCCCTCTGTTTTACATTTTCCCGCGCACATCACCTCTGCCCTGGAAGGATGGCATGACATCATTGACATGTTCCTCTCGCGACGATCGGGCACTAGATGCTGCGCCCTCTCTTGAAGTTGAAGAGACGTCGCTCATTTTGTTGCTAATGTGCTCAGAACTCCCTCCTTTCTGTCTGCACACAGATGGTGAAAGCGCTGCCCCTACTCAAGGCATGAAAACACCCGGAGCCTGAATCCTAGAATGTAGACGTTACACACGGTACATTATATGAGCAGATGTAGAGAGTGCACCGGGAGCCACGGAGTAATGGTGAACTCCTAGTAATGGTGAACTCCTTGCTCTGTGAATAAAAGGTCGTTTTACACCTGAAAGCCAGGCCCCTGACACCTCCGCTGACCTTGGGCGCATGGATGTCTTAAAGGATTGACGCCTCAAGAGTGTCGGCTGTCCTGGGAACAGTTAATCTGCAAACTTTCACCACTTTCATTTTTATTTAACAGTGCACTTTAAAAAGTTATTGTCTTGAATACGTGATCCCTGAGGTGGACTGGCCTGCATGGAAATCGAAAGATTTAGTGATAGATCAAAACGAATAAGACAGAAAAACTGTGACAAAGGGAAAAAAGCAGGGCCGAAAAGGAACCTGCAAGAGTGAGATAAAGTGGCAGGGAGAGTTTTGGGGCAGGGAGAGTTTTGGGGGTGGATTAAAAAGGCATGAGGTGGATTCAAGAGTATGCAGCCTTCAACTTCAGCCTTTGAGCTTGTAAAAAGTTATATAAGTACTTTTCAAGCTAGGTAAGTTGGCATGGATTTGAGCTTGCTGCAGATAATGTTTGTTTCAATACCAGGGAAATCAACAGGGAAAAACCCAGCCCAGTAGATCATAAACACTCCCAGAAACAGCCAAAATTAAAGGCCCGCACACTGACTTGTCTGACCAGCCCATCAATCACTACCTACTTGCACTGTAGGCCAGTCCGACCGTGTTAGCCTCGGCATTCTGCACGCTGACATTCAGTAGCACTGGCCATTCTATTCTAAGTAAAACTTTGAGACCTGGCACTTACTGTTTTAAAAATTGTAAGTAAACAATATCTGAATAACAGGGTCTCTGGGACTGCATTGTCAGGGAGTGGGGGTGTAGGTTATTAGAGAAGTCTGGGTCAGTGGATAAGCGAGGGGTCCAAGGACCTTATGGTTACAGAGGACGATGGCGTGTGAGACACCTTGGGACAGTGAGGGTTATAAAAGGAGCTCTAGGAAAAAGGTATGTGCTACCTGCTCTTAACACAGAGGCCACGCACCTTTCTAAAATGCAGAGACGGTGTCAGCTGTCCTTACTGCACACATTGTGCTTCTTTTCCAGAACACCAAATGGTGGCAGACTACTCTTTGCTACACATAGTGAGCTAATTGTCCTTAATGTAAGGATCTGCCACCGCCCTTTAGCACAGACTTCCATCTATCCTTAATACATGATCTACCTCAAGGCCGGTCAGAGCCGTACCGGAAACCTGGAAGAGTGGGGTGCCACTTTTGTAGCTGCACAGAAGTTTTAAAAGCACTGCAGAGTTCTTTGTATATCCAACAGTTTTCAGGCAACAATAAATGTGCCAAGACAACTCTGGTGATTAATGTACCTGACGGAGAGAGAACAGAGTTTTGTCTAGTGACAGTTTTGACTCATCTAAGGTAGTGCAGAGGGTTAATATGCCTGCTGCAAAGAACCTGTACCATGCAGATTACAGAACAGTATTTTATGTGCCCAGCTCAGTGAGATGCTGCTTTTGCCACAGAGATTCTTTTGTTACTGTGCAATTCATACGTTACAGTCATGATCTAGTACAGTGAGCTATGAACTGCCATCAAAGCGCTAGATGCAAACAGCATGGTGCAGGTTAGAAAGTTATGGTTTTTTCCCAGTCTTTGACTATCCTAATTTTGCTAAAAAGGGTTTGTGTGGGTAGAAATAAATTGTTATTAGTTAAGTCAACCCTAACCACAGTGTTCTGCTGCAGAAGTTGCATTAGTTTTTTTAGCTAATCTATTTCAAAATTGTGCTTTAAATGCCCTTTTGCTTTCCTTTTTTTCAACATTTTCTTGGGGGTGCCGGGAACCGCCTATCAGAAACTTACTTGAGGAGGTCTCCCTTGCTGGAATTCAAATGGGGTATCACACCTGGCTTTCAGCAGTGTCAGTTGAGGATGTGGGTGGGGCCAATATAGTAAGTGGGTGAAGCCAGTGCAGGCAGTGGGTGGAGCTGGGGGGAAATGGGTGTGGCCTCCTAAAAAAAATTTGAGCACCTGCACTTAATATTTTACAAATTAAGCACTGCATATAGGTAAGTATAGATTTAAGATGTACCTCTACATACCGTGAAAATATATGTATTATCAAAGTACGTAGACTTAGACAAGGTAAAGGAAACTTATACTTAACTATACATACTTACCTTATTGACATTTCAGACTAGTTGAGAGTTGCAGGCTGTATTTTTAGCTATTCTTTCTTTCACGATATGCTTTAGAAACAGATAGATTGTCTCATGCCATCTTGCAACTAGTTTTAGAAGTATGTAAAGAAAAGTAATACCATAATCTATGTTTAGCATTTTAAATCAGCTTTTTGAGTGTGATAAACAACCCCCACATTTTCTATTTTTAAAATAAACATTTAGTTCATTTTATGGCCATAACAGAGCATATAAATGTCATGTTTGAAAGAGGCATTCCCAACCATGATTGCAGTGCCTTTATCAGCGCAGATGTGTTAAGGGACACACCTGAGGCTTCCTTTTCAAACTCGTTAATATTATCTTAATAAGCGCAGTTCTTATTCAACTTGCTGTTTTGGATGGAACTTTCAATCTGTTTTGATGAGAATAAGCAGTAAAAGTTAACAGCTTAGCCATTGTGGATCACTGCTCCTGCGATTTTTGTTGATGCTTTTTGCTGTTGTAATGCAAAATAATTTTTAGTTCAAAATTCTATTATATACAATATAAAACATGAGCAATAAATCTTTACTCACTTTTATCAGAGGGGTTTCTGACATCTTGAAAGTTGTATATATCAATCGACGCATAACCATCGGGTTTGGGCACAGATATTTTATGACAACAGTATCAAGAATCAGTTTGTCCAAAAAATCCATATCTTCATATAACGGCAAGCAAGGAGCCATTATAGATTCTTCTGTATCATCCATTTCAGAGATATTGTCTTTAGATGGTATTTCATTATTGGAAGTGTCGCTGCTCATGCAACACCTAGGGCTCGATTACAAGCCTGGTGGTCCACGGACCGCCAGACTTGCAAGGGCGCAGCGGTGGTGGTGTTCTGACTGCCCTATTACATTTATGGCGGTTGGACCGCCATTGCCCTGCTGCAGCCTTCAGGCAACCGCTGTTCCCTGGCGTTGTAGAGGCAGCAATATACTTGGCGGAACCGCCGCGGTTCCACCAAGCATATTACAAGTTTCCTCTCTGCCACGGTTTTCATGACGGTTCCTCCTCCATGAAAACCGTGGCAGAGAGGAAACAAAGGTGCCCCTGCAGGGCCCCCTGTTGCTGCTGGGACTTGGGGTGCATGCAGGGGTGCAAAACATGTGTCCCCCCTGTATACAAGCACCACAGTTCCTGCATGGCATGAACTTTACAGTCCATGCCGTGCAGGAACTGTTTTTGGCGTTCCCATTGCGGTGCCCAAAAAAAGCCTGCCAGACACGAGAAACACTCGTAATCTGGTGGGCTGTCTGAACACGGGATTGGCGATGTGGCGGCGGGGTGGACTCGATGCCGCACCGCCAAACTCATAATCAGGCCACTTAGCAGGGTACATATTCTGTAGTAAATCATTAAGGCTAATATTTGATAACGTCTGGCTGAGTTTCTCATCAAATACTGTGACCTCTTCACCCTCATCTTCACACCCATTCTGCTGCAAGGCCTCCACTACTCGGCATTCCACAATAGCCCATCAGCCGAACTTGTCCGCCCTACTACGTGGAAACCTGAGCCTCCCTTTGTGAGCTAAAATGGCTACCCCTCGTGTGCGTGTTCCCTGTTACTGATGAGTTGGTAACCCGCATACCCTAATACCTCCCGCCTACTTGCCTCGATGTGCATCTCCTGCAGACATACAATATCTGACTTCAAATACTGTATGTCTTCATTAACCCTTTGTTTTTGGGCGGGGTTATTTAGCCCACAGATATTTATTGTAGGAATTCGTAGCTTATTCATCTATACTATACATGTTGTCCTCCAACCTTTATCCAACCACCTGCCCATAGCCATCTCGTATACTTGGAATGCTTGGAATCCTTCCCCTCCCCCCAACAAGTCCCCCTCTCCCTATCCCCCCACCACCGCCCAACCTCCCTGTCCGTCCCTCACCCTCCACCCAGAACTAGGGCAGAAGAGGTCACACATGACCCTTGCGAAGTCTCCTGCTGTCACACCACCCCCAAACCCACCCCAGCCCGATCCCAGCCACCACCCTAGTGACCCAGCCATTAGTTAATATGTATACCTTCACATTATTAGGCTGGCCTCTGAGCCCTGCCCATTAGGTTCCTTAAACCTTAACATAATTCACAATTATCCTCATTTTAACATCCCATATAGGCTCTGATTTATCCTATCATGTCATCAAAACATCCCTAAACTGAGTCTTGCCCCCTCCCACTCGAAATCTCCTTCAGAAATTCCTGATCTTTAATTTCAGAAGTGAATACCCGGGGATTTCCTTTAAAAATAACTTTAAGACGGGCAGGGCTTAACATGTAGACTTCACAGCCAAGTCCCTGAAAGGGCACAAACAACTGCCACCTTCTTTCCACTGTCACATGGAAAAAGTCTGGCCGCACAAAAAAAGTATGTTTATCAAATGCACCCTAAGCCTCTGGTCTAGCCTCCTCAAAAATTGCTTGATGCAAAAGAAAGTTCCCAAAAAACACCTAAATGGCTCTTGGCTTCTCAGTCTTCACGGGTTGACGATTTTTCTTTAGCATAAGAGGGAAAGCGGTGCACTCTCTGCCAATTCAGGGAAGGCCCCTTTCAGTAATCCCAGCATGAAAGACCGAATGTCACTCCCTTCGGCATTTTCTGCTATACCAAGAAAACTAAGATTATTCCTGCATTGGCAGTTCTCAAAATCTTCCAACTTCCATGTGATATCCATCATGGGAGCTTCTTGAGAGGAAATCTGCTTCTCCATTGACTCGGCCCCGGCCTCCAGTACATAGCTGCCAAGGTTTTAGATTGCTATGTGTGACATTTTCCTAATTTCAGTGCAATTATGAGTGACAGTTCAACGACTATGAGTGACACTTCCTCGCGAGCAAAATCAAGCAATGAAGAGGAGGCAAACACATAAATATCAGAAATTACACCCATTTGAGCACCGATAAACTCTAAGTTAACTGCTGCAAAGCATAAGAAAAAATTGTTAAACGGCTTTCATTTATCAGACTCTAGCCAAAATTGCAGAAAATAGATAAACCATTCTGGAAGACGTTCATAATTTAATTATAATCAGCTGAGTGCCTCGCAGACTCACTCGACTGCCGCCGGCGACATGAGCACTGAGCACTGCCGCATTGGAAAGCTGAGTGGGAGGCACTCATTTAGGGCACAGCTAGGCAGGCTTAAAGCACATTTTTTATTTTTGAGTCAGATTAACACTCTCCAGAGACGCACTGTCTGAGACTGATTAGAGATGAGCTTATAAATGTGTGCACCACAACAACTAGCTAGCCCCAAAGCAAGGTCCAAGCAAAGTGCAATCCCTCCTCCTAGCTGGGTCTGGTGGCTCAGTGCCCTAATGCATCCACTAATCTGTGATTCACCTCCTGGTCACAGGTTTAAATATGGGCAGGTGCGCTCAGTATTTCCTTGCTCTGGGTTGGGTGGCATGAGCACCATTGAGTTGAGTATCAATAAACATCTGTCATTAAAAGCCCAGGGGTGAACATCTGCATTACAAATATACATGTTATCCTGTGTTACAGTGCACCACATATGCGTGGCAAGACACTGCTACTATTTGACAGAATGGGCTGCTACTTTGAGCAATCTTTTTTTTACTTGCTTGTTCGGAAAGCGCATGTGCTTAATAAAAGAGATTTGTAAACATGGCCCTGGGTGCTCGTGTTCCCAGTAAGGCATGTTCAGCCTTATCGCTCCCTAGTGAAACTGTCACCGTGATTTAAAATACATGTAAGAAGGGTCAGCAAGTTATATACTTGACGGTTCTGCTTTGATGTCACAGGAAGTAACTAGTTTGCAGAACACCATCACCTAAATAAACTGCTACCTTCCTTGTAAACATTTATGGAGTCAAAAATTATGCACGATTAGTACCACCACAGTGATAGCACTGCAGGGTGGGTGGGGGGAGAGGCCCAACCACATGACCAGCTGACTTTAACCTACGCTGGAGCCAGCCTGGTGAGGGCACAGCTGACTTCTCAAGTACCTTCAATTTAAGGAATGTTGGAGTTCATGGAACTGTCAGATACCCCCCAGCAATCTAGATGCATTTGTACGCAGTACTACCGTCCGTTCTTCTACTGCAGCTGTGCGCTCTAAGATTTCGGAGAAGATTTTGTTAACCTAGATTCCGCATTGCCCCTTGAAGCTTTTTTGTTGCAAGGTGTAGCTCTCTTGTTCTCAATACGGGCTTCCCCTTGCATTTGTTTTAATGTGGAATATATTAACTCCATTGAAGGTGTTGTTTCACCATCGGGATTCATGGTCGGCCCCTCCCCCAAGGTACCACTTGCTGCTGACCCCCCCACCTCCTGTATGAGGCTAGTGGCAGAATAATCCCATCTCAACTGGCTGGCGATACTCCGATCAGATTCATATCCCAGCTCACCAGACCTGCCTTTTTCAGTATGTTTTCTCCTCCTCTGCAAGGCTAACCGTTTTTGAGTGACTGCTTGACACAAGAGCTCCCACGGCTCTCCCCGGACGTACTAGGAACCGAATCATCATCCGTCTGGGCTTCACTAGCCCCTCAAAGATCTGACTCATCTTTTAATGAGTAGAATTTTCGGCACATTCTGGCGTGCTCTCACCCCTCCGATCATGCCACCCTAGGCTTTGCCCCTTATTAGCTTCCAGGCCAAAACATACACTTTCAGGGACGACCACATTTTCGATTTCTGGTGATATATTCTGTATGAGCCCCTGTCCCATAATATCATCTTCTACCATACCTTCTCTTAGGATTAAGCCATCCTTGCCATCCATATCATTCTTGCCAACAATTGTACTACCTAGGGGAGACAGTAATGGTAAGCATGTAATCACTGTCTGTGTCATTGTGGAGCCAGTACTATTCGTTCCTGCTTCCAAACAGTCCGTGTCCGGAGCCACTGCTCTGCATGTTTTTTTCCTCCCGGTTCCCGTATATCGCACGCAAAGATTTCCGGGATCAGGGGCTGTTTATCTTTCAGCATGTCAGCACTCGACCGCTGCTCCTTCAATCTCAGCTTCCTATCCACGGGACCTTCCACGTTGCGTCTCTCCGATGTCGAGGGGATTGACGTCATCAGTCTTTTGGCCAGACAGAGCTTTCCGAGCCAGAGGTACCCCCGCACCCACATAGATGCCGAAGCCTCGGCGCGATCCTTCATGGCTTTGTTCTGTTTCGCGGGCAACCTGGAGCTTCGTCGACTCCTGTTGCGATGGCCAAATATCTCAAGCACTTCCACGGCAACTTGGAGAAGAAGCGAAACGAGCTCCCGAACTCCGCCAGAATCTGCTCGGACTCTGCCCTTGAGGTAACACATTAATCTTCTCGTGGCCCAATATATGATGCTCTGCATTATTCTAATAGCCACAGGTCACCAGGGTCATCCTTATTTCATAGTAATATGGGCTGGAGCGGGTGGCTACCGTGGCGATCAGGCAGCCGCCATCTTGCCCACCATAAGAGTTCCAGACACATGTTGTATTGCTTACATCGATGACATCCTCATCTATTCTTCCTCTGTGTGTGAGCACCAGACACATGTCAGAGCTATTTTACAAAGACTCAAAGAAAATCAACTTTTTGTAAAACTGGAAAAGTGTGTATTCCATGTTCCCAAAGTATCCTTTTTAGGTTATGAATTATGAGAACAGGTAGTGAGTATGTACTCACAAAAAGTGATGGCTATCACCTAATGGAAATCCCCCCAGTCTGTCAAAGATGTGCAGAGATTTTTAGGCTTTGCTCATTTTTATCGACTTGGCGTCTCCCATTACACAGTTTTTGCGTAAGGGAATGAAGTTTCAATGGATCAATGAAGCTGAAGAAACCTTTCAAAAACTCAAAGCAGCTTTTTACCAGCGCTACTATCTTACAACATCCAGGTGCTACTCAGCCCTTCATTCTAGAGGTAGATGCATCGTAAATAGCTGTAGGAGGTGCGCTAACACAAAGAGATAAGAACTTAGGGAATTTACATCCTGTTGCTTTCCCCCCCCACAAATTGAGTCCTGTTGAGACGAACTATTCAGTTAGGGATAGAGAACCTTTGGCTATAAAAAAAAGGCTTTTGATGAATGGTGATATTATTTATTTGGTGCTCTTCATACTGTTACTGTTTTAACACATCACAGAAATTTGATGTTTTTTTTAATTTGCACACGTCTTATCCAGGAGACAATTACGTAGGACACAATTCTTTAATGATTTTGATTTTATTATCCAGTTTCAGTCGGGTCGCCAACATAGGAAGGCAGATACTCTTTCACGATTAGGGTTTGAGATACCAGAAAGTCAAAACAAACAGCCTCATATAATATCAAGTGACAAGATTGTGGGGGCTGTATACTATGAGGATCAATTCCTTCACAAAGTTTCAAAGGCACAGTCATCTAAAGAGGCTGAAGCCTGCGCACATGATGGACAGAACATACAAGATTTAATTGATGTGCAAGGGGGTCTTTTTGTTCCCACTGTTCCTTTACAACAACAAGCTTTGAAATTGTGTCATACACATTTGCTCACTGGACATCCAGGTAAAAAGAATACTGTAGAACTGCTTAGGAGGTATTTTTGGTGCCCATCTCTCCCTAAGGACACTAAGCAATACGTACAACAATGTAGTACATGTGCCCGAAGCAAAAGTTCCTATCAGGCGCCTGCAGGGTAACGGACACCTTTACCCACACCTCCTGCCCCTTGGCATGCCATTTCTCTGTACTTTATTGTAGAACTACCAAAAACCGAACAAGGGTACACCACCATTTTAAAGTAGTAGTGGATCTGTTAACTATAATGTCTCCTTTTGTCCCTATGAAAGGGCTATCTACTGTGAAAGAGTTATTTATTGCCTTTTTACTGAATATTGTACGTTTGCATGGCCTCACTTCTATTATTATTTCAGACAGGGGCTCTCAATTTCTCTCGAAGTTGTGGAAAGGACTGGGGATCTCCTAACAGATAGATGTTCGATTGTCTTCCAGCCGTCATCCCCAGACAGATGGCCAAACAGAAAGGGTAAAGCAGTGCCTTGAACAATATTTACACTGTCAGTTGTTGAATATTGCTAGTGATTGGGATGAATATTAGTGGGCTGCAAAATTTGTTTTAAAAATGGCATACATTTTTCCACACAAATGTCTCCTTTCTATTGTAATCATGGGTTTCATCCTCGTTTTTTGCTCCTTCCTTCGCCACTTACATCTTGTACTCTTGCGGCACAAGAATTCGTAGATCATATATATGACATACAGCTGCACAAGCGAATTTTGACAGAGCCAAGGAAACACATAAAAACATGCTGATTCACATAGAAGACCAAGCCCTGATTAGAGTGTTGGGGAGATGGCTATCCACAAAGAACATTGCTTTGAAAGGCTCCCGCAAGTTCAAACCTCGGTATATTGGTTCTTATAAGATCATCAAGGAAGTCATTCCTGTCGCAATGAAACTGGAATTACCTACTACATTATGAATACATCCTGTGTTTCATGTTTCTTTCTTAAAACCTGTAGCGCCTAATACCTGTATACCTGCCAAACCTTTGCCCGTGGAGGTGGATGATGAACCTGAGTTTGAGGTGGAAGCTATACTTGACTCTAAAAGAGTCAGATGAAAACTTCATTATCTCATTCATTGGAACGGTTATGGTCCTGAGGATCTGTCTTGGGAGCCTGCTGGTCATGTACATGCCCCCAGTTTGCTTAAGATGTTCCATCGAAGGTTCCCTGATAAACCAAAGCCAGTAGGGGGACACTGTTGGGGCGGTGTACTGTCATGCCTACCGCGATCCAGCTGTTGGATGCGACAGGGGCAGAGCTAACAAGCATAAAGTAAGCACGGGGACGGCAGGAAGCTGCTTGGTGTTCTTGCAGTTCTTTGTGCCTGCAGCTTCCTGCCGTCGGATTTACTCACCTTCTGCTACCAAGTCTCTCCACTCTGTCTCAGCGTTCTCGGCGGCGGCATCGGTACCTTCGGCATTGGCTGTCTTTTTTTCGTTCTTGTTCTGGAGGCTCTCACAGTAGTTCGGCAAATTGGATCCTAAAGACAACCTGAAAAACAAAAGAGAAAAAAGCACATTAAAGAGTTAACAAATCTACAGTTGTGGATAATGTGCTCTGCGCTATATATAAAGCATATTTCAGAGATACTTATTTGATGATATCGTGTATGGTGTTGATACAAAGACTCCAATGTTTCTTGTTGGTTAGTCATACCTATGGACATAAAAACAACACAAGGAAAGAAAGATTATGTGTTGGGACTACTTATAAGGAAGTGTTAAGAATAACACAGTTTCTATTTTAATAACACGGTCCTGTATTTTTGTTTTACATTTTTGATTATCTTTAGGATTAGATTCATAAAGACATCCTGAGAGGAATGGGTGTCTTTTCTCCAATCATTATTAGTTAGATTTTGGGATTTATTCTTCTTGGTATTCAGACAAAATATTGAGTAAGAAATATTGTCATACCAGACTATCGAGTCTAAAACATTGTGATATAGAAATATCATCAGCAAGAATATCGATGCCAAGAATAACGATTTTAAGGTACGTAATATCGATTTTTGAAATATCGAAGTCATTTTACCCCTCCGCTATCCAACACTTTCCCTACTGTTGTACTGACTGGAGTGGGAATAGTACATTTTACCCCTCCGCAATCCAACACATTCCTTACTGTTGCACTCATTGGAGTGGGAAGAGTACATTTTACCCCTCCTCATTCCAACACTTTCCCTACTGTTGTACTGACTGGAGTGGGAATAGTATATTTTAGACCTCCGCTATCCAAGATGCGGTTGCATACTCCCACTTCCCTATGGGAGCTTGTGCTGCGGCTGTAAAACGGCCATAGAACAAGGTCTCATAGAGAAATGGGAGAATCTGTTAATCCCTGCACCGCATGGCAGGCACCTCAAGGTGCCTGTCACACGGTGCAGGGATTAACAGGGGTGCACCATAGGTGTCCCCTCGGCCCCCAACCGGAGGACGCAGGGAGAAGGGGGTTCTGCTCGGGGCCCCCAAAGTCGCTTTCCATGTTGGAAAACCTGACATGGAAAGCCTGTCGAAAACCAACATTGTAATACCGACAGCGGAAATGCCGTCCATAGGGATTACGGTGGGGCCTCCGACTGTCTCCTTGAGCCTGTCGGAATCCAGCCGGAATGACCGTCTGGTTTCACTTTCGACCACTTGCATTGTAATGTGGCAGTCTGAAGTGAAACCTACGATGTGACTCGGAAAGCCTCCGACCTGCGGTTGGAGGCTTTCTGAGTCACATCGTAATGAGGCCCTGAACGTAGGTGGAAGTATACAAAGACCATAATTAGGTTAATGACCATTAGTGTTCCTCCCCTTATACATATGTGTTTTATGTCTTTTAGACCAACACCAGCAAAGACTGTTAAACTCATTTTCTGATTCTATCGACGAGAGGGAGAGGGGAGTTAATGAGGTATATGTGTACAACCTTTTTTTTAATTACTTATTCCCATAACATCAATAGCAGTCTCTCACTTTCTCTTTCCTCTTTTCATAGGAAGAACCTTACCGTGCTTGAGTAGACAGTTGCACCCTAGAGCAGTCTGCGAGGGACAATTGTTTTATCTCTTCCCATCCCCTCTTCCCCATCGGGCTCAGTAAACTTTGAACTTGTTGGGTTTCCAGCTCGAGGGAGAAATGGGGAATTATCTTCGTGGCTTCCTGTCACTCCTGCGGAAACATACGGGCTGAGAACCTGACACCAGCTCTTTACAGTTCCTCCTTATTCTGAGGAACTGTCCCACCAGAAGGTTGTTGCGCAGTGCATTTGGTGGAAAGCTATTGTCAGATAATAAGAAGTTACAAGCCATAGGTTTCTTTCACAGTTCTATCATTAGGCTATAGTAGCAGATCTAGAAAAGGAAGCCAGAACTTGCTGTATTCACAGGTGAATCTGAGATTGTTGTTTCTAGTATTGAGCCACACCAAAAAGGCATTCAGCGTCATCAGATTGCCCTTCCAGATGACCAGGATGTCATCTATGTATCTCTTCCATAATTTTAGGTTCATCTGGAAGGGATTGTCAGCTGGATAGATGTGGGTGGTCTCAAAACTATGCATGTGGAGATTCGCCATACTTGGAGCAAAAGTACTGCCCATTGAAGTCCCAGTGACCTGCCAATAAAGTTGGTCTTTGAACAGGAAAAAATGTTCTTTCATGGATATGGATGCACAATCCATGACGAAGGATGTTGGAGGCAGGTCATTTCATTCTCTTTGTTCCATAAGTCCTTTTACTGTCTGAAGTGTATCTTCTTGTGGAATGTTTGTGTAAAGCGATTAAGCATCAAAAGACACCAAATAGTGTATTTGAGGATCAAACTGGACATCAGTAAGAAAAGAGAGTATATGCTTGAAATCCTGTGGATACGACAGCATCTCAGCCACCACTGGTCTGTTGAACCAATCAACCAATTGGGAAACAGGTTCAAGAGTGAGCCAATTCCCAAGATAATAGGTCTTCTTGGGGGTGGTTTATGAATCTTCGGTAATATATAGAAGTAGGGTGTCCTAGGGTGGGCGTTAATTAAAAAATTCTGCCTCAGCCTTTGTGATCCATTCTGCATCTCATGCTCTTTCTACCAGAGCACTAATGGTTCTCTGTAGTCTGGGTGTAGGGTCCCTTTGTACTGTCCTATAGTATTTCGTATCACTTAGTTGTCAAGACATACTTCTTGGTAAGTGTTGGAGTCTAAAATCACCATGGCGCCACCCTTATCTGCTGTTTTTATGGCACTAGCCTTTTCTGACCCCAAAGATTTCAAACACTCTCTTCTGTCTTCTCTGGACAGGTTAAAGAAAGGATGTTTCGCTTGAACTTTCAATGATTTATAATCTTTGAGGACCTCTTTTCAAAAGTGGATACTTCTGGAGGAACTAGATGTGGCGGAGGACTGAAGGAAAACTTGTTTTTCAATCCAGTATTCAGATTGGCAACTGAGGTAGTATCATCTGCTTTGTCAAAAAAGAAAGACAAGCATATTTTCTGAAAGAACTGAGACAGCTCTTTATGTATTGTCAAAACCATCTTCTAGATAGGTCGGGACAAAGCCCAGACCTTTATTTAGAACATTTTCTTCTTGTGTAGTCAAAATCCATTTGCTCAGATTCATGATGAGGCTGTAGTGCTGCTCGTGGAGGGTGTTGGTTCCTTGGTCATATTTCGTGTCAGGCATTGTTCTATCGAGGGGTCCCAATGCACATGGCTCCTCTGTACGTTAATTTGCTTCCCCAGGTGCTCCTCTGTTTCTTCTTCTTCCTCGTCTCCAATGGCCTTGCCCACAAAAAGGTGGATTGGCAAAAGCCGGGGGGTTGGAGAGGTGGTGTTGGGAAACCCCATGGTTGTGGTGGCCACTAGGGCATCTGTGCGGGGAGGCCTACAAAAAAGCCTCGTCCCTGGATTGTCTCATCCTTTTCCTGCTTGAATTGTCCGTATCACTAGAATCTGAGTCTTCAGTACTACTCCAATCATCTGATTTGGAGGTCCATTCGTGGGTCCCTTTTGAATTCATAATCTTTTGTTGTGTTTTCTTTAATGTAGTGTGATGTTGGTCTCTGTGATTGAGACATTGTGGACATTTTTCTGTATCATCTGACCTATTTGTGTGAGGCCGGTATCAGGTTTTTATAACTATAATAACAGAGTGACTGTAGTATTTTGGTCTTGACGAATGCTCATGAACCCCTTTGAGGGTCCTTATAGGGGAGAAACATGTTGACCTCATAGCGAGGATTTTTTCCAGACTCCCTGTCATTCTTATATTTTTAATCCTGTCCACTTGGGGCAGAAGAATAAAATGTATTTTTAGCCGCCAAAAGACAGTTTTAATCACACACAAAAAAACCTCTTTTTTGCTTATACGAGAGAGCACTCTGCCCGTCACTTGAACAATATCTGCTCATCCAAACTAAAACACCTCTTCTCCTCTCCATTGGAGAGTTGTAGCTCACACCAGGCACCTTGTGGTGCAGGTGTGAGGAAGGAACCCTATGATGAAGCATGTCACCTTCGGGTGAGTGAGGGTTCTCGTCCTAAGAAAAATCATTCTCTTACAGACAACAATTCCTAGAGTTTTCCATTTCCTTATATGTACCAGACGTACTTCTGTGTGTATTCTACTTGGTCAGGGAACAGTACATTTTTGGTTGTTTCTTTCTCCCTTTAGACTACCTGTGTGTCTTAAAAAAATATGACTAAACCCTAGATATTCATTGAAGCAAACACAGGTTAAAGTGACATTATAGTTAGGTCAAAATGTTGGTTAAAACATAACATTTTATGCTTATGAAAACATCAATGCGATATCTGAAATGACATCTTTGATGACAACACTGTGCATGGTGAGGTTTCAAGTTATTATTACTTCAGTTAACTATAACTGGGGAATTTCACCTTATTTTGAGTTTAAAATGTTATGTTTTAGCAGACATTTTAACCTACCTAAACCTACAACATCACTTTAACCGTTGTTTCTTTTCAATGAATATATATATGAATATATATATACATGAATATGTATATATAAAACAGTGAAGGCACTAGTGCCAATGTTTTTATGGTTAGGTCACATCTTCAAAAGGAAAGGCATTAATCGTACTCTAACAGACTCTGGTGCCGTTCAATGAATCTGCATCTTCATGCCATTTCCCATTTCAATTCCCTAGAAAGGTCTGGTTTCTGATACAGAAAGACAGCTTATAAAAATTACACCAAAGTTGGCACAACGTTAGAACTTTATTCAAAGATTGTGCTTTTGTTGGTTTAGTGTAAATCCATTCAGTAGTATAAAAAAATTAGCATTTAAAAAGAGGCTTGGGCAGTAAGGGGTTACATTTAAGAAAAAGTTAGAGATAGTATGACAGTGGAAAATATAGGGATATTCTCCAATCCCAAAATTCTAAAAATTAACAAAAGCTATTGTCCAAGAGAGCATTCCACCCATGAACTATTTCAAATCCACAGATCCTGAGAAGGAGTTGAATGGCTGCCCCAGCATTGAAAGAAAAGGTTTTGGTAGCTACTACAGGACTTAAAGTCCTGCATCCTGTAAAAAATTGAAAATGCACACAAGGGGGCATAGTGAGCACACCCTAACCCATGTGGGGGAGGGGTCCCATGTTTTCTAAAATGTAAAAAGAATTACAGTTTGTCACAAAATCCAAGGATACAGCAACTAGATTTGCAGATCCTAGTGAGACCCTACAGTGCGAATTTGAAGGTTCTGTTTTGGATCTGCGGATCCAAAAACATATATATGTTTTTCTAATTATTAGAAGGGTCTGATCATAGACCAGACTGTATGGCTGAACGCCATTGCACAGGCCATGCTCTGTGGGGTTGGCCTTAGAGATGCCAGTAAAGCCTTTCTAAAATGTAAAAAGAATTACAGTTTGTCACAAAATCCAAGGATACAGCAACTAGATTTGCAGATTCTAGTGAGGCCCTACAGTGCGAATTTGAAGGTTCTGTTTTGGATCTGCGGATCCAAAAATATATATATGTTTTTCTAATTGTTAGAAGGGTCTGATCATAGACCAAACTGTGTGGCTGAACGCCATTGCACAGGCCATGCTCCATGGGGTTGGCCTTAGAGATGCCAGTAAAGCCTTAGTATACCACCATAGGGTGCAAGTTTCACTGGCTCCAGTGGCCTGCTGCAGAGGCCCGATTTCTGTAGATAACTACTGGAAGCAAAATGCAGAGACCTAAGCCCAGTTGCAGAGGAGTTAGTACCATCCGCCCAGTACACCACCATCCGTGGCAAAATTCATTTACTTCAAGGGGCCCAGCTACAGAGGCAGTAGTTACACCCACTCAAGTAGCTCGGCTACAGAGAGGGTAATACAGCCTGCAACCACCACTGGGTCTATGCTTCTTGGAAAAGGAGCCTATCTAAAGACAAGTTAGTACCTCCTGCTTGATACACATCACTGTATGCAAGCTTCACGGACACAAGAGGCACTGCTGTGAAGGCACTAGTTCCACCTGCCCAAAAGGCCCCACTGCAGGGCCTTCCCAGTTCTCTACCATTGAGTTCAAGTTCCACAGACTCAAGGGAGCCATCTGCAGAGAAGCTATCACCGCCCACCCGGTACACCACCAGTGTGTGCAAGTTTCACGGACCCGAGGGGCCCGGCTATAGAGGTGAAAGTTCCACACGCCTGGTACACCACTACCAGGAGCAGCATTCATAGACTGAACGGGCCCAGTTTTGGAGGAGCTAGTACCACCCACTTGTACACCACCACTGGGTGTATGCTTCATGGACCCAAAGGGTCTGGGTGGTGAGGCGCTAGTACCGCCATCACCAGGTGCAAACTTCACAGACCCAAATGGCCCAACTGTGGAGGTGCTAGTAATGCCCATTTGGATGCCACCACAGGGTACAAGCTTCATGGACCGAAGAGGCCTGGATTTGGAGGCACTAGTGCTCCTCGCTCTGCATGCCGCCACCAGATCCAAGCTTCACGGACTGCAGAGGTGCCAGAACAATCCACCCTGTACACAACCAATGGGTGCAAGCTTTGCGGACTCAAGGGACCCAACTACAGTGGGACTAGTACTGCCCGCCCAGTACACCACCTCTGGTTGCAGGCTTCACAAATCCAAGGGACCAGGCTAGTATCACCCACCCAGTCCACCACCACCAAAAGCAAACTTCACTGACCCAGGGGGCCCATTCAGAAAAGCTAGTACCACCCACCGGTACATCACCAATGATTGTAAGCTTCATGGACCCAAAAGGCCCCAGGTGCTGAGGTGCTAGCACCACCTGCCCCATACAAAATCACCGGGTACAATTCACAGACCCAAGGGGCTCGGTGTGTAGGTGCTAGTACTGCCTGCCCAGTATGCCACCACTGGGTGCAAGATTCATGGACCTACGAGGCCCGGCTGTGGAAGCTCTAGTACTACCCACCCAGTATGCCTCCAGTGGCTACAAGCTTCAGACTGCAGAGGTGCTAGAACCATCCACACTGTACACCACCAATAGGTCCAAGCTTTACACACTCAAGGGTTCCAACTGCATCGGGACTACACTGCCCTCTCAGTACACCACCACAAGGTGCAACCATCATAGACCCAATGGGCCTGGCTGCATGGGACTAGAGCCACCTGTCTAGTATCCCACCACAGGAAGCAAGCTTCACAAGCTCAGGGTGCCCGGCTGCAAACATGTTTGTATTGCATACAAACCACCGCTGGGTGCAAGCCTCACAGAAACAAGGTGCCCGGCTGCACAGGGGCTAAAAATACCCATTGTGTACACCACCAGTGGGTGGAAACTTCATAGATCCAAGGTACCAGGTTGTGTGCCCGCCTGGTACATCACCAGTGCGTACAAGCTTAATAGATTAAAGATGCCCCTCCTGTTGAGTGGCTAGTATTGTCTGCCTGGTACACCACCACTGACTGCAAGCTTCATTGATGCAAAGGACTGGGCTGCAAGGGGCTGGTACTGTCCACCTGGTGCCCCACCACCAGGTTCACAGACTTAAGGGGCTGACTCTGGGGGCACTTTTGGGGTTACCATCCACCCGGTATATCACCACCGGTTTCAAGCTTCACAGACCTAATGTGCATGACTGTGGAGGCACTAGTACCGCCCACCCCATGCACCATCTCGAGGTTAAAGCTTCATGGACCCAAGAGGCCTGGCTGTGCAGGCTCTAGTACTGCCTGCCCAGTACACTACCTCTGGGTGCAAGCTACCCAAACCCAAGGAACATTGCTGTAGAGGTGCTAGAACTATTCCTCCTCTACACCACCATTGGGTGCAAGCTTCATGGACTCTAGGGGCCCGGCTGCCATGGGGCTAGTACCATCTGGTCCACTTCACCACCAGCAGATGCAGGATTCATGGATTCAAGGGGCCTTGCTGTGGAGTTTATACACCACCACCAGGTGCAAGCTTCCAACGCCCTATGCACCAATGCAGAGGGGCTAGTACCTCCCGGTTTGTACACCACCACTGGATGTAAGCTTCATGGATTGAAGGACCATAACTGCTGAAGGGCTAGTACTTCCTGCCTGGTATACCACTACTGGATGCATGCTTCAAGGGCTCATGCAGCTGAACTGTGGAGGCTCCAGTACCACCAGCCCAGTTTATCACAACCAAGTGCAAACATGTCTGCGGAGGCAGTAGTGCTGCCCACAGAGTACACCAAACCAAGTACTAGTTTCACGTACCCAAGGAGCCCAGATTGGAGGTGCTAGTACTCCCTGACTAAGGGGCCCAGCTGCAGAGAAGCTAGTACCTCTCGCCCAGTACACCACCACCGGGTGCAAGCTTCGTGGCTGGACATGCCCAGAAATGTGGTAAAAGGCTGTACCACTAAACTACTGCCCACCTGGAATACTAACACCAGGGTGAGCTTCATGGATTGGAAAGGACTGACTGTGCATCACCCTGTGGTTAATCCCCACTGTATACTGTCAAAGCCCAAAAATGACAGAGGTTGGACTCCTGCGGAGTTTAGGACGCAGGACCTGATAAGATGCCAGGACCTGTAGTCTGCTCCTTTTTGCCAAAGGCTGTCAAAAGTGGGGATTGAATGTCCAGTGAGAGTTGGCAAGGCCCTGCACTCAACCAATGCACTTTAGGACTTTAGGACCATTGGTCTCACCCCCACTGCAGACAATCAAAGGCCATCCACGGTGGATGTTAGATGCCTATGAAGGATGAGATGCAGCGACAGGCCAAATGTCACATCCGGCACCCCACCATCTACTACACACAGCCGAAGGCTGCCTGTTGATGTTGGTGTTCAGAGCCTGGCTTGCAAGGCCATGTGGTCTACCCCAACTGCATACAGACATAGGAGGTACACAATGCAGATTTGTTGTTGGTATGGATTTGGGAACAGCTTCTGCATACACAATCCAAGGTATAGTTATGGTGTACAGGTGTTTACAATGAAAGCTTCATGTGTAGTCAACCCCTGCTTCATATATCTACAGTCCATGTTCTGTAATGGAGAGGTGTCTACAAAGGTTTTCAACAGAGACTGCAGCTACTTCCTACCAGTCACAGCCAAAGCGTATGCACAGCAATGATTAGAATTTAATTGAGATTGAAGTGTAAAAAACACTTCCATGCCGAATATGATAAAATCACACAGAAATAAACCAAAAAACTCAAAGGGTAAAGGGCAAGTTATGGTTAGGTTTGCTCATAACACTGTAATGTATGTTCAAAACGGTTCTAGAATTTACTGAAAAATCCAAGGTTAAAGTGCAATTATGATTATAAAACCTAAAAAAACACTGAAAATTGACACCTATGGTTCAGCAAAGCAACCATATTTTGCTCCCCATAATGTACTGCTTATGACCTCAAATAATGCTTTAAATTAAATGATATGGTTGATTACATCACTGATAACATCTTAAATTACAGCAATAAACACATCACTGATGACATACAATTATAACAATACTCTGCCATTGGCCATGTGCCCTGGGAGTTGGGCACTAGGCCAATCCTATGCTCAGTCCTCTGTGAGCAACCAACCTACAATGCACATAATCTTTGGTAAAGTGCAGCAAAGATTGACCACTGAGATTGTGCCTTCAACCTGGCCCTATGGACAACCATCCAGAGTGGGTTAACACACATAACATATTGTCCTCAGCTGTGCACAGTGGGGTTTAACTTTAGGGCCAGTCCTGCAACCAACTGTCCACAGCTAATAAATCCCCATTTACTCAGTTTTTGTCCATAGCTTTGAGCTTTGACTATATAACACAGTCATGTAGCCATCTCTCTGCAGGCGGGCAACCCATGATGCGCACACTATTTGACTTTCTCAGGGGTGGTTGGCAACAGACTTTAGCTTTTAGGCAGAACCCACATTAAAACATCTCTCAGCAAACCCGTTAGACATGTCAGCCTTAAGGTGGTCTTCCTCCCAACCTTTTGCCTTCCTCCTCCATTTTTCTGATCTCATTTTTTTTTTAAGAACAAACTTTATTGATATTTTCTTTGTCCACATGATAACCTCCGACAATGATGTAAATGTATATAATGTGAAATAATATTGACTATCATGAGCTACATCATGCAATTTATGTGAAAAAGAACACAAACTACAATAAAGAAAGCAAAATAAAATAAAACATAACGAGAAAACCGTTGCGTTGCAAAGCATGGAAGTATTATCTCTATTACACGACCAGGTTTCAAACAGCAAGTTGACTAGTCTAGTCACCTCTGACATATAATGGCAATGTGTAGACACCAGTTTTAGTTGTGGAGCAGAATCTCTACCACTCGGGATGCGGGCGGTGATGGTACTGTCAAGACAATTCCTCTATAATCTGCCCAACGCTGCCAAATGCGTATGTGGTTGTATGGGCACCCACGAGCTTTAAAGACCGGTTCCTCCAACCCCATGCAAAAATCCAATCGGTGCTTCCATGCGATCAGTGGGGGTGGGTCGGGTACCTTCCATAGTCGGGCTATGTCACCCTTGGCGATAGTTAAGCCAAGAAACAATAAATGGCGTTTATATATGTTGCCCCGATGTCTTCTGCTATGTGCAGCAGCGCTAGGCATGTTGTGTTTGGTATAGCCCACCCCAGCACCTCAGCCAAACAGCCATGTGCACTCTTCCAGAATCTGCCCAGGATCGGGCATGACCATACTGAATGCGTAGCCTGTTCCGGTCCGCAGCGAAGGCACTCTGGGGAGGCAATAAGTCCTGCCTTATGAAGTCGCGATCGGGTGAAGTATATTCTGTGTAAGTATTTTAACTGTACAATTCGCAATCTCTAAGAGATAGCAGCCCCACGAGGGGATTCCAATGGTAAACAGCGTTTACCACGCATGCCTAACAACGCATGCCATAACAACGCGGTCGTTACGACGATCGCGTTGTTATTTCGCATACCGTTACAACGTTGGGGGGCAGAAGGTGTTGGATTTAAAATCCAACACCTTCCCTAGTGTCCGCACAGACTAGAGTTGGAATAGTAAATTATACTATTCCAACATCCAGCGCCCCCTAACGCTTGCGTTGTAACGGTATGCAAAATAACAACGCAGTCGGTATAATGACCGCGTTGTTATGGCATGCGTTGTAAACGCGTGCGAAAAAACATCATATATTCGATTCCAACGCCTCCCTCCAATCTTCATTGTCTAAGGGACCAAGGCCTGTTTGCCAGGCTTCCCTAAGGGATTCCAGTGTTGACGCACTATGGGTGACTAATGTTTGGTATATTTTAGAAATGTTGTGGTCTATCAGGTCGCCCATAAGGAGCTTTCCCTCCAGCGGATTAAATTCAGGGAGGATGGAAATCTCCTTAAGGTGAGGGGTAATAGCATGACGGAACTGAAGATACTTATTGAACTGAGAAGATACTTATTGAACTGAGAGTGTGGGATGGAATATTCTTTCTGAAGATCGGATTTCTGATCTCGTTTTTAATGGCCTTAAGACTCTGAGCACTATACCACTGCTAACCAGTGCTAAAATGCATGTGCTCTCTCCTCTAAATATGGTAATATTGGCCTATGCATAATTGGCATATTCAATTTACATAAATGTCCCTTGTAAAGTGGTACTATATGTACAGGGCCTGTAAATTAAATGCTACTGGTGGGCCTCCAGCACTGAGGGTGAGCTGATAACATAAAGCTCTTAATGGATCAGTCACTCATAAACATTATTATCCAGCTGCTGTACTGATCTATATGGTAATAAATATTTCTACATATGTACCTGCCTGCCTCCTGAGATCTTTGCCTGCATCTACTCTTCTTCAATCGTCAACGGTAACTTTCAGAAATATGTTCAGATTTAAAAAATGGAGCATTAGGAACCTTTATACTTTTCCAGATGTTTAACAGAAAAAAAAGTAGAGCAATAGGCCAGTAGTTGGTAAGTACAGAAGACTGGGTGTTTTTTCAAGTCACAAGGCACAACTGCTGAAGAAATGGAGACATTGCAGAGTTCCATGAGAACAACAACACATCTAGATGGGTAGCCGAGAAGAGACGAGCTGAACAAGGGTTGAGTGAAGAACCAGATCTGATAGTAGTTCAAAGAGTAAGTGTATCTTGGAGGTTAAGAGGAAAAAAGGGCAAAAAGGCATTAGAACATTTAATGTTGACAGCTCCATTGAAGAAAATTAAACAGCAGTTGGCTGTAAACACTGGTATAGGCCCGCTGCTGTCAACTTTCCAATGTCCTAATCTGCAGCCTCTGTCTTTCCTTCTTGCCTCTCTAGGAAATGTTGATCAAGGTTGATGGCATACAGCAAGTCTTCAGCTCTCCTCCATCCGTTGTTTTCAGTGATACTAGAGCCTGGGCAGGAGGAAGGGGGAACTCTTCCTCAATCCTGTCTCCCTCAGCTCTGTCAAATGTGGAAAAGAAGTTTGCCAGAGCCGTGGGAGATTCAGAGACTTATTGCTGTCCATTTTTGCTATACGTGTTTAACAGTTCACTGCCGTGACCGTGTGTGTGGCAATTACCTATTAGACATACACCGCAGCGGGGATAGGCTAGGGGGGAATAAACTCCTTGGGTTGTACTGAAGGCTTTTTTTAATTAGGACTTTCCGTCCACTAGGAGTAGAATGTTCTAATAGCCCTATAGGCCTTTGTAGGAGGCCTTACTGGCTAATAAACGCCTGCTCTCCTGGTCAGTAAGGCTATAGTATTTGCTCATCCCTAGTTGCAGTAATAAAATGAATAGATAAAAAGACTGAATCCTATTATGAAAAATATTGTAAGACTATTTAGATTTCTTAGTGTTTTGAATGCCTGATTGGGTAGAAGCAGATATACAAAGGAATTCCTCAGCACACGTCTGTTATGTCACAATATACATAAACATTTTCCGATGTTCAGACAGCCGACACGTGTTTTTCAATGTTTCTGGTGTATTATATTTTGTGCATGTGGGCACACAACCAATGAGATAACATATTGTGATGAAGCATGGCACCGGCCGCTGAATGTATTCTCTGACTAGTTCTGTACACCCAATTTAAAGAAGGTGATACATTGAGTATTCATTCTGTTTTTATGCAGCCTTGATAAAGTCGCGGGATAATTTCCCATGTAAGCGACGAAACACGTGTCGGCTGTCTGAACATCGGAAAATAAAACGGAAAAAAGAAATAAGAACTTACCTACTTGTATTTTACTTATGCTCACATCAAGCATGTTTATGTATATTGTGACATAACAGACGTGTGCTGAGGAATTCCTTTGTATATCTGTCAATTGGCCAAGGCCATTTTGTGTTTTGGGGAGGTCAGTGGTTCTCTTCACCTTGCAGCACCGTGATCAATACAGCGAGTAAATATCAAATATTTGTGTTATCTCTCCCGAGTGGCGCCTTCATTTACCCAATTAAATACCACTGCTTATTAGGTGCTCACAGCTCAAGTGGGTGGCAGCCCCGGGTGGCACAATGACTACTTTTACTAATGAAAGGATAAACAGAGACAGAGAGGCTGAGGCCCTTTTTAATAATGTATCCGGTAATAACACTTTGATGTCAGTGGCACAGGGTGTCCTGCCCCTCAGACAGGAGGGACTGAGAGAGAAATTTATCAAGCTAGAAAGATTGAGGAAAAGTGAAATGTCGAAGTGGTGGGACGCCGCCACTTTAAAGCAATATACTAGGATCAAACAAATTCCCAGGGGCCTTCGATCACAGATTATACCCACATATGATGATCTAGAACCGGATCTACTAGCCGCCTGGGAGAGGGAACTAACAGAGAATTCTAATAAGCTCATGGGGATTCTAATTGAAAACAATGAGAGAAAAGTCTCACAATTACAGAAGGACATAGACCAATTAGAATCAGAAATCAGGCAACTCAACTTAACTGAGGCAACGGAGAAAAATTATGTTATTATGAATGACATTCTACAACGTCATCTTACAGACATAAAATTACGTAAGACTAGGAAGCTCAAGAGGGACGAACGTGACTATTCAAGTGGCAGAATTTTCACGTTCGCAAAGAAATATGATCACTTGATACCTAGAGAGAGTCAACCAGGCATACTTGAGGGCAAATCAGTCAGCTCCAGTTCTACATCTCTCGATACAGCACTAACAAATGGGAGTGAGTCTGACCAGGGGGATAACACCAGCAGGGTACCTAATAGTGAGAGCCGTTTTTTAGCCGAAGTAATGAGAATAAAGAAAGGAAACAGGGAAAACAGACGCCCGCCCCACCAGGAAAACAAGGAGGGGAAATAGAGGGAAGGCAGGGAGAGGAACGTCCAGGGATGAGAACCAGATCCTGGAACCAGGGGAAGTGAACAATATAAATGTTGTAAACCTAACAGAGAAATGCCTTTCTGATGATGCTTTGTCTGTTTTAACGAAAGGTATGAGTTTTTGCCCAAAAAGTATTGGTGATATCTGTGAAGTCAAAATAGATCTATATAAATTTGTAAGAAGAATGAAAATTAAGAAACATTTCAAAATGATGGACTATGGCAATAAAATTACTGAACAAAGTCATGGAGTCTTTGCCTCTAGTGAACATACCATCCAGGAAATACTAGACACCAGACTCTTCCTATCAATTACAGACTGGGAGGATGAAATTGTGACATCTGAAATGATTATGCGTGATCTGAATGTAACGAGTGACTGGAGCATTACTAGCAATTTGAAAGAGAAATCGAAATGGACACCTACGTTGTTTACGGGCAACAACATAGACATTTTTTACAAGCTAGTCAGTTCAGATCTAGACAGACAGACAGATAAGAAAACGCATATCAAGACCAGAAATGATAACCTCACAAATGGTGAACGTAAGGCCCTTAAGAATTTGATGAACGACAGAGACATCACGATTAAGGAAGCTGACAAAGGGGGGAATATTGTGGTTATGCGCAGCACAGATTATGACAACGAACTGTTATCACAACTGGGTGACCAACAGTGCTATGAGCCTCTCCCCAATAACCCGATATGGACCTAGACAGAACACCTGAACAGGCACCTGAAACAATGGCATGGTCAAGGGCTACTGGATGATAATGAGTACATATATTTGAGAGTAGACAGGCCAAAGTACCCCTGCATTTATACATTACCTAAGGTTCATAAAGATATGCCCTTTCCGCCAGGTAGACCCATCATCTCTGGTATTGATGGACCGACGGAGAGAATCTCAGAGTATGTAGATACATTTCTACAACCAATGGTGAAGAATTTACCATCACATATCCGCGACACCAAACATATACTAGGAGTCCTGGCCGACCTGAATTGGGATGACCATATGACATTAGTTACTCTTGTCGTAACGGCGCTATACACTAGCATCAGGAGAGACACTGGCTTAAGTGCGATCAGGAGAATACTGAACACCAGATCAGCCAGCGCTTGGAGTCACACGGAAATGCTGATCGAAATGATCGAGCTGATCCTTGATAATAAAGTTTTTCTGTTTAAAGAACAATGGTACAGACAGAAGCAGGGGGTGGCCATGGGCTCCAGATTTTCTCCTTCGTACGCGAATCTGTTCATGGGCAGGTTCGAGGAGAAGATGATCTGGGGCCCACAAGGAATAGAATGGAACGATTCCATTCTTTACTGGGGTAGGTATATTGACGACTGCCTTATGATCTGGACCGACACGGAACACAAGTTGACTGACTTCCTTAGGTACTTGAATGAAAATGACTAACATTAAATTTACTTTCAAGTACAGCAAAAGTATGATTTCCTTTCTAGATGTAGAACTGTACATAAGGGAAAATAAGATTCACAGCAGACTCTTTCGGAAAGAGACAGCCTGTAATGCACTACTTCACACATCCAGTGCCGACCCCTCACATCAGATAAGATCAATCCCCTATGGGGAACTCGTCAGAGTGAGACGGAACTGCAGCTTTGAACCTGAGTATGAAGAATGTAAGAAGGGAGTGTTAGCCCGCTTTAGAAATAGGGGCTATGACGAAACTACCTTACGGAATGCTGAGAAGAGGATACTCAGGGTAAAGAGACAAGACACACTTAGAGAAGGCTCACAGCATCGACGTAAGGAGGGTAAAGTACGTATGGTGACTGGGTTCAATAACATGTCTGGTGTCTTACGTCGTAGTCTGAACAGACATTGGCATTTACTCAAGGCAGACAAATCACTTAGTGAATTCATCACTGACACACCCAACATCACATACCGACGAGGCTTGTCACTCAGGAACATACTTAGCCCAAGTTACCCAAGGTGTGAAAGAAAAAACAACTGGCTGACATCGCTGACAGAAGGCTTCTATGGATGTGGGCACTGCAGTTCTTGCAAATGGGCTTGTAACGGAACAACTGAGTTTAAGGGTCCGGGCGACAGAGTTTACAACATAGTGACTAACATTAACTGTATGACGAAATTTGTTGTCTATATTATTGAATGCAGATGCATGAAAAGATATGTAGGCAGCACCATCAGGACATTACGTGAGAGGATAAGCGAGCACATAAGGGCGGTCAAGCAGGGAGATGTGAGATATCCCATTGCCGCTCACGTGACACAGTGTCAAGCTCAGACAGCTCACAAGCAGTTTGAATTCTATGGTATAGAACAGGTCCAGCGACACCAAAGAGGGGAAACAGAGAATTGGCCTTGCGTAGACGAGAGGCACTTTGGATCCTTAGACTACGTAGTACAGAGATAGGGCTTAACATTGACCCTGAATTACACTACTTTTTGGGAAGATGAATGCATGGAGTCGCCACACTCCAGGTATTAGTTCTGCTCCCCACACATTAATACTCTCCGTAGGTCTCCTCATCAAGACAAAAATGACTCAATGACTCACTGTTACAACATGGCTAATTACAGATACATCTGTATGTGAGTCAAATATACGGAGTATATCATGTTTTTCTCTTATTATTTATTGTTTGCTATTTGTTTTGTTTTATATCTCAATGCTAATTACATTTATTACGCTATTTTCCCCATGAGCACTAATGTTTTAAATATTTGCAGATAGAAATCAATTTTTTAATCTCCTTAACTATGTTATGGCAATCAGGACCCTGAAGAGATGGAGATAAAGAATATGCACCTAGTAAAATAGGATTAGAATGGAACACCTGCTCGGCACTTTCACACTGCCCTATGCATATAGACATGTCACTATATAGATGTTCATGAAGCATGGAAAATGCATGTATCATAGACCATGAGGCACCTTTCACAAGAAAATGACATAATATACAGCCTCAACACACCTTATCTTTATACCCCTTACGCTACACTATATCAGCCCTTGTGTCTGTAATGCAGGATGCAGTGTCTGCATACAGGACTATATCACCGCGTTTCCCGCACAATAACGGTAGCCCCGTAATGATATATCGGATTATTTTATAGGCTATAGTTATTGTTGCTGCCAGAAGACCGCTTTGCACCTTAATGAATAAGAACATACTGATGTTAGGGACTTAGTGTTGCTACAAGATGGCCGCCGTTATGCAACTAGGTTATATGAGTCCTTCTTCTCTGATTGCTGAGAAAAACTGGATAGCTGTCCTTCCTCGGTTTCTATTAAACTTGAGTGAAGCCGGTATATAATGGCAGGAACCGGGAGCCTCATTCGTGCACCGTACTCGGCAACACGAGGAGCGACGTCCGTGTGTGGGATCAAACTACTAAGAAATAAGGTAAGGGGATCAACGGCCAGGGGGCATTGGACTTTATGGAAGAATAGAATATTTTGAGTTCTCGTTGTCAGATTCATCGTTAACATGATAGCGCTAATGGAGCAACTAGCATGACGGATTCACTTTAGCTCGTCGACACTCTAGATATAGCACAGGAATAGAGGAAGCTTACCTTTACGATTTACTAGAAGTAATGGTACTCTAGCATCATTATGAGGAGATAGATAAAGCGGATATAAACGGAATAGTTTTGTTTTAATGTCAAGCTGTATTCAGTGTTATGACGAATGGTGTGGTATTAGAGTGGTCATTCTGCACCTAGATTTTGACTATTGGGGCTTGTAAAAATAGAGTTTGACATTACTCAGGGAAGATAAATATCACATGGTTAGTCAACAATGAGATTGGAGGATGTATTCAATTTGAACTATATATTATTATGGAGTGACACATGACTGGCTATATCTTTGTAGATTCTGAACTTCTGGGACACACAGGGATCCCTTGGATTTAACATTGAGAAGTGAGATGTTGCGAGATATTGAATCCCAGTGTGGGTTGGAATTAACACCACTAATAAAGTAGGTGGACCAATTGTTACTTTGAGTTTGCAACATTAGCTTTATGTGACTTTTGCCTGATGGTCCTTTTTATACTCAGGGCGTTTTCTGGTTTCTTTACAGGGTTTATACACAGGAAGACAATAGGTATTTACCCAACATAATTTGGTTTTTTGTTAAATTAAGTCAAAATAAAAAAATGTTTTACTTCACCCTTTTGGGCTCCACTCCCATCTCACCCCAGGAATGTTCATTCTTGGAGTCGTCATACACGGTCTGAGTAGATTATATTTTGACACTACCGACTGGCACTATATATGGTTTATATTGCACTTACTACTGAGACTATACCACGGAATTCTTCCTACTCCATCTTCTTCCTTTGGAATTCTGGATCTTTTGATCTACAGATTATTGGGACACATTTGAATTTTTTTTTCAATGTTTCTGGTGTATTATATTTTGTGCATGTGGGCACACAACCAATGAGATAACATATTGTGATGAAGCATGGCACCGGCCGCTGAATGTATTCTCTGACTAGTTCTGTACACCCAATTTAAAGAAGGTGATACATTGAGTATTTATTCTGTTTTTATGCAGCCTTGATAAAGTCGCGGGATAATTTCCCATGTAAGCGACGAAACACGTGTCGGCTGTCTGAACATCGGAAAATAAAAAGGAAAAAAGAAATAAGAACTTACCTACTTGTATTTTACTTATGCTCACATCAAGCATGTTTATGTATATTGTGACATAACAGACGTGTGCTGAGGAATTCCTTTGTATATCTGTCAATTGGCCAAGGCCATTTTGTGTTTTGGGGAGGTCAGTGGTTCTCTTCACCTTGCAGCACCGTGATCAATACAGCGAGTAAATATCAAATATTTGTGTTATCTCTCCCGAGTGGCGCCTTCATTTACCCAATTAAATACCACTGCTTATTAGGTGCTCACAGCTCAAGTGGGTGGCAGCCCCGGGTGGCACAATGACTACTTTTACTAATGAAAGGATAAACAGAGACAGAGAGGCTGAGGCCCTTTTTAATAATGTATCCGGTAATAACACTTTGATGTAGGTGGCACAGGGTGTCCTGCCCCTCAGACAGGAGGGACTGAGAGAGAAATTTATCAAGCTAGAAAGATTGAGGAAAAGTGAAATGTCGAAGTGGTGGGACGCCGCCACTTTAAAGCAATATACTAGGATCAAACAAATTCCCAGGGGCCTTCGATCACAGATTATACCCACATATGATGATCTAGAACCGGATCTACTAGCCGCCTGGGAGAGGGAACTAACAGAGAATTCTAATAAGCTCATGGGGATTCTAATTGAAAACAATGAGAGAAAAGTCTCACAATTACAGAAGGACATAGACCAATTAGAATCAGAAATCAGGCAACTCAACTTAACTGAGGCAACGGAGAAAAATTATGTTATTATGAATGACATTCTACAACGTCATCTTACAGACATAAAATTACGTAAGACTAGGAAGCTCAAGAGGGACGAACGTGACTATTCAAGTGGCAGAATTTTCACGTTCGCAAAGAAATATGATCACTTGATACCTAGAGAGAGTCAACCAGGCATACTTGAGGAAAAATCAGTCAGCTCCAGTTCTACATCTCTCGATACAGCACTAACAAATGGGAGTGAGTCTGACCAGGGGGATAACACCAGCAGGGTACCTAATAGTGAGAGCCGTTTTTTAGCCGAAGTAATGAGAATAAAGAAAGGAAACAGGGAAAACAGACGCCCCGCCCCACCAGGAAAACAAGGTGGGGAAATAGAGGGAAGGCAGGGAGAGGAACGTCCAGGGATGAGAACCAGATCCTGGAACCAGGGGAAGTGAACAATATAAATGTTGTAAACCTAACAGAGAAATGCCTTTCTGATGATGCTTTGTCTGTTTTAACGAAAGGTATGAGTTTTTGCCCAAAAAGTATTGGTGATATCTGTGAAGTCAAAATAGATCTATATAAATTTGTAAGAAGAATGAAAATTAAGAAACATTTCAAAATGATGGACTATGGCAATAAAATTACTGAACAAAGTCATGGAGTCTTTGCCTCTAGTGAACATACCATCCAGGAAATACTAGACACCAGACTCCTCCTATCAATTACAGACTGTGAGGATGAAATTGTGACATCTGAAATGATTATGCGTGATCTGAATGTAACGAGTGACTGGAGCATTACTAGCAATTTGAAAGAGAAATCGAAATGGACACCTACGTTGTTTACGGGCAACAACATAGACATTTTTTAAAAGCTAGTCAGTTCAGATCTAGACAGACAGACAGATAAGAAAACACATATCAAGACCAGAAATGATAACCTCACAAATGGTGAACGTAAGGCCCTTAAGAATTTGATGAACGACAGAGACATCACGATTAAGGAAGCTGACAAAGGGGGAATATTGTGGTTATGCGCAGCACAGATTATGACAACGAACTGTTATCACAACTGGGTGACCAACAGTGCTATGAGCCTCTCCCCAATAACCCGATATGGACCTTGACAGAACACCTGAACAGGCACCTGAAACAATGGCATGGTCAAGGGCTACTGGATGATAATGAGTACACATATTTGAGAGTAGACAGGCCAAAGTACCCCTGCATTTATACATTACCTAAGGTTCATAAAGATATGCCCTTTCCGCCAGGTAGACCCATCATCTCTGGTATTGATGGACCGACGGAGAGAATCTCAGAGTATGTAGATACATTTCTACAACCAATGGTGAAGAATTTACCATCACATATCCGCGACACCAAGTATATACTAGGAGTCCTGGCCGACCTGAATTGGGATGACCATATGACATTAGTTACTCTTGTCGTAACGGCGCTATACACTAGCATCAGGAGAGACACTGGCTTAAGTGCGATCAGGAGAATACTGAACACCAGATCAGCCAGCGCTTGGAGTCACACGGAAATGCTGATCGAAATGATCGAGCTGATCCTTGATAATAACGTTTTTCTGTTTAAAGAACAATGGTACAGACAGAAGCAGGGGGTGGCCATGGGCTCCAGATTTTCTCCTTCGTACGCGAATCTGTTCATGGGCAGGTTCGAGGAGAAGATGATCTGGGGCCCACAAGGAATAGAATGGAACGATTCCATTCTTTACTGGGGTAGGTATATTGACGACTGCCTTATGATCTGGACCGACACGGAACACAAGTTGACTGACTTCCTTAGGTACTTGAATGAAAATGACTTTAACATTAAATTTACTTTCAAGTACAGCAAAAGTATGATTTCCTTTCTAGATGTAGAACTGTACATAAGGGAAAATAAGATTCACAGCAGACTCTTTCGGAAAGAGACAGCCTGTAATGCACTACTTCACACATCCAGTGCCGACCCTTCACATCAGATAAGATCAATCCCCTATGGGGAACTCGTCAGAGTGAGACGGAACTGCAGCTTTGAACCTGAGTATGAAGAATGTAAGAAGGGAGTGTTAGCCCGCTTTAGAAATAGGGGCTATGACGAAACTACCTTACGGAATGCTGAGAAGAGGATACTCAGGGTAAAGAGACAAGACACACTTAGAGAAGGCTCACAGCATCGACGTAAGGAGGGTAAAGTACGTATGGTGACTGGGTTCAATAACATGTCTGGTGTCTTACGTCGTAGTCTGAACAGACATTGGCATTTACTCAAGGCAGACAAATCACTTAGTGAATTCATCACTGACACACCCAACATCACATACCGACGAGGCTTGTCACTCAGGAACATACTTAGCCCAAGTTACCCAAGGTGTGAAAGAAAAAACAACTGGCTGACATCGCTGACAGAAGGCTTCTATGGATGTGGGCACTGCAGTTCTTGCAAATGGGCTTGTAACGGAACAACTGAGTTTAAGGGTCCGGGCGACAGAGTTTACAACATAGTGACTAACATTAACTGTATGACGAAATTTGTTGTCTATATTATTGAATGCAGATGCATGAAAAGATATGTAGGCAGCACCATCAGGACATTACGTGAGAGGATAAGCGAGCACATAAGGGCGGTCAAGCAGGGAGATGTGAGATATCCCATTGCCGCTCACGTGACACAGTGTCAAGCTCAGACAGCTCACAAGCAGTTTGAATTCTATGGTATAGAACAGGTCCAGCGACACCAAAGAGGGGGAAACAGAGAATTGGCCTTGCGTAGACGATAGGCACTTTGGATCCTTAGACTACGTAGTACAGAGATAGGGCTTAACATTGACCCTGAATTACACTACTTTTTGGGAAGATGAATGCATGGAGTCGCCACACTCCAGGTATTAGTTCTGCTCCCCACACATTAATACTCTCCGTAGGTCTCCTCATCAAGACAAAAATGACTCAATGACTCACTGTTACAACATGGCTAATTACAGATACATCTGTATGTGAGTCAAATATACGGAGTATATCATGTTTTTCTCTTATTATTTATTGTTTGCTATTTGTTTTGTTTTATATCTCAATGCTAATTACATTTATTACGCTATTTTCCCCATGAGCACTAATGTTTTAAATATTTGCAGATAGAAATCAATTTTTTAATCTCCTTAACTATGTTATGGCAATCAGGACCCTGAAGAGATGGAGATAAAGAATATGCACCTAGTAAAATAGGATTAGAATGGAACACCTGCTCGGCACTTTCACACTGCCCTATGCATATAGACATGTCACTATATAGATGTTCATGAAGCATGGAAAATGCATGTATCATAGACCATGAGGCACCTTTCACAAGAAAATGACATAATATACAGCCTCAACACACCTTATCTTTATACCCCTTACGCTACACTATATCAGCCCTTGTGTCTGTAATGCAGGATGCAGTGTCTGCATACAGGACTATATCACCGCGTTTCCCGCACAATAACGGTAGCCCCGTAATGATATATCGGATTATTTTATAGGCTATAGTTATTGTTGCTGCCAGAAGACCGCTTTGCACCTTAATGAATAAGAACATACTGATGTTAGGGACTTAGTGTTGCTACAAGATGGCCGCCGTTATGCAACTAGGTTATATGAATCCTTCTTCTCTGATTGCTGAGAAAAACTGGATAGCTGTCCTTCCTTAGTTTCTATTAAACTTGAGTGAAGCCGGTATATAATGGCAGGAACCGGGAGCCTCATTCGTGCACCGTACTCGGCAACACGAGGAGCGACGTCCGTGTGTGGGATCAAACTACTAAGAAATAAGGTAAGGGGATCAACGGCCAGGGGGCATTGGACTTTATGGAAGAATAGAATATTTTGAGTTCTCGTTGTCAGATTCATCGTTAGCATGATAGCGCTAATGGAGCAACTAGCATGACGGATTCACTTTAGCTCGTCGACACTCTAGATATAGCACAGGAATAGAGGAAGCTTACCTTTACGATTTACTAGAAGGATCGAATGGTACTCTAGCATCATTATGAGGAGATAGATAAAGCGGATATAAACGGAATAGTTTTGTTTTAATGTCAAGCTGTATTCAGTGTTATGACGAATGGTGTGGTATTAGAGTGGTCATTCTGCACCTAGATTTTGACTATTGGGGCTTGTAAAAATAGAGTTTGACATTACTCAGGGAAGATAAATATCACATGGTTAGTCAACAATGAGATTGGAGGATGTATTCAATTTGAACTATATATTATTATGGAGTGACACATGACTGGCTATATCTTTGTAGATTCTGAACTTCTGGGACACACAGGGATCCCTTGGATTTAACATTGAGAAGTGAGACGTCGCAAGATATTGAATCCCAGTGTGGGTTGGAATTAACACCACTAATAAAGTAGGTGGACCAATTGTTACTTTGAGTTTGCAACATTAGCTTTATGTGACTTTTGCCTGATGGTCCTTTTTATACTCAGGGCGTTTTCTGGTTTCTTTACAGGGTTTATACACAGGAAGACAATAGGTATTTACCCAACATAATTTGTTTTTTTGTTAAATTAAGTCAAAATAAAAAAATGTTTTACTTCACCCTTTTGTGCTCCACTCCCATCTCACCCCAGGAATGTTCATTCTTGGAGTCGTCATACACGGTCTGAGTAGATTATATTTTGACACTACCGACTGGCACTATATATGGTTTATATTGCACTTACTACTGAGACTATACCACGGAATTCTTCCTACTCCATCTTCTTCCTTTGGGATTCTGGATCTTTTGATCTACAGATTATTGGGACACATTTGAATTTTTTTTTCAATGTTTCTGGTGTATTATATTTTGTGCATGTGGGCACACAACCAATGAGATAACATATTGTGATGAAGCATGGCACCGGCCGCTGAATGTATTCTCTGACTAGTTCTGTACACCCAATTTAAAGAAGGTGATACATTGAGTATTCATTCTGTTTTTATGCAGCCTTGATAAAGTCGCGGGATAATTTCCCATGTAAGCGACGAAACACGTGTCGGCTGTCTGAACATCGGAAAATAAAACGGAAAAAAGAAATAAGAACTTACCTACTTGTATTTTACTTATGCTCACATCAAGCATGTTTATGTATATTGTGACATAACAGACGTGTGCTGAGGAATTCCTTTGTATATCTGTCAATTGGCCAAGGCCATTTTGTGTTTTGGGGAGGTCAGTGGTTCTCTTCACCTTGCAGCACCGTGATCAATACAGCGAGTAAATATCAAATATTTGTGTTATCTCTCCCGAGTGGCGCCTTCATTTACCCAATTAAATACCACTGCTTATTGGATAGAAGCAGGGCTACCCAAAGCTGTAACTATGCCACAGACTTCTTTTAGTCAAGTTGTTTCAAGATGAAAAAACAGGCACAAAGGAAGGAAGCATCAAAAAACACAGCAATGCATCGATTCTTGAGTCCCACGGGAATGAAAGCGTCAGTTCTGCTGCATGCAGGAGAAGTGCTGCTTTGAATCCTTACTGCGAGGAGAAGCAATATGTCGAATTGCGAAAGCGGCTGCTTACTGTGGGCAATGCAATGGAAACTTGGTGCACAGGTACGATGCATGGAAAATCCAGGCACGCTGGGTGAATGCGGCTGCAAAACAGCATTGCGTCGATTCTTCCAGCCGCTGGCAGGTGATGCGTTGATTCCTTCAGCGAACAGCAGGGCTTCCATCGAAGTCGGAGCAGGGATCTTGAACGTCGGAGACATGGTGCTCTGGACTCAGGCTGCAGCGGTTCTTCCAGCCGCGAACAGGCATTTCATTGATTTTTCGGCCGCACCGCGACAATAAGTTGGTTTTTTAACTGCACTGCAAGCTTGCGTTGGATAAAATGACTCGGAAGGGCATTGCGTGGTTTTTCAGCTCTTGGAGCAACAAAACCACCACCAAGGGCCCAGAACTGGAGTTGGCACCACTTGGCCACCTTCAACCCACATAACCTCAACCAACCAGCAAACACCAGCCAAACCATCACCACCTGGTCACCGCTCACCGCCCTGACCACCTTAGCCATCATGTCTTCCATCCACTCCGGGGTGCCCACAGAACCCTGCCCCCACCACCTCTACAGCCTCACAATGAACCCAATCAGCATGGAACTCACCAGCATCCTCAACACCTCCATCTCCACAGCAACCTTCCCGGACAGATGGAAACACGCAGACATCAGACCCCTGCTAAAGAAAGCCTCCGCTGACCCCAGCGATCTCAAAAATTATCATCCGATTTCCCTGCTCCCCTACCCGGCCAAAGTTCTCGAGAAAGCCATCAACCAGCAGCTCACCAAATTCCTGGAACAAAACAACCTACTGGACTCCTCTCAATCAGGATTCTGTGCCAACCACAGCACCGAGACCATGCTGATTGCTGCCACAGACGACATCAGACACTCCTTGACCGTGTTCGACACAGACACGGTCTACCACAGCACGCTCATCAACAGACTCTACAACATAGACATACGGCAAGATGCCCTCAATTGGGTCCCCACTTTTCTTACAGGATGCACACAGAGCATCTGACTGCCTCCCTTCACCTCCGCACCCAAAGACATCATATGAGGCGTACTACAAGGATCATCCCTCAACCGTTCAACATCTAAATGACCCCCTCACAGACGTAATTAGATCACACTGACTCAACATAGTCTCCTATGCAGATGATCCTCAACTGATTCCCTCGCTCAACGAGGCCCCCCCAATGCCAAAACCAACTTCTGCAATGCCATGACCAATGTAGCCAAATGGATGAAAGACAACTGCCTCCAACTCAACTCTGACAAAACTAAAGTATTGATCTTCGGGAAGAACACCTCAACATGGGACCACAGCTGGTGGCCTGCAGATCTCGGACCCACACCGGCCAACTATGCACACAATCTCAGCATCATCCTCGATAGCCAACTGACCATGAAATGACAAGTTAACGCAGTCGCCGCCTCCTTCTTCCACACACTTGCATGCTCCGCAGAATCTTAAGATGGATCCCAACCAACACCAGAAAGACCATCACTCAGGCACTCGTCACCAGACACCTCGACTATGGCAAAGCCCTCTATGCCAGCATCCCTATCCAGCTCCTCAGAAGACTCCAGACCATACAGGAGGCTGCTGCCAGACTCGTCCTGGACCTCCCCAAATGAACCCACCCCCCCACATCAGAGACCTCCATTGGCTCCCCATCCAGGAAAAATGCAAGTTTAAGATTCTCATGCACGCCTACAAAGCCCTCTATGGCCTAGGACCTGCCTACCTCAACCATCGACTGAATTTCCACCAACCCGCTAGAGACCTACGCGCCTCTTCACTCGCCTTCGTACACTGCCCGCATCCGCCGCACCAACAGCGGCGGACGCTCCTTCGCCTACATCGCAGTTAAGACCTGGAATGATCTCCCCTCCAGCTGTGTAAAGGCCCCTAGCTGGCAGACTTCAGAAAAAGACTCAAGACCTTGCTCTTTGACAGATTCACAGCTCCCAGATACCCTTAGGGGTGACAGGGTGCACTTTAAAAATGCTGATTGATTGATTGATTTATTGATTGGCAGGTCAGAACTCCCAGCAGAGGAGAGCAGGGGAGCTGCAGATGAAGTCTATGATGGCCCTGAGACTTCAAACAGGAGGCAAGCACGCACAAGCCCTTGGAGAACTTGGAAAGTAGAATTCCAGAAAGCAAAGTCCAGTTCTATCACTGCTCACAGACAGAAGCAGCAACTGCAGGCTAACCCAGCAAAGCAACATAGCAACGGGTCAGCACTCCTCCTGACAGCTCTTCAGCTCTTCTTTTTGGCAGAGACCTCAGTCCAGAAGTGTTCTAAAAATGTGGGGTTACAGTTCCAATACTAATACCCCTTTCCACCTTTGAAGTAGGCATACTTTAAAGGATAGTCTTTGTAGTGCACAGATCCTGCCTTGTCCTGACCTGGCTCCACACACACTATAGGGGAGTGGAGACAGCATTGTGCGAGGACAGGCACAGCCCTATTCAGGTGTCAGTGATCACTCCTCCTACCACTCTAGCTCAGGGAGGCCCATCAGCACACCTCAGGTCCCTTTGTGTGACTGTCTAGAGTGAATGCCCAAACAGCCTAACTCAAAGTCTAAACCAGACGTGGATTCCTCAGGCAGGCAGAGGCACAGGTTGGTAAAGCAAGAAAAATGCCCACTTTCTAAAAGTGGCATTTTCAAACACACAATTTAAAAACCACCTTCACAGAAAGATGTGTTTTTAAATCCTGAGTTCAGGGAACCCAAACTCCAAATCTTCATCTCTACCCAATTGAAAGTTACACTTGTGAAGGGTTAGAAGGCCGCTCCAATGATAACCTATAGGAGAGATAGTCCATAAAATAGTGAAAAACGAAATTGGCAGTAATTCACTATCAGGACATGTAAAACACACCAATACATGTCCTACCTTTCACATACACTACAACCTGCCCATGGGGCTACCTTGGACCTATCTTATGGGTGCCTTACATGTACTAAAAGGGAAGGTTTGGGTTTGGCAAGTGGGTGCACTTGCCTGGTCGACATGGCAGTTTAAAACTGCACTTGCAGACACTGCAGTGGCAGTCCTGAGACATGTTTGCAGGGCTACTCATGTGGGTGGCACAATCAGTGCTGCAGGCCCACTAGTAGCATTTGATTTACAGGCCCTAGGCACACACAGTTCCCTTTACTAGGGACTTACCAGTAAATCAAATATGCCAATCATAGATAACAAATTAAAATTATAATTTTCACAGGGAGCACTTGCACTTTAGCACTGATCAGCAGTCATAACGTGCACAGAGTTAAAAAACCAGCAAAAAACGAAGTCCAGCATACAGTCAAAAATACAGGAGGTAGAGGCAAAAAGACAGGGGAATCCACGCCAAGGATGCCAGGTCTAACAATGATGATAATTCTTGGCACGATCAGACCCTTCACCCTTCCTTGGCCATCCTCCTGACACATCCTGCAACACCACATCATCTTTCACAGCCTGCATCCACTCCTCATGCAAAGCACGACCACCAACTATTGCCTTTACACCAGCTGTCATCCAGTCATCATCGCACACATCACACTCTTCATGACATGTATACATTCCATGACACAGAGATGCAACAGCTACCTTATGTATATTGGAGACAAGAGAATAATATTTCTTCTCACTCTGGTGCCCTGAGCGTTGTGTTTTCTGGGAATCTCCCCAGGCCTGAAACATATGAATAGTACATCCAGTGGTCAATTCCGTCTTTCTGGCTTTGGTCTTTCTGCATCCTGTCTTTTTTCCAGGGACCACTTGTGGCCTTCCCTGGGATTGTGCAGTGCCCCTTGGTGTCGGATGATCTCCAGCCCTCGTCCTTTTCCCCTAGATCCTACGGATCACTGACAGAATATCGAGTACCAGAATATCAAGATACAAAAATATCGGGACATAAATATCGTTGTCAAAAACATCGACCTCCTATCTTCATAATGGTAAGTACAAAAATATCGAGGAAAAAAAACATCGTTAAAAATATCGAAGTACAAAATATCGTTTTTTTATATGTATAAAAAATAATGAAAAATAAATTAAATACATTTACTTTAAAAAAAATTAGATTTTTGTACATTTTAACAATTATAAATAATTTAATTTAAAAATAAATTAAACATACATATATAAAATGTAATATATTTACTTAAAAATAATTAATAAATAATAATTGTAATTAATTATAAAATGTTACAAATATATTCAAAATTATAAATATATATATATATATATATATATATACATACATCTGTAACAAAAAAATGATTTAAAAAAATTATATTATAAATTAAAATATTAAAATATTTAATATTTTTTAAACCTACATTTTACACTACATTGAGTGCAACAGTGGGGAAAGTGTTGGATAGCGTAGGGGAATAATTTACTATTCCCACTCCAATGAGTGCAACAGTAGGAAAGGTGTAAATTTTAACAATTATAAATAATTTAATTTAGAAATAAATTAAACATACATATATAAAATGTAATATATTTACTTAAAAATAATTAATAAATAATAATTGTAATTAATTATAAAATGTTACAAATATAGTCAAAATTATAAATAAATATATATATATATATATATATATATACACATCTGTAACATAAAAATGATTTTTTTAAATTATATTATAAATTAAAATATTAAAATATTTAATATTTTTTAAACCTACATTTTACACTACATTGAGTGCAACAGTAGGGAAAGTGTTGGATAGCGTAGAGGAAAAAATTACAATTTCCACTCCAGCGAGTGCAACAGTAGGGAAAGTGTTGGACAGCGGAGAGGAATAATTTACTATTCCCACTCCAATGAGTGCAACAGTAGGGAAGGTGTTGGATAGCGGAGGGGAATAATTTACTATTCCCACTCCAAGGAGTGTAACAGTAGGGAAAGTGTTGGATAGCGGAGTGGAAAAAATTACTATTCCCACTCCAGCAAGTGCAACATTAGGAAAAATGTTGGATAGCGGAGGGATAAAAATTACTATTCCCACTTCAGCGAGTGCAACAGTAGGGAAAGTGTTGGATAGCGTAGGGGTACAAATTACTATTCCCACTCAAGTGAGGGCAACAGTAGGGAAAGTGTTGGATAGCGGACGGGAATAATTTACTATTCCCACTCCAGCAAGTGCAACAGTAGGGAAAGTGTTGGATAGCGAAGGGATAAAAATTACTATTCCCACTCCAACAAGTGCAACAGTAGGGAAAGTGTTGGATAGCGGAGGGGTAAAAATTACTATTCCCACTCCAGTGAGTGCAACAGTAGGGAGAGTGTTGGATAGCAAAGAGGAATAATTTACTATTCCCACTCCAATGAGTGCAACAGTAGGAAAAATGTTGGATAGCGGAGGGGTTAAAATTACTATTCCCAATCCAGTGAGTGCAACAGTAGGGAAAGTGTTGGATAGCGGAGGGGAATAATTTACTATTCCCACTCCAAGGAGTGCAAAAGTAGGGAAAGTGTTGGATAGCGGAGGGGTAAAAATTACTATTCCCACTCCAGCGAATGCAACAGTAGAGAAAGTGTTGGATAGCGGAGGGGAATAATTTACTATTCCCACTCCAACAAGTGCAACAGTAGGGAAAGTGTTGGACAGCAATCAATCAATCAATCAATCAATCAGGGAATTGTAAGCGGGCTACTCACCCGTGAGGGTCTCAAGGCGCTGAGGGGGGGGGGGAGGTCCGCAGATCTGTTTAGCCAAAGAGCCAGGTCTTGAGGGTCTTCCTGAAGGTGTTCAGGGAGGGGGCGTGTCTGATGTCTGCCGGTAGCTCGTTCCAGGTCTTGGCTGCAATGTGAGAGAAGGATCTTCCGCCTGCTCTGGCTTTGTGGATGCGTGGGGTTTCGGCCAGTGCGAGGTTGGAAGATCGGAGGTTTCTTTTGGGTACGTGGAAGTTGATTCTGTCGTTGAGGTATTTGGGTCCGTTGTTGTGTAGGCATTTGTAGGCGTGAGTGAGGATTTTGAAAGTGACTCTTTTCTCCACGGGGAGCCAGTGGAGACTTCGTAGGTGTTGGCTGATGTGTTCGTGTCGGGGGATGCCGAGGACGAGTCTGGCGGCGGTGTTCTGTACTGTCTGGAGTTTGCGGAGTAGGGACTTGTTGATGCCGGCGTAGAGTGCGTTTCCATAGTCCAGTCTGCTGGTGATGAGTGCGTGGGTGACTGTCTTCCTTGACTCAGGGGGATCCACTTGAAGGTCTTGCGGAGGATGCGGAGGGTGTTGAAGCAGCTGGAGGTGACGGAGTTGACCTGTCGGTTCATGGAGAGTGATGAGTCGAGTACGATGCCGAGGTTCTTGGCGTGGTCTGAGGGGGTAGGTGGGCTTCCGAGGGCGGTCGGCCACCAGGTGCTGTCCCATGCAGAAGGGGTGGTACCGAGGACGAGGACTTCTGTCTTCTCGGCGTTGAGCTTCAGGCAGCTGTTGGTCATCCAGACTGCGACATCTTGCATTCCTTTCTGGAAGTTGAGTTTGGCAGTGGTGGGGTCTTTGGTGAGGGAGAGGATGAGCTGGGTGTCGTCGGCGTAGGATACGATGTTGAGGCCGTGTTGTCGGACGATGGCTGCGAGGGGGGCCATGTAAATGTTGAAGAGGGTGGGGCTCAGTGATGAACCCTGTGGGACTCCGCAGGTGATTTTCGTGGGGTCGGAGAGGAAGGGTGGGGTGGGAGTCTGATCCTTTGGCTTCTTCCGGTGAGGAATGATCGGATCCAGTGCAGGGCTGTTCCTTGTATGCCTGCGTCGTGTAGTCTGACGACTAGTGTGCGATGGGAGACGGTGTCGAGGGCCGCTGATGGGTCGAGTAGGATGAGGGCTGCGGAGTGGCCTTGGTCCAGGAGGGTGCGGATGTCATCTGTGGCGGCGAGTAGGGCGGTCTTTGTGCTGTGGTTGCTTCAAAATCCGGATTGGGACGGGTCGAGGACGGCGTTTTCTTCAATGAATCGTGTCAGTTTCCTGTTGACTGTTTTCTCTGCAACTTTGGCTGCGAAGGGGAGGAGCGAGATGGGCCGATAGTTCTTGAAGTCGGTGGGGTCAGCTGTTGGCTTCTTGAGCAGGGGTCTGACTTCTGTGCGCTTCCAGTCATCTGGGAAGGTGCCTGTTTTGAAGGTGGTGTTGATGGTACGTTGTAGTTCTGGTGCGATGGCGGCCACGGCTCTGTGGTAGATGTGAGGGGGGCAGGGGTCGGTGGGGGCCCCCGAGTGGATGCTTTTCATGGTCGAGGCGGTGTCTTCGGCCGTGATCGGTGTCCAGTTGGAGATGGTGGGCTGGCTGGTGTTTCTGGGGGGTGGGGGGCCGTCTGTGGCGCCTGGTGGATGGTCGATGAAGTTGTCATAGAGGTTTTTGATCTTGAGGTGGAAATAGGTTCCAAGCTTGTCGCAGAGATCTTGGGATGGGGTGATGTCTGTGGCTTCGCTGCGTGGGTTGGTGAATTCTTGAATGACACTGAAAAGTTCCTTGGAGTTGGTGGAGTTGGCCAGGATTTTATTGTGGATGAAGTTCCTTTTGGTGGCTCTGATCTGGTTGTGGTAGTCCGTCATGGCGTCCTTGTAGGTGGTGTGGTTTTTGGTTGTCTTGGTGTTTCTCCAGTTCTTCTCCAGGCATCTGCAGGTGCGTCTGGCTTCTTGGAGAGCGGTTGTGAACCAGGCGGCTTTCCTGGGGCGTTGTCTGTCGGGGTTGCGTAGCGGGGCGAGCTCATCTGCGCAGTTGGAGATCCAGGTGTGGAGTTCTCTGGGTGCGTCGTTTGCGCTGTTTGCGTCGGGTGCCCAGGTGTGGTTGTCTCGGTTGAGGGTGCAGTGAAGTTGCTCGTCGGTAACCTTGCTCCAGTTCCTTCGTGGTGGGCGTGGGGCTGGTTTGGGTGCCTTGGGTTTGTTGATGGCGAAGTGTACGCAGTGGTGGTCGGTCCATGGCGGCTGCGTTGTGTGACTGAAATGGACGCTGTTTCCTGCCGCGAAGATGGGGTCGAGGGTGTGTCCTGCTCTGTGGGTCGGTGTGTTGACGAGTTGTTTAAGTCCGATGCTGGCGAGGTTGTCACGAAGGATAGTGGAGTTGGGGGTCGCTGGGGTTGTCGAGGTGGAAGTTCAGGTCTCCAATGAGTATGTAGTTTGTTGAGGTGATCGCGTGGGGTGCGATGAAGTCGGTGATGGTGGAGGCGAAGGGTGTTCGGGGGCCGGGGGGTCTGTAGACGAGGGTTCCTCGGAGTGTGACTTTGGGGGTGGTCTGGATCTTGAAGTGCAGGTGTTCGGCGGAGGGGAAGGTTTCGCTGGAGGTGGTGAGGCGGAGGGTGCTCTTGATGGCGAGGCCCCCTCCTGGGTGGTTGGGGCGGTCTTTCCTCTGGATCTTGTATCCGTCTGGGATGGCGGTGCTGATGTCGGGGGTGGAGGATGCGTTGGTCCAGGTCTCTGTGAAGAAGGCGATGTCGGGCGAAAGAGAGTCGAGTAGGTTCCAGATTTCCATGGCGTGTTTGTGTACGGAGCTTACGTTGAGGAGGATGCATTTTAGGGTGTCACCGGTGTTGGTGTTGGAGGCCGGGGTGGCGGTGAGGGTCTGGCGGCAGTGGAGGCAGGAGAACTGGCTGTGGGTCGTGTTCGGCTAGGCCTGTTGGCATTCTCTAAGTCTTCCAGGGTTGAGTGCGAGGAGGGTGGTGGTGTCGTAGCGATGGGTAGTGGGAGGGCCAGGGTTCCTGGCACTGGCCGCGTTCGGGTCGCAGACGGGCGCAGACGGGCTTGCCTTTGGTGCGCCTTCGGTGCGCCAGCGGTGCACCTGCTGCGCGCGGCCGCCATTAAGTAGGGGAGGTGGGAGGGAGGAGAGGCTGGGAGGCGGGAGCAGGGTAATTCCGGGGGGGAATTCAGGGGGGAAATTCCGGAGGGGAAATTCCGGGGGGGAATTCCAGGGGGGAGGGGCCGCAGGGGCAACAGCGGCAAAAGGAACAGGCAGGCACGAGAAAATAAAAACAGTGGTGGAATTAGAGCAAGACACAGATGGGCACAATAACAGTGGCACAACAGGGAAAAAATTAAGAAAAAAAGCGTCTGAGAAAGGTTACGGTGGTTGGAGGCAGTCTGGTCCCAGTTGGAGTGGGCAGCAGGCACAGGAGCGAGCAGCAGCCTCAAACCTCCCAAGGAGGAGGTCGGGGTCTGGAGGCAAGAGACGGCACAGCGGAGCAGTGGGGAGAGAGTGGACCTAGACCGAGGGAGAGGAATAATTTACTATTCCCACTCCAACAAGTGCAACAGTAGGGAAAGTGTTGGATAGCGGAGGGGATAACATTACTATTCCCACTCCTGTGAGTGCAACAGTAGGGAAAGTGTTGGATAGCGTAGGGGGAAAAATTACTATTCCCTCCTCCAAGGAGTGCAACAGTAGGGAAAGTGTTGGATAGTGGAGGGGTAAAAATTACTATTTCCACTCCAGTGAGTGCAACAGTAGGGAAAGTGTTGGATAGTGGAGGGGTATAAATTATTATTCCCACTCCTGCAAATGCAGCAGTAGGGAAAGTGTTGGATAGCGGAGGGGTAAAAATTACTATTCCCACTAAATAAAATTCAAATTTGAAAACAAACAAAATATCAACTACAATACAAAATATAATAAAAAAGCCAAAAACAAAATATATATAAAAATATTAAAATTTACAAAACATAGAAACATATTATAATGTAGAAAAAATCTAAAATTTACATAAAAAGATTAATTTTTTTAATTTAACAAAAAATTAACAGACAAATAAATATTTTGTAATAGAAATTAATTTTCATAAAAAAATATTTATTACATAAATGTAATTTTTTTTTTCCTACCCTATAACACCACACAATTTACAACACACATCTAAATTAAAAAAAAAGTGTACCTCCATAATTAACACAATTAATTATCAATAAAACAATTATTAATAATTAAAAAACACATTTAAAAAGGTAAAAATGAATGTACTAACCAAACGTTACAGCTATAGAACCTAAATCCCCAAACAAAAACAAATAAACAATTACCAAATATATTTATCAATTAATAAATTAATATTAATGATCAAGTAATGATTAATTAATTGAAACTAAATGACTTTTCACCCTCTACCCCAATAAACACCAAAACACACACCTAAAAATATTTACACAATTTCCATAACTTATTTTACATTAATAAATTAATATCAATTAACAACAAATCATTAATTTTTTTTTTTTAAATTACTTCCCACCATTTACCACTATAAACCCCACAACTCACACATCAAAATAAGTACACGATTGCCATATTTAAATTTTAATTAATTAATTCGCATTAATTAACAAAAAATTAATTATAAATAAATTACCTCCCACCATATTCCCCTATAAATGCCACCACCAATTTCTTAAAACTTGACACAATTGACATAATAAATTAACAATTAATTAATTAATAACAATTAACAAGCAAAATCTAAATAATTATTAATAAATTAATTCACACAACACTAGAAAAGAAAATTAAATAAATATTACATTAAAAATATTATTACATGTATTAAAATTAAATTACTTCCCACCCTACTCACCTATCAACCCACTCCTAAAAAAATAACACAATTAACATAATTACCAATTAACTAATAATAATGAACAACCAATTAATAAATAATTAATTTAATTTCCACAATTAACAATATAAAATATTAAATAAATAAATATTAATTAATAAAAAAAATATTAATAGTTTAATTATAATTAAATTACTTCCCACCCTATTCCCCTATAAACCCACAACCCGCTCCTACAAAAATGACACAATTAACATATTTACCAATTAATTAATCAATAAAAATTAACAGCCATTAATTAATTAATAATAAATTAATTCCCACAATTAACACTATAAAATCTAAATTAAATAAATACTAATAAATAATAATTAATATTCAATTTATTATAATTAAATTACTTCCCACCCTACTCCCCTATAAACCCACAACCCGCTACGGAACTAAAACGCAAAATTTAATAAAAAAAAAAATAAAAATAATAACTTCTAAAAATTTAAACATACATTAAAAAACAAATGCAATACTTAGACAAATAAATAGAGCACATACATTTAAAATACATACTAAAATACATAACTTTAACTAAAAAAGCAATATTTTTAACAACTATAAGGCCCATTACGATACCGGGCGTAAAAAAATCCGCCACCCATTAAAGCGGCAAAAATCCGCCCGCCTACACCGTCTGAATACCGACCCAGCAATCATGATGCCTCGAACCGAAAACCGCCAGCGGCGGAAAAAACACACAAAATACCGCCCGCCCTTGCCCGAGTCGGAGTCAAACCGCCCGCCACGGACGGAAAGACGCACGACAACACAAAACCGCCCGCCCTCACGGTCGAGACACCGCACGTGAAATTACGATCGCACCGACATGAGCGCGGAAAAACAACAAATACACCGCCCGCCAGCGTAAACAACACTGAAGAAAATGGACACGGCAGAAGCCATGGCGGCCACGTCCCTGCACAGAAACAGCCGCGGACTCAAACACACACAACATGGCAAACAAGTCCACACAGCAACCCACGCACAAATACACAGACAAAGTACACATCCCGAAAACACACCACCCCTGGACAAACAAATAAACCACAAAGCCCAGAACACCGGCCACAACACACCTGAAAACAACAGACCATCAGGACACACCCAAACAGGTAAGTACAAAAGCAGCCCCTCCACAGACCACAACCCCTTGCAACATTGCAAAGCAGAGAGGAGAGGAGAGAACACAGTGACACAGCAAGGACAGCAGCACACCACAGATACGCACACATCACACCCACCACCACCACCACCACCACCACCACCAAACACCGGCACCACAAACCCCCTGCACATCACACATCACACACCGCACCAGCACCACAAACACCATGGCATCACACATAATGCCCAAGTTCACTTCCACTGAGCTGACGGTCATGGTCGACGAGATCGTCAAGGTGTACACACAAATCTATGGCAACCAGGTCCAGCACACACCACTAGCCACCAGAAACAGAATGTGGAACAGAATTGTAGACCAGGTCAATGCAGTCGGGACCGTACCCAGAAACAGAGGAGAGATAAACAAACGGTGGGACGACATCAAAAGTCTGGTCAAGAAGAAGGAGAGCAAAAACCGAGAGCTGGCTGCCACGACTGGCGGAGGGAATCCCGCGCATTACAAGACCTTCAAAGCGTGGGAGGAGAAGGTGCGAGTCATCATCCATCCGGAGATCCTCACCGGATTACCAGGGGGAGTGGAGGCTGGTAAGTACAAACAAATGTATACCAGCACACCGCTATGTACTCACGTGCACTACCACCATGCCATAGCTCCGAGGGACAAACACCCCCATGTCCAGTACACAATACACAACACATCACTCACACATGCAACAGGCACCACCACACACACAGCCCAAACATATCAACTAACAAAACCATGGGGGCATGTGTACACCCAGCCAGCCACGTAACTACCAACAGGTCCCCTAGTACTCCAGAAGCGCCACAACGAGCACCCCCCACACCCATGTGGCAGCCGTAGCTACACCAACCGACAAGTAACAGGTAAGTAGCCACAACACAAAGGCAGTGGGGGGGACAGCTGAAGTACAACACACACCAGGCCCCTAGTCCTACAGCACAGCAAGGCGGAGCACCCCCACACCCATGTGGCAGCCGTAGCTGCACCAACCGACAAGTAACAGGTAAGTAGCAGCAACACAAAGCGCAGTGGGTGGGAGGGGGACAGCTGAAGTACAACACACACCAGGCCCCTAGTCCCACAGCACAGCAAGGAGGAGCACAGCCCACACCCCACACCCACGTAGCAGCCACTGCAGTGCACACCGGCAGCCGACAGGTAGACATCCCGCCCCAGGACAAACGGTGTCAGTGGGTGTCCAGCCATCACCACGACCCATAACACCGCCCCCACCCCCACAGACCTGCAACATGGAGCACCCCCCGCCCATAACCATGTTGCATCCAGTCCAGAGCACGCTCAAAAACAACCTGCAGGTGGGAAACTGGACAGGGCGGGGTGACTGGAGGCATGAGGACTGAATTACGACTAACACATGGGACATGTCAAGTAGCAGAGGAACACGCAGCACTGCTCCCTGCCACAACCATGTGAACAATGTGCACACGGACATGAACCACAGAGTCACACCCCACATGACCCATCACAGACACAGCAACACCCAAGGAGCCACGTCTGCACGCACAAGTCACACTGATTACAGAACCACACGGCAGGCACAGTGCAACCCATCACACACAACTGCAACACCATCGAAGTCCTGTCCATGTAGCCCCTACTGCCTGTCAACCACACGTCCCACAACTACGCCCATGTAAGACATACCACACCAGACGCAACAGCGTGAAACAACATAAATGCACACGAACACCACTGGACCCATCAAACACACAGACACACAATGCACATACAACATACCATCCATCTCATCCGTCAGCCCCAGTCACATGAAAGGTATGTCATCCGAACAGCTGGTCCACATACAGTAGTCACGCAAAGAAACATGCCCATGATAAATCATGTGCCAGAAGTGAATGAAGCGCACGTCACACTGTGAGCAACTACACACATAACATGGGCCACACACCCCCGAGCACTGCAGTGATGCACATGGCACAGGGCAGCACGCACACCAAGGAATTGGACCATCTGCAATACGTCGTGTGGCACACAACCATCACTCACTCATAACAATGCGTCCAATTACATGGCCAGAAATCACAACAGACAGCAAATATGCAGGGTATGTCAGACATACACACACCTCAGACCATGCACTGTCCTGTTGCCACAACACATGTCACGTTCTGCACCCATGGCACACAGTATGTACCCCAAAAGCATAGTTCATCTCAAATGCGTTTCAGGGGGCTGACCCCCATTATGCTATCTGCGTTTCTAAGCGTTACATTTGAACCCCAAGAGCATAGTACAAACCAACCTCCACGATGGGTCTGGAGTCCGCATACCCCAGAGCCACAAAAAGCAGGAGCACAGCAACACACCCATCGGCATTGCCAATCCGTCCCATGCCACATGTCCACAGCACACAGTCCCATTGGCATGCCCACACAACAACAAATAGCACAGCCACACACACGGCTCCGGGAAACCTGTGCACGACTGTGCACGAACTGTGGATGTCAGACAACCTATACATACTTTGTCATGTGCAACACAATAACATATCTCATTCCCCCCACAGGTGACGAACTGCTGGATGCTGGAGATGGAGACAGCAGCCAGCACAGCCAGCCTGCAAGCCCCCAACAAGGACTCACGGATGTGGAGGATCTGTCCTCCGATTCGGACACGGACCACCCAGCAGGCCCATCTGGTGTGGCAGGGCCCAACTGCACCCCAGGCACCCTCCCACCCACCAACCCATCATCCAGGGCTGATGACCACTCACAGCCCCCTGCTGCCACTGTCGTAGCGGCCACTACCACTGTTGTGGCGGCCACCCCCACGGTCGTTGCGGCCACTCCCACTGCCGCAACCACCACCACGTCATCACTGGCCCCAGCCCCAGCGCAAGTGGTGGTCCGGCCGACTGGGTCCACCCTGGGAGCCACAGCGAGGACCGTGGTGAGCAATGTGGCTAGTGGGCAGGTCGGTGGCAGCAGTACTGGTAGGAGGAGCAGGGCCAGGCCAACGCCAACTGTGCCTGGGAGCCAAGCCCTGCCGCCAATCGACAGAGTCCTTGGGGCCTATGAGGAGGCCCAAGGCGAATGGGCCAGGTCGGCAAGCGACACGCGGGAGGTCCTTGCGGTGTTGAGGTCCATGGACGCCCACATGGCCCAAATCGCGGACCTCATGGGCCAGCTGGTGGTGGGGGAGGGCACAAGCAAGGCCAGCAACACCACCTCCGCCACCACCTGCTGTGGCGCAGGTTCGTGCAGCATCGTGTTCCCCTGCGTCCACAGCGAGTGAGCACTCCTCAACCACCACCAGCGGAACATCAACACCCCCCTCCCAAACGTGGAAGGGGCCGTCCGAAGTGGAAACAGGTGTCCAGAGAGGACTTCGCCCGCACCAAACGCCAGTGAGTCAGCCAGCCACCTTGACCACCTACTGCATTGACTTGGAATACGATCCTAGCCCACACTGCCATGTGAATGGCATGTGTCTGTTGGACTGTGGACATAGAACTCCATGGGTACACCTTGACCATCACGCAGCCATGACCGTCAACTCATTGTCACAGCATGCACCACATTTGTCATCACCTTGCACACAATCACATGTCACCGCTGTTAATAAATACACCTTGATCACAATCGGCTTAATGTGTCCTGGGTTTATTCCACGATGTGCAATCGCCACCATGAGCAGAATAGCATCTGCTGTGTGGCATGTTGATGGGACAGGAGAGGCTGCAGGGACCTAGGGGTGAAAAACAGAACAAGAGTACATTCAATGAGTGTGTCACACACTCATCACACAGTACTTGTCACCAACTACAAGCAATGCACACACATCTCTGAGAGCAACAGGGCACAATGCTACAGCCACTGACAGTGGCATACCAACCTGGACATGGACCATTGACACACAGCACTCAGTGAACAAAAGGCCCCAGTAACAGAGCACACATACACCTGCACAACTACAGCCACATCAGCCGTCGTACATGGTCACTCACCGTCAAGTGAAGTAGCGGGTGATGAGCTGCTGACGCACATTCACAGCTTCATCCTCTCCACTGTCCTCTTCAGTGGAGCTGTCCTGGTGTGCAGGCTGGGGCCCTGGTTGATCTCCGTCATCCACAATTAGGGGGATCTGCTTTCGAATGGCCAGATTGTGCAGCATGCAGCAAGCCACCACTATCTGGCACACCTTCTGTGGGGAGTACGCCAGCGCCCCCCCGGTGCGGTCCAGGCATCTGAACCTGGACTTGAGGAGGCCAAAGGTACGCTCGACCACACGTCTGGTCCTCCCATGTGCCTCATTGTAGCGGTCATCTGCTGGGGTCCGAGGATTTCGTAATGGACTGAGCAGCCAGGGCCCATTCGGGTAAGCCGAGTCACCTGGGCGTGGGGGACACAGAGAACCGTTGCAATTCAAACAGGACAGTAGACAGCATCCTTAAGCCAGCACGCTACACAACTCCACATACTCACCGACAATCCAGCCACGGTCCTGTTGCAGATTGGTCATCAGTCGTGGTAATATGCTGTTTCGCATGATGTGCGCGTCATGGGCCGAGCCTGGGAACTTTGCACACACGTGGGAGATGACCATGTCCGCAAGGCACACCACTTGCACATTCAGGGAGTGCGTGTGCTTCCGGTTGCGGAAGAGCTGCTCAGTGGCCTGTGGTGGGACAAGGCCAACATGGGTGCAGTCAATGGCACCAACGACGTGTGGGATCCGTCCAAGGGCATAGAATGCACCCTTCACTGCCGCCAACTCACGTGCCCTGGGGAATCGGATGTACCTGTTCCTGTACAGCATCATGGCTGCCAGTACATCCCTCAGCACCATGCTGAACATGGGCTGGGACATCCCACCTCCACTGCCCACTGTGTGCTGGAATGACCCAGTGGCGAAAAAATGCAGTGCAGCCATCACCTTAGCCGTGGGGGTGAATGCTGTCGGATACACCCTGCGAGGACGGAGGTGGGGTTCCAACATGGCACATAGTCGATGCAGGGTTGGTCGATCCAGACGAAATTTCCGGATGACCTCAGAATCCTCTATGTCCGCCAACAATTGGTAAGGGCGGTAAATGTTTGGTCTCCGCCTAGGAAAGATGGAAGTGGACACATGTCAAAGCAACACGCCACATGGCATTTTCACATGCACATAACTGATATGACAGAGCAAGAACATGAGTCACAGAACAGCTGTCATGCAGGGACAGCACAGCCACAATACACTTACACAGGTCTCCCACCAATAGCAATGGGCAGTGACACAAACCATTGCTATGTGCATGCACATGGGGATCCAGGCCTCAATGACCTGTGAGGCGTACTGATGGGGACTGACTGCATATCCGGCAAGCGGCAACACCACGGCAACATGACTGGCTGCTGTGCATCACACTGCTTCCGAGGCTGGATGAGTATGGCACACACCAACGACGATGTGGGCACAGGCTGAGCGGCCAAGACAAGTGGGACCTGTGGCACGAGGGGATATGAGACAGTCATTGGTGTCACCACTGCACCCTATGTGCAGCACTGTACGGATCACACCTCCAGAAGCATTGTCAGGTGTACACATTGACAGCCCCATGCCAACACGGCTGTGTGCTTGCAAATACACATCACATGTGACACGTAACCTTGCACGTGCCAAGTGGCAGATGTACATAGTGAGAGATGACATGCGTGTGCATATGCGTATACCATGCACCCATGCCAATGTGCAGATGATGACATGCTAACAGACATGTGGGGGCCGGCCACTGGCCGTCCCTGCCTATGCACACGGCATGTTGTGGCCCCGTCCATTGTGCACCTGCACCCACACGCACATCATGGCCACACCTGCAGATGCAGTGCGCACATCATACTGTGTGGTGCACATGGCATCAGCGGACTGTCACCAACATGGGCCAGGCCATTACGGCCAACTCCGATGACCCTCGCGGTTGCACCCTGCGTGTTCCACTATGGAGGTAGGCGTCCCGGGCCAGCTGGGTGCAGGCCAACGTCTGCAATTGCCAATGCAGGTCTCAGTGTACTTGTTGCTCGTGTGAATGTCAGGCTGGGCCATGCTGCCCCTCTCAGTCCCAGCAAGCCTGGCCTGCACATTGACTGCACAATGCCAGTAGGTGACAGCACCGACTGCCTAGTGGGTTGCATGTGTCTCCTTTTCAGGACCCACCAGATGGGCGCTAACTCAGTACTGACTATTGGACACACCATGTCTCGTGATAGGGATGTGTGTGTGGGATGGTGGCACTGAATGTGACCTCCTTTGCGTGGTGGGCCATGCACAGGGCGAGTACGTCGATTATTGCGCAGTGTTGGTCACAGTGGGTGCACCCACACAGATGTGTTGCCCTATGTTCATTTTCTATGTCCGCATGATGATGGACTGTAGGTGTGGGCAGACTACACATTGGTTGATGTGCTGTCAATTTGAATGTGCCTTCACACCAGGCACAGCTGCCCCTGCACATGTGACCCCTGCTGCACTCGCTGCTGGGTCTGTGGAGCTGATGCACCATCTGTGCGTGGGGCGGACAGCTCTCCTCACTTCCGTCATTGCGCATGTCATCACTTTGCCGCAGGTGACATGGATCATGGAGGGCCCACATGTACGCGTGGGTGGCCTCAACAAGTGTGTCCAATGGTTGTCACCCCCAGTCAGTGCTTCAAATGTGAATGATGTTGTGCTGGTGCTAATTTCAATGTGGTGGGTGGGCGGGGCTAGGTGCGGGCTTACATGCAGGACATGGGAGGGTGATCGGATTAGCGACTAGTTGCAATACACACGGGGCACGTCTTTTCCTGTCCACATCAGGGTCATTCCTTGAACTCACTGACAGTAATACAGTCGTCTTTGTCCCTGTCCTCATGGCATCCCCTCGCTCCCCCAATATGCATTTGCACCTGTGGGGCTAGCGCATGCAGATGCAGCCCCAGGCTCGCCCCGGAGAGGCCAAGGAGTGTATGTGTGGGTCCAGTTGAACGAGTGGTCTGTCTCACGGCATGATGTGTGGCGGGACGCCGTCCACCTGCGTGGTGCCCCGACTCGAGACCCGGGCAACATAGACAATGCATAGCAGTCTCTGCAGTCCGGATACACCACCTGCGACACACAGAGGCTGTAGCTGCCCTAGCGGCCCATGCCACGTCCATCTGGGGCTGATGGACCCACACATTCACTCTTTTGCCTCACTGGGGCGGGCTCGGAGGTGCTTGCGCACGCGCTGGCTTCTCTGTTGCAACGGCATGTGACGTGTGTGGAGATGTAGGCAATGGGTGGGATGGTGCGAGCCACCTTCCGTGACGTCACTCCTGCTCGTGATGTGTGCGTCCCCCCAATACTTCCATATGACTTGAGCCATGCTACACATTGAGGATGTTTTGCCTGCGTGATGTGTCCCGGAGGAGCGCGCCGAGTCCTCTCCCCCACCATGCTCCACTGCCATCCCGTGCCCTGGATTGCCTGTGCAAGTTGACAATGTTGGGGATACACCTGGTCAGCAGGGGCTGTGTGTGCCTTGTCAAGGGCCTGGCGGGCGCACAACAGGATCCAGCTTGTCCACAGAGGGTGGGCTGACGTGTACGCCTGATACCGCATTGTTCGTGTGCCCGGCTGCTGTGCACACACGTGTTCACATCCCCCCCCGACGGGTGGCCTTTAACATTGCCCAGGGAAGCGGTAATGTGCAGTTCCGGACCCCTCCCGACACAGCGTGTTTCAACTTTGCATGTGCGCATCTACCCGTCACACCCACCCACCTGAGCGAAGCGTCACTCCCGCTTCACACGACACATGTGTGTCTTCCACAGTTGTGCTACTCATTTGCGTTGACATCCAATGACAGTGGACTACATAGTCATGTCACGACTGCCGTGTACATCACACACTCTCATCATCTCACATTCGTACTTGTGAAAGGAATCAGCAGAGACAGTTTCTTTCTTCAAACCATGTATTGTGACTTATGTCCTCTGTGATGCAGTATAGTGGACACTACTGGCAGCGGTATGCATGTGGAGGATATACTGAGCATGATTACACGTAGCTAAGGGTGTAGGGGTACATGTGATTAGCTGTTGCATGTGGGATGTGGGCTTCAGAGTTACATCTGCTTGGCCGTTGCTGTGCTAATGTTCATTTGCAAATAGCTGCGGTGCTGCGGACTTTGACACAGACGGTATACATTTAGCCTACCAGACCGCTTGGCATCATGGGCACAGTCCATCTCAGTTCCATGTGACAGGTGTGCTGCTGTTGTTACTCATGCACGCGTGCGTGTGAGTTGACATCAGGGCATGGGCTTACGTGCATGCAACGGCGTCCCACTTGTTGTTGCCATATGGTGGATACTGGACATGTCACAGTCACTGGGGTCGTGTTGTTGTTGTATGCACTTGTCATCCATGCAAAGGTCCTGTTACGGGATTTCCGGGGAGGGGGAGAAGGGGTGCAGCTCTCACATACTCCAGCCGGGCGATTCCTGTCCACTGTGCGGTGCATATGTCCATGGGCGCAGGATCCATGTCATGGCATAGTTGTACGTGCAGTTCTGTCCATGTGGGTGCGATACACATATCCCATGCCACTGCCTCCCCCGATACATGCAGAGTTCCTGGATGTGATGGGGAACAGAGTGCATGTCCCGGACACATCCGATGTCATGGCAGTGTCGTTGATGGTGTGGTATCAGTTGCAGGTCGTTTGGTATGGCTGTTGTGGTGGTTACTGGCCAGTCCGTGCGGAAGCTAAGCATGGGTACAGTGTCGGACATCATGGCTCAATTGGGGGATTGCGTCGGGGTCCTACGAATTGACAGGTTGACAGGTATGCAATGGCTTCCTGCAGGGCTTCCATTTCATTGGTGGTATACATGTTTGCCAGCCAATGTAGCGGATGGTGGCTGTCACGGTGTTGTTCGTAAGTTGTCCCTTGTAGGAGCATGATGGGGCATGCTGGGTGACATTCGATGTAGCTGTGATCCATGATCCGTCATGTGGAGGCACAGTGGTCCCATTGCAGTGTGGGTCCGATGTTCGCCACATACGCCATGCCCCCATAGGCTGAACAGACCCTGTCGTGTGCGTCCAGAGGGTGGAATAGTGGTAGCAGGTCCGCCCTTGGACATGCCGGGTTGGAGAGGCACAACTCCACAGGATGGTGGAAGGGACACCTCCGACAGTAGAAGACGGGTATGACGCAGCTGAACAATGCGATGCGGTAAGTCAGTCGGTAACTTACGTTCAGCAGGGATAGGGGTTCGCATCCCATTAGCTGTATCAGGTTGTGTTTGTTCAGCTTGACCTGTTTGGCGTAGTTGGGTAGGTGTGTTGTAGGTGCCATTTTGCTGCGGGGCGATGTGGTGGCGTGCTCCGGCTGTGTGTGCAGTCTGCAGTGTGCAAGCTCCGAGGTTGCTGTGAGGTCTGTGATGGTCGTAGGGGGCAGGACTTGTGTTCTGTTAGCTTGTGCGGAGGACACGGGCCCTCATCCCACGTGCTTCTCTGAATGTTCAAGGTCAGTGGTGTGTGACTTCTTCCAGATAACTTGCATGGGAACGGCATGGGGGAGTTTTATATTTTTTCTTTCCCGTTCGGTATGTTCTTAGGTGATATGCGCTATCTGCCCTGTGGTCGGTTTCCTCTGCATGCCTGTGTTGGTCTTTTTTGGGACAATGGCTGTATTCTCCGGCTTGTTTAGTCGGGTTGTGGTTTCGGAGTTGGAATGGAAGGTCATTCAGTGCTGTCTGCTCTCCCGTGTGTGGGCGGCAGGCTGTGTTTCCGCTATGCGTTGGGCCTTGTGTGTGGGTGTCATTCTTGGGTCCACCTGTTGTCGGTCCCCGGGCTCTTTGGTGTTCCGTTTTATATGTCTGGTTCATGGGTGCAGGGTGGTATGGGTGTTTCTGTGTGGTACTGGCGTACCTCTTCCCGACGGGGCCCATGTTCTACTGGGTGGTGTTGCCGCCGCTGTGTGCTTCGCCATGTTTGTCACACAGGGGTGTGTCCTGATGTTGCGTGACTTCACTGACATGTGGGCGTTGGTTGTGTGACGTTGGGTGTTGTCCGTGAATTGGGCGTTGGGGTCATGACTGTGGCAGGCCTGTCACGTGTCATGTGCGTTCTGGGTGTGGCTGGTGTGTGTGGTGCTTGGTTGTGTCCCTGTGTTGTTTGTGTGCGACGCATACATGGCGTTATGGTTGGGCGCTGAGTTGTGCGCATGTGTGGCTGCGTCATCGCCGCTGTGCTGCGGTGCCGTGACGGGGTCGTTAGTTCCTGGTCCCAGGTGGTGTGCCCATGATAGTTGCGAGATGTTGCACTTTGCCCTGTGTTACATTTGTGGGTGCAGTGGTGGATGTGTCTTGTCCACGCAGGGGTGTTGGGGGGGTGCCATGTCCTCCTTTTCCGCATTTGCACTGTGTGCGCTGTTTGCGTGCCCTTGTTGTGTGTGTGCCTACCTGCGTCTCCGCGGTACGTTGCCTCCTTGGTGGTGCATCAGGTATAGCATGGGGAGGGCCTGCAGTGCTGGATTCATGCTCGGGGGGGGGTCGCCTCTTCGGTGTCTGTGCTCGGCGTTCGGGTTTCCGCCTCACTTTCACGTGCGGTGTTCTCTTAGCCGTGGGAGCTGTTTGTTTGCGGCATCGTAATTTGTACGCCGGGCGGTACGTGATTTCGTCTGGCGGTGTGTCTCCATTGGGCTGCGCCGCTATGTGAGCGGGCGCACTTTGATGGCGGACGGCGTCGCTGGCTTGCCGGCGGTGTTTGGCTGCCTTTTCACATCGTGATTTGGCGGGCGTGTGGGCTGCGGCATGCGGGCGGTAACTGGTGGTTTTTGCATCCGCCAGCACGGCGGTGGTGCTTCCGCCCGCCATCCTAATGGGCCCCTATATTTTTGCAAACGATATTAATGTTTTCGATATTTTTAAAAACGATATTTCTTACCTTAAACTCGATATTCTTGACCACGATATTCTTGCAGTCGATATTTCTGTATCTCGATATTCTGCACGCGATATTAGTGCAAGTCAACATTTCCAACTCAATATTCTGACTCTTTACCGATCCTACTCCACAAAAAAAAGGAACATTTCGGTGGTCGCCCTTTCAGGTGTCAAAACCCTGCCTTTGGAACATGAATAACCCCCTGGCATTCAGAAGGACTCTGTAGGCACTTCTCTACCTGTAACTCTACTTCCTTAGCTCTCGTGCTCTCCTGTTCTAATTAGTAGCGGTCGGTGGTGGGAGTGCCGCCGGGCGCTGACGGGCGGGGGAGGGGCAAGGTGGGGGGTAGTAAACTACGGATTACGGGCGATTACAGGTAAGTACACATATAAATAAATAAAACGAATTTCGTTTCTCACGCTGCATCGCCAAATGTGATGCAGCGCGAGAAACGAAATTCGTTGTATTTATTTATATGTGTACTTACCTGTATTTGCCCGTAATCCGTAGTTTACTACCCCCACCCTGCCCCTCCCCACCCCACGTCAGCGCCCGGCGGCACTCCCACCACCGACCGCTACTGGTTCTAATACTGCATCACCTCCTGTTGTCGGAATTTGAGTTTTACCACCATGAAACCTTTTATGGGATCTGAGCGCGCTACGAATAATAATAAACTCATATTTATAATATGGAAAAACAAGAATTATATATGTTTTTCTTAATTCCTGGAAGACGGTGATAGAGAACCATGTCCCAACTATCGGGGACGAGCATAACTATGAATAGTGCAGCAGGTGCAGTAGGTGCAGCAGCACCGGAACATAGGGGTGTGATGGGCTCACTTCACCCAAAAAATGGCTTTTTACTAACAAGCCAGCGAACAAGGGATCCAGTTTCCATCCATCCTATGCGTGACACTGATCAGGCAATGGAGGAGGGAGCACGTTACTATTGTCTGTTCGTGAACAAACTTGCCTGGCCATCATGGTATTTTATCTAGAACAAAAACATACATCTAGGATAAGTCGTTTCCTGCCCTTTTCCTGGTAGTTAATTCCTACCAGAATACGAGAAGGTGGAACAAGATGTCCTTTTTTCTGTGCTAAATGTTCTTCGAAATAATCAGACACTGAAGAGATGAAGCACTTCCTATGCTTTACATTGACTGCGCTATTACAGAGGCAGTGCTCTTAGGAATGATTAATAGAGCCATCATGAAAAATTCATGGGCTAAAAATCTTTGAACATCACTTACTTGAAATGGATGCTGTTGCACATTGTATGTGAACATGCAGCGTTCTTGCAAAGTGTGCATGCACTTTGCACTCAAATTACAAAAAAGAAGAATATTAAAAAAAAAAAAATAGTGTGAGCCTTTTGAAAATATTTTTTACATTGGGTGCCTCTTCAAAATATACTCACGGTAACACAGCAGTCAAAATACTATGCAAATTAATACACCATGGTCTTCATTATAACTTTAGATTAAATCCTGATTAGACTGTCAGTAGCAGGAGTTTTCCCCAGACACATTTTGCCTGTGAAAAACAGGCCGCATTTATCTGGGTAAACGTGCTCAGAAACTACAACATGTGGTTGATGCCCAAACGCTGGTTTTCCACAATTATATATGATTTTCCTCATGCAAGAAAATCAGAGGATGACAATGGAAACGACAGAGATATTTGACACATAGAGATACTATTAACCCCACAGTTCCAATATGGCTGTACTTCAGATAGTCGACAGAAACACTTCCTCAATAAATTCGAAATGTAATGCACTGCAGGGGTCTTTCTTGATGTTGGAGGGAAGTGTGACACATCTGGCAATTTCTATTTAGCACTGTTCGAAGAATCTTCTTTAGGGTCTCCTGCACAATAACATTTAAACTCAAAAGCAGTGCTTAATTTGAGCCAGTGATTTCTGGTGCTCGGCACCAGCACTTAAAATTCAGCACCAGCACTTATGACAGTCTGCCACATGGTGTCATAGTCTGTCTAATTTAGAGATGAGCACATCAACAGTTGTTTACTAATTCAATATACATTAAAAATGACTAATACTTGCCACCCAAGCCATTCTTATAGCTTTGGGGGCGTGGAATAGTTTGAATTGTCACATGTGTAAGAGGGTGATGGTTGGTACTGCTATTGGCGGTGCTGGCATGACAACTGGTGGTGCAAAATACAGTGGCCTCCTGACGAAGGCCCTGGCACTTATTTATTTACAAGTTAAACACATCTCAAACGGATATAAGAGGACTGATGGACGGCCCTGAAAACATGACTGAGGAGGGGATGTGTGAGGAACAATTATCAATGGAAAATGTACTCAAAGTCTGGACACTACAGAGCAGATTTATCAAGACATTTAACCACTGCAAAGTCACGCTAAGTAGCACATAGTCTTGATAATTTTTTTACTTTCCAGTGCAAAACTTGTTTTGGCACTGGAAAGTTACTCTGACCTTTTCGTAATGCAAACAGCACTTTGCCTTTAGCCATGCCATGCACAGTAGGGGTTGGCCAGAGGGATCTGGCTATGGCCAGGCCCTGTACCCAACCATCCATTTGGTATGGCTGTACATACAGCCTTTGGCCATGCATAGCGGGGGTGGGATGCAATGCTTGACCTTTGGCCAGACCTGGCGTAGAACCCTCGGCAGGAGGCCAACCCCTTCTGCTCACAGACTCCGGCCAAACTCAGTGAGGGCTGACTGCAGGTGGCCTGACCCTCTGCCCAACCAACTGCAATCAGCCAACCCAGCTGCACACAGCATTTGTTCTGTGCACAGCAGGCTTCATAGTAGACCATGGAATGCAGCCAGACCATGCGCTAAATCCGATGGGCCGGGCCGTACTGGAAACCGAAATCGGCCCTAGCTAAGATCTCGGGTGGCCCCGTGGGGGGTGAGGGAATGCTAGCGGTACTGAAACGTGGTGTCCCAGGAAGGTCCGTGGGACCAAGGCAGGGTCCCAGATTCAGGAATCCAGCGATATTAATTTTTTTATTACTTATTTTATTACCAGTGGTGGTGTACCTCTGGGTCCCCCTACTTAGGCCTGAGGGTAAAGTTACGTTCACCCTGCCCCCTCCCCCCATCCGCCTTTTTTCTTTACCGACACGGTGCTCGGTTCATTGTGTTGGATAATGGTGTCCACAGCAGCAGTTTTTCTGTAACAGCCAGGTATTCAGAGCATGGCAGATTTGCATATCCGCAGCCGAATTTACAAATTCTCAATGTATAATAGAAGAAAAAGTTGCCTAGTCCCATAGTGTGTCTTTATTATTTTAATTGGACTCACAAATCCCAGGTGTTGGACTTGGCCCTTTTTGCAGGGTCATCCCTAAACTTTTTGCCTTCCTCTTATATTTTTTCTGACCTGTTGTTGGCTGTTTTATGACTCTGGGCACTTCACCACTGCTGATCAGTGCTAAAGTGCATATGCTCGCCCCATTGTAAATTGTGTTAGGGATTAGTGACTCCATGATTGGATGATTGGTTTACTTGTCAGTCCCTAGTACAGTGCACTGAGTGTGCCCAGGGCTGGTAAATCCAATGCTGCTGGTGGGCTTGCAGCACTGGTTGTGCCACCCACAGAAGCAGCTTGTAAAGTATGTCTCAGGCCTGCCATTGCAGAGCCTGTGTGCAGCCTAGGGCTGCCATGTCGACTTGGTGAGTACACCCACTTACCAGTCCCTAAACCTTCCCTTTACTACATGTTGGTCACCACTAAAGTAGGCCCTAGGGCAGGGTGCATTGTAAGTATAAGGTAGGACATGCCCTGGTGTGTGTGGCATGTCCTAATAGTGAATTACAGCCATTTTCGTTTTTCACTATTGCAAGGCTACCTGCTCCCCATAGGCCAGAATGGGCAGTTGGATTACTACAGTTTATAATCCTAACTGACCCAGGGAACATGGTAGAAAAACGAATTTAGTATGCCTGAACTCAGAATGATAAAATACATCTTTTAGTGAAGTTGGTTTTAACATTCTGTGTTTGAAAATACCACTTTTAGAAAGTAGGTATTTTCTTGCCTAACCATCCAAGCCTGCCTCTGCTAGGTTGTGTATTCCTTGTCTGGGTTTGTGAGTGACAGGGACTGGGGGACTCCAGGAGACAGGGTGAGTCAGCACAGGGCTGAATAGAGAGATCTGCATGGAGATAGGTGGGAGGAGTTGCACCTGGGACCTGAATAGGGCTGTGCTTTCCCTCCACAATGCTGGCTCCACCTCCTGTGGTGTGTCTGACGTCCCTGGCCTACTCTGTGAAAGGAAAGAAGGAGTCCTGTAAACAAAGTGCTCCAGGACTGACCAGAACTGGTTTTGGACTAGGCAAAGGCCTCTCTGCCTTCAGAGAACAAAGAGAAAAGGTGTATAAAAAGGGGACCCAGACCCCTAGGAAATTAGATCACTTTTGGGAAACAAGAAGAAACCTTTGCTGAGGAGCGGAACCAAGAAGAAACTGAGGAGAAGACTATCCCTAAGCTAGAGGGATCTGCCTGCAGTGGTTGCCTGACTGCCAAAGAAAGGAGAAGGGAACTTTGTGTGTACTTTCATCAACTTGTGAAGGATCTCCAAGGGCTTGATTTCAGAGCTTGCCTCCTGTTGAAGTCTCAGGGACAACAGACTTCACCCACCAGCTACCCCTGTATTCCCTTGCTGGGAATTTGGACCTTCTGACACACTTGCGTGTCTCTGGGAGCTGGAAGCGCGACTCAAGATGAAGAAGCGTGTCTCCGCAGCCGCTGATTCTCGCATCGCCGGAGAAGAGTGTCGACGTCGCATCAGACGCCGGCGCATCCCCGAAGAAGCACGCCGCTGACACCCTCGCATCCTTCGAAGTGCCTCGCAGCACCGGAGAAAAGTGTCGCCGTCGCATCAGACGCCGTCGCATCCCCGGGGCAGAGCATCGACCTCGCATTAGACGCCGACGCATCGCAACACGAGGCGCGCCGCGCATCCCAGGAGAAGATTGTCGATCTCGCATCAGACGCCGTCGCATCGCCAGGGAAGCGTGTCGCAGGGCCTGTCGCGGCTCCAAAGATTCATCGAAATCGCCGCACGGCCGTCGGGCGTGCACGCATCACCCCTTCGTTGTTGCAACCTCAAGAAGACGCCACTTTGTTTCTTTTGCACCAGATCTTCAACGCATCACCGTCCTTGCGTGTAAGGGACTACCACATCACCTTCCCTGCAACACTTTTCGTTGCCCTGCGTTACGCATCTTAAGGTACATTGAACTCAAAGTGTCGCATTTTCATTTTAACAGACTCAAGCTAATTCTACCATCTTTAAAGTACAGTATTGTGGATTATTTTTGTCGTTTATGGTCTTGTGGTAAATCTATATAAAAGATACTTATTTTTATAATACAACCTGTGTGGTGTCCATTTGTAGTGTTGTCACTGGATTACTGTATGTGTTCACAAATGCTTTACACACTGCCTCTGAACTAAGCCTGTCTGCTCGTGCCAAGCTACCAAGAGGGTGAGCAAGGGTTATTTCAGGAGTGTACCCCCCTTACCCTGACTAGAAGCAAGGGTCCCTATTTGGTCAAAGGTACCTACCTCTGCCAACTAGAGACCCCCAGTTCTAACACCAGGGGATTAAAGTCCAGACATTGCTAAAACGTAAACTCTTCATGCCTAGACAGAACACTTTTTAATTGCCAATTTCTTCAAAACGACTGATTGGATTTGCGGTAAACCAAGCAATGGCACTTTTTGAGTAAAGTTCTAAGTACACAATAACTTTGGTGTAATTCCATTTAGCAGATTTTTATGCATAGAGGAGCAAAGAATCCCATTGACGTTAATAATAATGATCATGCAATTTATATAGAGCATGGTTACACCTTATGATGTGTCCTCACGCTAGGGCTTGACCTACCAGATAAAAACAGGAGAGCAGAAAAACTGAAGGGGGGGAGGGGGGTGGTAGGGGAACTCCCCTAGGTCAATCTAGGGTGACTTAAACAACCAGGTTTTAACTCCAAGTCAGAAGTTCTTTTCAGATGGTTTAGCTCTCAAGTGCACGGGTAGGGAATTCCAGATCTCAGCCGGCGAGTGGCTAAAAGGACGGGCACCTAACCTGGCCCTCAGCACCCATGACACCCTCACTAGTTGGGCCCGTGCAGATCTCAAGTTACATGGAAGCAGGTAGGGTTGCACCATAGGGAGCAGATATTTGGGGCCATTAATAATTTTGTGGCAGTAGCACATGGCTTTGAAGGAGATTCTTTTTTCGACTGGGAGCCAGTGAAGAGAAGCAAGGGTTATCAGTAGTCAATGTCTTTCCAGGAAGATTCCGAACTAGGCGTGCTGCCAAATTTTGTATCAGTTGGAGTTCCTTTTAAGGTATAAAATGTTGCAATAATCTATCTGAGAAGTTACCATAGCGTGAACAATAGTTTTTCTTGCCACTATGGGGAGCAGGTCCAGAGTCTTCCTCAGGATTTTAAGGACCCCGAAGCATTTCCCCTCAACACTACTTATCCGACTCTCAAAAGGCAATTTGGAGTCGAACCATACGCCCCTGGTTTTGGTTTTGGATTTGGGGGCAGGATTATGGCCCAGGACATGAGGCCACCAAGCCGATGTCCACATAAAAGGGAATTTACCGACTATCAGTAACTCAGTTTTATTCAAATTCAGCTTAAGACAGATCTTAGCCATCCGAGAGGCTAGTTCCTCCAGACATGATTTAAACTGTGACGTGGCATCATCCCCATCATGAGAGAGAGTTACCAATAAGCTGCATATCGTCTGCATATGGCACAATTTTCACATTGTGTCCTTGAACGATCTCAGCTAGGGGGCAGATGTATAAATTGAATAGAGTAGGGCATAAAATAGAGCCCTGCGGTATGCCTTGTGATATTGTTTTTGTCTCAGACATAAACGGTCTTTGAGCTACTCGAAAGCTGCGGAGTTGGAAAAAAGTGGCTATCCAACATAGCGCAATGCCTCCTACACTGCACCGCACACGCCTCTGTAAGAGATGACCATGGGATACGGTGTTGAGGGCTGAACTAAGATCCAGCAGGATTAGGGCAGAAGTTTGCATACCACCTTAAGCTTTCTGTGGCCAGCAATTATGCGGACTCTGTAGAATTGAATACCCTTAAACCTGATTGAGAGTGATGTAATAAATTGTTCGATTCAATGAATCTCATTAGTTGAATGTTCACATGTTTTTTGGTTATTTTAGCAAAGAAATTCGCAAGTTATGGTTTGGACCATAATTTATAACTCGCACAGCAGCCATTCAAACCATGGCTCACACAGGCAACAAGGGCATCCATGTAGCTATTGGTAGATCAGAGTTTCCATTAAAAAGGCTTTTCTGTTTTCCTAATAATTCTGGTATGATCAATCTACATAAAACTTGCAAAAAAGTACGTCAACTTTGAGTTCTTTAAGGCAAGTTTTGTGCAGATCCATGAAACCAAGGCCCAAAAAGAAGTGGGAGCCTAAAAGGTAAATTTCTCACTCCTTATCTTCTCTGGAACGTGTCTTGGCAAAAGCAACACCCTACAGTAAAAGCTGTAACAAGTTTGCCTCCTTTTATGCCTCTAAAGTAGCCAAACTTTATGCCATTTGTCACTTCCCCACCAGTTTTTCATTCTTTGCAAAACACTTGTGATGCCTACTTTGGCAATCATCGTGCTTACTCCAAGGGCTCCATGTTAAATGTATGTCACATGCAGGTACTAAAAACCAAAAACAACCCCGGAAAAAAATAATTTCAACTCAGTTCCACAGGCGTGGTTGAGTGATAGAAGCTCACTGCTCAGGCTGCTTTCAGAGCTAACTGTGAAAATGTCAGAGGGGTAGCAGTTCCAATCCAGTCTTGGTCAGATGAGTTTAAAGTAAATGTTCGTCTATAGTCTCCTTGCTGATTACTGACCATTAATCAGAATGTATGCATGGTGCTTTGCAGAAATTACAGTTGGGTGAGAAGAAATCAGTCATTGGTGTCTTTCTCTCCTTTTACTTATCCCAAACCTCATATTACTACTGTGATCTCCAAATAACACTTTCTAGACTTTTCCCTCTTCTATCCCTCCATTATCCTATTCATTCCAACTAACAGCCTTGCATGTCCACGTCTCAAATTAACTCATATTTCTCTATACTAATCCATCACTAATCATTTTTTGGGTTCCAGAGTAGCATGCTACTCGTCAAAAAGTGCTTTGACGCCCCTTCAGGGGTAGTAAGCGCTATACAAATACAATTACAATTAAAATTGGGTTCTTTGGAAAGACAAATTTGTCACTTGCCATTGCTGGCTTTCACGCAGCACATTCCAAAGCTGGGAGGGTTGAGCTACAAAGGTCTGGCCTCCCAGTTAATCCTACCTACATGGGATGATCAAAAGGAGCCATAATGGCTGCGTTCTTTATTTTCATAGCAAATGATAATTTCTTGCCATCATACGGCCCGAAGGACCACATATACATGTACATATTATTGCATACATCTGCATAACATTGCATATTGGAGTTAAAAACCCAAACAGTACAATTCGCTGCGATATAGCTAGTCAGCGTCTCTCTGAATCTGTCCCGGACTGTGCCCAATAAACCCGGGTGACGTTCCATACAATGCATCACATATCTCGACCATAGGACAGCACTTCCACATCTATGGTGCTGGCAATCGACAACGGAGGGTCTAGGGTGATGCCTCGGTAGTCAGCCCACCACTGCCAAATCTTTGTATGTTTCAGCGGACATCCCCGTGCTTGAAAAACAGACACCTCCAACCCGATACAAAAGTCCATCCCCCGCCTCCAGGCACTCACCAGGGGTGGCATATCAGACCTTCATAATCTAGCTGTGTCCAATTAGCAAGTGTGAGGCCCCAAAATAAAAGATGGTGCTTATATCTATTACCGCTCATCTAGTATCTCATCTGTAATATGGAGCAGGGTCAGTCTGGGAGATCGAGGAAGTTCCCACCCCAGGACCTCGGCAAGGCACTCAATCACCCCTTTCCAGAACCTATCCAGAGCTTCGCAGGCCCATATCGTACGCAGGAAAGTGCCATCGTCATTACGGCAGTGCAGACACCCAGGGAATTCTATCAGCTAAGCCCTCCAAAGCTTGTATTGTGTATAATAGGCCCTACGCAGGTATTCGAATTGATTCAATCTTAGGCGCAACGAAATGGCCGCTCCCAGGGAGGACTTCAGGGCCTCCATCCAATCATTATTATAGAGGGAACCCAGGTTTTTCTGCCATGCCGTCCTTAAGGTCTCAAGAGTGATGCTGCTGCGTGTAATGAGAGATTGGTATGTTTTCAAAATATTGTGGTCGCCCAGCTCTCCCATCAAAACCTTGCCCTCTAATGGGTTAAAATCTGGGAGGGTAGTAATGTTGGTTATGTATGGTGTTAATGTGTGGCAGAATTGAAGATATTTGAAAAACTGGCAATGGGGCATTGAGTATTTTTCTCTTAGTTCTTGAAATGATTTGAGAGTAAGGCCATGCATGACATCTCCAATAGAGGAGATCCCTATCTGGTTCAGCCACGAAAGCCCTGGAGGTCTGCCAAGTGGGGTTGCAGCCGATTGCGCCATTGAAGCATCTCACGTGTAATACGGCCCACCAACCCATCCTGCGGAGACATTGACGCCACGTAAGTATCATGACTCTTGTGGCGGGGGCAGGACCTGGACATTTGACCTACTATATAAGTATGAATAGAGAGTGGGGTCTTCCAAAAACCAGCGCTCTACGGCATAGGTTGTGTCGTCTCTAGATCCGTACCACCAGTCTTTAGGCACCTGGAGGTGCGAAGCTACGTGATAGGATTGAATATCAGCAGCTGCGATGCCGCCGCAATATGTGGATTGGAAACACATGCGTAGCACCACCTGGGATGCTCCGCCCCCCAAAGAAACTGACCCAGCACATCGTTAATCTGGGGAAACCACGACAGCAGGACCAAATAGGGATGGTTCTGTAGATAATAGAGTAATCGCGGGAGAGAGACCATCTTAAATATAGACCTCCCGTATGGAGAAAGTGGCAATCCCATTCAAGATCTAATTTCCATCTTTACTCTTTCAGTCGCAATCCTTAGATTACTGTCCCAGAACATCTTTTGGTTGTATGACAGAAAGACTCCTAGATATTGCAGACCCTTCGTGGCCTGCGACAGGTCCGCAGCCCATTGGCCATTCCCGAGCGTCCCCTGCAATGGCCATATAGTAGATTTACGAACATTCATATAGAGGCCTGACGTTTCTCCAAAGATTCGCATAATCTGAAAGATTCTGGGGCCCGATTTATGCGGGCCTGTGAGAAAGAACAAAATGTCATCTGCATATGAAGCAATACAGTCAGAAATTTCTATTGTCCATTCAAAGCTCCGGACCAGGGCATCCCTACGGACCCACACAGCCAGGGGCTAGATGGCCAATGCGAACAACAGGGGTGGTAGGGGACATCCCTGTCAAGTACCACGTTAACTGGGAAAGGGGGAGAAGCCCAGCCGGCCAATCGCACAGTTGCAGTTAGATCCGTATAGAGTAGTCAAATATATGATAGGAAGCGCAGACCGAAATTCAACCGTTTCAGGAGTGCAAAAAGATATGTCCAATTAACCGAGACAAACACCTTGTCCATTTCTGCTAGCAACAGGGCAGCCGGCCTGTACAAGCGATCAATTGAAGCTATTGCATTATGGGTCCTCCTGATATTAATACGGATTGCCCAGCAGGGCAGAAAACCCGCCTGATCAGGGTGGACCAGGTCTGACATATGTGGCATTAATCTGTTTGCCAGAATTATTGCCAGTAGTTTCGCCTCTGTTTAGAAGGGATATCGTGTGATATGAGGCGTGATGTTCGGGGGGTCGGGGTTTTATAAAGGCCACAATCCCCGCATGCCTCCAATCTGGGGGCATACAAGCCATCTGGAAAACCCCCTGGATGGCAGTTAGGTAGTGTGGGCCTAGTTGGGACACATATGCCTTGTAGAATTTGCATAGGTACCTGTTAGGGCCAGGTACCTTGCCGGACCGCAATTCTGACAACACAGCCGTCAGTTCTTACAATGTGAGGGGATCCTCTGAGGACCTCCGCACTTCCTTCAACAAGACCTTCGGGGGTATATCCTCGAAGAAGCTCTCAATAAGTGGGGCACTGATTACCTTTTTTGGCACTTACAGGGCCTCATAGAAATTAGCAAAGCTACTTGCTATTGCTGCCGGATCTGTGAGTACCACCCCATTGGTGTCATAGACCGCGGGGAGGTGGATCAGCGTTGCAGCCTGTCGACAGAGTCGATTTAAGAGCTTCCCCAACTTGTCCTCCCACTGGTAGATTCTACTCTGAGAAGCCAACCACATATAGCGCTCTTCCTCCATCAGTTCCCCCTGATACTGCTGCTGAGCAGAACAGAGTTGTCTAAGTGCCGCATGCACACCGTGTCCCTGCCCCTGCATTTCTAGTGTTATAATGCGGGCTTCTAGTTGTAATAGGTTGTGTTTGCGGAGCTTGCGCTCTGCTACACAAAAACTGATATCCACCCCTCGGATGGTGGGTTTCATCGCCTCCCATAGCACTTAAGGGCAGACTCTACATTAAGAGTAAGGTACTCCGTCAGAGCCTTGTGAATGTGGGTCCAATAGGATTGATCCTGTAGGTGCCATAGGGAGAGCCTCCACTGAAATGGGGTTCGACTCGGGCCAAAAAAGAGCCGTACAGCTATCGGGGAGTGGTCTGACAGCCCACGGGGCATTATTGTGGCTTCCGGGACTCTATGTATGTAGCTGCGTGGAACAAAAATTTAATTAATCCTAGAGAAGGATTCTTGGATTGGGGAGTAGTAAGTACATCTTGTGTCATGTGGATGATGGAACCTCCATTTATCCTCTCAGGCCACCAGATCTACCAGGGATTTCAGTCGAGACCTCGCGTGTTCCCCATGAACCCAGATGTTCGCCATCTGTGTCTGGTTGAGCATAGCACATCGTTCAATCACCTCCCATGACCGCAAGCCCTTCAGGTAGAAGCCCCCAGACATCAACTAAGCGGTCAATAAAGCCTTGACTAAGAGGAGGTGGGGCGTAGACACTGCTACACACATGTTCCCCAGAAATGGTCCCATGAACCAGGATGTATCTACCCTGTGGATCTGCCCATGTTTAAACAAATATGAACAGAATTTTGTGGTGAATCATGGTGTATCATGACAGCAACGCCCCTAGATCCCCTCCCGAATCCAGTATAAAATGTGTGTATATACCCATAGTGGGCAAGAGAGGTTTTTTTTGTGCCCAGGAGGTGCGTTTCTTGCAGTAACAAGATGTCTGCCTTAATGCACTTTGCCGGCGGGAGTATCGCACCGTGCTTAACTTAATCAAGCATGCCTCTAATGTTCCGGCTTACCACCTGTGGCTGGCCTGGGGAGGTTCCATCAACCTGGGTCGACATTTGTATCAAGGGGCCATAATTTATATCTCGCTGAGATATGGGGACACCACTCTGGGACAACACAGACAGCACAGCAAGGTTTAACAACAACTCAAACCCCCAAACAACCCCCAACACCCACCCCCTATCCCAATACGTCAAAACAGCTGAAGTATCTGTCGCAGATGGTGTCTCATGCCGACCCCAACGGGAGGTCAACATAGTAACCGTCCAATGGATCCCCAAATACCCCATCATCACAGAGTGAGCAGACAGGGGTCAAGGTGTACCAGCCTATCTTTGCAGCCCACAAGAAACACCTAGATACTACATCATTTAGGATACAGGAAGAAACCTGGGGGCAGATTTAAAAGCCCCTTGCGTCACTTTTGCGTAATGTTTAACATGGGAAAAGTGATGTAAGGGTGGCGCAAGGGGCTTGTAAATAAGCCCCCTGGAGTCTTTGCACATAGCTTCCCAAAACAGTCATTTGTGAGGGTTGGAGGCCACAGCTTTTGGAGCCTCTACCTGCTCCCCATTGCTGGCCCTGGAGCTGGTGCTCCAGGGCCCGATCTGGACCAGTGCCTGTGTTTGTCCTTCTGGTTACTTTGCAAACGGCGAGGTTCCCACGATGAGGAATCTGAGTCCTGATGTGATGGAGTATGCTGCCTTAGGTGTCTTATTACGTCTGTCCAGGTCAAAACATCATCTGGCGTGTCAAAGAACAAGGTGCAGGAGTTATATACTACTCGCAATCAGGCTGGGAACATGAGCATGTATAAAAAAAAAAAAGGTAAATTCGTACTTGTAAAGCGCACTGCCACCCCGACTGGGGCATCCTGGCGCTATACGCATACCGCTGTGGAACCCTTCCTGGCTATTCCCTGTGAAATGTCCACTCCTGGGCACCCCCAAGGTGAAGCCAGGCATCCCAGCGCTGGTGGGGCCGTTGTGGAGATTAAGCAAGCTATTGCCCAGAGTTGCAGAGTGGGACCCATGATTAGAATAGGCACCGAGGCGAGAATTATCAGGTCCGAGGAAATTGAGTCCAAGAACCGCCGAGGCGGGAATTGAACCCTGGTCCCGGGCCAGATCTCTGCATCAGGGTCTGCCGCTCTAACCATTGAGCCACACTTCTCCACCTCAACTGTATGAGAGTTTCAGATCCCAGAGCCGAGCCTTGGCTGCCTCAAAAGACTGGCGTTGCTGCTGTACCATTGCAGTATAGTTGGGGAACACCAGATCCGATGGGTTCAAATAGGAGCTCACACTGTGCCCTAGCTTGTTTTAGGATGATGTCACGGTCATGATAATTTAAAATTCTAGCAATATTGGGCCGTGGTTAAGCCCCCGGGGGCGTCCACTGGAGCAGCACACTGTGTGCATGCTCTTTCATGAAGCATGAAGAATGGGAGTCCGCCAGGATCCACGAGGTTTGCCATTCGGTCAGGAATTTATCCATGACATTCCTTTCGCAGTTTTCAGGAAAGCCCACGGAGCGGGGATCGTTTCTGCTGGCACGTCCCTTCGCGTCTTCCACCAGTGTTGCTAGGCCCTTGGTTATTATTTCAAGGGTGGACACCAAGGCTTGGAGCGTAGTGGCCGCGTCCTCCACCCTGGAGCCCCTGGACTCTGCCTCAGTAAGGCGCTCTACCGCACCGCAAAGGTCCTGGCGCAGAAATGTCACTTCTGAGCCCGCTGCTCTGATTTTTGCCTCCAGCGTGTCTCTTGTTTGTGTGATTGCAGCCAATAATGCGGCATTATCTGGTGATGCGCTGGCACCTCCTCCTGCGTCTGTGCCGGCGGTCCTGACCCCAGTAAACTCGTCCATCGTCCTTTGCTGGGCTGCAGTACCAGTAGGCTTATCTTTGGTCATGGTCATAGGCAAGATCCACCAGGGACCTATCCGTATGCCTCGCCGTAGCTTAGTCCCTCTACGTTGGCCCGGTGGCACCGACCACAACGGCCAGGGCTCGGTTTCCAGGCAGATCTTGCAGCCACCTATTCCTCCCTTACAGGATCTGTGTTTTTAACAATGGTGATCCAGCAGAAGAGGGCCGGGCTCCCCTGCCACAAGCCACACCAGGACCTAGCCCGGCAGCCTCCCTGGTTGGTAGAGAAGCCCCCCCTCCCCTAGCGGGCGCCTCACCTCCTGAGCCGCCACTGCCATCTTATATCGGCCTCACCGGTGGGCAGATGGTCGTCTCGAGGCCCAGGGCCTTGATGCACGCAGCCGGGGAACAGCAAGCAAAGCAGGACCTGCCCACCATAAGGTGGACCTCAAGCATGTAATCCTGTGGTCCTGGCTGCCGTCCTGAGGCCCGCTGAATGCGAGCCAGGGCCCAGCCAAGCGCCGCTTCACCCTCTCGGCCTGCAATCCTCATACGGCCAGCCGACGCAAGCCTGAGGCCCCGCCTGGTCTGGCCACCATCTTAGCCGCTGCCTCAGCCACAGGAGACACGCGGCCCGCCTCCAACTCCGGCTGTGGCATGGACAGATCTCTCTCACCGTTGGGGTCAGCGGACTAGGCCTGACAGCCCCAGGCCCTCCCCCCCCCCCCGGCCGGCAGTCCCTCACCTTCCATCCGACAGTGTCATGGGCCCGGCCCCAGGGAGCGCGGCTCCAACGGCAGGGCAGCTGCCCAAGCCCTTACGTATGCCACACAGCAGGTCAGTCAAACCGGGCCCGCCCAGGCATCCCCACTGCAGTCTGACAGTCTATCCGGGGCTAGGATCAGCTTCGGAAGCAAGTATCTGGTAGGATTAAGCAGGATAATGTTGTGGGCTGGCAGAGCATACCTAGAGCACGTTCGCCATGTTGGACCGCTAGGCCACGCCCCCCATGGCTGCGCTCTTTCAAGGACCGACAGCCAATGCAAGTTATCCAGGCTTAAAGAAGTGTGTTGCCTCCTTGGATTGATCACAATCAGGCGAGCTGCTGCCTTTTACAAGTCATGAGTTCAGTTCATACTGATGCCCATTGCCTAGTAAATCACTGATGTTTTCAGAGAAGAAAATTTAAGGAATGATTTATGGGATCGTGAGAGAATCAGCTGCCATTTTTGCTAGTAAGACGATGCAAAAAGCAGGCTAGCCCCATTCCCTCAGAGCTCTTTCCAAATTACCTGGCCGTGAGCCGCAGTTCAAGATTTTCACAGTGGTGTCGCAAAACATAACAAGCACTGACTAAGTCAATTGGTCTCGTCTGCCCTAGAGACTGGTGCATTGTGTTTTTTTCTTATTTCTGATTGCATGCATATGCTACAAAAATAAATTTAAAAAAAGAAAACATGGAATCATCTAAACATGGCTGTTATATATTTAGAATAAAAATATTAAAATTAAGAAACATTAGTAAATGTGCCTATTTTACTAGCAATAGTCTTCAAATACTAAGCCTTTCAATTGTGCCATGAATTGTATTAATATTTTTAGTAAAACAGACAAGAATGAATCACCACCTAACCAAGCAAATTGCAGACTCCTACTTCACTTTAACACTAGATGGAAAATAAATCACTTTTTAAGTGGGCAACTGAAGTGCAAGAAAATGTAATAGCTTGTAATAAAAATTAATATAACAGTAAATAAAATAAAACACACTTTGAACCAGATGGGCCACGAAAGAGGAAGGAGCGATTTTTCAGTATACAATAACAATGTGCAAAGGGTTGTGCAATCACTCAAAGTAAAGGGAGCCAGTGGGCAGAGTAAGGTGGCCCTTTGTCCCATGGTGTGTAATGCAGTGGGCAGAGGCAGAATTTGAATCACTATTTATTAGGCCTTCGAGGAGTCTGCGTAGTTCAGTAGCGGAACTCTGCGAAGTAATAAAAAACCTCTGCCGCACTATGCGGAGTTCCACAAGTTGCAGAGTGTGTTACATTGCGCCATTCACGCTGATTTTTAGAGCTGCGTGTTTGTCCCGTGCAGTAAAATCAGCGTGAACATCACTGCATGCAGTGCAAGAGGGCACTGCATCTTTCTGCCGCTCGAGTAGAGCGGCAGCTTCCTCACCGCGATAGTAAGGTTTCTAAACGCTAGTGGTAGCGACCATCCGCGACCGCCCGCGTTGAGAAATTTCGCTTTGAGGTGATCTAGTGTTGAATTTTCATCGCTCGCCAACTTAACGTTGGCGAGTGGAAGAGAGGAAAAAACTCCGCTACGCGGAGCGGAGTTTTTCAGAACTCTGCGTGGTCCACGGAGCGCGGAAACCTCTGCAAACTCCGCGAACGGAGCGGAGTTTGCCGCCCAGGCCTACTATTCATTAGGCCAATGGATGTAGACCACTTAATATGTGTGTAAAATGTATGATTTTTGGGGGAAAATGAGTTTAGCCAGATAGGCAAAGCAGTCGTAAAGGCCTGACGTAAAAAAGTATATGAGGCTGTAGAGACAAGGACGTTATTTGTCTTCTATACTTCTGTAACAAATGATACTATCCAAAGATGGATAAACCCTTGCCATTGCGCTCCATGTCACTTTAATTACAGGCCATGCATTCAAGCGCAACCCTTCTATATTAGTAAACGTTTACATTGAGGGAGCACATCTTGGTCCACAAGGGATCGATCCATGCTTCGAAGTGCTTTCATAAATGTCAGTGGAAGGCCCTCAGAATCTGACGATCCCTTCTCTTCAAGTGTTGGTCAGATTATCTGACACTATGCGAACGAAAAGGTGTGTGAGGGTAGAAGTCATGTGAAATGTTATGTCCCCATCTGAAGCCTGTGCAATTCAATCGAGTTTCTCCTGAGAATGTGTAAAGCACAGCGTGAGTTTTAAAATGCTGCCTAATTTATCCTGTCAGTATCTGGCTAGACCTTTGAAAAACAATAGTTTAGCTACTCTAGCAGAGGTAATCAGTGTAATTGAATATAATGACTAATTAGGGGAACTACTCATTAATCAGAATAATCTACGAGCTTCTTCGCGAATCTACACTGGAAAGAATCACCGTGATTTTACACAATACAGCATTATAAACGCACGGGGATGCTCCCCTCGGAAAATGTTCCATAAATCAAATTTTTTTTTTTTTTAGTGTGGTAAAGCGCGGGGACCTTCATTCAAGAAACTCATGTACTTTAACAAGAATGGCATGAAAGCGAGATACAAAAACATCTTTGGGGGGCTAAGGGGTAAGTAAGGCTAGTCTAAATTATTACTTGGATCAATATCATAAAAACCCGCCTGTTAATTATTTCTCATGTTTAAACCATGGATTTTGTCTAATTCATTTATGTGACTCGCCAATAATAAAAAATCACGTAAAGGAAACTATCCACGTACATATGTGCAGAGGCGAGACGTCCTTTAGAAATGTAAGTGTTTACTGAAAATATGGCCGACAAATATCATTAACCTCCGTACTTACGTCATTCTTTAGCCTACTTGGCTGACATGACATGGGGCATATTCTTCAACCTGCACTAAAAGTGCATGTAGATGTGAGCGTCGCCTGCCAAGTCATTGTCTTTGCCTGCACAGCTAGAAACAGTGTACTGGCAAAAGCTTTACAAACCTTTACAACTTCACCAGACTTTGCCAAAGCGACGTTTACCACTCCGCACCCCTATCCCCTGCCCTTTGCCAGAAAAAAAGGCTTTTAAAGTGTTCCAATGGGGAGGGGTGAGAGGAGGGAGAAGAGGATGGTTTGCTTATGATTTTTGGTGTCACACACTTTCTTTTTTTGGGAAGAGCTGTTCTGTAGGCAGGCAGCGTCGCTGCCTAGTTATTTGTAGTACCTCGACTGCCAGGGCATTGATGTGCCCAACGCACAATCATGGCCATCGCTTCCAACTGGCTTGACCAGATCTGGTAGATTAGCTATTTTACTTCAGTCCCAGTGATAGGGGCGTGATAGTCATGCCAAAGTCAAGGCAAGTCAAGGTAATGGTGATGTCACTGTTACGGTTTGAAGTTGGCTGCTCGCTCACCCATGGCACGTTGGCGTTCTGAAGTCACCATTGGCCTTGTAGTCTAAAATCCTCCTTTCTAGTCCTACACTAGCGTTGGCCTGGTCAGAGCTGATAATTGGTCATAGATGATGGCATTATTTTTCATTTGAAACAATGTCTCCAGATTCTGCAACTGAAATTTTTAGGTCTGGGATAGCCAAGACCTTTTGATTTTACCAAACCTATCAGTAGCGGCTCGCCGAGGGAGTGCTGCGGGGCGGGGGAGGGGCAGGGTGGGGGGTAGTAAACTCCGGCACACAGCGGAACGAAGTTAGGTAAATAAATAAATAAAACAATTTACATTGCGCACGCTGCATCGCCAACTCGGCGATGCAGCGCGCGCAATGTAAATTGTTTTATTTATTTACTTAACTCTGTTCCGCCGTATGCTGGAGTTTACTACCCCCCACCTTGCCCCGCCCCCGGCCCACCGCCCTGCAGCACTCCCTCCGGCGAGCCGCCACTGAAACCTATATGTATAATATGCTTACTTTCAGCCAGCTCACTTCAGCCATCGGTCTATTGTTGTGTCATTCACACTCTGCTTCTGCCTTCCACAGCATACAGCATGGGGCCTTGGGTCAGCCTACTTCATTCAGCCACTGGCTAATTTCACTTGAAGTTACTGCATTTTGCTCTTTCAGAAGGAGCACATCCACATACAAGGTTGTTCTTTTCACTGCCAGTGTTTTTGTTTTTACTTTTTGTTAGAGTTGGCTAAAGATTTTTTGAGTAATACAGGGCTTTCTTCATTCCCTTTTATTCAGTGTGTTCGGAGGCATCCCTTTGGTGTAATTCCTCATTTGCAGCATTTTTATCTTATTTTTGTTCCTACACAATGTATGTTCCATTTCAAAGCCTGCTGGAACTACCACCGGTCCAGCTTTGCAGTGAGCGCATGCTGTGATTCTTCGAAATCCCTTTGCTCCAAGAACTGAACACCGTATGGTCATTCCAATCTGTCTGGTTAACCTGTGTTCCATTTCCTGTGGTGCCCCTTTTAATGGGCACTGGATTTATGCCTAACTTTGCAAATGCCGGTTCCTGTGGACATGACCTGATGATGAGTCCTATAATGACCCATTTTTGGAGTTGTCCCATGAACTTATGGTTGCATCAAGAGGCAGGGTATGAGCCACTCCCTCAAGGGGGGGACGGGTGCTTTAGCACCAGGATTACTGAACTCTGGCTCTCATAACACGGATGCAGGGCAGCATGCTACTTCCTCAGCATCAGCTGATAACGAAGATCATATCTGTACTTCGGAACCTTTAAACTGGACGACTGCAGAGTCATCGTCTGTGGAGAGGGAATCCAGTCTGGATTCACTTACCATTGAACTTGTAGAAGAATCTCTAGGTGCCTCCGGATCACCATAAATTTACACACCATTTTCAAAATTGTCATGTCATGTTTTCATTTTTATATTACTGTAATTGTTTTTTCTCTCTCATGACTTATTTAGTCACATCACTTTGAATTTGCTTGGCTTGTGCCCATATTTACTTTGTTTAGCTAGTTGCTAAGTACCATTCCCGACCAAGGAGGGGGTGTAGTGAGTTCCTACTTAGGTCTACTATAGTTTCCCCTTATTTTAGCCTAACTGCACGTTGTAGGCCACATTTGCTTTGCACAGTCAAACGTAACACATTTATTATTGTTCAACGATAATATTTTAGAAATACGCTGCACATGTTATTGTTAATCAGCATTTCTTCTGGTGTTCAGTGGGAAAAGTTCGTACAAGGTCAAACAACATTGTGCCCTGTTTTTCTGTGCTCGGTAAAGTAACATCCCTTAACATATGGACACAACAAAAGTGCAGCTGCTGTTTTCCAACACAGCACTTCTTATCAGATAAATCAAGATATGCCCTTTGAAAAAACAGAGAGGAGGATTCATGCAGAGGGAAAAGGTCTTGGAACGGGGGCACCAGCCTTGCGTAAGCTGAGTTTATACCTACGATGCGGACCACCTAACTAAAATATAACAAGCATGGGGTCCGGCGCTAATCGCAGAGATCACTGATATTGATCTGTCCTCACTTAGGGGTGATTACGATGGCGTAACGTTCGCCACCGCCGGGCCGGCGGTGGCGACCGCTACGCCATTGTAACGTGATTTCCCCACCGCCATATTACGATGGCGGTGGGTATCGCGGCGGACGGAAAGTCTGTCCGCCACTTTTCCGATGGTCGGCAATCGTTACGATTGCCGGCCGGGCGGAGCTGGGGCCCAATATGGTGGCGGTGCCTAGCAGGCACCGCCATCCATATTATGATGTGAGCTTTTCACGGCCTTTCCATGGCGGTGATGCTGCCATGGAAAGGCTGGCAGGGTATTGCTTTGGGGGCCCGTTGCGGGCCCCCTTGCACTTGGGGGGTACCCATGGTACCCCCCTGCATGTCCATGCACAAGGTGGCAGGCACCGCGCGGTGCCTGCCACATTGTGCATGGACATGCACATCATGGCATTTTTCTATTGCGGCGGGTGCTGCAACCAGCAGCAACCGCCGCAATGCTACAATTCCAGATGCGACCGCCGTGGTGGCGGTCGCATCATGATTTGGATGGCAGGACCGCCGCATGGCAGGCGGGCGGTCCCGTTACCACTAGGATGGCGGGCGGACTGAAGTCCGCCCGCCATCCTAATCACCCCCTTAGTGAGGGTAGTCTTAGACAGACATATCAGTTATCATGATGGGGCTTTTCGTTGCATACAGTTTGTTCATAATGCAAATTACTCTGTTCAGTTGCATATGTTTTCTAATCGCAGTACACTTGCTTCATAATAGACCGCAGTAGTTTCAATAAATATTGTAATCTTTTCTTGTGTCTTTCTTTGTTTATTATGGACTTGCACGAGAGAACGAAAGGTGATGATCTGTTTCCACGGTTCCCCCTGGGGACAAGAGAGTTGTGTTCAAGGTTGCCAATTTACCTGTTACTCTGGGAAGGTTAGGAGGGCAGGCAAGGCACTATGAGCCAGTCAGATTTTGGCCCATAGGTACTGATGTGTGATGGTGACTCAGTCCCTACATTCTGACATCCTGTGATCCCAGCCATAGTTCTGTTTCCAAACAGAATCCATGCAACACTGGCAGCTTCCCTAACAATAAGGTTTTGCAAAAACCATGACATAACAAAAGAAGTATTACCAAAGCTGAAAGATTGCCAGCTATTGCTTTGCCAGTGTGTTTCCATTTGGGAGCAAGAGCCCGTTCTTGTTGATACATTTCTACATAAATATGCAGTAACATCAGGGTTATACTTTAGTTTGATATTGTACAGCGTTTATGACATGGTTTGTCGGTAGTTCAAGGCATGCCTGAGCTAATATAAGATCTGACAATTCCAAGATTGCTTCTCTGCCTCACTAACTGCTGGTACCACTCTTATAGAGGCCAGATTCTCTTGGATGGAGTACTAAAGTCCACTTCCACTGTCGGAGACAGTTACCCTTCCGGTAAGCAGTCAAAATATCGAAGTTGTAATATCGACCTACAATTATATCGAGTTAACAATATCGTAGGGACAGAATATCGATGTTAAGAATATCGTTGACCAGAATATCGACCTTAAGGTAAGTAATATCGTTTTTTTTATCTCGAAGTTGGTAATATCGAAGTAAGTAATATCGTAAGCAAAAATTTCGTTGTTAATAATATCGATATTTATATTAGTGTTATGTATTTTAGTATGTATTTTATATGTATGTTTAACATTTTTTGTAATGTATTTTAATTATTTCTAAATATATGTAGTAAATGTTTAGAAATTAGTAATTTTTTTAAAGTACATTTTGCGTTTTAGTATCAGAGCGGGTTGTGGGTTTATAGGGGAATAGGGTGGGAAGTAATTTAATTATAATTAATTAATTAATATTTTTTGCGTTTTAGTATCAGAGCGGGATGTGGATTTATAGGGGAATAGGGTGGGAAGTAATTTAATTATAATTAATTAATCAATTTTTTTTATTTATTGTTATTGATTATTAATTTATTGTTAATTAATTATTAATTGGCAATTAATTTTATTAATTGATTAATTTATCATTATATTAATTATAAATGTATTATTTAATTAATTTATTGTCATTGTTAATTAATTTATTGTTTATTAATAATTTCTAATTATTTTTTATTAATTAATAATTAAATTAATTATGTTAATTTTTATGTGTAGTCGGTTGTGTGTTTATAGGGGAATAGGGTGGGAAATAATTTAATAATTAAAAATTAATTAATATTTTTAAATGTATTGTTATTGATAAATAATTTATTGTTAATTAATTATTAATTGTAAGTTAATTTTTATTAATTGAATAATTTATAATTATATTAATTATAATTAAAACATTTTTTATTTGTTTTAATTGTTAATTAATTTATTATTAATTGTTAATTAATTCTTATTAATAGATTAAAGGCAAATTAAATTAATTGTGTTTTTTATGTGTAGTGGGTTGTGTGTTTAGGGGGGAATAGGGTGGGAAGTATTTACATTTTATTTAAGTAATTATTAGTTTAATTTTATTGGTATTTATTATTAATTTATTAGTTAATTAATTTTAATGTGTGATTTAATCTACAAAAAGTATTTAATTAATAAGTATGTTAATTTAACCCCTACGCTATCCAACACTTTCCCTACTGTTGCGCTCCCTGGAGTGGGAATAGTAATTTTACCCCTCCACTATCCAACACTTTCCCTACTGTTGCACTCTCTGGAGTGGGAATAGTAATTTTAACCCCTACGCTATCCAACACTTTCCCTACTGTTGCACTCCCTGGAGTGGGAATAGTAATTTTTACCCACCCGCTATCCAACACTTTCCCTACTGTTGCACTCCCTGGAGTGGGAATAGTAATTTTTACCCACCCGCTATCCAACACTTTTCCTACTGTTGCACTCTCTGGAGTGGGAATAGTAATTTTTACCCACCCGCTATCCAACACTTTTCCTACTGTTGCACTCTCTGGAGTGGGAATAGTAATTTTAACCCCTACGCTATCCAACACTTTCCCTACTGTTGCACTCACTGGAGTGGGAATAGTAAATTTTACCCCTACGCTATCCAACACTTTCCCTACTGTTGCACTCTGTGGAGTGGGAATAGTAATTTTAACCCCTACGCTATCCAACACTTTCCCTACTGTTGCACTCACTGGAGTGGGAATAGTAATTTTAACCCCTACGCTATCCAACACTTTCCCTACTGTTGCACTCTGTGGAGTGGGAATAGTAATTTTAACCCTTACGCTATCCAACACTTTCCCTAATGTTGCACTCACTGGGTTGAGAATAGATATTTTTATCTATACGCTATCCAACATTTTCCTTAGTGTTGCACTGATTTTAGTTGGAATAGTAATTTTATTACCTCGGCTATCTAATAGTTTTTATATTATTTTTGGTAATGTAGTATATAATTAATATTAAAAAGAGTAATTTTTTTCAATTTGTTATATGTATTTATTTAATTTTTATTCATATTATTGTTTATTGTGTAGATGTTTTTATAATATGATATTTTTTTTTAAATTATGTTATTAAAATATTTTATAAAAAATATTAGCAAGTAAGTATATACATTATATATTATATGTATATGTTTAATTTATTTTTACATTATATCTATATATCATTTATAACTTTTAAACATTTAAATTTTTTTAAACTATGTTTATTTTAATTATATGTATTATTTACTTTATTTTACATTATTTTTTAAACTTAAATAATAAACGATATTTTTAACAACGATATTTTTGACATCGATATTTTTTTTGTGATATTTTTGTACTTACCATAATGTAGATAGGATGTCGATATTCTGGATCTCGATATTTTGCCTCCGATATTTTTTACGTCGATATTCTTGTAGTCGATATTCTGTCAGTGATTCATCCTTCCAACCACTCTTCAATTGCATCCTTGCCTTTGACCTTGTACAATAGTCCAATGCATTTCATCTAGCTTTACGCTGTATAAACATCGTATACGCTTATACATGCATATATATATATATATCCAATTCGGCTGCTTTATTCACCATACGCTCCTCCTCGGCGAAAGCAGGCACGGACCACAAAGTATGTGCAAATAAATTCTTTATTCCACGTCGGCCATTACGCGTTTCGGTCCAGCCGGACCTTGATCACATGACAGCGCTTGTGCATTACCTCCACCCTTTTAAAGTGATCAGTGCCAACAGCCAATGAAAGGTTACAATAGACAAGAAAGACATACTCCTTTTCTATCAATTCTCCTTTGATCATTTGACATTTCCTGTGCAAAGATGCATAAATAATTTAAAACTTTACCCTAAAATAGATAGATAATATATGCTCATGAAATATATAAAAACAGCATCCAACAATATAAATACCATTTAAAAAAATACCATATTTTTTACATTTCATAATTTCGACCATCAATAAATATGTAAACATATAAATAGATAAATAAATATAAATAACTATGTGTAAAATTTCTTCAGGATCATTTAATATATATATATGAACACCACTTCTGATTCCCCTGATAGAGATCAGACACAGTGACTTGACTTTCACGATTTTCTGCTGCGTTTTAATATATCGCTGTTACGTGTTTCGGCATTGCTGCCTTGCTCACACAACGAGTGTTACTAAATTGTTACATTTAAAATACCGGAACTACGGGTCACATGGTATCATGTTTCAACAGCCAATGAAAACAGACTCAATATCCATTGCTCGTATGGGGGAATTCTTCTAATTGATGAGTCTCCCCATGATCAAAGTGAAAAACACTTGTATAGATTCATACTTAATTTTGATCGATCTATCAAAAATTACAATCTCCGGGTATATATACATTTTTGCAATTGCTTGACATTCATATAAGATGACACAACAATAAGGTTTCCAGTCCTTTGCAGCATAAAGTGCAAGTGCATTATGTTACAAAATTCATAGTTCGAACTTCTTAGATTACTCAACTCAGTGAAATGGCCTGGGGTAGTTCTTTACAATTTCAGAACTCCCCATAACAGCGGACAATTGACCAAAGTGCATTAATGCGTAGTGAAAAAAAATCATAATAGTGACAGAGCTCATCCGCGGGTGCCAATCCTTTGCAGCATAAAGCGCGAGTGCATTATGTTACAAAATTCATAGTTCAGACTTCTTGAATTACTCAGCTCAGGGAAATGACCCGGGGTAGTTCTTGCAATTTCAGAACTCCCCATACCAGTGGACACCTGACCAAAATGCATTAGTGCGTAGTGCAAAAAAATCATAATAGTTACAAAACTCATCCGAGAGCCACTCAGTCCCCTGCAAGGAAGCCTCTCTTGTTCTTAGTACCTCACATCGGGCTTCGAAATAAAGTGCAAGTGCAATTCTGCCTCATGAACCTCATTAACCAGTATAAGATTGAATACATCAAGGGTATAGTGCACGACCTCTATAAAGTACAAATACTGAAACTTCAATACCAGTGTATAGATAGGCACTCATACTGGTTTTCTCGTGTGGGTATAGTTCTAAGAGGGAAAAGTACAAGTGCTATTAATTATAATTATGCCGTTCCCTCAAATGATAATAGTTCCTCACTCCCACTCTAATGCACAAAAATACAATACAACATTATCTCTGGTAAATGGGTTGATTAGAAGTTTCAATCACTTTAATACTTTGCATTCCTCTGTTATTCCTAGTCACCTAAAATGCAACACAAGTAAATTACAATTCATTAATTCCAGATAATCTGCCTTATTACCTCATCCATTCATATTTTCATGTCACGTAGTTCCCACCTGAAGTTAAAAACAGGGAGAGTGGATACCTTTAAGATCCTAAATGTACAAATAAATCCTCTTCCGAGTTAAGGCCATACGGGATTTTGGTGTTTAATAAAAGTATGTACCTTGACTCTGTCGCAGTCTTTGCTCACAATTACCGCCCATTCTCATTTTGGCTACCTGATCAATTGCAAAGTATGTGAGATCATTGACATTTCCCCCATGTGTCTCATTTACGTGTCTGGCTACAGTGTAGCTCCTGTCATTGTTTTTAACTGTCCTCAGGGGCTGCAATATTCTCATGTGTACCATATGTATGGTACTGCCCACATAAGATTTCGGACAGGTGCATTGCAGCATGTATACCACATGATCACTTTTACAATTCAAGAAGCTTCTAATGTTCCATGGGCTTTTCATTAGAGGAGACATGACTTGTTTCATATTGTGCTGAATCTTACATGCCTTGCATTTTGAACATTTGTAAAACCCAGGATTGGCTTTCAGCCATCCCTCAGCAGTCCCAACCTCCGGGCTGCTGCTCATTAGGTCCTGTCTCATAGAGCTGGCTTTCCTAAAAGTGATTAGTGGCCTACGGGGAGTTAACGTATTTAACATGGGGTCCCTTTTCATTAGATACCATTGCTTACTCAGGCAGTCTCTCACCCTGCCATGGTAAGCATTATACCCCGTGATCATGCGAGTCTCATTCCTATTACTCTTGTTGTCCACTCTAGTTTTTTCATTTGGGTAGAGTAATGTTGTCCTATTAATCTTGCTCACTTTGGTCAATGCTTGATCCAATACTTGAGGACTACAGCCTCTCTGAGTAAACCTGTTGTTGAGATCTGTTTGAGCTTCCGTCAGAGTTGACACTTCACTGCAATTTCTTTGTCAGGGTTCGCCTTCCAGAATCCTCGGGATTGTGCTGATGCTCAAAAGGGGTCCACCTCTCGACTGCCCCAAGTCCGGAATATATATGTACACGCGGACTAGTGGGATAATCAAGTGAGGGAAGGAAAGGGTAGGAACAGCTGGGAGGGAGATCTATGGGAAACACAGGAAAAACAATGTTAATACCCAGTTGGGTGCAACAACAGAACTAAACAGGTGAGCTTTCTGTGTCGTATTTTTGGTGAAGCTATAAAGAACTCTACCTGTAAAGGAAACTAAAGAGACGTTCTACCAGAAGAGAGAAGAGGGTGATTGCCGTCTTCCAACATGACATACTACGTGGAGGAGAAAACATTCATCAGTATCAGACTTATACCACAAATGTCCCTGTTATAAGATAACTTATGAGTACCCCACCTACCCTGGCCGTGTGTGGAATAGTCCCAAAAGCAATATGGGAACTCCCTGACGCCCTCTTATCACTCTCTCTCTCCTAGGAAATGATATATAAAACAGATCATGTATGAATACAACAAAAAGGTGGTGCTCAATACTTTCGGCACTTAGAAAACTTAAAGCGTTCCACTGGAGTTCAATAATTACATGGCCAACCTGAATAGCGCCCAGGTGTATTTGTAAGTGAAAAACAAGGTTAAAAAAACTCCACAGATACGTATATGTATATCGACTGGAAGTTAATGCAGTACAAAAGAAAGGATCGTCAAAAGAGAAGGATTCAGTTCCTGCACGAGAACCCAGGAGCCCCTGGTCTCACCAACAGGAAATGACAAAGGGTTTGAAATACTGTGAATCCCACAAGCGCCTCTCTGCAAGGAACCGAGGATGGAGTGGTTCCGCCAACAGAGAAGCAAGGAGCTCACCTTCCGTGTACAATGTCACCCGTTTTGCTTCTCTGCATGAAACAGCTAAAAAACGCAATTTTCTCCAACAGAGAAGCTTGGGTAAGGAAAGCGCAGAGAAAGCCTGTTCTCAAGTGCGCACGTATCAGGCAAAGATAAATCAAAGAACAAGATCGAGGTGCGGAGGGCACCCTTACCTCCTCGAAGAACAGGGAAGGAAATGCTGTAACAGCCGAAGGTAATCCAAGAATAATCGGCAGCGTCTGGAGTGTTTGACGCTCCTATATCCGGGTGGAATCAGCGTCTAAATCACGTGGAGCGTGCCCATGCTATGAATGCTGGGAAGTGTAGTTTTTGACCGGGCTTCCTGGTTCCACCTCATTATCGGGCAGTCAGTGCTTTACCGGCCGACGGATCCTGACAGTACATCCCCCTCGAGCCGAACACTGACTGACACCAGGCTTGTCTGGGTGTTTCTTGTGGAACGCCGAAACCAGACGAGCAGCATGCACCGCCCCCGCCGGTTCCCATGAGTCCTCCTCAGGGCCATATCCCTTCCAGGAGACTAGATACCAAAGCTTGCGACGAACCACCTTAGAGTTCAATATACCCTTAACCTCGTATTCGGGGTCCTGTTGCACCCAAACGGGTAAGGGTCGCCTCTTAACCGGGCAATGAGAAGGCTTCAACAGAGAAACATGGAAAACAGGGTGAATACGAAGGTTAGCAGGTAGTTGCAGCTTTACCGCCACAGGGTTAATATGTTTGATAACTCTGTAAGGGCCAATGTATTTTGGGCTGAAGGCGCTATACTTTTTAAACCTGATGTGTTTTGTTGACAACCAAACCCGCTCCCCTTTCGTGTATGTGGGTCCTGGTCTCCTATGTTTATCTGCCTGGGATTTATACCGCACCTTGGCACGGAGCAAATTGTTCCGTGTCTTAAGCAGGGCTGTGCGGAGCTGTCGTAATCGTTGATGTACCTCAGGGAGCCTGGAGTTCTGTCTGGGGAGTATCAACGGGGTAAAACGCGGATGAAAACCATATGTGCTGAAGAAAGGTGTATGTAGTGTGGACGTATGCTGGGCACTGTTGTACGCTATTTCCGCCACCCATAACCAGTCCACCCAAGCTTCTGTCTGACTGCTGACATAACACCTGAGAAACTGTTTTAGGGTCTGGTTCAGCCTCTCGGTCTGGCCGTCTGTTTGGGGGTGAAAACTAGTTGACAAAGTGGATGTTATTTGTAGTTCGGAGCACCAGGTTTTCCAAAAAAAGGGCGGTGAATTGTGCTCCTCTATCTGAAACAATTACTTTGGGCAGGCCGTGTAGTCTGACGATGTTCGTCAATAACAAATGTGCCAAGGAACCTGCAGTGGGAACCTGTTTGCAGGCGATGAAGTGACCCATCTTTGTTAGGTAGTCGATGACTACCACAATTGCTGTACATCCCTGGTCTTTAGGTAATCCCACGATGAAGTCCACGGAGATTCTCTCCCACGGATCTACCGGTGTGGGCAGGGGCTGGAGAAGGCCTTGGGTTTTGTTATGGTCTGACTTCATTTGAGCGCACGTGGGACAGCTTTTAACCCACATCAATACGTCGGGATGAATCGTGGGCCACCAGAACTGGCGTAACACTCTCTCCACCGTTTTCTTTCCCCCTCCGTGTCCGGCACAGGGAAGTTCATGACACCATTTGAATACGGTCTTTCTTAACTCTTTGGTAGGAACCAATATTTGTTGGTTTTTAGCGGTATGCCCTGTCGCCACTGCCACTCTGGGTGGTGCTTCATCCAGCTCTTCCATGCAAAGGACTGCATCCCTTGTCTTACTTTCTGCAGGAATTCATCCGTATGGGTGACACAGAGAACTTGACTGGGTTTCAGTATTGTTCTTTCGGTTTCCATCGATTGACGCACTGGGTTTTCTTGTCGAGTTAGTGCGTCTGCTTTTTTATTCTCTCTTCCGGGTCTAAATGTTACTACAAAGTGGTATTCAGCGAAGAACAGCATCCAACGAAGTTGACGCGGAGTAAGATGTCTTGCTGCTTGCATGAATCGTAAGTTGCGATGGTCCGTATAAACTGTTACCTGGTGAGACGCTCCCAACAGCCAGTGTCTCCATTCCAGAAAGGCGTCTCTTATAGCAAGCAATGTGTTGTAATGTACTATTTACCCAATGCACTCTCCCTACAGTGGTTCTCTGCCTGGCTGCTCAGCCAATGGTGAGGTCATCGGAATGTTGAGAGTGTTTGTGCTTGAGGAGGAATCAGTTGGAATGGATGGGCTGAGCAGCAGGGAGGCTGCTCCTGGTGGGGCACTTTAATGGATCAGACTAACATCCTGTAACCTGTAACCAAGAAGTGATCTTAAGAATAAATCTACTACCTTTCCTACAAGACTTGCCTGCGCATCATTCTTCGTTTTAACACTGGCGATGATCTGAAAGAACCTACGTGAGCTACCTTGAATGGACAGGTATCTAAGAAACTGAAGAAGCGCAATTGAATGAAATTAGCTGGCAGTCCTGAGCCCCACCAGTGACCAGAAGATCGGTCGGCCACATCGTGGACGTGCCAGTTAATGTTGGACTTGGGTGAGTGTCTCCATCACCTGGAGTTCCCCAAACGAATAACAAGCCTAACAGCTAACAACCTTAAGGAATACAGTATTTTTCTCTGCCTTTGTGCACTAGAGCGTTTGTGTAAAGGTATTCCTTTTCTGCAAGTGACATTCATACAACCTCTTTTTGGTGTTCCCTTATCACCTGTGAACGGTCAGCCCTAGCCTGGGCCTGCCAGTTCCTGCTGTTACTTCTGTGGAGCCTGCTGTCACCCTGCTGTTTTGGATGATGTGTTCCTGTTTTGCTGCACTTGGCAAATGCCCCTGTAAAGGAAGTTTTCCAGAGCATCCTGGTTACAGGTTACAGGATGTTAGTCTGATCCATAAAAGTGCCCCACCAGGAGCAGCCTCCTCGCTGCTCAGCCCTTCCACACCAACTGATTCTCCCTTCAATACAAACACACTGAACACACTGAACATTCTATATGACCTCATCATAGGCTGAGCAGCAAGGCAGAGAACCTCTGTAGGGAGAGTGCATTGGGTAATTAGTACATTACAACACATCTCCCCCATTATAATGATCGAGAACAATCAAAATGTATGAAGATGAAAAACACACAAGTCAGCAAAGGAGGATGCATAATACAACAAAATCATTATACACATCTCCCCCCTTATAATGATCAAAAACAACAAAGAATGCAAGGTAAAGAAAGTTTTCCAGAGCTGTATCGATTTCCAACCTGCTTTTGTGTTTGTACTACCAGTGCCCCTGCTACCGTCTCAATGGAGAAGGTCTGAGGAGACCCTTTTGCGTGGCATAAGTAGGAGCGTTAGATGTGTCTGCCATCTGGAGTTTTCATGCTTCCTGTCAGGTTGAACTATTTTCAGACAAGTTGGTCTGAGAAGATGGATTTCCCTCACTCCCTGGGTGAAGGGCATTGTGTGAGACTGCTGCCCGTGCATCACTTGGGAACTGTGAGTACTTTTGCCGATTTGTTACTGTGCTTGGCTGCCCTTTGGTTATTTGGGCAGTTTAACCGCTCGTTAGCCCCTTTGAATATGGCACGAGCTGTGCACAGCGCGCGCACTGTGAGCACGTGCAATCCTACCTTGTTTCCATGTGTGCAGCGATGTCTTCGTGAATCCTTTGTGGCTGCTTGGGGACGCTTTCCAGCTTTGGCGTGATGGGAGCCACCCGGTCCCACGTCAATCAGCGTGCCGCCATTTTAGGATACAGATCTATTTGGTTCCTGCTGCTTCAAATACTTGCGTTGCCAACCACGTTTTTCACGTTTTGCCAACCACGTTTAAAAAAAAAAAGGAGGAAGTTTACGGTTATGAGTACATAACCAGGCAAGTGTGGGAGTAAGCTGCAGTTCTATATTGGTCTACTGGGTTATTGTTGTTGGAGATCGTATGTCAGCACAAGTAACTTCAACTACTGCTCTATTTGTCTTACTGCGTGGCAGTCACAGCTTTATCCACTTCATGAACAAGATGAGGAATAATACTACTATCATCGTTATGGTCATCTTCAAGCATGTACCGGAGGGATGAGTGACCGAGTGAGATATCGCTCACTGACGGGAAGTTCAGCATGTTTTATCTGACTTTTATTTGCTGTTATTTTAAATATCCCTGCATATTTAAGGGGGTGTAACTTTTCTCAGAGGTTCCAAGTTAATGTGAGGGGATGTGCTCTTTTGTCAAGTCAGTCGGGGAGTCCACGAGGTGGGTTTGGTCATACATATTGTTTATTCTAAGGGTTAAGATACCCTGTCTGTTTGCCTTGATATATGACCGTGTGATATGTACAATTTTTTTCTGAGTTTCCCTGCGTTAGTGGGAATGTTTTCGGTTTAAGTATAACCTGAACTTGTTTGGGTTTATGGATACCCATAGGATGTTCATGAGTGCTTTGGGTTAAAGAATACCCTGGATTTGTTGTCATATGCGTGTTTTGGGTTAAAGGATACCCTGGATTTGCCTTGGGTTTAAAAGAAACCTTGGATTTGCTTTGGCTGTGTTCCCCGTTGTGTCTCAGAGTGTTTTGGGTTTAAGGATACCCATAGTATGTTGCGAGAGTGTCATGGGTTTAAGGATACCCATAGTATGTTGCGAGAGTGTCATGGGTTTAAGGATACCCTGGATTTACTTGGGGTTTAAAGATACCCATATATAGTTTCAAGAGTGTTTTGGGTTATAATTACCCTGTTTTGGTATGGGTAGAGTCTTATTCCTCTTATATGAGGTAGACCTATCCTGCCACTAGTATGTGCAGTTGAGGGTAGTAGATCCCTGTTCTACCGCAGTTTTGTGCCTTAGTTTGTGGCGCAATGGGTACTCCGTGTGGTGTGGGGTATAGTACCCGCAGTTTGTAGTGTGAGTTATGGTGGATAGGATCCACTGTTTTTAAGAATGTATTTCTTTACCTTGCATTCTTTGTTGTTTTTGATCATTATAAGGGGGAGATGTGTATAATGATTTTGTTGTATTATGCATCCTCCTTTGCTGTCATTTGTATGTTTTACAATCTCCATGCATTTGATTGTTTATGATCATTATAGGAGGGGGGTGATGTATAATTATTTTGTTGTTAATGCATCCTCCTTTGCTGAGATGTGTGTTTTATCACCTTCATACATTTTGAATGTTTTCGATCACTATAAGGGGGAGATGTGTTGTAATGTACTATTTACCCAATGCACTCTCCCTACAGTGGTTCTCTGCCTGGCTGCTCAGCCAATGGTGAGGTCATCGGAATGTTGAGAGTGTTTGTGCTTGAGGAGTAATCAGTTGGAATGGATGGGCTGAGCAGCAGGGAGGCTGCTCCTGGTGGGGCACTTTAATGGATCAGACTAACATCCTGTAACCTGTAACCAAGAAGTGATCTTAAGAATAAATCTACTACCTTTCCTACAAGACTTGCCTGCGCATCATTCTTCGTTTTAACACAATTCTTTCTCGGCGATGGTGTAGTTCTGCTCGGCGGGGTTCAGCTTCCTAGACATGTAAGCGATGGGGTGTATATATCCTGTCACTTCGTGTCTTTGGGACAATATGGCCCCTACCGCTATATCGGAAGTGTCTGCTTCCACGATGAAGGGCAGTTCAGGTTTGGCATGCGTGAGGACCGGGGCTGTGGTAAAGGCTTTCTTCAGGCGTTCAAAGGCGGTCTGTGTCTCTTCTGACCAGAGGAAAGGTGTCTTCTTCTTTGTCAATTGAGAAAGTGGAGATACCATGTCAGAAAACTGTTGAATGAACCGCCTGTAAAAGTTGGCGAATCCCAGAAATCTCTGGATGTCCTTGACGTTCTGAGGGCGAGGCCATTCGGTAATGGCCTTGATTTTCCTCTCTGCCATCTCTTGTCCAGTAGGAGTAAGCATGACACCCAGAAACTCTACTGTGGTTACGTGGAAGTCACATTTGCTTGTTTTGCAAAACAGCTTGTGTTTCCGTAAGGCCTGGAGTACTTGACTTACATGGACTATGTGTTCCTTTTCGTTGGAGGAGTAAATCAGGATGTCGTCGATGTAGACTACGACGAAGTGGTCTAGAAAATCCCTCAAAACGTCATTGAGAAAGAACTGAAAAGCCGCTGGGGCATTACACAGCCCAAATGGCATAACAAGATACTCAAACAATCCGAACCATGTTTTGAAGGCCGTCTTCCATTCGTCGCCCTCTCGCATCCGGACCAGATGGTATGCTCCTCTAAGGTCAAGTTTGGTGTAGATGTTAGCCGACGTAACTAGTTCCAAAAGAACCGGAATCAAGGGTAAGGGGTATCGGTTCTTAATAGTGATGAGGTTCAGCGCTCTGAAGTCAATACAACACCTCAGTTCTCCGTTGGCTTTTGGTATAAAGAAAAGAGGTGAAGCAGCAGGAGAGCGGGAAGGACGAACGAAACCCAACGCAAGATATTTATCCAGATACTGTCGTAGGTGTTGGGTTTCAGGTGCTGTGAGAGCATAAATCCTGCTGCAAGGAACCACTGCTCCCGGAACCAGGTCTATCCTGCAGTCATAAACCCGGTGGGGAGGGAGTTCCTCCACCTTGATATGGCTGAAGACCTCTGTATATTCCACATAACATTCTGGTAGGACCACGTCTTTTTCGGCCGCGGTGGCGATGTGATGCCGGAGGGCCAGAGCATGGGAAGGACTCGTGAACGGCTGGTTACACTGGTTCTGGCAGTACGGGGACTGCATATGTATTGTTCTGTTGGTCCATTCTATGGTGGGTTCATGCTTCTGCAGCCAAGGGAGGCCCAGAATGACTCCATACATGGGAGCTTGAATGATGTTAAATGCAATTTTTTCATGGTGGTATCCGTCGTATATCAGTTCGTATTCAGGGGTGACACAGGTGATGGGTCCGGATTCCAGCTCCTTACCGTCTACCGCATACACCCTTTCGGGGGTGGTTTTACGGATGAACTGTACCCCTAGCTTTCGTGCTTCTTCTCTGTCCATAAAGCATCCTGTTGCCCCGGAATCCACCATCGCCTGTATTTGTTTTTTCTCCTGATTTATTTCAATGGTCAGCAGTATAAAGAAATGCACGGATTCTGTGAAGGCGTTGTGGTTCACTGAAGGGATCATACATCCGCTTGATGGTTCCCCTTCCGGCACCCTCAAGCTTTGAAGTTTTCCGCCCCATTCCCAGCTACTATGGTGGCCACTTGTCCAGTCTTAGGACGCCCGTATTTGGGTTTGACGGGACACTCTCGGAGGTAATGACCCTTTTTCCCACAATACAGGCACAGGCCCTGTTTACGACGGTGGTCTCTTTCGCTGAGCGTCAACGATGCTCTAACAGCCCCAATATCCATAGGTTCTGATTTGGGGTTTCCATTGTCGGAGGGACGAGCACAGATTCCCGGTGAATGGAGCTGGTCTTTTTGTCTGTGGTCCCCTCTTCGTTCTTTTAGCCGGTGGTCCAACCGTAGGGTTAGTTCAATAAGAGCTGTGCATGTTTGAGGTTGAGGGTCTATTTGGGCGATCACATCCTTCAACTCATCTCTGAGTCCCTGATAGTAGATGGCAGCCTGTTTCGTTTCAGGCCAGTCTGTCTCTGCCACGAGCCTGCGGAAGTTGTTTAGGTAACTGATTAGGTCTGACTTCCCTTGCCTAAGTTCCAATAAGTCTCTATCTGCTGAAAAGGTTTCTGCCCGACGATCGAATGTCTTCTCGAAAGATTCCCTGAAGGCATCCCAGTCATAGAGCAATGGGTCATCACGTCTAACGATGGGAACAGACCACTGTGCTGCCTCGCCTGCCAGGTATGAAATTACAAAAGCCACTCTTGCTTGGTTAGTCGCAAACAATTTAGGTTTACATGTAAAGTGTAGTAGCGCTTGGGTCATGAACACCTGGACCTTATTAATGTCCCCATGAAACCTTTCAGGAGGGGCTAGTGGTATTTGTGAAGGCATTTCTACTATGACCGAAGGTGGTGTGGGGTGAAGAGACCCCCCGATATCAAATGGATTTCTCTGCATTGATTCAACCCTGGCCTGTAAAGCAGCGGTTTCACGACGAGAGGCTGTAAGCTCTGTTTGAACCAAAGCCAAAGCGGCCATAACATCCTCCAAGGTGGCCATCCTTGTCACCAGCACAATCAGGAGGATAAAGTTTTCGTGGGCCGATTATTCTGTCAGGGTTCGCCTTCCAGAATCCTCGGGATTGTGCTGATGCTCAAAAGGGGTCCAACTCTCGACTGCCCCAAGTCCGGAATATATATGTACACGCGGACTAGTGGGATAATCAAGTGAGGGAAGGAAAGGGTAGGAACAGCTGGGAGGGAGATCTATGGGAAACACAGGAAAAACAATGTTAATACCCAGTTGGGTGCAACAACAGAACTAAACAGGTGAGCTTTCTGTGTCGTATTTTTGGTGAAGCTATAAAGAACTCTACCTGTAAAGGAAATTAAAGAGACGTTCTACCAGAAGAGAGAAGAGGGTGATTGCCGTCTTCCAACATGACATACTACGTGGAGGAGAAAACATTCATCAGTATCAGACTTATACCACAAATGTCCCTGTTATAAGATAACTTATGAGTACCCCACCTACCCTGGCCGTGTGTGGAATAGTCCCAAAAGCAATATGGGAACTCCCTGACGCCCTCTTATCACTCTCTCTCTCCTAGGAAATGATATATAAAACAGATCATGTATGAATACAACAAAAAGGTGGTGCTCAATACTTTCGGCACTTAGAAAACTTAAAGCGCTCCACTGGAGTTCAATAATTACATGGCCAACCTGAATAGCGCCCAGGTGTATTTGTAAGTGAAAAACAAGGTTAAAAAAACTCCACAGATACGTATATGTATATCGACTGGAAGTTAATGCAGTACAAAAGAAAGGATCGTCAAAAGAGAAGGATTCAGTTCCTGCACGAGAACCCAGGAGCCCCTGGTCTCACCAACAGGAAATATAGTAGACCGGTAGCTCCTGCACTTGTAATATATGATGCAAAGGCTGTTGCCGCTGCTTTGTACGGGGCAGAGTTATGGGGCTTCGAAAACACTGAAGACATTGGCAGGTCCGAAAATAAGTTCCTGAGGGATTTGGTGATGCTTCCTAGTAATACTCCATTAACTCCCTTGATGTTTGAGATGGGCAGATGGCCATTGAGGGATATTGCTAAACTGCGCCCCCTTCTTTTTTGGGCACGTATGATCCGTACCCCTGAGCTTGCTAACTATGCTGCAGCCCTAACAGAGGTGACCATCCTTGATACGGGGCACAGGATCAAGTGGATAGCCAATGTTAAAAGGTTACTGTCTGAGTTGGGTCTCACGGAAGCATGGGAATCTCACGCACTACCCAGTAAGGTAGAGCTTAGGAGTATTTACTGGAACTGGGTTGATAGTAAAGCGCTGTCTAACCCAGAATTGGGCAGCTTGACAGAAGAGTTCTTTCGCCATAAACAGTCCAGAGGTTTAGAGCCTTACTTGGATATCATCCAGATTCCACGTGACAGGCAGTTATACATCCAATTCAGGCTGGGTACACTACCAATCCATGAAACCACCTCAAAATGGCACTCTCATAAATATCAAAGCGAGGCATGTCCCTGCTGCAGAGCCCCGTTGGAAAGCATGTCCCACTTTCTGTTTGCTTGCCCGGCTTATTCCACTGTTAGGTCTAGCTGGTTAAAACCGATTTGTAAAATTATGGGTACACGCGACTATAGGACTGCTTTGCGTATTCTAAAAACGGATCCAGGCGTGCTTTACTCGTGTGGGGTGGCGAAATTCTTGAGCAGAGCCTGGATTATCAGAATTAAAGCACTAAAGCACTTTAATACGTCTGCGGAGCGATAAAAGTTCCTTTATGGCAGCTAGTTTTTTTTTTTTTTTACTATTTTACCGTAATAACATCTAGAGTTTTTTATTCATGTGCACTGTGGAGAAGCTCGTGTTCTGTGGAATGCCTTGCCCTGAGTTATACTTCCCTATTTGTGGTGGATTTTGTACATTTCCTGAGTTATCTTTGTACAACTGTTTTAATCTTCCATGCCTTGTATCTTAATTTTGGTTCTGTGCCTAATGTTTATTCTCTTACTCATTATTTCACAAGGACTTATAAAAGAAAAAAAGTGAAAGAAGTTTTTAACTTTCAACCTTTTAAAAAAAAAAAAAAAAAAAATTTTTAGGTCATAAAATCATTATCAGTGTTTTTTTACTTGTCCTGACAATTCCGCCAACTCATGTATTAACAGTGTGGTGATATATTGTATATATTACTTTTTTTCTTTTTATTCTTTTTCTGTTTCTTGTTTGTTGCTTTTATGATTCTAGTAATCGAAATAAAGCATTTGATTGATTGATATATAAAACAGATCATGTATGAATACAACAAAAAGGTGGTGCTCAATACTTTCGGCACTTAGAAAACTTAAAGCGCTCCACTGGAGTTCAATAATTACATGGCCAACCTGAATAGCGCCCAGGTGTATTTGTAAGTGAAAAACAAGGTTAAAAAACTCCACAGATACGTATATCGACTGGAAGTTAATGCAGTACAAAAGAAAGGATCGTCAAAAGAGAAGGATTCAGTTCCTGCACGAGAACCCAGGAGCCCCTGGTCTCACCAACAGGAAATGACAAAGGGTTTGAAATACTGTGAATCCCACAAGCGCCTCTCTGCAAGGAACCGAGGATGGAGTGGTTCCGCCAACAGAGAAGCAAGGAGCTCACCTTCCGTGTACAATGTCACCCGTTTTGCTTCTCTGCATGAAACAGCTAAAAAACGCTGTTTTCTCCAACAGAGAAGCTTGGGTAAGGAAAGCGCAGAGAAAGCCTGTTCTCAAGTGCGCACGTATCAGGCAAAGATAAATCAAAGAACAAGATCGAGGTGCGGAGGGCACCCTTACCTCCTCGAAGAACAGGGAAGGAAACGCTGTAACAGCCGAAGGTAATCCAAGAATAATCGGCAGCGTCTGGAGTGTTTGACGCTCCTATATCCGGGTGGAATCAGCGTCTAAATCACGTGGAGCGTGCCCATGCTATGAATGCTGGGAAGTGTAGTTTTTGACCGGGCTTCCTGGTTCCACCTCATTATCGGGCAGTCAGTGCTTTACCGGCCGACGGATCCTGACATTCTTTTTATTCTGAGGTGTTCTGCATGGGGGATGCTGTTCTTTAGTTTCTGGGGATGGGAACTTCAAGCATGTAATATGGAGTTCCCTGCCGTGGGTTTCCTGTAAGTGCATGTATGTAATGAACTGTTATTTACATAGATCTCTAGGTCTAGGAAGCAGACTTGTGTTTTGCTGATTGTGTCAGTGAATTTCAGATTCAATGAATTGCCATTTAACTCCAGTACAAACTGTTCAGCTGATTCCTTGGTCCCCTCTCACACCAGGAAGAGATCATCTATAAATCTCATCCATACAATGATGTTGTTTTCCCATTCTCTGGCATGCTTGACCCTGAGCACCTGCTCCTCCCACCAGCCCATATGCAAATTAGCATAGCTGGGGGCGAAGCAGGTGCCCATGGCTGTCCCTCTCACCTGTTTGTATGTGTCAATATCATACATGAAAAAGTTATTCTCCAGGCATAGCCTTCCCATCTCAACCAGCATCCCCGAGTGTTGATACAGTGTTATGGGACATCTGTTGAGATAGTGCCTCATTGCTCTCAACCCATCCTCATGCATAATGCTGGTATATATTGACGTGACGTCGAGCGTAATCAGGAGGAATGAGTCCCTCCATATGATGTTCTGAATCTTCCTTAGGTAGTCCCTCGTGTCTTGAATATAAGCTGGGAGTTCTTTAGCAAACGCCTGTAAAAAATAATCAAGAAATCTGGATGTGGGTTCGAATAAGCTACCTATCGCTGAAATGATAGGCTTTCCTGGGGGGACCTCTGTGTTTTTATTAATTTTCGGAATGAGGTACAAAATGGGCGTCACCGGATTGTCTACCCTCAAATATAGGTATTCTTCCTGTGAGATCATGCCTAAACCTGGCTAGGTCTTTGTGGTACTTGTTCTTTACTTCCAACAAATTACTAGGCCTGGGCGGTAAATTCCGTTCCGCTCGTGGAATTTGGGTAATTTCGCGTTCCGCAAACAATGCGGAATTGCCAAAAATTCCGCGATCCGCGGCTTCGCGGAATTTTTTGCTTGTTTGTGCTTTCAAAATGCGTGTTCGCGAGATATTTCTGCCCGAGCACGCAAACAGCGTTCGCGAACAGGAAAAAAGCATCGCGAACGGGCGGAACAAGCAATTCCGTGTGTTTGCGGAAATTTTGCGTGCTCGCGGAGATTTTTTACAGTTTCGCGGAGCTTTGCGTAGCACGACTACGCAAATTCCACCCACCCCTACAAATTACTAAGAGGAACTTTTTGATAGCATCTAGTATATTAAGAGGCCACAGTACCACATTTTCCCCCTTGTCAGATTGACGGACTACTATGTCCTTCCTGCTCTTGATCTTATTCACAACTAGGGCATACTTATTGTCGTATTGATTGCTCCCCCTAAGGAATCCCTCACTCGATGAAATGGATAATGCTTTCAGATCTTTCACAACCAGCTCAGAAAACACATCAATCGAGTCTTTTTTGCACATTGGGGACAAAGATAGATTTGGGTTTAAATGGTGTTTTAATACTTTCATAGATGTCCAACCCTAGCATTCCGGCAGTCTCTCCTACAGACTCCGGTAGGACCATTTCCTCACATTCTCTCTCCAATAGATTTAATTCATGCAGGAGGTTCAAATCCCTGACTTCTAGGCTGGAGGCCTCTCCCGGGTCAAGTTGCCGCTCTGTCGATTGTCCCAACCTATTATGGAAGAACTTCTTCAATTTTAGCTTTCTAACGAATTTGAAAAAGTCTATGCAAGTTTGACTGTAGTCAAAGTTGGTTCTCGTACAGTAAGATAGTCCTAATGTAAGCATACTTTTCTCATCATCCATAAGTTCCAGGTCTGTCAGGTTGATTATGGTTGCTGGGTCGCTGTTCACTTGCGTGGATGGGGTTCCTTGACTCTGGCACCCGAACGCAGTTCCATTCCCTCCACTTTGTTTATGCGTTTTCTTGGTGCTTTTTTTTCTCTCCATTGTGGTCTTTGTTTGGTATTCAAAGTCCTGTCCAAGCGCAACTCTTAAATCACTGAGAGGGGTTCCTGTGGTTCCCTGTTCTTATTTGAGCACCCAGCCCCATCTTCTGATTCAGTGTCAAGTTCCGAGCTCATGTTGGAGCTTGCTTCTGAGCTGTTTTCCAAGGATGTCTGCCGCTCACGATCTTTTTTCTCTCATCCCATGTTGCTCGATAGCCTTTGTCGGCATATGTTGTCAAAACATCGGGCAAAGGTATATATCTGGCCACTCTGGTAATCAAGCCTGTCCCTGGTAAACTTCATGGCTTTTCTGTCTCTAATTGTTTGTTCATGCTTTTTGAGTTTGACTTCCAACTCTTTTTCAAATTTCGCCAGAACTTCCGGTTTTGCCAATTTACTTATCTCCACCTCCAAATTTTTAATCTCTTCCAATATCTTGTCACGGTCCCGTCTAGCATATTTAACCAGGATCCTCATCATGTTTTGCAACAATTCAGCACTGTTTACAGCCCATTCCTGTAACATAGCGGGGTCCGGGTTCTCAAAGGTGGGGGCTATGAAAACTCTTAAGCCCCGTGAGACTCTCCCCACTTCTAAGTATCTTTCCAAAGATTTAACTTCCCACCATTTTGAAACTTCTGTTTGTTTTAACTTCTCAAGTCTGCGCATTTGTGTCTGCAGATTTATTTCAGCGGTGAGATCCCCGGTCCTCTGTTACGGCTGGTCATGTCTGCTGCATTTTCCTCAAAAATGGCAGTCGCAGATTCCTCTTTCCTTTATCCAGGTATCCATTTCACTCCACTAGATCTAAAACGCTCATTCACAGATGTCAGCTCTCAACGCCAAAGTCGAGCCCCGCCGGGTTAGCCTCCCCGCCACCTCTCCCTGTTGATATTGCAAGAATCCGCTTTAAACGGCGAAGCGCTTACCCAATCACAGGCATCCTCCGACACTATACTCCAGGACGCTCTTCGCCTCACGGTCGTGTTCCACGTCTCACTGTATATTGCGGGGGGGCTTCTGCAGTAACATCAGGGTTATACTTTAGTTCGACATTGTACAGCATTAATGACATGGTTTGTCGGCAGTTCAAGGCATGCCTGAGCTAATGTAAGATCTGACAATTCCAAGATTGCTTCTCTGCCTCACTAACTGCTGGTACCACTCTTGTAGAGGCCATATTCTCTTGAATGGAGCACTAAAGTCGACTTCCACTGTCGGAGACAGTTATCCTTCCAACCACTCTTCAATTGCATCCTTGCCTTTGACCTTGTACAATAGTCCAATGCATTTCATCTAGCTTTACGCGGTATAAACACCTCATACATTTATACATGCATTTATATATATACATACATATATACACATATATACATGCATTTATATATATACATACATATATACACATATATACACATATATACATATATATATATACACATATATATATATACACACATATATATACACACATATATATATATACACATATATATATACACATATATATACACACATATATATACACACATATATATATACATATATATACACACATATATATACACATATACATATACATATATATACACATATATATACACATATATATACACATATATATACACATATATATACACATATATATACACATATATACACACATATATACACACATATATACACACATATATACACACATATATATATATATATATTCACTGAAAAAACCATAGGTTTCAGGGACGTTATAGTTAGAAATTTGCATTTAAAAAAATCATAGAAATTCACTGAAAAAACCACAGGTTTCAGGGACGTTATAGTTAGTTGGACATTTTACTCGTACAAAACCAGAGAAATTCGGCGTTATAGTTAGTTGAGCTAACTATAACTCACGCCTCCGCAATTCACTGCTGATGACATCACATATTACATCACTCATGACATGGTCAGTGACTTCACTGATGACATCACTGACGACATCTCAAATGACATCACTGATGACATCACGCATGACATCATCCAGTGACTGTGTTTCTGTAAAGTTTAAATATGTTTTATATATATATATATATATGTATATATATATATATATATATATATATATATATATGCCAAGGTGTATTGAAGAATGATTGTGGGTGTATGAGTGTCTGAATGGATGATTTAGTAGGTTCGTGACTGACTGTATAAGTGAGTGATTAAACGTGTCTTACTGAATGCATACGTTAGTGACTGTCTGTTGGTGTGTAAGCGGCTGCATGGGTTGGTGAGTAGCTACATGAGTGTCTATATGGGTTTTTGATTGGTTGTCTGAGTACCTGAATGGGTGCCTGAGTGTCTGTGTAGGAGGGTGGGGTGTGTGTGTCTCCCTGCATGGATGTGTGAGTGGGGGATTCACTGGGTGTATGAGTTCAAGAGTGCATCTGTGAGGGGCTTTATGGGTGGGTGAGTGTGTGTATGGCTGTGTTGGTGAGTGAATGGATGTCTCAGTGGTACATGTGTAAGTAACTACATATGTGAAAGGCAGTATATGTGAGTATTGGAGTATATACATGATTATATGTGAGAGTGAGTGATTGTGAGAGTGGCTGTATGGATGAGTGTGTGCTTGTGTCAGGGATTGTATAAGAGAGTAAGTATGCGTTAGTATCTGTATAAATAAGTGAGGTGGTGTGTGTACAACTGTGTAGGTGAGTAAATGGGAGTGTGCGATTCTCTGCATGACTGACTAGCTGTGTGAGCAACTCTATGGATGAGTGGCGGTGTGTGAGTGTCTGTATGGGTGGATGAGTGCATATGATACTGGCTGTATTCATGAGTGACTGCATGTATGAGTCACTGTATGGATGAGGGAGTGGATGTGTGTGTGTAGACCTAGGAATCAGTGAGTGGGTATGTAGTAACTGGTATTGGTGTGTCTATGGTTTCGAGCATGGAGGTCTGTAATTTAGAGTGGGTGTATCAAAGGTTATATTAGGCTGTGAGGAGGTGCATCAGATTATCACATGGATGATGTCATCAGTGATGTCATCAGTGATGTCATTTGAGATGTCATCAGTGACGTCATCAGTGATGTCACTGACCATGTCATGAGTGATGTAATATGTGATGTCATCAGCAGTGCATTGCGGGGGCGCAAGTTATAGTTAGCTCAACTAACTATAACGGCCGAATTTCTCTGATTTTGTACGAGTGAAATGTCCAACTAACTATAACGTCCCTGAAACCTGTGGTTTTTTCCAGTGAATTTCTATGGTTTTTTAAATGCTAATTTCTAACTATAACGTCCCTGAAACCTATGGTTTATTCAGTGAATTTCAAAGGTTTTTTAAATGCTAATTTCTAACTATAACGTCCCTGAAACCTATGGTTTTTTCAGTGAATTTCAAAGTAACCTATGGTTTTTAAGAATAATCTCCAAAAAATACTTTTTCTTAATTTTTAAATTTTTATAAAAATAATGTAATGTTTTCTCTTTTGTAAAATATAAATTTACATTTAAAAAAAACTTTTTTTAAAAAAGGCGATTCGTGTACCCATTGTGTACCAGTCTCGGTCGATGCGCGAATCCAAGAATTTTGCCGCCACATTGCTTAAGCCGTGTACGATGCGCGTCTGGTATGCGAAGGGTGCGCGGTTCTCGGCCCCGTGTAACGTCACGTACGTATTTCCAGTGGTCGCTTCAGGTGCGCAAATCCACTGCAAATTTTTAAGTTTTAAAAGTATATGTATATAACTTTTATATGTATATTATACCAAGAGATTATTTAACATAATTGTAAATATATATTTGTAACTGGAATAAAGATATATTATTGTTAAATATATTTTTTGGGAATCGCGTCTGGTGCGCGCCGGTTGCACGTCGGGTGCGCGAATCCCATGTGACTTCAAAAGAAAGTATTTCATTGGTTAAGAAGCTTTTGATTCTAGAACTTGAAGGACCCCACCCAATTTTTTCATTCTTTCAACTGCATCTCAGGAGACACAGCTCTTGTGTTTTGCTCTTCTTCTTTGGGGTTTTTTGGTGTTTTTTTCTTCATCAGAAAATGACTGCTTCCAATCCAGCACAGCAGCTTCCACCTGAAGATGAAGAACAGTTGGAAGAACCGGTGAAGGTGAGATATGAAAGTATCGTTTGGGCTTTCTTCTCAATTCCACCTCGGGAGAAGAAGGTAAAGCACGAAAGGTTACGTTACGTGCACCATATGTCAGAATGTCCTGTCACGAGGATCTGACAAGAAGTATTCTTGCGGCACCTCTTCAATGCTCAAGCATTTACAAACAATGCATCCACGGCGTCTAGCGAGGGAACAGCAGCGAAGAGACCTATAGAAGAAGGCAAGTCAGGATGACGCTGCTGGACCAAGTACTTCATCTGGTTCCTCAGCAACATCAAGACCTCACATCGTACCTGAATTTGCCAGAGGGGAGCAGCATGGTCTAAAATGCAAAAAAATGTTATGTTTTGGGGAACAATCAGTGGATGCCATCGTGGTTGCCATTAAAAACCACCATTGCTAATTTTTTATTTTTTTTTGCAATGACTTTGTAATTGCATAATGTTTTGTAACTTTTCACCGTTGCTTCTGTTAATTTTTTTCATTTTGTAAAAAAAAAAACACCAAACAAAATACAAAAAAAGAGTTGAAAAACCCCCCAAAAAATATAAAAGAAAAAAAATGGTTCTTTTTAGACCCGCCTATTTGGTTAAAAATAGACAAATTTGTAAGTGTTGTATGAATTGTGGCAAGTGTAATATATGGAAAAGTGTATGGGTAGTGCATGTGTGAGTGCATGAGTGCATGTGTAGTGCCTGGGTGATTGGAGACGTGCATGTGTACTACCTGAGTGATTGCATGAGTGCATGGCTAATACCTGGGTGATTGTAAGAGTGCATGGGTAGGGACTGGATGATTGCATGAGTGCAGGGGTATTGCCTGCGTGATTAGAGGAGTGCATAGATAGTGCCTGAGTGATTAAAGGAGTGCATGGGTAATGTTTCGGTGATTGCAAGAGTACATGGGTAGTGCCTGAATGATTGGATGAGTGCAAGGGTAGTGTCTGGGTGATTGGAGGAGTGCATGGATAGTGCTTGGGTGATTGGAGGAGTGCAAGAGTAATGTCTGGGTGATTGGAGGAGTGCATAGATAGTGCCTGGATGATTGCATGAGTGCAGGGGTAATGCCTGCGTGATTGCATGATTGCAGGGATAATGTCTGGGTGATTGGAGGAGTGCACGGGTATTGCCTGAGTGATTGAAGGAGTGCATGGGTAATGCCTGGGTGATTGCAAGACTGCATGGGTAGTGTCTGGGTGATTGGAGGAGTGCAGGGGTAATGTCTGGGTGATTGAAAAAGTGCATGGGTAGTGTCTGCGTGATTGCATGAGTGCAGGGGTAATGTCTGGGTGATTGGAGGAGTGCATGGGTACTGCCTAAGCGATTGAAGGAGTGCATGGGTAATGTCTGGGTGATTGCATGAATGCAGGGGTAATGCCTGGGTGATTGTCTCCTCTGCTCGCCCGTTGATCTGTGGAGTCCCTCAGGGCTCGGCCCTGAGTCCGACCCTTTTTAATGTTTATCTCGCCCCACTTGCCTCAATCATCGAACAACACGGTGTCAAGGTGGTCTCGTACGCTGACGACACCCAGCTGGTGTTTTCATTCAGGGATTACTCTGAGGCAGTTTTCACCAACTTCAAACAATGTCTGATTAATATCTCATCCTGGATGACAGACAATTGTCTGAAATTAAACACGGATAAAACAGAAGTTCTGTTTTTTAACCAGCCATCACCACCTAAAGCTGAACTTTGGTGGCCAACGGAACTTAATCCCCCTCCTCTGCCTGTCCTCTCTGCGAGAAATCTAGGGTTCGAATTTGACTCCGCCCTCTCAGGGAAAGCTCAGATATGCCTAGTCTCATCCTCATGCTTCTGGAAGCTGAAAACCCTGAGGAGATTCCTACATCTCCTGCCTATGGACTGCAGGAAGACGGTAGTTCACGCACTGATCACTTCATAGTTAGACTATACCAATAGTCTATACTTGGGTCTCCCAGACTATCTCATCAGAAAGCTGCAGGTCATTCAAAATGCGGCCGCTAGGCTCATCAGGAATGTACCACTCCACCATCATATCTCCCCACACCTGCGTAGCCTACACTGGCTGCCTGTGAAAAAGAGGATTCAGTTTAAGGCTCTGACCCTTGCCTATAGGTCCTCCAGAGATACCTGCCCCAAATACTTAAAGCATAGATTGCCCAAATACAATCAAAATAGGACTCTGAGATCGAATCACCAGGGACTCCTAGCTATCCCCCGCTTTAAAAAAGCTAGACTGGGCGGTCGATCATTTGCTTATAAAACCGCCTCTCTCTAGAACTCCATGCCCGAGGATCTCCGAAAGGCTAACTCAGAACCTCTATTTAGGAAGACTCTTAAGACCTGGCTCTTTAGCCTTCCCTAGAACCTCCTCCATCAGGTACTATCACCCCGTAATCGCTGTCAGCGCCGGGACACCTCCGTTGAAGGTAGCCGTGCGCTTTACAAGATGTAATAATAATAATAATAATTGGAGGAGTGCATGGGTACTGCCTGAGTGATTGAAGGAGTGCATAGGTAATGCCTGGGTGATTGCATGAGTGCATGGTTAGTGTCTGGGTGATTAGAGGAGTGCATGGGTACTGCCTCAGTGATTGAAGGAGTGCATGGGTAATACCTGAGTCATTGAAGAAGAGAATAGGTAATGGCTGGGTAATTGCAAGACTGCATGGGTATGCCTGGGTGATTGGAGGAGTGCATGGGTACTGCCTGAGTGATTGAAGAAGTGCATGGGTAGTGCCTGCGTGATTGCATGAGTGTAGGGGTAATGTCTGGGTGATTGGAGGAGTGCATGGGTACTGCCTAAGTGGTTGAAGGAGTGCATAGGTAATGCCTGGGTGATTCCATAAGTGCATGGGTAGTGCCTGGGTGATTAGAGGAGTGCATGGATTCTGCCTGAGTGATTGAAGGAGTGCATGGGTAGTGCCTGGGTAATTGCATGAGTGCAGGTGTAATGTCTGGGTGATGGAGGAGTACATGGGTACTGCCTGAGTGATTGAAGGAGTGGTTGGGTAATGCCTGGGTGATTGCATGAGTGCATGGGTAGTGCCTGGGTGATTGGAGGAGTGCATGGGTACTGCCTGAATGATTGAAAGAGTTCATAGGTAATGCCTGGGTGATTGCATGAGTGCCGAGGCGATGTCTGGGTGATTGGAGGAGTGCATGGGTACTGCCTGAATGATTGAAGGAGTACATGTGTAATGCCTGGGTGATTGCATGAGTGCAGGTGTAATGTCTGGGTGATTGGATGAGTGCATAGGTACTGCCTGAAGGAGTGCATGGGTAATGCCTGGGTGATTCCATGAGTGCAAGAGTAATGTCTGGGTGATTGGAGGAGTGCATGGGTACTGCCTGAGTGATTGAAGGAGTGCATGGGTAATGCCTGGGTGATTCCATGAGGGCAGGAGTAATGTGTGGGTGATTGCAGGAGTGCATGGGTACTGCCTGAGTGATTGAAGGAGTGCATACGTAATGCCTGACTGATTGCATAAGTGCATGGGTAGTGCCTGGGTGATTGGAGGAGTGCATGGGTGCTGCCTGAGTGATTGAAAAAGTGCATGGGTAGTGCCTGGGTGATTGCATAAGTGCAGGGGTAATGTCTGGGTGATTGGAGGAGTGCATGGGTACTGCCTCAGTGATTGAAGGAGTGCATGGGTAATGCCTGGGTGATTGCATGAGTGCAAGAGTAATGTCCAGGTGTTTGGAGGAGTGCATGGGTACTGCCTGAGTGATTGAAGGAATGCATCAATAATGCCTGGGTGATTTTTTAAGTGAATGGGTAAAGTCTGGGTGATTCGAGGAGTGCATGGGTAATGCCTGGGTCATTCCATGAGTGCAGGAGTAATGTCTGGGTGATTGGAGGAGTGCATGGGTACTGCCTGAATGATTCAAGGAGTGCATGGGTAATGCCTGGGTGATTGCAAGAGTGCAGGAGAAATGTCTGGGTGGTTGGAGTAGTGGATGGGTATTGCCTGAGTGATTGAAGGAGTGCCTAGGTAATGCCTGGGTGATTACATAAGTGCATAGGTAGTACCTGGGTGATTGGAGGAGTGCATGGGTACTGCCTGAGTGACAAAAGGAGTGCATCAATAATGCCTGGGTGATTTTGAAAGTGCATGGGTAATGCCTGGGTGATTTTGTAAATGCATGGGTAATGCCTGGGTGATTGCATGAGTGCAGAGGTAATGTCTGGGTGATTGGAGGAGTGCATGGGTACTGCCTGAGTGATTGAAGGAGTGCACGGGTAATGTTTGGGTGATTGCAAGACTGCATGGGTAGTGCCTGGGTGATTGGAGGAGTGCATGGGTACTGCCTGAGTGATTGAAGTAGTGCATCTTTTTCTGAAGGTGGTTTTTGCATTGTGTGTTTAGAAGCCACTCTTTTAGAAGTGGCTGGATTTTTGTGCTCTAACATTTCTGTGTGTCTCTGCCTGGTGGTGGATTGACTGTCTGGATTTGAAAGTGATAGGATCTGGGGAATGTCTTGACCCAGGGGAGGAGGTGAGACAGCAACAGGCTGACCTGCATCTGGAGTGTAGGGGGAAGGAGTAGCCCCTAGAGGTGAAGAGGCCTGGGCTGCAGCCATAAACCAATGGCTCCGTCCCCTGCTGAGTGATTGAGGATCCAGACCCCCACTATCAAAGGAATAAGGTGTCACTGGCAGGGAGGCACCCAGAACTGGTTTGAACAGGGGTCAGTGCCCCCCTGAACACAAAGACTTCAAAGACATTTTGGGGTATAACTATGAGAGCTGAAGCCCCTGAACTTTGGAGAAATGGATTGATCAAGATTGAACAAGACTGAAGCTACTTCGTGGTCAAGAGGAACCTTTGCCAAGGAAGAAACAGCTGAAGAGACTGAAGGAAAGGACTGACCCTTGCTGTGTGTTCTGGGGCTGGCCTGCAGTTTGCTGCTTTAACCAAGGAGAGGCTAAAGGGACTTTGCTGTGTGCTGTGTCCCCCTGCTTGAAAGGACTTTGCTGTGTCCGGAAGTAACTTATCCCCAAGGGCCCGAGGTGAGCTGGCTCCCTGTTGCGGAAACTCAGGAACACAAAAGTTTCCAGGAGAGTCTCAGCGACGCTGTGTGCATGTGCTTTTTGCAGCCTGAGACCCTCGTAAGAATTGCCCTGTGATCGTGGGCATCTGGAGTCCAAGCGAGTCTCAGCGACGCTGTGTGCGTGTGCTTTTTGCAGCCTGAGCCCTTCGTGAGGATTGTCCTGTGATCGTGTGCACCCGGAGTCCAAGTGAGTCTCAGCGACACTGTGTGCATGTGCTTCGTGCAGTCTGAGACCTTCGTGAGGAGTGCCCTGTGATCGTGCACCCGAAGCTCAAGTGAGGCTCAGCGACGCTGTGTGCGTGTGCCCTGTTGCAGCCTGAGATCTTCGTAGCATCAGCGGCCCGGACTGGCAGCCCCAGAGGAGCTGAGCCGCCGGCCCGAGCCCGCCGTTGCCAGAGCGGGACCTCGAACCAACCTCGTCGAGGGAGGGCCCGAGTCCCACTGCCCGGAATTCACAAAGATTGCATCGGAGGCCCAAGTCGCGGGAAGAGGAGAGGAGAGCGAGGTCGCACCCCCCAGGTAACGTGTGTCGACGCCTGGGGCGGGGTGCGGGCTCAGAGGGAGATGCTCTCGGCCTCTCCCAGTCCTGCAGTGCGAGCCTCTGCTTCGGCTCGTATCGCGGCCCGTACTTGCCAACGGAGTGGCAGTACCGGGGCCGGAGTGCGGAGCTGCACTTTTTGTTTACACCATACCCGTTTGGGGACAACTGTTGAGAGAGGCTGACTGCGAGTCAGTACGAGTGGCGGAGAGACCGCCTGAGGCACCGTGATTGGTGCTGGAGTGTATTACGCATTGCATTGTTTCTGCATAACGAACTACCTGATTAGTGTATTACGCATTGCATTGTTTCTGCATAATGAACTACCTGATTAGTGTATTACGCATTGCATTGTTTCTGCATAATGAACTACCTAATTGTCATATTACGCATTGCATTATTTCTGCATAACGAACTACCTGATTGTCGTATTTCGCATGACATTGTTTCTGCATAACGAACTACCTGATTAAAGTATTACGCATTGCATTATTTCTGCATAACGAAATAACTGATTGTTGCGTTACGCATTGCATTATTTTTACATTGCAAAATACCTGATGCTAGCATTACGAACTGCATTATTTCTACATTGCAAAGTGCCTGATTCGAGCATTACGAACTGCATTATTTCTAAGCCTGGGCGGTAAATTCCGTTCCGCTCGCGGAATTTGCGAAATTTTGGCAATTCTGCATTCCGCAGAGAACGCGGAATTGCCGAAAATTCCGCGATCCGCGGCGTAGCAGAATTTTTTCCTTGTTCGCGCTTTCAAAATGCCTGTTTGCGCGCGTGGTAGCGACTTACCGGGATCCCTGCGTTCGCCGACGAGTTTTCCTATCCGTTCGCGCGATCCCGCAAGAGTGTGCGATCGCGAACACGTCATTCGGACGCGCCATCGGACATCTGAGTTCGCAAACAGGAAACACGCATCGCGAGTGGGCGGGACAAGTGAAACAAGATGGCCGCACCAATTGGCGACCGCATGGGCAAGTTCGCGAGATATTTCCCCCCGAGCACGCAAACAGCGCCCCCGAACAGGAAAAACGCATCGCGAACGGGCTGAACAAGCAATTCCGCGAGAATTTTGCGTAACACGACTACGCAAATTCCGCCCACCCTTAATTATTTCTACATTGCAAAGTGCCTGATTCTAGCATTACGTACTGCATAGCATTGCATTAGGACTGCAGTGGAACGTTTAGGAGTGCTCATTAATATCGCCAGAACTTACAAGGGCTGGCCGGCCTAACAACCGGCCAGGAAGAATATTACAAATAGGCATATGTTGGATTTATATCGTGTGGTCTTATCGTATATCTTTTTATATAAATTTATACTCGTTTTTACGAAACTTGTGTGGAGTCCGTTTGTGGTGTCATCATTGGGTTGCTGTGAGCGTGGTTGCAAATACTTTACACATTTGCCTTGAAGATGAGCCTGGCTGCTCGTGCCAAGCTACCAAGGGGGTGAGCGGGGGCTATCTGAGAAGGTGTCCTTCCTTTCCCTGATTTGAGAGCGAGGGTCCCTATTTGGCCTAAGGTACCTACTTCAGCCAACCAGGGATCCCGGGTCTAACATTTGGTGGTCAGCGGTTGGGATTTGAATGTGCATTTGCAAATTCACTCACAGTAATTGGTGTACATCACAAGTTTAGCGCAGACCACAACGCAACCCCATATTGTGTTTTTGATTTGTTGGTTCTATTTTTGAGCGATTTTTAAGCCACACATCATGTCTCAGAGGAGTCAAGTAGCCAGTGAGGCTGCAGAATTAGAGTTCGACATTGAGGCATTGCTTACCTACAAGTTGATCAATTGAGGCAATCCTGCAGAGCTTTGGGATGTCCCATGAAAAGTAGCGCCAAGAAGGACGAGCAGCAAATGGCCTTGAGGGCCTGGTGGGAAGCAAAAGGGGCTCAGGAGACGGGTGATGTTGATGAGGATGACCCAGGGAATGGATTTGATCCACAGGATTTGCCAGTGGAGGGACCAGCCTTAGGGGCTGGTAGTAGCCATTCAGGGAGGAGTTTTTCACCAGAGGAGCTGGAGGAAAACCAAAGGGTCTGAGAGCATGAGTTGGAGGTAAAACTCAAGCAGAAGAGAAGAAGCTGCTCATTGAAAGTGAAAAGCAGGCAGAGGAGAGCAGGAACGCTCTCGCCTTGGATGAGAAAAAGATTCTCTTAGCTCATGAGTTAAGCATGAGGGAACTGGAAATGAAGGTTAAACAGGCAGAGTCCAGTTCAAATGGTGGCAGCACACAACCAGTGCCAGTAGGAAAGGTGTACATTCCCAAGGATTTAGTGCGAGATTACCAAAGGGGTGATGATATTTATGCATGGTTCATGGCATATGAGATCGCACTGAGGATGAATGAGGTGCCTGAGAAGCATTGGGGGCGGGCCTTTGAGGCTTCTGGGAGGGATGTTTTACCCCCTTTAGAGAGGCGGGAACCCTGACCTACGCCAATATGAAGGAGGCTTTATGCCTCGGGAATGGGCTCACTCCTGAACAGTACAGGCAGAAATTCAGGAACTTCAAGAAACAGGAATCCAGTACTTGGGTGGAGTGTGTGAATGCGGACACGCGTGCACTGGATGGTTGGATGAAGGGCAGCAAGGCAACTGATTTTAAGAGCTTATGCGATTTAATTAGTTGGGAGCACTTGAGTAGTCTGTGTGTTCCAGAGCTGCACCAGCATCTTTTGGACAGTAAGCGGACTGATCCCAGTAAGCTTGCTGAAGAGGCGGACCGCTGGACCAGTACCCGGGTCCACAAGGGGATTGGATGTACCACTACCAAAAGTGTACAGGGTCCCCTATCGAAGGTAGGGGAGGACAAGGGTAACCACAAGGGGTTCTCTAAAGGGCCCCAAAGTAGTTCCCAGGTGAAAGGGTCCCAGTCCCCCAAGGCTAAGAGGTCCTGGCCCCATAAGGGCAAGCGGGACAACCAAGGTCCTCCTACTTGTTACTTCTGTAAAGAAGTGGGTCATATTTCCCCTAAATGCCCCAAGAAGTCATCTGCACCCACTGGTGCTCCAACACCGGGTTTAGTGAGTGTAGCGTTGGGTGAGGAATTGAGTCCTTGGACTGGGGAGGAGCAAGCAGTTATGACCCTGGTCTCATTAGGAGATCGAGAGATGGTCCAGGAAATCTCTCTGCCTGAGAATACTAAGAAGTACAGGCAGTGGGTGACCATCAATGGAAGAAGGGTGGAGGCTATGAGAGACACAAGAGCCAGTTTGACATCTGTCAGGTGTCAGTGGGTGTCTGAAGAGCAGGTAATTCCCGATGTGCTTCACCCTGTAGTTGCAACAGACAACTCTGTGCGCCTCTGCAAGGTGGCGCTAGTTCCCTTTGAATGGGGGGTCCTCAGGTTCCTTGAAGGTCGTTGTAAGTCCGTCCATGCCTGTAGACTGTCTGCTGGGGAATGACCTGGAGAGTTCCCCCTGAAAGGAAGTGGAGCGCCAGGCGCATTTGGAGATGTTGGGTCTGCCTGAGTGGGCTTGTGTGACCACTCGGTCTATGGCAGCCAGTAAAGGTGTTCAAGAGGACCTGGAGCCTGAAACAATGGCCCAGGTGCCTGCCGTGAAGAGAAGAGGCAGGGGGTGCGGGAAACTGGCCCCCACAGTTCCCACGGTCCAGGAGGAGGCACCCTTTGAGGGGGATGCCCTGGAGCCTACGGGGGAGCGAGTAGCTGAACTGGGGGACCTACCTGAGCTGAACAAATGGCAGCAGGAGGGAGGGCCCTCCAGGGAGAAATTCTGTGAGGAGCAGAAGAAGTGCCCTTCTCTTGTAGGTTTACGGTAACAGGCAACAAACCAGGCAGCAGGTGATCAGTCTGGATCCCACTTGATTTACTGGGAGAATGATCTCCTATATAGTGAGCCTAAGGTTGCTGAGCCTGGGTCTGCCCGTGCGCTGGTGGTACCCCAGTGCTTCAGAGCCTTCCTACTGGGGTTGGCTCATGATGTACCTTTAGCAGGACATTTGGGGCAGGACAAGACCTTTGAGAGGCTTGTCACCCACTTCTACTGGCCTCAAATGCGCAAGAGTTCTGATACTCATTGCAGGACCTGTCAGACTTGCCAGGCAAGTGGTAAGAATGGAAGGAAGCGCAAGGCTCCCCTCCAACCTTTCCCTGTAGTCAGCACCCCCTTTGAAAGGGTGGGCATTGACATTGTGGGGCCTCTGAATCCCAAGACCGCCATGGGCAACAGGTTCATCCTGGTATTGGTGGACCATGCCACCCGGTACCCGGACGCTATCCCTCTCCGGACGGTGACAGCCCCCATGGTGGGCCGTGCACTGATGGGGATTTTCTCCCGTGTGGGGTTCCCCAGAGAGGTGGTGTCCGACAGGGGTGCTAATTTCATATCAAGGTATATGAAATCTCTGTGGAAGGAGTGCGGTGTAACCTACAAGTTCACCACGCTGTACCACCCCCAGGGTAATGGTCTGGTTGAGAGATTTAACCGGACCCTGAAGGGCATGATTATGGGTCTTGAGGAACCCATGAGGCGTAAGTGGGACGTCCTCTTACCATGCCTGCTGTTTGCTTACCGAGAGGTGCCACAGAAGTCCTTAGGGTTCAGTCCCTTTGAGCTCCTGTATGAGCACCCTGTAAGAGGACCCTTGAGTTTGGTGAAGGAGGGCTGGGAGAAGGCTCCTAGTAAACCCCCCCAGGATGTATGTAGCTACATGCTGGCCTCCAGGAACCAAACTAGGCGTTTCAGGCAACTCGCTCAGGCGAATCTGGAAGCCAGCCAGGAAGAAATGAAGCGGTGGTACGACCAGAATGCCACTCTGGTCGAATTTCAACCTGGGCAAAAAGTGTGGGTGATGGCGCCAGTGGAGCCTTGCGCGCTACAGGACAAGTGGACTGGGCCTTATGAGGTGGTGGAGCGCAGGAGCGAAGTGACCTACCTAGTTGACTTACGGTCTCCTAGGAACCCTTTGAGGGTCCTCCATGTGAACCGCCTCAAACCACACTTTGAGAGGTCTGATGTGACCATGCTCTTGGCTACAGGCGATGGGGCAGAAGAGGAGAGTGAACCTCTTCCTGACCTCCTGTCGGCCAAGGAGAAGGATGGGTCAGTGGATGGGGTGAACCTCTCGCCTTCCCTGACCCCGGAACAGCAGAGGGACTGTCGCTAGGTATTGGGTCAGTTCGCCTCCCTGTTCTCCCTGACCCCAGGAGTCACCCATTGGTGCGTCCATGATGTGGACACTGGAGACAGCCTGCCTGTAAAACAAAAATCTTACAGAGTAGCTGATAAGATCAGGGCCAGCATCAAGGAGGAGGTTTCCAAGATGCTGGCGCTAGGGGTGATTGAGCCATCCAGCAGCCCCTGGGCTAGCCCAGTTGTCCTTGTGCCAAACGCCGCTGCACCAGGTGCCACCCCAGAACTCCGGTTCTGTGTGGATTACAGTGGGCTCAATGCCGTCACCAAGACTGACGCTCACCCCATCCCCAGAGCTGATGAGCTCGTGGATCGGCTGGGAGCTGCCCGGTACCTCAGTACATTTGACTTGACGTCGGGGTACTGGCAGATTGCCTTGACCGAGGGGGCCAAAGAGAGGTCAGCATTCTCAACGCCAGAGGGGCACTACCAGTTCAGAGTTATGTCCTTTGGGTTGAAGTACGCCCCTGCCACCTTCCAGAGACTGGTTAACCAGGTGCTGAGTGGGCTGGAGGAATTCAGCGCCGCCTACCTGGACAACATTGCTGTGTTTAGCTCCAGTTGGGAGGAACATTTGCGACACCTCTGTGAAGTGTTGAAGGCCTTGCAGAGGGCAGGTCTATCAAGGCAAGTAAATGTCAGATAGGGCAGGGTTCTGTGGTGTACTTAGGACACCAGTTAGGGAGCGGCCAGGTGGTGCCCCTACGGGCAAAGATTGATACCATTCTGGCTTGGGAACACCCCAAGACCCAGACAGGAGTGAGGGCCTTTCTAGGACTCACTGGGTATTACCGATGGTTTGTGAAGGGGTATGGCACCATTGTTGCCCCCTTGACAGAACTGACGTCAAAGAAACAGCCTAAGAAAGTGATCTGGACTGATGCCTGCAAGACCGCTTTTGATGGCCTGAAAACTGCCATGTGCTCAAGGCGTCCGATTCCTCCAAAGAGTTTGTAGTGCAGACAGTTGCTTCAGAAGATGGTGTGGGAGCAGTACTCTCACAATTGAATGATGAGGGCTTGGACCAACCAGTAGCTTTCATTACCCGGAGGCTACTTCCCAGAGGTGGAGTACAAATGAAAGGGAAGCTTTTGCTGTGGTCTGGGCACTGAAGAAGCTGAGGCCTTACTTGTTTGGGACTCACTTCCTGGTTCAGACAGACCACAGGCCCCTCAGATGGTTGATGCAGATGAGGGGTGAGAACCCAAAACTGTTGAGGTGGTCCATCTCCCTACAGGGAATGGACTTCACGGTGGAACACCGCCCGGGAACAGAACACGCCAATGCTGATGGTCTGTCCAGATTTTTCCACCTTAGTGATGAGAACTCCCATGAGGGTGGGTAGTTCCCCCCCACTTTTCGGCTGGAGGGGACACGTGTTAGACCTGACATTTCTTGGCGTGGTTACCCCTGACCTTTTGCCTCTACCTCCTCTATTTTTGGTGCTGTGATGGATTTTGTTTTGCCAACTTAGATTCTTTGGACACTTTGCCACTGCTAATCAGTGTCAAAGTGTAAGTGCTCCCTGTATAAAGTGTAATGGTAATTGGTTGTCCATGATTGGTATGTTTGCCTTACTAGTAAAGTCCCTAGTAAAGTGCACTATGTGTGCCAGGGCTGGTAATGCAAATGCTACTAATGGGCCTGCAGCACGAATTGTGCCACCCATACAAATAGCCTTAAAGAGGGAACTCAGGCCTGCCATTGCAGTGCCTGCGCGCAGTTTGTTAAACTGCCATGTTGTTCTGACAAGTGCACCCACTTGCCAGACCTTACCCTTCCCTTTCTATGCACATCAGACACCCCTATGGTAGGTCCAAGGTACCCCCTGGGCAGGGTGCAGTGCATGTGAAAGGTAGGACATGTACTAAGGTGTGTACCATGTCCTGATAGTGAAATAATCTCCATTTCGATTTTCACTGTGGAAAGGCCATTTTGCCCATAGGATAAAATGGGGAGGCTGTGTAATATGTTTTCCAGCCTATCTTCCCAAATGCTTAAGATGGAGAGGTGAAGTTTAGTGTGCCTGAACTCGCAATGTAATAACACATCTTTTTTGAAGGTGGTATTTTGCATTGTGTGTTTAGAAGCCACTCTTTTAGAAGTGGCTGGGTTTTTGTGCTCTAACATTTCTGCATGTCTCTGCCTGGTTGTGGATTGACTGTCTGGATTTGAAAGTGATAGGATCTGGGGAATGTCTTGACCCAGGGTAGGAGGTGAGACAGCAACAGACTGACCTGCATCTGGAGTGTACGGGGGAGGAGTAGCCCCTAGAGGTGAAGTGGCCTGGGCTGCAGCCATAAACCAATGGCTCCGTCCCCTGCTGAGTGATTGAGGATCCAGACCCCCACTATCAAAGAAATAAGATGTCACTGGCAGGGAGGCACCCAGAACTGGTTTGAACAGGGGTCAGTGCCCCCCCTGAACACAAAGACTTCAAAGACATTTAGGGGTATAACTATGAGAGCTGAAGCCCCTGAACTTTGGAGAAATGGATTGATCAAGATTGAACAAGACTGAAGCTACTTCGTGGTCAAGAGGAACCTTTGCCAAGGAAGAAACAGCTGAAGAGACCGAAGGAAAGGACTGACCCTTGCTGTGTTTTCTGGGGCTGGCCTGCAGTTTGCTGCTTTAACCAAGGAGAGGCTAAAGGGACTTTGCTGTGTGCTGTGTCCCCCTGCTTGAAAGGACTTTGCTGTGTCCAGAAGTAACTTATCCCCAAGGGCCCGAGGTGAGCTGGCTCCCTGTTGCGGAAACTCAGGAACACAAAAGTTTCCAGGAGAGTCTCAGCGACGCTGTGTGCATGTGCTTTTTGCAGCCTGAGACCATCGTAAGAATTGCTCTGTGATTGTGGGCATCTGGAGTCCAAGCGATTCTCAGCGACGCTGTGTTCGTGTGCTTTTTGCAGCCTGAGCCCTTCATGAGGATTGTCCTGTGATTGTGTGCACCGGAGTCCAAGTGAGTCTCAGCAACGCTGTGTGCATGTGCTTTGTGCAGCCTGAGACCTTCGTGAGGATTGCCCTGTTATCGTGCACACCCGGAGTCCAAGTGAGTCTCAGCGACGCTGTGTACGTGTGCTTTGTGCAGCCTGAGATCTTCTTGAGTATTGCCCTGTTATCGTGCACACCCGGAGTCCAAGTGAGTCTCAGCGACGCTGTGTGCGTGTGCTTCGTGCAGCCCGAGACCTTCGTGAGGAGTGCCCTGTGATCGTGCACCCGAAGCTCAAGTGAGTCTCAGCGACGCTGTGTGCATGTGCCCTGTTGCAGCCTGAGATCTTTGTAGCATCAGCGGCCCGGACCGGCAGCCCCGGAGGAGCTGAGCCGCCAGCCAGAGCCCGCCGTTGCCAGAGCGGGACCTCGAACCAACCTCGTCGAGGGAGGGCCCCGAGTCCCACTGCCCGGAATTCACAAAGATTGCATTGGAGGCCCAAGTCGCGGGAAGAGGAGAGGAGAGCGAGGTCACACCCCCAGGTAACGTGTGTCGATGCCTGGGGCGGGGTGCGGGCTCGGAGGGAGATGCTCTCGGCCTCTCCCATTCCTGCAGTGCGAGCCTCTGCTTCGGCTCGTATCGCGGCCTGTACTTGCCAACGGAGTGGCAGTACCGGGGCCAGAGTGCGGAGCTGCACTTTTTGTTTACACCATACCCGTGTGGGGGCAACTGTTGACAGAGGCTGACTGCGAGTCAGTACGAGTGGCGGAGAGACCGCCTGAGGCACCATGATTGGTGCTGGAGTGTATTACGCATTGCATTGTTTCTGCATAACGAACTACCTGATTAGTGTATTACGCATTGCATTGTTTCTGCATAACGAACTACCTGATTGTCATATTACGCATTGCATTATTTCTGCATAACGAACTACCCGATTGTCGTATTTCGCATGGCATTGTTTCTGCATCACAAACTACCTGATTAGAGTATTACGCATTGCATTATTTCTGCATAACGAAAACCTGATTGTTGCGTTACGCATTGCATTATTTTTACATTGCAAAGTGCCTGATGCTAGCATTACGAACTGCATTATTTCTACATTGCAAAGTGCCTGATTCGAGCATTACGAACTGCATAGCATTGCATTAGGACTGCAGTGGAACGTTTAGGAGTGCTCATTAATATCGCCAGAACTTACAAGGGCTGGCTGGCCTAACAGCCAGCCAGGAAGAATATTACAAATACGCATATGTTGGATTTATATCGTGTGGTCTTATCGTATATCTTTTTATATAAATTTATACTCGTTTTTATGAACTCGTGTGGAGTCCATTTGTGGTGTCATCATTGGGTTGCTGTGAGCGTGGTTGCAAATACTTTACACATTTGCCTTGAAGATAAGCCTGGCTGCTCGTGCCAAGCTACCAATGGGGTGAGCGGGGGCTATCTGAGAAGGTGTCCTTCCTTTCTCTGACGTGAGAGCGAGGGTCCCTATTTGGCCTAAGGTACCTAACTCAGCCAACCAGGGATCCCGGGTCTAACACTGGGTGATTGGAGGAGCGCATGGGTACTGCCTGAGTGATTGTGGGAGTGCATGGGTAATGCCTGGGTGATTGCATGAGTGCAAGAGTAATGTCCAGGTGATTGGAGGAGTGCATGGCTACTGCCTGCGTGATTGAAGGAATGCATCAATAATGCCTGGGTGATATTTTAAGTGCATGGGTAAAGTCTGGGTGATTCGAGGAGTGCATGGGTACTGCCTGAGTGATTGAAGGAGTGCATGGGTAATGCCTTGGTGATTGCAAGAGTGCAGGATAAATGTCTTGGTGATTGGAGGAGTGGATGGGTACTGCCTGAGTGATTGAAGGAGTGCATAGGTAATGCCTGGGTGATTGCATAAGTGCATAGGTAGTACCTGGGTGATTGGAGGAGTGCATGGGTAATGTCTGGGTGATTGGAGGAGTGCAGAGGTAATGTCTGGGTGATTGGAGGAGTGCATGGGTACTGCCTGAGTGATTAAAGGAGTGCATCAATAATGCCTGGGTGATTTTGTAAGTGCATGGGTAATGCCTGGGTGATTTTGTAAGTGCATGGGTAATGCCTGGGTGATTGCATGAGTGCAGAGGTAATGTCTGGGTGATTGCAGGAGTACATGGGTACTGCCTGAGTGATTGTAGGAGTGCATGAGTAATGTCTGGGTGATTGCAAGACTGCATTGGTAGTGCCTGGGTGATTGGAGGAGTGCATGGGTACTGCCTGAGTGATTTAAGTAGTGCCTGCATGATTGCATGAGTGCAGGGGTAATGTCTGGGTGATTGAAGGAGTGCATGGGTACTGCCTGGATAATTCCATGAGTGCATGGGTAGTGCCTGGGTGATTGGAGGAGTGCATGGGTACTGCCTGAGTGATTGTAGGAGTGCATGGGTAATGCCTGGGTGATTCCATGAGTGCAGGAGTAATGTCTGGGTGATTGGAGGAGTGCATGGGTACTGCCTGAATGATTGAAGGAGTGATTCCATGAGTGCAGGAGTAATGTCTGGGTGATTGGAGGAGTGCATGGGTACTGCCTGAATGATTCAAGGAGTGCCTGGGTAATGCCTGGGTGATTGCAAGAGTGCAGGAGTAATGTCTGTGTGATTGAAGGAGTGCATGGGTACTGCCTGAGTGATTGAAGGAGTGCATGGGTACTGCCTGAGTGATTGACGGAGTGCATAGGTAATGCCTGGGTGATTGCATAAGTGCATGGGTAGTACCTGTGTAATTGGAGGAGTGCAGGGGTACTGCCTGAGTGATTGAAGGAGTGCATGAGTAGTGCCTGCATGATTCCATGAGTGCAGGGGTAATGTCTCGGTGATTGGAGGAGTGCATGGGTACTGCCTAAGTGATTGAAGGAGTGCATGGGTAATGCCTGGGAGATTCCATGAGTGCAGGAATAATGTATGGGTGATTGCAGGAGTGCATGGATGAGTACATGAGTAATGCCTGGGTGACTGCATGAGTGTACAGATAGTGCCTGGGTGATTGGAGGAGTACATAGGTAGTGTCTGGGTGATAATATAATTGTATGGGTACTGCCTAGGTGATTGGTGAAGTGCATGGATAGTGCATGGGTGATGGGAGGAGTGTGGGAATGATGCCTAACTGTATAGATAAGTGTAAGTGTATAGGTAGTGTTTGAAAAAATGAATGAGTGCAGTAAAAACGACTGTAAACATTAGTACAGATTATCATGCTTTTTACATTATTTCATCTTACCTTTTTTTATTAAAGAAGATACAAAACTTAGTGGAACTATTTTATAGTAGTTTTGTTGTAAACTGAATTTAAAATCTTTTCAAACTTTAGTATTACCTTCTGTAAAATAAATGAAGAAAACTGTTATTGCATATAATATTATAGTTTTAAGAACACAACATAAATATAGAATTATATAACATATTCAGTTTCCCTTTTTGCTGTTCTCAGATTCTACTGAATTTCACCATACACAGTGATTTGTAGATCATCATATAACAGAGGGGGAAAAAATACAATCAATGAGATTGTAAAAAAATAAAAAATCTGCATTGAAAATATTTACAACAAGTGCAACTCTCTGTTTTCCTATCTACAGTTTGTAAATTACATTCTTCAACTACATTAAATCTTTTACTTCTCTCAAGTACATTTTGTAAAATATACACTCTCCTTTACATCGCGTATAATATAAAGATCAAATATATAAACTACTTCTTTCAAACACAATTTTGCAAATGCAATAAGAATTAGCACAAACAATAATCCAAACTGTAATTGTTCATATCTTCCCAATAGGCCAAATGATGTTTTCAAAACTTTGGCAAAAAATATCAGATATGAATTTGGTAATTTGTAAGACAACCTACATTTGAATTCCAAATGGCCCTCATTACAGTGTGTCTATCCTTTATTGCACTTTAAATACACAGTATAGTGTCCAGATGTTGTAGTAGGTCCATCATGAAAAATAATAGCCACTGCTTTAAAAGTTCTTCCTGAAATTGCCACAAAATGGTTAATTTTAGTTTCCAATATTCTTCCATCTGCTCTACAACGTTGTAGCATTAAAGTTACATATTGTCCAAATCTTTCTATAAATAATGTTGACAACATTTCTGATTTACAATGAGAACATTTCATATCTTGATTAGCTGTTTTTACTAATTTGTTAAAAGACACTGATTTGCAATTTGGTATCATCAAGTATATGAATCGTTCAGTGTCTATTTCAGTGATAGAAGAAAATGAACACTCTTCACATTTATGATTCCAGCTGTAACTTAGTCCAAACAAATTTTCAATTTCTATTCCTTCATCTTTCAATACTGCAAGCATAAAGATAAGAAATTCTTGTGCATCTTGTTGTACATTAAGTGTAAATTGCGAAGAACCAGTACATATATATGCAAAAGATGCCGTATGCCAGAAGCAGTATGGATTTTAGTTCTATCAGTTATCAACTTTTCAAAAATATAATGTAGTAAAGAACAGAATCTTTTTTCTCAATTTTCCATAATTTCATGATGAAGATCCTCAAGATAAAACTCAACATTCACAATTACATTAGCATAGCAGTTGATACCTGAACTATTTTCTAACAGGTATCCTACAATATCATCAACTGTGTCCATTTTCATTTTCTTTGCAGTTTCATCATTCTCTTGAATTCTTTTTTTTTGATTCTCAGTGAAATATTTGTCATATTTCCGTTTTGGACACACTATACGTTTCTCATATATGGGATATTCACATAAGTTAGGAGTATAAAGCCTTCTTAACCGATTGTACTCTTTAACACAATTTACATCAGCACTAATCTTTTTCTCATCAAAATCAATCAAATTCAAACCAGATAATGTCCTTACTCGAGACAATGCAACATATGCCACGCCTTCTTTAAACACTGTACTTCCAATATTTACCAAAGCACTGTCTACACTTAAACCTTGAGATTTATGAATGGTTACAGCATATGCTATAGAAAGAGGAAACTGTTTTCTACGAACATACAGGTCATTTACAAGCAAAAAACGAACAGTACATCGTCCAATCTGTTTCACCTCTTCAATCTGATCAAATTTAATCTTCAAAAATTCAATTCCATCTCTGTTCTGAAAATTTACAAAATAAACAACTTTTCCCATTGCTCCATTTACTAACCCTTCTTCTACATTCAAATTACGCCGTAAAATATCCCGACAGTTCACACATACATATAAAGTCTTTTCTAAACCTGCAGTCTTAGACACCGACTTTTCCAAAGAATTACATTTTGAGTGTAATTTCTCTGAGAGAAGAATAGTAACTCCTTCGTGCTCCATTTTACCGATAGCTTCCATTTTCAGTACTGGTAGTTTTTCCAATTTCAAAAGTTCTTGACACTCTTGCAGGGTAGGCATTAGGCAAACTATAGACTTCTTTTCTCCAATTTTTTTGTATATTATTTCAGGTGCTATGTTTTCATTTGGAAACAAGTTAATTAAAAGTCGACTTTGTAAAGCTTCTTTTCCATCTTTTGTTAAAACACCAATTCTTATCTTTTGAAGAATGTTTCCATAATGTTCATCACTTGCTTGTCACATATTCTTAATAAGTTCTTTATATTCAAAATAAGACCAAATGTTGACATTTCCAATATTTCCCAAAGATTTCTTAGTGTCTTCATGAAGAAGTGTTTTAAAAGCAGGTTGTCCTTTTACAGGAGTAAGTTGTAGTAGGTCGCCGAATAGAATTACATGTTTTCCTCCAAATAGAACATCATAATCTGTTTTTAAAATCTGTTGCATTCTTAAATGTACAAATGCAAGCATTAAGTTTGAGACCATGCTCACCTCATCAATGATTAGAAGTATCATTTTCTTGAGTACTCTTGAAACTTCATAACAAGCTTCTCCAGATAACTTGTGATATTCCAACTTATTCTCATGTTCAACTGGTAGCATGAGTAATCAATGTAACGTAATCCCTTTAATGTTGTGTGCTGCTAACCCAGCTGGAGCGGTTACAACACAAGATAAATGTGATTCAGTGGTTTTATGTAGATAACTGGTCAAAACTTTAATTAAGAAACTTTTTCCTGTTCCAGCTTGCCCACTGATTTACATTCGAATAGGTTGAAATGATGTGCATTGTCATTCTTTTTTTCATGCAGCAAACCATGCTGTATCTGTTGTGTCCCTTGCTGATATATTTCTTTTTGTTCAATATTCAGTTTTTCTTCTAGATTTCCCAACTCAATAATATCCTGTTGTGCTTGTTACACTGCCGTTTCTACTTCATTCATGGCTACTGCTGCTTCATTTTCAAGAATTGGTTGACCTAGTGGATCTTGACTTAGTGGAGCAGAACTTTGACTATCTTGAGAACTGTCTCTAGCTATTTCAGCTACAATAGTAGTTTCTTGTTCAATCTCTTCATTTAACATTTGTAGATAAGTTGGAAAAATTGTGCATTGAATGCTATCTTTACATGCATTAAAAGAATCTTCATAGCACTCAAAATCTCCAAGTAATTCCATTTCACTACGCCAAGGCTTGAAGAGTTGCAGAAGTGCTACATAGAAAAATTCCCTTTTATCTGGAGTTTCACAACTGAGTTTCCAGTGGTTAATAAGATTTCCTTTGGCATGTTTTACCTAACATCCATTACATCCAATTACTCCATATTTTTCTTCATTTATATTTTCTGTAACATTTCTCTTAAAACTGTAATGTTGCAGTACTTCATAGAGACATATGTTTTCCAGATGTGGACTCCTTTTTCGGATAGTACGTATCCAACATATTTGTTTTAACAATATCTGTACTTTCCGGTTCATTCAATGCTAAGTATTCAATTTCTTGTAGAGATTTCAATACTCGATTTCGTATTGCAGCAAGACCTAGACTTACCCAAATGATTCCTCTTGACTTTGAGTATAAACTTGCAGAGGTCAACCGATCCGAACATTCGTAGGATCCAATTTCTCGATGGGAAAGCATCTTCAAACTAAAGCTGTACAATTTGTTACTAAGAGTCTTCTCTTGTGAAATTTCCTCCCACATTTCTTTCAACTCCGTCTTTTCAGATTTTGTTATATATGATGTAACATACCGAGCAACAGCAATTCAATTATCTGCAACAAACTGGATATCCATATTTGCATTCCACATTGTCAAAATCACTGGATTGTAGTCATTAATATACTTTGATTCTTCAGTTCTTTTTATGTTGTAAGTATTCTTTGGAGATTTTCGAGTGATAGTATGCCTTACTGCTGACATGAAACTATAGACTCTTCCTTTTGAAATTACTGGACGTGGGAATGCAAAACGACATTTTGTATAAAATGTTCCCTTTATCGTGTATTTTCGTTGACAATATTTTCCACATCGATGACTTTGAAACCGTAAAACTTGTTGTCTTAAGCTATTTTCTCCTCTTTTTTTGGAATAGCACAGGTAACATAGTCTTCAATGAAAGACAAAACAGTTTCATCAGAATCGGTTCCAAATTTAGGTGCATCCTTGATCCATAATAGCATGTGTATATGAGGAGCAGCTCTGGCTTGGTACTCCTTTCTACAAAAGAAATCAATAACTTCTCCAAGAGGTGGATTTTTTTAATTGAAGATAAAAGACATCAGAGCTTGAAACCTATGATTAAAATATCTGCACACATTTATAGGATCCAAGGAACACAGTTCTCCAGCTGTCTTCAATTCAATGTTTTTTACATCTGAATTTGCATGTCATAGAAATTCAATTAAATCGTCCCATGCGCATTCAGCACAGCTAAGCGTAACAAACCACGTAGGGGTTCCTAAGTTTCTTAACATACATTTAAGTTCTCTGTGACGACGATACCAATACTCATTAGTACCAAGCTGACACACCATCAAATTAATTAACTGAATGATTCTAAATGATCGTCTCTTTGTTGAACTTTGTCCAAAAAATCCTTTGCAGAAACGTGTAAGATGAACTCCCGTTTTTAATTAGGCATGGGTGGAGAACTTCGCTCCGCCCGCGGAGTGTGCGGAGATTTGCCTACTCTGCGTTCCACAAAAAACTCGGAGTAGGCAAATCTCCGCACACTCCGCAGCGGAGCGGAGTTGCCCAGCCCCCGCACCCCCCCTATTAACAATTAATTAGACATTAACTAAACCTAAAACAAAAAACACTCACCTGTACTAAAGCGTCCCCGGGCTGCCCTCCTCCTCTTCATCGGCATCTCCGGGTGATCATTGCGAAAACTGTGCATGTGCGTGCTCGCGCGCATGCGCATTTCTTGCAAGAAATGCGCATGCACGGCGCGCGCGCATGCGCAGTTTTTGCAATGATCACCCAGAGACGGCGAGGAAGAGGAGTAGGGCAGCCCGGGGACGCCGCAGTACAGGTAAGTGTTTTTTGTTTTAGTTTTAATTAATGTCTAATTAATTGTTAATAGAGGGTGGGGGGTGGAGGGTGGAGGCTGGTGGCGGAGCGGAGTTCCACAGAGTTTGTTCCCAACTCCATGGACCTCCGCGTAGTCCCGCTACGCCAGCTCCGCCCAGGATTATTTTTAATATGTGGTTCACTGCATATGAATGTCCTGACAAGTCACTTTCAAACAGAAGATGAAATAGATATGGAATACACTGTCAAAATCTTGGATCTTCTGCGTACAATCTTGTTGTACGATATTCTGAAGCCACTGTACAGTTGTACAGATTCCACTGTACTGGTCGTTCATCATATCGTCCACCTTTTCCAGTGGGGAAGAGCTGTGGAAAACAACGAGCTTCTAACCTTTTTTCCCATACACTCATGGGAGTTCCCTTTGCTTTCTTCATTTGGAATAATTCAATAGTGTTTCCTATAACTTCTTTTGAATGTAGAGGATGTATACTGTAATGTTCGTAAATTTCTTCACTCCTGGAGTTGTCCACTTTTTCTATTTGCCCAGTTGAAATTTCTCTATCATCTTCTAAAGATAATTCTTGTTCTTCCACATATACATTTTTATAATAAATATTGTTTTGTACAAGATATAATGTAGCCTTTTGAAGGTGGTGACATCTACTAACTCTTGCCATATTTTCCGACTCTTTGTTGGTACACCATTAACTAGAATAACTACAGGTTCACATTCCTCTCTCTCTATACCAACAGTTTCAATATTTTTCTTAAAATCTAAAGGTAAATACACAACTCTCTCTTTTAAACCTCTTTGTAAATCTGTTGGAGGCAGCTTACCTGTTTTAGGCTCCATACGAACTATAACCTGAAACGGATGCACAGATTGAACAAGAATGGACTCATAAGTATTTAAAACTACCAGTTCCGGAGGAATAGCTACCAACTCTAGGTTGTTTTGTACAGCTCTAGCTGGCATTTTATTCTCTTCTAATTTGTTGTAACAATATTTACAAATACGTTGATCACTACCCAACTCAAAACGACCTTCCACCAACAAATAAGCACCAAATTGCTCCCACTTATCATTGTTTTCCTTTTCACTTTTTAAATACACATCAACATTCCTAGTTTGACTTCTATAGTGAGTACGTCGACAACAAATACAAACATAGTTGGGTTTTCAGAAGAAACTACCTTAAACTTTGTAATTTCTTCTGCAAACTTCTCAGTAGTACTATCTTCCACCTCTTCTTCAACACCTACACTTATAAAACTCTCACTTTCTCTACACTCCTCTTCAGGACCAAAGAAACGAAACTGTATATCATCAGAAACTTTTTTACATCCAATACTGAACCATGCAAAAGAGCTGTGTTTATTTCACTTAAAGATAATGCAGGACTTTTTACATAGTACAATCTTCTTACTAACTTCCGCATTTCTGAGTGATGTACTGCTAACATTCTTAAGTGATGAAAAGTACTTCGACACACCTTTCTAGAAAGACAAGCCAGAGTATGACCCTGCAAGTTAGTATATTTTCTCACCTTATCTAGTCCTTGCAACATCTTAATCTTTTGTTTAACACTTTTTTTTACCATAATCTTGTAAGAAATTTTGTAATATATCAATAGATTCCTGTCGTATACTACAAGTACTACTACAATCCCACTTATACATTGGAGCTTGTGTACGTCTCCCTTGAACTTCTTCAGCTATTACGTCTTCCACATTTCTAGCAACCATCTTTTCTTTTTCAATTGAACAACCGTTTTTAACCTCATAACAACGACCACTGGTATCAAATGCATGAACTAATGTATTTTGTTGAAAATAGCTTTCTTCATTAAAAAAAGGTTCATTACTAGAAGTGTGCTTCCATTCACACGAACATTTTTTGCAAAAGTTAGTTCTATTAACCAGTCTTTTTCTTTTACATTTCTCCTTCATAAAGTGCATTGTTTTATTCAATGTCTTCATTCTCTTCAATACTAATATAAACAATCTTCTTTTCAATTCAAAAGCCTTTTCGACTACACTTTCAATCTGTTGTTTTTTCTTGTGAAATGCTGATCTTCTTTTATATTTTTTTGCAATCTTTCAATAAATTTTGTAGTACTCTACTCTTATACATTCTCTTCCTAATGTCTTTATATTCTCTCATCCTTCTTTTAACATAGATTGTTTTCCCATAACCTGATTTTCCATTAATTTGTCCTTTTTTCGTTTCCTTCTGATTGGTTGTAGTACTTTTCTTTCTCGTTTCCCCATTTTGAAAAATCATTACATTTTTAAAACTCTTTTAACAAATTCTTTAGTTCTCTTACCAGAAGACTTTTTCTTCAATGTCACATGTTGTACTTCATGTAATTTCTGCTTTTCTATCTCCTTTAAATAGTACTGTTTTTTTGTTGTCTTTTCTTTTGCACTTTTCTTGTCATACTGAATTATACTTAATAATTATGGAGAATATCTGAAAAAACAGAAAAGTTTAAATAGTTTTGTTAAATAATTTACTATTATTAAAATAATTATTTACAAATATTTTCATGTATAAATAAAGAAATATTTTTAATTGCACTCCAAAGCTATGTCAGACACTGCACAATTCCTACAATTAGAAGACATCACAACATATACAATAGAATCACAGAGCCCAACTAAAGGATTTCTCTACTGCTACTCAAATCAAATCTAAAGTGCAGTCTGTCAACTTTTAAGGCCTGCATAATGTTGTGATTGAGGTTTGACTCTACTTGAACATGTATTCTCATATGAGTCATACATTTGAAGATGCTTTACATATAAAACAGAAGTATACATATGTTTGTATGCTTCTTTTATATATAGTACACTAGCAAAAAGTACAGACTCATGCATGCATGGTTTCAGAGAGATAATGAAACTTACAGCACAAACATGTGAAGGGTTGCTGCTTTGTTTTTACTTATACTCAACACCTAACTATTACCCCTTTCTTTATCCTTCTTCCCTCTTTCTACACCTCTCTTCCCTCTTTCTCCACCTCTGTTCTCTTTCTGGACTTTTCTTCACTCTTTCTACACCCCTCTTGAATGTTTATGCACTACTTTTATCTGTTTCTACAACTCTCTTGCCTCTTTCTGCACCCCTCTTGCCTCTTTGTGCACCTCTGTTGCTTCTTTCTGTACTTCTCTTCCTTCTTTCTGCACCTCTCTTGCTTCTTTCTGTACCCCTGTTGCCTCTTTCTGCACCCTTCGTCCGTCTTTGTGCATCTCTGTTGCCTCTTTCTGCACCCCTCTTACCTCTTTCTGCACCTCTCTTGCTTCCTTCTCAACTTCTCTTGCTTCTTTCTGCAACTCTCTTGCTTTTTTCTGTACCCCTGTTGCCTCTTTCTGCACACTTCTTCCCTCTTTGTGCACCTCTGTTGCCTCTTTCTGCATCCCTCTTCCCTCTTTCTGTACCTCTCTTGTCTCTTCCTGCACCTCTGTTGCTTCTTTCTCAACTTCTCTTGCCTCTTTCTCTACCCCACTTGACTCTTTCTGTACCTCTCTTCTTTCTTTCTGCACGTCTCTTGCTTCCTTGTATACTTTTAATACTCCTACTGCACCACTCTTGCCTCTTTTTACATCCTTTTTCCCTCTTTCTGAACCGGTCTCGCCGCTTTCTGCACCTCTTTTGCTTGTTTATGTACTTCTCTTGCTTCTTTCTGTACCTTGCTTGCTTCTTTCTGTACCCCTGTTGCCTCTTTCTACACCCTTCTTTCCTCTTTATGCACCTCTGCTGTCTCTTTCTCCACTCCTCTTCCCTCTTCCTGTACCTCTCTTGTCTCTTTCTGCACCTCTATTGCTTCTTTCTACACTTCTCTTGCTTTTTCTCTACCCCACTTGCCTCTTTTTCCACCTCTCTTCCCTCTTTCTCCACCCCTGTTTTCTCTTTCTGCACTTTTCTTCACTCTTTCTAAACCCCTCTTGAATCTTTCTGCACTACTTTTATCTGTTTCTACAACTCTCTTGCCTCTTTCTGCACCCCTCTTGCCTCTTTGTGCACCTCTGTTGCTTCTTTGTTCACTTCTCTTGCTTCTTTCTGCACCTCTCTTGCTTCTTTTTGTACCCCTGTTGCCTCTTTCTGCACCCTTCTTCCGTCTTTGTGCATCTCTGTTGCCTCTTTCTGCACCACTCTTACCTATTTCTGCACCTCTGTTGCTTCCTTCTCAACTTCTCTTGCTTCTTTCTGTACCCGTTGCCTCTTTCTGTACCCTTCTTCCCTCTTTGTACACCTCTGTTGCCTCTTTCTGCACCCCTCTACCTTCTTTGTACACCCATGTTGCCTCTTTCTGCACCTCTGTTCCCTCTTTCTGCACCCCTCAAGCCTCTTTCTGCACTTCTGTCGCTTCTTTCTGTAGTTCTCTTGCCTGTTTCTCCACCTCTCGTCTCTTTCTACACCCCTGTTCCCTTTTTCTGTACCCCCTTGTCTGTTAGTGCACCTCTGTTCATTCTTTCTGCACTAGTCCTGCTTCTTTTTGCACCTTTCTTACAAATTTTGACACTCCTCTTGCTTCTTTCAGCATACCTTTTTCTCCTCCCCCTCTATTGGTTCTTTCTACACTACTCTTGCTTCTTTCTACACCCCTCTTGCTTCTTTCTGTACCCCTCTTCCCTCTTTCTGTACCTCTCTTGTCTCTTTTTGTACCTCTGTTGCTTCTATCTGCACTTCTCTTGCCTCTTTCTCTATCCCCGTTGCCTCTTTTTCCACCTCTCTTCCTGCTTTATACACTTCTCTTACTTCTTCGTACACTTTTAATACTTCTTCTGCACCACTCTTGCCTCTTTTTACATCCTTCTTCCCTCTTACAGAACATCTCTTGCCTCTTTCTGCAACCGTCTTGCCTCTTTCTGCACCTCTGTTACTTTTTATGTACTTCTCTTGCTTCTTTCTGTACCTTTCTTGCTTCGTTCCGTACCCTTGTTACCTCTTTCTACACCCTTCTTCCCTCTTTGTACACCTCTCTGCCTCTTTCTGCACCCATCAACATAAACTAAAGTTTTACATAGACTCTTTTAAACCACCACAATCAGTAATTCCTCACCCGACATATCTTAAACATCACTTTACTGCTCCTGCTGCTTTACCATCCTACTACTACTACTCAGATGTACAGCCTACCAAAATACAAAGCAACAACCCTTCACATATCTCTATTGTAAGTCAACCCATATTTCAAAAAGCATGGATGCATAAGTCTCTACCTTTCCCTAGTACCATCATATATAAAAGAAACATACAAATAGATATATACCTGTATTTATACATCAACCATCTTTAGATACGTAACATATAAAAATACAACTGCAAATACAAATCAATCACAGAATTTGTAGAGCGCACTACTTACCCGCGAGGGTCTCAAGGCGCTGGGGAAAAAGAAAGAGGGGGGGGTGCCGCTACTGGTCGAACAGCCAGGTCTTGAGTAGCCTCCTGAAGGACAGCAGGTCTTGGGTCTGTCGTAGGCTGAGTGGAAGGGTGTTCCAGGTCTTGGCGGCGAGGTGGGAGAAGGATCTGCCGCCGGTGGTTGTTCTTCGAATGCGAGGGACGGTGGCGAGGGAGAGGTCGGCGGAGCGGAGCTGGCGGTTGGGGATGTAGAAGAAGAGTCGTCTGTTGAGGTAGGCTGGGCCGGTCTTGTGGAGTGCCTTGTGTGCGTGGATGAGGAGTTTGAAGGAGATTCTCCTGTCGACAGGGAGCCAGTGCAGGTTTCTCAGGTGGGGGGTGATGTGGCTGTGGCGTGGTACGTCGAGGATCAGGCGTGCAGAGGCGTTTTGAATGCGTTGCAGTTGCTTGATGAGCTTGGCTGGGGCTCCCGCATAGAGGGCGTTTCCATAGTCGAGTCTGCTACTGACGAGGGCCTGGGTGACTGTTCTTCTTGTATCTGTCGGGATCCACCTGTAGATCTTACGGAGCATGCAGAGGGTGTTGAAGCAGGAGGAGGAGACTGAGTTGACTTGCTTGGCCATGGAGAGCGTTGAGTCGAGGATAACTCCCAGGTTGCGTGCATGGTTGGTGGGTGTAGGGGCTGCCCCCAGTGACGTTGGCCACCAGGAGTCGTCCCAGGCTGAAGGGTTGGAGCCGAGGATGAGGACTTCCGTCTTGTCCGTGTTCAGCTTTAGTCGGCTGCTCTTCATCCAATCAGCGACGCCCTTCATTCCTTCGTGGAGGTTGGATTTGGCGGCGGGGGGGTCCTTGGTGAGGGAGAGGATCAGTTGAGTGTCGTCGGCGTAGGAGATTATGTTGAGGTCGTGCTGTCTGGCGATGCGTGCGAGCGGGCCATGTAGATGTTGAACAGTGTCGGGCTGAGGGATGATCCCTGGGGTACGCCGCAGGTGATCTCGGAGGCTTCGGATCGGAATGGGGGGAGGCAGACTCTCTGGGTTCTGCCAGAGAGGAAGGAGGTGGTCCATTCCAGGGCCTTGTCTCGGATCCCTGCGTCGTGGAGGCGTGCGCGTAGAGTGCGGTGACAGACAGTGTCGAAGACGGCGGAGAGGTCCAGCAGGATGAGGGCTGCGGTCTCACCGTTGTCCAGCAGTGTCCTCATGTCATCGGTGGCGGCGATGAGGGCAGTCTCGGTGCTGTGGCTGCTGCGGAACCCTGACTGGGATGGGTCCAGGATGCTGTTTTCTTCGAGGTAACGGGTTAGCTGTCTGTTGACGATCTTCTCGATGACCTTGGCTGGGAACGAAAGCAGTGAGATGGGCCAGAAATTCTTGAGGTCTCTCGGGTCCGCCTTGGGTTTTTTGAGTAGGGTGTTGATCTTGGCGTGTTTCCAGCTCTCTGGGAAGGTTGTGGTTTTGAAGGAGAGATTGAGGACGTTGCGCAGGGGGGGGTGCGATGGAGCTGCTGGCTTTGTTGAAGATGTGGTGCGGGAAAGGGTCTGACGGGGAGCCGGAGTGGATTGTGCTCATGGTTTTGATGGTGTCATCGATGTTCACGTTGGCCCAGGCTGGCAAGGGGTCATGGTCGATGGTGTGCGGCGGGTCTGGTGTGTCGGTGTCTGTTGGGGCTGTCTGGGTGTTGAAGCTGTCGTGGATGTCGGCGATCTTGGGGTGGAAGAAGGTGGCGAGGGAGTCGCACAGGGCTTGCGACGGCGGGATGTCGTTGGTGTTGGAGCTGGGGTTGGAGAGTTCCTTCATGATGTTGAAGAGCTCCTTGCTGTTGTGTGCGGTGTTGTCGAGGCGGTCTCTGAAGGAGATCCTCTTGGCGGACCTGATGAGGTGATGGTGGTTGCGGATGGTGTCTTTGTGGGCTGCGTGGCTGTCCGGTGTCTTTTCACTGTGCCATTTCTTCTCTAGTTTCCGGCATGTACGCTTGGATGCTAGGAGTTCCGGGGTGAACCAGCAGGCTCTTTTGCTGGTGTCTCTGTAGGTGGGTTTTTTCAGCGGGGCGAGGGTGTTGGCGCAGTCGTCTAGCCATCGTCTGAGGTTGCGGGCAGCGTCGTCGGTGTGGGAGGGGTCGGTGGGTGGGCTGAGCGCGAGGTTTGCCTGTAGTTGGTCTTCGGTGACTTTGCTCCAGCAGCGGCGTGGGGTCTGTTGGGTGCGGTGGTGTGTGGTGGGTTATGGAAGGTGAAGTGGATGCAGCGGTGGTCGGTCCAGAGGAGTTCGGTGGTGTGGCTGAAGGAGACGTGGGAGCTTGAGGAGAAGACGGGGTCGAGCGTGTGGCCGGCGGAATGGGTCGGCGTTGTGACGAGCTGTCTCAGTCCGAGGTTGGCGAGGTTGTCGATCAGGGTGGTGGAGTTGCTCTCGTTGTTGTTCTCCAGGTGAAAGTTCAGGTCTCCAAGGAGGATGTAGTCGGTGGAGGTCAGGGCGTGCACGCTGATGAAGTCGGTGATGGAGTCGTTGAACTGGGGTCGGGGTCCAGGGGGTCTGTAGACGAGGGTGCCTCTAAGGGTGGTGTTGGGGTCCGTGTGGATCTGGAAGTGCATGTGTTCGGCGGTGCAGAGAATGTCGTCGGTGCTGGTCGAGACCCTGATGGTGTTCTTGTGGATGATGGCGATTCCTCCTCCTACTCCGTTGGTACAAACATACCTCAGTCACAAGATGATGCACACCTTAACACTTAAGAAGCTGCACTTTTCATTTCAAGTAGAGACCTCAAAACATATAGTATATTTCAAGCACTTCTCAGTGCAGAGGTAGTGCCTGGGTGATTGGAGGAGTGCAAGAGTAGTGCCTAGGTGATTTTATAAGTGCATGGGTAGTGGCTGGGTGATTGAAGGAGTGCATGAGTAATGCCTGGGTGAGTGCATGAGTGCAGGGGTAATGTCTCAATGATTAGAAGAGTGCATGAGTACTGCCTGAATGATTAATGAAGTGCATGGCTAATACCTGGGTGATTGCATGAGTGCACAGATAGTACCTGGGTGATTGGAGCACTGCATAGGTAAACAAATGCAAAAACAACAGTTGATGGACAGAATGCAGAACAAAGTCATACATTCACCCTAGTACAGAGATCTGGGCCTAAATCCATCGTTTTTTTGCTCACCATGCCATTCCAGTTTGAACCCAGCCATAATCAATCAATCACAGAATTTGTAGAGCGCACTACTTACCCGCGAGGGTCTCAAGGCGCTGGGGAGAGGGAAGGGGGGGGGGATGCTGCTACTGGTCGAACAGCCAGGTCTTGAGTAGCCTCCTGAAGGTCAGCAGGTCTTGGGTCTTTCGTAGGTTTAGTGGAAGGGTGTTCCAGGTCTTGGCGGCGAGGTGTGAGAAGGATCTGCCGCCGGTGGTTGTTCTTCGAATGCGGGGGACGGTGGCGAGGGAGAGGTCGGCGGAGCGGAGCTGGCGGTTGGGGATGTAGAAGAAGAGCCGACTGTTGAGGTAGGCTGGGCCAGTTTTGTGGAGTGCCTTGTGTGCGTGGGTGAGGAGTTTGAAGGTGATCCTCCTGTCGACGGGGAGCCAGTGCAGGTTCCTCAAGTGGGGGGTGATGTGGCTGTGGCGTGGTACGTCGAGGATCAGTCGTGCGGAGGCGTTTTGTATGCGTTGCAGTCGCTTGATGAGCTTGGCCGGGGCTCCCGCGTAGAGGGCGTTCCCATAGTCCAGTCTGCTACTGACGAGGGCCTGGGTGACTGTTCTTCTTGTGTCTGTCGGGATCCACCTGTAGATCTTGCAAAGCATGCGGAGGGTGTTGAAGCAGGAGGAGGAGACTGCGTTGACTTGCTTGGTCACGGAGAGCGTTGAGTCGAGGATGACTCCCAGGTTGCGTGCGTGGTCGGTGGGTGTCGGGGCTGCTCCCAGCGTCGTTCGCCACCGGGAGTCGTCCCAGGCTGAGGTGTTGGAGCCGAGGATGAGGACCTCCGTTTTGTCCGTGTTCAGCTTTAGTCGGCTGATCTTCATCCAATCGGCGACGGCCTTCATTCCTTCATGGAGTTTGGCTTTGGCGGCGAGGGGGTCCTTGGTGAGGGAGAGGATCAGTTGAGTGTCGTCGGCGTAGGAGATAATGTTGAGGTCGTGTTGTCTGGCGATGCGTGCGAGCGGGGCCATGTAGATGTTGAACAGTGTTGGGCTGAGGGACGATCCCTGGGGTACGCCGCAGATGATCTCGGAGGCTTCGGATCGGAAGGGTGGGAGGCGGACTCTCTGGGTTCTGCCGTCGAGGAAGGAGGTGGTCCATTCCAGGGCCTTGTCTCGGATCCCTGCGTCGTGGAGGCGTGCGCGTAGAGTGCGGTGGCAGACAGTGTCGAAGGCGGCGGAGAGGTCCAGCAGGATGAGGGCTGCGGTCTCACCATTGTCCAGCAGGATCCTGATGTCGTCGGTGGCGGCGATGAGGGCAGTCTCAGTGCTGTGGTTGCTGCGGAACCCTGATTGGGATGGGTCCAGGATGCTGTTTTCTTCGAGGTATCGGGTTAGCTGTTTGTTGACGATCTTCTCGATGACCTTGGCTGGGAACGGAAGCAGAGAGATGGGCCGGAAGTTCTTGAGGTCTCTCGGGTCCGCCTTGGGTTTTTTTGAGTAGGGCGTTGATCTCTGCGTGTTTCCAGCTCTCTGGGAAGGTCGCGGTCTCGAAGGAGAGGTTGATGATGTTGCACAGGTGGGGTGCGATGGAGCTGCTGGCTTTGTTGAAGATGTGGTGCGGGAAAGGGTCTGACGGGGAGCCGGAGTGTATTGTGCTCATGGTCTTGATGGTGTCCTCGATGTTCACGCTGGCCCAGGCTGGCAGGGGGTCGTGGTCGATGGTGTGTGGCGGGTCGATCTTAGTTGGGGTTGTCTGGGTGTCGAAGCTGTCGTGGATGTCGGCGATCTTGCGGTGAAAGAAGGTGGCGAGGGAATCGCACAGGGGTTGCGACGGCGGGATGTCGTTGGTGTTGGAGCTGGGATTGGAGAGCCATATGCAAATCAGTCTTGACCCTGTGCCTCATGGGAACAGTCCAGCCCGAACTGCCAAGCCAGGTCCTCCCTGGACTGAAAACAAGCATCCTAGGACCGGTTTCGGGCTTTCACCCCTCTTCAGCCAGGATAGCTTGATTCCAGTGGCATGGAGAGCACGGGACCCACGTCTGGGCATACCCGTCCCACTCGGGGTGACAAATGCAAAAACAACAGTTGATGGACAGAATGCAGAACAATGTCATACATTCACCCCAGTACAGAGATCTGGGCCTAAATCCATCGTTTTTTTGCTCACCATGCCATTCCAGTATGAACCCAGCCATTTGCAAATCAGTCTTGACCCTGTGCCTCATGGGAACAGTCCAGCCCGAACTGCCAAGCCAGGTCCTCCCTGGACTGGAAACAAGCATCCTAGGACCGGTTTCGGGGTTTCACCCCTCTTCAGCCAGGATAGCTTGATTCCAGTGGCATGCAGAGCACGGGACCCACGTCTGGGCATACCTGTCCCTCTCGGGGTGACAAATGCAAAAACAACAGTTGATGGACAGAATGCAGAACAATGTTTGCATTGTCAGCATTCCGTCCATCATTTGTTTGCTGTAACACTTTTCGCCCTAAGTGGGATGGGTATGCCCAGACGTGGGTCCCTTGCTCACTGTGCTACTGGATTCAAGCTAGCCTGGCTGAAGAAGGGTGACATACCCTGAAACCGGTCCCAGGATGCTTGTTTCCGGTCCAGGGAGGACCTGGCCTGGCAATTCGGTCTGGACTGTTCCCATGGGGCACAGGGTCAAGACTGATTTGCATATGGCTGGGTCCAAACTGGGGTGGCGTAGTGGGCAAAAGAACGATGGATTTAACCTAGATCTTTTGACTGGGGAGAATGTTTGCATTGTCAGCATTCCGTCCATCATTTGTTTGCTGTAACACTTTTCGCCCTAAGTGGGATGGGTATGCCCAGACATTGGTCCCTTGCTCACTGTGCCACTGGATTCAAGCTAGCCTGGCTGAAGAAGGGTGACATACCCTGAAACCGGTCTCAGGATGCTTGTTTCCGGTCCAGGGAGGACCTGGCCTGGCAGTTCGGTCTGGACTGTTCCCATGGGGCACAGGGTCAAGACTGATTTGCATATGGCTGGGTCCAAACTGGGGTGGCGTAGTGGGCAAAAGAACGATGGATTTAACCCAGATCTTTTGACTGGGGAGAATGTTTGCATTGTCAGCATTCCGTCCATCATTTGTTTGCTGTAACACTGCATAGGTAGAGCCTGGGTGATTTTGTAAGTGCTTGGGTACTGACTGGGTGATTGAAAAAGTACATGAGTACTGCCTGGGTGATAAGAGGAGTGCAAGGGTACTGCCTGGGTTATTTCACGACTGCATAGGTAGTCCCTGGGTGATTGCATGAGGGCAGAAGTAATGCCTTGGTGATTGGAGGAGTGCATAGGTAGTGCCTGGGTGATTTTATAACTGCATTTACAGCACCTGGGATATTGAAGGACTGCATGCGGAAAGCATGACTGATTGCACAAGCACAAGGGTAGTGCCTGGCTAATTGAAGAACTGCATACATAGTGCCTCAGTGTATGGATGAGTGCATCAGTCGTGGCTATGTGATTGCAGACAAACAGGTGAGACATATAATTGATTGCTGCTTTATATTTGACTACGCCCAACATCCTGAGTAGTAGCAGAATAGTTCTAATCTAAGTGTCTCTTTGAAATATGAAGTGCACTCTCTCAACTTTTAACGTCTTCATGGTCTTCTGTTTAAGATATGTATGAACTTGCACATGTATTGTGATATGTCTTATACATCTGAACATACTACATACAAAACACAAGTATACATCTATTTGTATGTTTCTTTGATATATGATACTACTAACAAATGGCACAGACATATGCATGCATGTTTGTAAGAAGATTGTGAGACTTACACCAGAGACATATGAAAGATTGCTGCTATAACTTTCACTATGTCCAACACCCTATGTAGTCATAGAACGATGAAACAGCAGCACAAAAGTGCAGTTTAAGGCATATTAAGAGAAGAATCAATTATAACCATACTTTGTATCAGTCTGTGGCAAGTTACACTTCAAGTATACCACATAATGTTCAATATCGGCTACAAATCTGAACAGCAATCTGTCAAGTTTCAAGGTCTGCAAGGTGTTGTAACTAAGGTATATCTCTACTTGCACATGTATTCTGATACATATTATGCATCTGAAGATGCTAAACAAATAAAACACAAGTATACATTTATTTATATATTACTTTAGTATATGATATTGCTACCAAAAGGTACAGAAATATGTATAAATGATTTCCGCAATATGTTAACACTTACAGCTAAGATATATGATAGCTGTATCTCAGTGATTACATTACTCCATGGGTAGTGCCTAGATGATTGTATGAGTTCAAGGGTAATGTCTGTATAATTGCAGCAGACATTGGATACTAATTAACTGAATGCATAAATGCAGACGTAGAGATTGTGTGCATGGATAAGGGCATGAATAGACCCTGAATACATAGATGAGTGTATAAGTAGTGCCTACATGAATGAGTCAGTACAACAGTAGTGTCTAGGTGTTTGTATGAGTGCAACAATACTAGTTGGGTAATTGCAGAAAAGGATGAATACTAACTGACTGATTACATGAGTGCATAAGTACTGCCTGAGTGATTTAATGAGTGCATCAGTAAATGAAATGAATGCACAAGTCGTGACTGACAGCATGGATAACTGCATGGATAGTGCCTGAGTGATTACATGAGTGCAGGGGTAGTGTCTATGAAATTAGAGGACTGCATGAGTACTACCTGAGTGATTAAAGAACTGCATAGGTAATGCTTGCGTGATTGCATGACTGCATGGGTAGTGCCTGGGTGATTGGAGGAGTGCATGGGTACTGTCTGAGTGATTGAAGAACTGCATAGGTAATACCTGGGTGATTATATGAGTGCAAAGATAATGCCAGCGTGATTAGAGTAATACACAGATGCTGCCTTGGTACATCGAAGAATGCATGGATAGTGCCTGACTGATTGGAACAATGTATAGATAGTACCTGGGTGATTGTATGAGTGCAAGGGTTCTGCCTGGGTCATTACATAAGTGCATGTGTAGTGGCTGGATGATCAAAGGAGCGCTTTGGTAATGCCCGTCTGATTGGATGAGTGCAGGGATAATGCCTAGGTGATTGCATGAGTGTAGGGATCATGCCTGGTTAATTGCATGAGTGCAGAGGTAGTGTCTAAGTGAATGCATGACTGTAGGAATAGTGCCTGTGTGATTCTATGAGAACAAGAGTAGTGCCTTGGTGATTGCAGGAATACTAAGGTAGTGCCTTGGTGATTGCATAAGTGCATCGGTAGTGCCTGAGTGATTTTATAAGTGCATGGGTACTGGCTGAGTGATTGGAGTAGTGCATAGATACTGTCAGGGTGATTGGAGGAATGCAAGGGTAGTGCCTGAGTGATAGAACCAGTGTATAGCTAATACATTGGTGATTGCATGAGTGCAGAGGTAATGTCTGGGGGATTAGAGGAGTACATTAGGTAATGCCTGGGTGATTGCATGAGTTCAGGGGTAATATCTGGGGGACTACATGAGTACATAGAAAGTGCCTGGGTGATTTTATAAGTGTATCGATACTGCCTAGGTGATTAGAGTGTAGTATGGTTTGTGGCCTCATTGTCTAAAAAAAAGTTGCAGCTGTAACAGCGAGGTATGCCACAGACGGTGAGAACGAGACTCCTGAATTGGACGTGGGCAGTGACGCTGCTAGACAGCGCCGCGGAAGTTACCATAGTGCGGGAGGCACTGCGTCCTCATGTGGAGGCGACAGCAACTGATACATTCATTACTGTCGAGACAGCTGACACCCGAGTGGCACCCCCTGACAGACTATTTAATATTGTCATTCAAATTGAAGGTGACATTGAGCGTGTTATTAAAGGGATTTTTTGGGAAAATCTGACCTCTTCATATGACATTTTGTTAGCAGAGGCGGATTGGCCGCCCCCATTCGTACTTGCTGCTCGTAGAGGGGAGGAGGTAATCTTTCCGAGCTTTTCTCGTCATGTCCCCAAGGACAAAGCGGAAGCTCTAGCAGCTGAATGGGCTGGAGCCCTGGCTCCGGCGCTATACCGTAATCACGTGGGCTGGGATGAGGATTCTCCACCCCATGATATACCATTGCGGTCGCTACCACAGCCACAACCCCAATATCCCATCCGGCGGGAAGCTAAAGGTCCCGTTTCCGACATTATGACACAGTTAGAATATCAAGGAGTAATTGAAACATGTTGTAGGGATTCTGCACATACACAGAGCTATGCACAGGATAATAGGACCTCGGAGAATAGTGGTGAGCCAACCATGCCCCTTAGTACCCACAATCCCAATCCGACTAGCTTTAGCGTCTCATTCGCAGCGCAGCTACCAATGATTAGACAACCCAGAACATGGTCTCTCTCAGGACTCGCGGGAGCAAGAACACTCTTTCATAACTCACTCATACTTGTCCACAACGTGCGTAATAAGAGACACTGTATAGTTTAAAATGTTTATTTCAACTATCGTGCTCTAAGATACAGGACACGTGCCAGTACTATCAGCATAATGCATAATGATAAAATAATAAGGATGGTTACAATACCATAGAATACAAACGGGGATAGCATTTTATAAAGACAGTGGATATAGGGCTAAATGGCCTTACCACCCTCCCCGTGCTAATAACTAGTTTATTATAAAAATAGAAAACCTCTGGGCTTTGTGTGGCGGACCCCCATACCTCAATATCTAGATGCAAGGTTTACATCATCAGACAAGCACAGCTCTTCTCCCTGGAAAGGTTTTTCTCCAAGTGTCACAAACAGCGAGATCACAATATTAAAAGCACACTAATTTCTCCAGTGCAGCTGTATTTTGTGTTATGTCTAAGTGCGAGGGGCTGACCAGATCAGCAAGAACAAGGGACGTTGTTTTTCAACCTTGTACATGTTGTGCAGACGAAACCCACAGGGAACAGGAGAAAAGGTGAAAGGCAAAAAGGCAGACAGTTCTAATATAGTCGGGCACAAACAGAGGCTGGAAAAACAAAAGGCACAAAGTAATGTGTGCAAAAAGGCATCGTAGCAGCCAGGCCTAAGCTAACTTAGCAATGTAGACAATGAGGCCACAAACCATACTACACCCTCCCCTGGTCAGTCCATAGGCTACGACATAGGACGAAAACAGAGTTCAAATAGATGGAGCAGAATGCAAACGTCTAATTATTAATAGTCCTCAAAGACGGACAGTGAATAGAGAGAAAAAAAAATACAGGATACAAAAATCCAGAAATGCAGGACGCAGCAAGCGAAGTGCCCTAATCCAATAGAGTGTAAGTGCAGAAAAGCGCCACACCTTCCAAGAGGACATCATTGGTATTGTCTGAAAAAAGAGACGCCATCCAGTTCAATAAATCAAAACTGCATTCATGGTCCTCACATGAGGGATCCATGATCAGCAATGCGGGACAACTTGCGTGATACTCAACATAACTTCGTTGTAGGAGAGTCTGAGCAGCCGCCCAGACAACCCATTGCGCCAAAATTCCAAGTGCAGCCGCACGCGCCATAAAGCCATCGGCGGAACAGTCCCGTTCATGGGCCTCTAAGGGACCCATCAACTGGCCAAAATCCGGGTCCGACAGAGACGTATTGGAAAGGCAAAAATCCAAGGACCAGGAGAAAGGACATCTTAAGCAAGACATCACAGGTTGCACGCAAGTGAAATACGCAAAGCGAAAAGAAAGTCGATATGACACGCTGAGTGTCGCTAAGGGCAGGATGCCGAAGCTGAGAAGCATGCGTTCACGGAGCATCCGGAGCCGACCGTGGTCGAGGAGGCCCCCAGGAAGTGCAGCCATTGCGTAGCAAACAGACCAAAAGCAATATACCAGCCGCTAAGGCGAGGATCAACGGAAAGCCGCCAAAGACGCTGGAAAAAATAGAATGAATAAAAGCCGGTATTACACCAAATATAGCTTGAAAGGAGGGAACAAGGCCAGAGCCCACAACTTTAAAAAAGTGCACAAGACCTTTGGTGCGAGACGCATTGAAAACACTGTGAATCAGCTCACCGAAATGTTGTGGGAGGTTTGTGTTCAAAAGGGCCTGTATCTCACTGTGGTTACTAGCCACCTGGAGGATGAAGGTCTCCCGTGCGGATGTGAGCATAACCTCCTGGTTCAATAATAGCGCCTTTATTCTGCTCAATTTATTGAAATCCGCCTTCAAAGTCGGAATGGAAGGCCAAATGGAACTATCTATTATGTCGTGCGGGGGAGGAAAAAGCACATTTTTGCAGCACACAACGCGGTGGGAAACTGTTACAATATAGGGGATGCCAGCCAGCATTCCACAGCAGTCCTGATTATTCAGAAGGAGATAGCTACCATTTGCAAGCACAGTGAAAGTAGGTGATATAGCAGGAGCAGGAATGCCCTTTAAAACACATGCAAGATTCGGAGCCGAAACGTTACAAGCCCCGTGCAACTTAATGTTTTTACAAATCAGGGAATGACCCACTGTAGAATCGCATGACTCCCCTGTGAGAAAAACCTCTTTTCCGTCCCTAAGGCATCTGTACATGAAAGGCAGGGACCAAAGCTCATGCAAGAAGGCACTGCCCAACGGCTGAAAACAGCCAACAGGATAATGTTTCATGCAGGAACTGAACTCAAATAAAGAAAAAGGCAAAGCGATAACCCTGTGTACTAGCCACACAGCAGAGTCCAACTCCGCTACAGAGAATGGTAACGGCTCTATCTTCTCGATATGTTGCATCTTTCATGGACATGAATTGCTGTTTTTCAGTTAAATTAAACGGCAGGAATAAGGCAGAGGTGCTCAAAAAATGCCAAGGAACTTTACCCATTTTGAGTGTTTGCAAAGTCCATGCAAACTGCATTACTGAACGCAATTGATTCTGACCATGATATAACACAGACACATCATCTTGTACAATATCAACAACAGAGGAAACAATATTCTCTAATGTGTAAATGCGGGAAGACAGGGTATTAATACTATTGTCAACAACAGCAAGAACTTTTTCTAGATTTGCTTGATCGATTTCCCGGAGACGGGAAGCAGCTTCAATTTGCGAAAGCTTCCAGAGTTCATTATAAGTTTCATAAATTAATCTCTTCGGTCGAGGACCACGAGGTCCCAGAATAAAATCGGACAGATCAATGTTGCCTGAGGGATAAATGTTGTTTTACAGAGTCTAATGAAGAGTGCTGCAACCACTGTTTACACAATTTACCAACAGAATATGTTGTAACAGTACGAGAGTCAGAGAACCTCGGATCTGGCTTATCCTGTTTGTAACCAGGAGCTGAGTCATGAAAACGCAGTTGGCAGGCATTGGATGCTATGGGCCAAGCCAACCAGGGTGACTGAACCATTGTAGAGGTATTAAACGAATTGTTTTGAAACAAAGCTTGCAAATTGGTGAGGGAAATATTAAAACGCAAGCTGTCGTTGGGAGTGGAAGACAATGCGGGAATTGAGGGTGCGTTCAATTGTTTGGAAGTAGCCAAACCCCAACAGGTCGTTTGATAGATTGTACTATTTAAAAACAAATTCTGGGCCGGGATGAGGCAAGCACGGTGTAAGGCTTCCATGCCGCGGACCTGCCATGATTTGGTGCCCCAAATAGACTTTAAGTCAATGTTGTCCTGCTAGTGTTCATAACCACCCACTGCTAATGCATTCAAAAAGGAACCCGAATATAGTAATTTGGAGTGGGTCAACATGATCTTCTGATTGGACAAAGGGATCAATTTAAAATAATAGGACCCAGGGTTCGATCTATCAAAGTCTGTAAAATAAGTAAATTTATTTCTAAGAGCTTGGGAGCTACCTGGCAAAGGGGTCGGACAATGTTCCCATTGGGTGTAATTAAAAGGACCCCAAAGAGTACTTGGTTTATGGAGAAAATGGTTACCCCAATGCTGGTAACAGTATAAGTCAGCATAACTTGCAGAATTTAAATACAGATCTTCTGCATTAAAAGCAGCATAATATTTCAAATCAGAAAATAACGATTCAACGGCATGTACATCCCAATCGTCAGAATGAATATTACTTTTAACGACATCACCCATTGAAACACGGAGGACATTTGGTACATTAATAATCTCGGTTGGTCCATGAATTTGGAAATTGACCGCATCCCATACGATGCCATCAGCAACTGGGAAAGCTGAAATGTTCACAAATGTGTGGTCACGCTTCATGATGTGAGATGAAGAATGCGGAGCCAAAGTTCCAGCGACACAGTTCACTGCAGAGCGTTCTGGTAAATAGTGACCATTAATGAGCAAGAAGAAAACTGTCACAAAGCCAATGGACATGAACAGAAAAATCAGGAACAGTACCAACCAGATGTATGTCCACGGTGGGACCAGGAAATTGTCTCTGAACAAGGATACAAAAATACTGAAGTTGGACGGGATAAGTGATGAGGTGGAATCCGAATCAAAGGAAAAACGTGTCGGGTTCAGTGGTGTTGTTGGTAAATGAGCCACCGACTCGGTGGCGGGATAGGTGTACTCGGTCTCCTCGTTGCAGGAGGAAGCCGGGAAGTCGAGCAGGCGATCAGGCAAATCGACCATCTCAATGGCAACATCAGTGTCCGTGCGGGCTGGAGGGCCATAAACATGAGCCCTAGAAATGGCTGGACACGAGACCGCAGGTGTTACACTATTCAGGATCGGCCAGACGTTGTAGCTTGACATTGTCCACTGAGATGTATCTGTTGTCCTTGCGACCAGGAAGCAGTGGTAAGATGACTGTACGAGTACCCTTCAAGCCAAGGACTGGAACTGGTGTACGATAAGAGGGGCCAAATTCTTTTTTATTCTCCACCTTCTCTCGGACCAGATCTCCAACCTTCGGAAGCCAGCCGGCAACCGGAATCTGCAACGCAGCGTCAGTGGCTGAAGGCAAGTGTTCGTTAGCAAGTTTGTCACGGGCTCCTTGTAAGTCCTGCAACATAGTAGAATGATTATCTACGTCAAAGATTGCGGCACTCGCCGCCATGTCTAGACCATCAAGGTCTGGCACAAACATTTGGATGCCAAAGAGCATTTCGTATGGGGTCCACCCACCCAGAGATCTTCTAGGGAGATTATTAAGTGCACGTTGTACACTATACAAGTGGGCCAGCCAGTTCCTGCCAGTACCTAAGACTCTAGCTGTCAAGGATTGCTTTAAGTCACGGTTCATTCGTTCAACAATCGAATTGCCCTCAGGCTGATATGGAGACGAAAATTTCACCCGCACCCCCAGTTGACCCCATTGTGTCCTTGTAGGCCTTAGAGGCGAACGCTGGACCTTGGTCAGAATGGAAGGTGCCGCTGGCAAAAATTCCCACAAAGACACGCAAATCCCTGATGACATTTCGAGCGTCAGCACTTCGTTGTGGCCAGACCCAGATGAAACGTGTGCACGAATCCACTGCAACTAAAATGTATTTATATGCAGTGTCCGAAGAAAATGGACCGCAGTGATCCAGGTAAACACACCCAAAAGGTCTGTTTGAAATGCAGAGTTGTGTTTGTGGCGGATGTGTTACTGTCGAAGGCTTAATTTGCTGACAAACGTCACAAGAAAGCACATAAGTACGGGTCTGTTTATATAAACCACGCCACCAGTAACGCTGCTGCAAGATGGAAACAGTCGCAGATACGCCAGCATGGGCCGAAGCCAAGCCTTCGTGTGCTGCAGTTATCAAGGAAGGTCTGCGGTCCGCGTTGGGAATCAGCCGATCACCAACGTCTGGAATTTTTACGTAAGGAACCTGTTTGGGACCTAAGTGATAAGAGTACTTGGAAGGGAAACCCCGTGGGTAATTAGCACCTTCCTTTGTTGCAGCAATAGCTGCCAAAATATCATTATCTATTTTAGTCATGGATCTTGTAACTGCTGCTACTGAGCACGTGGCTACTGCTGATTTGGCAGCTTCATCTGCCAAACTGTTACAGACAGTGTGTGCGCCCACACGCTGGTGGCCAAGGGTGTGAATCACCTGTGTGAGAGGCAAATGTTGCTTAAGATCTGCCACTCGAACCCAAAGCGTTTTATGCTTAATTGTGCTGCCTTTAGCATCTCTATAGTCGTTTTGCGACCAAAAGAATAGGTTGTCATTGAAAGATTGAACACAGTAGTAGGAATCGCATACAACAAGAGTAGTCACTTCTGGATTCGCGAACTCAAGTGCGAGCACCAAAGCACGCAGCTCGGCCAATTGTGCAGTACTGTCTCCTAGTGCCTGTGTGTGCACCACAGTCGATATGAACTCTCCGTTCACCATAGTACCTGCAACAATAGCACACGCTGCAGAATAAGCATGCTTGGAACCCGTGGCCGGTTGTGCCGAACCATCGGTGTAAATAATACATTAATACTCCTCAAGCGGTAGCAAAGACAGAGGAGGAGGATGAACAAATTCATACTGCAAGAACTCCTGTGTCTGAAGAGAGGAATCAAAGATAAACGTGACATCCGGGGACGTCAGAGATGTAGCCCATTGTATCCAACAGGGATGCAAAGCCTTAGAGTTCGGTACACTTGCCTTTGTTACTGCCTCAAGGGCAGGATATGGTGTTACCACTAAAATGTGTTTTCCCTGTGCCAGTGCGCGTTCCTTTAGAATCGCCATTTGCACTGCAATCAAAACTTTCTCCACAGAGGAAAAGCGCAACTCCGCTGAAGTGTAAAGATGTGACTTGTATGCAATCGGTACTGTGTCACCTTCGTTAAAGGTTAAGTACGTGAAACCCACTGCCCCTGGAACGATTCTAATCACCAGGTTTGTGTGGTTATCACGAGTCAACAAGAATTTAGATTCAAGTAGATCAGACTGCAAAGATTGCAGTATAGAGGAATGCTCAGGAAGCCAGCATGACTTCGAAAAGGTAGGTTGTATCAAGGCATAAAGAGGCTTGATACGCTGGGCATATTCGGGAATGTAAGTACGCCCGAAGTTTAGAAAACCCAGTAAGGACTGAAGCTTCTTCAGTGTGGTTGGAGGGCGCAAAAGTGTGCACTTCTCCAAGAAATGGGGTGCTAAGCCCTTACCTTCATTGTTGAGCTCATAGCCCAAGAACAAAATGGTAAATTCAGCAATGTGAGATTTGGCAAAATTAAATTTGTATCCCAAGACCGCAAATTCAAGAATAATGCGGTCCACTCGGGAAAGATGCGGCCATAATTCGTCTGTCAGATAGATATCGTCGACGTACGAACACGCATCTGGGTCTATGCTGTCCAACAAAGAGACAGCACGGGCGGCGAAGACACCCGGGCTGTTCTTATAGCCCATGGGCAAACGCCGAAATTTAAAGTGTTTACCACCGGAAGTGAAAGCGCTCCATTGGCTGCACTCCGGGGACAAGTTGTGCGTGTAAAATCCATTGGATAGGTCAAGTGTCGTTTTATATTTTTTACGAACAAGACTGTCTACAAGCGCAGAACTGTGAGTATTTTGTACTGCAAAGGTCCGACAATGAGAGTTCAAATGTCGGTAATCCAAAACGAGGCGGTACGACCCATCGGGTTTAGAAACCGCAAAAAGGGGATTATTCATTGGGGATACGCATGTTTCAATTACTCCTTGACATTTTAACTGTGTCAGAATGTCGGAAACGGGACCTTTAGCTTCCCGCCAGATGGGATATTGGGGTTGTGGCTGTGGTAGCGACCGCAATGGTATATCATGGGGTGGAGAATCCTCATCCCAGCCCACGTGATTACGGTATAGCACCGGAGCCAGGGCTCCAGCCCATTCAGCTGCTAGAGCTTCCGCTTTGTCCTTGGGGACATGACGAGAAAAGCTCGGAAGGATTACCTCCTCCCCTCTACGAGCAGCAAGTACGAATGGGGGCGGCCAATCCACCTCTGCTAACAAAATGTCATATGAAGAGGTCAGATTTTCCCAAAAAATCCCTTTAATAACACGCTCAATGTCACCTTCAATTTGAATGACAATATTAAATAGTCTGTCAGGGGTGCCACTCGGGTGTCAGCTGTCTCGACAGTAATGAATGTATCAGTTGCTGTCGCCTCCACATGAGGACGCAGTGCCTCCGCACTATGGTAACTTCCGCGGTGCTGTCTAACAGCGTCACTGCCCACGTCCAGTTCAGGAGTCTCGTTCTCACCGTCTGTGGCATACCTCGCTGTTACAGCTGCAACTTTTTTCTTCTGAAACTGTGGGCGAGGACGTAGAAATTCTTCTGGTTTCCCTCGGACTGGTTGTCGAGGTTGGTCTCGTCCCTGTGGAGCCTCACGACCCCTGCCTCTATCCTGGCGATCTCCTCCACCAGTCTGGGAGGTCGATGGTGCCTGTGAAGAACGAGGAGAACGCGGATCAGGGACCTGAAATCTCTCTGGAGATTTAATTCTCGCTCGGTCGCGCAAATCATAAGTGCGTTCAGAAGATACGGAAACCGGGGATGCAGTACGCGACCCCGGCTTTTTCTGTTGCTTACCCTGTTTCTTCAACCTCCAGCTCTTTTTAGTAAAGAACGGTTTTTCATCTTTCTCCGATTGAGTTTTTTGTTGTGGCTGTCATTGAGTTTGCGTTTTAGCAAAAGGCTTAACTCCCAGGCTATTGCGGCCAATGGTTTTATAAGCCTGTGCAATAATTTTCGGTAATTCGCGTGGCTTGTCCGGTTCTGGGATCAAAGCCAAAGCATTAGCTACTTGAAAGTTAACTGCATCACCCTTGACGTTAGCAAGGATTAGGTCAGCCACTACATCGAACACTGCCACCAGTCTCATCCCTAATTCCACAGCCGCTTCAGGGCCATGTTCATCCTGCACTCGTTTGAATACAGAGGGTAGTACCGTCATGGAAGGAGTGCCGAAACACTTCGCATATACAGCGGCGAATACCTTGCCCCAGTTGTTGCATTCTGCCAACTCAGGAATTAAGTCTTTTGGCAAACTAATCGTTAAAATCCTGTGTTTGTCCACAGGAGAAGTATTTGGAAAAACTGCTTCCAGCTGGTCAAATTTTTCTGCAAGCCAATAAGGTAAATCATCCTTATTTTGTGGGCGCTTGCCCATCACCGAATTAACCATGACGGGACTTATGGTTACACCGCCCGGTCCAGCTGGATGCGCCGCAACTCCAGGAGGGGCTCCCTGGACGTTGCCTGTAACATATTGTACCAAAGCTCTGTGAACGCGTATCAAAGACGTATGCAATGCACGCAGTTCATCAATCGCAAGCGTCATATAACGCGGATGTGGGGTATACCCGCCCAAGACTAGCCAAGTGGACCCATCTATCGATAAGGGGCCTAAACAAACCGCTGTGACCGGATGTGGGAGGGCGCCATTAAACCAAACACGGTGTTGCCATGCCGTGAGTGGTACTTCAAGAGCCTGATAAGGCCGATAAGCATTGGGTAGGGCAGTGATATTGTACGCATGAAACAAGTAGTCTGCTCCGTCCACTGCCGGAAAAGTGACCCAAGAATAAAACACCTCAAAGTGGTGAGCCAGGTCAGCCTGCACCACAAAGATGAGTGCGACACCCACGTCAGGCACTCCATAAGCCAGCAAATGAGCCCGGAGCGCAGCGCGGCTATGTGCCGGTATATTTACATCCGCCATGAAGACTGGGAATGTTCAACAACCTAATATGAGGCAGCGCAATATAGGGTTTACATAAACACCTTTTAATAACTTCAAGCTTGAAATAACCTATAAAAACATCAATATAGGAGGTATCCCCCTCACACACGTTTCCGGAAGCGTATGTGAAGGGTGTTGTGGACAAGCGCAAGCAATACTCAAGCGTCTCGCAGATAAGCAGCCCACCACGTTGGTGGCGCCATGTTGTAGGGATTCTGCACATACACAGAGCTATGCACAGGATAATAGGACCTCGGAGCATAGTGGTGAGCCAACCATGCCCCTTAGTACCCACAATCCCAATCCGACTAACTTTAGCGTCTCATTCGCAGCGCAGCTACCAATGATTAGACAACCCAGAACACGGTCTCTCTCAGGACTCGTGGGAGCAAGAACACTCTTTCATAACTCACTCATACTTGTCCACAACGTGCGTAATAAGAGACACTGTATAGTTTAAAATGTTTATTTCAACTATCGTGCTCTAAGATACAGGACACGTGCCAGTACTATCAGCATAATGCATAATGATAAAATAATAAGCATGGTTACAATACCATAGAATACAAACGGGGATAGCATTTTATAAAGACAGTGGATATAGGGCTAAATGGCCTTACCACCCTCCCTGTGCTAATAACTAGTTTATTATAAAAATAGGAGACCTCTGGGCTTTGTGTGGCGGACCCCCATACCTCAATATCTAGATGCAAGGTTTACATCCTCAGACAAGCACAGCTCTTCTCGCTGGAAAGGTTTTTCTCCAAGTGTCACAAACAGCGAGATCACAATATTAAAAGCACACGAATTTCTCCAGTGCAGCTGTATTTTGTGTTATGTCTAAGTGCGAGGGGCTGACCAGATCAGCAAGAACAAGGGACGTTGTTTTTCGACCTTGTACATGTTGTGCAGACGAAACCCACAGGGAACAGGAGAAAAGGTGAAATGCAAAAAGGCAGACAGTTCTAATATAGCCGGGCACAAACAGAGTCTGGGAAACAAAGTCACAAAGTAACGTGTGCAAAAAGGCATCATAGCAGCCAGGCCTAAGCTAATTTAGCAATGTAGACAATGAGGCCACAAACCATACTACAAGAGTACTATTGTGGTAGTGCCTCAGTGATTGAAGGAGTGTAAAGGTAGTGCCTGCGTGATTTTATAAGTGCATCAGTACTGCCTGGGTGATTGGAGTAATACTGTGGTAGTGCCTCAGTGATTGTAAGAGTGTAAAGGTAGTGCCTGAGTGATTTTACAAGTGCTTAGGCACTGGCTAAGTGATTTGGGGGAATGCATACATCCTGAGAGGGAAATTGGAGGAGTGCAAGGGTATTGCATGGGTGATTGAACCAGTGTATAGCTAATGCAATGGTTATTGCATGAGTTCAGAGGTAGTATCTTGAGCACTACAGGAATACATAGAAAGTGCCTGGGTGATTTTATAAGTGCATCAGTACTGCCTGGGGGATTGGAGTAATACTGTGGTAGTGCCTCAGTGATTGGAAGAGTGTAAAGGTAGTGCCTGGGTGATTTTATAAGTGCTTAGGCACTGGCTAAGTGATTGGAGGAGTGCATAGATCCTGACAGGGTGATTGGAGGAGTGCAAGGGTAGTGCCTGCGCTATTAAACCAGTGTATAGCTAACGCATTGGTGATTGCATGATTGCAGGAGTTATGTCTGGGGGATTAGAGGAGTACATAGGTAATGCCTGGTGATTCCATGATTGCATGAGTAATATCTGAGAGATTACAGGAGTACATAGGAAGTGCCTGGGTGATTTTATAAGGGCATGTGTACTGCCTGGGTGATTGCAGTAGTACTGCAGTACTGCCTGAATGATTGGAGGAGTGCAACATCCTGAGAAGTAGCAGAATACAGGGGTAGTGCTTATGAAATTAGAGGACTGCATGAGTACTACCTGAGTGATTGAAGAAGTGCATAGGTAATACTTGGGTGATTGCATGAGTGCATGCCTGGTGCCTGGGTGATTGCAAGAGCGCATGGGTACTCTCAGAGTGATTGAAAAACGGCATAGGTAATATCTGGGTGATTGCATGAGTGCTAAAATAATGCTTGTGTGATTAGAGCAATGCACAGATGCTGCCTTGGTACATCAAGGAATGCTTGGGTAGTGCCTGACTGATTAGAACAATGCATAGGTAGTACCTAGATGATTGCATGAGTGCAAAGGTTGTGCCTGGATGATTGGAGAACTGCATGGGTAGTGCTTGGGTGATTGCATGAGTGCAGAGTAAGGGGCTGAGTGCATCTATCAGTGCATAGGTAGTGCCTCAGAGAATGCATCAGTGCATCTGTACTGCCTGGGTGATTGGAGTGCAGAGATAGTGCCTGACTGATTGCATAAGTGGCGGAGTAGTGCCTGACTGATTGAAGAACTGTATATATAGTGGCTTAGTGCATAGATGAGTGCATGGGTAGTGCCTGGGTCATTGCAGAGTTACAGCTGAGACATCTCTTCATGTTGCTGCTTTATATTTGACTACACCCAACATCCTGAGTAGTAGAAGAATAGTGAAATAGCGACACAAAAGTGTGGTTTATGACATGGTGTACACTTTTCTAGTACAGCTTCACCATTCTCTAAATGCTCAGGGTATTGGGCCTACCCAAATATAAAACATCAAACATACACATAGCTCTGTTATAAATCTCACTGTACTCCTGAAAGCATGTATGCATGTGTCTCTACCTTTTACTAGTACTACCATATATAATAGAAACATACAAATAAAAATATATCTCTCTTTATACATGTAGCATCTTCAGATGCATAACACATATGAGAATACATATTCAAATACAAAATTCATCAATCATACGACCATGCAGACCTTAAAACTTGACACACTACACTTAACATTTCAAACAGACACCTAGATTTATCTGGCATACATCAAGTAAAGTTTTACATAGACTCTGTTAAACCACCATAATCAGTAATTCCTCACCCAACATATATTAAACATCACTTTACTGCTTCTGCTGCTTTACCATCCTACTACTACTACTACTACTCAGATGTACAGCCTACCAAAATACAAAGCAACTACCCTTCACATATCTCTATTGTAAGTCAACCCATATTTAAAAAAAAGCATGGCTGCATGAGTCTCTACCTTTCCCTAGTAGTACCTAGTATAGTATAGTACCTGGGTGATTGGAACACTGCATAGGTAGTGCCTGGGTGATTTTGTAAGTGCATGGGTACTGACTGGGTGATTGAAAAAGTGCATGAGTACTGACTGGGTGATAAGAGGAGTGCAAGGGTACTGCCTGGGTTATTGCATGACTACACAGGTAGTCCCTGGGTGATTGCATGAGTGCAGAGGAAGTGCCTGGGTGATTGTAGGAGTGCATAGGTAGTGCCTGGGTGATTTTATAACTGCATGGATAGCGCCTTGGATATTGAAGGACTGCATGCACAAGCGCAAGGATAGTGCCTAACTGATTGAAGGACTGCATACATAGTGCCTCAGTGTCTGGATGAGGGCATCAGCCGTGGCTATGTGATTGCAGACTTACAGGTGAGACATATAATTTATTGTTGCTTTATATTTTACTACACCCAACATTCTGAGTAGTAGCAGAATAGTGAAATTGCAGCACAAAAGTGAGGTTTATGACATGGTGTACACTTTTGAACTGCAGCTTCACCATTCTCTAACTACTGAGGCTGTTGAGTGTACCCAAATATAAAGCATCAAACTTACAGATATGTCTGTTATAAATCTCACTATATTCCTAAAAGCATGCATGTATATGTGTCTACCTTTTGAAATCATCATCATATATAAAAGAAATAAACAAATAGACTGCACTTTACATTTGAAAGACACACCTACATTGTACTTCAAGTGTACCTTTCCCCAGACTCATAGAAAGTAGCCTAATCAGTAATCCCTCTGCCAACATCTCTTAAAACTCACTTTTGTTCTGCAGCTTGACTGAGAGCATGGATAACTGCATGCATAGTGCCTGAGTGATTACATGAGTGCAGGGGTAGCGCCTATGAAATTAGAGGACTGCATGACTACTAATATACATGTAGATGTATACCTGTGTTTTATACATCTATCATCTTCAGACACATAACACATACCATAATACATGTGCAAGTACAAACATACCTCAGTCACAACACCATCCACAGCTCAAAACTTCCCAGACTACACTTCAAATTTCAAACAGACACTGAAAATTATGCGATATATATGAAATGTAGCTTTCCACACATCATACAAATTACTGTAATAAATAATATCTCTACAAACATATCTCAAACCTCACTTTTGTGTTGCTGCTTTACCATTCTACAACTACTTATAATGTTACACCTCCCCAAATACAAAGCAGAAACCCTTCACATGTCTCTGCTAAAACTCTCACCATATTCCTAAAATGCATATGTCTGTACCACAACACTATCCACAACACTATCCACACCTCAAAAGTTCACAGAACAAACTTACAATTTCAAGCAAACACCCAAAATTATGTGGCATATTTCAACTGTACCTCTCTAGAGACTTAAAAAAAAGTAGCCTAATCACTGATACCTTATGTCAACATCTTTTAAATCAAACTTTTATGCTGCATCTTCACCATTCTACTACTACTCACAGTCTTGTACCTACCAAATAAAAAGCAACAACACCTCTTTGTTAAACATCATGCACCTTCAAATGTATAAGACATATGAACATACATATACAAAAAGAGACATACTTCAGACACAAGTCCATGCACACCTTAAAACTTGACAGACTGCACTTCCAATTTGAAAGCAACACCTAAAATTATGCGGTATACTACAAATGTACATATCCACACACTAAAACAAACTACCATAATCACTAATCCATCTTCCAATATACACATATTACTATACAGAATATATTTCAAACAACATTTAACTACAAGAAAACAAACTACAATACACATCTCTACATTTAATAATATATTTCAAACATCACAGTTCTTGAATAATTTTTAAAGTTTAAAAAAAAAGTTAATACATAATACACCTCACAAATTTATAACTCACCTTCCAAATTGATTTGTAGAATATGAAATATCACAAACTCATAAAAGATTTTCTTATGCACACAATCAATATAATGCACCACTCTCAACAAGGTAAAACCAGTAATGGCAAACCTTCCCTCTCTTTCTCCACACAAATAAATGTAAGTAACAAATCACATTGCTTCCTATATAATTTCAAATTGTAAAACACATTTCTATTGGTTAGACATATTTACCATTACCAACTGACATCTAAAATAAGCCTGGGCGGAGTTCGCGGAGTTTCACTACGCAGAATTCCGCGGAGTTACTTAAAAATTCCGCCTAATTCTGTGTAGTTCCGCAACCCAGTAAGTGTGTTAGTGTAGGGAAACTGAAGCTGGAGAAATTAAAGGATTAACTCAGGTTCGAGTTAATCCTTAAATAAACAAACAGACTAGGCAGGCACACAGCGTGAAGGGAGACATGCACTTAGGGATTAGGTTTCCTACACAAGTTGATTATAGGAAACAAACTTTCACTTGAGCGTTAGAGGCAAGAACCATTAAAGGAATAACTTGCTTTCCAAGTTAATCCTTAACAAACAAAGAAGCCTCTTGGGGGAAGTCAAATAACCTCACAGGGAGTGTAGATAAAAGAAAATAATAGCCGAGAGCTACAGTCTAAAAAAAGCGCTCCACGTACAGCGCCAAGAAAAGTGCTTATAAAAATATTTAAAACAGCAAATGTCTCTAGGGCAAGTTCCGCTTGAGAACAGAAATAGTCAACTCTAAAATAAACGTTTTTTTCTATTTTAAATATACACCATTCATCATCGAAAACAAAAATAAAAAATGACCAAAGAATGAAAGAAACTGATGCGACTACATTTCACTTGACAATGCCTGGCAGTCAAACAGCAACAGTTTAATTAATCTGCCATACTTAGTTTTAAACATACATGTTTGTGCCAGATTACGTAATGCAAAATGAAAATGTTTCCCCTCCTGGTAAGTGCTTGGTCTTTTTTGCATTGTTGCTGAAAAATAAGGAGGGTCTCCCCTCTGAATGAAGCGCTGCGTGGCAGTAGGAACGCTTATATCAGGAACGTCAGACACGCATACTACTATGCATATATAAAATGAAGAACCAGTGCATGTGTGGCCTTGCACATATGTTGTGGAGCAACCAGATACAGGGATGTTAGTGGTGCACTGTGACAAACTAAAAATAAACTCAGCAACTCACTGTGCACAACGTTCAGCAGCAGCAACTCAGCTGGGATGTGAGATTCGTTCAAATTCACCTCAGCTGTTTCAGAGCCTCAGGCCACTTTCACTTCACTGCATCGCACTTCTCCTTTTTGTTGTATCCACTGTCGCCTCGTCGTCGCCAGCCCCCACCAAGCTCTCCACAGCCGGTGGCAATGTGCCTTATTTGCATGTGTAAATGCTGCCCATTCACTGTGGATTGCAACTCCACTCGTAAAGTGACTGCCTTTGCCTCTCAATATTGAAGCTGGGCAGAGCAGAGCTCTGATTACCTTTATTCCGCTCCTGCATGGCCGCTCCCGAAAAAAGTGCACTGACAGGTTAATCAATGCAAGGAACAAGGGCAAAGTGTCCGAAAAATGAAACACACTGTATAGAGCTGCGGTCACGGTGCAGCAGTTAACAAGGAACGTCCGACCTCGCTTCAGCACCAAAATCAGCGCGCTTTTTCCTAACAGTTTTTTTAAACAGGTGCAGGTGATGGGAATCAATTAAGCGTGTGCTTAAAAATGAAGCCCAACTAATGTCATACGCCAAAAAGAAGCCCGACTACCCTTAGAAAAAATCTAAAGCACTTAACAATGGTGATTACCCGCAAAGTTAACTCTCGCTAGGGGGTGGCGCCGGCAAACTTCGCTCCGCAGTGGTTTCACAGAGTTTTTTTTGCTAAACTCCAAGTTCAAAGCAGAGCATGGAGTGGCAAAAACTCCATGCACTCCGCCAGCCGAGCGAAGTTTGCCGCCCACACTTAATCTAAAAGTGCCCAAACTGGTTCTGGAATTTTTGGGAGTCGCGACTCCACCGTGCACCAACGCGATGGAGCCGCGAATCCATATGGGAGTTCAAAAATATGTTACAAATAAAAATACCACTATTTTTTAAGAACACACCACTTCTAAAGATAGTACTGACTTGGGAGATCTTACTTTAAGAACATATCACATATATAAATTACAATTCCATATTTTAAAACCACAGATAACATTCAACCCTTCCCCCATTGTGCTTAATGCCAGATTCCATAGTAACAGTTCATGGAACATTCAACTGAACTGACAGGTCACAAGTTCACCATATTTTCAAGTTCAGCACACAAGGTTACAAATGCAAACAGCAGGTGTGGTTGACGTTTGCAAAATATAATCTTATCCTATCTACTGTACCTTTCAAACCTTTTTTACTAACCAATAAGAAACATGCTTTTTAAAGAAAGTAACATGCACCCTATTTTTGAGTTTTCAATGTTCATAAACAACCTATCAATTCTCTACTTTTTAAAAAAACAGCATCTTGTCCACCATTTTAGATACCTCTCATTCTACCAACTGACTACCTCAGCTACAGACATCTTTTCATTACTTCCAGACATCCCTTCAAAATGCTTACAGTGTGGATTGTTGGAAACAGCTATGTTTTCTGGTGCAAAAGGTATGCTGAACGCAGAGGTATTGACAAAGACCTAGCTTTGCAAAATGTGGATATTAAATGGATTGCACAGAGAGGATTAAAGTGGCACCAATTGATGCCTTTGGTTAAAACCTTTTTGCATCTCCAACCCCCTGACCTCATGACTGTGCACTGTGGTGGCAATGACCTAGGCACATTGACTGGGGTAGGTCTGGAAATGCTAGTGAAAGACACCTTTGCACAATTGATATTGCTTTTACCTCAAACTGTCTTTGTATACTCTAATATATGCCAAAGACCGAAATGGAAGTGGTCAAATCAATTCTGTCCACAGATTGAGAAAGCTACAAAAAATGTCAATAAATCTGTTTCTGCTTACCTCGGAGACCATAGGATGGGCTCCATCTATAACAACAATCTACGTTTTGATATGGATGACATCTACAGAAGTGATGGAGTACACTGCACAGATCAAGGAAACAGAGTCTTTCTCAACAACCTAAAGCTGTGCATCCGTACTTACATGTATCTACAACAAACTAATAATGAAAACAAGGGCTCTTTTTAGAGCCGCCCTATAACAAAATAGTGAATATATTTTTTTTTTACACATACATATTTTTTTAACATTTTTTGTGGATTCGCGCACCCGACGCGAATCTGCAAAAGCATGAATTCAATGTACTACAGCACAATACACTTTTCAAATTTAACTATTAATTTTTTATTTTATATATTTTTAACAACTCTATCAATTGTAATCTTGTCATTAACTTCAATCACAGTACCTCTTTAAAACAACTTCACAAATACAACACTACCTTCTAATTTATATACTACTAAATTATTTATTTAAGGTGAATTCGCTAATCCAACGCGACATTACACGGGGGGCCGCGCTGAGAGCCGTGTTGGGGTCGCGACTTCAAACTCGAAAGAAAAAAAAATGCCCCACTTACATTATTTGGTATTCGCCCCGGGGACCCCATCCCCCAGGGCCTGCCAGCATTTATTTCTTTAAAAGAATTATGGAGGGGGACCGCGTGGCCCCCCTCCTGAGGCCAATAATGGCCCCGGGGACCCCATCCCCCGGGGCATTGCCTCTTTTAAAAAAAAAATGTTTAATGAATACTACGGAAGGGGGGCCACAAGGCCCCCCTTCCCAGGGCCACTTTTGGCCCCAGGGACCCCATCCCCCGGGGCCCGGCCTTATTTTTTTTTTATTATTACAAAAGGGAGGGGGGCCGCGTGGCCCCCCTTCCCTGGGCCACTTCTAGCCCCGGGGACCCCATCCCCCGGGGCCTGGACTCAGCGTTGGAGACTGTGGGGGGAGCCCCAATGCCCCCACGGTCCCTGCAGGCTCCCCGCCTCCTGCGGGAGCCGGCATTGCTTTTGAGCAAGGTGAGCTGCTAACATGCAGCTCCCCTTGCCGAAAAGCAATTCTGCTTCACTTCTTGGAAGCGAGAGCAGGTTTCCTGCTCTCGCTTCCAAGAAGCAAAGCAGTGTATGGACCTTGTATGAAACTACGGGCGGTGCCCCCCCCCCCAGTCGGTCAAGATATTCACTTGATAACACTGCCGTATGGGGAGAAAGGAAGCAGTATTTTACTGCGTGAAGGTGACAAAGGTGTTGGACTTACCATCAATGTTTCCTGTTTGGCCTTCCGTGGTTAGCGTGATGACCGTAGCCAGCAAGTTTGGGACACCACACGGTGTACGAGTGCACAAATTACTTAATTTGCACTCGCAGCGGGAGGCACAAAACCTGGCAAGGACTAGCTGCAGGATCAGCGCAGTCAGTGGCCGAGGAGGACAGGCCATCATTGTACTCCATGAGTGCAAACCCTTCAGAATAACCAAACATGTCTCATGTAACACGGAATATGTGGTATATGCACTCAGGAGCCCTTGTGAAAAATACTATATTGGCAGCACGACTCATAGAGCCAAAAAACGGATCCTAGAGCACCTTAGAGCAATAAAAAACTACGATAAGCAGTATCCCATCGCGAGGCACTTTAAAGCTAAACACAATCAAAATAGCAACCTCTTATCATTCTGTGTTCTAGACACAATCCCAGTGAGAGAAAGAGGGGGGGGGATCGCATTCAGGAATTGAGGCGTCTAGAATCAAGAATGATAATACAATATCATACAATGTACCCCATGGGACATAATGGTGATGAAGCACTGTCGTTACATTTAGGATAGAATGTTAATTTTAGCCGACTGAATTGATATAAAGCCGCAGAACTAAAGAATCCTCTAGATTTTAATGGTATATTTATTCTCACTATCATTTGTTTAATAATTTGTTGTTGCACTTTGTTACGTGGGAAATTGATTTATGTATATATGTTCATTCTTATTGTATTTTATTCCTTTACAGATTTCCTGTGTTGACTGAGATGTAAGTGGAAGGCAAAAGAGCAAAATATCTTTGAACTGGAAATGAATTCGAAAACGTTTCTGAAAACGCGCCGATTAATGGGTCATGCACATTATGAACTCTGTTGCAAATGATTTATTGTTGCCTATTTGGGCACAAAAAATAATAACCAGAAGGACTCGCTATTTGATAGTGGATAGCGTAGTCAAGAGGAACGAATAATAAGGAATCTAAGCCCACTTGGGCAGAATTGGGTACAAATTTTTGTTTTTTGGCTTCCTCTTGTTTTCCCTTTATGCTAATCTAGTTAATGGGGACTGAGTGTAATTTACAATGCATCAATACTTTATGAATGTACATGCATGTAGTTGTAACATTGAAACGCCCGAGATTAGACTTGGTGGCGCATTTTCGATAAAGCCTGAAAATTCAAAAAAGCTTTATTGGCAAAAGGTGTAAAAAACAGAGCAGTGAAGACTGCGGGTGCCTTATGCATTACGATGTATGTTTTGGAATACTAATATAATTTGCCACACTTACAAAAGATGATAACGCAGTGTATAGGCATAATTTGTTTAATCACTGTTGCAATGCTACACTGTATTTTTACAATGTGGTTTAATTTGTTTTCACATGAAGGAGTCTGTTTTCACTGTCGACACAGAGGTTTGTCACATAATGTAGTAAAAAGCACACGTAATCGCAACTTTTTTACTCGTGAGCAAGGAGCGGACGCTCCGAAACGCGTAGAGTTGGATTGCTGTAATAAATAATCACGCTTTCAGAAGCTGGGCCGTGGCGTGTTGTTCTTTGGAAGTTGTAACGACGCGTTTGTGGAATTTAAGGGGTTTGCCACCCCGGCCCGGCCCGCCATCGAGAAGTGCCTCGGGTTTTGAGCAAAATTGACTGTTGGAATATATATATATATATATATATATATATATATATATATATATATATACATGTGATCAAGGCCCTCCGGGGCTGAAACGCGTTGTGGCCGGCAACTGCTGAAGGGAAACAATAAAGCACAATTTTGCACAAAAGTCGGTGTCCGTGCTTCTATCTCGGCGAGGGAAACAAGCCAGTGAGGTGTGGAGGAGATTGGCGCATATATATATATATATATATATATATCTATATATATATAGGAAATGACGCAAAAATAAATAGTTGAAGGGATTCCTGTGGGATCTGGTTGACTAGCAGCTGCCAGTCATCTATGTCCATAAGTTGGACGTAAACTAAAGAATGGTATCCTTAACACAGAGGTCTTCAAACTGTGGGGCGCGCCCCCCTGGGGGTCCGTGGAGGCATTCCCAGGGGGGCGCAAATGATTCACTAAGTACTTGTAAATAACGATGGCCTGAAAGCGCGGCTTTCTTTGTTTTTTTTGCTTCCAGGCCGTCTTTATTTACATGAAGCGGTTGAGGACAGGAGTACAACCTTTCACAGTGAATGCCTGACATCTGTTCACGTGTTAAGATTCTGCAAAGGCCCGGACACCTGCATTCATTCTTAACATGGTTTTTCTGTCTTTCTGTACTTTAGTTATCATTCAGAGGTCATTAGGGCAGCAGTAGAACACATTTTAAAGTGTTTCCTTCTAACATTTTCTATTTAAAGTATGTGTTAGTAACAGAAAAAAATACCGGCTGTATGTGATTTTTCTAATATTTGTATGACATTAACCTACTGGTCATGCCAGCAATTGTGTTCCCAAATCCTGTGGTTGTGATGTAAAGAACATGGCAAAAAACAACAAAATATTCTATAAGTATTTTGTTGCTTTTTGACATTCTCTGCAACTGCATATAACAACTGCACATGCCCTTAAATGACACCTTAAATAAAAAAAAAAAGTGCAAATTAAATTAATTGTTGGGAAATGCACTCTTTCAGTTATGAAACATTAATTGGGTAATGCAGTCACTGCAGATGTCTTTTTGTGAGGCCAGAGTCACAGAACTGAACTCAACTTGGCACAGTGCAGCATACTGACACATGTATTTATAAGGGTCTGAGGTCCCAACAAGTAACAGAAAGCTCTGAAAATATTTAAAACATTATTTTAAAATTGTAACAGTACAAGATAGGCTGCCACACAATAATTTGGTATATATGATGAAAACAAGTACTTTCCAAGAATACATTTTCATAATAGCTAACCTAGTGTAGACATTTTAAAAAGTGTATTAAAGGACACTTTTCAAAACTCAGCATCCTTACATTATCTTTCAAAAAAAGTTATAAATGTTTGTCATCATGAAACTTCAAGTGACTCTTTAAATTAAATCACGTTAGAGCCCTCTCCCCTGAACTCCCACCTTCCGCACCCTCCAAGCACTCCAGGTCCCCATTAACAATTCAGGGATTGTTGTGTTTAACACAATATATGGGAACTGTTTTGTAAAATTAAGAACACCTTGGTCCCCGTACACCTAGGCAATACCAACCCCTGTTTACATGCAGATGTCCTCTCAGGTGAGTAGAGACGGTGGGAGGAAGGAGGCCAACAGGGTCAGATTCAGATCCCTAAGCGTCCTGACCTCTTGGGCCTCAGACAAATGGCTCAAGAAAAAGCGGAACAGAGCAAAATCCATGGACAGGGTGAAAGAGATGACCCTGAATAGAGGGCGCTATGGGGGTCTAATGTTTTCATTCACAAATGGACAGAGACAGTTGCCCCACTTCCTGAATAAGATGCTCTGAAGAAGGTTTCAAGAAATGCACATTCATTAATGTTTTATTTTTAGTGCCATCACTACCATTAGTGCAACAGGTGCATTGGCACTGGGGCAATGGTGTGAGGAATCATTACACCCCAATTAAGGATGTGTCACTAGCAAAAAAGGTGGGAGAGGGGAGCCATTTTTCTGGTTGGTAATGTGGCCCAAGTCCCCCATGCTGCACAGGGAACAGGTCCCAAGCAACAGAGGGGCGAAATGTGTGACTTTTCCTTTTTTTTTTTACAAAAAGGAGCAGACAGCCTTTCTTTAGGTCTCAGGTCTAGCAGCAATGGCCCAGTAGTGTGGGCAGAGGAATAGGTACAATTGCTGCTGCAGGTGCAGTGTCACTGGGTCTCAAGGGTGTGAGGTACCAACGAAACACATATTATGGCTGTTTTACCATCATTCCTGTCTTATATTAGGGCTCAATGCTCCCTTGTTGTGCCAGTGTTGCTTTGGGCATTAAACCAATGGCACCAGAGAGAAGAACATTAAAGCAGAGGAGACACCTTAGCTAAGGCCTCAGAGATAGCAGAAAGGAGGATGGAGAGGTAACAAGGGGCAGAGGAGACGTCCCCCTTCACAAGGCATTAGCTCTTATTAGTGAGGCAGGTGCAGTGTTGTCCTGCACAGGCGTGTGAAGAGCCCCCTGCTCACAATTATGACAGTCTTACTTTAGAATAGAGGCATGCTGGATAGCATTAGGGCTGAGGGCATCCTTGCTGCAAAGAGGCGAGAAACACATGGGATCTCATTTTATCTGAAAGGGACAGAGTCGGTTTCAAAATTGGGGTGATGACCAGGCTTGGCGGGGAAGGGGTGAAAGAGGCAGAGGGGATACCCTGCTACTCAGGGCTGCAGCTATAATTAGTGCAGAAGGTGCAGTTGCATTGGGGCCCAGAAATGGGAGGGGTTCACAAAACCCCAAATAATGGGAGTAGTTTTTTTTTGTCTATTTCAGGTTTTTTAATGTATTTTCTCATAAGTCTCACATTTAGTGTGGCTTATGAGATACTAAAAAACTGCCCATGAAATGATCTCATACACACCACCCCCTGTGCTCAGCCCTGCTCTTCTCGCTTTCTCCAGTCTTTCCATAGAGTTTTGGAGGGGGGCCCGACTTCAAAATATTTTGGGAGGGGGGGCTCAGTGTAAAAAAGTTTGAAGACCTCTGCCTTAACAGATCTTACACTGCAAGTAAACACTCCAGCAAGGAACGGCAGCACAAAACTCCAGCAGGACTGCAGATGGCAGCACCAGCTCAACAAAAGATGCTTTCCATGTTGCAAGAGATATTGTTTGAAATTCCTTTCCGTTCTGTAAGGTGGTTTCAAGAAGCCATCTTCAGAATCCCTCTGTGCTGATGGCGGTCGGTGTGCTCTCTATGGTACAGGATTCAAGGCAGTAGTTTCACGCAGTCTCAGTGAGGTCATAAGAAAGCCACCATTGAAAAAAACACACGCTCAAAGTCATAAGGGAAAAATATATACAGCTTTTTCTCCTGGAAATTATTCTCAGACCCGAAATTTTCATTTCAGAAAAAAAATCCACCTAGACCTGCCCCTTGTCTAGAAATGCTCCCAGCACCAAGAATAACTCACCTTCTCTAATCATGATAGTGGCATTTTTTGCTGTGCCAGAGTAACTGGCGAAATTCCCGAATGTTCAGTAAAGTCCGTGACATTTTTTGCCATTTCGTACAACACAACATTTCCTGTAATTTATGCTATCGGTAGAGTGAATTCAGTAGAAAAGGTCTGACTAATAGATATTTTCTCCGCAAACAAGAATTTCCCCACTCGAAGCAGTCTTCTGCCTGCGTCTTGCATAAATTTCTGTGTGAAGCATAACCACTCAGAGAAAAATTAGTCAAGATATCAACACATCGTATTTCACATAATATACTTAATTTCACCCAAATTATATGTTTCTATCGTGATGTGCTTAATTTCACTCAAATTATATGTAACTATTTAGTGGAACAAAATCACAAATTTCTCACACCTCTATTTTTAAGTAAGAAAACAATGCTACAAATGCCACCGCTGTGATGAAGATTTTTCTGCTTTATTACAATGTTCTGACACCTCTCGGAGTCTGAAACAACTTTAGTGAAGCTTCTTCTTTAGCAGGCCCGTGTGGTCTTTCCTTTGTAGGACCACAGTGCGTCATCACCACCATCTTCATGATAGATGCTCCCCCGGCACATCTTCGCTTCTGAGGATTCACAGCACACCTTTACATGTTGTCTTCACGCACCCACTATCACCTGTGTCAATTTTCAAAGGAAGCTCCCCTGGTGCTCAAACATCTCCAGCAAACATCAGTAGTTCTGGGTTCATACGGGGCAACAAGCCTTCTATTTGTTCATAGAAAGGTGCCCTGTACACACGTGTCTCATAGACCTTCACCACCTCCTTCCTCTGTGTCTAAAGGCAGGGGCTGTGAAACATTCGAACTATTTGGCTCCTTCCGGTGGAATAACGCCCCTCAAATGCCCAGAAAGATATAGACCTGCCATGAACATCACTGTTAAATCAGCTTTGCATTTTCCCTATCATTGCACAGTTGACATCATCGGAAGCCGTTCTTGTGACTCTTTAACAATTTGTGTTTGTATGGGTTTTGCATTTTACTTTCAGTTTGTCCAGTAAAATGTATGAATCCATCAGTGTCTAAACAATACAGGAGAGAGATCTCTGTGGTTTATTGATTAAGTCAGAGAGCTATTAGGAACTGAAGTCAATCTGATCTGAATAAAATAAAAATCAAGAAATGAAATATGTAATCATCACCCTTACACTGAATACAAAGCAAGAAAGTTCAGCTGGCACTTGGTCAACAGAAGCACAGAAGTGCCAAGAAAAACTTTGGGGAACTTTTTTAAGCAGCGGAGAAGTTATTAAAGAGACAGGTCCACATTTGACAAAGGTTTTCCTTCAGACTCCACTTGAAAAACATGTCCTGACTCCCAACTGTCTCTTTTTTTGTTTGTTGATAATTTCAATGATATTTAAAAAAAGAATACTTTTAAAGTTTTGATTTTGATGATTTGAAATACAACAAAAGAAGGAGGTTGTCAGTACATGCTCATGTCATTTGCTCATTTAAGAATTTATTTTAAGGCATTTCAGCTAAACCGTATGAGAACCGAGAAAACCCCACAAATGATTAAGCCCGAAAAAATGGAGAACTACATAAATAAGAATGGACCTCAAAAGTGTCCCTGAAAATGTGGATTTCATATTTTAAAAATTGACACTGAATTTGATGCGAAATTTCAATAATGTGAAAAATCCCCTTTCCATCACTATTCAAACCAGTGGAATTTATTGCAGGAAACAGAACTGTTCAGTCCTAAACTTTGTAAATCTCGTAACAGATTTGGCTTTCAGAGGTTGAGAGATTTCAAATCAAATCATCTTTATTCGGCAGAGATAAAGCCATAAAATCCAGAAAGATCATCAGTTAAAAAGACAAAGATCAGTGCAGGAAAAACATAAAAATCTGCTAATAATTAAAATGCTATAGCATGATCTTAAATCATATGAAAAGAGTTAAAGTGCATACAGCAATTGGAATATAGAAATACAATATAAGCGATTAATGAAGGCATCCTACTTAACAGTGGCTTGCCTTACCTTGAGACCATTAGAAGGTCCTGGGTTAATAAATAAATTTCACTTGACAAAGGAGAGCCCAGTTTGTTCATATCAAAGCTTGTCTCATATGCATAAACCTTTGCAGTGCAACCGGCAATGAAAGTGCAAGAGTACAGTACTGGCAAAATAGAAAAAAAAACATCTAGAATGACATGATGTTATCCCAAAATAAGCCAAATGCAGAGTTTAATTACGCTTGAGCAAACGGATGTCCCATATCTCTTCCTTATAGGTGGAGAGCATCCAATATAATTCATTACAGCACGACATGTGCATAGGGAACCTAGTTGTTGCAACAAGCCGAAAGTTTTCTTGTGCTGTTTAATATTTGCATTTAGCAGAACTGGATCCAAGAAGCTGTTCAGATGGAGCTTATTATATAGTATGCAAAAAACATAAAATGTGCTGTGCTTTGTTGTGAAACACTATCGCACAGACAGGTTGGGAGATTTGGAAACCAAGATCCCGGAGTTAGAAATGCGGCTAAGAAATTAACCGTATTAAATCAAATGTGGGTTAGATAAAACTTGTTTATAAATTAATAAGACAACGGTCACTGCATGATTTCATTTTTTGTGACTCCCTTGCTCTGAAATTGGATCAATAGTTGATAAATGGGTTTTTAACCATACGCTTGGATCCAGCTGCAATACATTCTGGTTTACAAAAACAGTCTAGTATCCCCAAGGTGGTGAAAACTAATTTAACGTATGCCATACAAGGGATAGTGGTTACATTTTCAAGTGAGGGACAGTGGACTAACATTTCCCTTGAAAAGCGAACTTTTGGGGTGCCCGACAACCTCAGCCACAGTAGCTGCGGAGTGAGTTTGATTTTATCTTCCAGGTCGCCCAGCCTCTGAATGGCATAAACAGGTAGAGCAAACAAAATTGGTTCACTACCGTTTGCAACAGATTGACACGGGTACAACCCCAGCTCTCCTCTCCGTAACTCCCTGATGTGATAATCTTGCTATTGCAGATGCTAATGATCTGCCTCACAGGTCTGTGGCCCGATTTCCTTGTGAAGCTAAAAACAGACTCAATGGATCTTTGAATTTGGAGCACCCAGGATTTGAGTAGATTGCCCCAGTTCATATTGGCGGAAAAAGGGATGCCTAAGTATGTAAACTGATGCACTTTGACTAGCTTGGTCCCACCAATGTGAAACTTCTTTGTTTTTGTTTTTCTGGGCCTTAGTTTCATGACAAATGATTTACTCTGATTGGTTTTTAGTCCCAAACCATTCACAAAATTACTAAAAGCGTCTAGCAGAGTTTGAAGCCCGTTTGCAGTGCTGGATAATAGGACTTTGGCGTTCACTTATAGTGGAACTGCAACCGGATTATTTCCAATCTGTGCCGTATCTTTCCCTGCCAAGCTCAAATAATGATCCAAATCATTTATATAAACAAAAAAAACAAAGGTGCTATAATACACCCCTGGCAGACTCCTATGGTTGATCTAATTTCAGGGGAGAGTTCGCAGTTCGGTCCATATTGGATTTTAGCCACAGTATTAAAGTGCAACCAATGCAGCAAGTCTATCAGTGCTTTATCAAAGCCATCCCCTCCATAATTGGCCAGAGTTTTGAATCGTGGACCATGTCAAAGGCGCAGGAAAGGTCCTTAAGTGCTAAATGCATGGCACCTCTTCTGGCCTTGACATATTTACCTATTACAACCTCAAGGTTGAGACATTGCTGAAACGTGCCAAGGTCGGGGTGAAAGCCATACTACACCTATGACAAAATCTGGTGTTCCTCCACCCATGCCTCCAATTTTTCATTTACAACTCTGTCAAGTATTTAAAAAGTACTGTCTAATTGTGAAATGGGGCGTTAGCATCTAGGAAGATTTGTGTCTCCTTTTTTAAAAATAGTGATCACAACTGCTTCCTTCCAAGATGGTACTGAGGGACCAATTATTGAGGCTTTTCTTACATTAGTTATCAATGGTGCCCAAAATGGAAATTTAGCTTTAAAAGGTCCATAGGGATGCCATCCAGTCCCAAGACTTTCCCAGCGGGGTGCATGGTGATAGCCCTCGTGACGTCAATAAAATCAATACACTGGCGAAGAGCTGCGGCAGCATCATGATCATATGATACTTTATCGCAATTTGCTGGTTCTGCATCTATACAATCTGGATCAAAAATGTTAGAAAAATGTTCCAACCAGCTCTGGACTGGTATAAAATAGTTCAAGGTTGGTTTTTGATATTCAGAAAAATCGGTGATTGATGCATTTCCAGAATGTTGTAGCATCTTTCAACTTCCTGTCTATTTCTAAATCCTTCCAAGGTTTTTCCTAACTTTTGCTCTTCTTTTTTCTAAAATGACTTTATAGTCCTGCCTAGCAGCCTGAATGTCTTCCTTTATGCATGGCTGAGTACTAAGAGCCAACTTAAGGCGTTCATGGGCTGGTGTGCAGGGATGATTAACCCAGTCCTGTTGAGGTTTGGTTTTAGGCAGTTTGGATACAAACAATTTTAAGGAAATAGAGGTGCACGTGGATTTAAAAACATCTAGGATATTACTGGAATCCTCATCAAAGGTAGTAATTAGAGAGATGGCAAGCTGATTGAGTTTAATAATCTTGTGCAAGAATTGATCCTTGTCAATATTTCCCCACTAGATCCTGACCCCTTTTTGTTTGTTGAATATTTTTTTTTTCCTGACTCTCCATAGGGGAGCTATTATTCCCAAAATTTAAGCTAAAGGAACAAATGAGCGGGTTACGCTTGTTAATACAGCCACCTAAAGCATTGCTTTCCAAGAGCAGAGGAACTAAATCAGCCGACATGATCACATGATCAATGCTACTACATTTACCCCCCACCCTTGAAGGTGGAGGGAACAATAATATCAAGGCCCTGTAGTCACCAATGAAAATCAGATTCCTTAAAACTACTAAGCTATTCAGGACATCACCATAGGCATCATGCTTGAAGTGAGTTATCATTGACCCTTCTATTTCAACTAAACCACAGGTCTCTGTGTTACTTAAATGACAGATTTGGGTGTTAAAATCCCATGTCCAAAGGATAAGGACCTCTTTTTTCTGACCACCTAAGAAGGTAGTGATGTCTTCTTTAAGATCATCTATGACTTTGGTACTACTAACATTAACATTTTTATAATAAAGATGTATCAACATTATAGGAAAAGATCTTGGGATTCCAAGTAACAATAGTTTATAAAAAGAGGTCAAATCAATTTCATTTACTTCCACTTTTTTTAATTTAACTGAGATTAAAATGCCCAGGTTTCTTTTTGCTCTACCGGCACTCGATGGACTGGCTAGACTACACAATGAAAGAAAACCATTTAAATTAAAATCATCCACTGCCCATGTCTCTTGGCAGCAAACTATGCCATAGTCTTGTATTGTAGGTATGCAAATCGGGGTATTTAACTTTGGGAGCATCCCTGACATGATCCCTGAATGCACTTTAATATGTTGGCGTGATAGGGGAGATCGTAGATACTACCCCTCCAGGGACCACCGTGGGCCCGCAAACAGGGGTAGCCTTCACGGATGCCACTGGAGGGACTGTCAACTGCAGGAGTTATGAAGTTACTTCTACAGTAAGATGATTTAGATTTTTTATTGTTGCTAAGACTTCAAAACTGTTGCTTGTTTCAACATTGTAACAGATTGGGCATTTGATGTTTGTATACTAGCTGACAACCTGTGATGGTCTAGGAGCTTAACACCTGGTCTATAAAGATAGACCAATGGCAAGGATTTTATTGAACCTGGTAAGAAAGACAAAGAGTGAAGAAGGTGGAGAATAAGACTCACAATGAATGGGTTCTTAAAATTTATGATCACACAGTCCTCTGGAGACCCCTTTGTGTGGTTTCCTATCCTTGATAATCTTCTGACTGTTATGATTTCAGATGCTAAGTCATGTGCCCATTTGGAGTTTGATTTGAGCCAAATGTTTGTCTTGTTTTTTAGCATAGAATGATCCTCCTTCTTTATTAATGGTATCTTTGGGATGTCCTTCAAAATTATGACATACGGTGAACATTCAGGGGGAAGTTGGGTGTTTTCAAAACTTGGATTTGGATGAATGCACACCTCCATATTCAACTGGGTAGATATAGAATGACCCTCCGATGATAGTATCCCTGTTTTCCCCCCTTAGGAGACCTTGCAGAGCTGGATATCTTTTGAGGCAACCCTCTAGTAGATTGCACTGGAGGCACCTTACTAGTGATCCTTGGTGATTTGCCGTATATGACAGCCTGACAATTATTGGTACATTAAAAAGAAGCTTTTAATTCATTTAATTTACCATCAAAGTTTCCCAGCTTCTCTGGCACCGCTGTGCAAAAGTCCATTATCAGGCCCTCCAGCATATAAATGCTTTTATTACAATAGTCCTTTATATTTGCCTCCAGCGTCGATCAGCCCTTCTAAACCAGATTTCCCAAGGGTTCTAAACCAGATTTCCCAAGGGTATTGGCGTGTTTCCTGTGGACACTGCAACAAGCCACTTTTGTGGCCCGGTGGGTGGGGATACCACCACTTCATCCACAGATGTGGTATTTAGATAATTTCTCTTCCTTTTTGGTGGAGGTGGACTGAGTTGTGTAGAAATTACAGTTAAAGAATCCAGTTTAAGGTCCAAAGTAGCACAAGGGTTTCCAGTGTGGCCAGTATGTAAAACTGACCGCCGCCTTGCTGAACTAGGCCTAGCGTTAATATTGCTATTGACTATCGGGAGCCCCAGGCCCTCTTTACCTGGGATTAAATTTGCGTGATCGCTATCAAGGGCAATTGATTGTCTTCTGACAAAATCTTTCCTATCCTCTACGAGGCTTAGCTCTGTGCTGATGGACCCCATCATTGAGGTCAAATAGTTGGTAATTGGCTTGCTTGCAGGGCCTGCATTTCCCTTTTTCTCAGGAGGGGGTGGTACTTTCCTCTTCCTGATATCGGCTATGAAAAAGAAATAAGAGAAGTGGCTCACCCATGCATAAGACGGTGTCTTGCGGACTCGATGCCCGAACCAGGTGCCAAGAAACTAGGCCCAGCCCAGCCTCGTACAGATGTGAATGGGTAGAAACTGACCCACTCTTGGCCGTGGCTTAGTGTCAGTGTTGAATGCGCCCGACACCGACAGACGCCATATTGGCTGCCCCGCCTCCAGGGACACAACAGAGCGTTATGGGCCTCAGAATCCTGGCCCTTCCTCTGTCTTTTCGCGTCCCCCAGGCTTAGTGGCAACAATTAATGCACCCGACTGACACGATATTGGATGCACCACCTTTAGGGAAACAACAGGGCTTTGGGGGCCTTAGTGTCCGGGCCCTTCCTCCATCTTTTTTTTTAATCTCTGGCTGAGAGCTTTATAAAGATGGAAACTCAATAAAAAAAGACTCACAGTCATTTTAATTAATTGTGTTGATTATCAGGATTCTTGAATTTAGCTGAAAACCACAAGATAAATTGTGAGAGAAATGGCTTGCCTCTTTAGATCTTCCAGAAATTAACAATCTGGAAATAAATAACCCACCAATAGTTTGTCCTCCTCCTTCGTTCATGCGGGACCGGAAGAATATGAGTTTCAGTACCCTTAATGCTAGGAGTGTGGAAAATTTCAATAGTTTTCTTTCACAAAATGACTTGAAATTTCTGGAAAATTATGCGTAATCACACGAAATGGAAATCTGGCATTTAGCACTATACTTTAGTGCAAAATGGTTCCTTACATCCATTTTAGAAGAAGACACATTTCATGCAAAAAAATACAGCAGTGAAAAAAGTACAGTGAACAACAGCTGCTAGGGTTCTGTCTGTTTGTGTTGTTCCTACTCTATCATTTTGCCATGAACTGCGGCGTAATTACATGATGTGGAGTAATGGAGTTAATAGTGCTTTCCATTTTAGGTATCATAACATAAATATTAAGTCAAAGGTTTTGTCTAGGGATCCAGTGACTTACATTAATGTCAATTTGCTGGATGTTGAATAACCAATAGTCTACACAAGAGGATATATTAACTGCACTCCCTTGCTAAACATTTAGCTGACAAGGGTTAAGCATGGCAAGGACATCATGCTCAGAATGTGTTTTCCACAGCCATTTTAAACCCCACTAAACCAGTCCCAGTGCTTCACTTGTTGGCAGTGAGCGGGAATATTCAAATGGAGACTTCATAACTAAATGAAATGTGGATAACAGAACAGCAAGTGAGATGTGATTGGTGGCGTACTGTTGTCTTTCTGTCCAACAGTGACGTACCTCTTTCTTCAGTCTCTGGAGACTGATTCTCTTGAGGAGGTGAATTTACCAAGAAGTAAGTGGTAGGTGTACATGAAGAAAATTATGTCTGCTGGGAAAACTTAAAGAAGATTTCCAAATCCTTATCATATGCAGCTATTACATTAAGTCTCATAATCAGAATTGAGTTTACAGTGATTCTGATGTTTTGATGACTTCTGCCAGAACCCTCTCCACAAGGTCCTCTCCCAAGGCCAGGTTTCTTCTCTGAAAGCTCAAAATCATCTTAGGGCATGACTTTTCTGATTCGGCTCCCAATCAGAATAGTCCTGTCCATACACCTTTCAGTCCACCAAATATCGATGTACGCCCTTCACATATCTACAGTATAGTCTTTTTGAAACTCTTACTCTGCTTCCAAACTTATCTTTATTTGTGTGGGAGGAGTGTTGAATCAAGTTCCCGACTCCACTGGTTTTGACCAGTGCTACTTGAAATGCAGGATGTATATTAATCAAATTAGGTAGATCTAATTTTAAAGCTCCCTGACCAACAATTGATAGCATGGTAAAAGAACTAATACATTTTGGCGGTAATCTTTTATTAGCATAAGGGAGCAGATACTTAGAGACAACCATACACTCTCTCCTTTTTATGTGATCTAGCTACTCTGAGTTTCGTATCTGCTTGACTCTTGTGTGTCTGTTGAGACAAAAGATCATATTCAAAATGCTAGTCTCTACTGCTGTTAGGATTTGTAAGGGTACAAATGCCTCTCTGAGCAATGAACAGCCATTACTATGAAGCTGTATAACCTGCTATTGGTGGAAGAACAGTGATAAAATGTACTCACACTGTGTGCCAATTATATAGGGGTTTTGGCAAAGGTTATAATAGCCATACGATTTATATTTGTTGGGCTTAGCTCTAATATATTTTGTGCATGCGTTTACATAATTGACTGCATCCTGCACTAGAAGATCCCTTAAAAAATACTACTGTAACAATTGCACTGTTTTTCCCTTCCTCTATGTTCAACTAATGGTGAAACATGAAGGTCTTGCAACAATTTGTCTTAAAGGTAAAACTAGTTTACCCTCATGATGAAGGATGCTATTGATCCCTTTTCGAAATTTATGTTTCTCATTTTCCCTTTGGTGTAGATTCATCTGACTTATAGCCAGTTTACTAGATACCACAGAGACTTCTGGATTAGTTAGAGTCACAGTGTTTTGTGCCTGGAATGAAGGATTCAGGAAGGAAACACTGTACACAAGTGAGTGATTGAGCCAATAGATAAGCCAGTGATTACAATATTTTGGAGCTATTTTTTATGTTTGCAAACTTTTTTTTTTTATTACATTTTGCCTGTAAGGTTTTTTTATGGTCTAGTTAATTTAAGCTGTTTTTAAATATACTTCACAGGGAAGAAGAAGGCACTTTATTGTGTGGTATCCTGAATTTAGTGGGGGCATTAATTTAATAAACTGCTCATTAAATGATAGGAGAGAGGCTGAAGGTTTTAAAAGTGTGTCTTTCCAGGTTTTCAAATCGAGTGGGTGTAATAAGTGGGGAGAGGATACGTTTGCTCCACGCTCTCCACCTTAGTCTAATTGCAGAGCCACCATTGTGAAGGAAGTTCAGTTGGTGGTCTAGCTGTTTGGCTGCAGCATGTGGAGCCCATCAGCAGCATATTTAAACAGGCGAACTGTATGTCGGTCTTAATACGAAGAGAACAGAACCTTTATCCTTAAGGGACGTGTTCCCTGTGTAAGTGGAGTAGACAAACACTCCATTAGATGTGGTGTAGTGAAGGTGAACAGAAGTCCCACCTAGCAGGAAGTAATGAATGCTAGAAGAGGGCAAACCAACCTCTCACATGGGCTTAAATATATGTTGTTAAATGTGCGACAATACCCCAACATGCTGAGTAGAGTCACCTATTAAGAATAAACACATTGAATATACTGCTGGTAACCATGTCTTGGTTGAAGAGCTCGTCGGGTCCTGATATGGCCAAAGCAGTTCCCATGTGCTAGAGGATAGTAGGGAGGTAAAATAAAGAGAGAGGGAGGGGATTTAGTGGTTATGTATCAGGCCATTCTCAATTTGGGTTTAATCCAAGGCCCATCTAACAGTCACTTAATCGTTGACTGGGCAATTTATCTACCGGCCCTGGGCAGGTCAGCTGACTTTCATGACAAGTTAGTTAATTTGGTTTCTAAATATGTCACCAAACGTAAGGATTTTATCAGATGGCAATTTTTTCTTATGGCTAGAGAGAGATAATAGTTTGGAGATGAAAGCTTTAATGGTGGCTCTAAGCTCAATGGGGCTGGAACAACAAATTCTGGGGTATACACGTTGTGCGAGTGATAGGTTGGACAGTATATGTTCTGTATCAGACTTAATTATTACTGATACCCTAATTGTTTTCCCTTATACTCAATATTTAGGGATTCCAGTTAGCTTCCAGGATGGTCAAGTAAAAGTACCCCAAAAGTAAAGAGGATAAGCTATCTCATGTGGCCACGGTCTAGAATGAAAGACAGAGACTTGAATGCGGCTTTGAGGGCAAAATTACGGGATGAAAGTATATATAATAGTACAGAGACTAAAACTAATCAGTTTGAGAATTGGCTCCTATTAAAGAGGCCAGATCCAAAAAGGAAGTCCCTGACAGCACTTTTGTATGCATCGGAGCTGAGAACAGCCAACCAATGCTGTGAAGATGGGATTATAGTGAGGATTCAAGTAAGCTTACTATTTGGAACTGAAAATCTATAGACAGCACTGTAAGCAAGGTAAAATGGTGTTTCAAGCTCAGGCTATACAATCAGCCACAAACTCAGCAACAATGTTTTTTGAATGGAGAAAATGCTCCCCTCCCCTCCCCCCAAACTGGTCTACAAAGATCGAGCAATCTTTTCATTATGTGCTGGTATGTCAGGCTTTCAAGAAGATAAATACAACCAGCCCTGAGATTCAACCAAGATTAGAAATAGTTAGGGAAGAATTATATTATCCTGTACTAAGCATATTTCAGACATACAGCACAGAGGATATAAAGGTCTGTTTGTGTAGTGTTAAGTCAGGGTCTCCTCAGGTTCTGTGTAAAACAGCTACCTTCAATTTACCTAAAGAGGTAATTGTTCCCCTGCTTAGGGGCCTATGTAATATGTCCCTGGAAATGGGTATAGTACCTAAATATTGGAAGGAAGCTTGGGTGGTTTCATTATTGAAAAAGTCAACAGCATACCCAGAGGTACTTAGCAAATACCATATGGTACCATGCTTCTGTAGCCAGCAAAAGTTCTGGAAAATGGGGTATACGCTCAGCTTTCCACAAACAACTTACTAGTTGTGACTCAGCCAAGTTTAGCCTGCTTCATGTCACCGAAGCCGCTTTGCTGGCGGCGACAGAGGAGATTAGAATGTTACTGCTCTGAGGAGGTACAGCTGCATTGGTGCTATTAGACCTAAGTGCAGCCTTTCAACACCATCTCACACCATACCTTTTTGCAAGGCTTGGCTCGCTGGGGTCACTGATTCAGCACTACTGTGCCTTAAGCATTACATTTCTATAATCTGTCACTACAGCAACAGTGTGATATGCCCCCAATAAATTATGTCTCCACCCTTGAAAGTATAGTTTTATTATTATAGCTAATAATTCATTCTCAGGCACCTCTGCTGAATTTAAATTTAGAGAAGAATTAGCAGGTTGGTGCAACTCTCCAGTATCTGGATCTCTGAGAAAAGTAACTGCACCCACTGCATCTGCTTCTACAAAGAATGCTTGACTTTTATCTGGATGTTTAAAAATAGGTTCACTGGTAAATATCTTTTTCAGTCATACAATGGCCTTTTCTATCACAACAGACAAAAGAAACCTCACTCCTCTTTTTTTTTTTAGCAGCCTTTGATGAGGAAACATCTTTAAATGTATTTAATAAAGCACAGATAAAAACTGACAAAACCTACAATACTCTACACTTTACAAATATTAGTGGGTGTAAGCCATTTCATGATAGCATCAACTTTAGCTATTGACATGTTGTGGCCCTGTGGAGAAATAATAAAAACAAGAAACTCTTCTTCAGTGGCATGAAATTTGCATTTTTCTGTCTTCCCAGTGAGAACCAGTTTTATGTCTTTAAGGTGTTCCTCTAAGTTGCTTGCAAATACCATAACCATAACGCAAAAGCATCCAAGAAGAATATTGTTGAATTATTTTCAAATGCTGCTGGAGTTTTAAAGACACCAAAAGACAATACACAATAATCAAACAACCAAACTTAGCTTTAAAGGTGGTCTTCCATTAGTCCCCAGATTTTATTTGGATTAAATGATATGCCCCTCTCCAATTTGGCCTAATAAAATCTGAATTAATAGCAATAGGTATATGTTCTTAGTTTTCACATAATTTATAGCTCAATAATAAATACAAGACTGTAACTCACCCCTTTTTTTCAGGAACATAGAAAAGGGGTGAAGCTGCAGGTGACTTCAATGGTCTTATAAACCCATTAGCCAGATACTCATCTAAAAATTGCCTTAGATGGGATCTTCCTTTCTCAAAGTATAAAGGAGATAAGTGGGAATGGGCGTGCAAGGAATTAGATCAATTTGGAAATTCTAAAAATGATGTGGTGGTAGTTTCTGTCTTTTTAAAAAAAAAATACATCAGATAAATCCTGATGTACAGCAGGCATTTTGTTTTGGACTTTTGACCTTTCCTCCGCTAAATTAAAAACTTGTTTTATGGACATGTTATGTGTGTTTTTAGAAACTATGTGAATTGAAAGGAATTTTTAGACTAGTCTATAAAAGGATTGTGTCAATTAAGTCTAATGTTAGTCATTCTGAGTGCCTTGAAGTGAAAACTAAAGAAAAGGTATTGGATCATTGTGATATTGGGCTATAAGCGTAGTCACATCCACTGCTCTAACCTGTGTAAATTGCTTCTTTGACACGGCTTTGTGATTTAACTAGGGGTGGGCGGAATTTGCGTAGTCGCGCTACGCAAAGCTCCGCGAAATGGTAAAAAATCTCCGCGAGCACGCAAAAGTTCCACGAACATGCGAAATTGCTTGTTCCGCCCGTTCACGATGCTTTTTTCCTGTTCGCGAACGCTGTTTGCGTGCTCGGGGAAAAATATCTCGCGAACACGCATTTTGAAAGCGCAAACAAGTAAAAAATTCCGCGAACCCGCGGATCGCGGAATTTTTGGCAATTCCACATTCTCCATGGAACGCGAAATTACCCAAATTCCGCGAGCGGAATGGAATTTATCGCCCAGGCCTAGAATTAACCCCAAACTGTGAATAACCCTATGTCTCGTGATTTGATTAAAACTCTTATGTCTTTTTTTAAAATATTTTTTTTAGGGTTTTAAATAGCGCGAACTAGACCCGAAGATATCGGGTATCAGAGCGCTCTACATGAGCACCAGTTTCGTTGCACAAGGACACATTCATTTGAATTCCCAATCTTTTTCAAATAATTACGCAGTGATTTTCAGATGAGATGAATCAGTAGTTGATAACACATATTTAGAAACTGGGACTAATAATGGTATTTCGAATCGTGAGCTCAACGGGTGGATCTCAACAGACCTTGAGCTGGCTAATTTGCTGATGTCGCTAGGTGCTGGTAAAGGTATTGCAATAGGAGAAATAAAGGTCTGTGGTGATACAGGCATTGCTGTCTTTGGACCCACCATTTCTGATTGAGGCGAGGTCAGTGGTGCTGGACTTGTTACTCCACCACTTCTTCGAGCGGAAGATGAAGGAGGGAGGATATATTAACATTCTCAACAGTAATAATTTCCTGAGTATTAATATACAGATTACACTTATCAAGCATAGAACTTTCATTAGCACATAACCTCTCAGTGGAGAATGTAACAATATAACCTCTGATTTTTTTTCAGGAGGGTTTAGACCAGTACATTATCTGGGTCACAACAATCTATTTCAAATTGATTTGCCTCCAGAAGCTAAACCCATTGATCCAGCCAGATGAGTTCATGGTGATGTTAGACGCTCACAATACATCCCTTCTTATTCAGATTTGCAAGGAACATCAGAGCTTTCTTTGATTTGTCGTTTATAAACACCAATTTCAGATTAGTGTTCTTCCTTTCGATCTGAAGTCAGCACCAAGGGTTTTTACGAAGGTTCTCTCTTCCCTGGTGGCATTGTTACACAACCATGAGATAGAATTGCAGTAAAATCTGGATGATTGGCTAAATCATTTGTCTGCAGGATTTCAAATATAGTGATATTTCAAGAAGGTGTTTTCCCTTCTTTTGGAGGATTTAGACAGATTAGGGTCTGCACACATCACAAAAGCCCATATTTGGCAGGTACCAGTAAGAGTAAGACACCAGGAGAATTAGAGCCTATGACTTCCAGCCCATAATTAGATTTTGGGGACTCATTGTCACGTTTGTTCCCACAAGGTAGCACTTGCTTATCAGGCCACCTACTGTTATCACACTAGAGCCCAATCCAGGATGGCACCTGCTGCTATAGGTCATGACATCACTTCCTCTTTCAGGTGATTTTAGGCAGAGACACTATAAAAGGCACCAAGATGTAAACACTCTTTACCTGGTGCCTTGGTTTATACAACTCTTGCAGAGAATACGGCAACCAAGTCATATATAAACAAGCAGATGGGGGAACTTATTCCTAGCGCTTGGCATCACAAGTTGTCATGATTTTCCATTGGACAGAGCAACATTTATCGTCCCTTTATGCCAATCACATCAAGGGGTTAGACAATATACCATTAGACAAGCTCAGAAGGGTGTTCCCTTCACCCCAGAGCTGTTGTCTGAACCCTCTCATTTTCTGATTGATTTGCAAAAAAATATGGTTGTCCAATGATACATCTCTTTGCCTGTAAGAAGAATGCTTTCTGTCCTACGTCTGTTTCCAGATCAAGAGAAATCAGAGCTAGGGTGATAGATGCATTGACATGCCAGTGACCTCCGGGCTTCTCTATGCTTTTCCTCCCTTTTACTCTGATTCGAAGGGTTTTAATGAGGATGTCAATGGAGAAAGCTTAGGTGTTGATAGTTGTACCTTTTTGGCCCAACCCATCATGGTTTCCTCTTCTTCACCAAGTGGGGGGAGGTTCAGAATGGATTTTTCCAATTCTTCCTTATCTTCTGTCCATTGTTCGTAGCCAGACACAATTGTCACGTTGAGGTGACAGCAAAGTGTCTATTATGTCGGCATAATCATTCGTCATTTCAATAATTTTGTATTATACCTATTTCTAGAAATTACTCTATTACAACACAATATGTAATTATGTGCCATTCATGGCAAAAAAATTGGAGTGAGCACATAGGAACAATGTGAAAACCAGAACATAAGCAGCTGTTATTTGCAGTGCTCACTTTTTTGTGCTATTTTCTTTTTTTGTTGTTGCATGAAATACTACCTTGTACCCAAAGTGGAAGTAAGGACGTATTACTTATTAAAATATAGTGCCAAATGGCAGTTTTGCATTTTGCTTAGTTACACATAATTTTGCTAAATTTTCTGAAATTGAGGAATTACCTAAAAGCAAATTACATGATTTTTGCACACCCCTGGTAATGTCTAAACTTGACAGCTTGGAGGTTGAAAGGTTAGGCCTTCAGCGGAAAGGGCAGTCAAGAAAATTGGTGGTACCAGCTTCTAGGAAACCTACCATACAATCTTAATCTCATCACTGGTCAATATTTTATAAATGAGTTAAAAGAATAATATCAATGTGATATCCTGTGATGAAGTGAACATTCTTTCTTTCTAGCAAGAAGGATTTTTTCTAGGCCTAGCAGTTGCTAACTTAATGCTTCAATGGTCAGTTGTTAAGTCATTTAGGGAACCACGGAGGTGAAAGTAGGTCTGCTAGAGCTGTGTGTGTTTAGATTGCTCTCTCTCTCACCCTTCAGTGAAGAGCTTAGTTCCAGACTGGGATAATTTATTGGTTCTAGTCACTCTTCAAAAGTATCCTTTTAAACCTTGAGATTTCTATCTCTGCTACATTTTTGACTTCAAATGTTTTCTTACTTTTGGCTATTACTTTGGCTGAAGGTTGAGAGAAATGGGTTTGCTTTTGTGTATCCCTGAGAAATGGGATTGCTTTTGTGTCTCCCCCCTACTTAAGAGGTTTCCCGAATCAGTTGGTTCTTAGATTTGGTCTTTTCTTTGTTAACAAGGTCCATCCACCTTTTCATTTAAATCTAGAGATCATTCTACTAAAGCTTGCAAGTAACAATCCCCTCCTGGAACAGGATGCTCTGCATTGTTTAGATGTGATAAGGCCGGGTTCCGCTATCAGAATTTAACTAGGAACCCTAGGTCAATGGATCTTTTGTTACCTGCTGAGAAGTGTAAAGGGGAGAAATAACTCATCTGAGGCAATCCAACATTTCCGATGATTATGACACAAAAGATTACAGACTCCGAATTCCAATTTAGTGTGTTTATTACAAAGCCAGAAACAACTGAATGTACAAGCACCTCAGGACGAGGTTGTAAAAGTACATGGGAACTAATACAAAGCCATATCTACGAGTGAGCTTAATCCGATGGATCATGAAAAGAATGAAAAGTTCCAAAAACAGAACACAGGCAAGGACTGCCCCAACGTCTAAGTCAGACTTCATCTGCGGCTGAAAAGTGAAAAGCATTAGACTATCCCTACTCTATCACTAAAGTGACATCCCTACTTAGCATTCCCCAGGCAAGATCAATTAAATGTGTCAGCTCGTGAAGACTTCCTAAGCAGTACACTCACGTAGTATTGGTCAAGTAGCCAAAGCTACAGAGCTCATTCTAAGAGGCGCCCTCTTTCCTCATCGATCTCCTTACCCCTTCTCCTAACTCCCTTCTTCTCCTGACTCATCCCTCGGGACACTGTCCCTAATTCAAAATGCACAGATGTAAAACACGCCCACAGATCACCTCATCTCACTGGGCACTTCTCATAGGTAAATTTCCACCGTCTTCCTCACTCCATCCAAGTTCGGCTCGATGACCTTGATTCCCAGGCCTCCTCAGTGAGAAAGAACACCGGCTCCCAATTATCGACATTCCGTTTACAAAGTATCACTTCTCCTCCATGCCTAACTCCTAAAACAAAAGGTGTTAGTTTTAACTAACAAAGGCAGCTTCTTCCACCTGCAATGGAAATGTGAGAACAGATCAACCTTGCATGCACATGAAATTCGCTGACTACCTCCAAATGCAAGAGCTTACCAGGGAAATTACATTTTCAGGCCTACACAAACCGGCCAACATAAGAATAAACGAATAGGCCGTTAAGTACACAAAAGTGAACATTTCATTGAGGTCTTTAAACATCAAATTATACACACAAGTTAACGGTGCTTTCCTTTGCAAGCATCTATAATTGTTACACGTTAAGCACAATTAGTCATCTCCACGTGCAGACTTCAACATGATGCACGTTTAAATCAAAATGCATTACATTACACATGGGCTTTTCGTTAGGCAATTGCAATATACTAAAGGTTACTCTTTCCAAACATAAATGCCATTTCGTTTCTCTTGCATGGCACAAAACAATTTCTATCAATTCACTTGCAAATTATTATTACAACACGATTTCTAATGACCAAATGTTAATACAACACAGGAATATATGCGAGTGCGGTCTATCCATGATTATTATGCACCCCTACAATTTTAGAGCACTCCATCAGTTCCACCACCTCAAATTGCTGTTCAAACAGTTCAAACACAGTTCATTGAAGTGCTGGAAATTCTTTCACAGTTCGTTGCTCTGGTTTTATTTACACATTTCAAAAAGACTTCCTTAGCCCTCTCTCTTCTTCTATAGAAAGCCCTAAATTTATTCTTCTTCCACTCGGACCTAGGTTATCTTCTTAAAACACTTATTTACACAGTTCAGTCACAGTCTCTTATAAGCTCAGAACCAATTTCAATTAGTACACGCTGCAAAATTTCAAGACGAACGGCTGCATTCTCCTGAGCTGGTGGCTGATATCCAAAAGTTGGAAAGGACAGTTCCTGAAGGATTAGAATTCGCACTCTGCTCAATATCAGAGGTCTTGGAACAGTTATTGTCAGCACCCCTTTTATTTCCAATCCAGGAACTATCAGTCCCTCATCAATTTTCAACTCGGGTGTTCTGCTGACCACTTGTGAAGACCTCAGTCTCCCGGTCCCCACTACTCCCGACATCAGTGACCATATAAGTCCACTCCGGGGCGGCGTATCTCTGGCAAGGCACCCTTACTCTCCTTGACCTTCTTGGGCCTTCTCGAGCTTGCTCTGCATCACTCAGTTCTGATTCAGATGTCTCCGACATAGGAGCAAGAACTCTCTCAGGAGCTAGTCTCAGATTCAGCCTCCTTTGTCTCCCAGGCCATGATTCTTCTGCAAGTTCAGCTCTTCTCCTCTGCCCCCGACCACTATGCGCACCAGTTCCTTCAGCTGAGTCTGACTCTATACCATTCGCAACGTTACCTTCTCCCTCAGAGTCAATACCTGGGTCTTGTGTAGCGTGACCCCCCTCAGCTTGCTCTGGTGGGCAACCAGCTTTGTCAGCAACCCCCACAGCTTGGCTTGTCCTCTCAAGTGGCCTCGCTGCCACAGCTGGATTTTCTTCTACGAGAGGAGCCGTTTCTTCCAAGGGTTCTGAAACTCTGCGAGTATGGGAGGCGTGAATCCAGTTCGGCAAGCCTCCGCACTTCACCGCTGTATTCATCTCCAGAATCACCTGGTAAGGGCCCCTCCAATGGGCGTCAAGGCAACTCTTCCTCACGTGCTTGCGGACTAGCACCCAATCACCCGGGCACAGGTCGTGGCAGAGGTCCCTCGAGGTCGGGGCAGTTGCAGCTTCAACCTGGTGAGACACAGAACGGACCACATCAGCCAGTCCTTTGCAATAATCAAGGATCAAATCATCTGTAATGTTTATCAAGGCTGTAGATGGCACTGCTGGTAACCGCATTGCCCTCCCCATCAGGATCTCATGTGGTGAAAGGCCAGTTCTCCTATCGGATATACTACGAACACTCATCAACACCAGTGGCAATGCATCAGGCCATTTCAGAGACATGGACGAACACTGTTTTGCCATCCTCATTTTCAGAGTTCCGTTAATCTATTCCACAATACCAGAAGCCTCTGGTCGATAGCTACATTGCAGTCTTTGATCAACATGCAAAGCGGCACAAAGTAACTTCATAATTTCACTGTGGAAGTGTGTTCCTCTATCCGACTCCAATGAAGTTGGAAAACCGAACCGTGGTATCAGCTCCCTAAGTAACAATTTTGCTACTGTGAGGCTATCACATCTCCTTGTCGGATACGCTTCCACCCACCATGAGAAAACACACACCACAACCAAAATGTACCTCAAGCCATTGCACCTAGGCATCTCTATAAAATCGAGCTGGGTTCTATTGAAAGGCCCTCCAGACCTCCCAATCTGACTCAATGCAACCACAGTTTTCTTTCCAGCATTCATATGCTGACACGTAACACACCTATGACACACTGCTTCAGCAAACGCATGGAACCGTGGATTGTACCACGTTTGTCTGAACAGTCGCACCATAGTATCCCTTCCAATGTGCACTGCTCCGTGAATATGTCTTGCCATAGGGCTCAATAAGTCATCTGGTAACACTGCTCGACCATAACTTGAAACCCAAATGCCATCAGCTCTTCTCTCACATCCTGCTCTAATCCAAGCAGCCTCTTCCTGTTCTGAAACTTCTCCCTGCAGACGCTTGAGCTCATCCCAGATGTCTGCAATGGCTAACATCATGCTGAGCTCAGTTCTTTCTGGGCTCTCTCCAGTATAATCTCCAGTGAAAATGCACCCTTGTTCAGCGCAAAAACATGCAACTTCATCCGCATATCGATTTCCCAATGACAAGAAATAATTCCCCCTCCCGTGGGCTACACATTTTACCACAGCTATTTCTCGTGGTCGCTGCAAGGCTTCCAACAGTTGTCTCACATATTCCCCGTTTCTGATAGGAGATCCTGATGACGTTAAAAATCCTCTCTGTGACCATAGCTGTCCGAAGTCATGAACCACACCGAACCCATACTGGCTGTCGGTGTAGATGGTGATACGGATTTGATCAGCAACTAAGCAGGCACGAGTCAAGGCAATGATTTCAGCTACTTGTCTGGAGTATACTCCCGGTAAGCAAGAAGCTTCCACAACTCCAGAAATGGTACATACAGGAAAGGCTGCTCTCAAATGACCCACATTGTCCCTTAAGCATGAGCCATCTACAAAAAAGATTTCATCAGACTCGGGCAGAGGTTCATCAACAATGTCAGGTCTCGGTTTGGTGCAAGGTTCAGTCACACCGAGACAGTCATGGTCCTCACAATCTCCATCATCAACATTTGGCAAAGGCATCAAAGTAGCAGGATTTAGCACAGAGCACCTTTTCAGAGTCACATTCTCCGAGGCAAGTATAACCTGATCATAGCGTGTGAGTCTGTTGTTCGTCAGGTGCTGTGTCTTGGTCCTCGTCATCAGGAGCTCAACCGAATGTGGAACAAAAACTGTAAGTGGGTGACCCATAACAATGCTCTCACATCTCTCAATGCTGACACAGGTTGCAGCAACGGATTTGAGACATCCGGGCAACGCTGAAGCTACTGGATCTAGAGTAGCTGAGAAATAGGCAACTGGTCTACGGACACCCCCATGACTTTGAGTAAGGACTGACAATGCGCAACCTTCTCGCTCATAGCAGAACAATAAAAAGGATTTGTTGTAATCCGGCATCCCTAGAGCTGGAGCACGACACAGGCCCTCTCTCAACTCCAAGAACGCAATCAGACAGTCATGATCCCATGGTACCGGATCGCTCACATCCTTGTGCGTCAGCCTCTGCAAGGGCTTCGCCTTCAAGGAAAAGTTGAGGATCCATTGGCGACAATACCCAACTATCCCCAGAAACATCCTGACTTCCTTCTGAGTGGTAGGCACAGTCATATTCATGATCGCCTCAATCCGATCTGGTGACACCTTTCTCTTGACTTTCTCGATTCGATGACCCAAAAACTGAACCTCAGTCAGACAATACTGTAACTTGTTTGGGGACACCTTGTGTCCATTCTCTGCTAGATGGTTCAGTAAAGCAACAGTATCGATCCTGCAAGCATCCTCCGTTTCAGACGCAATCAAGAGGTCATCAATATACTGCACGAGAACTGAGTTCTGTGACAGTGCGAGACTCTCAAGATTCTTTTTCAAAAGCTGGTTAAAGATCGATGGACTCTCTGTATACCCTTGAGGGATAAGACACCATGTTAACACACGATCTTCCAGACGGAAAGCAAACAAAAATTGGCTCTCCTCATGTAACGGTATCGAAAAGAATGCCTGACATAAATCAATCACAGTGAACCATTCGGCTTCACATGGAATCTGGAACAGTATCACTGATGGATTCGGTACCACAGGACAGCATGGAACTACAATAGTGTTGACCTTTCGCAGGTCCTGCATGATTCTGTACTTCCCACTTGGTTTCTGCAGTCCCATAATGGGTGAGTTACACAGACTTCCCATTATTTCCTTCAAGATTCCCTGTTCGATCATAGACTCAATCACAGCCTTGATTCCTGTTACCATTTCCGGTGACAGATTGTATTGGGGTGTTCTCGGGAACTCGGCATTTGGTTTAACTTGGATCTTAACTGGCTCAACCCCTTTGATCAATCCTATCTCTTCTCCTGTGAAATCCCATACTTCCAGAGAGACAGAGTCCCTCAGGTTGAGTGGGAGTTCCTCAACTGTCAACATAGGGAACATCTCTGCACAGATTCTGATTTGCCAATTTAAATGCCACATCGTTATCATTAGTCTGCAATTCCACTCCCTTGGTTGTACAGTAGATGGTGCAGTTCAATTTACACAAGAGATCACGACCCAACAAACAGACTGGACTTGAGTCACATACCACAAATTGGTGTCAGTAGTGAAATGTTCCTATTCTCACAGGTATTGCCGCAGTCAATGGATTAGTCATTTTTGTATTCGCCACTCCTACAACTTGGATTGATTGTCCCGAGAGGGGTAGGTTGGGAACTACTGCAGATCTCACAGTAGAATGGGTAGCACCAGTATCAATCAAAAAGGTGGTGGGATGACCGTCAACATCGGCCTCTACATATGGTCCCCTCTGGTCTACCTCCAAGACTGCTCCAAGAGTACAGTCTTACTCCCCCTTCAGGCACCGTCATTGCAATGGATCTGGATCGAACTCATCAAAAGGCTCAATAAAGGGCATCGCTGGTATGTTCGATTTCCCTGTGGAATTCTCGGCGGTTGGGGAACTTGCACCTGCTGACTTAATGCCCCCACCCCCCCCTGCATGGACCTGGGTCTCGTCACCGTATTGACGACCTCAGGTGCCTGCACCACTTCCTCCTCTTGAGCCTGATTAGCTGGATTTGATCTACACTCGCGCTTCCAATGCCCGATCTTGTGACAATAATGACATGCAGTAGTTTTCTTTAGCGTGGCAACATCCACCCCGGTCTTAGGGTTTCCCCCTTCCCTGACCCGACGCATTCTGGGTCCCTCCTTGATTGTTTCCCTGTCTTCTTCCTAACGTTCCTCCGCTTGACTGTGTTTGATCTACCTTGTCCGCATTCTGCATTTGGACCAGCATTAACTTATCCTTGAGCTTCCTATGCTTTGAGTCCACTTCGTCACTACACTATCTAGCGTACCGTAGAATCTCGTCCATGGATTTGTTCTGCCAGCAGATCAGATGCTGTTGGATCATAAAGCTAACTTCTGGTCTTAATCCTAAGACAAATTTAGAGACAAACTGTCCCATATCCTTTGGATCGAGAGTATCTAACCCACTGTACTGCTTGAAGGCTTGCAAGAGCCTCTCGTAATAGGCATGTACAGTTTCCTTTGGCTCCTGAACAGTTCTGTCTATCTTAACCCAATCAATGTCTTGTGGTGAAATTTTGGATTGCAACCATGTGATTACCTGCTCAAACCTTTTCATGACCACAGGTGAAGGACCATGTGTAATAGAATCTCGTTCTGGTTCCAAAGACGGCCAGTCAACAGCAATTTTACATGCTGACCACAAATCACTTGGTACTACAATGTCAAACAACGTATTCAGATCAATCCACAGTACCTTCGAAATTTTGACGAATTGATCAACTTGCTTGTACCACTCAACAGGTTTTTCCCTCAGCCGAGGAAAATCATTGGTAAACGCTGCCAAATCACCTCTACTCCAAGGCACATGCACATACCCTCCACTCGGTACTTCTCGCAAAGGGTAAGCCTCTACTCCTACTATCCCCCCTCCTGGAGGCGGTGTTTCTCCTATACCCTTCTTGACGCTCTTCTTCTTGGACCATCTTTCTTCCCATTTGTCAAGCATGCTCCATGCACGTATCTCTACAATCAATTCTCGAATATGTGTTTTCAGACCTATGACCCTTTTCTCTTCCAGTTCCTGATCACTGTAATTTAACCTGTGGCTTCCCTGTAAAATTTTCGTTTTGGACAAATCTACATCATACCTCTGTGCCAATTCTGTCAATTTCTCATGTGCTTTCCTTGCCTTACGAGTTACATCCTTCGCCACAAACAGCAATTCATCTGGCTCATAAAGTTCCACCCTTTCTAAAGGCAAGCTTCCACTGATTATCTCATCTACTTCTGCCTTTAACCTCATCACGTCCAGCACTTTGGCCCTTACAGCGGCTTTAATCGTTCCTCGACTTGATGCACTACTCAACTCTCCACTCTCACTCCTCTGATTTTCACGTTGATTCCCTTCCATTTTGTTCCGTGAGACAGATTGACTCCCTGAAACTCCCTGAGCAATGTCTCCTCCCGTCATCCTTCCACTAGGACCTCTCACTGGGGGTTCCCACATCCTCAAATCGGAACGTGAATCGGCCAAAGACCCTGATATCACTGCTCTTGGTTCCACATGACCTCTGGAAGGTGTACTCAATTCTATGGGTCTCGAAGGGTGGCCTGTTCCACTCACTGTACCATTTCCTCCAGAACCAGTGCTTTCTCCTATTGCTGATCGTATTAGGCTCCCGTTTTACGCCTGATCTGGATCGTACACCGACACTATGGGACCAATGGTGACCGGCACTGTTAGAGCTTCCGGTAATCTCGTGACAATATTAACTCCACTTGCTTCTGTACTCCTCAATGGTTGTGTCCCTATTCCCTCTGTTCCTGCTGAAATCCATCCCCTTATTCTTGCACTAGAGTTTGTCTGCGGCTCCCCAATTTCCTCTGTAAGTGCTCTCCTTCCCTCCTCTGAGCTTGGGTTGTATGGAGGTGGACGCTCTGCTAGTAACCTCTCCAATAAACTGTCACCTGTATCACTATTATCTTCCTCTTCTCTCCTCTTCTGAGCATCTCCCACCTTTACTAATAAAGGAAACAGTCTATCTCCCTCGATGGTGTCTACCCTCCAACTTTTCGCCAATACGTCCCATCGTGCATCTTGAAATGCCCTGATTGACTTTTTCACCCTTTCCTGACTTCGATCTCTTTTTCTCGCATGCGCTGCTCTCATCCATGCGTCTAGCGCTTCGAACTGTGTTGGTCTGGGTGGAGGTCGCAACGCAGTCATCACTGCTCTCAATTGGTACAGCAAATCAAATCTGAATGAATCATAACGTGGGAAAGCCAAATCTCCCTCCTTTTCAGTAATCTTTTGCCAATTTTGAAGCCAAATTATAGTATGGAGCCCTACATTCGTGGCCATGTAATGGGCTGGGGTATCCTCGGGTGGTGCTTCTTCCCCCACTCGAGTTACCACTCCTCTATCTCCCCTACAAAGATCCCGCAATACCTTAAAACATTTCATGATGAAATCAACTCTTTTACCCACCAAATGTTTTCGTTCTACTTCTTGATGGTGATCAACTAATACCAGCGCGGCTTTACACCAACCGACCCATCGCAGTGCGGCACACTTCAACGTCACCCCTCCTCCTCACTCAGCAGTTCCCCTCCTTCACAATCTGTATCTAACACACTCACACACCTCACTCATAGAATCAAGTAACTGTTTGTCCACCAAACGACCGAACAGTCACATAACTGACTGTCTGTCCACCATACGACCGGACAGTCACAAGTAATTGTCTAACTCAATCTGGCAACTGTCTGTCCGCGAAACAACCGGACAACTGCCTTAGACCATCTGCCCAGGAGCGGCCTGCTCTTCGTCACTTGCTTCCGTCTCAGAGACTTCAGACACTGGAGCAAGATCTCTTTCATGTGCCAACCTCAGATTCAGTCGCCTCTGTCTTTCAGGCCAACCTTCCTTGGTTCTGGTCGTTCTTCCGCCTTCCCCTTCTATACCCAGTGCACCACTTCCTCCTTCTGCTGAATCTGACTCTACTCCACCCCTGCACCACCTCTGTCTTCTGAGTCAGAGTCGAGGTTCGGATTGTCGAAACCCCCTTCAGCTTGTTCTGGTGCACCACCAGCTGTGTCAGCGACCCTTACAGCTTGACTTGTCCTCTCATGTGGCCCTGCCACATCAGCTGGATTTTCATCTACGAGAGGAGCGGTTTCTTCCAAGGGTGCTGAAACTCTGCGGGTATGGGAGGCATGTACCCAGTTCGGCAATCCTCCACACTTCACTGCTGTATTGTTTGCTGTAACAGTATTCGTTACCAGTATCACCTGATACGGGCCTCGCCAGCGAACATCCAAACAGCTCTTCATTACGTGCTTTCGGACAAGCACCCAGTCGCCGGGACACAGATCACTTGAGGCCGGAACAGCTGCAGCTTGTACCTGCTGGGACACAGAACGGACCACATCAGATAGTCCCTTACAGTAATCGAGAATCAAGTCATCAGTGATGTTAATCAAAGCTGTAGCTGGTACTGCTGGCAATCGCATTGCCCTCCCCATTAATATCTCGTGGGGGGACAATCCGGTCCTCCTATCTGGGACACTTCGCATGCTCATTAGGACAAGCGGCAAAGCGTCGGGCCATTTCAGGGACGTTGATGAACACATTTTTGCCATCCGGGCTTTCAAAGTTCCATTGACCTGTTCCACCATCCCAGAAGCCTCTGGTCGGTAACTGCAATGGAGTCTCTGATCAACATTCAATGCGGCACAGAGTAACTTCATGATTTCACTGTGAAAGTGTCTTCCTCTATCTGATTCCAAAGAGGTTGGGGATCCCGAATCTCGGGATGAGCTCCCTCAACAATAACTTAGCCACTGTGAGAGTGTCACACCTACGTGTTGGGTAAGCCTCCACCCACCGTGAGAATACACATACCAACACCAAGATGTATCTCAATCCATTGCACTTAGGCATTTCCACGAAGTCTAACTGTATCCTATTGAAGGGCCCTCCTGACCTCCCAATGTGACTTAAGGTGACTACTGTTTTCTTTCCAGCATTCATCTGCTGACACGTGACACACCTCTGACAAACAGTTTCAGCCATTGCACGAAATCGTGGATTATACCACGTCTGTCTAAACACACGCATCATTGCATCTCTACCAAGGTGTACCGGTCCATGTATCAGTCTCGCCATCGGATTCAGCAGGTTTTCTGGTAGTACAGCTCTCCCATCACTGGAGACCCAAACATCCACATCCCCTCTTTCGCACCCTGCTTTTATCCATCCGTTCCGTTCCTGATCTGAAACTTCATCCTGCAGTCGCTTGAGCTCCTCCCAAGTGTCTGCCATGGCCAACATCATGTTGAGTTCGGTTCTTTCTTGGCTCTCTCCTGTGTAACCCTCTGTAAATATGCATCCCTGTTCTGCACAGAAGCGGGCAACTTTGTCCGTGTAATTATTTCCCAAAGACACAAAATCCTCCCCCTTCCCGTGTGCAGTGCATTTTACAACAGCGATTTCCTTCGGACATTGCAATGCATCTAACAGTTGTCTTACATGTTCTCCATTCCTAATGGGTGAGCCAGATGATGTCAAAAATCCCCTCTGGGACCACAGCTGTCCGAAGTCATGAACTACACCAAACCCATATTGACTGTCCGTATAAATCGTGATTCGAATTTGATCAGCGGCCAAACAGGCACGAGTCAAAGCAATGATTTCAGCTACCTGCGCGGAGCGTACTCCTTCTAGGCAGGCCGCCTCAACCACTCCTGAAATGGTACATAAAGCAAACGCTGCTCTTAGTTGGCCAACACTGTCTCTTAGGCATGAACCATCGACAAAGAAAATTTCATCTGGGTCAGTCAATGGTTCATCGACAATGTCAGGTCTTGGTTTGGTGCAAAGTTCAATCACGTCAAGACAATCATGGTCCGCACAATCTTCATCATCCTCATTCGGTATGGGCATTAATGTCGCAGGATTTAAGACAGAGCACCTTTTCAGAGTCACATTTTCTGCGGCGAGTATGACTTGCTCATACCTTGTTAACCTGTTATTCGTTAGGTGCGGAGTCTTAGTCCTGGTCATCAATAATTCAACCGAGTACGGCACATATACAGTCAAAGGATGACCCATTACAATACTTTCACATCTTTCAATGCTGACACCTGTTGCAGCAACGGATCTTAGACATCCGGGCAACGCAGAAGCTACTGGATCTAGAGTAGCTGAAAAGTAGGCAACTGGTCTACGGACACCTCCATGGTTCTGAGCTAAAACTGCTAATGCACATCCTTCTCTCTCACAACAGAAGGATTAAATGGAGGTGGTCTCTCTGCCAGCAACCTATCTAAGAGACTGTCATCGGTATCACTGCCTTCCTCTTCAATCCTTGTTATCTTCCCACCTTTTATTAACAGTGGGTACAACCTATCTCCTTCGATCGTTTCCACTCTCCACCTTTTCTCCAGTGCATCCCACCTCGCATCTTGAAAGGCCCAGATTGATTTCTTCACCCTTTCCTGGCTCTTATCTCTTTTCCTGTCATACGCTGCCCTAATCCATGCATGTATCGCCTCAAACTGTGTCGGTCTAGGCAGTGGTCGTAAAGAAGCCATTATAGTCTTTAGCTGGTACAACACCTCTAACCTGAAAGTGCCATAGCGTGGGAAAGTTAATTCTCCTTCCCCTTCTGTCATTTTATGCCAGTTCTCCAGCCAAATTATGGTATGCAATCCTACATTCGTAGCCATATAATGTGCCGGCGTATCCTCGGGAGGAGCTTCCTCTCCACCCCGAGTAACCACATGTCTGTCACCTCTGCATAGTTCTCGTAAAACTTTAAAACATTTCATGGTAAAGCAGCTATCTGTTCGCACCCAATATTTTGTTTTCGCTTCCTGGTTCAATCCCCCAATGCCAGCGCGGCTCACACCAACCGGCCTATCGCAGCGCGGCACTGTCTGACGTCACTCTTCCTCCGCTCGCAGCAGTTCCCCTTTTTGCTAATTTCTCTCGTTCTCGTTCACACATGTCCCAATCATATTCTGAAGCAATGGTCCGTACTACCGAACAATTACCTCTGACTGTCGGTCCTCCGATGACCGATCAGCCTCTCGAAATTGTTGACCTCAAACTGGCAACCGTCTGTCCACGAAACGACCGGACAATCGCCTTTAATACGCAATAGGATTCAACCGTTCTAAATTCTGCACACAACAACCCACGACCAGCATCGGTTATTCACACACTCACACATTTGCTCCCTATCCTCGGTGGTTTGATCAATGACGTCTCGTGATCCCCACCATCTCTGGTCAACAATCTCTATTCTGGGTGTCTTCTACACCACAATATCTCTCTGCCCCGCGCGCTCACGGTCCGATCCTCAATCACACAACTCTCATTCCAACTCCGCAAAACATTACACAACGAGCAAACACCGCAATCTAACAACCATCACTCTTTTCATACTCACTCTACCACGAACTGCTACTTCCGCCGCACCGTCACTCTCCGTCAGTATCAGCGACCGCCGACGTCCTCCTTTTGCGATCCACTGGATCACCGTCTCTGGGGTTCTATGGGCAACTAATCTCTCCTCCTAATCTAGATCTCCCCTTACTATCAGAGATAACCATCCTACTCTGCTACCAACTGATAACGCTGATTCTTATCTTATCTCTTTTAAGAATATTCAGGTCGCCAGGATCTTTTTACCTGCTGAATAGTGTGAAGGGAAGAAAATCCTTTTCAGTTATACGACAAAGTTTAGAATCCAGTTGACCTTAAAAGACCACTGACTCCGAATTCAATTTTGTGGGTTTATTACAGCCAAGAATAATTGCACGTGTAAGCACCTCAACACGAGGTTAAAGAAATAGATGGGCACTAATACAAATAGTATCCTACGCAGGAGTCTCATCCGACTCAGGATGAGAAGAATCGTTAACTCCAGAAGTATTAGACAAGCGATAACTGCTCCAATCTCTATATTATTCTTCATTACCTAAATAAGGAAAACCTATTAACTGTCCCTACTCTATCACTAAGGTGGCATACCTACTTAACGAATATCCCAGGCAAGAGTAAGTAAAAGGTGTCAGCTGTGAAGACTTCCTAAGAAGTGCACTCACTTAGTACTTAAGCTCAGATTTTAAGATGCTCCTTCACCAAGTCCCTCTCTGTCCTCCTCTCTGCTCTCCTCTACCTCTTCTCTGCCCTCCACCCTCGGGGCACTATCCCTAATACAAAACCCAATACAATCGAACACGCCTTTTGTTACGCCTCTTTGGCCAGGTCTTCTTTCTTGGACTTTTCCATCGAAACGGTTACTTCATCCTGGACGGTTGCGATGACCTTGAGTCCCAGGCACCTTCTCCGTTGAAAGTATCATCCCTAAATTCCATTGCACTCCCATCTTTATGCCTCCCATCGCTCTAACTTATGAAACAAAGAGCCAGTCTTTACTAACGAGGCATGTGTCCTTGCACCTGCAACAGAAGATACGTTCAACAGAAACCCTCTACTGTGCTAATTAAATCTACTGTCGGTGCCCAGAGAGCCTTTCCAAGAGAACCTTCTCTGCCTGCAAAATAAGCTAACATAAGAACAAACAGGCCTTTCCTTGGCGTATATGCAGTCAGGCCTTTACACAATTTAAACACACAAATCTTAAACACTTCTATAAGCATTGGTTCATTATGTTTCATGTGTGAAAAGTGAACTACATGTGCAACTTAATATGGTACACGTTTAAACTACTGCATCTTGATTACACATGGGCTGATTCATTTATGCATTATTTCAACCACAATTCAGTTAAGCATTACATTTTGCATGATTAAATAGCACAACTACGCTTCTTATTTACTCTAATAAATGCAGTTTAAACTACCTCTTACTGGCCATTCATTGATACATGGCTGGATATATGCGGGTGCGTACTAACAGTGATTATGATGCACACCTACAAATTTCACAAGAACATTAGCGCTCTATCAGCTTCATACTAAAACAGTCATGCTTAACTTAGAAGCAATGTGTAAAGTATTTATGCAATACTCAAACAGCAATAAATTGAAAACACAACACAAGACCCATCCCACACCAATTTAGAAAATTAGGGTAAAATTTAACAAATATTTTGGCATTAAAACAACAAAAATCAAATCAGTAGAACTGGAGATATACAAGTTTAAAGATTTTAGGTAAGTATAGCCCCTAAAAGCACAGAGCGCCACTAGCAGTTATCTGGTCGTGCAAGACCGGTAAAAAGTCACAAGTTCAGGCTGATCCTGATAGAGCATGTGCCGGATACAGGGACCAGGTTAGTCTTGCTGAAAAAGTTACCTTCTAAAGTCTAGCATGAAGAGTTCTGTTTGTGGTGTAGAAGGCTACATGGAGCAGGGAGAGCATTGCAGGGAAGCTTCTGGAGCTTGTTATGCAACGGCAGCTCAGAACAGGTCGTCAGTCAGCTGACCCTTGGTGTCACTTTAACCTGGGATAAAGGGTGCAGGTCCAGTCTTCCTTCTCAGCAAGCAGGGCAGGCTTAGGGCAGAAGGGTGTCCTGCTTCTGTAGTATCCGCAGATCCAGAAGTGTACTGAAGAGTGGGTCTGAGAGCCCCCTTTTGATACCTTGTGCCCAGTTTGAAGTGGAAGAAGCTTCTGGAGTTTCCCCTTACAAAGGTATCTGGAATTTTCTGCCTCCCTGTCCTGGTCCCAGTCTGTCTGGGGCACAATAGGCTAGTGTGAAGTCATTTGTGTGTGAGCTGGGCCAGTGTCTTTGAAGTGCGAGTGTGATAGGTGACAGCTCCTTCCTTCCCAATAAACCAGGATGGCCCATCCTGCCAACAACCCAACCCTCAATTGTGAAACTGTCTGATGGAATACACAAAGGCCAACTATACTTAGTCGTGTGACCCAGGAAAAGACTGCAGGCAACAAGTGGTTACAACAAGAAAATGCCAAATTTCTAAAAATGACATTTTCAGAATTATGAATTAAATCTGACTTTACCATTAAAGGCCCGTAAACGGTACATCAGTGAGCAAATTAAGCTAGCAGGCAATTCCCCAAAGGTATTGTTGAAAACTCTTGAGGAGTTCATCCATCCTCCTGCCAGCGCATCACCACTTTTAGCATCGCAGGAACTATGCGACTCACTTGCAGATAAATTGAGGAGAAGATCAATCTAATCTATCAAGCATTCCTACTACTCCATCCCAATTCAGTGCGGAGCTTATTTACCGCTCCCCCCCGCCCCCGAGTTAAGAGACTCTAGGCTGGACAGTTTCCAACCTTGGAGGAAATTCAGCAAGTGCTTGCAAGAACCAAATTTGGATCTCCAATGGACCTGTGTCCACCCAGGATTATAGCTCTATTGGCCAGTCAGCTCGCCCCTTCTGTAAGCCTGCTATTCAATACTTCTATAGATTCAGCATTCTATATTCCTCCAGCATGGAAATCAACACAGATTATCCCAATTCAAAAGAATAACGAGGACCCATTAACCCTTTCAAATTACAGACCAATTTCCCTACTTCCTCTCTTAGGTAAGCTATGTGAAGGATTAGTCAACAAACAGCTGACTAAGATCTTGGACCCCTCATAATGAGGTTCAGAGCCGAGAATAGCACGGAATCGGCCTTGGTTGCAGGAACTGATATCATCAGGTGTTCACTGGATTCAGACGTTCCAGCCATGCTCGTGCTCTAAGATCTATCTGCCGCATTTGACACGGTGTCCCATGCCAAGTTACACCTACAACTACAAGAGATTGGAATTATGGTGTCGGCTCTAGCTTGACTCCAGGACTTTTTGAAAGACAGAAGGCAATGTTTCTCGCTGGGAACATTTAAATCCAAACTCAGGCTAGTTGATAAGGGGTACCGCAGAGGTCCTGCTTGAGCCCCAAGTTGTTTAATATTTACATGGCACCCCTGGCCAAAGTTATTAGAGCTTATGGGTTTGAAACCGTGTCTTCTGTGAATGACACTCAGTTGGTCATTTCTCTCGAGGGAGACATTGACAAAGCGAAGGCACGTTTCATGGCAGGTATGAAGGCGATTGCTGGCTGGATGTTAAATAACTTCTTCCAGCTGAACCCAGGTAAAACTGAAATCATTCTGTTTGGGAAAGCCCAAGACCTGTGGTCTTCAGACTGGTGGCCTCCACAGTTAGGCAAGGCCCGTTCTCCCAGTGAGGTAGCAAAAAATCTCGGAGTTAAGGTGGGCCAGGAACTCAACATTAGAGAGCAGGCCATAGCTAAGCCTGAGTGGAGTTTGCAGAATTTTGCTCCACGGAACTCTGCGAAGTGCCAGAAAAACTCAGCCGCACTCCGCGGAGTTCTGCCAGCGGCAGAGTCTGTTAAGTTGTTAAGTTGCTCTGCTCGCACTGATTTTTAGTGCCAGGAGTTTGTCTTGCACTGTAAAATCAGCGCAAACGGCACTAGGCGTTGCACCAGACGGCTCTGATGCTTTCTTCTGCTCGAGTAGACATTTTACTCAAGCGGCAGCTTCCTCAACGCGAATGGCAGATTTCTCAACGCGAGCGGCTGCGACCTTCCACTATCGCCCGTGATGAGAAATCTCAGCCGGAGGAGGTCTAGCACTTTATTTTTTCTCACAAGCGCTCACCAACTTACCGTTGGCGAGCCACTCGAGAAAAAAAACTCTGCTCCGCATCTCTACGCGAAGTTTTTCAGAACTACGCACTCCACATGGAGTGGGCGAAACTCCACAAACTCCCCTGGCAGAGCGGAATTCTTCACCCACCCCTAGTCGTAGCTATTACAGGCATCTTCTTTTTCACTTTGTGCCCACTAAAGAAAGTCTTGCCATTTCTCCTACGGACAGCCAGAAAGACCTTGGTACAAGCACTGGCGGTAAGTCGGTAGGACTACGGAAATACTCTATGGGCGTATGCCAACAAGTCTCCAATAGACAAATTACAGGTTGTGCACAACACGGCCGTATGACTGATCTGCAATCAGCCCCTCAGAATGCCCTTGGCTCCTCTTCTACAATCCTTGCATTGGTTGCCAGTGAAGAAAAGAATTACATTTAAAATCTGCTGCTCAACCTGTAAAGCACATGAGGGAGAAGGATCCCAATAGCTCTCTCAAAAACCCAAGCGCTATCTTCGCCCTAGGAATCTGCATTCCAGTGATAAAGAGCTGCTTGTGAATCCACACATTTGATGTGCCAGATATGGTTGTATAGGCAAAAAGAACAATTGGTGGACAGAATGCAGAACAATGTCCAACATTCACCCCAGTACAGAGATCTGGGCCTAAATCCATTGTTTTTTGCTCACCATGTCATTCTAGTTTGAACCCAGCCATATGCAAATCAGTCTTGACCCTGTGCCTCATGGGAATAGTCCAGCCCGAACTGCCAGGCCAGGTCCTACCTGGACTGGAAAAAAGCATCCTAGGACCAGTTTCGGGGTTTCACCCCTCATCAGCCAGGATAGCTTGCCTCCAGCAGCATGGAGAGCACGGGACCCACGTCTGGGCATACCGGTCCCACTTGGGGTGACAAATGCAAAAAGAACAATTGATGGACAGAATGCAGAGCAATGTCATACATTCACCCCAGTACAGAGATCTGGGCCTAAAGCCATCATTTTTTTGCTCACCATGTCATTCCAGTTTGAACCCAGCCATATGCAAATCAGTCTTGACCCTGTGCCTCATGGGAACAGTCCAGCCCGAACTGCCAGGCCAGGTCCTCCCTGGACTGGAACCAAGCATCCTAGGACCGGTTTCGGGGTTTCACCCCTCATCAGCCAGGATAGCTTGACTCCAGTGGCATGGAGAGCATCATGGAGATATGGTTGTAGAGCCTTTTCTTATGTGTCTACCTCCATATGGAACAGTCTGCCTTTTTCTCTTCAAACCTGTCCTAACTACTCCAATTTTAGGAAATCATTTAGAACAGTACTGTTTTAGATTGCATACACTGGCTCGAATTTGACCGAGAGCAGAGATAACCCTGCTAGGGTAATTTGTGCGCTATATCAAATTGTGAAAATAATAATAAAGAGGGTTTTATGTCGCAATTCTTCAGAAACCAAACATGACATTCCAATCTGCTCCCACACAAAAGTTATCACTTATTAAATGCAATAAAGTAACACAATATTGTCCTATGGGAGAGGTAGGTTTGCAGTAGTGAAAAACGAATTTAAGAGCTTTTTCTTACCAGAACATGTCAAACTTAAAATAGCATGTCCACCTTTTAAATACAATGCACAATAAGTGCTGCAGGCCCACTAGGAGCATTTAATGTATAGGCCCTGGGTACAAGCAGTTCCACTTTACTTGAGACAAGTACATTAAATGTGCCAATTGGGTGTAAGCCACTTTTATCATGTTTGAAGAGAGCACAAACACTTTAGTGCTGATTAGTAGTGGTAAAGTGTGCAGAGTCCTAAAACCAAAATCAGCAAAATAGGAGGGGTGAAGGCAAAATGTTTGGGGGTGACCCTGCACAGTGGGCCAAGTCCAACATGACCTTCCTCTAGTCAATAGACAAGGTGGACTAATCTATATCTTTGCGGGCGTCCCTGCTTAGACGATAGAATGTAGACAAAGACCTTCTTATGTAGTGGCACTTGTCAGTTTTATACCCCCCTGAACTCAGTTGGATCCCTCCATCTATACTCTCCTGAGCCACTGGACTGACCCCTGGGGTACCCTTTGCCTCATCTGTGGATCCCATCTGTGCAGCTCCTAACCTTAACCTGATCACAGATGCATCCCAGTAGGCAGACAGTACCACCATGGCCAACAAAGTTATGTAGCACATTCCGCCCTTTGGATCAGATTTCTGTCCCCAAGCCAAGGAAAATTCTGTCCATAAGGACAGGAACCAACAGTAGCTACTGACAGGTGTCAGTTCAGTGTCAAGAGCCAGGCCCCTTTGCCACCCAGGTGCAAGGGCCAAGCAAAGATCTTGGGCCTCACAGCCTTGGGACCGGCAAGGAGTTCCCTATAGGCCCCAGAGGGTTCTCTGACATCTGACATCAGCACCCTACTTCCATTCTTCTTCCCACCAGTCCTGGGGTTTTAGCCTGGCTCTTCAGCTCAGGGTCTGTACCCTGATACTGGACAGGTGGCCAGATTATCAGACTCCTGCTTGATGAGCATGCTGCATACTACTTAATCACTCTAGTGTAGCTGCCCATGCAGGTCAGGCCTGTCTGTTTACATGATCTGGTGCTCAGGATCGAAGGCCAGCCGTGCCGCAGGGCATGCAGTGTGTGGTGTACACAAGCTTTACTGAGGGGGAGTCTGCGGCATGCGATGCCTGAGCACAATTCCCCACCCCCAGCACGCTGCTCACCATTGACTCATAGGAGTAGGCGTACTTGGAACGATGGCATGTAGGACACTAGAACCTCCCCATGGTCCGTGGCCATTTTCTCATGCCCGTGCCGTGTGTTTAGTGTCCTCGCTGGGAGGTGCAAAGTGCGCTGCGTTTGTCCCTTCATGGCACTGGTCCTGTCCTACTATATTTGGAGCAAATCATCACACCCCAGCCGCTCCCGGCCTGTCCGGCAGACATGGTGACATGGGCCCTGAGAGCGACAGGCAAGCGAGGCTGGGGGGTGTGCAGTGCTGAAGGGTATTCGGCTCTGCAGGCTGGTGGCAGGGATTGGTGGGCCAGGCGATAGGTCCCACCTACATTTTGACTTCCTCCAACTCCTTTGCCTCTCGAGGGTGAGCTGCTGTCTCACACCAGGCCAGACCGGCCTTATCACCCCCGCCCTCGCACCACCCTCACAGAGCATCAAAGCCTAAAACCTATTGGCAGCGATAAGGGAGATCGGGCTACACAGATAGTGCTTTGTATTTCCTGCACACATCTGCGTGCCATGAAAGCGCCTTACTGTGCATGTAGATTAATGTTTTGGAGCCAGCAATCTTGGGGGCGGTATTTGCATACGGCATTCTGATCGGGCATGCCTCCAGAGGGCTGGTTAGCAGCCGATCCCTCATTGGAGTAGCCTTCTGCGACATAACGCAGGTCAGGTGCCTATCAAGTGAGGGCCAGTCCCGCACCTAGAGGGCGGGGTTGCATGAGTTAACGACACATAACCATTTGCGGTGTAACCCAGCACCATGTTCAGTTTTATGTTCCATATTTCAGAGGGGCTATGGAGGGCGGTGGAATCTTCATGCCCCTCCCCTCACTGCTTTGTGGGAATATTAAGCCAAGAGCTTTGTGTATTTTAAGAAAGTGACTCAAGGGTGAGCGCACCGGTAAACTCCGCTCCGCTGGTGGTAGGCAGACTTTTTTTTGCAAACTTAATGCTCCAAAACTCCACGAACTCCGCAGGTGGAGAGGAGTTTACCTCCCACCCCTAGTAGTACCCTAAATGCAGGCAATGTGCATTTAAGGGCTGCCTACCTTTGTGGAGCTCGCACCTGTGGGTGGACTTTTGGTACAGATCAGGTCCCCTTGCTTGTTCCCCAGCTGCGAGCAATCAAAGCAACATGGTTGGAAATGGGAGGAACTGGGCTGCCGCAAACCAGAGCCTCCCCTCCTATTCTTAGAAGGGGCATAGGAATCCTATCACCTCACACTATTCTGGGACCTGTCTGGGTCACTGTGGGGGGAACCTGAACCACCCTCCTGAAGATCTCTTCCAGGTGGCTCCCAGACACTCTGGTACTAATACAGAGGAGCTTACAGTCAACCAGATGTTCGTGCAACTCTGTGAAACAGTTACTGAGCATGTACTCTCTCAAAATTAGATCATACAGCGCTTTATAACTACTTACATGACTGCCTTTCACCCAACCATACAGTGCCTTACTGGAGAAGTCCGGAAAAACTACAGAACACTGGCCAGTCAGTCTGTGACTGTCCCTAAACCTTAAGCGGTATCCCTATGTGGTAAGGCTAAACTTAGTGAGAAGAGCTGCTTTCATGGGGTTGTAAGACATCTAGACAGCCACCTATAAATCCATAATGTTATCACTCCCGACAGCTTGCATGTGCCTCCACAGACTGGCCCCCCAAAACTCATCTGGGACACTATGTATTCTAATAGCGACCCCGAAAGCTGCAAACAACCTATCAATATCTAGGCCCAGGTGGAAGTTTAATTTCAAGAGCGGAATTGGAGAATTTTTGTGACTGTGCGTTACTATTGTAACACAGAGTTCTCGCCAGATTGCGCCAATCGATGCATTGCGGAATTATTTACCATTCCAGCAACACAATGACAACGGGAACAGCGCGAGGTTATAGAATCAGCGACGGCGAGCATGTTTTGGCATCCCCTAGTGCGATTTTTAGTCAGAAGGAGGACTTCCTGCAAGATTTTACATATGCAGGCGGTCGTGGTCAGAGGGTTGCTTCCTGAGTATATTTTCTACTTGAGCGGCACCAAAGTCAACTCCAAATTAGTTTTTTGATTAGATATTCTAAAAAATACATTGGGTCTCTAGGGATGGGGTTCCTGGGGCCAAAAGCGGCCTGGTGTGGAGGGCCATGTGTGCTCACACCCAAAAATAACAAAAAGCGTTGTCCCCCGGGCCCTTACACATCCCAGGGGGTTTAGAAAAGAAACACAGGAGAGGGCAAATTTGCAGCCAATTAAAAATAAAAAAAATGTGTCCCTAGGCCTTGGGGGTCAGGGTATCTGCACCCTGCCCTCTTATGTATTTTTCTGTGTTTATTTTTATGACTCAGGCCAGAGAGCTGATTTGAAAGATGGCTGCCACCACTTCCTGGTTGAGGTGGTGGCTACCAAACAGACCTCACTTTAAGATCTGTGTGCTCCGCTGATACTCCACAGTGTGAAATATACACATGTTTCAACCTTAATGTCTCCAAAACTACTGAATAGATTTACACCAAAGCAGTATTGTTGGACCAAGATCTAGCATTCTGCCAAATTTGGTGTACATCCGTTCAGCGGTTTGGGCTGTAGTGTTGTCTAAAGTTCCTATGCAAAAATGAATAGGGAAAATGCATTTTGGGACCCCCCCCTTTTCCTCGGCCCCCGATTGATGGATCACCCTGAAACTTTTGGTGCACAAACTAGTCAAACAGCAGCACCTTTTTGGAAAGTTTTATGGGGATTCATCATATGGTGGCAAAGTTATAAGTAAAACAACAAATGAATTTCCTATGGAATCACGTACTTAACTATAACTACCCAATGGTGTAATAGTTAAGGAATAGAACTAAATTCACTAAAAAACTAAAAGGTTGTTGTGAACATGTGGCCACAGCCATTTTGCATAGCCAGTGTGAGTTTAAGTCGTTTTCTTCCCCTTTTTAAAACAATTTTCTTGGGGCATTGATAGAAGAGGCCTGTTTTGTTCAGGTTTCTTTTTTCCCTGCTATGAGTTAAATGTGCTTGAGGAGGATTGTAGTACAGTGTTTTTAATTCATTTTTTCCAGTTTACTCTGTGCCTCCTTGCCTTCCATAGGATTTTTCCACACGGAGACACCAGCAATCATTTTTTTTCAATCATTTGATTTTTCAACGCACCCCCTTGCCTGCCATAGATGTCTCATAGGCCATAGGCATACACCAGCAATATTTTTTCTTAAAGAATTACTCCATTTTCCCCTGCACCCCTTGCCTGCCATATATATATTTTTTTTTACAGAGTTTTATATAGTGCGATCTTGACCCGAATCGGGTATCAGAGCGCTTTACATAGCACCAGTTGAATTACATGAGGACACATTCATTTTTTTGTTAGGCACGGGGAGATTAAGTGATTTTCCCAGAATCACAGGATGTTCAGCGTCATTGCTGAGACTCGAATCCAGTTCCCCAGATTCGAGGTCGACCGCCCTAGCCGTTAGGCCAACTCCTCTCCGCCATAGGTGTCTCTTTGTCCATAGGGACACATAAAGTAACCTTTTCTAACTGTATGTTATGAAAATATTATGTTTATGCATGGTTTGGAATGAATACACTTTTGTTAATTATTTGTGATAACTTCACAAAAGTTTACTGTCTGTAGATTCAAATTGAAAATGCGATGTTCCTCTGATTTTGTTTTCTTATTTAATTGCTTTTAGGTGCACAAGAGACATAACACACAATACTGCCAGACAGAAAACTGGCAGTGACACCACCTAACTCCTCCTCTGCTTCCGCTTGTGCCACTAAGTGGCAACTGCCAATGCTAAAAATTTGAAAATGGTACCAAAGAAGGGTGTTCCTGCCAAGAAAGTGGCCAGTGAGGAGGAGAAGCAGCAGCACTCCTGTATCAATGGTACCCCTCCCAACCTAAACCCAAACCATAACTCTCAGCGATGCAGCCACTGTCATCATAGGATCGAGCAGTGAGTCTGAACTGGATTTATCCCAGCCACAGAGTACCCAATAGTTGTAGGGAAGAGGACAACAAGAGCCGCAGCCAGCAACAGTTCTTCCTGAAGTAGGAGCAGAACAGGAGGTTAAGCTTCCTGCTTAGCAAGATGTTGCTCTTCAACCATTGGCTTCACGATTTCCAGCAAGAAAAAGAAAAGGTACTCTACCATCTCCTCCAAACCCTGCTTCTGATGATCTGGACTTTGATTGGACTATGGCCAAGTCCTAGACCCGCCACAAGAGACAAGGGAAAAGGAAAGTTCCTCAAAGTCTTAGAATTATGGAAAGTAACAGTGATGACGAGTCAGTGATTGTCAGTGTGTAGGGTGGCTCAGAGGATGCAGCGATGACCCCTCCTATTCAAACGGCTCAGAGGGATGTGGCTCCTCCATCACCACTGTCTTCCATATTTGTAAGACCACCACAGTCGAAGTACGCCCTACAGAGAGGCAAACGACACACCCACCTACCTCCATTCATTCAGGCATTAGCAGTGGCATACTAAAAAAGTTTTCCTCCCTAGTACAATATGCTCCATTTGCCACACAAGCGTTCGTCGAAGTAAACCAGGTTTACACTACGGTACTGGGGGCTAAACATCCCATCTGAAAAAACACTACACAATCCAATGGGAAGAGCACTTTAAAAAGTTAGCTGCTGGTGGTGGTGATGATGAGAAAGGGTAAGCAGCTCAGTTCACAGTGACAGAAGAAAAAGGTGGTCATGGGGAAGAACAGGATGACGGCATTACACAAAGCAACATTGCTGCAACAAGTGTCCCCTGTAGTGTGCCAGCATCACCCACATCAGCAACCTCCAAACGTTACAAGACTCAGATGCAGACACTGCTGCAGACAGTGATTCCCGCAAGATGCACATTGAGTTTACCACCCTCTGGTTTTCTCTGGATGTCGCTGTGTCATTGGCACCACAGAAGAAAAAAAATCTAAGCAACTATTATGGGCCTATTTAGCCAGGAGCGGCCCTATGAACACACCCACCTAATGGCACGTTTGTACAATAGGAAGCCAAAGGCCGTGCGTGGCGGGGGGTCTGCGGACAACCCCTGGTATGCAGCCAACCCCACACCGTACACAGCCTTTGGCCAACCCCCCCCAAAGGCAGCCAACCCGGGAGGTGGGTAGCAGCCCCCCTTCCTGACCAATTTCAGCCTGGGGACGCCTGCCCAGAGCCCGCATATTTTATGGGGGCACATGTCTGTCCTGATTTTTGCCCCAGGGACCTCAGTTTCCGAGGCCCAGCTAATGTTTTTTTCTAGGAGAGAAAGGAACGTGGCCCTCCCAGACCATTTGTGGCCCCAGGGAGCGCACCCCGGGGCTCAAAACTGTATAAATGGGGGAAGGGAGCATGCAGCCCCCCTTCCCAGGAAAATATTGACTCCAGGTACCCCATCTCCCAGGGCCCGGCCACATTGTAAACAGTGAGGCGGGCAAGCAGCCCCCCTCCCCAGGCTGATTTTGGCACTGGGGACTCCATCTCCCAGAGCCCAGCCATATTGTAAATAGGGCTTCCTGCATCACCGCTGGCAGGGAAACAGATCTGAAGTTCTCTCTCAGCTGGCGGAAGTATTTTTCAAGCTCCTGACAGCTGGGAGTGGACTTCCCGTTTGTCCTCGCTTGAGGGGAGGTGTGAAATTGCTCCCATCAAGCAAGAGCAAACACAGGTTTCCCTGCCCACACCAGTGCGGGCAGGGAAACCGCTATGTCCTGAGGGTGGGCACCTCAGGACATAGCTGGAGCCGGACCTGGAGGATGGGGTCCTCAGGGCCATTAAACGCTCTGGGAGGGGGTCCGTGTGGCCCACCTCCCATTTCTCTGCACAGTCAAGTCCCGGAGGTTTGGGTCTCTGGGCCGGAAATAGCCCAGGGAGGGGGACAGCGTGCCCCCCTTCCACTATTACTAAGGCTGGGCCTCAGGGTGGGGTCCCCGGGCTGAATTTGGCCTGGGAGGCGGGGGCCCATGTGTCCCATCCCACTATTACTAAAGCTTGGACTTGAGGTTCGGGTCCCGAGGCTCAAATCGACCCAGGGAGGGTGGCCATGTCTGCCCCCCTCCCCTAAAATAACATCTCAAATTCCCCCCTGGACCTGGCCCACCCAGGGGACAAAAAACAAAAACATGGGAGACCGTGCTTGTTTTTTTGTTTTACATTTTGCGGAACACCACCACCAGGCCTACGGGGTCAGGGTATTCCTGCCCCCTTGCCTTGTTTTTTAACGTTTTTTCTCAGAACTCCCTGAGTCCCGAGTCCCAACATGGCTGCCAGTACTTCCTGGTTGAAGTGGTGGCATCCAATCAGATCTCACCATGAGATCTGTCGAATTCGCGGAGGATTTGCGTCCCTAGATATACATAAATCTTTTTTATTTAATAACTCCAAAATAATTTGCACCAAATTACAAAAAGCACTCTTTCTGGATCAAGATCTAGCTTTCTGCCAAATTTGGTGTAATTCTGTTCAGCGGAACGGGCTGTAGTCAAAGTTCAAAATCCATACAGGAAACCACATGGGGAAAGCGTGTTTTCGGCCCCCCCTTTTTCCTCGGTCCCTGCTTTACGAATCACCCAGAAAGTTTCCAGACAGCAGCTGAAATGGCAAACTAGTTTTGTAAATTTAGTGAATATTTGTCAAACAGCTCCAAAGTTATTATCAGAGCTAAAAATGCTTTTCCTGGAAACTGAGTTCTAACTATAATTACCTACTGGCGGCCCCCCGTACGTTATATATTTTTGATAGAAGATACTGTAATCGAATTGTAGTGATGTGTGTGGTTGCATTTTGCTATAAAAAAAATTAATAGGGGGAGGCGTATCTGGCATCTAAAAAATGTGTCACTGCTGGTGACTGGTGGCCGGTGCGGCTAGAAAAATATTACACATTTTTTAGATGCCAGATGCGGGTCCTGTCTCGGTTCAGGATGTCGGCCACTAGTGCATCAGTTGTTGCTCGGTACGCCAGACCCGAGAGCAGAGGTACACTGCCTGGCGCACCCTTGTCCAACGCTGCCGTCGCTCTGTGAGTCCGTACTCGGACCCAGACCTGCCGTCTACTGCCAGGGTGGAGGGGAGGTGGCACTGGACATAAAAGACCAGGGCTGCCACCTCCCAAAACAAGACATGGGCTGCACCCTTTCCTTTTTTTGTGCCCTGCTCTGCCATTGCACGGGGGGAGGGGTGAAAGAAAAAAAGAAGGTAAAAATAAGGAAGTAAAGCAAAAAAATAATAATGTACAAAACTCACAAAAAACACACCAAAAAGTAGAAAAAACATAATACACACACTCCCTAAGACAAAAGGAAATAAAATAAATAACAAGCATTTGCAATGCAATCGGTCTCGCCTTTGGGACCTTATATGTATTTAGCTATGCAGCACATGAGCCTGAGTGCTGAAACATCTACTGTTCTTTAACATGGAGAGAAAGTAAGCACTAAACCTTGGAACATGCCTGGTATGGGAACACATGAAGAGAAATATTGCCTATCAGCGGAAATGGTATAGTCCAAAGCTCTGTTTTTAATATAAAATTGGGACCTTCAGTGGTCATAGCACTGAAAATACAAGATTTGAAAAAAATATCATTGTCTACGGGTGCTAGTGGAAGACAAATTTCTATGGCCTGGAATCTAGGGAATGCTAAAGTGATTCTGGCATTTTACTGACCTCTGCTGGTCGTTTTCTATCAAGAAAGTTAAATAGAGGCAGTTGCCAGGAAAATAAAAAAGGAAAGTCCCTAAGCAGAAAGCAATTCTGGTATTTTACTGACCTCTACTAGTAGTTTTCTATCTAGACAGTTAAATAGAGGCAGTTGAACAAGCAGAAAGCAATTCTGGTATTTTACTGACCTCTACTGGTTGTTTTCTATCAAGACAGTTAAATAGAGGCAGTTGAGCAGAAAAATAGTCCCTAAGCAAAAGTGGAAGCAGACAAGTCCTGGGTCTGATCTCCAGAGCCCACAAAGTACATATAACAGATCTTCCAGACAGCGCAAGTGCTGTCTAGGCTCGACCAAAAAATGAGGGCAAAAAATGATTTTATAAGACACGGATTAAATAGATTGAGAAAGGATGAAAAAGTTGGCCCCAGCACCATCTAAAAAATGTGTAATGTTTTTTCTAGCCGCACCGGCCACTAGTCAACAGCAGTGACAGTGCCAGCTAGTCATCAGATGCGGTACAAGGGGGTGAGCCAGCGGCAGTGGTGGGCAGTGGTAAGTCATATTGCTTGCTTATTGACAATTAATTATATACTCACTGCAAGGGTGTACTAGTGTTGACTTGTGAACAGTTGAACAGACCCCTCTTTAGCAGATACAGCGGGAGTTGAGTAATGACCTCTTCCATCTGCAACTCAGCAGACAAAGTTTCAGAGAGACCTTTAATTGGTTGATGGAAAAGGGAAAGAAGGATATAAGGAGAAAGGATAGATGAAATGTTATATGATTGGAAGTGAAAGATGTGTGGTTGAAAGGATGCATATAGGTGGCTGATAGGATGCATGGGTGGGTGAAGGATTGATGGATAAAAGGGTATACGGGTGAAAGGATGTCTACCTGCATGGGTGAAAGTGTATGGGAGAAAGGATGCCTGCCTGGGAGGATGAAAAAAATCCTCGGGTTGGTTTGATGGGTGAAAGGATGCATGGGTGGGTAAATGTGTGTTGGTGATAGGTTCATTGAAACTGAGAGCCATGTTTGGATGGATGGATATATGGATGGTTTTCAATGGTGAAGACTGGATTGAGAGAATGTAGAACTTAAACAGTGAGTAGCAAAGCCAAGGGTGAAGAATAATAATACTAGTAGAACAATGCAATGAGGAATGGAAAAATCCTTGGAATGAAGAAGAAACAAGGGGCTAGGGTGCTCCTCTGGAGTGGAATTCTTCTCTCCTTTACTTGCTTGGAATGGATTTATCAAAGTTTTGATTCAAAGAGTTGAGGTAGTATTTCAGACTACTCCCTTGACTCACAGTAGTTTTCATGCGCAACATATATTATGCATATTCCTACCCACCCACCGATCATCAATCACCTCCCTCCCTCCTTAGCCATGGCATTTCGCCAGTGACAACCATGGTGACCTAATGGCTGCATGGTTACATCTGCGGCACTGAATTGTTGGCTGTGCAATGTGCATCTGCCTCAGTTAATGTGCAGGCCCATTTACAAATTGCATGGCAATGCGAAAAATAGTTGTGCTTCCCTTCACTCCCAGTGCCTACTCAGTCACTTCCTAGTACATAACTCCTTTCCTAAGTTCCTTCTGTCCCAGCCTTCCGTAAAATAAAATAAAAATCATTCTTTGTATGTGCCACATTCCTCTGGCCAAGTGATATATTTTATTATGGCTTCTATAACGGATTATGTCTGTTCAACTTTTTACCTTTTAACATTTGCCAAACAAATTGACTCACTACTAGCAAAAGCTTAGGCACTTGATGATGATAGCCGGCCTAATCCCTATAACTTTAGAGTAAGTTAATAATTCTTTTCCTTACTGCCAAGCAAATCTATTTTGTTGGAAAAAAGTAATATCAAAGTGTGGTGATGGAGGGTGAGGCCAGGGAGTAAAGTGGGACTAAGAGTAAGTGCCTTCGCATTTTGCAGTTGAGATAGTCTGTGGCAAAGGTACCAAATACAATATCATGTTCCTTAATCCTTTCCCTGTACTGTAGTGCATTGCTTTTCCCACCGTCTACTTACGGGCAGACAGGAGGATGTCTGTCTGCATTATTGATTTCATATAGTACCTCATGTGATGTTTATCATTCATAGTAACAATTCATCTGCCTTATAGTCAGGGTGAAGTTGAAAGGCATTTAACAGAGTATGGCCATAATAGGAATAAGATAATTGTCTGGTACAGCTGCCCCACCTGCAGACAGTAGCAAAGTAACGCGAGTATGTCTAGGGTGCCAGCTGAGCTAGCATGCCTCCATTAATTTAGCTCAACAAGACAGAGAAGAATACTTGTGTACTCATAGTCCATAATGTCCGAAACCCTAATCACATCAAAATCGAATGGCCCGGGATACCAGTAAATGTTCTGCGTCTGTGCACTATGCTAAATAATTATATGTGTTTTGCTAAGACCGTTGTTTAAAGTTTGCCTTTTTTCGTTCTTGATATAGCTACTCCTGCTGATCCGACTCCTAACAGGCAGAAGATAGCAGCCCTGACTCAGCAGAGGAAACTGGAGGCCATTAGGGCTGAATACCAGCAGCTGGTGGTCCTGGAGGAGGGGGCAGCAGCAGCTCCAGATGCCCCGGGCCCCAGTGCATCCAGTACACCTTTGCCACACTCCGATGGCAGCCACCTGCCGCCATTCCATCACTGCTGCCCCCCCCACCCCTATTTCTGTGCATTTCAGCGCCGCCTCATGCAGAGACTGGCGCACATGGAAGCCAGGCAGGAGGAACGGATGGAGAGGCACATGAACACCATGAAGAAGCTCCTAGCCCACCATTAATGACCTCTTCTGCCCCTTTTTTAATTCATTTTTTGGTGGGTGGGACTTGTTGTGGGGAGAGGAGGGGAATGTGGGAGTTGGGGTATTTTTCGAATTTTCTTTATGGACAATTTCGTTTTTGGACTTTGGACACTCCTTGGGACATGGGTTGGGGACAGGGAGAGGGGTGGGCCAATTGTGGGTTTAGTTTATATTGAATGGGGAATATATTTTTTTATAGTTTTACATTATGATTTAAATCTTTTTTGGGGTGTTACTGTTTTACTACTCACTGCTGCCTTTGTCACAGCCCGTTTTGAAAATCTGCTGATAGTGTAACAACAAAATAGTTATGCAGTACCCTACCTTACCTACTACTCTCTCCTCCTAGTCTTTGCAGTCTGCAACTACATTAACCCCTAAGGACTCGGAATGGGGGGGGGGGTGAATTTTCATTGTATGCATATTGAAGTTCAACAATCAGCCACAGTTCTCTTACCTGATTAGATGAAGCGAGGGCTGCATGGTTTCCTAAGGTGGCATGGTGGTGGTAGTAGTAGCATGCTAGCGCACTAACAATGAAGGCAACAGAAGCGAGGTCCCACTCCCTCCTAAGCAAACTCAAACTGTAGCATAAGGACTATTCATCGCAGGGAACTAACTAAATTGAAATAAAAACTGATTTAATGCCATTATATGCAAGCTTTACAAAAAAATTGAGACAGTCTCCATACTAGACTACTAGTACACAAGAAGAGAGACAATAGAGAAAATATGATAAGCAATGCTAAATTGAATTATTCAGAACAATGATGAGCTAGTAAAAGTTATAAAATGAAGTGGACTCGAACTACGAAGTGGACATGGGTAAGCTTGGATGCAACACAGTGCCTGAATGTTGTTGCTGGAAATGATGTTCCTCTGAAAATATGGAGCACTGTTTTTATGCGTGGGTGGGTAAAAAATAAATATGGCCAGTGTGGGCTATACTTAGAGCCGGAGATCCTCGTACCGCATTGTGTTGGTGTTGCTTTCACCACATCCGGCCCACCAAGTGTGTGATCAATTAATGGTTTAAATTATTAAGTCACACACCTCAATAAATCACACAGCCCGGTGGAAGAGAGTTAAAGGTTTGATGAATGGAGGGGAAGGGGAATTTGGGGAAAGGTTTGACAAAGACAAACACTGGACAAGCACAACATTCATCTAGGCAATGAGCAGGCGACCATCATAAAAATATGGGAGAAAAAGGAAACGAAGGAATGATGAGTACAGGTAAACCAAATTGTCTGTCTGCCCCCAGAGTGACCCAAGTTACATTATATATCTTGATGTTCTGTGTTATTAAGCCTTGAAAGATAGCAAATATATTACAAATTAAATTATCTGTCAGAGTCAAGTGAACAACACATGCAGTTCTAATGATTCCTAAAAGAAAAAAAATGATACTGCCAAATTGGGAGTTGCATCTGCATTCCTCTTGGACTGTCCATCAATCTTGGGGGCCTAGCGGATGCGGTCCAGTAAGGTAAGCGTGAGTGTTAGGTCGGTTTTCCAGTTTGGCGCAGGGTAAGAGGGCCTGCGGATTGAGAAACAAAAACTATATTGTAGAATCAAGGAGAAAGAAAGAAGTTAAACTGCATAAGGAGTGCACCGAGAAGACCCAGAGGCAGAGCAAGAGAGAAGAGAAGAATAGTCCTTTTTGCTCTTATTCATTTATTCATGGTGTATGAACAATTAGGTGAGGGCAATTTTACAACAAACACAAATCACAAAAAAAGTGGCCACATGTAACTATCGGTATCGGGCTGATCAAACTCACAACTGTCATCATGATCATCGATTCAGCATAATGAATCATAACAATAGTATGTAGCCTAGCAGCACATGCATAATGTGATGATCATTCATGGCTAAATGTCTGTCTCCAGTTACCCTCAACAGCCCCCCCACACAACCACCACTTAGCTTCAAATTTGAGCCAGACAGCACTGAGCACATACACTCAGCAACATTGCATGCCATTTTCCCAATCAAGTAAAATCAATGTACTGCTGTCACCACTCCACAGAGTTGGGTAGGCCTGTTTAGGCCACTATAAAGTCATCACCAAATTGGTTGGTTTCAGTGAAGTTGAAAACTACCTTCTTCTGGTGGCAGTTCTCGAAGCAGGCACGCCCAGGCCCTGAGTCATTCCATCATCCCTGATCCTCCTGACTCAGAGTAAGGTGTCCAACTCCATACCAACTGTGTCCCGACTCAAATGCAATAGATCGACCTGTAGTACAATTTTGTTGCTGCTCAAGAGAAACATTGAGTCATTTTTTGTGTAGCCTAGATTTGTGTTTGCGTTATCTATTCTAAAGGGACTGGTCAGGTCTGACTCTTTGAGGAGTATAAAGCAGAAAACAATTAAATGAAGCAGTGTGGAGTGGACCCAGTGAAGAAATCGCGGTCTCTCTCAAAGGGGAAGGAAGAAATCACCTTCAGGGAAATAATGATCAGCCTTCGGTAGGCCACCAACAATGTAAATCATTACAAACACATTTAAGCGTAATAGTTACAGATAAACAAATAACCAGTGTCACTGCCTGCCACCACATGAATCATCTCAACACAATCACTCAGCGCGCAATGAATGCCTTTTACCTGTGCTTCTAATTCAGGCGTGGTCACCGTGGTACATTGCAGATCCATTGTTCACGAAACAGACATTGGCCAGTCTAAATTAAATAAAGTGGGGCAGTCCGGCTATGGTAATAATAAACTAGGAAAGAATAGATAGTCACGGCCCAGTGTTGGAGGCAGGCACACATTTGTTTGTATCTCTCCATCAAATGTCCTTGAGGGAAATGGGTGGGGGGGATTCTTCACTGCACACTGTTGCAACTCCAATCCGGCAATAAAATGTGTCTAAGAGTAAGACGGTGGGGCTGAATTAGTCAACCAGACACAAACAAATAAAATTAAATAATGCTCCCCTAGATATATCTTTTTTTTGGGGGTCATCAAAGAAAGAAAGCAGATCAGCGAAGAGACTGAGAGAGAAAGTTCTATGCTTGTTGGGCCAGGCCTAGTAGTCGGGGAAGTAGAGCTCGTCCTCACGCTCTGGTGGTTCTAACAGAAGGAGGTCATCTAACACACTACTTCCATGACCTGGGTCTCCCTCATCTTCCTCCTATCGCGCTTCAGGTATGGAGCAATCAGATGGTAAAAAGTGTGGATTCATTTTAATCATGGTTAATCTCTCCACATTGTGGGGTGAGAGACTGGTCTTTCTCACTGTGACAATGGCACCAGCAGCACTGAAAACACGCTCAGCGGAGACACTGGCTCCCGTGCAAGCCAGACAGTTTATTGCCAGCCTGCTGAACACTGATTGGCGCCTCGTCCCATACCAATACACCAATGGGTTTGATCAAGGTAGACCTCTGTTGGGTCATCCAGATAGGCCTGGATCATCCACTCAATGCTCATTAATGCTCCACCTTGCTCGACCTCTTTTTCCTTTGCCTCTGCACTGGACCTAAGAAACCATTCAGTTGCAGATTTTGGGGCTGATGCTCCTTTTCTTGTTGTTGATGGTGTTCTTTGTTGTTGGTTTTGGCTGCTGTGAGCCAACAGCACTGCCCTCAAGCTCTGAACTTGAAGGCTCCCCCACAGAACTTGTACCCTGGAGGAGTGGGCCTCTAATTCACTGCCGTTCTTTTTCTAGCTCACTGGCTTGCTCAGCTATCCATGTTTTCTATTTTGCAACATCCCCGTCTGAAAAAGGAATGAAAGTGGACAGTAATGGTTTGTACCGTAGATCAAGAATTGTGGCACAGATGTAATGTTTGGATGACACAATGTCTCTTTGCACCCTGGCATTAACTGATAAGCGAAGGACTAAGCCTTCCACCAACTCATACGCATCTTCTTTTTCCCTCCACACCTGCATACATTGCAGACATCACCTTTAGTTGTTCCTGTAGCATGTGCAACAACGGGATAGCTTGGCCCATGGTACTGTCCTCCTTGCTGACTTCCCATGTGTACATCTCAAAAGGAAGTAGCATCTGTCAGGCATTTGACTAGGCCCCATTGGCCCATCTCAATGATCATTCCTTTCACAGTTGCCTCCCCTCTTTGCATGACATATTCATTGAACGGTCTGTACTGCTCAAACAGGCGTTTAAGCATGTAATAAGTCAAGTTCCATGCTTGCTTGGTCTTCTTTTTTGAGAAAGTCCTGTACAATGATGTTGATGCAGTGCACCAAACACAGGACCCTGAAATAGCCACCATCTGCCATGGCCTTAACTATGTTACTGCCATTGTCTGTGGCAGCAAAGCCAATGCATATTCGCAGCCATTCAAAGACCTTGCTGTTCTTCCAAAATGTTTGCAGCAGTATGCTATTTCTCCATGGCGAAGATGGCTACTGTTGCATGCTTCCGAGCGCCATTAAAAATCTCAGCAGTGCCAAAAGAGCAGTAATCGTTTCTCAAACCCCCACTAAAGAGATCCAGTGTGCTTTGATGCAATGTAATCAGTGGCTTGGCAACTGGTCCACATGTCTGTTGTCAGGGTGATAGTGTGAACAGCATTCTGCTGCAAAGCTTGTCCTAGCTATTCCAGCACATTGTGATGTAGTACTCTAACAGCAACTCTAGCGAAATAGGACCGGCTGGGTGACTTCCATTTCGGGCAGATGGCTGCCACAAATTCAAGAAAACCCACCCCTTGCACAAAAGAAAAAGGGAAGAGGTCCAGCTCTAGCATTTTAGCCAGCTTTGCTTTGTATAAATGTGCCGTTGGGTGGTTGCGTTCATACTGCCCCTCCTGCCTAAACATGCCAGGAATAGTAGCCTGGATTTATTTATTTTCTGGTGCCACTGATGCAGGTGACTTCTTAAGAGCAGACGTTGGTAGGGTCAATGTGCGTTTCAGCGGGGCAGTCACTGTTCTCTCTTGCCTTGGTGTCTCAACCTGAGTCTTGTGCCATTGTGATGTTGCTGATGTGGGCGATACTACTGTGCTGCTGGGGGAGGGCTGCATTGTTTAACAAAAATGTCTTCTTCTTCTTCACCTTCCACCGTGATCGGATTCCCTGCTCAGCCTTTCACACCCTTCACCAACAACACTTGTAGCTTTTTGACAGCTAACGTGCACCTCCCACTGGATCATATGGTGCTTTCTCAAATGGGTTGTGTGGCCTCCGGTACCATAGTTTGTACTAAGCTTACCCCGACTAACAGTTGCTCCGCAAAAGGAGCATATGGCAATATTCACCTCCTTCTTGCTAACCGTAAAGAAGTTCCAAACTGGGGAGGTCAACTTTCTGACGCTGGTGCCACTGCCAATGTTGAATACACTGGCGATAGGTGGGTGTTTTGACGTTTGACTCTCTGCACTACCTACTTCTACTGAGGTGGTTGTGGATGTAGGTCACTGCCAGGACTTTGCAAATATTAGAGAAGAATATGATGCACTAACCCTTTTTTTTCTTGCTGAAGGTCTGGAAGACAATGGATCTTCTGAACAAGCAGCTTCCTCTACTACCTCAGCATGAAGCTCAATCTCCTGAATTGCTCCTACTTCGGGAGGAACTACTATTAGTGGTTGCGTCTGTTGTTGTTGTCCACTGCTCTGAGTTTCCTGCACTGATCGGGTACTACTTTGCAATAGGGATGTCAATTTCAACGTCACTGCTCGTCAGCATTGCCGTGATTAGACTGGCTGCCTCTGTGAGAGACAAGGACTTGGGCCTAGGTTGGGGTGGGTCCACTGTTGCAGGGGTGCTGCTCCCAGATTGCTCCCTGGAAGCCGATGCAGCAGGCACAGTTTTTTTTCCCTAAAAAAGGTCTGGGTCGACATACCTCTTCTTCTGGCCACTTTCTTGGTAGCACCTTTCTTTTGGGCCATCTTGAAGCTGTCCGTTAGTAGTGACACTTAGCTTCACAAGTTGAAGAGATGTCTGATGTGAGGGTCATGTGTCACGTCATGCACATTCCTTCTGATTGGCAGTACTGTAGGTGATGTTGTCTCTTGTGGGCCTAAAAGAAAAGAAGCAAGAAGAGCATCAGTGAAATGCGGCATTGTTGCAGTTCAATTAGACGTTCAAACAAACAATATAATTTAGTGTGGTCACTGGTTACTCTTATTTATAATTAACAATACAGTGTATCCATTCGCAAAATGGAAAACCACACCAACATAGACTTTCATGGTATACACTCAGGGAGGCTAAGAAAGAGCAACAACAACAACAACATACAGATGCAATTGTTTGCTTTATGTGCATCACGTGGGATGTGGCACTCAGGGAGGTGCAGCTGACAAATGACAATGGAATAATCCTCAGACAATGAATGCTGTTGTGCACCTATAGCAGACATAAGGATGATTCATTGATGCTAAATGTTATGAAAATGGTTTAAAAAAAAAAACTTTTAAAAAACTAAAATTAACAAAAAAAGTAACAAAAATATAAAAAAACATTTTTTTAATTAAAATTAAATTTAATTAAAAAAAATAAAGAAATACATTAAAAAACTAAAATTGAAAATAAAAAAATAATAAATAAGTGAAGCTATCCTCAAAGATATAATAATAATTTATTAAACTGCTATCTCATTACTCAACCATCCATGAAAGCATATGGCAAAGTGCCACACTAGCTGGACGCACAAAATGGCTGCCTGCCATTGCCACATGGTCAGCAACAACAACAACAACAATACTGAGAAAGAAGGCATTGGGAACAAAGAGAAGACGTGCAGGCCTATAGCAAAAGCACACTGGCTGGCTACACAAAATGGCCGCCAGTCACATGGTCACAAGCAACAACGAGCAAGAAGGCATGGGGAATAAACTAAAAAGAACACATGCAGGTCTATGGGGAAAGCTCAGTGGCTGGCTACACAAAATGGCCACCAGCCACATGGTCATTGGTTGCAACAACGAGCAAGAAGGCATGGCCACAATCAAAGAACACATGCATGCCTATGGCAAAAGCACAATGACTGCCTAGGTAAACTGCCCACCAGCCACATGGCAACAAGAAGTCAGAGGCCTGGAAAACAATGAACTCATGCATGCCTATGGACACGGACTGTAAAAAATGGCCCCTGGCCACATGGCATGGGGAACAAAAGCAAATGGTGGACTATGGCAAACACACACAGGAGGAATAGTTAGACAGAGAGTACACAGCATTGATTAATTCAGCAATGCCAAAAAGGAAAATCAACCGGGCTAACAACACACATCCTCCAAAGGCATTACCCCACCTATACACTTTTTGCAGAAACAAAAACAAGAAATACCACAAAAAATCCCCACTTTTTGTATTTTAAGCCAATGCCATCCATGGCCTAGATATTGTTTCAATTTGACACCACAGAAACAGTTGTTTTACATACACCCATGGCTAGCACTGGGCCTACTGGCTGGAAGGCCCATTCCACTGGCAGACTAGACCACATATTGCATTAAAAGAAAACAGCAAATTTATTAAAAAACATGGAGAAATGAGATGGACCCAAAACGCGTTTTCTCCATGTTAATTTCCATAGGAAACTTTAGACAAAGCTACAGTCCGAACTGCTGAACGGAATTACACCAAATTGGGCAAAAAGGTAGCTCTTGGTTCAGAAAGCGTTCTTTTTTTAAATGGTGTAAATCCATTCAGTAGTGTCAGAGAAATTAAAAAATAAAATATCGATATCTCCCAATCACGAGCTTGTCTCCGATTGGCTGCCAACACTTCAAACCAAGAAGTGTTGGCAGCCATCTTGCGACTCGGTAGAACCGAGTTACAAGAAAAAAAGGTTAGAAAAAAAAAAAAAAAAAAAAAGAAGGGGGCAGGGTAAAAACACCCTGACCCCCTAGGCCTGCTCAGGGGGTCCCCCAGGCCCCAAAAAGCATTTAAAAAAAAAAAAAATGGCAGGATTCGCGCTGGGTGCACCAATCCCACCGAAAATAAAAAAAAAACACAGCGCGGTCTCCCGCTCTTCGTTTAATTAAGCCCCAGGGTGGCCCAGGTCCAGGGGCAATGACAAAATGTAGTGCGGGGGCCCGCGGGGGCCCCTGCAGCCCTGGGACCGCCATCTCCCCAGAGCCATACTGATTACATGCGGGGCCACGCAGCCCCCCCGCAGCCCCGGGGACCGCCACCTCCCCGGGGCTTTAATAATTACATGCGGGGGCACGCGGCCCCCTGCAGCCCCAGGGACCGCCACTTCCCCGGGGCTCTGCTTAAAAAAAATGTTGTGGGGGGGGCTCCTGGAGCCCTCCTTGTCCCTGGTGACCGCCACCCCCCAGGGCCGGCTCCAGCAATGTCCCAGGGTGCCCACCCCGGGACATTGCAGTTTGCTTTGGTAGGGCGGGAGCGTGGCTTCTGCCCTGTCATAGCAAACACTGCTTTGCTTCGTGGAAGCGAGAGCAGGAAACCTGCTCTCGCTTCCACAAAGCAAAGCAGAATTGCTTTTGGGCAAAGGAGCTGCATCTCAGCAGCTCCCTTTGCCCAAAAGTAATGCCGGCTCCCGCAGGAGGCGGGGAGCTGGTAGGGACCGCGGGGGCATTGGGGCTCCCCCGCAGTCCCCAACGTAAGGGCTGGCCCCAGGGGATGGGGTTCCTGGGGCCTAAAGTGGCCCCAGGAAGGGGGGGGTCACGTGGCCCCCCTCCCGAAAAAATATTTTTAAAAATAAAAAACGAGGCAATGCCCCGGGGGATGGGGTCCCCGAGACAAAAAAGGCCTCAGGAGGGGGGGCCGTGGCCCCCCTCCTTTAAAAAGATTATAAAAATATATAAATATGTGGACATGCCCCGGGGGATGGGGTCCCCGTGGCCGAAATCAGCCTCGTTTAAAAAAAAAAAAAACATTAAAAAATGTCTCAGGCCCTGGAGATGGGGTCCCCAGGGCCCAAAAATAATTAAGGGTGGGGGGCCACACAGCCCCCCTTTCAAAACAAAAGAAAGAAAAAAGCCGGACCCTCGACGGAGGCCCCGCCCCCTTCCTGCACCACTCTGGGTTGGGGGTTAAGTCCCCTAGAATCCTAAGGATCCTTAGGGGCCAACTAGCCCATCAGGTACCTCAAGTAAGCCCCACACAGTGGGATTGCTCAGAGGTGGTCCGAGGACACACCCCTTTTAGCACCACTCTTGTGTCCTGAGGACCTCAGGACTACCGTGGACTTCATCCCCAGAGCAGCAGTGCACCAGAAGGCACGTTTGCAGAGTAGTGTAAAAAGGGGGCGTGGCCTCGGACCACTCTGAGCAATCCAGCTGTGTGGGGCTTACTAGAGATAACAGGAGGGCTAGTTGGTCCCCAGGGACCCTCAGGAGGCAAGGGGACTTCCTCCCCCAACCAAGAGTGCACCAGGAGGCACGTTTGCAGAGTAGTACAGAAAGGGGGCATGGCCTGTGTGCAGGTCTCAGCAATCCAGCTATCTGGGGCTTACTGGAGGTGCCAGGTAGGCTAGTTGGCCCCTAAGGAACCCCAGCATCGAAGGGGACTTTAATCCCCATCCCAGAGCACGCCAGGGAGCGCGTTTGCAGAATGGTGGGCAAAGGGAGCATGGCCTGCTATGAAAACTTACCAATGCTGCTGTGTGGGACTTACTGGAGGTAATAGGAGGGGTAGTTGCCCCCCCAAGGACGTCCTTGGGGGCCACCTACCTCTCATGTTATCTCCAGTAAGTCCCACACAGTGGTATTGCTAAGAGGTCTTTGGAGGCCACGCCCCCCTTTCTCCACCACTCTGCAAACATGCCTCCTGGCACACTACGGGTTGGGGGATGAAGTCCACTTTACTCCTGAGGGACTTTGGGGGCCAAGAAGCCCTCCTAGTACCTCCTGTAAGTCCTACGCAGCGGAATTCCTGAGCGCTGGTCGGAGGCCCAGCCCCCTTTCTGCACCACTCTGCAAACGCAACTACTACGTTATAGTTATAAATTAGCATTTAAAAAACCTTAGAAATTCACTGAAAAAATCATAGGTTTCAGAGACGTTATAGTTAGTAATTAGCATTTAAAAAACCTTTGAAATTCACTGAAAAAACCATAGGTTTCAGGGACGTTACAGTTAGAAATTAGCATTAAAAAAATCTTAGAAATTCACTGAAAAAAATCACAGGTTTCAGGGATGTTATAGTTAGTTGGACATTTCACTCATACAAAACCAGAGAAATTCAGCTGTTATAGTTAGTTGAGCTAACTATAACTCGCGCCCCCGCAATGCACTGCTGATGACGTCACATATTACATCACTCATGACATGGTCAGTGACATCACTGATGACATCTCAAATGACATCACGGATGACATCACTGATGACATCATCCAGTGACTGAGTGTTTCTGAAAAGTTTAAGAATGTCATCTATATATTCGCCAAGATGTATTGAAGAATGAGTGGGTGTATGAGTGTCTGTATGGATGATTTTGTAGATGCGTGACTGACTGTATAAGTGAGTGATTAAAAGTGTCTTAGTGAATGCATGGGTGAGTGACTAATCTGTGTGAATGTCTGCAACAGTTTGTCAGTTGGTATGTAAGTGGCTGCATGGGCTGGTGAGTAGTTACATGAGTGTCTATATGGGTTAATGATTGGTTGTCTGAGTACCTGTATGGGTGCCTGAGTATCTGTGTTGTAACTCCTTGCATGGATGTGTGACTGGGTGATTCAGTGGGTGTATGGGTTCCTGAGTGCGTCTGTGAGGGGCTGTATGGGTGAGTGAGTGTGCGTATGGTTGGGTCGGTGAGTGAATGGATATCTCAGTGGTATATGTCTGAGTAACTACATATGTGAAAGGCAGTATATGTGAGTGTTGGAGTATATAACTGAGTATATGTGAGAGTGAGTGATTGTGATAGTGGCTGTATGGATGAGTTTGTGCTTGTGTCAGTGATTGTAGAAGAGAGTAAGTATGTGTTAGTATCTGTATGAATACGTGAGGTGGTGTGTGTATAACTGTATTGGTGAGTAAACGGCAGTGTGATTGAGTGTTTGGGTGACTGACTAGGTGTGTGAGTAACTATGGGTGAGTGGCAGTGTGTGAGTGTCTGTATGGGTGTATGAGTGCATATAATAGTGGCTGTATTGATGAGTGACTGCATGTATGAGAGACTGGGTGAGCGAGTGGATGTGTGTAGACCTATGAATCAGTGAGTGGGTATGTACTAACTGGTATTGGTGTGTCTGGTTTCGAGAGTGGTAGTCTGTATTTTAGAGTGGGTGTATGAAAGGTTATATTAGGGTGTGAGGAGGTGCATCAGATATTAAGCGGATGATGTCATCAGTGATGTCATCAGTGATGTCACTGACCATGTCATGAGTGATGTAATATGTGACGTCATCAGCAGTGCATTGCGGGGGCGCGAGTTATAGTTATCTCAACTAACCCTGGGCGTAGTTCGCGAAGTAGCGCTACGCGAAGCTACGCGAAGTGCACTTCGCGAGCTACGCGTAGTACTACGCGAACTGCGTAGTGCGCTGTTCGCGATGATTGCACAGTGCCGGATGCTTGTCCGCACTGTGCAATCATTGAAAACGGCATCTTGCACAGTGCAAGCTTTTACTGCCGCTCGAGTAGATTTTTACTCGAGCGGCAGCTTTCTCAACGCGGACTGGTAGTTTCTCATCGCGAGCGGTCGCGAGCATACGCGACCACTCGCAATGAGAAACCTGACCTCCCCGCGTTGAGAATCTCGCCGGGAGGTTTATTTTCCACGCTCGCGATCGGCAACTTGATGTTGCTGATCGCGAACGAGGAAAAAGTCTCGCCGGGATGTCATTTTGCTTGCTCGCGGTCGCCAACTTGACGTTGAGGACCACGAGCAAGCAAAAAATGACCGCTGCACTACGCTACGCGTGTTTGCACTGTGCTACGTGCAATTCGCGTAGTGCGAAGTAGCGCAAACTACGTGAGCGTAGCGTAGTGCATTGCCCAGGGTTAATCTCATCTAACTATAACAGCCGAATTTCTCTGGTTTTGTACGATTGGAATGTCCAAATAACTATAACGTCCTTGAAACCTGTGTTTTTTTCAGTGAATACATTATATATATATATATATATATATATATATATATATACACACATACATACACATGTATATATATGTATATTTTGTCTTCTTTTCAAGCCACAGTATAGAAAATACCAGTATAGAAATTTATGATTCAAATCAAATGTAAACCTATAACTGAAAAAAGTAATAATGCTAATTGCAATGAATTAGGTTTGTTAAATTGTGATTTTGGAATTGATAAAATATTGTGACAAAAGTCTGTTTACTATGTTTATGCCAGCAGAACGTAAAAGGTGAGATATGACATATGCATGTGATCAAGCCCGCATTGACGGCTGAAACGTGTTATGGTGGAAGGCGAATAAATCAAGAAACGATAAAAACTGCCTTGGTGTCTGCTTCGATGCAAGTGGTGGGATTTTGCCATAAACGATCGCCGTAGCGATATATATATATATATATATATATATATATATATATATATATACACACACATATACATATACACACATACAGCCGAAACGCGTAGACGTTTGTCTGTCTACACGCCACCCTCAATAAAGAATGTTCCGTCTCCACGGAGTGCCGTCTCCTTTGCAGTTTTTCCTTGGGAGCTGTAATATATATATATATATATATATATATATATATATATATCGCCACACTCCGCCTCACCGTTCCTGCGGGAACAAACGGAAGACGAACCCAGATTTGGTGTAACTTTTCGTTTATTTGCAGTGAGCCACCATTACTGCCATGGCGCGTTTCGGCCAGACTCGGCCTTGATCACATGACGCGCGTTTAGAGCCACAGTGTGATATTTAAAGTGAAAAAACAATTACCCACGTGATACACCAATTTCATAGGCATAAACAACATACTATGGTAAAATAAGTCTTTGTAAACTGTAGATAGCAGCAGTCAATGTATAAATACATACATGAATAAATAAATAAATATATGACATATATAAATAAATGACATATATAAATATATATAAATACGCAATATTAATGTAAAATACAATATGATCACACCATTAGAAAAATATATATGAACAAACACAATTATAGTAAAACCTCAATAAAAAGAACTTTAAATATGTTAAAATTCATTGTAAGTTTTTTGAGGTAGTTGGTTACTAAGTATAGTGTCAGTATAGATATTAACATACAATTTTTTATGGGGGACTAAATGGATAAATCCTAATATTAATCCTCTTCCTAGTAGTCCTAAACCCAATATCCCTGAATATGGATCTGGTCGGTCGGTGTTTATTCAAAATGCCGCAAATTATACTCAACCAAAGCTACTGTTCGTTCTGCCTACCCAATTAAGAGTACCCATCTATAATGTGCAAAGTGCCAATAAAAGTGCTAAGTCACAATTCTAATAATTGAGCCTTTTACATAAAAGATCGCAGAAGCCATCCCTCATGGAAATGTCAAAAACTAGATTAAAACTACGTGAGTGAATAAAAAAAAATCGATTAAATGAATTTTCCAATTATATTAAAAGTTATTAAAAAAAAAGAACACACAACAGAGGCAGCTGGCTGACTAAAAAACCCTTAAACAGAGAAAGCTTGCGTACTTGAAATGCCAAATCCAATTACCGACTTCTTAACAAAAAATCTCCATTTGTATTACAGGTGGAATCGATCAAGTATAATCTGATCCCAGATTAACTAAAGCCACGTGTAAAAGTCCTCACTGGAATTATGTCCGTTAGGATTTTTCGTATCAAGATCGAGGATATACCTAGTCTCGAGGCGTCTAAGTTTAGCCTCCCGATCACCTCCACGTTTTGATGGTAGAATGGAATCAATCAGGAAATAGCTAAAATCCTGAAGATTATTAGCATGTCTTTCTTTGAAATGTCGTGCAAATGGATATGTAGGATCACTGTTTGTGATCGCCCGCATGTGTTGAAGTATGCGTTTGTGGGCCTGCAATTTTGTGCTTCCCACATATTGCAGCCCACATGGGCAACACAAAACATACACCACAAATTCTGTCTTACATGTCAGGTGTTTAGTTATTCTTATTGTGTCCTTTGTAAATGGGGAGACATATGAGGTTGTATTTACCCCATATTGGCACGCCCGACAACAATTGCATTTGTAAAAACCTTTTCTGACTTGGTTTAGCCAATTTTTAGTGGTCAGTGTTTCTGGGCTACTCTTGACTAGTGTATCCCTCATAGATTTGGATTTCCTAAAGGTGATACTCGGTTTCACTGGCAGTAAAGTCCCAATAATGGGATCACTCCGTACAACTGACCAATTTCTATTAATAATCCTGTGCAAAGTATTCTGTTGTCTGCTATATGTCAGGATAAGTCTAGTTTCTGAATTAAGACTGTCCTGTTTAGTGGGAAAGTTGGTAGTTCTGTCTTTATTGATAAGGGCCCTTCTCTCTTTTTTGTTGGCTTTGGATATTGCTTCATCGATAATCTTTGAATTGTATCCCCTCTCTAGGAATCTGATCTTACTCTCTTGTTGGGCCTCTCTCAAATCATGCTTGTTGCTACACGTGCGTCTTATTCTCAGCATCTCCCCATAGGGAATGCTGTGGATGAGATGCTGAGGATGATGGCTGCCAGCATGCAGCAGACTGTTACCTGCCGTGGGTGTACGAAAAAGTTTTGTCTCCATCCTGAGATTTCTGATGTATATCTCTACGTCTAGGAAGCATACAGATTGATCACTAATTGTAGCTGTAAAGTGTAGGTTCAAGTTATTTTGATTTAGCTTACCCACAAAATCCTGAGCTGATTCTTTTGAGCCACGCCATACCACGAATAAATCGTCAATATAGCGTAGCCAAACTTTTACATGACTATCAACAATTGATTTGAATTCATTTTTTAGAGTTACTTCCTCCCACCAGCCCATAAGTAAGCAGGAGTAGCTAGGTGAAAAACATGCTCCCATAGCTACTCCTCGAACCTGCTGTAAGATTTGGTTCTGGAACAAAAAGTAATTATTGTTTAGACAATATGTGATCATAGAAATGAGCATTTTGTTATGTTGGGCAAGATGGAGTGGTCTGCTGTTTAGATAGTGCTGTGTAGCTTTGATGCCATCTTTGTGGTGTATACTAGTGTATAATGATGTAACATCTAAACACATTAACAAACAGTTCTGTTCCCATTCTACCAACTCCAATTGTCTCAAGAAATCCCCAGTGTCTTGCACAAATGACGGAAGATTTTTGACAAAGTCTTGTAAAAAGAAATCAATGTATTTGGTGGTATTTTCGAAAAATCCACCTATCGCTGAAATTATAGGTCTCCCTGGCGGAGTAGTGGCATTTTTGTGCAGTTTGGGGATAAAATACATAATAGATGCCAATAGTAGGGCCATTGATGAGTTATGCAGTAAAATATTCCATGTAGCGGACCATTCACAACTAGTTAGTTTAAAAGGTGGTTTAGACTTAACCTCCAACCCCATAGGATAGATGTTAAGTTTTTTATAGATTTGTAAATGTGCTATTGTAAATTGGCACTTACTGATTTTCTCCTGGATGAACAGTGCATATCTAGGATGTAGATTTGTTCTTGACATTGTGGTTGCTTCTGGCTTGAGTGTCGGATCCGGGGAGGATACAGGTTTGTAATCCCAAAAAGAGTATACTTGAAGATGGAGGATCACAAGAAAACAACAGCCAGCCAGGGCAAAAATCTGGATCCCAAAGGATACAATGAGTCACAAAGAAATAAAATATCCAAGAAAGAAGTGACTCAAACAGATAGATTCACCAAAGAACAAAATATATTTCCACTACAACGTTTCAGCTTCCGCCTTCCTCAGGTAGTACAAGATGGTTTGCTCAGTGGCTGCACAGATGACACAGCTGAATTTTCAAAAAGCATCATGAGTGAAGATTCCATTTGGAATGTGGAATCAATGCAGTCCTGAGAGCTCTTGAGCTATGCAGTAATCAGGTTGTATTATTAGTAATGTTCAGTCCATCTGGATGCAGTGATCTCAAACGGTACATCCAGAAGTTCTCTGGAGTCCAGTAGTTCTTCCTCTGAGACATGTTCCACGGGGAAAATCTTCAAATCTGATAGTAAATGATCCACAAGGTTAAAATGATTGGCCACAGGCTGGTCAATTTTCTTATTAATTATTGCCGATTTGTGGTTCCTGAATCGTGTACGGAGGTCATTCACTGTTTGGCCTACATATTGTTTTTTACAGCTTTGCCGTTGGCACTGAATCACATAAATAATGCATGTTGAGCGACATGTAAGATGCTGTCTTATTCCATAGGTCCTTCTTGTAACAGAACTAGTTACTGATGATGTTTGTAAAAGGTATTCACACATGATGCACCTTTTAGAGTCACAGCAATGAACCCCTGCATTTGTTACAACTTGCTTGAGTTCAGCTCTCACAATAAGAGATCGTAAATTTGGAGCTCTGCGGTAAGCAATGACTGGCGGAATGCCAGGAATGCTATTGAAATTAAATCTGCAAAACTAAAAAGAGATATGTTAAGATTTCATATACCTCCTCTTCCAACTCACCACTTTCTAAATCATTCTGTTTTTGGAGATATTCTTGTCAGTGTAAGCCCTGTGAGTAAACAGCATAAAAAAACAGAAGATTTATAAGACAAAAAAAGCTGCATAGCATCAGCCAGCTACAACCCTTCCAGACATCCGACCCAGTTATTGACTTGACTGGAGGGCTCCTATCACCAGGTGAATTGAACCTCTTGAGCAAAGGCCTCTATTTCTGTCCTGTACCTGTGAAAGGCAGCGGGCCTTCTAAGACCCTCAATGCTGCCCGGTGCAGGGTTCCACCTCTAATTCACTTTGGGTTCGCTATCAAAATAATGAGGCAAGCGCTGGAAACTGGAAGACAAGAAAAAGGTTTATTTCTCATGAGGAGATCACGTCAACTGAGACACCGGGATGTCTGAGGGAGGTGTTCTGCCGGTAACTCCTTTGGCTCTTCCTTTTATACAGGTTTGACACAATGCATTTGTTTCATCAACATGGTTACACAAGCTTGGGGTCCCCGCCCCAGGCAGGTTGTCACACAAGCCCAACAGTAATTCTCTTCCCACCCAGGTCAAACAGACAATCTTATCTTGCAGCTGGACCTTGCTTCAGGGTCTAAAACATGTGAGACCGGCCAGATCTAAGAGTCCGTTCTGTTGATAAAAACAGGTCCCATTGTTGGTAACAACAAGTCTTGCTGTTTGCAGTGCAATAAATCATGTTACAAGAGTCTTTTTGGTGTTTGGAACCGGTTTGTGTAATTAGATGCAGTGAGGGGTAGAGTGTCCAAAGGTTTGCCTGTAAACAGAGATGAGAGGAAAAACGAGTTTGTGGCAGCAAGTGGCGCTGAGGTTTGTTGCGGCAATAGAGTTTATAGCCCCCAGCACACGTACCAGGTCGGTCAGAGGGTCAGAGGGATGCTGGTAAGGGCAGGGTGAAACAAAGGTGACCAACAGAGTACAAAATGGCTGTGATAGATTAAAATGACTGCACCTTATGTGCACATAGAATTCCACCAGACAAGACGGCGCAGGTAATGTTCATGATTGTCGTTTTGCTTTTAACAGTGGCCCCTTTGAACATAACTAGCCAGCTTGTCAGTCTATTTCGATCTCCATAATGTCCTGTATCTCTCGATCATACATTACTCTCATTTTTGTTAGCTGAGTGTCCATAGTCTTAGGGTGCAAGGTAGTTATGCAAAGAGAACACAAAGGTGGTATACAGTGTATACCCAAACAACAACCACATATTGTCAATACTGGGACCAAGAGAATCATTGATATTTTCCAACCCCACTCCTTCAAGATGCCCCAAAGCCAACTTCCAATTGTCCAAGTCTCTGATCCTTGATGATGAGGCAGATCTGCTTGATCAATGTCTTTAGAACGCTTTTATGCTCTGCAGGGGCTGTGTAGGTTGGTGGCAAAACAAAGGCGATGTAGCACGTGCCCCCCCAGTTTCTTGGGAGCCAGGTGTAGGCTTTGGTTCCACAAACAAAGTACATATTGGGTGATGCAACCAGCGCTGGGGGGTTGGCAGTGTTCAAAGTCCTTACAATGCTACAGGTGCTGTGACCCACATTCTTAGGCCCACGGCCTTCAATGCATACAAGGCCAGAGACGTTCACCACAGATAGGGCCACAGTCAGTGTTGCAGCAGTTCTTTTCTTCAGGTAGGAAAATGTGGCTCTGTTAGGATTATTGAACACTTGCATTTCCACTCGTTCTTTGGAGGGGACATTAATCTGGAATGTCGCATTGAAGGTGTGAGGGCAGAAGGGGGCGGCTGTCCTTCCTGTTTTGTTTCGCCAGAACTCGTTGTAGAACTGGGCGATTGTTCCGTCGGAAGTGGCATTGTCTTTGTAACTTTCTTGTAGGAGCATCATCCAGGCAAGGCAAGATCCGTGAATAGAAAAGGGTGAAGGGATGAAAGGGATGGAATGTTCAGTGGCATGTGGTAACAGCCCACAGACCCAACAGTTGGTAGCATTGGTGGCAAGATTGTACTGGTGCAACATCTGCACGAAAGAATTATTCCAGAATTATTTGCGTCGTTCTCGGAGTTGTGGCGGTAGTGATACCAGGTAGTGTTCTTTCTTGGTGGTTGGTTGCATGGTGGGTGACAATATTCTGTATGCAGGTGCATTCTCTTCAATGATCCAGAGTGCGACCATTAGCAGGAGACAGGTGAGAAATGCGGCTACAAGTGCAATTGTCTTTGTGCTGTGCAGGTTAGCAGTCTCGGTGTCTTTGCGGTGGTTTTGCAGGTGTTCAGTTTCTTCCATCATCTTCGAGGAGCTCAACAACTGTTAGGACCACAGACTTTTGTCTGGCGCTTTCCTGGTAGCGTTGTTTGACTGTGCTACCGATCTGAGACCTTGACTTAGTTAGTGGCCTGGTCGTTGGAGCTCCCTCCTTTCGTCGATCTTAGGTTGTACCCTTTCCTGGATGGCACTGTGGGGTCGGGAAATTCTGATAGTTCGAGGGTGTCTTCTTGTGGGTAGCAACTCAGAGCTGGTCGGTCTCTCGCGAGTACTTCCTCTTGCACCTCCACCCCTTCACAGGTTGCCAGGGTTGGAGGGACTCGTTTGCAATGGAGCGTGCAGCCAGTTTCATTTTCCTTCCACTCGGAGGGCAGTTCGGGTGGTGATCAGGACTTGCCAGGGGCCCGTCCACCTAGGCTCCAGATTCTTCGTTCTTTGGAAGTTGCGAATCAATACATGGTCGCCTGGCTTTATTTCATGTCCCGGGCCCCTGGATATGTCAGGCAAGGCTTGCTGCACCTGTTGGTGGATAATTGTTAGCTCGTTTGTCAATTTATGCAAGTAATCCGACATTAATATGTTCGGGACATCGTTAATGGAGGTGGGTCTTGGTGCCGCCCAAATGCTCATAGGCCTGCCGAAGACCACCTCATACGGGGTCAGTCGGTGTTTGGTTGGGGTGGAGCGCATCGATAACAATGCCAATGGGAGGGCGTCGGGCCATTTCAACCCGGTCGTGGCAACTATTTTGGCTAGTTTTAGTTTCAACGTTGCATTGTGTCTCTCTACCAGGCCCGCTGATTGGGGGTGGAAGACGGCATGGAACTTTTGTTTTACCCCCAACCCTCTCAGTATGTTCTGTATCACCTCGGGTACGAAGGTGGGGCCGTTGTCGCTCCATAAAATTCTGCAAAGGCCGTATCGGGGGAAGAATTCTTTCAGCAATACTTTTGCAGTGGCTAAGGCGGTATTGTCGCGGGTGGGATATGCCTCCACCCATTTGCTAAAAGCGCACACAACCACCAGGACATATTTTAGACCAAGGCATCTCTCTAGTTGAATGTAATCCATTTGAAGGATTTCAAAGGGGTGGTCAGGGACTCCAAACCCTCCCCGTGGTACTACTGTCCCCTTCCCTGGGTTGTGTTGTAGGCAGACTATACATTGTTGTACTAGGCGTTTTGCAGATTCTGCTATCTTGACGTTATGCCATACTCTGGTGATTAGTTCAATCATGGGGGTGGAGCCTATGTGTGCTGGTAAATGTACCATGGTCAATATGGGGATGAGGTAGGCATTGGGTAACAGCCATTTATTTCCGTCTTTAGTTCTCCAGCAATCTTCCTCGTCTTTTAGTCCCACCTTTTCCCACTCGGTCAATTCGTCTTGTGTGCCTGTAGTCTGTATGTCCCTTACAGTGGTCCTAGCGTCAGTCCATCGTTCAGCTTGTGACCTGGTCACAAAGGGATCGGTCGGGACAAAGGGTTGGTGGAGGGCGTACCGTCAAATCCTATTGAGGTCACATGTGAGCCTGACAAGGGTGCCCTTGGAATCAGTCGTTTGGATAGTGCACTACGTGTTGCTCCCGTGTCTACCAGAAATGGCGACTTTGTGCCCAGGACCTCAGCGGTAACATAAGGGCCTTGCTGATCAACATAGAGCTCGACTGGATCCCTCCCTTGCCCCTGGCTGTCCTATGCAAAGTCGTACGTATTGTCATAATCTGTCTGTTGGTACTGATTCTGTTTGGGATGGTCAAATGTGTTCACTCTTCCTGGCCTTTCCTCGCTTGCTTCACTCGCGTACCCTCTCCCACGTCCTCTTCCTCTCTGTCCACTTGCTATTTCCCTCGCCCCTCTGCCCCTACCAGCTCCTAACAAAGCCGGGCATTGGGTTTTCCAGTGTCCATATTCTTTGCAAAATGCACATTGATCCTGTCCTAGGTCTTGGCGTCCTACATATGATGTCGATGAGTTGTTTCTAGGTGGCTGTACTCTAGGGGTATTCTGCTGGTATCCTCCCCTATATTGCTCCCTTCCTGTATTCGCCCCCTGGAGTTGTGCTACCATTACCCTTTCCTTCAAGTCCTTATTTTTCCTTTCTGTAGCCCTGTCATTTTAGTTTCTCTGATGCTCATAGTACTGGGCCATTTGGAGAATGGCCGCCGGTTTAGATGCTGCCCAACTACTTTTGCTGGCTTGTAATTTCTGGGATACATCTGGCAGTAGTCCTTTGACATAGTTCTGCACAAATAAGTGGTGTCCGGTTGCGGTGGACATGTCTTGTCCACTGTAATCGGAGAACACCGTTTCAAATCTGGAGAAATACTCTGAGACATCCTCTTGTGGTTTCTGGCGGCACGCGGTTACTATGGACCAGTCTATCTTTTCTCTGGGATCAGCGTTTTCACTTTCTGCACTATTTTGTCAGGGAGGTCCAATATTGCTTTAACCCGTTTTTCACCAGGGTTCCGCTGTTTATCTAGTGTGTTGAGTTGTTCCCAGGTATGACCAAGCAGTTCGGTATGGTCTATTTTCCTAATCTGTTTCCACACATCTGCTGGCAAACATAACCCGAAGAACAAGTCTATGTCGGCAAGTGTCATTATTGTTGATCCCAGAGCGGTACCTAGCTCGGTGTAAAAGGCGGTGGGGTTCTTTCGTAAATCCGGTAAAGATTTACGGAACGTCAAAATGTCCTGTCTGTCCCATGGTTGATACACCCAATTGTAGACCATCCTTCCTCTAGCGTCTTGATGGTTCATATCGTCATGAGTCCCTTGTCCTCTAGGAGGTACCCAATAAGGGGCAGCTTCTTTTATCGGCATCATGCTATCTGGTTTTTCCACCGGGGGTCCTGCTATCTTAGATGTCCTGTCCTTATCTATCCGTCCTTGTTCCACGAGGTGACGGAATACCTCCAGTGTGGATTAAAAGAGTTCTGTAACATCGTTGTCGCCTTCATCTCCGATGTCTACCTTCCTATAGAGAGCCACTAGCCGCTCGGGCCCTACATCTTGGTACTTCTCTTCATATGCAGTAAGAGTGTGGTAACAGAGACGTACAATAAAGTATCGTTTGCGGTTTTCAACATAGGAGTTGCATATGTCAGTTACATACTCTTCTGTCTCCTTCCTATCTATGAGGGATTTAACTATTTTATCAATGCCTGCTCGCTCATTTTTACTTAATCGCGGGACCCTGGGCGCTCCTTTTTCTTTTGATCCTACCTCTACTACTGTATCCTTTGATGAGGCATTTGGTGTGGGTGACTCAGTGGGAGCAGAGGCGGTGGAGACTGAGGCGATCGTGCCATCTCCGGCTATACTTTGGTGGTCCTGGCGTTGTACTACGGGATGAGTAGGGGCGTAAGGGGGTGGCATGTATATGATTGGGGGACCTAACAATAAATCATCATCTACCCTTTGTTTTGCTGGTAACTTGGGGTAAAGAGTCGAGGGCGTTCTAACAGGGCATTGACCTGATATTTTTGTTCCTGTTCCTTTTTATCGATTTCCTTTTCTTTTAGTTTTTCTTCTAATCTTTTACAGGTTTGGTAAGCTGATTTTCGCGTTTCTTTATCTTGTCTAGCTTCGTCCCTTTTCTTTCTTTGAGCTGCCTCTTTTCGCCATAAACCAAAACTGTCAAACATGGCTGGTCTAGTTTTCTTTTTGTGGAGAGCTAATTCTAACGTTTCTATTTTAGCGGGATCGAAAGATCCCATCAGTGGCCACTGATTTACCCGGTCCTTCCTAGTGTATTTATGCCATAGTTTGCTATAAGCTACGGTGGCTAATCCATACTTTACGTACATGTCCTTGTTAGGGGTGCCTTCCGGCGGTGCCAGCTGACTGACCTCTAACGAACGGTCTGGTCCAAAACAATTACAATCAAACAATCTAGAGAAAACAGGCATGACGTATTTATCGGTCAAAAATAAATATCTCAATCAATCAATTTAGACAAAAAGTCTGCACTACCGGTCCTTCGCTGCCTGCAAAGAGAGAGAATATTCCTATTCTTCGTTGTTTGCAAGCAGGGAAATGTCGCAAATAACTCAATATCAAAAAAGGAATACTAGTATTTCAATCAAACTATTCAATCAATCAATATAAGTCGTTTTTTCACGACCTTACCCGGACCGTATGGACAGTTCTTCGTCTTCCCCTTCCAGCGCCTGGCTGTCCTCTCACTCCAACAATCAATGCGGCGTTTCTCTAAAGTCCCAGTCAGGACCGCAGGTCACTCGAGAGAGGTCCGTTCGGAACCGGTGAAGTTCAGTCGATCGGCAGCCAGACAAGGGTCTTCTCAGGCAGGTATACCCCAATCGTTTAGTCGTTCACTCCGTCGTTAGGACCTCTCTACCGGACCCACGCGTCGCTGATGGGCCCCTACGTTTGGGCGCCAATTTGTGAAAGGCAGCGAGTCTTCTAAGATCCTCAATGCTGCCCGGTGCAGGGTTCCACCTCTAATTCACTTTGGGTTCGCTATCAAAATAATGAGGCAAGCGCTGGAAACTGGAAGACAAGAAAAAGGTTTATTTCTCATGAGGAGATCACGTCAACTGAGACACCGGGATGTCTGAGGGAGGTGTTCTGCCGGTAACTCCTTTGGCTCTTCCTTTTATACAGGTTTGACACAATGCATTTGTTTCATCAACATGGTTACACAAGCTTGGGGTCCCCGCCCCGGGCAGGTTGTCACACAAGCCCAACAGTAATTCTCTTCCCACCCAGGTCAAACAGACAATCTTATCTTGCAGCTGGACCTTGCTTCAGGGTCTAAAACATGTGAGACCGGCCAGATCTAAGAGTCCGTTCTGTTGATAAAAACAGGTCCCATTGTTGGTAACAACAAGTCTTGCTGTTTGCAGTGCAATAAATCATGTTGCAAGAGTCTTTTTGGTGTTTGGAACCTGTTTGTGTAACTAGGTGCAGTGAGGGGTAGAGTGTCCAAAGGTTTGCCTGTAAACAGAGATGAGAGGAAAAACGAGTTTGTGGCAGCAAGTGGCGCTGAGGTTTGTTGCGGCAATAGAGTTTATAGCCCCCAGCACACGTACCAGGTCGGTCAGAGGGTCAGAGGGATGCTGGTAAGGGCAGGGTGAAACAAAGGTGACCAACAGAGTACAAAATGGCTGTGATAGATTAAAATGACTGCAACTTATGTGCACATAGAATTCCACCAGACAAGATGGCGCAGGTAATGTTCATGATTGTCGTTTTGCTTTTAACATACCGAAGGACCATAATATGGCCAACATGATGAGAAACCTAAAATCCTTCGAGAGAAGATGCAGACTTGCAGAATACTTTTACAATAATTCTAATGTTGGTCTGCCAAGCTACCTTCCAGATCCATTTAAGAAGTTCCGCCATCCCAAATCATGGACTCCTCAATGTGGTAGAAATCCTGTTCTTGATACATACATTTTATCCATCAATAAACTCATCAAGGAATCAAGACCTAAGAGGATTTTTGATAACATTACCCGAGAAGAGAGAAAAGCTCTCCACCTCCTTCAACAGAGAATGGATGTCATTATAAAACCGGCAGATAAAGGTGGTGCAGTGGTTGCCTTGAAATTAAGTGATTATATTGAGGAAGGAATGAGACAACTAATGGATACCAACACTTACAAACCTTTAGAAACTGATCCCACAGAAGACTTAAACAAAGAAATTAAGAAGATGGTTGTAAGGTACAGGAGCTTAAACCTCATTGATGAAACAACAGCAGATATACTTGTTCATCCCAAACCAAGACCTGGGAGATTTTATATGCTTCCCAAAATTCACAAAATGAACAATCCTGGCCGTCCCATCATCTCTGGCAATGACACAGCCACTGAGAGACTATCTTTATTTGTCGACCTGCACCTCCAGCCCATTGTACAGGAACTTCCATCATTTGTTAAAGATACCAGTCACTTCCTTCAGATTATTGAAAAATTAAACCAAACCTACACATTTGATGATGATACTCTTCTGGCTACATTTGAGGTTACATCATTATACACCAATATACCACATGAGGATGGACTTATGGCATTATCTGAAGCTCTTAATAAAAGAACTGTGAAAAAGCCATCAACAAATGTGCTTACCAACTTTGCAAGAGTTATCCTTAAATCCAACAATTTTACATTCAATGGTAAACACTATCTGCAGATACAAGGGACTTCCATGGGCACTCGGATGGCTCCATCCTATGCAAATATCTTCATGGGCAAACTAGAGAACTGTATACTTGCTACTTATAGCATCAAACCACTGGTATGACTAAGATACATTGATGACATATTTATAATATGGAATGCAGGAAGTAGAGCATTGGAACAATTTACAGCTTATATCAACAATATCCATCCTACCATCAAATTTACCAGCAGCAATACTAAACAGAAGCATCATCTCCCTTTTCTGGATGTGCTACTCACCATTCATGAACAAAAAATTACAACTGATCTGTACCACAAGCCTACAGATGCTCATTTGTATCTAAACTGGACTTCATGTCACCCACACCACACTAAACTGAGCATTATCTACAGCCAAGCACTCAGAATAAGACGCATCTGCAGCAATGAGGAAACCTGTAAAGACCATCTACAGGAGCTTGCTACATTATTTAAAAGACGAGGCTATCCTCTGCATATCATACAGCAACAAATTGACAAGTCTTTGCAGTTACCCAGAGAAGCACTTATTTGGAATACCAACGGCAGAAACAAAAGTGACAGAACTCCATTTGTGGTTGACTATCATCCATCAGCTCCCAACTACAGAAATATAATGCAAAAACATTTCCCTTACTGTCTACTTGTGAAAAATTGCAAAAGGTTTTTCCAAAACCGCCAGTCATTGCTTACCGCAGAGCTCCAAATTTACGATCTCTTATTGTGAGAGCTGAACTCAAGCAAGTTGTAACAAATGCAGGGGTTCATTGCTGTGACTCTAAAAGGTGCATCACGTGTGAATACCTTTTACAAACATCATCAGTAACTAGTTCTGTTACAAGAAGGACCTATGGAATAAGACAGCATCTTACATGTCGCTCAACATGCATTATTTATGTGATTCAGTGCCAATGGCAAAGCTGTAAAAAACAATATGTAGGCCAAACAGTGAATGACCTCCATACACGATTCAGGAACCACAAATCGGCAATAATTAATAAGAAAATTGACCAGCTTGTGGCCAATCATTTTAACTTTGTGGATCATTTACTATCAGATTTGAAGATTTTCCCCTTGGAACATGTCTCAGAGGAAGAACTACTGGACTCCAGAGAAAACTTCTGGATGTACCGTTTGAGATCACTGCATCCAGATGGACTGAACATTACTAATAATACAACCTGATTACTGCATATCTCAAGAGCTCTCAGGACTGCATTGATTCCACATTCCAAATGGAATCTTCACTCATGATGCTTTTTGAAAATTCAGCTGTGTCATCTGTGCAGCCACTGAGCAAACCATCTTGTACTACCTGAGGAAGGCGGAAGCTGAAACGTTGTAGTGGAAATATATTTTTGTTCTTTGGTGAATCTATCTGTTTGAGTCACTTCTTTCTTGGATATATATATATATATATATATATATATATATATATATATATATATATACACACACATACATATATATTACCTTAGTTAGTTATAGTTAGGACCTAGTTTCCATAGGAAAAGGGTTTTTTGATTTGCCAATAACTTTGGCGCCATTTGACGAATCTTCGCGAAATGTTCAAAACTAATGGGCCACTTATTTCAGCTGCTGTGTTGAAAGTTTTGGGGTGATTCATCAAGCGAGGGCCAAGAAAAAGGGGGTGTCCCAAAATGCTTTTTCTCCATATTAATTTACATAGGAAACTTTAGACACGGCTACAGCCCGAACTGCTGAACGGAATTACACCAAATTTGGCAAAAGGGTAGCTCTTGGTCCAGAAAGCACTCTTTTTGTTAAATGGTGTAAATCCGTTCAGTAGTTCCTGAGAAATCTAAAGATTTCTCAGATATACAACTGTGGCTGCGGTGGATCTGCAAACCCTCCCGATCTCGTGCCTGGATCTGACTGGCTGCCAACACTTTAAACCAGGAAGTGTTGGCAGCCATCTTGCGGGTTGCCTTGCTTCGTTTAATTAAGCCCACGGGTGGGCCAGGTCCTGGGGGCAGTAAATATTTATGGGGGCCCCATGCTGGGCCCCTGCAGCCCTGGGGAACGCCAACTCCCCGGGGCTGAATCACATAAATGTGATGGGGCCACGCGTCCCCCCACCACCCTGGGGACCGCCACAACCCCGGTGCTATTTGTAATTTAAAATTGCGTACAGCCCCGTGGACCGCCACCTCCCTGTGCAGCCCCCTCCCTTTTAAAAAAATAAATAAAAGAAATGTCTGCCCCTCTGGGGATGGGGTCCCCGGGGACAAAATCGGCCTGGGAAGGGGGGCTGGGTGGCCCCCCTCCCACTTTATTTTTTTTTAAATGTGTCAGGCTCCAGGGGAATGGGGTCCCCTGGGCCCAAAAGGGTCAAGGGAGGGGTGAGCCACGCAGCCCCCCCTTCCTTAAAAGACAAGAAAAAAAATTGAAAGCCAGCAACTCGCCGGAGGCCTTTCCCCCTTTCTCCACTACTCTGCAAACACGCCTGCTGGTGCGCTCTTAGTTGGGGGATGAAGTCCCCTTCGCTGCTGAGGGTCCTTGGGGGCCAACTAACCCACCTGTTACCTACAGTAAGCTCCATACAGGAGTGCATCAGGAGGTGCATTTGCAGAGTGGTGGAGAAAGGGGGCGTGGCCTGCTATCAGATCTCAGCAATCATGCTGAATGGGACTTACTAAAGGTAATAGGAGGGTTAGTTGGCCCCTAAGGACGCCCTTGGGGGACAACTACCCCTCCTGTTTCCTCCAGTAAGTCCCACACAGCAGGATTGCTGAGAAGTTGTCAGAGGCCATGCCCCCTTTCTCCACCACTCTGGAAATGTGCCTCCAGGCGCACTACTAGTTGGGGGATAAAGTCCCCTTGGCTCCAGAGGGACCTTGGGGGCGAAGAAGCCCTCCTGGTACCTTTTGTAAGTCCTACACAGCGGAATTTCTGAGAACTGGTCGGAGGCCCAGCCCCCTTTCTCCACCACTCTGCAAACGTGACTGTTAGTTAAAAAAACCTTAGAAATTCACTAAAAAAAACAAAGGTTACAGGGAGGTTATAGTTAGGGTCAGATTTTACTCATACAAAACCAGAGAAATTCAGCCATTATAGTTAGCTAAGTTAACTATAACTCATGTCCCCACAATGCACTTCTTATGACCTCACATAGTACATAATTCATGAATTTGTCAGTGACATCAATCAATCAATCAATCATGTCACTTATAAAGCGCACTACATACCCGCGAGGGTCTCAAGGCGCTGGGGGAAGAGGGGGGTGGTGCTGCTACTGATCGAAGAGCCAGGTCTTGAGGAGTCTTCTGAAGGCCAGTAGGTCTTGGGTCTGTCAGAGGTTGGTGGGGAGGGTGTTCCAGGTCTTGGCGGCGAGGTGGGAGAAGGATCTGCCGCCGGCGGTCGTTTTCCGGTTGCGGGGGACTGTGGCGAGGGCGAGGCTGGTCGAGCGGAGCTGGCGGGTGGGGGTGTAGAAGCTGAGTCGTCTGTTGAGGTAGGCTGGTCCGGAGTTGTGGAGTGCTTTGTGTGCGTGGGTGAGGAGCTTGAAGGTTATCCTCTTGTTGACAGGGAGCCAGTGCAGGTCTCTCAGGTGGGGTGTGATGTGGCTGCGTCGGGGGATGTCGAGGATAAGACTTGCAGAGGCGTTCTGGATGCGTTGCAGCCGTCTCAGGAGCTTAGCCGTCGTTCCTGCGTAGAGGGCGTTTCCGTAGTCCAGCCTGCTGGTGACGAGGGCCTGGGTGACTGTTTTTCTTGTTTCGGTGGGGATCCACTTGAAGATCCTGCGGAGCATTCGGAGGATGTTGAAGCAGGATGAGGAAACGGCGTTGACCTGCTTAGTCATGGAGAGGGTGGGGTCGAGCATGACCCCTAGGTTGCGTATGTGGTCGGTGGGTGGCGGGGCTGTTCCCAGTGATGTTGGCCACCAGGAGTCGTCCCAGGATGAAGGGTTGGAACCAAGGATGAGGACCTCCGTCTTGTCCGAGTTCAGCTTCACTGACTTCACTTCACTGTCACTGATGACATCACTAATGACATAGATGTCTCATAGGTGCACACCAGCAGTAATATTTTAAAGAAGTATCCCACTTTCCCTTGCACCCCCTGCCTGCCATAGGTGTCTCACAGTCCAGAGAGGCACATAAAGTAACTTTTTTATCTGTATGTTATGGAAATATTATGTTTATACATGGTTTGGGATGGATACACTTTTGTTAATTATTTGTGATTACCTCACAAAATTATATTGTCTGTAGATTCAAATTGCAAATGCCATGTTCCACTTGTTTGTTTGCTTTTAGGTGCACACTGTACTACTCCTCCGCAACCGCTTGTGCCGCTAAGTGGCAACTGCCAGAGCTAAGAATTAGAAAATTGCCCCAAAGTAGGGTCTTCCTGCCCAAAAAGTGGCCAGTGAGGAGGAGAAGCAGCAGGACTCCTGCATCAATGGTACCACCCCAACCTAGACCCAAACACACATTTCTCAGCAATGGGGCCACTGTAGTCATAGCAACCAGCAGTGAGTCTGCAACTGGATTTGTCTCAGCCACAGAGTCCCCAATCATCGCAGGAAAGTGGACAACAGGACCTGCAGCCAGCAAAAGTTCTTCCTGAAGTAGGAACAGAATAGGAGGTTAAGCTTCCTGCTGAGCAAGAAGTTGCTCTTCAACCAATGGCTTCACAATCCCCAGCAAGACTCCACTATCTTCTCCAAGCCCCCCTTTTGATGATCTGGATATGAATTTTACCATGGCCAAGTCCTAGCCCTGCCATGAGAGACAAGGGAAAAGGAACATTCCTGACAGCCTTAGAATTATGGAAAGTGACAGTGATGACGAGCCAGTGATTGTCAGTGTGGAGGGTGGCTCAGAGGATGCAGATGACCCCTCCTATTCAATGTGCTCAGAGGACTGTGGTTCCTCCATTACCGCTGTCTTCCATTTGTGAAAGATCCCCGCCGAGACTTGCATCCACCACTACCACAGTCAAAGTATGCCCTACAGAGAGGTAAACGACACTCCCAGCTACCTCCAGGTATTCAGGCATTAGCAGTGGCACACTAAAAAATGTATCCTCCCTAGTTTGTGACTTCTTTTTGATTCGCAAGCTGGAGAATAAAATTACAATATGCTCCATTTGCCATGCAAGTGTTCGTTGTGGTAAGCCAGTTTCACACCACGGTACTGGAGGCTAAACGTACCATCTGAAAAAATATCACACAATCCGTGGGAGGAGCAGCTTAAAAAGATAGCTGGTGGTGGTGGTGATGATGAGAAAGGGGAAGCAGCTCTGTTCACAGTGACAGAAGTTCGTCATGGGGAAGGAAAGGATGATGGCATTACACAAAGCAGCATTGCTGCGATGAGTGTCCCCTGTAGTGTTTCAGCAACCTCTAAATGGTATAATACTCAGATGCAGACACCACTGCATACAGTGATTCCCGCAAGACACACATTAAGTCTAAGCCTGGGCAGAGTTGCGCGTAGCCCGCAAGCCGCACATTAAGTCTAAGCCTGGGCAAAGTTTGCAGAGTTCCGCTACGGGGAACCCAGCGAAGTGCAAAAAAAACTCTTCCGTGCTACGCGGAGATCCGCAAGTGGCGGAGTGCGATGGATAAATGCCGTTCGCAGGGATTTTCAGTGCCAGGTGCTTGTTCGCACTGTGCAATCATCGCGCACAGCGCAAGTAGGCACTGTTTCCTTTCTGCCACTCGAGCAGATTTTTACTCGAGCTGCAGCTTTCTCAACGCGAACGGACGGTTTCTCAATTCGAGCGGTCCCGAGCATACGAGACCACTCGCAATAAGAAATCTGACCGCCCGCGTTGAGAAATCTCGCTGGGAGGTTGATTTTCCACGCTCGCGCTCGCCAACTTGACGTTGACGAACGCGAGCCAGGGAAAAAACTCTGCGAGCTCCGCGTAAGGTGGAGTGCGGAAAACTCCGCAAACTCCGCGAGAGGAGCGGAGTTCACCTCCCAGACTTAATTAAGTCTATCACCCTCTGGTTCTCTCTAGATGTTGCAGTGTCAGTGGCACTACAGAAGAAAGAAAATCCAGGCAACTATTATGGGCATGTTTAGCCAGGAGTGGCACTATGAACACAACCATCCAATGGCACATATGTATAATGGGAAGCTGGCTAAAATGTTAGTACTGGACCTCTTCCCTTTTTATTTTGTGGAAGGAGCGAGATTTTTAGAATTTGTGGCGGCCATCTGCCCGAAATGGAGTTATTGTTCAAGCACTTCAACATGATGTGCTGCATTTGATTGGCCAAGCTGTGCAACAGAGAGCTGTCAGACTATCCACTTGATGGCAAACAAGTGGACCAGATGTTAAGCAACTGATTACATGATTGGCTACCAGGCTACGTTCCACGGGGAGGTGTTGCTTCAGGCAGTTGGTCACAACAGAACTTGCATATATTGTTGAACTGTTGTGAGAAAAAAAAATATATATAGAAGAACGTTTATATATTTGGTATCTAGCTTACGCTGCCCCATTTGACATGTATGGAGTAGACCAGTGTGCACACAAGAGGCTAAAGGACATGAAGAAAATGCCTCTCATCCCTGTCCTTTTTTTATTTTCTAGCTGGGCTGCCAGTAAAGATCATTATACAAGACTGCTCTATTGTCTCGCTTCTACAGGAAAAGCAATACAATAGCCAAGTGTGCACTACGATTAGAACAGGTAACTATTGCACCAACGAGTAATATTGACTGATTGACGATTCATGTGGTGGCTGGGAGGGTGTTGAACTAATTTGTAAACTTGGTTTGTAATGTTTGAGGACTGGGGGGATAATTCTGCCTGAACGCTTGCATTTCACATTTTACTATACCTACTTACATGGTCCATTTGTGCACTTCTTTTTTTACACCTTCTTCCGAGCCAAGTCAGTGCATTTACCAAAACTATACAAAATGCTAAAATTCTACAGGTCTATCTTATTCATATCTGGAGTTGGGCTGGGACTACCACAACAGCCAGAAGAAGGAAGTTAGGAACAATGCCTATTTTTTTTTTATTATTCTTTTTATTGAATTTCGAACAACACAAAAACAAAATAGCTCACATGAGTCGCCACGCAGGGCGGTGTATCATCAATGATGACAGTCAGCATGAACATTTGACATAATCAAAACTGTTGTTCTGGAACATTTCACTAGGGATCATTGCTCCTAATGCACATCACACATTCTCGAGAATACATAGCATGCCTCATTGACTTTTAGGGACTGAGCATAGGGTCTGGCTCATCCAACTTCAGTAAATATTGTCGTAATGGTTCCCAAATGTCTTTTGGCTTTGAGGAAGATGGTAGTTCTTCCGCATACAGCTCAAGTGATTCCCTGCAATAGACCATGTCTTTTAACCAATACTCAAGGCTCGGGGTCAGAGTGCTCTCCCATGTCAAAGCTATTCGACGTTTTGCTAGTAACAGAGCTATTCGTACAAATTTCCCCAACACCCCTTTGATATGAGGCACATAACTCAACAGACACACCACTGGTGTACATTGCAATTGTTGATTGGACATCGTCCGCAAACACCCCATCACTGCAGCCCAGAATTTCGCCACCGCCGCGCAGTGCCATGCCAAATGCCAGAAATCTGCGTCCATTTGGTGACATCTTTTACATTGACTAGTGTCTCGTAGTCCAATTTTGTACAATTTCAGTGGTGTATGGTATACCTGATGGATATATTTGAAGTGGATAATTCTGAGGTTACCATTGGGTGTTAGTTTACCTGTTAGGTTACAGATGTGTTCCCAGTCAGTTGTAGTCAACGTCTGATCTATGCCACTATTCCATCTGGTTAAACTGTCACCGCCAGCCCTCACCATTTCAGCTCGTACCGCCTTATACAGTTTGGTCACTAGTCTACACTTGGAGGGCATTGTTAACAGTAACTGAAGCGAGTGTAATGTGGGCGGTTCTGTGGGGAACGAACTATAATGAGCTCTAACCGCTTGTTTTAATCTGTGAATGGTGAATTGAAACAATAATGACGTGTGGGTGATGTATTGGAGGTCTTCAGCTGTGAGGAATTTACCCTCTGTATAGATATCGTGCATACGTTGTATACCCACCATTTGTAGCGAGCGGATCGCTCCCCTGTCCTGAGTGACTGATAAGGAACTGTGGCACGCAAGTGGCAGTGCCGGGGCATACAGCGGGAGTTTCCCCGCTAGTTTACCGATAGTTTGCCAGGCGGCGATAGTAGTATCCACCGAGTTAATTTCAGTACGTGGTGTACCTCTGCGTGTGTGTGTAAGTATTCCAGCGAGAGGCACGGGATAAGCATCCCCCTCCTCCACCGCCACGTGGGGTGTAAATGCATGCGGGTTGTACCAGTGGTATGCATATTAGGCCTGCGCGCATAAGTAATATACATATAAATCTGGTGCGCAAAACCCTCCATGCATATAGTCTAGTGTAAGTGTTTGCCAGCTCACCCTAGCTTGCCCGCCATTCCAGATCAGTTTTAGCAAGTGGGTGCGAATAGTATGGAAGAGATGCTTTGGCAGTTTAATCGGGATATTATTAAATAAATAAAGAAAGCGTGGTAGTACGATCATTTTAATGATGGCTATGCGGTCTGCCAAGGACAAAGGTAAGGAGGACCATCTGTCAACCTGAGATTCAAGTGTCGTGCATGCTTTGCCATAATTGTCTCTTATTACAATCTCCGGGTCACGATGTACCCACACCCCCAGATATTTCACAGGATCGGCTGACCAGATCAATGGGTATTCCATTGGTGGAGGCTTAGTGATTTCCGTCAGGGGTATAATCACCGACTTATCCCAGTTGATCATAAGCCCAGAAAACAGCCCAAAACGAATATACTCCCTTAATAATGGGGATAAATAGACATGAGGCTCACGAACAAAAAGCACCATGTCATCTGCATATAATGATATTCCGACGGGACGATGATGGAAGTTAAGCGCCGCCTTCCTGTGTCGTTGTCTAATCACACAGGCCAGTGGTTCAAGCGCGATCGCGAAAAGTAGCGGAGATAGCGGGCAACCCTGGCGAGTGCCCCTAGTGATACCCAGTGGTTCGGAAGTGACGCCTCCCACCCGGACCCTCGCCGATGGTTCTGTGTATAGCAATTGTATCCAACGCAAGAATACTGGCGGGAAACCCATTCGTTTCAATATATAAAACATATAGCTCCATTCGACGGAGTCGAATGCTTTGGCTGCATCCAACATAACCGCAGCTGCTGGTAAGTCCGGCGTTAGTACATGATACATGGCAAATAGTGTTCGCAAATTGTGTGATGTAGAGCGTTCCGGTATGAAACCAGACTGATCCGGAAGCACCAGACTGGTCATTAGGGGTTGGAGTCGCGTAGCCAGTATTTTCGCTAATATTTTGGCATCTAAATTGATTAATGATAAGGGACGATAAGAGTCGCACTGTGAAGGGGGTTTGTCTTTTTTTAGTAAGGTTATGATTAAGGCTTGTCTCAGTGACGGAGGAAGTATATCCGTGTCATGGGCCTCTGCGAATACTTCCAGTAGATAGGGCGCAAGGAGATCAGCATATTCCTTGTAAAACTCAGCTGTGAGTCCATCCGGCCCGGGGCTTTTTTGTTTGGCAGCGCTCGGATCACTGTTTTAATGTCGTCCACTCCTATAGGTTGGCTGAGATAGTCACGGTGGCTGTCTGCTAGCCAGGCACATGCTACCTCAGTGAAATAGTCATCGAGGGTCGCATCATCCACGCTTCCGCGGGATGTATACAGTGTGGAGTAACAGGATTTAAATTGGTCAACTATCCCCTGCGGTGTGTAGTGTTCTTTCCCCTGTGCGTCTACTATTTTCGTGATGTGAGAATGTTCATCACGAAATTTAAGTTTAGCAGCGAGCTGACGTCCAGGTCGGCCTCCTTCACCATATGCCCTCTCGATATGACGGCGTGATAAATAGCAGGTTTCCGTTTCTGCCATTTTGTGATATTCTTGTAGTTGTTCCTGAATGTGCGCAAGTGTAGTAGTGTCGGGGTTAGTTGCATAAGTGCCTTCTAGTTTTGTCAGTGTGTTTTCCAGTTTAGCAAGTTGGCCTCGGATATCTTTCAGTATGCCTGCAGCAGTGCCTATGCACACCCCACGTATAGTAACCTTGAAGGCCTCCCACAACGTAGCTGCGCTGTCCACCGTTCCCACATTTATTTCAAAAAATTGGTCTATCGCCTTCCTGAGGGTGTCATTATATATAGGGTCCAATAAAGCGTCAGCTCTGAAACGCCATGTAAACAGGCGGTGGATGTTGGTAGGGATTCGAATACTTAATTTTACTGGGTTATGGTCTGATAATGTACGCGAGAGTAAAGTTACATCGGCAACCCAGGTATTACTCTCTTCATTTAACAACCAATAATCTAATCTTGACCACCTTTGCTGTGTCATTTCGTAAGCGCCAGGCATCCACCAGACCCATTTCTATCATAGCGTCACGTATACACTTCGCTACCTTTATAGTGCGCGCCCCATGCGGGTTTGATCTGTCCTTAGCGGGATCTAAGTGCGTGTTGAAATCTCCCCCCCCACAGTATGGCTGCCTCCGGCCATGTTCGGAGCTCTGCTAGCATTCGGATAAACACGTGCGGTTCATCCACTACCGGGCCGTAAATGTTAATGACAGTGATCAGATGTTGTCCCAATTTACCTTGAATCATTGCGCACCTTCCCTCCTCATCAATGTAGTCTCGGAGAGCCGTAAATGGCAAGCCTCTTTTAAACAGTATTAGGACCCCTCTGGCGTATGCAGAATATGACGATGCTACTCTACATGCAGCCCATCTGGTTGCAATTTTGGTTGCTGATGATTTGGTCAGATGTGTTTCCTGTAAGAGGGCTATTTGTGTATTGTGTCTGTCTAAATAAGCCAGTACTTGGCGAATTTTTTGGGGGTGTTGAGTCCCCTCACATTCCATGTTAGGCAGTTATAGTCAGCGTGCATCATTAATGTAGTTTAACTTGGATGACGATGGATAACGAGTAGACCCCATGTATTCATGGCGATATCTACGTGACATAGCAATCTCAGAGTCTGGATGCACAGCTAGGCGCTCCATAGTATTCTGCGATGGTCCGTGCTCATGGTCCCTGTCAGCATTGTTATGCGGTAAGTGATGTGTGCCATAAGAGGCAAAATGAACAGTATGATTGGTATCTGTGTGGTCCCTGTCGTACGTACTTTTCTCATGTGTGCTTAAATAATCACATCGTGATAAACTAATCATAACTTGACAATGCCCTACCCCCCCTCCCACTTCAGCGCCCTAACTTTGCCAAAGCCATAGCCCTTGCCCCTAACCTCCCTCAACATAACCCCTAACATAGATGCAATAAAGTGGGGTATACCCATTCGTGGGGTCGTAGCGACGCAGCTAGCCTCCCACCATGTTGGGGAGGTGACCACCGGGTGTTTATGTGGAGCACCTGAGCCACCTTCTTGGCCAGCCAACCAATATCTGTATACAATCGTACAGCCTCGTGCCCATAGTGACCCCCCACAATAGAAGCATTCAGTATTTATAAACGATACCAAAATATTTAAGCTCTGCTGTATTAGAGTCATATGACAGAGCGTATAAAAGGTGTGTCCATCTGAGAGTTATATATATAACGAAGCTCAAGGGATACCATAGGCTCATGGTAGTTTAGCAACCTATCCCTCCATTCAGTCATCAACATCCGATGTAGCTGGTGGTGGTGTTTTCTGGCGGCGTAGCGTTTTGCATAATCCAGGGCTCGTTTGGAATTTACGAAGATTTTGGCTTTGTCCTCAGTTCCAATTCGTAATCGCGCCGGGTATAGCATTGCATAGGGAATCTTTTCGGCGAATAGGAGTTTCTTGGTTGCCTGGAATTCTTTCCGTGCAGCTTGTACTGTGGCTGTAAAGTCCGGATAGAATGATAGGGCATTCCCTTGATAAACTACATTCCCTTTTGTCGTGACATGCGGAGTATAGTGTCTCTATCCCTGTAGTTGAGCAGGCGGGTGATAACCGGTCTCGGTGGTGCCCCCGGTGGCGGCCGCGCCGCTAATGAGCGATGGGCTCTCTCTACAGTGAACATATTGGAAAGCGTACCTTCGCCACAGAGCTCACGGAACAGAGTTTCAACATAGGTCTCCAGGCGTCCAACATTGGTCGATTCCGGCAGGCCCAAAATGCGTATGTTATTCCGCCTTGAGCGCGCTTCAAGATCTTCATTTTTCGCTTGGATGACCGCTAGTATTTGCTCCATGTCGGATGTCCTCTTGTCAACTTTCTGGAGATTGTCCTCTGTATTTGAAATGCGTTGTTCTGCTTCTCCGATTCGTAGGTTCTGTTTATCGAGTTTAGCAGAAATGCTGTCGATGCGACCGTTGAGCGCCTCCATATTGTCGTTGATGGACTGTAGGCTCATATGGATAGCGGCCAAGGATTTTTCTAATGTGGTCGGGGCTGATGTGGCCCCCTCCAGCTCCGAATCCGAAGCATGCTGGGGCTTGCTAGATTTGCGCAGCTCAAACGTAAGTCTCGGTTGATGTTTATCCGGTTTCCCCATTTCGTGGCGTCTATGTCGCACCTCAGATCTCACCACTCTCGATGCAGCCTGCGCTTCCAGTGTAGAGTGTGCTATGGAGTGATCAGCGTATCACATGAGGTGCCAATCGTCGTCCGCAAATGCTGGTTCTGAAAGTCCCGCTGCCTTAACTGCTTGTCGCCGGCGGACACTCACTAGTAAGTGCTTAGGCCCGACAGTGTGTTCCCACGTGTCTTCACCACCTTTTTTATGTTTGTTCGGCGCAGCTTTTTGGCGTGTTTGCAATCACTCATGGACACCCAGGAGATAAGCAATGCGCCACATACCGCTCTCAGGAGTGCCAGTTATAGCCGATGTTGAGGATTCCCTCTAGTGCATGCCAGCAGGCGCTGAGGAGCTGCAATGTGCACCACCGTGCTTTCCACGTTAATTGTCTCTGGGCGGCGTGACGCTTATGTGAGGTACGACGCCAGAGGATTGTCAGCGATTTAGCTAGGTTATAGATCGTCACCACTTGCGAGCGAAGCCCGTAGCTCCCACCCGCTTCCTAGCTCAGCCCCTGCGATGCTCTCAGCATTAGCGGGTCATGTAGATGTGGGTTAGTGTCCTATATATATTCCGTCTGGTGTCACCATGCCGCGGCGTCCGTGGCCCACCGTGTGTCTCCCTGCTGGATTGTTGTGCTGCCACAGTCTATGCGCTCGTGCGGGGATTGCAATGTCTTTGTACTGGGGGCCCACTCTCCTCCCGTGTACAGCCGCCTGCACCGTTCGCCGATTTTTCCAGCGCGGCTTCCCCTCAATGTTCCGCGCGCTCTGACGCGCTCAGGTCGGAAGTCACCCACCTTCAGTGCCAGCCTCGGAGTCCCCCTCGGCGCAGGATGGTAGTCCGTTGTCTCTCCAGCTATTGTTGTCCAGGCGCTTCACCGGGGGATCCCCAGCAACGCACTCACCAAGCTCCAGACATGGGGGCCGCCATCTTGTCTCGATTGCAGCGTCAGGTGCGGCTGCCACTTATCGCCGTCACACTGTACGAACCAGCCGCAATTTCACCCCCCTGCACTTCCTCAGTTTCAGGGTGTTAGAGGCTGCCGCGTAGAGTCAGCGATGGCTACAGGAGCGCAGGATTAATGCAGGATTATGTCGGTGGTCGGCAGAGCCGCGGTATTAAGCAGCCTCTTGCCGTGCGTCAAGCCACGCCCCCCAGGAACAATGCCTATTTACTTCAATGGGAAACAACATGACTCAAAAAGGGCTACTCCTGTGGACTGGAGAGAAGTGAGTTGTATAGGAAAATGCAGAGTAGTGACTCCAATGTTAAACTCTAATTAAGTGAATGTGGTCTGAGGGGGACGGTCACTGGATTCAAGTCACATGATGGACTCACATAGCTAAATTTGTGAGATTGATCAGACATTTTCATGCAGCTACTTCTCTGGAAATGGTGGTACGAGATTGTTCTTACTTCTCAGTTAATTGCACATGACTGCACGAGCGGGGCTGCGTTATGAGCTGTGAGAGTTTGGGGCCATGAACTTGTGAACTGTATCTGCCTGCCTCCACCAAGACACCACTGCGTGAAGGGGAGAGCTGCCATGGTTTTCACATCACCGTTGCCACTGGGGACTCTCATTCCCACAATCCCCTTCTGGGACAGGCTTGTATCTGATTCCCCGCTATTACAAGAGGTGCCCTGCAGTCCCGCAACTCAGGAGCGGAGTTCTGAGCCATGTGAGATTTATCTGGGCCCATGAACTTGTGAACTGTATCTGCCGGCCTCCAACAGGACACCATTGCATGAAGGGGAGAGCCGGCACTGTTTTCACATCACCGCTGCCACTGGGGACTCTCATTTCCATAATCCCCTTCTGGGACACACCTATATCTGATTCCCAGCTACAACAAGAGGTGTGCTGCAGTTATGCAGTGCGGGACGCGCCCGTGCCAAAGGCGGGCCTGTCCGAACTCGGACAAGGCTGGGCCGGGCCATCCCTCTTGGTTTTTGTTCTCTGTGTCAGCCGGGACTCTGAACATATAAATCAGACTAGGTTACTGTTGGTGCTTTTGATCTTTTTCTTCTTTTTGTTTTGCTTTAAATTTTATGCTGGTACAGGTTATTGCCGATTATTATTTTAGATAAAAGCGTATTATAGCTGTACCCTTTTATTTCTTTTTTTCTAAATATGGGAAAAAGGAAATCAGAGGCCAAAAATTCTATTGACAAAAGACCTAGAACCTGTAACTCGATTTTATCTTATCTGCTGTGGAGGCTCTTGCTGATGAAATTTTGTCTGTAGAAGAACAATTAAATTCCAGACAGGATTTAGATATATTGGCTACTGTTGGGGCCTCCGCTTCTTCAGATCTGGGAATAGTTGCGATATGCAACAATGAAGAAACTCCAGCTGTGGGGAGAGTGGCAATTGATTTGGCCAGGGGAGCTACAGTGGCCCCACAAGAATTTCAAGACAATGGGGCTCCTGGGGGAAGTAATGTTAAGGGAAGTCTAAAAGCTAAAAGTAAAAGCACGGGGGCAAACACAGGCACCTTAAGGAAATTGAAAAGGGGGTAGCAGGTTGCGGCAAATGACAGTTCCGTACAGATTGCTCCCAGTATTTTGCTCACAAAAATACATTTTCTTTGTCTCTTCCATCCAGATTTGACACCTTGGAAGAAAAGGTGGGTTCTCTGGTAGGCTCTACAGGGTCTCTCAGAGACCAGGTAGAAATAATCTTGAGCAGAACTTTCATTATTCCGACAACCCCGATTGTTAATAATCAGATGATTAAGCCTGTCAGAGAGACTTTAGCCAGAGGAAGTCACGGTTCTTTACTTAGAACTGAAACTGCTCCACAAGCCACATGTGTCTGTGAGCCTATAATGGAAGAAAGCCATAAAACGTCTTGTAATCCGGTGGATTCACAGGGACCTCATCTAGGGAAAATTACAGTTAAAACTTCTGGGGATGGGCTTCGGCCCACTGCATCTTCAGAAGACATCGGCTGGGGCCATTCTGGCTTGTTCTACTTTGTCAGATATCTTACATCTACCCCCGGCTTTCACATCCTATGTCCAGGTTTTGGCTTATGACCCTCCCATTGGGCAATCTGTACAGGAAGTCTTCCAGCAATTAAAAAACTAGGCAGTACACTGACTTGCTGGGCAGGCCACGCCCCTCCTCTGAAATTAGTTCAATGCTCTTTGAGGAAATTATTATGATACATAGGGTGTGCTGGCTAGGGAATGCTCCCAAGTCTTTTTGGGTGGGGGGGATTGCATTGTAATTAATTATTGCAATACATTTAGGGCTCGATTTATGCTAACGAAACTTGGTTTGGTGTCAGTATCTCCTAGCGGCATTATAGCTTTACCCTTGTCCCTGGGGTCAACTCATGGGGGAACAAGTCCACAATTATTGTTACCCCTGTAGGTCCAGCTATGGTTAGGACACTCTAGGTTATGTCTTGGAATGTAGCAGGGCTGCGGAAAATACTGGATGACCCTGACTGGACTATGTCCCTTGCTCTGTATGATTTTCTAACATTTCAAGAGACTTGAGACACAAGGGGTGGAATTCACATGGCTGGTGATGCTACCTTTTCCATCTATGCTTCCCCATTTAGAAGTGGTAGACCTAGTGGGGGCCTTGTGACTTTTGCAAAATTAGATTTATGTTACAAAGTGGAAATGATTAAGGGTACTTCCCCTCATGTTTTAGGTGTCCTTCTCTCGTTCAAGAAAAACACTAGGAATTTGTGTATCAACATTTATAATGCTGTTCATGGAAGGGAATAGGATGAGGTGCTAGCTTTACTCAGTACCTTTTTGCACACATTCTACTCGGGCTGTCCCAGTTATATACTGTTATGTCAATTCTGGGGGATTTTACTTTACACCCCTGTAGTGGTTGATAGATATATATATATATGGAATACCTCCAGGATCAAGTCCACCTTAAGCATACTCAATAGGGGGATAAAATCAATGAGTTGTCCACTGAATATAACCTGGTAAATCTTTTGAGTCTAGAGAGTTTGTGTAAGGGTGATAATGCCCCTACCTTTAAGGGCTCAGGAGGTGTAATGCTACAGGCATTTATATATATTGTGAGATCATGTGTTGACCATTGAGTCCATGTTGCTTTAACTACATTTTGTGAGTACGGTTTCATCTTATGTTTGTCTGACCCTGCCTTTCAGCTGCAAACACAGGCAGGCCCCAGTTTACTTGCGTGCACACAGTAATGTTTATGTTTTTCACTTCACCGAGTGGGATAGATAAGCTACTAGAACTGACAAGTGTGGGCTGCGTACAAGGCGCAAGGATGACAAAGTGAAGAAATCTGCCTCAGCCTGGCCAGCTCAGTTGAGTGACCTCAAAACGGAGTTCAGCCAGCACCTATAGTGCAGATGAAGGGAGGGGGAGCTTCTAGAAGCCTCTCTCTGTGTTAGTAAGAGTATAAAGACGGAGATCTTTGGTGCTTTGACAGGAATTCGCCTGCAAAGTAGACGCACTGCCCAGGGCTCTTGTGCCCGGTTAGAGATCTCCCTGCCTGAGACTGTCAACGGGTTCCCCAGTCGTGCTGGCAGAGATGATGCAAGACAGACAGCCGGTAAAGTATTCCAAGTTTTAATTACTCATTCTTGTGTACATGCAGTTATCTTTCTATGCATTTATTCTTGTGTATATACATTTATTATATGCATTTATTTTACATGTGCATTATTGCTATTTGAAATATGGGAAATCGTTGCAATAAATATTTCCCTTTACTTGGTAAATGAGTGTTGAGCTCTGTTTATGTTGTACCTTGGTATTCTAAAGGGGGGTAGAGCCCTATTTTGAAGAGTGTTCACGTTGTATCCTGGTGTTTTGAAGTCTTGCTCAGGTGTTCTGAAGAGAAAGCAAGACATTTTGGGGTCACTCGCAGGATTCAAATTGAAAATAGATAAAGCAGGTTCCCAGATACCAAATGAAATACCAGGATGGGAATTAGTTCCATATAGTCAGCTTGCTCATGAGTGGCCTCATTGTGCTGAGTTGAGTGAGAATTGGAATGCATGTATGCCTGATGCACAGCCAGAAGATGTATTAATTTGCCTGCAAAAAGTGCCAATCGAAAAAAGGAAAGAGTTTTTTACATTGGGTCAAAGAAGCTGGATCTTCTTAAATGCTTATAGGAAAATGCATGAAAAATGTATTCAGTTAGAAAAGGAGTGTAAAGCGGTGGAAAAACAGCGAGTGGAAGCCAAGAATACTTCTGTAATGCCATCATGACAGAATGAATTGTTGCAAAATAAGTTGGAAACTTAGCTTGTGGGTGAAAGAGCGACAGTGAGTGTAAACAGATTCCAACAAGGGCGGGTGAAACATTGATTGCATGATGGTGCACTTGTTTGATTTAGGGGCACAGAGAGTGCATTTAGATCATGGAGATGGGGTGAAGTTTTGTATGTAAGCAATGATCCTGTTGTGCAAGATGAGTTCAGGAATTTTAAGGGAAATGTGCAGATCACTTTACTGCAGTTAGTGGCAGATGCATGTTTACACAAATACCCAACTGAGTCAGATTTGGCACCAACTGAGACGCCCTGGTTTACACTAGGGGATGCAATGCAGAGAATGAATGAGGATGTAATGAAGATGGCAATTTTCATAGGTGTTCCTTATGATTTCATGAATGGATTGCTAAATACATCAGTGCGAAGTAAGATAAAGATTTTGGCCCCTTTGTACAAGGTTAAGCTAAAGAAACATGAGTTTGAGTGGGTAGAGCAGTGGCAGAATGCATTTGAAGCAGAAAAAGAAGCTATACAACGTGCATTGGATTTGTGGGCAGTACGAGAGGGGGATGTTGAACTAAATGTTACAGTCCAAGAGCAGTATGCTAATTGGAGTCTGTGGCAGAAGCAAGGAAAGAAGAGGGTGTCTTTAGGATTTTGGGTGAAGAAAATACCAGATGCTGGAGAGCAGTACACTCCATTTGAAAAGCAGTTGCTTGCATGTAACTGGGCCCTGGTGGACACTGACCAGTTGACCCTGGGACACTGTGATTTTGAGACCTGAGATTCCCATAATGCAATGGGTGATGAGTTCCCCCTAGACTCATAGAATAGCGCTTACACAGTAAACCAGCATAATCAAGTGTAAGTGGTAAATACAAGACAGGGCCCGAGTAGGTACAAAATGTACTGCAGTGTTGCATGAGCAGGTGGCTTAGGCCCCAGTAGCAGATACAGAGGTGTAACAGGATGTGCCTGAGATACAGGAGTCCCCTGTGAAGTGGGGTAAGGAGTTGTGGCAAGAGACCTGGGAAATGTTATAACAAAGCACAGTTACTGTATATCACATAGATGCCCACTGCCCAACAGACTCATTAGAATGGTGGTGTAATTCCTTTGCAGATGAAAAAGTCAAATTTTGGAGGCCGAGGTGGCAACACAGGATTCTGATTTGGTGAGAATGGCAAAATGGGCACACCAAAAACGTGGACACCTGGGAGAGAAAGCCACTAACAGGTGGGCAGAGAATAGAGGGATGCACATTCCCCTAGATTTGATCAAAACTGCAATTATGCAATATCCCATTTGTCAGCATGTATAACACAGACCAGTCCCACAGGTGGTGAGAGTTTTAGGGGAAAGCTGCCAGGACAGATATAACAGATCGACTACAATGGGCCAATGCAAATTAGATGGGGTTGTCAGTATGCATGTACAGTGGTGGATACTTACTCTGGCTACTTGACAGCCTTTCCTTGTAAACGTGCCACTCAGCAGAATACTCTGAAACTTTGAACTTACTCATTTTGTATTATGGTATTCCATTACAAATTCAAAGTGACAATACTTCTCAGTTCAAAGGCAAATTGGTGCAGGATTATTGTGCACAGCACAACAAAGTGCATGCTGAAAAAATTGGTAGATGGATCATTAAAAGGTTGGAGAAATAACTTGCATGATGCATTGTTAATTTTGAACAACAGGCCTTTGACAAATGCAGAAATTCCATTAATGCGAATGTTGACACCAGCGTTGCAGATTCAACCTCGAATGGCCACTAACACTATCTTGTACGAGGAGACAACTCCTGGAGCCTTGACTCCATATAGGGCCACCCCAGAGGCTGCAGGTCTTGATTTACATGCTTTACAGATGCACAGATTAAAGCCCAGAGATATGGATTTAATTAAAACTGGGGTTGGAATTCAAATTCCCCCGGGGCATTTTGGATTGATTGCCCCTCGTTCTGGGCTTGCCTTGATAGGCATCCAAGTTTTAAGAGGGGTAATAGACTCCGATTACCAAGGAGAGATCAAGGTGACACTGTTGAACAGTGTACACACTGATTTGGTAGTGCAACCTGGAGATCCAGTTGCTCAGATTATCATCATGCCAGTTTATGGAGGAATTGTTAGGAAGGGTACTGCCCCAGCCCTTCTTACTGTACGAGGAAAGGGAGAGTTTAGATCCACTGATAAGAACCCAGGTACCAAAGTATGGATTGAATCCTCCAATAACCCCCCGCCTGCACCCGCTGAAATTATAGCAACAGAAAAAGACAACATCCTAGTTGTAGTGAGACCAGGAGAGGAGAAATCGGAACATGTGCCTGCTGATAAATGCTATTTACAAGAATGAATAATACTTGTTTGTTCTCTGTTCTTCTAGATCACAGCATGGTGCGTTTATGTCCTGGTTGTTCTGTGTGGACTGTGTTCGGGCGTGTTATGAGGGCACTGGGAGAGTCCAGGGATGTCCACATCCAGGGGACTCAACCGCCAGTATCAAATGACGACATTATCACAGTAGCCGGAGAACCTGTAGACTTATTTGGCGCAAAATGTGCTCAACATATCACACTTCTGAATGGGAACATTAAGAGCACCCTCAATGTTATCTCCATGTGTCTGGTTGCTATACCTACTCCTGTTAATGTTCTCTTACATATCTTTAATGCTACAAATGCTGATGAGGTGGTGGAGGAGAGCGATGTCAGAACCCACCTCTCCTTAAATGAATATTGCAAATTCTGCCCTGAGGTAACCTTGACTCAACAATATTGACATTTACTTTTTTGCATTCCACAGGCTCCCTCTTCTTCTACACAAAAGTTCCATAACACTCCTGCTTACCGGAGCAATTCAGCCCTGCACCCAAGATGGGCATTCCAAGAAAAAGAATGCAGATGCACTGCCCCTTTTGGCATTTATATACAGTATCATTTTTTTCTTAACAGTAACAATTTTTAGGACTGTGTGGTCCTCCCTAGTTTGCTTTTTTCAATCCTAGGTAACATAACAATTAGATAACCTAGGACTATTACCCACCAAGGCATGAAAGGTAGATCATCATAGGGCAGAGTCTTAGAAAAATATCTGTCCATATGTAGGTAGTACTAGAACGCACTAAGGCCTGATTCACAAAAGGTAAAGTCACACTTTTGGTGCAAGTTTACTCTTGCAGTGTACTGTATTACCATTAACTTTACAAATAGCACCTTTGCGAGTAGTAACGATTAGTAATAGGAGTTACTACTCGCAAAGTTACCACCCAAAGTTACTGATGGAAATGTTACTAGTCATAAACTTACACTGTAAGAGTAAAGTAACACCAAAAGTTTAACTTTGCGAATCAGGTCCTGTGTTGCTTACAAAATCTTTGCAACATGGAGTAACCTTCTCCTGAGTCCTGACTTGTGGCTTTTGTAAGTTTCATTTTAATTGTTTCAATAAATTAAATACTAGCTCTCCAGAACGCTTGCTAGTCGTTGTTTATTTGACTTTTTTGTCATGGTGGTCTCAGTCTTGGATTATCCACCAATGCTGTGTTTTTAGTCTAGTTGCCTGCGATAGAGAATCATTCTGAATAATCCTACAGGTTGAGTTCAACTCACAAGTATCACTCAGAATAGGTGGGAGCTCGTTTTGTGATGTCTTCCCAGTTAGCGCTACTCCACTACCACCAGCATTAAAAAGACCCTTTGGGAAACCCTGGAATAAGGTTTGGGAAGACTGAGAGAGATAGCAGACATTACTTAATCTATTCAGGTAAGAAGTAAAGAATTTACTACTGAAGTTGTTCTTGGGAAGGAGAGAATGTGATTTTTGAGTAGGTTTTTGACAGACCCCCTACTAGTGGTTACTAGTTAGAGAGGGTAGGAAAAGGGCATTAACGAACTTGTATGCAAGTTTCAATGATAGGATGTTGGGTACTTCAAAACCTCATCAAGCAAAAAAGTTAAACATAGTCAGTTTTCCGCTTCCACTCGGGTAGCGGGGTATATTGGACTGCAAGTACCCTACTAAAGAATAAATACATGGCAAGGGACTTCAGGCCGAGAAAGTCTAGCGGGAAATGTATATGTATAGTATAGTGTGTGACAATTTCAGAGGACAGCTTCTTGTCTCGCTCTTATCACTAAACCACAATGTTACACTAACTAGCAATGCAAAGACAGATACTAAAGCTAAATAAAGTGCCATTTATTTTACACATAGGAAATACACCCTGTCTAGCTACAACAGGTCCATCCCCTCCCCAAGCAAAATCCTAAAAATGTCCCTTTGCCCAACTCCCTTTTCCCACTCTCTCCACTCACAGCAGTCCCCCAAGCAAAACCCCCAAAATATCCCTTTCCCTAACACACCTCCTGCAACTGTCCCACCCAGAAGAAGAACATAAAACGGTTCAATATAGCAAGTCACTAAGGGCATTGAGGTCCTGCCTCACCCTGGCCAGTACTCGGACCAGGTTGCACTGGTCCTTCCTGATATGTGCCAAATCACAAACAATGTGGCGGAGGAGGCAGTGATCAAACAATTATGAGTGGTGGGGGAAGCTACTGGTGGTCCGGGTAGCAGTTGTCCTGGACCCCGGCAGTAGGCAGCGGTGGCCAAAACAAGTAGAGGCCCTGGGCTCCTTCTACTCTTCATCCTCCTCCAAGGCCTCTAGCCGGTGGTACTCTACAGCTTAGGCTTCAACTTCTGGCACCACATCCGGGTGGCTATTTCCCGCTGGGCTTGAGGACGAGCAGCAGGAGCAGATATATCAAGAAAAAAAAACATGAATTGTAGTGCTCTGCGCAAACGCTTGTTTATACTATAGTGGCACAGTTGCAGAACATTGCTCATCTCTAGGACCATTGGAATTTTTGATACGAATAGTCACAAGGCCAAGTTTTCCCAGACATGCATCAAGCAATAGCACTGATTGTAAAGAATGAAGCCATACCACCAAAATAATAAAAAAAAGTGATTTTAGTTTAATTGATTTCATAGGGTGAAACTGAAGACTCTATGTTTGTTAATAAATGAATTAGCTGCCTTTAATGATATATGCTGCACACTTACTTGACTATACGTACAACATTAATAGAGCCATGCTGGTGGGTCTGCTACTCTGCAGCATGTTTATGGGGCAGATGTAATGGCATGTTATTATCTTACTATCATTAACTCTTCTCCTACTGCCTCTTTAATTCTACCCAGAATCCAAACTTAGGGGCGGATAGAGATCCGGAGATGGAATACTCTGTCACACTTGTGGCAGATAACGGGTATCCCGTCTGTCGTATTAAAGTAGACAATGCGCAGAATATAAAAGATGCACTGTAGTACAGCAAACAGGAGATATTATTTATGCAGCCCCTGAGCAACACATTATTCCACAAAAAATAAGAGTCAAATTATAAAATCGTGTTCTACTGCTGAATTTCTTATTGTCTTTTTTATTCTGTCATCAAATGCAAGTTCTTCTTGCTTCATGAAATCACTCCAGTTATAACTTGTTGCCTTGTAGCCAACACATGTTTTGTCATGGGTATATTAGCCCAAAAGACTTCATCAGGGCTCTCTAGATTCAATATCACTCCAAACGGTAAATCAAGTTCATGTTCTATGTATATTCAAATGTCAGTAGGTTCTAAATAATGTTCATCAAAATCCTCTCGTCATTTCAAAACTATTGAGCGGGCGGAGTAACACTCTGCTGCAAGTTCTGCGTTCGTCCCGAGATTACTCGTTCCCCGTGTTCGATTCGCGTCTTTTGGGCTAATATACCCATGACGAAACACATCTTGGCTGCAAGGCAACAAGTTATAACTGGAGTGATTTCATGAAGCAAGAAGAACTTGGGGCTGCATGAATCTATTTGGGCAGTGGACTTAGTCCACACCATACTGTGAGGGTTTAATGGCTACCCCCTTTTCTCCTAGGAGTACCGTGAGACTAAGTTTACTATACAAGGGAATACAGACAGGTTTACGCAACAGATACCCTTGCCAAGCATTTTCTTTCTTTCCAGGATATTTTATTTGTCATAGAGTATCCCATCCTTCAAACTCTAAATAAGACCTTAGTCCCACATTAAGCCCTTCACCACAGACTATTTTCAACAAATACCTTCACTTGGCAGAGGGGAGAATAGTTTATGGGAAGGTAAGTTATAGGGATTAGGCTAGGTAGAGGTTTAGCTATTGAATTGCTGGATGTTCATGTACTACACTTTTGCTGAGTCACCTTGTTTAATGGAAGGAACAAATTGGAATTGTTAATCTGTAATGGAAGCCATGAAATAAGTCACTTCGGCAGAAACATGTGGCACATGGTGAGATGGAACTTACTTTTTTGGGTAGGCTGGGACAGAAAGAATGCTGAAGTGAAGTAGTGCGTGACTGAGTGGGTACTGGGAAACACACCTTGTCTTCGGTTTGTATGCCTTGCTAACGTTTTGCTGTGCTGTTAACTGAAGTAGACAGACATTTTGCCACCTACACTCCAACACCAAATTAAACCGCACTACAGTTTTAAGTAGTGAAATGCCAAGGGCAGGGAGGTGAAAGGAGGGATAGCTTAACAAATACAGTATTATATAAATAAGAAAACAAGGTGACTCACCAATTGTCCCTGACACCACTGTGACTTCTCCCCCTCCCTGGGTCTCCCCTGTGTCAGTCTGAGGCGGACTAGCGCTGGTGGCAGCACTGGTGGACTGCACGCCTAAACAAAAACACAATGCACCAGTTTTAGATACCAGATTAACCACCATATTATTTTGCGCAAAGTACAACAGCAATACGTCACTAAAGTTAGGGTAGATATCTTCTATTGGAAGTATCACTTTGGGAGGTTTGGTTGACAACATTTTAAAAACCAGGTAGTCAACTAAAAACCTTTTTCTTCTAATGGAGGGGTACGACTACGAACTGATGAGAATGCAATGCAAAACAATGAAGGGGTGGAATGGGATGCAAAGGACATATGGTATTAGTTGGTATCTCATTCCTGCCATGCTGCACTGTCCTGGAGACTACTAGTATGAGACAACCTTGAGGGTCCATGATCAATCTATCTCTGTCCCTGTACTGTTTGCAAAAGAAAGTCTTCTCAACCAACATGTTTTGTGAATACTTTAGCCTGCAATCTTCTTTCTGTTACAAAAAAATCTGTTCACTTAACAGTCCTCCACAAGACATGTAAAAGAGTGGCAAAGAGAAAGCTCAATGAAAAAGGGATTGTAAGAGAGCTACAGACAGGAGAAAGTCAGCTTTGGAAACAGGAAATATAGCAAACACAGGGAGATTCAGGGATAACAAACATTAGGTAGGGGAGTTGAAAAAAAGTAAATACAGAAACCCATAGTACATTACTAGTGGGAATAGTTCAAAGTAAGATACAATAATAATATTTTGAGCTATTCATTCATTCCAATTAATGATCTTTGCTTCTCTGCCTCCTTTAACTATTGATGGAACAAGTTGATGTCCCTTTGCGTACTGCACCTCAATGAGATTGGGATTGTATGAGCTACATAACGCCACAGAGAAGAATGACAACACTGCTGTAATGCTACTATGGCAATAGTTTATCAACAAAAGGGGTTAGGCCCAAAGGACAAGGAACAGGTGGGGCCGTGTAAATTAAGAAATAAGGGGGGGTAAGCCTGAAACCTTTATCACTTATACAGCTAATTCTTTAAAGCAATGATCAAATGCATTCCTTTTGATTTGATCAGGTTATTTATTTAACCTTTTCTTTTATTGATATTCATATATTTTTCATAAAGTTCTAATGTGAAAAAGAAACACTTATTCATTCCAGAATTATATACAATAACCAATAAAACATTTAACAATTACAAAAAACATCATAGCCGACCCACATTAACAATATGACATCACTATATAACAAAAATAACATACATATTCTTACACCATTTCATAATTTGCCAAAATGGCAACCCTTGAAACTACTAGTTCATCAAACTCAAGGGAACGTTAATACACAGGGAACACACTTGTACATACGACAGGGGATGATTACATCGCCCTCAATCAGAACGTATATTTAATTCACAGTTCCTCAGTGTAAATAAATGCCAACGCGTTTCGAGTCCCAGGCGAGAAATACGGGATTGCTTCTGTTGCAGGTACGCGCTGAATTAGCCTTTACCGCGTGTGGTGTAAATATTCATAATAGCATGGCTTGTAAAAGAGAAACACGCTCTAACTTTGGGTGTTTAAAACTTTCAGATCTGAAGCCGCCGGGCATTTTCTCATGAATCAACTCGTAACGAACATAAGTAGGAGTTACATTGTATTCTTGAAGGTACGCAGTAAAAATGAGAATGAGCCATACCTAAGTAAACAATACAGACTTCTGGGCACTGATAGTGTTTCTTCTTCCAAATAGGATTCATTCAAAGCCCTTTACGACTTACTGAGAACATTACCGATGTTGAGAATATCTTCCATCAGGTAATTTTGCGTGTATAAATAGAAGTGCATAACTGATAGCTCGGTTGGAGCATTGAGAGTCCAGTAATTAATGAAAGGTTTTTTGTATTATTTTTAGACCACACCAATACCCATAATTAAGAAGCCCTGATGAGAGCCCCGTATTTCTCGCCTGGGACTCGAAACGCGTTGGCATTTATTTACACTGAGGAACTGTGAATTAAATATACGTTCTGATTAAGGGCAATGTAATCATCCCCTGTCGTATGTACAAATGTGTTCCCTGTGTATTAACGTTCCCTTGAGTTTGATGAACTAGTAGTTTCAAGGGTTGCCATTTTGGCAAATTATGAAATGGTGTATGAATATGTATGTTATTTTTGTTATGTAGTGATGTCATATTGTTAATGTGGGCCGTCTATGATGTTTTTTGTAATTGTTAAATGTTTTATTGGTTATTGTATATAATTCTGGAATGAATAAGTGTTTCTTTTTCACATTAGAACTTTCTGAAAAATATATGAATATCTATAAAAGAAAAGGTTAAATAAATAACCTGATCAAATCAAAAGGAATGCATTTGATCATTGCTTTAAAGAATTGGCTGTATAAATGATAAAGGTTTCAGGTTTACCCCCTCTTGTTTCTTAACTATGGCAATAGTGGCATACTTTAAAGCTGCCCAAGTGAACACCTGGCTCACAGTCAAACAGAATCCTTTCAGTATAATTCAGTTGACATCCACTCCACTCCCCCGGTCCTACACCCTCCCTGTTCCCACACATCCACCCATGTATTTTGACACATTGCTATATTTTCTATCACTGGTAAACCTGGGAATGAATAAAATGCTACGCCTTCCCAGTAGAGGTGCACTGAGGAGAAATATGTTTATTTCTTCTTGAGTTTTCCTCTTTCTAAGTGTACTGCATTATGCTGCATCACAATTAGAAAGAGGAAAAAGTCTCTCAGGATATTTTTTGTGCAGGAAGGTTTCCCTTCCTGCACAAAAACAATCCACATTGTAACGCAGGCACCCATGCACCATGGTGCAAGGATGCCTGTATTGGCTCTTTGCAGGTCTCAGTGCACCAGAACAGAGAGAGCAGGAATGGGACATATCTTGGTAAATATGTGGCATTCCTGTCCTATCACTTTGACGCAGTGCAGCAAGTTGTCCTGCTATTCTGTGCTGCAGGAAATTGGAAATTTGGATAAATCTAGGCCCGATCCACTCTGTAAAGTTTATAGATAAATCCTTGGATATTACATGCCCAATCCTTTTGAAACAAAGACCGTGGACACAAGCACTGTCTGATGCAAAAAGTACACAGCGTAACTTGTGATTATCTGGTCAGGCAAAACCAGGTGAAAGTCAAAAGGTCAGCAATCCAACTGCGATGGAGCATGGGCCAGATACAGGGAATAGGTGAAAAGGTTACCTTCTAAAGGCCAGTGCAAAGAGATCCATCCGTGGTGGAGGAAGCTGCAAGGAGAGCGTCGCGGATGGTCGTAGTTGTAGCACGAAGATCCTCACGGCGTTGTGGATGGTCATTGCTGGAGTTTCGCATTGGCGGTCAACGTGGGCTGTCGATTCTGTAGTGAGAAGTGCAAATCTCACGTTGTCAGTACTCCCTGACGGTCACTGTAGCGCAAAGAAGCAGGTTCACCCTAGCTTCGCATTGGCAGTTAGCATGGGCAGCAAGATCTTGGCACAAACTTACTTTTCTTCAAGGAGGAGTTGAACTGAGGCCACACTAAGGATCCAGGCCTGGGACACCTCTTGGGGCACAGAACTCACTCCTGCAGAGGCCAGCACGGCTCAGGCAGGTCCACGTGCAGATCCAAGCAGGTCCAGTAGAAGCAGGTCAGCTGGACAGTTGCAATGAGGTCTCTCAAGCTTGTTATGTCACTGTAGCTGTTACTGTGTGGCAGAAACCATGGCCTCAAACAATGATTAAAACCATTATCTGTCCTACCCTGAGAAATGGCTGCACAGGACAGAAGAGAAATCTGACAATAATGCCTACCAAGGGCCAAATGCATGAATGCGCACACACTGCTGAAAGGAGGAAAGTGCTGGTAAGGAGAGATGATGATAGGAAATTATGAGAATCAGGCCGCTGTCAGTAGTGGTCACTGACATGATGTCTGCAAAGACAAGAGCTGGTCAATGTCTTTTACAACAAAACCCTATTTTTTGTCTGTCTACCTAAAAGCATTCCTCATTCCTGAAGCAGACTAACTCTTCTTTGTGAACCTTAACCAATGTAGGTGGAATACAGTACTAATATTGCATAAAGAAACTGACCCACAGCTTTACACCCACAAGGTTCCCTAGAGGTCTGAATCAAGAGTCTGGGCTTGCGTGAAAATGAAGTGATTTTTTTGTTCCCAGAACCATGGACATTTTTTGTTTGCCTCTACCTTGATATGCACGGAGAATCTTTCCAATGTATGTTCATGCATACAAATCACACCTCAGTATACTAATGTCACAATACAGAGTACACGATTGACTCACAAGAATACACACATTTGGGTCACGTTGCATAATGTTTATTTCGTGTTAGTTTGCCCAATGGCAGGTTTTATGGATGAGAGGCCCATCAAGAGTGCTCATATGTCCTTTTTCCCTGCTTCTTCAGGCACCGCTGTGAAATACTAACTATAAGACTGGTGCCTCACTTTGGTCTTGACTTGTGGAGTCTTGATGCCATAATTGGCAGGCCTACATTCGGAGCCCCACTTCTTAAAAGAAAAGCCCACGAGTTTGCTTTTATAAAGACATTGCAGACACATCACAGTGGAGCCATCGGCCATGAGATATGTAGTGCTAGAGGTCTTATTTCTGCAGATTCTGGGCCAGCAACAGATCCCAGACCAGTGCTCTGAGCAAGATCTGTGGCTACAGCTACAAAGATTTATTGTAGCCTGTGCACTGTGAATCTTGATAGATCTAGATCTCCAAAATGAGCATTATCATAGAGAAGACTTGGGCATAAATAGATGTGTACATTTATCCACTGGCCACGGGAAACTATTTTCTTTTGTATGATGATGATCCCAAAACTGACAGCCTTAGCATCCCTACTTTTATAACACTATTAATCCAAGTCCCTTTGTTTTTGATAGTTTCAGTCAGGAATTGCATTACAATGTGCTTGTGGTTGCATACTCCAGTAAATTGCACTTGTACAGCAATATTGCTATGCACATGCTCCAAGAGCACATAAAGACAACCACATTTTGTCTCAGAAAACTGCATTAGCTTATAGGAACCTGCGTGGTTCAAAAGGCAGAGATTTGACAATTCTGCACCACAACATCGTCCTTTGTGTGGCAACGTGAAAGAGGGTTCACAGCATATCTTCATATGTGATTTCAAACTGCAGTTGTCCAACATGGCTCATGCATTTCCAAAGGCAAGATGCTCATGCTTAGATTTCTGTAGGCTCCAAAGAAGTGCAGCAGCTGTTAAGCACCCATTAGGGGTCAAGCATCCTCTTTGATTTGCGGCAGGTGTCACTACACACATTCATCTCAGAGGACCTAAACTCCATCCTCATACTATGCCTGGAGGTAATGGGATTGCTGTTCGGCCTCATTAGACGTCAGCATTATAGTGATGGATTCAGATGCTTTCTTTCATTGTAACCACTGAGAATGATTCTGGATAGCAATCCATTCCATCATTTTTGTGATTTTCTGTACCCTCACAGAAGTAATCCGACCTTATAGAAATCAGTCTGGATCTGCTCCATAAGGTACAGTCCAACTCAGACTGCTTGGACACCGCCCCTTTGAAAAGAAATTAACAACCTCAGAATGGTTGTGGCCTTGTTGGGTCTCATCAGTAAGGAGCACCTAGAAACTCTGTGGCACAGCAAAATCAGGACCCATGTCTGGGCATAACCTAACGTTTTGCGACTCCCTTTGGAAAAGGTCCAAGTTATGCATAGAGAAAATTGCAGGATAGTAAGTAGGTGTTAGGAAACACAGTTTTTAATGGCATGGTCAATTGGCTGTTCTGTTGAGTGATTACTCTTGTGGACTATTTTCTGTTGACCAATTCTCCTTATGGCACTCTAAATCTTCCTTTGCTCTTTAATGGGCTATTACGCACATCTGATGGGAAGATAATGGTGTGAGACTAAGGGGTGGAGTTGATTAACTACACAATGTGAAACTAAGAGGCTTTAGGCCTGATGGTGCTGTGCTTTGGTAGAAATGACAAAGCTGTAATATCTGAGACAGTGCAGGGGTGGGCTCTCTATGAAATGGCAAACCTACATTCTGTGAAGGACAATGAGGAGGGTCTATGAAAGGGGCAATTAGTTGAAAAAACAATGTTGATCATGAGATTTGGCAAGGGACAACCAAAATGCTTAAAACAAGCCTATCTCTTGGATTTCCAAATATTAAGAGGAGTGAGTAAAGGAATATGTTGTGTGTGAGAGGTGAGCATGCCCTAGATCTGACCTACTGAAACAAGTCTGGGTGATTGGAGAAAGTTCTAGACTGCTCACAGCTCAATATGCATTGGATGTTGAAGCATGCTTAGATCTGCTAGATGTACTGCCACTGAGAAAGTACAAGTGCTAAGCAGCCCATGTCTTAACAAGTGACAAGGATGGCACTGGTGATGGTTTGATAGGGTGGGCAAGAAGCTCAGTGATTCACTTCCAGAAAACTGGCTCAGTGAGTTAGGCATGTGCCAGTGGCATCTAGTGCCGTCTGATAGTAAGTGACTGAATGGTGGTTAAGCCAATGCAGCTTACAATCCCTCCAAGGCTTGATAATTGAGTGTAGCTAAATCAAATAGAAGTAACTCCTGTTCTGAGCATGTAGGCAGCATTTAATACCTAGGACCACCACAATCTCCAAGCTCCAATAGCCAAAATCAACAGTGTAAGCATTCAAACCTACTATTGAAGGTCATACCATATTTCACTCCAGCTGCTGATAGCAATTTCACCTGTTCTTTATGGCGCTTCACCTACTGTCAGTTATAGCAGGCCAGTCATCAGCTGTATTCCCTGTACTTTCCAACATCTACACTAAAATAATTTTACAAAAAATAGCAACAGGATTTCACCCTGGGGAGGACACCCAGCAATAACACGCAACTACTTCAGGCACTTGCACGCAGCACTCTGAAGATCCACATGAAGGCAACTTGGTTTGTTACAGATTGCACAAACAGAAGCAATGTGCACAAAAATTGAATTCTTTACTCTAGGTTCTCCTGATGCCTGAAACACCTCTTTTGCCCCCACTCCTACCCTGAAGCATGTCTTAAATGATGGTTGATTAATCACAAACCTTACAAAAGTTTTTTTTAAAAAGCTTGGAGTAATACTCAACCTCTCACTCCCAATGGAAACTTAAGTGTAGGGTCAAAGGTCCCTGTGCTGAAACCATGTACCACCCTGCACCTCATTTGCTCATTCTCCCAACCCAGTATTTATTTCTGTGGAGGAGACGCACGTGCCAAGTTCCCAACAAGTGTTCTATGTGTGATTGACTGCTGCTCAACAACAGACTACTGAACTCTGTTGTGTGATGGGGTAACCAGAGATTAAAAATCCAATGACCATGGGTGATAGCGGTCCCCAGAGTGCTGGAATCTGCTAGTTGGTAGGGGTGCCCCCAGAGTACTGAACTTTTTTGAGGGATTCTGGAGTAGCCCCAGAGTACTGTCCTCTGTATGGTAGGGGGTACCCCCAATGTACTGGGCTCTGTAGGGTGATGGGTACCCCCCGAGATCTGAACTCTTTTGAGCAATAGTGGGTACCCCCAACATGCTAGATTCTGTTGGGTTATAGGCATACTCCCAGAGTTCTGAACTCTACTAAGTGATAGGGGCACCCCTGAATATGCCACTCTGGTGGGAGATAAGGGTACCTCTAGAGTGCCAGATTCTGTTACCGAGTAATAGACTCAGCGGGGTAATATGGTTACCTCCAGAGTAATACTCCTTTGAACACGGGTGACTATTATCACCATGCCCAGGCGCAACATGACTAACAGTTGGAATTGTAAATGTATTTATATAGTGCTTATAACACCTGATGACGCTTTGAAGCACTTTATGCAGCGAGCAGCACGCTACTCCAGAACCCAAATTTAGTCCTTAGTGGGTTAGTACAATTTTTTTGTTGTGGTTATTTCTTGTGCATTAGTTGTGTTAGGATTGTGCTCTTGATTTCTTGTGTGTTTAGTAGATTTTGGGGTAGGTATAGAATGATAGGAGTGCATTTGAGAAGGGGAAGTAGTGTGTTGTTTAGTAAGTAGTGGTTGTGTGTGCTTGTTAGTCGGGTGGCATGGCTAAAAAGGAGGGATGAAAGTTTGAGAAGGATGTTTGGAAGTTCATAGCCGAGTCAGAAGGTTTCAGTTGAGCCAGAGGGAGCAGGGATGGGAAAGACGGAAGAGTTTTTGGTTGTTTTATTTATAACAGCAAAATGAAAATAATGTATTCATACATGTATATACATATGATTAAGGCTCCCCGTTTTCTGTTTTTACTTATTTTTACCGATAAATACAGACAAAAAACCATTTATTTTCTTGTCTGTATTTATTTTTTAATGTGGATAAAAACGGAAAATGGGTGCTTTTGAGTGATTCTAAATACACTTTGCCATGACTGCCAGGCCAATATCTGTGTGGATTGATGGGTAAGGGGGTTAAAAAAAAAAAGGGATTTTAGTAAAGAGGCTTAAACATGCACAAGGCTGATACTGAAATATGCATATTTTCATATAAGTGCATTGATTTATCTTCTGCAGGTGTTCATATCACTGAAACCTGGCAGGCATTCAAGAGTGACTGAATATTTATTGGTTAAATAAATGCGGAAATATACCAGTTTCAACCTTATTTTTTCACAAAACCCATAATAAATATGGATAAATACAGATAAAGTTGACAAAAAATAAATATGGATAAATACAGACTGAAATGTCAAAAAAATAAATACCACAAAACCGGGAGCCCTACATATGATGCTTGGTAACGTTTTGTTTGCTTGATTTAACCCCTCTATATAAATACCCATATGTACATGGAAGCAGCAATATTTACATGGTCTGCTATCCACATTTATCATGTGGGACATCTTTATTTTTTCAAATACCTTAATTAATGTTATATATACATATGGTACTTACTATAGCTATTAGTAGCAGGAGTAACGCTCTACATATGCACCCATAAGTAGACAGAAGCAGCAACCCTGACATGGTCTTACATACACATGCATCCTGTGGTGTAACATTCACTTTTCCCTAATATAAAAGTTTCTTCTCATAACAGGAGGCACAGTTCAAGTTACAATGACTTGTGCTTGTATAACAACTCTTTTTCACACCGTGAGAAGTATAGTTTGTCATGTCTGAGTATAATGTTGTGGTGCATTCTTGAGCTGCGAGTATAGTTGTCATGTGGGTAAGAGCCAGCTTTTGACTAATCTACTGAAGTGAAGATGGTTGTCTGTAGATCCTATATTTAAAGGTAGGGAATTCCATAGTTCTGCTACCTAAACAGAGAAAGTTGTTCCACCCATGTGCTTTTTTTCTTATATGCAGGAATTATGAGGTGGGAAGTCCTTCTTGAGTGTAGGTGACTTTATTGTATGTATTTGTTGATTTACTTCCTGATGAAGAGTTTTCCCTTGCCATACATTGCTTTGTGTGTGATAAAGCGCAACTTGAAGGAGGATCTTCATGCAACTGGTAGCTAATGTAGCACCCTCAAAGCAGGGGAGATGTGTGCTTGTGGTTTTACATGTTGGGGTCTAGCGGCAGCAATCTGAATTCTTTGCAGTCTTATAGTTGACAAAGGTGAGCCGCGATACAGACCATTAGCATAGTACAGTTTTGATAGGACAAGAGATGCGGTAGCTCGAACCTTGTGTGGGAATCCTAGGTAAAGGGAAGATGCACTGCGGTGTTCTCATCATGAGATAGGTTGATTTGCCCACCTTCTACACTTGTGAATTCATTGACAGTTTGGCGTCCATGGGAATTCCAAGATTTTTACCTCCATAGATATTTTTGGAGGTGGTCCTAGATCGTGAGGCCAGGCACGGAAAGGTTCATAGGTTTTCCAGTCACCACAGGTGAGAGTACCTCAGTGGCAGCTGATCAGTAGTTGTGTGGGGTACAACCCTTTTGAAGTACACCCATGTGGAGAGAACGCCTAGCAACTCGTGTAGTCTATCTTGACTGATGACTGGGCCATCTAATTCCTCCTGGGTGCAAGTGGGTATGGCGAGTGGTGCATGAGGAAAGGTGTACCTCTAGGTAGGGTTAGGGGCCTCTCTTGTATGTAACCCCCAGTGTGGTAGGGTAGGCTGCTTCCTAGTGGTAGTCAGAGCTGCTGTGTCCCATTCTCTTTTTTTTTGTAAACACATTTTATTAAGTTTTGTAGAAGACATAGCAAACATCCCACAGAGCTTGTTGGGAGTACATGAGTTCCATCATACAATTCAATGCCGTTAAACATAAGTTTTCAGGGTAGGTATTCACTATCAGTTGTCAGTCCCACTTATGGGCAAGCAAGGGACTATTCATCCTAGCCCTCTGATAGCCCTCAGTTCTTTGTCCTGTAGTGCGTCGCAATGTACTCTATTAGTCGTAACTGTCCTCAGGGTTCCCCTGCGCAACTGATACCCAACAAAAGTCCCCCCCATCCCTTCCCAAACAACCACCCTTCCCTCCCCCCAGGCATGCCGCTGATTTGTCAAGGCCTCCGTATAGGGGTGTGGGCCAGTACAACAGTGCACCGGGGACGCTACGCCCTTGAACATGCTTTATTGATGAGATTGTGCTGGATGCGTACCATACCGGTCAGTCCCAGTATGTGGTCAGCACTCATGGTCAGCGGAGTAATCCTGGGATCAGTCTCCTGCAGTGGGGCCCGCCCCATCAGGGGTGTCATCGTCGTCTACGTGTGGGTGCTTCAATAGGTCTACTAACGCCATTTCGTTCCCAGTCCGTTGGTCCATCTGCAGACGGAAAACCCCTTCACAGTCCGCCCACTTCACTAGTTCCCTCATCCAACTTAATACAGTAGGGCCATTCTTCGCCTTCCAATGGCTAGTGAGTTCCCTCTTAGCTAATACCAACCCCAGATCTATAAACTTGCTAGTGACCTTATTTCTGGCAGTGTGAGGGAACCAATGTAGTAAACAATATCCTGGTGTCAGTGCTATTTCCCTCTCCGTCGTGGTCGCCAATCCAGTGGTCACCCCTCTCCAGAACTCTCCCAGATGCGGACAATCCCAGAACATGTGGAGAAATCCCGCCCCCTCTAAGTTACACCTCGGACATGCGGTCAGGACTCCAAAGTATTCATTAATCTTGCTCAGGGTAAGGTACGCCCTGTGTAGGACATAGAAGTGAATCAACTGGAAGCGCGCATTCCTAGTGCCCTTCCAGGCCCTTTCCACAAGTTCTCCCCATGGTTTCTCATCTATGGCCTCACCCAGGTCCTCCTCCCATTTGAGACGCAAGGTTGTTAGGGGTCGGCGTATCTCCTGCGTAAGGCGTCTATAGAGGCAAGTGACCGCCTTAAAAGTTCCAGCAGCTATCACTATATATTGACAAACCAGGGAGGTCTGGGGTTCCACCAACCCCTCTTGCCAATGCTTCCGGACGGCTGCTGTCAGAGCGGCATGCAGAAGGAAATCCCCTCTTGGGAGGTCGTAGCGCTCCAGTAGATCATTAAAAGGGAGCAAGGTATTTTCCTCAAATAAATCCCCTACAGTGGAGATCCCTGCTTCCTTCAATAGCTGCAGCCTATGTCAATCCCCCCCATGGGGTAGTGCCTCACATACCACTAGCAGGATCTCTGGCGCATAGGGGGTTTGTACCTGCGCTCGCCTTGCTGACCGGTTCCAGCATTTGCGCACCGTTTGTAGATCCAAGGGGATCGTCCGATCTCTCATAGGCAGACGTAGTAGCACCCGGGACAGGATCCGCATACTCGGGTCCTGACCTCCAAGGTCCTCTACATTTTTGAGACGCCCTGCCATCCATTTCGAAAACCACTGTAGGTGTGCAGCATGATAGTAGGCCTCGAAATCTGGCACTGCAAATCCCCCCTCCGCCCTGGGTCTCATCATAGTGGTCAGTGCCACTCTCTGCCTCCCGGTGCCCCACAGGAACCCCGTAATCAGTGTGTTGAGTTGAGCAAATATCCGGGGTGGAATCCAGATCGGGAGCGACCCAAAGAAATAGGAGGAGTCTGGGCAGCGTAACCATTTTTAATAAAGCCACCCTACCCACTACAGACAGCGGGAGGGTCCCCCAGAACTCAAAATTGCTTTTGGTGCTGCGTATTGCGCGCTCTCTGTTACCCTCTAAGAGATCCACTGGGTCATGGTATATCTGAGTACCCAGATAGGGCAAACATCTGTGTTCCCAAAGTACGCCGTCCATTGCCGGTGGTCCAACCCTGTCCGAGCATGCAGGAAAAAGGCACGATTTGGCCCAATTCACCCTGAGCCCTGCGACTCTCCCCAATACACCCAGTAGCTCCTTGGCTCCACGCAGGGCCTCTCCTGAGTTAGCCAGGAACAGTAATAGGTCATCCGCATACAACACTATATGTTGAAACTGTCCCGCCACCTCCAACCCCTGGTAATAGCGGCCCGATCTAGCGTGCGCAGCCATAGGTTCCATTGCCAGCGCAAACAACAGGGGCGACAGCGGACAGCCCTGCCTCGTTCCCCTGCCCACCACGCAGGCATCCGAAATCAGCCCTCCCGTCCTAACTCTGGCAGTAGAGTTTTTATATAAGATCGCCGTCCATTCTACGAAGCGTTCCCCCAGGCCAAACGCTCGCAGAACTCTAAAAAGATACGGCCATTCAAGGCTATCAAAGGCCTTCTCGATGTCGACCGTAAAAATTCATGCCTCCTCCCTGCAGTAAGTGTCCGCTCCCAAGATGCGCGGGAGCCTACGTATGTTCATCGCTGTGTTCCTGGTTGATATAAATCCGGCTTGATCTACGTGGATTAGCGTCGGCATGTGGACTAACAGCCGGCTGGCCAATATGTGGCGTAATATTTTATAGTCCAAATTAAGCATGGCAAGGGGCCGATACACAGTCCGGTCCCAGGCCGGTTTACCAGGTTTTAAGAGCGGAATGATTACCGCCTTCCTCGTTGAGGCAGGTAGACAGCCCTCCCGCTTCGATCGGTTATACAGCGCCACTAGTTGTGGGACCAAGATATCTACGTATGCTGAGTAAAACTCCACCGGGAGCCCATCCGTCCCCGGGGTCTTATTCCTAGCCATATGCTTGATGGCGCCACGTACCTCCCCAATCTCAACTTCTCTTCCTAGATCCTCCGCTGCCTCAGCATCAACCGTAGGAAGGTCTACTTCCGTCAAGAAACCCATCTCTTCCTCAGCTCCAGGTTCAAGACTGCTCTGGTACAGGGAGGCGTAATACTTCAAAAATTGGACGTTGATGTCTTGTTGACCATAGTAGACCTCATCCTCTCGCCCCCTCAGCTCGAGGATCGCCATCCCTCTGCGCGCTGGGTTGGCCAACCAGGCCAACAGTGCCCCAGATTTATCCCGCTCAGCATGGGCCCGGGTAATGTAGGCCTTATAATCGAAGCAACACAACTTTTCTACTTGCGTCGCCAACGCCTCCCGAGCTGCGAGAAGGTCGGCCTGTCGATCTATCTGCTCCGGCCTCTCTTTCTCTATCTCCCGGAGCCGGTGTTCTGCGTTCTGTACGTCCCGCATAAGCACCTTCCGCACTCCTACCACTTCCCCAATGCAGCGGGCCCTGATAACAGTTTTAAAGGCGTCCCATTCAATGAGTGGGCTCGTCGCTGTCGCAGCATTATCTAAAAAGTAATCCTCAATAGCGGAACCGATCGTGGTCCGAAACATTGGATCCTCCAATGCTTCCGGTCGCAGTCGCCAGCTGGGTATGCTAGGCCTAATCCATATCCAATCCAATGACACCAGCAGCGGGTTATGATCGGAGATCGTTCTAGCCAAGTATTCACTCATGTTGACCCCTCCGTGCACATCTGGGGAGCATAGAATCGAGTCTAATCGAACATGTAATTTGTGCAATGCAGAGTAATAGGAATAATCCCTATCGTCCGGGTGGTGGGCTCTCCAAGTATCCGTCAACCCCCAGTGGCGCTGCCAGTCACGTCTGGTCTCTGCAAGTCTATGTGTGGGAGCATCTGGGAGTGGCGGGTGAGAGCGGTCCAGGTTAACATCAGTAACACAGTTAAAGTCACCCCCTAGTAGGATTGATCCTGTTAATAATCAATCAATCAATCAGGGAATGGTAAGCACGCTACTCACCCGTGAGGGTCTCAAGGCGCTGAGGGGGGGGGGTCCGCAGATCTGTTTAGCCGAAGAGCCAGGTCTAGAGGGTCTTCCTGAAGGTGTTCAGGGAGGGGGCGCATCTGATGTCTGCCGGTAGCTCGTTCCAGGTCTTGGCTGCAATGTGAGAGAAGGATCTTCCGCCTGCTCTGGCGCTGTGGATGCGCGGGGTTTCAGCCAGTGTGAGGTTGGAAGATCGGAGGTTTATTTTGGGTACGTGGAAGTTGATTCTGTCGTTGAGGTATTTAATACTGAAGCTAGTTTCCGTGAAAGTTGTGCAAAGAATGCAGGTTGGTCAATGTTAGGGGCATAAAGACTCCCTATCACTATGTCCCTTCCATCTAAGCGTCCTGAGATCACCACATACCTGCCTTCCGGATCTATTAGTTGTCTAGTGCACTGAAAAGGGACTCCCGCTCTCACCCAGACCAAAGTTCCCCTGGCAAAAGCAGAGTATGTAGTATAAAACACCTGCCCTCTCCATCTTCGCTGCAATGCAACCCCTTCCTTCTGTGATAAGTGAGTTTCCTGTAATAGGGCATTCTGTACCCCTCTTCTAACCAGATATGCGTGTATTTTATGACGACGTGTCATAGTGTGCATCCCCCTAACGTTCCAGGATATACATTTAAGCCCTATGGCGGGTTCCATTGTGTTAACCATGTCAGTCCATCTTCGAACCCCCCCTCAGCGACATGCATGGCCCCAAACAAAATCCCCTCAACAATAAGAATCCCCCAACTCCCCCTCCCCAGGACAGGTACAAACCAACAAGTTCCCATCCAAACTAGAGCTTGTGAACAACTATTCACGGAAAGTGGCGGGGCGTAGACTGACCCTGCTGGACCCAGAACCCCCCAGGTCACCCCCCCTATCCCGTAAGTCAGGTGGTAGCCCCTACATCTGCTCCAGGGCCAGCAAATTGTCGCCACCAACCGGCAGCCACCTTAGAACTCACCTCTCAGTGCCATGACACCCATTCTCATACGACCTGGTTTGCGATCTTCAGATTATGCCGTCCGCTGTTTGAGGCGTAACGTCCGGGAGTTCGGTCTCAGAGTCTCCGTTCGGTCTACCCGGATGCGAACTTTCAGATCTGTCCATGCCATGGACGCTGGTAGTCGAGTTCGGGCTAGTTCCTTTGTGACTGATCTCTGCAACTGCCTGCAAGGCTCTGTGCCTCTTCAGTTGACGCCCTGCCGGGGAGGGAGCCCGCGAAGTCCGCGGAGGAGCGGTCGACGTCCGCTGTGTGAGGTTCGACGGTGAAGCACATGTTCCGTTCCTCTGCCGTGTCTCCAGCCACTGCCATGCTTCCTGCGGGGCAGTAAAGAAATGTGTCTCTGAGTTATCGATCAACCGGAGGCGTGCCGGGAATAGCATGGCATAAGGAATTTGCAATTGGCGCAGTTTCCGCTTAATGGTCAAGAAGGATGCACGCTGGCGTTGTACTTCCCTGGTGAAATCCGGAAAGATCATCACTCTAGCATTTCCGATCTGCAAATTCTGTTTCTCTCGGGCTTGCTGCAGTAGGTGGTCTCGGTCCCAGTAGTGAAGCAGCCTCACCACCAGTGGTCGAGGCGGAGCTCCAGGCTTAGGTGGTCAAGTTGGGACCCTGTGGGCTCGTTCAAGCGCATAGAAGGAGGAGAGACCCTCCGGGGCCACCTCCATTTTAAGCCAGTCCTCCAGGAAACGCACTGCATCGGCCCCTTCCTCTCGTTCCGGGACCCCCACGATGCGTAGGTTATTTCTGCGGGAGCACCCTTCGCTGTCCTCCGCTCTCATTTCTAGTACCTTGACCTTGGCTTCTACAGTTTTCAGAGTGCGCTGTAAAGTAGAGACTGCTTCCGGGACCTCTTCCAAGGTTTTCTCGTTAAGTTTCACCCTTTCTTTGAGCTTGCGGTGGTCATCTTTCAACAAGTTGAGATCCGCCCCTATGGCATCCATCTTTGTTTCCAGAGCCTCTCTTGAGGAAGTGATGGCCTGCATTATGTCCACCAGAGTAGGACCCTCTGAGGCACCACCTTTTTGCCTCATCGTCGGCCCGTCTTCATCATCAGTGTGCGGCCGGCTTCCTCCACGGTCAAGACATCATACCCCTTCTTCTTGGACACCCTCCCCATTGTTAGTGGCCTTTGAGGTTCGCAGGGGTGCCCCAGGGCGGCGGCAACAATGGGCGCAGATCGCTGACGACGGGTTCGGCAGTAGTGTGAACCAGGGCCCAACCGTAGGCTGCGGGGGGAACGAGTGTTCTGTCCTCCGGGCCCCCTGCAGTATACACAGGCCGCCGGGGTCTACCTATACATGGAGGTCAGTAACCAGTTCTTAGTGCTTAGTGATGCCTTGAGGGGCGCCCCCTCAGTTCCACGTTCCTGCCACGCCTACTCAGGAGGAAAGTCAGGGCCTCGACGAGGACAGCGCTCCCAACCAGCCCACTGGCGTGCTCAAACACCCCTTTTTTTGTATTTTGCCACAGGCGCCGGTCAGCCGCAGGGGGGACTCCTAAGCGCAACAGTACATTCCAGTGAGCTTCAGGTCCGTCATGGACTGTTCGGTGGGCACTCAGCCTTGCGCCACCGGCCGCTCCCTGTCCCGCAGTGCTCCCGCAGTGCTCCTGCTAAGGCTCCCTCGCACAGCAGGGCCAACTCAGTGCTGCCTTCCACTTCTCCACCACCGCCTCACAGCACACAAGGTTCGCGCCCCAGCACACTTCAACCTGCCAGTTTAATCGAGCCCATCAGCAGCTGACACCCCCGCACCGCTCCTCCGTATGCTGCCTTTCACCTCCGCAGTCGTCAGGCCACAGCTCCGCCGCCCGCAGCCGCCATCTTGATAGTGGTCCCATCTTGGACCCTCGGTCTAGGTCCACTCTCTCCCCGCAGCTCCGCTGTGCCGTCTCTTGCCTCCAGACCCTGATCTCCTCCTTGGGAGGTTAGAGGCTGCTACCCGCTCCTGCGCCTGCTGCCCGCTCCAACTGGGACCAGACTACCAACAACTACTGTAACCTTTCTCAGCCGTTTTTTTTCTTAATTTTTCCCTGTTGTGCCACTGTTATTGTGCCCATCTGTGTCTTGCTCTAATTCCACCACTGTTTTTATTTTCTCGTGCCTGCCTGTTCCTTTCGCCGTTGCTGCCCTTGCGTCCCCTCGTCCCCGGAATTCCCCCCCTGAATTCCCCCACGGAATTCCCCTCTGGAATTCCCCCACTCCCGCCTCTCCTCCCTTCCACCTCCACTACTTAATGGCAGCCGCTGCGCGGTCGCGCAGCGGACGCGCGCAGCGGTCATTCCGCCGGCGTGCCAAAGGCAAGCCCGTCTGCACGCGACCTGACCGTGGCCAGCACCAGGAACCCTGGACCTCCCACTACCCATCGCTACGACACCACCACCCTCCTCGCACTCACCCCTGGAAGACTTAGAGAATGCCAACAGGCTTCGCCGAACACGACCCACGGCCAGTTCTCCTGCCTCCACTGCCGCCAGACCCTCACCGCCACCCCGGCCTCCAACACCGCCGACGCCAGCACCGGGGACACCCTAAAATGCATCCTCCTCAACGTACGCTCCGTACACAAACACGCCATGGAAATCTGGAACCTACTCGACTCTCTCTCTCCCGACATCGCCTTCTTCACAGAGACCTGGACCAACGCATCCTCTGCCCGCGACATCAGCACCGCCATCCCAGACGGATACAAGATCCAGAGGAAAGACCGCCCCAACCAGCCAGGAGGGGGCCTCGCCATCGCCCACAAGAGCACCCTCCGCCTCACCACCTCCAGCGAAACCTTCCCCTCCGCCGAACACCTGCACTTCCAGATCCAGACCCCCCCCAAAGCCACACTCTGAGGAACCCTCATCTACAGACCCCCTAGCCCCCGAACACCCTTCGCCACCACCAAGACCGACTTCATCGCACCCCACGCCATTGCCTCAGCAAACTACATACTCCTTGGAGACCTGAACTTCCACCTCAACAACCCCAGCGACCCCAACTCCACTATCCTTCATGACAACCTCGCCAGCATCGGACTTAAACAACTCGTCAACACACCGACCCACAGAGCAGGACACACCCTCGACCCCATTTTCGCGGCAGGAAACAGCGTCCAATTCAGCCACACAACGCAGCCGCCACGGACCGACCACCACTGCGTACACTTCGCCATCAACAAACCCAAGGCACCCAAACCAGCCCCACGCCCACCTCGAAGGAACTGGAGCAGGTTACCGATGAGCAACTTAACTCCACCTTCACCTGAGACAACCACACCTGCGCACCCGACGCAAACGACACAAACATCGCAGCCAGAGAACTCCACACCTGGATCTTCAACTGCGCAGACGAGCTCGCCCCGCTACGCAACCCTGACAGACAACGCCCCAGGAAAGCCGCCTGGTTCACCACCGCTCTCCAAGAAGCCAGACGCACCTGCAGACGCCTGGAGAAGAACTGGAGAAACACCAAGACAACCGAAAACCACACCACCTACAAGGACACCATGATGGACTACCATAACCAGATCAGAGCCACCAAGAGGAACTTCATCCACAAAAAAATCCTGGCCAACTCCACCAACTCCAAGGAACTTTTCAGTGTCATTCAGGAATTCACCAACAAACGCAGTGAAGCCACAGACATCACACCATCCCAAGACCTCTGCGACAAGCTTGGAACCTATTTCCACATCAAGATCAAAAACCTCTATGACAACTTCATCGACCATCCACCAGGCGCCACAGATGGGCCCCCGCCCCCCAGAAACACCAGCCAGCCCACCATCTCCAACTGGACACCGATCACGGCCGAAGACACCGCCTCGACCATGAAAAGCATCCACTCGGGGGCCCCCACCGACCCCTGCCCCCCTCACATCTACCACAGAGCCGCGGCCACCATCGCACCCGAACTACAACGCACCTTCAACACCACCTTCAAAACAGGCACCTTCCCAGACGACTGGAAGCACACAGAAGTCAGACCCCTGCTCAAGAAGCCCACAGCTGACCCCACTGACCTCAAGAACTATCGGCCCATCTCGCTCCTCCCCTTCGCAGCCAAAGTTGCAGAGAAAACAGTCAACAGGAAACTGACACGATTCATTGAAGAACGCCATCCTCGACCCGTCCCAATCCGGATTCCGAAGCAACCACAGCACAGAGACCGCCGTACTCGCCGCCACAGATGACACTTGCACCCTCCTGGACCATGGCCACTCCGCAGCCCTCATCCTACTCGACCTATCAGCGGCCTTCGACACCGTCTCCCACCGCTCACTAGTCGCCAGACTACATGACGCAGGCATACAAGGAACAGCCCTGGACTGGATCCGATCATTCCTCACCGGAAGAAGCCAAAGGATCAGACTCCCACCCTTCCTCTCCGACCCCACGAAAATCACCTGCGGAGTCCCACAGGGTTCATCACTGAGCCCCACCCTCTTCAACATCTACATGGCCCCCCTTGCAGCCATTGTCCGACAACACGGCCTCAACATCGTATCCTACGCCGACGACACCCAGCTCATCCTCTCCCTCACCAAAGACCCCACCACTGCCAAACTCAACTTCCAGAAAGGAATGCAAGACGTCGCAGTCTGGATGACCAACAGCTGCCTGAAGGTCAATGCCGAGAAGACAGAAGTCCTCGTCCTCGGTACCACCCCTTCTGCATGGGACAGCACCTGGTGGCCAACCGCCCTTGGAAGCCCATCTACCCCCTCAGACCATGCCAAGAACCTCGGCATCGTACTCGACTCATCACTCACCATGAACGGACAGGTCAACGCCGTCACCTCTAGCTGCTTCAACACCCTCCGCAAGACCTTCAAGTGGATCCCCCCTGAGTCAAGGAAGACAGTCACCCACGCACTCATCACCAGCAGACTGGACTATGGAAACGCACTCCACGCCGGCATCAACGAGTCCCTAATCCGCAAACTCCAAACAATACAGAGCACCGCCGCCAGACTCGTCCTCGGCATCCCCCGACACAAACACATCAGCCAACACCTACAAAGTCTCCACTGGCTCCCCGTGGAGAAAAGTCACTTTCAAAATCCTCACTCACGCCTACAAATGCCTACACAACAACAGACCCAAATACCTCAACAACAGAATCAACTTCCACGTACCCAAAAGAAACCTCCGATCTTCCAACCTCGCACTGGCCGAAACCCCGCGCATCCACAGAGCCAGAGCAGGCGGAAGATCCTTCTCTCACATTGCAGCCAAGACCTGGAACGAGCTACCGGCAGACATCAGATGCGCCCCTTCCCTGAACACCTTCAGGAAGACCCTGAAGACCTGGCTTTTCGGCTAAACAGATCTGCGGACCCCCCCCCTCAGACCCTCACGGGTGAGTAGCGCGCTTACAATTCCCTGATTGATTGATTGGGATGCGGCGTATCTAAACCCAGGGAATCGCACTCGACCTACGCCACTTTACGGGTCGCCGTTCCTCCCGTGTTCCGCCACCAGCAGGCGTTCTTGTCATCTGCCGGACCGCATGTGCAGTCAGCCCAGATCCGCTGTCTCCGTGCTCGGTGACGGCCGCCGCCTCAGATCCTGGCCGCCATCTTGGGCTCTCCACACCCGGGACACCTCCGGACGATTATCGGAGTTGTCGCCGCTGCCGAGGCACCACCGCCCCCCGCTAGCCGTCCAACCCGGGCACCAGTGTTTCCCCACTGGAATCGCGGCAAGGGGCCACTCTGCAATGTCAGGATCTTTGCTGATAGGGGGGAACCGCGGACGGAGCTCCGGAGTCCGCTTCCCCTCACATCGGCGCCTAGCCACGCCCCCCTGTGTCTTAGGGTGACCAACCGTCCGTAAATTTCACGGACTGCCCGTAATTTGGGCCTCTTGTCCGTTGTCCGTCAAGAGTTCTTTCACGGACGCCTTTTGTCCGTAATTCCAGACATTCCAGCGAGCTGCCCCCTGCAAGCAGCCTGAGAGTTCTGTGACTCCCCCTGCAGGGGCAGCTCGCACTCC